>JAGIQG010000028.1:31823884-33260134 GCA_024679065.1 Sphyrna mokarran
ACTTTGGTAGGAATAACAGGCATATGAAATATAGGGCTAATGGAAGGACCCTTAATAGTGTTGTCGAGCAGAGGGATCTTGGGGTACAAGTACATAGCTCTTTGAAAGTTGGCACCCAGGTTGATAAAGTTGTTAAGAAGGCGTACGGTGTGTTAGCTTTTATTGGTAGAGGGATTGAATTTAGGAGCCGTGAGGTTATGTTACAACTGTACAAAACTCTGGTGCGGCCGCACTTGGAGTATTGCGTACAGTTCTGGTCGCCGCATTATAAGAAAGATGTGGAAGCATTGGAAAGGGTGCAGAGGAGGTTTACCAGGATGTTGCCTGGTATGGTGGGAAGGCCTTATGAGGAAAGGCTGAGGGACCTGAGGTTATTTTCATTAGAGAGAAGAAGGTTACGCGGTGACCTAATTGAGGCGTATAAGATGATCAAGGGATTGGATAGGGTGGATAGTGAGAGCCTTTTTCCTCGGATGGTGATGACCAACACGAGGGGACATAACTTTAAATTAAGAGGTGGTAGTTATAGGAGGATGTCAGAGGCAGGTTCTTTACACAGAGGGTGGTGAGGGCGTGGAATGCCCTGCCTGCAGCAGTTGTGGACTCGCCTACTTTGGGGGCATTCAAATGGTCGGTGGATAGGCATATGGATGATATTGGAATAGTTTAGGTTAGAGGGTCCACTGGCCAGTGCAACATCGAGGGCCGAAGGGCCTGTACTGCGCTGTAATATTCTATATTCTATGTTTTATGTAGAATGTGTGATATTTTTTCCATTTCTCCCAGTACATTTGGAACTTTAGCAAGACGGGAACATCACTCTCCCCTACTCCCCCCATCCACCTCCCTGTCCCATACCAAACTGTGACCTCCCTCTGGCCAATTTCTTGGTAAGAAATCTCACAACACCAGGTTAAAGTCCAACAGGTTTATTTGGTAAACACCACTAGCTTTCGGGGCTTTGTCCCTTTGCTAGGTGAGTGAGGAGTTCTGATCACAAACAGGGGATATATACAGAACATTGATTAGAAAATGAGCTTGTGCCTTTATACACCTTGTTTGTGATCAGAACTCCCACTCACCTGACAAAGCAGCAGCACTCCAAAAGTAGTGGCTTTTGCTACCAAATAAACCTGTTGGACTTTAAGCTGGTGTTGTGAGACTTCTTACTGTGTTTACCCCAGTCCAACACCAGCATCTCCACATCAATTTCTTGGGGTCAGAGTTAGACTGTGTTGGCCAAGATGCTCGCCGAATTGTCAAATGCCATTCCACGTCAAGTGAGAGGGGAAAATTAATCCTCCATATCCAAGAGCTCTCTATATTCAAAAAAGAAATTTGTGCAATACAGCTCTGAATTATATTCTCAATGAATATTCAGGTTCTACACACCTGATGAAGGAATACTGTTTCCGAAAGCTTGTGGTGTTTTCTATCAAATAAACCTGTTGAACTTTAACCTGGTGTTGTGAGACTTCTTACTGTGTTTACTCTAATCCAACACTGGCACTTCTACATCTTGATTTGAATTACCCACTGCAAAGCCCACCATGCCTCACATGTATACAGAGAATATGGTATTTGGTATACAGGTATACAGTTACCTTTTTTTTACTCAATCATGGCCAGCATTTATTGCCCATGCCTAGCTGTCCGAGGGCAGTTAAGAATCAGCCACATTGCTATGGCTCTGGAGATGCATGTAGACCAGACCAGGTAAGATTGGCAGATTTCTTTCCCTCAAGGACATTAATGACCAGATATTTTTTTCTGACAATCGACAATGGTTTCGTGGTCATCAGCAGATTCTTAACTCCAAATATTTTTAATTGAATTCAAGTTCCCCCATCTGCCTTGGAGAGATTCGAACTCAGGTTCCCAGAGCATTAGCTGAATTCCTGGATTTATAGTCTAGCAATAATACCACCAGGCCATTCCCTATATACAGCACATGTCATCGAAAGGATTTACCCCAGTTGTAAGAGTTCAAGAGTAAGGTTGGCCCAGTGGCACAGCTATTAGCACTGCCGACTCACAGCTCCAGGGAACCAAGTTCGGTTCCGGCTTTGGATTGTGGAAGGAAACTCGGACGACACCAATGCAGACACGAGAAGCACGTGGAAACTCCAGATAGACGGTCACCCAAAGCCAGAATCGAACCAGGGTCCCTAGCACCGCAAGGTAGCAGTGCAACCACTGTGCTGTTCTGTCATGAAGTAGACATGCTGGCTTTGGACTGGAGTAAACACAGTAAGAAGTCTGACACCACCAGGTTTAAGTCCAATTGTTTTATTTGATAGTAAACTCACAAACTTTTGAGGCTATTCTCTTCGGCAGGTGAATGAGATGTTCTGGTCTCAAACAGCACATATAACAGCACAGACTGTTTACAGATTACTGATTACTGAACATTTCAGTGGTCATGGGCATTCGGCCTCCGACCTTTGGGTAAGTGTTCTCCAAGGTGCCCTTCACGACACACAACAGCGCAGAGCCACTGAGCAGAGACTGATAGCCAAGTTCCGCACACATGAGGACGGTCTTAACAGGGATCTTGGCTTCATGTCACACTATCTGTAACCCCCATGACTTGCCTGGGTTAGCAAAAAACCTCACTTACTGTGCTATCTGGAGACAATACACATCTCTTTAACGTGTGCTCAGTGCTCCGTCCACTCACATTGTCAACCACTTTAAAACTTGAATAGCAGGTTAGGTGTAAAGATTTGCATTCTAATCAGTAATCTGTAAACAGTCTGTGCTGTTATATGTGCTATTTGAGACCAGAACACCTCATTCACCTGACAAAGAGGACAACCTCGAAAGCTTGTGAGTTTACTATCAAATAAATCGGTTGGACAAACCTGGTGTTGTCAGACTTCTTACTCTGCTCTGTCATTACACATTTCTATTCCTGAATCATTATCATTACATCAGCAAGTGATCTGAATCATTATTACGTCAGTTGTGAGTGTGATCTTGCTGTGCACAAACTGGCAACTACAAATCCTACATTACAACAACTCAAAAATGCCACATTGGCTGTAAAGAGACATTGTGAGGTTATAAATATTCTTTCTTTTTTTTAAGATTCTTTTGGAGAAGAATATAGCATCTGAAACATTGAGGGCCGAAGGGCCTGTACTGTGCTGTACTGTTCTATCTTTCTATGAAAAGACAAATCAACCGGGATGGTGATGATGTAGCCAAGAGCTTAGATCAGCTGGATGGATCGGCTTTTCCAGACAGATGACACCAACCTCTCTAAGAGTGCTCCAAACAATGAGTTTAAATGTATCAGGGAGTCGCGGGGGAAAGCTTTCAAAGATATATTGAGGCGAAACCCAGTGTGTGCGGCATTTATCCAAACAAACAGCTCCCTGCAGTCAAATGACTCAGATGGTTTTCGGTACGAAGATATTGAATGAATGGCACCTAAATACATCACCAAGGCAGTTATGAATGAGAGAAGAAGGTTTTATACAATCACTGGGAACTGCCTTTGCACATCATGCATTTGATAAACTCCGGAATGACCCAAAACAGCTTGTAATTGGAGAGCAATGGCAACAATTGAGTAACTTCTTGCGTTGTTTATATTTCCAATGCTTGAGATTAAAGTTATTATGTTAAAATAATCCCATATTGTGTGCAAATAGCACATGAAACCAGCGTACCTTATCCCTGGAATTGTACTAACTGCTGCCTACCAACTGATACAACTCCATGGGTCTTGTGTTTTAAGTTTAAGTTTATTGATGAGTGTCACAAGTACACTTATATTAACATTGCAATGTTGTTACTGTGAAATTCTCTGGTCGTCACACTCCAGCATCTGTTTCAGCACACAAGGGAGAATTTAGCACCTAACCTTCATGTCTTTCAGACTGTGGGAGGAAACGCACGCAGACATTGGGAGAATGTGAAGACTCCACACAGACAGTGACCCAAACTGAGAATCGAATCCAGTTCTCCTTGCCGTGCGAGGCAACTGTGTTAACTGCGTGGGTTAGCATCCCTGATATTGAGCCTGAAGTTCTGAGTTTCAGTTCTGTCCCAGGATCTGATGGCCAAGGACGGTGTGTTTAAAACATAGTCAAACAGATTGAGTGTCAACCCGCAAATCCTTCCAAACACGCCATTGGCTAAGAGGAGGACAGATTCCTGATCAGCCAGGCGTGATGTGGAGCGGCGTCTCTCAAACTCTCAGCTCCTGGAGACAAATGAGCCATCTTTTCTGGGAATTACTATCTGCAGACACATTTAGGTATTTCATAGTGTAGTGTAGTGTAGAAGGAGGCCATTTGATCCCAATGTATCTGCACCAATTCTCCAACATAGCATCTTACATAAGACCTCTCCTGATCTCTCCCCATAACCCTACCTATTTCCCTCACTAATCCCCTGAACTTTTACATCTTTGGACATCCAAGGGACAAGTTAGAATAGCTAACCATCTAACCCGCACATCCAGGAAATGGGAATAAACAGAGGAAATTTACACAGACATGGCTAGAACACGCCAGCTCTACACAGACAACCACCCAGGGTCAGAACCTGAACCTGATCCCCTAGCACTGCAAGGCGGCAGTGCTAATCACTGTGCCACTGTGCCACCAAACTACCCTTTACTTCTGTTAATTATAAAATATTGCAGCTAATTGATCAAAGAAAGTCTGTTTGCTTTCTGATTTCTGCTATCATGCCAGTACATCCCTTCATTGAAAGCAGCCAGCATAATTAAGGACCCCACACACCCGGAGATTCTCTCTTCCACCTTCTTCCATCAGGAAAGAGATACAAAAGCCTCAGTACACGTAGCAACCAACTAAAGAACAGCTTCTTCCATGTTGCTGTAAATCTATTAAATGTACCAACCTTGCATTAAGCTGAACTTTCTGTACGCTTCAGTTTGTGACTGTAACACTATGTTCTGCACCTTCTCCTTTCCTTGTCCCCTATAAACTTGATGGCTGGTGTGCTTTGTCTGTACAGAGCGCATGAAACAATACTTCCCACTGCCTCCCAATACATGTGACAATAATAAATCAATTAAATTCAAATGGTAATGTACAAAGTACATTGGGGGCATACTTCCTTGTCCTGGGAATTGTAGTAGGCAAGGGACAGACAATAGAAAGGCTTGTTGACCTTGGGATGGGGGAATTTTCTGGCTATTAATTGGCGAGATTTATCAATCAAGAATGCTGTCAAGAGAGACAGGCTCTTCAGAAAGAAATTAGTGATGACTTTTGTGGAGACTGTGATTCAAAATGTTGGAACCATGAGGCACTGCCCAAGAGACAAACTGGCAATGCCCAAGAAGCACCTTGGTACTGCGGTTAGAAGCGAGTATGGAGAAATTGGCAAATGGTTGGAAAATTCTAGCCAAGGATACGAGTCCCAAATGTCCCCTTTATCTGATTAAACTATTGAAACCACATGGATATTCTACACACTGATTAATTAATCTTGCAATCCAACAAGGCTCATGCTGGGATTGTGCCAAAGAGAGTATAAGTGTCAAATTCTTATTAAAATGGGAGTAACTCCCACTATTTATTTTTAGTGGGATTTATGTGGTTTCTTTAGAATTAGAAGCATAGAATCCCTCCAGCGCAGGAGGAGGCTAATTGGCCCATCAAACCTGCACCAACTCTCTCCAAAAATGCATCTTACCCAGGCCCTATCCCTCCGTGGCGTCCATCTACTTTTAGATTGTGTGATATCGGTGATTTTAAATGTCTTGACGATGCAATAAAATCTTAACGAAAGTATTTCTCATAAATCCTAAATAAAAGAATCATCAAAGAGACACTAGAGTGTGGAAGAAGGCCATGCAGCCCATCGAGTCTGCATCAACCACAATCCCCCCCTATATTCCTAAAACCCCACATATTTACCCTGCTAATTCACCTGACACTAAGGTCAACTTAGTATTGGCCAATCAACTTAACTCACACATCTTTGGACTCTTGAGGAAATCGCAGCACCCGGAGAAAACCCACACAAGCACGGGAAGAATGTGCAAACTCCACACAGACAGCGACCAAAGGCCAGAATCGAACCTGCGTCCCTGGCACTGTGAGGCAGCAGTGCTGACTACCGCGTCATCAATTATAACATTAAACACTCCAATGGTGAGGTTTTATCTGTCCATAAGTAAGATGATCCACAGATATGGTGAAACGTGGTGTGTTCTTTATTTTATACCATGACACCAAGATAGATCATACAGATTAAATTAGGTGAGTTTGATTTAAATTGTGGTCCTGAACACATTCACGCCTTTATAAAATGAAGCAGTGAGGATATATAGCCAACCTTATTTCAAGGGAGGATTAATGTACAGAGCAGGAGAGAGTCCTGTTCAGCCATGCTGAGTCTGGAGTAGAGCCCATCAAGCTATAAGCCTCTGGTGACAGATTGCAGGAAAACAATGCTATGGGAAGAATTGAAAGTCTGCCTTGTCCACCACTAGGTACAGGAAGAGAAAACAAAAAAAGCAATATGAGGCAAGTATCTCTGAAAGATTCACATTGCCACTCATTTTCAACATATCCCAGTAATACTGCTAGGAGAAAAATTCTATTAACCTGTGGAGTAATTCCCCAAACATCCCCAAATAGGAGCAGCACGGTGGCACAATGGTTAGCATTGATGCCTCACAGCGCCAGGGATCCGGGTTCAATTCCCGTCTTTGATCTTACGATCCCGTTGTCTGTGTGGAACCTGCACGTTCTCCCTGTGCCTGTGTGGGTTTCCTCCGGGTGCTCTGGTTTCCTCCCACAGTCTGAAAGATGTGCTGGTTAGTGCATTGACCATCCTAAATTCTCCCTCAGTGTACCCAAACAGGCGTGTGAGTGTGGCGACTCGGAGATTATCACAGTAACTTAATTGCAGTGTTAATATAAGCTATTTGTGACACTAATAAATAAACTTTAAACCCAACCTCAGGAGGGTAATCTGTGCTGCACTAGTGCAAGATTAAACTTCTTTGCGTCATTCGAAGTATCAACTCACAGCATTTTTTAACTAATTATGGGGTTGATGTCAAGGCCCCCAAGGGAACATGGAGTTCCTGCCATTTGGTCCATGTCACTATAGGGAACCCCAAGTAAAACTGGAGAGCAGAAGAGCCCAGAAACTTCTTGGTACTTAATTCCCAAGAATTCTTGACCTGGAACTGCTTCATTCCAGCAGTTGTTTATTTGATTCGTATGACATGTGCACAGGAAGATCCCAAAATCTGGCTAAATGGATGATTCATCTGGTACTGCTAACGTTGATTGATGGAAAGTATTGATAGGAAAGCTACCCTCATTGTATAAATCTCAGCTGACTCTCTTTCCTCTCAGCTCTGACGAAGGGTCATCCAGGCTCTAAATGTTGGCTCTATTCTCTCCCCACAGGTGCTCCCAGACCTGCTGAGATTTTTCTTCATGTTTCTGTTTTTTGTAGGAGAACGTACCTTGTGATCTCTACTTGAATCAATGCACGGGCCCTTAGCCAGAAGATACAATAGTCCCTCCACTCGACATTGAACACTCCCAGGGATTAAAGCTGCTGTCTTCAAGTTTAAGTTCATGAGATGAACAAACGTGAACTACATGTCAACTAGCGGTAAATCATGGATAATGAGGTATTGTGGATTTGTACTAATCGAAACCTTTGTTCAAACTTCGTCTATCAACGTTACAATTAAAATAAGACCAAAAATGCAAACAGAATTCATAATTAACAGACCAATAAGCACACAGTCAAAGAGAATATTACATAAAATCAATGAGAACTTATTCTCAAGAAAGCATTTTTTCCTTTTTCCAGTTCCCTAATAAGGCATCTTATTATACCAATGGATGTAGCTAAGAGGTAAAACTGCACATTAATTTGAATAGCAATATCTTTGAGGCTGAATCTTCACAGACTATTGAAGTATTGTGGGAATATCTAAGTAGGCATTCATGACACTATATAATTGCAGCAAGGCATACTTGATAGATTAGGTGAGGCACACTACAATTCCAAATACAGTAGAACATCTTATTAATCACATGCAAATCATTATCTTTAGCTGAGTATTTACTTGAATTTCCATTGGACAAGACTTTGTGAGTTGCTTCAAAAGAACCTTTCTTTTGTCTGTTTGACTTGAGTTCATTCCAGCCCAGAGGAAATTGTTGCCTCATTCATGGCTCTCAGTTGACCACTGTTATCTATGCAGAGCGTAGCCCCTTTAAGAGGATGGATCAGGTGACCCAGGGCATGGGTTGATGTCCCCAAGAAACCACCCCTCTGAATGGAGAGGACCACCAACCTCTCTGACTGACAAGAGAAATTGGCAGTGTGTTGCAGAGTCATGCCAACAGTGCGGGTTCTATTCTCATATCAGCTGTGGTTATTCATGAAGACTTCTCAACCGTGCCCCTTGCCTGAGGGCTGTTAACCCTCGGGTTAAAATCTCCACTAGTCAGCTCTCCCTCTGAAAAGGGAAAGCAGCCAATGATCACCTGGGACTTTGATGATTTTCAGGAGACAATGGATCTATAGGAGAGGAACTTAAATTAAACAAATTCAAAGCAAGACCTGGCACAAGCAATTATATCCCAACAGAGCAGGGAATTTGTGAAGGAAATTCAGAGAAAGTCACCTAATACTGATCAACAACTTTTAAGAAGGAGTTTGCAAATTGAGGGAACTTTCCTGAGTACAACAACTGGATGAGACTGGGTGGCACAGTTGGTAGAGTGGTTAGCACTGCTGCCTCAGAGCGCCAGAGACCTGGGTTCAATTCCTTGGGTCACTGTCTGTGTGGAGTCTGCATGTTCTCCCCGTGTCTGCATGAGTTTCCTTTGGGTGCTGAACACATCCCAAAGATGTGCGGGTTAGATGGCTTGGCCAGAGTAAATTGCCCCTTAGTGTCAGGGGATTAGCAGGGTAAATACATGGGGTTATGAAGATAGGGTCTGTGTGGGATTGTTGTCAATGCAGGCTCCATGGGCTGAATGGCCTCCTTCTGCACTGTAGGGATTCTATGATTCTATGAGGTGACCACATGGGGCATGATTGTTAATGATGGGCAAACAGATTTAAAATGCAGATGGGCCATGCTGTAATTAAATGGTGGAACAGACTGAAGGGGCAGAATGTCCCCGTCTTATCCCTTTGATTCAAGGTGGTTGGGAACATGCAGAATCAAATCACTAAGGAAGGAATTTTAAATCAGAGATTGATAAAGTTCTATTAACTAAAAGGCCGGAATTCATAAGACCACAGAGCCCTACAGTGCAGAAAGAGGCCCTTCTGTCCATCGAGTCTGCACTGACCACAATCCCACCCAAGCCCCACACCCATCACCATACATATTTTACTCGCTAATCCCTCTAACCTAAGGGCAATTTTAGTACAGCCAATCAACGTAACCTGCACATCTTTGGACAGTGGGAGGAAACCAGAGCATTCAGAGGAAACCCACACAGGCACAAGGAGAATGTGCAAACTCCACTTAAACAGTGAGCCGAGCCGGGAGTCGACCCCTGGAGCTGTGAAGCAGCAGTGCTAACCACTACTGTGCCGCACCAATTTTCTGGTCATTGACATCCCACTGCCGCTGCCAGTGAAGACAGAGAATTTGGCGACCAACCAAATCTCCATTCACACACAGCAGGACTGGAGAATTCTGTGGGTGTGAACGGTTGGAGAATTCCCCCCACAATATTAATGGGCAGAGGCCGGTTTATTGGATTAGATCACAGGCCAGCTCTGATCTTATCGCATTATAGAACAGGCTACAGGGCTCCTACCAGAGACTGATTTAGAATTACTCAGACCCTATGATCACCTTCATTTCTGGGCTCTCCCCCACCTATCCCCAGCCTTCCCTGTAGCATCTAACACTCTCGCTCCCCCTACCTCCTCACATTCTCCCTCCAACCCAGGGAGATTGGTGAAACCATCACAACACTTATCTCTGTAAACTGAAGATAAAGGCAAAGATTTTGGTGGGGGCAGTGAGGAAGGGGAGGGGTGGGAGGAAATGTAGGATAATGTAAATAGCATTACTGAATCGTCAATTTGATGGGTATAAGGGGTTAATATTGAATATATGAATATATTAGTGAGTCAGCATAGTGAGGTATCACTCCACGTAGAATATCATATAGAGATTACACACTGACTACATTAAAATATAGAGCTTGCTAACAGCACCACCTCCAGCCTTATCTATAACTTCAGATCCAGGACTACCACATACCACACTACAGACACCACCAAAGGTGCTAATTTCCCATTGTTACTCTTCACTTTCACTTAGTTTTGAACTTTTATCTATTCTATTTCTCCCAGCTGAGTTGTTCTTACAGATTGACTAGTCTATCCCGTTGTGATGAAAGCCTTATTCACCCTTTCAGCCTGGAACATAGAGCCCAGCTTGGTTCTTGAGGCCATCTCATTGATAGAATGCTTCCTTGGTGCCTGAATCCCATGAAATAGAATCCCTCCATACCACATCATTCCTTCAGTCATGTGCACATCATTCTGAGCTGTTTATCCCAAAGCTAATTTACACATGGCTCTGGGAATAGACGGCACAGTTGCACAGTGGTTAGCACTGCTGCCTCACAGTGCCAGGGACCTGGGTTCGATTTCCAGCTTGCGTCACTGTAAGTGTGAAGTTCTCCTCATGTCAGCTTGGGTTTCCTCCTGGTGCTCGGTTTCCTTCCACACTCCAAAGATGAGTAGGTGAGGTGAATGGATCATGCTAAATTGCCCCTTAGTGACTAAAGATGTGCAGGTTAGGGGGGTTATCCATGGTGAATGTATGAGTTTATGGGGATAGGGTGGCGGGTGTTGGGGACGTGAGTAAGATGCTCTTTTGGAGAGTGGGTGCATATTTGATGGGCCGAATGGCCTCCTTCTGTACTGTAGGGTATCTATGGCTGTTCTACTGAATAATTCAGAGATTATTACCCTTCGATGGTTAGCAGTGTTGCCTCACAGTGCCAGGGACTAGGTTCAATTCCAGCCTTGGGTGACTGACCAGATCTTTAAATTTGTTTCTATTCAGCAGTGTTTGGTGAGAATGAATGCTGAAGAAATAATTGATGTGGAGACGTTGGCATTGAACTGAGGTGGGCACAGTAAGAAGTCTCACAACACCTGGTTAAAGTCCAACAGGTTTATTTGATAGCAAACCAAATGATCTCCACTCACATTGTCTGCACCTTTAAGACTTGATTAGCTGTAAAGACTCACATTCTAATCAGTGTTCTGTAAACCGAATGTGTGTCTTTATATGCCCTGTTTGTGATCAGAGCTCCCCACTCACCTGACGAAGGGACAAAGCCCCAAAAGCTAGTGGCGTTTACTACCAAATAAACCTGTTGGACTTTAACCTGGTGTTGTGAGATTTCTTACTGAAAAATAATTGGCAGGATATATCTGTCACACCTTTAATATGTGAGGGACTGTACATAAGGCTTTCATTTACGCAGCTGGTGTGTCAGATATCCACTGTGTGTCCTCAGACTGAAATAGTATGGAACTTCACCACTTCCGATGGATTTGTTTTTATGAGGAGTGGGATTGAGATGACAGAAACATATTCTTAATATTGCTCAGGTTGTGGTAACACTGAAACCCAGAGATTGTTCCAGTTCACTGTGTCACAAATACCCCATTTATCACTCTTTCAGAGCCAGAAATGATAAAAAAAAAAGCCCTCCATTTATCACATTTTGCATTACCCATTTTGTGTTAGCTCCATCAAAGCTATCAAAAATTTTCGATGCCTCATACGATAACAACCGGAGATGTGTAAGGTGAATTAGAATTCAGAATGAGGTGACAAAGATTCTATTAAACAGAGGACAACAGAGGATTGTTAATGGAAGACACACATTTAAATAGCTATACAGAGATTAGCACTGCTGCCTCACAGCGCCAGGGACCCAGATTCAATTCTCCCCTCGGGTCACTGTCTGTGCAAAGTCTGCAGGTTCTCCCCGTATCTGTGTGAATTTCCTCTGGCTGTCCTGGTTTCCTTCCACAGTGCAAAAGCAGTGCTGGTTAGGTGCATCGGCCATCTAAATTCTCCCCCAGTGTACCCGAACAGTGTGACAGCTAGGGGATTTTCACATTAACTTCATTGCAGTGTTAATGTAAGCCTACTTGTGACACTAATTAATAAACTTTAAGAATTTTAAGCTTCTTCCAGTGAGTTCTCCTCTAATTCTTCACTCAATTCCGTTAAGAATACTGAATGAGCCACTGGATATTTCAGAATCCTGAAATATTGGGTATTGTAATTTTTCCCAATGCTATTGTTCTGTGAATACCATGCCAGCACTTTCATCCTATTTCTATTGTTTCCCAGTGACCAAAGAACAATGAGCAACACACCATACTTCATGTAATCACTCAAAACTGTAAACAGCCCATAATAAAGTCATGATAAACAATGCGAATCTCACTGGAGACCACTGACTATATTGTGACTCTGAATAATGGATGGATGTTCCTTGTGTAATGTATCAACAACAGGACTGCAAGACATGATTGCAGATTGAATTCACTCTTTTATTACTAACTTTGTTTGAACTCCAAGCTTATCTGGGGACTTGGGAATTATTAAATGAAAAACATTCAGTGTTTATCCGGTTTGCTTTCTGCTGTTCCATCGATCCCGTGATACATGGATAAGGAAAGTGACGGCCAATTAATGACACCCTTCTTGGTCAATTCTATAAGTATTGAAGATCAAATTCACCCATCTCACCTGCTGTAGCAAGTGTAAGCGGGTGAGATAGAAATATGGGCCAACATTCAAAAGTCTGTTGAGTTGGGGTGGTGGGTTTTTCCTGTCTTGGAACAGAGAATCCAACCCAATGATGTCTTCACGAACATATTAATTTGGAGCAGGAGTAGACCACATGGACCTGCTCTAGTCACCTGGAGCTTATGTGTTGACTTAGGTCACCTGAGGCTTTGTGTTGTGTTGTGTTTAGCAGAAAAAAAATTCCAATTGCCAAGTAATGAGGCAACAGATGTTGATGATCAAATGGGCACAAAAGGCTCACAAGGCTTGCCTCTTCACTAACCCTCATTGATGGAGTACTCAAATCGGACTTAGATGGAACATGTCTGTTTTGCGCCAATTCCAGATGAGTGAACACAGTGGTAAAGGGGGAAGTGCCTGTAAGGTTGGGTGAGTAGCCCATTAAGTCAACTTAAATGCAAGCAAATGCATTTCAATGGCCCATTTCAGGCTCAGTCCCCATCATGGCTAGTTTTGGTCTTTGGTAACATGGGAATCGGCGTGGACATAGGTGTGGATCACGCTACTCATTTCATGCCCGACTTTACCAAGTTTTCGTGCCCAAATACGGACGTAATGCGATGGTAAAATTGGGCCCTTAATCTCAGGATCCTGGGTTCGAGCCCCACATTAGGCATCATTGTTTGGGGCAGGTACAGTGGCAAAGTGGTTAGCACTACTGTCTCATAGCTCCAAGGACCTGGGTATAATTCTGGCCTCGGGTGATTGTTTGTGCGGAGTTTGCATATTCTCCTCGTATCTGTGTGGGTTTCCTTTGGGTGCTCCGGTTTCCTCCCACAGTCCAAAAACATGCGGTTAGGTTGATTGGCCGCGCTAAATTGCCCTTTAGTGCCCCGAGATGGGTAGGTTAGAAGGATTAGTGGGGCAAGTACGTGAGGTGACGGGAATAGAATCTGGGTGGAATTGTTGTCGGTGCAGACGCAATGAGCTAAATGGCCTCCTTCTGCAGTGTGGGGTTTCTATGATTCTATGAAGAGCAATTAGGGATGGGCACGATGAAAGCTGGCCACATCCTATTAAAGAATCAATTAAAACCTCATCAGCGATCATTGGACAGCACCTACCAACCCAGTATCTGTACCACCTAGTCAGACAAAGAGCAACAGAGATGTGTGAACACCACCACCTCCATGTTCTTCCCTAAGCCACTCACCATCCTGACTTGGAAATATATCACCGTTCCTTCACTGTCACTGGGTCAAAATCCTGGAACTCCCTCTCTAACAGTACTGTGAGTGAATCTTTCACCTCAGCGACTGCAGTGATTCAAGAATACAATTTGCCACCACTTCCTCTAGGACCATTAGGGAGGAGCTTCATCAGCAAAGCCCGTGTCCCATGAACAAGTAAATAAAAAAACACGGCTTTAAATATGAATGTAAGTTATTGTAAAAGCAATTAGCCCAATGGATTTAGCACATATCTTAGACATGGCATCTCTTGGCAATGACGAACATCATTATAGAATGCAAACTTCTATATGAAGTCCACACTGTTAAAATGTTTCAAAAAGTATTATCATTTAAAAAGATTATACTGTGTTGAATGTTCCTGGTTTCAACTGTAACATTTAGTAATAATGATTTGCTCCTTTAAGGCATATTTTAAAAAAATAATTTACGATTTGTGATCTTTGCGTGCAAGGGCAGCATTTATTGCCCATCCCTAATTGCCTTTGAGAAGTGGTGATGCATTGCCTTTTTGAACTGCTGCATTCCAATGTGATGTGTGGAGCACACAGTCCATGTGTTCCCTACACAGTGGACCCCAGTGCTGTTATGTTGAGAGCTCTAGAATTTTGACCCAGTTACAGGGAAGGAACAACAATATCTTTCAAGTTGGAATGGCTTGCGGCTTGCAGGAAACTCACAAGTGGTACTCCCATCTACTGTCCTTGTCCTTCTATTGTGGTCTTGGGTTTGGAAAGTGCTGCCTTAGGACAAGTTCCTGCAATACATCCTTTAGGTGGTACACATTACTGCCACTCTACATCATTGGTGGATGGGTAGAATATTTGTGGAAGGGGTGCCAATCAAGTGGGCTTCTTTGATGTTAGGAGGTGAGTTATTCGCCACTGGATTCCTAGCCTCTGACCTGCTCTGGTAGCCACAGTATTGATTTGGCTATCCAGTTCAGTTTCTAGTCTATAACAGCCCCCAGGATGAGGGAATCAGGGATTGCAATGCCATTGAATATCAAGAGTGAGTACGTCAACAAAATAAACATTCTGAAGATGCTTCACAAGCGTAATCAAGCATCATCTGACACTGAACCACATGTAGAGATATGAGGTCAAGTGACCAAAAGCTTGAGCAAAGAGGAAGGTTTTAAGTAGTGACCAGTAGGTAGAATGTGGGGTAAAGAGGCAGAGGTATACGGAAAGAATTCCAGGGTCTAGGACCCAAGCAACTGAACAGGGTACACCAATGGGATAGAATTAAAATCAGAAATGGCCAATATTTGGGGATGGGGGGATGGGTTTGCGGGGGGGGCGGGGGGGGGGGGGGGGCAGTGGTTGGTAAGGCAGGAGAAGATTGCAGAATTAGGGAGGAATGAGAGGATGGGGGGACTATGGTGTGAATTCACACATACAAAAGCAAAATAGCCAAATACTGCCAAAGCTGGAAATCAGAAATTAAACAAAAATGCTGGAAGTAATAGTTCAGGCGGTATCTGAGGAGAAAGAAACGGGGCTAATATGTGAATGACCTGCTGCCTGGGTGGCATGGTGATACAGTATTTGCTCACAGCATCAGGGGTCCACGTTCGATTCCTGATTTGGGTCACTGTTTGTGCGGTGTTTGCCTGTTCTCCCCATGTCTGCGTGGGTTTCCTCTGAGTGCTACAGCTTCTTCCCACAGTCCAAAGATGTGCAGGTTAGGTGCATTGGCCATGCTTAAATTGCCACTTAGTGTCAGGGAACTAGCTAGGGCACATGGTTATGGGGATGGACCCTGGGTAGGGATTGCAGTTGGTGCCAATCCAAATGGGCAAAATAGCCTCTTCCTGCACTGCAAGAAGTCTCACAACACCAGGTTAAAGTCCAACAGGTTTATTCGGGAGTAAACGCCACTAGCTTTCGGAACGCTGTTCCTTCGTCAGGAGAGTGGACAGCGTTCTGAAAGTTAGTGGCGTTTACTATCAAATAAACCTATTGGACTTTAACCTGGTGTAGTGAGACTTCTTACTGTGTTTACCCCAGTCCAACGCCAGCATCGCCACATCATCTCTTCCTGCACTGTCAGATTCTATGATTCTGCCTATATCAGCACCCACATATCCCATCCTCGGAACGAGACAGCAAAAAACACATTGACAATGAGCCCTTGTACCCAGCACTGGTCAAGGGATGGAAACACTCCACCAGAATCGGGAGGGTTTACAGTTTGCATTGTCTGCCAATTGTATCTAACCAACCAAAGCTGCGATGTACAAACAATGCAACACCACTTTTACTGTAAGTCACGCACGCAAGCCAACAGGATAAGTAGGCTATTGGACCATCCGCACTAACACAATTGAGAAAGACATCATTGTGCCTGATGAATAAAGGGACTGTTTCTGCTTAGTTGTGCAAGTAGTCATTAGTATTGTTGTCTCCCAGACAATTACACCCAGTTGAGAGAGGAAATTTTTGCTGTAAATATTGTGCTGTCAACAGTTTTCTTTTTAAATTGTTAGCAGCAGAAGACAAGCTTTATTGTTCTACATCATATAATCACAGACTATGGTCATCAGGATCATTTGTCAATATTTTGGAGATTCTCTGCTGTTACCTGCTAATCTTTTCATTTTACAGACAATTAAGTGTGAACATCCATGTGATTTGAGCCTCTTTTTTCCCAGATGCAATGAACCCACAGGAGAAGAAAGTAATGGCTATCGGAATATACATGAATACTGGTAGAGACGGGATTCCTCACATTCTTTGAAAAGTACCTGGGTACGTATTTGGTATGCCGTAACATTCAAGGCTGTGGGCTAATTGCTGGCAAGTGAGATTAAGTGGGAAAGTCAGGGCCTTTCATGTGTCGCTGTAGACTCGATGGGCCCAAAGGCCTCTTTTGCACTGTAATATTCTGTGATTCTGTGATTCTGCTGCCTCAAACAGCTAGGGACCCGGCTTGAATCATGTCTGAGTGGGGGTTGCGCATTCTCCCTGTATCTGCGTTCGTTTCCTCTGGGTGCTCCTGTTTCCTCCGCAGTCTGAAAGACTTGCTGTTTAAATGTTTTGGCCGTGCTAAATCCTCCCTCGATGTACCCGAACAGGCTCCAGAATGTGGCAACTAGGGGATTTTCACAGTAACTTTATGGCAGTGCTAATTTAAGCCTACTTGTGAGACTAATATATAAACTTAAACTTAATAAACCTAAACTTAAACATTTTGTCATTGGCTTGTTTACAACTGATTTGCTGCTTCAGTGTTTTGTCCTGTAAACATTCCTTCAAGCTAAAAACTGCTGTTCCTTACTCCATCCTGGAAACAGCCATTAAAACGAGACAGAGTTTAAAATAAGCTGTGGGGAGTGTGTTGTGCTTGGCTTGGCTTGTTTGGAACTATTGGTTCAGGAACCAAAGGAATTCAGCATCAATACCCCACAAAGAGAACTAGAGCAAAAAAAACACTCTCATATTCTTCAATAGAATGGAGTGAGCTGGAGATCAGAGCGTGGAATCTGAAATAAACAAAATTATCACTTCATGCTGAGAAGGCGTGTTTCGACTTGATAATAACCCATCCATTCAAGTGAGAAACATGTACAACAAGATGGACGGCATGGTGGCACAGTGGTTAGCACTGCTGTCTCACAGCGTCAGGGACTCAGGTTCAATTCCCAGCTTAGGTCACTGTCTGTGCGGGAGTTTGCACCTTCTCCCTGTGTCTGTGTGGGTTTCTTCCGGGAGCTCCGGTTTCCTGCCTGAGCCTGAAAATGGACAATATTCGCAAAGGAGAAGAGTTAAGTTAAGATGGGGGCAAAATATTCCGGATATGGGAACCTGAAACAAAAGGAGAAACTGCTGGAAAATCTCAGCAAGTCTGGCAGCATCTATGGGGAGAGAATAGAGCCAATATTTTGAGTCTGGATGACCCTTTGTAAAGCTCGGAAGATTGGAGTTAAGCCAAGCTCTCGCTATGAGTGTAACAGTACATTCTGCACCTTCTTCTCTTCTCTATAAACAGTATGCTTTGCCTGTATCGCACGCAAGTAACAAGATTTTTCTCTGTATGTTAATACGTGTGACAATAATAAATCAAATTAAATAAAGATATATCAGCCTCATCCTTTGTTATCAAATCCTGATTTAAACCAATGCATTTATTCTACATTGGGAAATGGCATGTACAGAAGCTGATATAAATCTTTGCAATAAGAACATTCTTCACTAAATGTTCACATCCAGGAGCCTCCAACAATCCTTTGGGTAGGCCTCTGTTGGATTACAGCATCGTGCAAAGTATTCACAACATCAACTGATTCAATGGCCTCTTCCAGAATGAGTTTGGGTGAAGCATCCCAAAAGTCAATGTTCTTTCACATCCTCGTATGTCCAACTGTGTCCCCAAATCTAGGCTTCAGCTAGGACTTTTCCCCGGGCCAAAGCAAATTTATTCATTTCCTGAATACAGCCATGTGGAAGTTGATGTTTGTGTAGAACATGAGTTAAAAGGTATTGGAAAACAGAATTGTATCGGAGACCCATGCCAACTCCACGGCGTTCTTAGACAATGTGAGACAGTGTTGTGCACCCATGCTTAAGTTCCGGTTCCAGCATGGTAATCGCAGGCCAGAAATACAGAGGGCTGGATTCTTTAACCTCACTTGCAGCTGGGATACTTCAGATCCTGCTGCAGTGAATGGAGATTTAGCTGAGTTCTCCATCCTTGTCAGCAGTGGCACTGGAGTGTGAAAAACCAGAGAATTCTGGCCAGAATGTTCTTATAGCAAAGATTTATATCAGCCCCTATATATGCCATGTTCCAATGTAGAATAAATGCATTGGTTTAAATCAGAATTTGATGATAAGAGGTGAGCATGACAATATATCTTTATTTGATTTGATTTGAATTATTATTGTCACATGTGTTAACATACAGTGAAAAATCTTGTTACTTGCGCGCAATGCAGACAAAGCATACCATTCATTAGAGAAGAAAAGGAGATGGTACAGAATGTAGTGTTATAGCTCAGAGCTAGGGTGTGAAGGAAGGTCAACTTAATGCGAAGAGGGTCTATTCAAAAGTCTTATGGCAGCAGGAAGGAAGCTGTTCTTGAGTTGGTTGGTATATAACCTCAGACTTTTATACATTTTTTCCAATGGAAGAAAGTTGAAGAGAGTATATCCAGGATGCACAGGGTCTTTCATTATACCGATTGCCTTTCTGAGGTAGTGGGAAGTCATTGAAACGCTACAGTGCAGAAGGAGGCCATTTGGTCTATCAAGTCTGCACCGATCACAATCCCATCCAAGATCTATCCTCATAACTCCACATATTTACTCCGCTAAATCCCTCTAACTTAACCTAACCCCGAGACACTGAGTGGCAATTTAACATGGCCAATCAACCTAACCCCACACATCTTTGGACTGTGGGAGGAAACCAAAGTCCCTGGAGGAAACCCACACAATCACGGGGAGAATATGCAAACTCCATGCAGACAGTGACCCAAGTCGGGAATCAAACTCAGGTCCCTAGAGCTATGAGGCAGCAGTGCTAACCATTGTGCACTGCAATGCCCTCTGTGTAAACAGTGTCAATGAATGGGAGGCTGGTTTGTGTAATGGGCTGGGCTTTGTTCACAACTCTTTATAGTTTTTTAATATTATAATGTTTAATAATTATTTCATGAGATATGGGCGTCACTGGCTGGCCCAGCAATTGTTGCCCTTGAGAAGATGGGTGTGAGCTGCCTTCTGAGAAAACTGCAGTGTTGTAGGTACACCCACTGTGCTGTTAGGAAGGGAGATCCTGGCGTTTGACCCAGCAATAGAGAAGGGACGACGATATATTTTCAAGTCAGGATGCTGTGCGGCTTGGAAGTGAACTTGGAGAAAGGGGTATTCCCACACATGTGCTTCACTAGTCCTTGTCTCTGATAGTGGTCGTGGGTTTGGAAGGCAGTGTTGGGTTACTTGGTGAGCTGTTGCAGTGAATCTTAGGGATGATACACACTACTTGTAGAGGGAATGGATGTTTGTGGATGTTGTGCTAATCAAGCGGGCTGCTGTGTCCTGGATGGTGTTGTCCTGGAGCTGCACCCATCCAGATAGGTGAAGAGTATTCCATCACGTGCCTTGTAAATGATGGACAGACTTTGGGCGGAAGGTGAGTTACAGGCTGTAGGATTCCCCAGCCTCTGAGCTGCCCTGGTAGTCACAGTATTTATATGACTATTCTGTTCAGTTTCGATGGTAACCCCCAGGATACTGATAGGGATTGAGTGCTGGTTAATGCCATTGAATCTCAAGGGGGACATGGTTAGATCTCTCTTGTTGGAGATGATCACTTGTATAACTTGCTCTGTATCAGCCTGAATGCTGCACAGACCTTACTACATATGGATACAGATTACTTTGGTAATTAAACATGAATAATTAACAGCAACACAATGTACAAAATAAAACAATAGTAGCAATACATCACCAAGCAGAATTATTAATTGAATGCTTGCCGAAGTTTCTTAACTGTAAGATAATTACTCATTTCCAACACATGGCTGATCGCAGACAAAATGGTTCATTGAATTAACAATAATTGCTTGCGGGAAGGAATAGATTTGTGGAAGCACTGAGGATCAATCACAAGCTTTTTACACAATGCATAAAACCCTGAGTGTTGGGTACACTCCAGCAATCAGCTGGAATGATGGTGGATAATTGTGTGAGAAGCATACAAAGACCTGAAATGGAAATGAATTTGGGAAGAGAAAAGGAAGAGCACAGACGGGATTCGAAAGGGGCCACACAGGCCGCAGACCAAACGATGAGGCCTGGAATTTTCCATGATCCCGTCCGTGAGTTTCCTGCCAGCGTCAATGGGAGCACAGCGGAAGGAGTGAGATCTCTGCTCCTACTGGAGCAAGTCTTGAAGTTAACCAGTCCCTCCATGGAGTTGGGAGTGGCAGGGTACTCCACTGCCCACTGGGGACATGATTCACTCTAGGGTTTCAGAGACTGGGCCATCAAGGTGTTTCCAGTTTCTGTGAAGGAGATCAGGCCACCACCCACCCCCAACCCCCCAGCCCCCTCCTCTTCTCCCCCGCACCACCCGCAAAACACACACACACACACACACAGAGCTGTTTCACTAAGTTTTGTCTTTCAATGCATGTTTCTTGGCTATTTTCTGTAATTCCCTCATTCCAATAATCTCAGCAATAAACTATTATGATTCTCAATCACTTTTTCCTCGATAATACTGGTTGTCAGATAGTCTGATGTAAGCATAGAACATAGAACATTACAGCGCAGTACAGGCCCTTCAGCCCTTGATGTTGCGCCGGCCAGTGGACCCTCTAACCTAAACTATACCAATATCATCCATATGCCTATCCACCAACCATTTGAATGCCCCCAAAGTAGGCGAGTCCACAACTGCTGCAGGCAGGGCATTCCACGCCCTTACCACCCTCTGTGTGAAGAACCTGCCTCTGACATCCGTCCTATAACTACCACCTCTTAATTTAAAGTTATGTCCCCTTGTGTTGGTCATCACCATCCGAGGGAAAAGGCTCTCACTATCCACCCTATCCAATCCCTTGATCATCTTATACGCCTCAATTAGGTCACCGCGTAACCTTCTTCTCTCTAATGAAAATAACCTCAGGTCCCTCAGCCTTTCCTCATAAGGCCTTCCCACCATACCAGGCAACATCCTGGTAAACCTCCTCTGCACCCTTTCCAATGCTTCCACATCTTTCTTATAATGCGGCGACCAGAACTGTACGCAATACTCCAAGTGCGGCCGCACCAGAGTTTTGTACAGTTGTAACATAACCTCACGGCTCCTAAATTCAATCCCTCTACCAATAAAAGCTAACACACCGTACGCCTTCTTAACAACTTTATCAACCTGGGTGCCAACTTTCAAAGAGCTATGTACTTGTACCCCAAGATCCCTCTGCTCGACAACACTATTAAGGGTCCTTCCATTAGCCCTATATTTCATATGCCTGTTATTCCTACCAAAGTGAATCACCTCACACTTATCCGTATTGAATTCCATTTGCCACCTCACAGCCCAGCTCTGCAACCTATCTATGTCCCTCTGCAAACTGTAACATCCATCCTCGCTGTCTACAACTCCCCCCACTTTGGTATCGTCAGCAAATTTACTAATCCAACCCTCTACACCCTCATCTAGGTCATTTATAAAAATGACAAACAGCAGTGGCCCCAAAACAGATCCTTGAGGTACACCACTTGTAACTGCACTCCAGGTTGAATATTTCCTATCAACCACCACCCTCTGTCTTCTATCAGCTAGCCAATTCCTAATCCAAACTGCTAAATCACCTTCAATCCCATGCATCTGCACTTTCTGCAGTAGCCTACCATGGGGAACCTTATCAAACGCTTTGCTAAAATCCATATACACTACATCAACTGCCTTACCCTTATCTACCTCTTTGGTCACCTCCTCAAAAAACTCAATAAGGTTTGTGAGGCACGACCTACCCTTCACAAAACCGTGCTGACTATCCCTAATCAATTTATTTTTCTCTAAATGCTTATAAATCCTATCCCTTATAATTCTTTCCAATATGTCTATGTGTTCTTAGAGAGGGGGTATGTGGCATCCACTAATATACTCGAGGCCTACTGTGACTCTGCAAGGGCTGGAATTCATCATCAACCTCCATAATGACATTGTGATTTTAGTTTTGAAGAAGATGGAAGAGAGTACGTGAGATCCTGAATTATGCTGGCTGCTTTGCTGAGGCAGTGGGAAGTGAAGGCAGAGTCAATGGATGGGAGACTGGTTTGTGTGATGGACTTGGCATCATTCACAACCCTTTGTAATTTCTTGTGGTCTTGGGCAAAACAGGAGCCGTACCAACCTGCGATGCAACAAAAAAGAATGCTTTCAATGGTGTATCATTAAACGTTGGTGAGAGTCATCACGGAATTTCATCAGTCTTCTGAGAAAATAGAGAAGCATAGAATGACATCATGATCATGGAATTCTGACAGTGCCAGAGAGGCCATTCGATCCATCTAGTCTGCACGGATTCTCCGACAGAGTGTCTTACCCAGGCCCCCTTTCCCCACCCTATCCACATAACCCCACACATTAATCATGACAAATCCAGCTAGCCTGCACATCCTGGGACTTCAGAAAGGAATCGTAGCGCATGGAGGAAACACTCGGGAAGAACATGCAAACCCCGCACAGACAGTAACCCAAGGCTGGAATCGAACCTGTGTCCCTGGGCACTGTGGGGCTGATAGCCAGAGAGTGATAGCCAAATTCTGCACACCTGAGGACAGCCTTAACCAGGATCTTGGGTTCATGTCGCACTATCTGCAATCCCCATGACTTGCCTGAGCTTGTAAAATCTCACTCACTGTCCTGCCTGGAGACAATACACATCTCTTTAACCTATGCCTAACGCTATCTCCACTCACATTGTCTGCACCTTTAAGACTTGAATAGCAGGTTAGCTGTAAAGACTTTCATTCTAATCAGTATTCTGTAAACCGTGTGTGTCTTTATATGCCTTTCTCTGATCAGAACCTTCCACACACCTGACGAAGGGACACTGTTTCCGAAAACTTGTGGGATTACTATCAAATAAACTGGTGGGACTTAAATCCGGTGTTGTGAGACATCTTGCTGTGAGGCAGCCAGGTTGTTGCCTAGTCTCGAGGGCATTGACTATGAGAAGAGGTTAAATAAATTAGGATTGTTTTCACTAGAAAGATGGAGGCTGAAGGGAAAGCTGATAGAAGGCCACAAAATTACTAGAGGCAGAGACAGGATGGAGAGGCTTTTTTTCCAAGGGTGGATGTGTCAATTACGAGGGGGCACAGGTTAAAGGTGAGTGAGGGAAAGTTTAAGATAGGTGTGGGGGAGGTTCTTTCACGCAGGGAGGGGTGGGTGCCTGGAATGTGCTATCAGAGGAGATGGTGGAAGCAGACAAATTAGCAACATTTAAGAGGCATCTAGATGGGTACGTGAATAGGAAGGGAATCGGGGGATATGGTCCAATTAAGCGCAGAGGTTTTCTTTTAGCTTTGTTAAGGCATAATGATTTGCACGGGCTCGGAGGGCCGAAGGGCCTGTTCCTGTGCTATACTTTTTTTTGTTCTTTGTTTTTTAATTTGACTGATCCAAAGATTTGTGGGTTAGGTGGATTGACCATGCTAAATTGTTCCAAGATGTGTAGATTAGATGGATTAACATGATAAATGTTCAGGATTACAAGAGGGGGTGGGTTGGGGTGTGTTGGAGTGGGCCTGGGTGAGATGTTCAGTCAGAGAGTTGGTGCGCACTCCATGGGCTGAATGGCCTCTTTCTGCACTGTAGGGATTCAATGATGTAAAAGTGATTTTATTTGCCATCTGAATTTCCTGTTTGACTGTCTGTTAAATTTCTTGAATGTGTTTGGCTGTTTGGATAGTCTAAAGACAAAAAGGCCTACTCCACTGTGAGAATTCCCAGTAAGGAATACTGCAGCCAATAGATGTGGATACCATTGGAATTCTTGCCAGAAAGATTGCTTGACCTATCAGTCATTCTTATCAAAGCTGAGCACCCTCACTCCGTCACTGACGGTAAGATTTCTTCCAACATGCTTTGGTAAATTTTCCTGTTCCACCTACCACGGGAATTGTAGCAGGCGAAGGGCGGGCCGTTGACATCCGAATGGGATTTTCTGGTTTTGGGGCAAATGTGGCTCAAAAATCACACATGCCATGTTCTTAAAACATCAACCATCCATCTTCCAGCTCCAATGCATTCAACGTGAAAATAGAACTTGGGAAGTGGATTTTAATTGAGAAATCTGTGGCGTTTGCCAAGTAATGATTACCTGTCAAGTAATGACTGCTCAAGACATCTTCAGGGACAGTCCTGGCAGGAATGTTTAACCCTGGCCAAAAACTAAATGGTCCCATTTAGTGTTTCAACAACATCTTTGAGATAATATTTGGCCATTAAAAATGCGTAACAATGACTGTGATAATGGCTCTGGAGGGAGAAGTAGGCCTTTTTGATTTTATTGTCACATATGTCATATATACATGAAAAGTATGCGCACTATACAGACAAAACATGCCATTCATAGAGAAGGAAAGGAGAGAGTGCAGGTTGTAGTGTTACAGTGTGGTCAATTGGTGTGACAATAATAATCTCTCCCTCAATACCAACAAAATGAAGGACATAGTCACAGACTTCAGGAAGCATAAAGGAGAACATGCCCTTGTCTACATCAACGGGGACAAAGTGGAAATGGTTGAGAGCTTCAAGTTTCTAGAAATGCAGATCACCAACACTCTGTCCTGATCCCTCCACATTAAGAAAGGCCACCAATACCTCTCCTTTCTCAAAATACTAAGGAAATTTGGCTTCTCTGCTAGAATTCTCACCAATTTTCACAGATGCACCATAGAAAGATTTTTTCTGATTGTGTCACAGCTTGGTATGGCTCCTGCTCTGCCCAGTTCTGCAAGGAACTACAAAGGCTCGTGAATGAAGCCCAGTCCATCACGCAAACTAGCCTCCCGTCCAATGACTCCAACTACATTTTCCCTGCCTTGGCAAAGCAGCCAGCATAATCAAGGACCTCATGCAATCCTGGACAATCTGCAAAAGATCATGCAATTTACTTAAAATACATCAGGAGTCCTCAGTATTTTGTTTAAAGCAAAACAGTTGGTTCCATCCACAAAACCGGCCACACCGCCACATCGAATGAGCCATTATTGCGATGGATGTGTTCATTTGTCAGCCTCTAAGAATGTTCTTTCTGTTAAGCATGCTCCTCTGGGCACCAGACACATTACAAAACCTTTTGTCTTCTAATTTACTAAGAAAAAATCATCTAGTACAGCAACATAGCTAATAAATTACATCCCATAGATTATTTTTTGAAGTAATTTTGAGGAATTGAAAATTGAGCTGCCCATATGTGGGAGATGATAAAAGTGTCTAATTATTGTGATAAACCCATTTTTTGGCCATGTTAATAAAACTGCACCAAATTACTACTCTTTGGGGTCTGAGGATGAAGGGGATTGCATGGAAGGCAGAGGGACGTTAAGGTTGGATAAAGCTCATGCCTGCGTGGCCTGTTGGATAGGGAGAGTGCCTTCCATTGCTGAAGAGTTGATGATGCTTCCTCAAGTCTCGGGGTCAAACGTGCCAGATCCTCGCTCGGGAGGGCCCCTACCCAGGCCCATTGGGGAGGCTGGTGAACCTTGAGGGCTATTTGACTTGGCTGCATGCCCGCTAATTATATTGAAATGTCTGGGTTTGAATAGGCATTGGATTACTGCCTGCTATGACTGGGAGCCCAATTGGGGTGGGCAGAATAGCCTGGGAGGGCTTGGCGCCCATCACAAACCCGCTTCCCCACCGATTCCCAATTCATCCTGGTTCATAATCGGGGCTAGCAGAGAATCCCAACCTTCGTAATCTCCAGTCAAGAACTGTTCACTGTTGAACTGAGGCAATCAGCATCAGTCTCGCCACTGGTGGCATGGTAGCATAGTGGTTAGCATTGCTGTCTCACAGCACCAGGGATCAGGGTTCGATTCCCAGTTTGGGTCACTGTAGAACATAGAACATAGAACACTACAGCACAGAACAGGCCCTTCGGCCTTCGATGTTGCGTCGACCAATATAAAAAGCAATGCCCCTCCAAACTAAACCATTCCCTTCTCTTCCATATACTTATCAACTAACCTCTTAAACGCCACCAAACTTGGCGCATCTACAACAGCTGCAGGCAGGGCATTCCACTCCCGAACCACCATTTGGGTAAAGAACCTACCTCTGATATCCGTCCTATAACTCATACCCCTTAATTTAAAGCTGTGTCCCCTCGTGCTAGCTTTCTCCATCCTAGGAAAAAGGCTATCACTGTCCCACCTATCTAAACCTCTAATCATCTTATATGCTTCAATAAGATCCCCTCTTAGCCGCCTCCTTTCTAACGAAAACCACCTCAAATCCTTCAACCTCTCTTCATAGGACCTGCCCTCCATACCAGGCAACATCCTGGTAAACCTCCTCTGTACCCTCTCCAATGCCTCCACATCTTCTTATAATGTGGGGACCAGAACTGTACACAATACTCCAAGTGCGGCCGCACTAGAGTTTTGTACAGTTGCAACATGACGTTGCGGCTCCGAAATTCAATCCCCCACCAATAAAAGCTAAGACTCCGTATGCCTTCTTAACAACCCTATCGACTTGATTGCCAACTTTCAGGGATCTATGCACATACACACCAAGATCCCTGTGTTCATCAACACTACTAAGAGTTCTACCATTAGCCCTATACTCTACACATTTGTTATTCCTGCCAAAGTGAATTACCTCACACTTTTCCACATTAAACTCCATTTGCCACCTCTCGGCCCAGCTCTGCAACTTGTCCAAGTCTCTCTGCAAACTATAACAACCCCTCTTCACTATCTACCACTCCATCAACTTTAGTGTCATCTGCAAATTTACTAATCCATCCTTCAATACCCTCATCCAGATCATTTATAAAAATTACAAACAGCAGGGGACCCAAAACAGACCCCTGAGGTACACCACTTGTCACCGAACTCCACGATGAATATCTCCCATCAACCACCACCCTCTGTATTCTATCTGCTAGCCAATTCCTAACCCAATTAGCTAAATCACCCTCTATCCCATACATCTGCATTTTCTGCAGAAGTCTTCCATGGGCCACCTTATCAAACGCCTTACTAAAGTACATATATACCACATCAACCGCCTTACCCCCATCCACCTCTTTGGTCACTTTTTCAAAAAACTCAATAAGGTTAGTAAGGCACGACCTACCCTTCACAAAACCATGCTGACTATCCCCAATCAATTCATTTCTCTCTAAATAACTATAAAGCCTATCCCTAATAATTCTCTCCAATACCTTGCCCACAACAGAAGTAAGACTCACCGGCCTATAATTCCCTGGAAGGTCTCTCTTCCCCTTCTTAAACAATGGGACCACATTCGCTATCCTCCAGTCCTCCGGAACCACACCCGTAACCAACGAGGACCTGAAGATCAGAGCCAGAGGTTCTGCAATCTCCTCTCTTGCCTCCCAGAGAATCCTAGGGTAAATCCCATCCGGCCCAGGGGACTTATCCAACTTCAAACCCTCGAGAATATCTAGCACACCCTCCCTATCTACTTCAATAGAAGTAGCGGATGAGACATTGGGAGGTGAGGAGAAGGTAACAGAGAGAGGGAGCGAGAAAGTAACAGAAAGAAAAGATAAACGTGACCCTTTCACTTGAAGGAATGAATGATAGATGGGAAGGCAAGAGAAAGCTGTTCACGACATTTCCAGATTTATAGACGAGAAGGATGGATTAGAAATTGTATAGTTAATATATTAACTATACAGATTCTGTCTGTGCAGAATCTGCACATTCTCCCCGTGTCTGCGTGGGTTTCTTCCGGGCACTCCAGTTTCTTCCCCTGGTCCAAAGACGTGCTGCTTAGGCACACTGGCCATGCCAAATTCTCCTTCAGTGTACCTGAACTGGAGTGTGCCGGCTAGGGCAATTTCACAGTAACTTCATTGCAATGTTAATATAAGCCTACTTGTGACACTAATAAATAACCTTAAACTTTAAGCTGGCAATGCATTCCTGATCTAATGCGAACCCTACCAGCTATTGAGAAACAAACAGTACTGAGATCAGTGCAGAAAGACAGTATAAATAAGTAAATTTTGTTCTGATGTGCATCTCGAATCAGCCTCCGGCCAAATCAATGGAGCAACTGCTTCTTTCATCCCTGTTAAACTGGTTATCGATCTCAAGAGAATCTCCAATTAAAGTCATTAGTGTTTTTCCCTCAAATCACTGGCTCCCACTTTCTCCTTCTGCTCCGTTTCTGATTAATCTCATTTATCAGATTTCCGTCAGTATTGACTAAATTATCCCCCACCTTTCAATTGATGTTTCCTCCGATTCCCACTAATTAATCACCCAAATCGAGTTGCCAGTCAGCCGACCTGGCCCATAGCTATGAACAACACAATTAGTACTGAATATTCTGCCTTCTATCCAAATAGATTAACTATACAATTTCTAATCCATCCTTCTCGTCTATAAATCTGGAAATGTCGTGAACAGCTTTCCCTTGCCTTCCCATCTATCATTCATTCCTTCAAGTGAAAGGGTCACATTTATCTTTTCTTTCTGTTACTTTCTCGCTCCCTCTCTCTGTTACCTTCTCCTCACCTCCCAATGTCCATCCGCTACTCAAAGAAAAGAAATTCCCTTTGAGAAGGTGTACATTGTAGGAAGTTTTCATGCAACCGTTACAACATGGAGTGCAGGAGAAGGCCATTCAGCCCATCGACTGGGCACTAACTCTCAGCTGGAACATCCTACCCGTCCCAGCAACCCCTGATCTATGTAACCCCATGCATTTACCATGGATAATCCACCTAACCTACACATCTTGGGATACTAAGGGGCAAGTTAGCATGGCCAATTCACCTAACTTACACATTTTGGGACACTAAGGAGCTTTTTAGCATGGCCAATCCACTAACCTACACATCTTGGGACACTAAGGAGCTTTTTAGCATGGCCAATCCACCTAACCTACACATCTTGGGACACTAAGAGGCTATTTAGCATGACCAATCAACCTCGCCTGTACACAGTGGGGTGGGGGCATGGTGGCACAGTGGTTGGCACTGCTGCTTCTCAGAGCCGGGATCGATTCCCAACTTGGGTCACTGTCTCTGTGTAGAGTTTGCCCATTCTCCCCATGTCTGCATGGGCTTTCTCCGGGTTAGGTGGATTGGCTATGTTAAATTGTCCCTTAGTGTCAGGGGAATTAGCAGGGTAAGTGTCTGCAGATCCCACACAGGTAGGCAATCAAAACCAGAATCGGCTGTGAGATTCATTAGTCAATGACACTTTAAGGGACGGATGGATTCTAATTCTACACCCTGTGTCTCCCTCCACACTTCCTCCTCAATTTCATTCATGTTTAGCTTGTCACTTTTTTCTGCTTTAGATCCCGGCCAATAACTGCTTTGTGTGGTAAACTGTAACAGAAGGACTACCTGACTTGAAGCATTAGGTGGATTTACATGTGGCATCACTTCTCCAACTAAACACTTCTAATTAAATCTGCCAGACTGGAAACAACTTGCAGCTTCTCTGAAACGCAACACTTCGAATTTCTTATGGCTCACATTTGGAATTATTCAGCCAAGCGCCTTGGATCTCAGGGGACGCCTTCACCACCGAGCTTCCTCACCTGTAACAGATGGATGACCCTCTCTGCAATGTCACCTGTCATGGTCTACCTACGCCCAGAAGGTGAACTTGCTGCTTTAGAATTAAGTACAGAATGGACAAATGCTGATAAGGGTTAAATGTAAACGGGGCTTATGAGGAGTGCAATCACCAACTGGGCCAAGAGGCCTGATTCTGTGCTGTACTAACCTCACCACCAACAACTTAGAATCATAGAATTCCTACAGTGCACCATTCGGCCCACCGAATGTGTTAACAAGGGAATCAACAGCTTTCGGATGTAGATAGGAATTTGGAACTCCAACGATCAGCCACAATTTTATTTAATGGCAGTACAGGCTTGAGGGGCTAAATGGCCTGCTTCATCTCCTATTTCAAATGGTCTTATGACCTTGGCATCAGGGATATGGGGAAAAACAGCATTGCAGTGATAGTATACTCATAAACCAGAGGCCCAAGCTAAGGCTCCAGGGACATGGGTTCAAATTTCACGACTGTAACTTGGTGGAATTTAAATTTTATGAATAAATCTGGAACACAAAGTTTATCTCAGTAATAGTGATCATGGCAACTGTCATTGATTGTTGTTAAAAACCCATTCGGTTCACTAGTGTCCTTTAGGGAAGGAAATCTGCTGGTCTGTCCCACAGGTGACTGCAGACCCACAGCAATGCGGTGGCACGGTGACGCGGTGGTTAGCACTGCTGCTTTGCAGCGTCAGGAACCTGGGTTCAATTCCGGCCTTGGGTCACTGTCTGTATGGAGTCTGCACATTCTTTCCATGTCTGCGTGGGTTTCCTCCGAGTGCTCCGGTTTCCTCCTGCAGTCTGCAAGACGTGCTGTGTTAGGTGCATTGGCCAAGCTAATTTCTCCCTTAGTGTATATGAACAGGCGTCGCAGTGAGGCAACTAGGGGATTTTCACAGTAACTTCATTGCAGGGTTAATGTAAGCCCCTAACAAATATAGGCTTTAAAAGCTTATGCAGTTAACCCTTGACTACCCTCTGCAATGGCCTAGCAAGCCATTCAGTTCAAGAGCAATTAGAATGACTGGCTCTGTAGGGAGAGTCACATCACATTAACAAATAAAGAATTTCTGATTCCCAAAACTTGCTCAGGTATTTGACGCCAATTGTGATTTTTTTAAAAGGGCTGGAGATAAGGGCTACCCATTAGTATCTAGTTGCAAATGAAGGAGTAATAAGAGGTGTTCCAACTCAGAGATCAGCAGCCCTTACCTCAGGAGCTTTCCCATCTATTCCTTTCATATAATTGGGCACAGAGAACAGATAAAACCTTACAACAAGGTGGTCAAACCAGGATACTAAATCAGGAGTAATGATGTGGATCCCTCTCCATACTTGTGAGTCTGGCATTGAATAATTAGGTGCTCCACGGTCTAGTCCATAGTCTGATCTGGAAGCTCACTGTCGCACATCTTCACTTTGTACAGCAATGGTTTGGACAGATGTGCTTTGGGCAGCATGGTGGTTAGTACTGCTGCCTCACAGTGCTGGGGACCTGGGTTCAATTCCCAGCTTGGGTCACTGTCTGTGGAGAATTTGTACTTCGTCCCCGTGTCTGCGTGAGTTTCCTCTAGATACTCCGGTTTCCTCCCATAGTCCAAAGATGTGCAGGTTAGTTGCATTGGCTGTGCTAATTGCCCCTTCATGTTAGGGGGACTAGCTATGGTAAATGCATGGGATTATGGGGATAGATCTGGGTGGCTTATGGTCAGCATAGATTTGGTGGACTAAATGGCCTCCTTCTGTACTGCAGGATTCTATGAGTGTTCTTATGAGTTTCATGGAAATTGGAAGGTTGGAGCTCTATCTTAGGTGTTTGTTTTTCACTGTTACATTTTCCCCAAGCTTCTTGAGGTTTGAAGTCGCATTGCCTGAGGTTGTGTCAGTGGATTTAAAGAGTCTGTGTGATCGTAAGTGGGATTGAGCTGAGCTGTTGGCGAGATCCTAGTGGATGGGTAACTCTTTGTTTTCCTGTATTCCTGAGCTTCACCCAGGGTCACTGCATCACAGTGAGGCCAATTGTTATGTAGGCAAAAAAGAGAGAAGAGGGAGAGTGGGAGGGGAGGGAGAGCGGGAGAGAGGGAAAGGAGAGAGGGTGGAGGAGGTGAGAGACAGGGAGGAGGAGGTGTGAGAAAGGGAAGAGGAGAGAGGGAGAGTGGGACAGTGGGAGGAGGAGGTGGGAGAGAGGGGGGTGGGAGAGAGGGAAGAAGGGGTGAGACAGAAATCTAATTGCCCTCAGAGGATTGGTCATAACAGAACTTTGATAATCTTAAGACACTCCAGTATCTCTAAAGAAGCTTGACACCATCCAGGACAGAGCTGCCTCTTTGATCCACAAACATTCGCTAAGAGAGGACACGAGAAGACTTTGGCTGATAGGATTAAGGAGAATCCTAAAGCTTTCTTTAGATATGTTAAGAATAGAAGATTGGTTAGGACAAGATTAGGGACAGTCATAGACAGCAGTGGGAAGTTGTGCGTGGAGCCTGAGGAGATTGGAGAGGTACTGAATAAATATTTCTCTTCGGTATTCACGCAGGGTGATGTAAATGTAGTTATGGAGAACACTGCGGTACAGGGTAGCAAACTGGAAGGTATCGAAGTAGATAGGGAGGATGTGCTAGATATTCTCGAGGGTTTGAAGTTGGATAAGTCCCCTGGGCCGGACGGGATTTACCCTAGGATTCTCTGGGAGGCAAGGGAGGAGATTGCAGAGCCTCTGGCTCTGATCTTCAGGTCGCCGTTGGTTACGGGTGTGGTTCCGGAGGACTGGAGGATAGCGAATGTGGTCCCGTTGTTCAAGAAGGGGAAGAGAGACCTTTCAGGGAATTATAGGCCAGTGAGTCTTACTTCTGTTGTGGGCAAAGTATTGGAGAGAATAATTAGGGATAGGATTTATAGTTATTTAAGAGAGTAATGAATTGATTGGAGATAGTCAGCATGGTTTTGTGAAGGGTAGGTCGTGCCTTACTAACCTCATTGAGTTTTTTGAAAAAGTGACTAAAGAGGTGGATGGGGGTAAGGCGTTTGATGTGGTATATATGGACTTTAGTAAGGCATTTGATAAGGTGGCCCATGGAAGACTTCTGCAGAAAATGCAGATGTATGGGATAGAGGGTGATTTAGCTAATTGGGTTAGGAATTGGCTAGCAGATAGAAGACAGAGTGTGGTGGTTGATGGGAGATATTCATCGTGGAGTTCGGTGACAAGTGGTGTACCTCAGGGGTCTGTTTTGGGGGCCCTGCTGTTTGTAATTTTTATAAATGATCTGGATGAGGGTATTGAAGGATGGATTAGTAAATTTGCAGATGACACTAAAGTCGGTGGAGTGGTGGATAGTGAAGAGGGGTGTTATAGTTTGCAGAGGGACTTGGACAAGTTGCAGAGCTGGGCCGAGAGGTGGCAAATGGAGTTGAATGTGGAAAAGTGTGAGGTAATGCACTATGGCAGAAATAATAAATGTGTAGAGTATAGGGCTAATGGTAGGATTCTTAGTAGTCTAGATGAACAGAGGGATCTTGGTGTGTATGTGCATAGATCCCTGAAAGTAGGCAATCAAGTCGATAAGGTTGTTAAGAAGGCATATGGAGTCTTGGCTTTTATTGCTAGGGGGATTGTTGCCTGGTATGGAGGGCAGGTCTTATGAAGAGAGGCTGAGGGATTTGAGGTTGTTTTCGTTCGAAAGGAGGCGGCTAAGAGGGGACCTAATCGAAACATATAAGATGATTAGAGGTTTAGATAGGTGGACAGTGATAGCCTTTTTCCTAGGATGGAGAAAGCTAGCACGAGGGGACACAGCTTTAAATTAAGGGGTGATAGTTATAGGACGGATATCAGAGGTAGGTTCTTTCCCCAAAGGGTGGTTCGGGAGTGGAATGCCCTGCCTGCAGCAGTTGTAGATGCGCCAAGTTTGGTGGCGTTTAAGAGGTTAGTTGATAATATATGGAAGAGAAGGGAATGGTTTAGTTTGGAGGGGCTTTGCTTTTTATATTGGTCGGCGCAACATCGAAGGCTGAAGGGCCTGTTCTGTGCTGTAATGTTCTATGTTCTATGTTCTATGTTCTCTCCACCACCAATACACGGTAGCAGCAGTGTGTACCATGTATAAGCAGACACAAAGACTATTTAGACAGTGTTTGAAGGGAACCAATGATAACATTGGATCTGCTATAGTTTGACCAATGGTAACAAGCTATATGGGTCAGCTGACCCAATAAACTATGTAACCAATGACAAAATGATGTAGTCAGCTGACTCAGTGTAAGTAAGAATCTGTTGAGGATTAGGTAGGAGTTTGGAATGGTCCAGGGCAAGGCTACAAGTCTTTGAATATTGAAGTTTTGTTAATTTATAAGTTAGAGTAAGTTTTGTTTTATATTGTAGCCTGTAATTGAAGAATTCTTTCTGTTGGAGGAGCAGACAGCACCTTCCAAATACCACCAGTGCTACCACCAAGAAGGACAAGGGTGGTAGATACATTGGAACACCACCAGCTGCAAATTCGCTTCAAGTTATTCACCATCCTGACTTGGAAATATATCACCATTCCTTCCCTGTGTTGTGCCTGATGCACAGTTTGTTTTAACCTGTATATGCTGGACAAAGAATTGTAAGTAGACTTCTTGTTAGTACAAGAAAAGTTATTTAAGCGCACAATTGATAATCACTCTCTTCATCAATAATAAGTTATTTTACAGAAGTATTAAAGTTCAAGTCCAGTACTAGAGCTTGACTTAACTTTGTGTGACTGGCAAGCACCTAAGCAGATATTGGCCTTTATCTGTGCGTTATCCTCTGCTTAATCTGGTCTGGCATTCTGGCCTGGTCTTCCTTCCTTTTCAGGTGGGATGGGTTTCCCTGTGCTAGTCATTGCTGGTGATGGTCACTGTTGTTCATGGGGTCAGAGACAGAGAGACTCTTAGTTGCACATCATCCTTCATACTCTGTTGGGTTTTGGGCCCCTTTTGGCCATTGCTAATCAATCGATCAGGACTTCATCACCCTGATCAATAAAGCCCAATTGGTTGTTGCCACACTCATCTCTGGGTGTGTTCCCAACTGCCATTTCTGTATGTGCTGGGGGCATGTAGAGTTCACACCTCCCTCCCATAAAGTACCTCTATGTCTGGTAAAGAACCCAGTTTGACCAGAAAGTCCCCTTTGTCCTGGAGATGGTCCATATCCCATTTATTTGTTTGTCTGGATTGCTGCTTGTTTATCTCTGTTTTTCAGGCTGCAGCCTGTTGTTTTGTCCCAGAATGCTTTAAAAATCGCCACTGGTGACAGCAGGGTCAAAACCCTAGAATTCCCTCCCTAACATCATTGTGAATGCACTCACACCTCCCAGGACTGTAGCAGTTCAAAAGGGTAGCTCATCGCTATTTCTCAAGGGACAGTCAGGAATGGGCAAAAAAATGCCAGCAACCCCTACATCCCGTGAACAAATAAAAGATCAACCTAAATTTGGCAAGGGGCAGGAGACAGGTAGTTGAGCATTGGGTGCTCTGTATACACCCCTCAAGTTCCAGATAATAAAGTGACAAGCCCAAATAATCAAATGTACATATTACATTGAAGCCATTAACTTGGAGGATGAACATTGGAGGCAATTGACTCACAGGCTGAAATTCTCTGGCTGTTCACACCAGCGGGGTCTCGCTGCAGTGAATGGAGATTTGGCTGAATGCCAAATTCCCTGTCCTCACTTGTAGTTGTGGTAGGAATGGCCAGAAAATTCCAACCTTGATCTCATGCAATGTCCAAGGATATATAATTATGGTTTCCCTCCATAACATAAATGGAAGAGACCGTGTTTGAGTTTAAACACTGTTTACGTTTTTCCACCCTTCTTATTCTGACCCTGCTGGCTCCTACCCCTCACAGGGTGAGCACCAGATCTTTCATCTTGACCGGTCAGTAAGTTGTTTTGATTGCATGGCCGAGGTCATGGACATTTCTATTTTACATGTCTCAATTATCCTTGGCCTCCACATGATCTCTCTCCCACCTTCAGAAAACAACACAGCTTCGATCATCATTTGAGATTTGAATTCTTGAACAAGTTTTAATTCCATAATTTCAATCTTATACCACGCATTTCTCAAAACCGTTCCTCTGAATGTTGAAGATAGGCAGGAGTACTGGATTGTGGATCAATCTCTCTCATATCTCTCACTTTGGTTTTCAAAGAGATTCCCAGCCTAATGGTTGGGATTCAACCTGATCCTTGCATTGAGATCGTCAATATTTTTCAGCCGTTTGTTAACTCCACCATTCAGAGCCAATGCACGTCGGTTATCGTAGCATTCTCTCCCTCCAAGAACTCTTCAAGAAAATAAGAAACAAAAATTTGGCCCAATGGGATTCATCCTTTAATACTCTAGACTAGCAAAGTCTTACATGCAGCTGTATGATATAGCAGCAGAAGTGAGCCATTCAGCCCATTGAACTTGCTCTGCCATTTGCTGATGGCTGATTATATTTCTCAACCCCATTCTTCATCTTTTCCCTTAGGTTCTTGATAGGTTGGTCTGCTTACCAATCTGTGTCTTAAATGCAGTCAATGACCTGGCCCTCCACAGCTTCACCAACCTCTGGCTGAAGAAATTCCTCCTCATCTGGATTCTAAACGGATTCCGAGGCTGTGCCCTCGGATCATAGTCTCTCCCATGTCTTTCCCACATCCACTGTATCCAGGCCTTTCGGTATCCTATAAGTTTCAATGAGATTCCTCCTCATCCTTCTGGATTCTATTAGAGGTATATAAGATTATGAGGGGTATAGATAGAGTGGTAAGCTTTTTCCACCATTAGAATCAGATAGAACGAGGGGTCACGGCCTTAGGGTGAGGGGGGCTATGTATAAGATGAATATTAGAGGGCATTTTTTCACACAAAGGGTAGTGGGGGTGTGGAATGCACTACCGAGTAAGGTGGTGGGAGCAGGCACGCTATGGTTGTTTAAGGGTCTCTTGGACAGCCACATGAGCGGTCTGCAGATAGAGGGATATATGAGGACTGTTTAAATACTTTAATTGTTTCCACAGGCTATTTGGTCCACCTTGTTGACCAACAAGGTGCATGCATTCGGCAGGTCGTGCGAGGGCTGCTCCTGGATGTTCCTTCAGGAGTGGCCTAGTGCTTCATGTCGTTAGTGTATGCTTAAACTGGACCATCAGATGGGCAACATGACAGCTCAGAGACTATCGCTGTTGCTGTGCAGCCACATGGATTTGGGCCTGTGTCTGCGGGAGTTTGCGCGTTCTCCCCGTGGTTGCGTGGGTTTTCTCCGGTTTCCTCCCACATCCCAAAAATGTGCTGTTAGGCTGATTGGGTAACAAATTGTCCCTATATTGGTCTCTATATGTCATTAAGACGTTAGGACGGCGGCGCGGGCTCGTTGGGCCGAAGGGCCTGTTTCCCGTGGTGTGTTGTTCTTTGTTGTTGTTCTTTGTATTCCATGCAGTACAGATCCAGAATCCTCAAACACTTTTCATGAAGCCCATTTCCTGGGCTTCAGGAAAGTCCAACCCTGGAAGTTCTACTTTAGTCACGTGTTAAAAGATGTAAGATGCATGAATAGGCAGGGAATAGAGGGATATGGATTGCATAGAATCAAAATGTCCGTTAGTTTAGAAAGGCATCATACATTGGCACAGGTTTGGTGGGTGGAAGAGCCTGTTCCTGTGCTGTGCTGTACTGTTCTTTGTTTGTTGACAAAGTCGGTAAACTGACACAAACTGCACCCAAGATTAGGTCAGTTTTGCAAAGATTTTCACGCTCAAATTTCCAATCAAAATGATTTTCCTATTGCCAAATTTAAAACCTCCCCTGAAGCAGTACAATTGAGTAGCTTATATATATTTCTGGATGTACATTGGTACAGTTTTCTGCTGGTTTGGGAGTGAAGATGAGCAGTAATTCCTATACCTGGGATTGAATATTACAAGCACGCACTGAGTAAAAAGAAAATCTTTATCTCAAATCAATTTTTAAATTTGTTTCTTATTCATTCAAATTGATATATTTTTGCCCTGAAGTAGCTTTCCTTAGATGGGTTGAGTTTACCTTATCCATGTTGGTTAATATTTTACTCGCTGTCACTGGGCTAAAATCCTGGAATTCCCTCTCTAACAGCACTGTGGGTGTGCCTACACCATGTGGGCTGAAGCAGCTGCAGAAGGCAGCTCACATCCACCTTCTCAAGGGGCAGTTAGGGATGAGCAGAAAATGCCAGTGACTCCCACATCCCTTGAACAAAAAACAAATAAATCCAAATTTGCCAAGGGGCACAGATTGGTTAATTCGGTATTGAGTGTTCTTTATATACCCCTCCTCAGTCCCAGGCAAAAAGGGTGACAAGGCAGCACAAGTCAAAGTAATCAAATGTACAGGAGCAACATGGTGGTACAGTGGTTAGCACTGCTGCCTCATAGTGTCAAGGGCCTCACGTTCGATTCCCGGCTCGGGTTACTGTGTTTGCAGAGTCTGCACATTCTCCCCGTGTCTGTGTGGGTTTACTCCACAGTCAGAAAGACTTGCAGATTAGGTGATTTGGCCATACTATATTCTCCCTCAGTGTTCAGGAACAGATGCCGTGCCTGAGTGTGGTGACAGAGGGAATTTCACAGTAACTTCATTACAGTGTTAATGTAAGCCTACTTGTAACACCAAATAATCATTAATTAAATACGGTATTTTATTTGGAGGATGAGCATTGAAGGCAATTGTCTTATAGGCCAGAATTCTCTGGCCATTCACACCAATGGGATTCTCCGGCCTCACTGCAGTGAATGGAGTTTCGGCTGAGTGCCATTACCTTCTGAAAGGCAACTAAGGACGGGCAATCAATATTGGCCTAGCCAGCAAGGCCCACATCCCATGAACAAAAAAGACAAAATAATTGAAATCTTACCATTCTTCACTGTGGAGAAGTTGAGTTCCTGGAATTTATCCCCATTGTTAATGTCCTTTACGTGTTAGGCTCATTCATTCTAACCTTATCCACACTACTCCAGCGTCTTCATTAAGTTAGAGCAAGCGTTTAACACAGACACTTTGACGGGGTGCACGTGGAGCTTTCTTGTCCGTAGCCTGCCAGTGCAATAATCATCGAATCCCTACAGTGTAGGAGGCTGCCATTCGGCCCATCAAGCCTGCACCAACAACAATCCAACCCAGGCCTTACCCCTGTATTTACTCTGCTAGTCCCCTTTCACTAAGGGGTAATTTACCATGGCCAATCTACCTAACCCACACATCTTTGGACTGTGGGAGGAAACTGGAGCACCCGGAGGAAACCCACACAGACACGGGGAGAATGTGCAAACTCCACACAGACAGTGACCCGAGGCCGGATTTGAACCTGGGTCCCTGGTGCTGTGAGGCAGCAATGCCAACCACTGTGCCACCACAATGCCATGACTCCAACTCAGAATGCACTGACCAACGAGCGATGATTCCGAAGGATGAGTTCCACTGTATCACTTCCTCAGAGAGAGTGCCCAAGTGATGGTTCTTTTGTGTTCGATGTCACAAATTTATCCCAGCCGGTTGTCTGAGTCAGGTAATTTGTGTTCGCTTCTTAGCATGCTGTCAGTTCCAGTGACTGGCTCTGCATTGAACTGTGAAGAACACTTACAGAAATCTTTAACATAATCTCCTGACTTAGTTAATTCACTTTATTGCTTTATTGTGTGCCATGTGATGGCAAGAGGTTAGAGATTGTACAGCCATTAGGCCTAATGATCCTTAGCCCAGAAGAAAGTAAACTTGGGATCTCAATTAAGCTTCAATCAGATGAACAATGATGTGAAGCCAAACGCATGTTATCGCTTGTCACGGAGCAGAACAGAGCAAAGTGCTCAAAATATTCTATTCAGATACAGTTGTATCTTTATCCTATCTCTGGCATTTGACAGTAAACCCATAATTGAAGCTTCTTCAAGGTTGGTGGCACAGTGGTTAGCATTCTGCCTCACAGTGCCAAGGACCTGGGTTCAATTCCAGCCTCGGGTCACTGCCTGTGTGGAGTTTGCACATTCTCTCCATGTTTGTGTGGGGTATCCTCCCACAATCCACGGTGTGCATGTTAGGTTGATTGACCATGCTAAATTGACCCTAGTGTCAGGGGGATTAGCGGGGTAAATATGAGGGTTGCGGGGATGGAGCCTGTGTGGGATTGTGATCAGTGTGAACTCGATGGGCTGAATGGCCTCCTTCTGCACTGTAGGGATTCTGTGGCAATGGGAAAGAATTATTTAACAAACCTGGCCTCAAGGTTCCCAAATGGTTCATTGAAAAACAAATCTTACAGACCAGAGAAAGGGACATCATTCACTGGGATTTTTAAAACTCCTTTCATGAGATACGGGCATTGCTGAGAATACATTTATTGTCCATCATTCATTGCCTTTAACTGAGCAGTTTGTTAGGAAATTTTCAGGGCGTATTTAACAGTTAACAACATTGCTGGAGGTCTGGGGTCATATCTCAGGCAGACCACGTATGGACATCAGGTTTCCTACCGTCATAGAATCCCCACAGTGCAGAAGGTGACCATTTGGCCCATCAAGTCTGCACTGATTCTCCAACAGAGCATCCTACCAGGCCTTATCCTCACGTTCTCACACATTTCATCATCAGGGTAGCACAGTGGTTTGCACTGCTGCTTCACAGCTCCAGGGTCCTGGGTTCGATTCCTGGCTCGGGTCACTATCTGTGTGGAGTTTGTATGCTCTCCTCGTGTCTGTGTGGGTTTCCTCCGGGTACTCTGGTTTCCTCCCATAGTCCAAAGATGTACGGCTAAGGTTGATTGGCCATGCTAAGAAATGGCCCTTTGGTGTCCAGGGACGTGTAGGTTAGAGGGATTAGTGGGTATAATATTTTTGATTAGATTAGAACCCTACAGTGCAGAAAGAGGCCCTCCAGCCCATCAAGTCTGCACCGAACACAATCCCACCCTAGGTCCTACCCCCATATTCCTACATATTTTACACACTAATCCCTCTAACCTACGCATCCCTGGGCACTAAGGGACAATTTCTTAGCATGGCCAATCAACCTAATCTGCACATCTTTGGACTGTGGGAGGAAATTGGATCACCTGGAGGCAACCCACGTAGAAATGGGGAGAACGTGTAAACTCCACACAATCACCAAGGCCAGAGTTGTACCCATGTCCCTGGCACTGAGGCAGTAGTGCCAGGCTAGGTTCCATGGAGAGTGGGTTCAGCAAGTAACTCTTTGCTAATGTAATTCATCGCTGGACAACTCTGCTGGTTGGAAAGTGGAGGCAAGTCTTTTGAAACAATGGGAAAAAAAAACACTCATGCACACTGGGTCTTCAATGTGCGGCTGAGACAAATGGGCCGAGTGGCCTCCCTCAGCTTGTTTGTCACGCTCCAACGGCCAAACAGGCTAAGGGTGGAATTATCCCGTCCCACCCACCATGGGAATCGTAGCGGGTGAGCACAGACCATGCAGAAGTCTGTTGATCTCAGTTGGGAATTGGGGTAGACAAATCCTAATGTTCCTTCCACACACCTGATGAAGGAACGCCTTTTCCGAAAGCTTGTGAGATTACTTAACGTGGTTGGATTCTAATGTGGTGTTCTGAGACTTCTTACAGAAAATATCCCCCCCCTCCCCCCAATAAATCCATTCACTTCCTTGCTTGTGGATGATGCTGAGGGATTCCCATGGACCCCAAGGGTTATGGAGCAGGTGCAAGGAAACATGAGCATGGAACTACGTAACAGCAAGTTAGGAAGAGCCCTTCTTGTGAAAGAAGAATATTTTGTGAATGAATTTCCAAGCTGGAAGCAGGCATCAAATGTGGTGCTATGTTTTCTGCGAACTGTTCAGCATTGCACTGAAGTGAGATACTTGTTCACAGGCACAAGATAAACAAGACAGGAAAATTAGTGCTCTTTATTATTTCATTATGTGCTCTGTTACAATTCCGTCACTGTCACAATTCTGTTTCCTTAATAAGGTCATTGGTATCAGATACCACTATCCCAGAGAGGTTGGAATGATAAATATAGACAATATTCTCAGCCCTTGTTTTATCCTCTCTCTCCCCTTCTGTGGATGTCAGGGACAGATCTTGAGGTTTATTTATTACTGTCACAAGAAGGCTTGCATTAACACCGCAATGACGTTACTGTGAAAATCCCCACGTTGCAACACTCCAGTGCCTGTTTGGGTACACCAAGGGAGAATTTAGCATGCCCAATGCACCTAACCAGTACGTCTTAAAAACTGTGGGAGGAAACGGGGTGGCACAGTGGTTAGCACTGCTGTCTCTCAACTCCAGGGACCCAGGTTCAATTCCTGGCTTGAGTCACTGTCTCTGCAGAGTCTGCACGTTCTCCTCGTGTCTGAGTGGGTTTTCTCAGGGTGTTCCAGTTTCCTTCCACAGTCTAAAAGACAAACTGGTTAGCCACACTATATTGTCCCTGAGTGTACCTGAACAGGAGCTTGGCGACTGGGGGGGGAATTACACACAACTTCATTAGTGTTAATATAAGCCTACCTGTGACAATAATAATAAACTTTAAAACTTGAAATTTTATACTCACACAGACACGAAGAGCATGCAGACTCCGCATGGATTTTAACCCAAGCCCAGAATCAAACCGGGGTCCCTGGCACTGAGGCAGCAGTGCCACCATTGTGCCCCTGTGAGGTACCAATGAAAGAGTGAAGCCTCGTTGGATGTGTATCACTGTCACATCCAAACAGGAACAGGACAAACAACCTGTAACCCTCTCTTGCACCCCACATCCCCTTCCCGTCAACGACTGGAGCAAGCAGTTCCCTAAAAAAAAAAAAGCCTACTCATTGCCTTCTCAGTGAATCACCTGGTCCACGTATGGATACTCAGTCAGTGTCTAGCCATTGCACCGTGAGGTATGTTTGTCTGATATTCTCAGCTTATGTCCACATTCTACTTCCCAAAGGGAGCTATGAGATAGTGAGTCAATCTTTAACTCATTTCTTACTGTTTAGACCCAGTGTATTCTAAAACATTGAGCTTAACTTCACGGTCCCACTTAACCCAAAACCATAAAATTCTGCCTGAGGTCAATGGACATTCCCACTGTCCACTCCTTACCTGCTCCAATTCCTGTCCTGTGCAGGGTGGTAAAATTCCAGTCATTGAGTTTATCCAGCATTTTCTGTTATTTCTGGCATCAATATCTCACATCCATATCAGAGATTTCTGAAATTTGATCCCAGTATTTTTCAGGCATCCCTTGTAGCTCTCTAAAGCAATATCGGACCCCCATGTTGCTGTGAATGAAGGGTCACTGCTTTAGAATATCTGGAGGAATCACTGTCCTGCAAGGTGGTGCATGTGGTCTGCACATCTCAGCTTCATCTGACGAACGTTTGACCTGGGAAGTGTCCACCATAATAAAGTTTATTCATTAGTCACAAATAAGTTACTGTGAAATTTCTATAGTTGCCACACTCTGGCACCTGTTCTGATCAATGCACCTAACCAGCATGTCTTTTAGACTGTGGGAGGAAACCCACATAGACATGGGGAGAACGTGCAAACTCCACATAGTCAGTGTCCCAAGCCAGGACTTGAACTTGGGTCCCTAACGCTGTGAAGCATCAGTGCTAACCACTGTGCTATTATGCCGCACCATGCTGGGAAGTTGAAGGAGCAGTGGGTGGCCACAGTCTGCTCCCAACTCCCAGTGGTAATTACCTGAGGCAGTTAATCCAGTAATGACCTCTGCAGAGAAGCAAATTCATAGAACACTACTGTGCAAAAAAAGTCATTTTGCCCATTGGGTCTGCAACAAACCTTCCAATAGAGTACATTATCCTGGCCCTCTCCCCATATTTACCCCACCAATCCTCCTACACATCTTGGGATATTAAAAAACAATTTAGAAATCACTACAATCCACTACATCTTTGGAGGTAACCCGAGCAATAGGGAGAACTTGCAAACTCGGCACAAACATTTACCCAAAACCAGAATCAAACTTTAGTCCCAGATGCTATGAAGCAGCAGTGTTAATCACTGTGTCACAGTGCCACAGTGTTGCTCATGGTTAGAAACTTGAATCGAACTGGGGAATGGAAGTGACTGTGTTGCTCTAGAAGCAAAAGCATGGATTCAATGGTCCTCTTTCTTTGTGGTAATTACCATGCGTGGCACAGTGGTTAGCACTGTTGCCTCACAGATCCAGAAACCTGGGTTTGATTCCTGGCTTGGGTCACTGTCTATGTGGGGATTGCACATTCTCCCTGTATCCTCTAGGGTCTGTGCCTGTATCCTCCAGGTGCTCCGATTTCCTCCCAGAGTCCAAGGATATGCAGGTTAGATTGATTGGCCATGCTGAATTGACCCTTAGTGTCCCAGGATGTGTACATGGGAGAGGTTAGCAGGGTAAATGTGAGGTTTCAGGGATAGGGTTTTGGGTGAGAATGTTGCCAGTGCAGACTCTAATGGGCCGAATGGCTGCCTTCTGCACAGTGGGAATTCTATATTCTTTTCCATTTAGTTCACTCTCTGTGGCTGTGTGCACTTGACTACTGCGTTTCAATGGTAACTGCACTTCAAATGTCTTTTGTTGGCTACAACACACCTGTAACCATCCATCTAAACAGTCAAACAAAGGTTAGCTAGATTTAGGGAAAGAATTCCATAATTTCGGAGGTGAGTGCCGTGTCGGAGGAGGAGACAGGAAAAACCTCTGCAGGGAAATGAAAGGTGGAAGTTCTGAATGAACTTGGATTAAAAATAGAATTGTAACTGGAACACCGTGCCTGTGGGGATAGAGAGGGAAGGACGTGAAGCAGAACAGAAATACCAAGGAGTCACTCAGATTAAAAGGAAGCTGAGAAAGATCCTGACCCGTGTGTGACCCTGAGGAAAGAGGAAAGTCTGCGGCTGAAGGTTGGAACGAACCTTGCGATGAGAGATGTGGCGAGAAGGACAGAGAGCCCCTGGTGCCTGAGAAAGTTCCAGAAAGAGACCTTTCCAAGAATTGAATAAAATGACAGCTGTGATAATAAGCCAGAACAGATTTTGTATCAAAGAGGAAGGTGACGAAATTTATCTTAAACAACAGTTGAAAATAAGCAATTGTAAATTGGCAACCATTTTCCATTCTGCATAGAGAATTTCATTCAAGTGTGTGTGTGTGTGTGTTTCGACACGTGTGATCATTCTGTGTGATTTGGCAGGCTGTCTGGGACACACCACTGGGGGTAGTGCCATGTTCGCCTGCCCAGTCACCGACCTGCCACCCCCCCAACCTCACCAAACTTTACCCACAGCGTCAGGCCGGCTGCCCACTCTTGAGCCAATTGGAGCGCTTAAATAGTCAGTTAATGGCCACTTGAGGGCAACTTCTCACCCGGCACAATTCTTCCTGTGGAGGAAAGAGGCTGGAGATTCATTTCCAGCCTGCCTCTGGCTCAGCTAGTTGTGAAGGGGATATATGTGTATCTCTCTCTCTTTGTTTCTACACGTGTGTATAATGTCTGCCTGTGTCCATATTTTTCTCTGTGTGCCCATGCATATGTGTCTATCTGTGTGTCTGTCTGCGTGTGTTTTCTGTCCGCAAGTTTATATTGTGCCTGTGTGCCAGTTTGCTATATTTGTTGTAACATTGCCCGTCCACAAATAGATTCAGATCAGAGTAATGGAGAGCTCACCTTTTCATTTTGTCATTCCTCCTTTGACGTGTTCACGTTGACAGGGAAATGACCATTTCACTAAAAGAGAAGGCCACAGATATACAAAGGATAATTGTTGGATGGTTGTAATAAATTTCAGGTGCATAGATTCACGTGCAGCTGCTGCAAACCTTCCTGTGCCATATTAACTAAATAACCTTGTTATCCCATCCCTTCCCTCACTTTATCCTAGCTCTCGGTTCCCACAAGCTAAATTTCAATTAAACTTTGCCCACAGTCTCTTGGGTCAGAGACAATTCCACTGTGGGAATGTATCCTTGAACATGCTAATGGCTTATTCCAGATAAGCCAAGGGCGACACAGTGATTATCACTGCTGCCTCACAGCGCCAGAGACCCGGGTTCAATTCCCAGCTTGGATCACTGTCTGTGCAGAGTCTGCGTGTTCTCTGAACCTCCCGTAAGCGGCCCTCTGCTAAACAGACTCCAGCATAGAAGCTGGGCCGCTGTGTGAGTGCAGCAGGGTCACTGTCTACCCGTGTCTGTGTGGATTTCCTCCTGGTGCTCCAGTTTCCACCCACAATGTATGGGTTTTGTGGATCGGCCATGCGAAGTTGCTGCTTGGTGTCAGGGGGACGATGTAGAGTAAATGCATGGGGTCATAGGGATAGGAACTGGGTGGGATTGTGGTTGATACAGACATGATGGGCTGAATGGCCTCCTCCAGCACTACGAGTTCCTATGATTCTATGAAACCACCTCCGCTAATGCCAGCGCACGCTCATTGATCGCATTATTGCTTGTGTTCAGGGTTGGAACACACAAATCTATGCAGTTCCTACAGTGCAGTGTCAGTGGTGCTATCATTTGGATGGGCTGTTAAACTAACACCCACCATTCGTCTTGAGTGAATGCAAAAGATCCGTGGCACCGTGATTAGCACTGTTGTCCCACAGCGTCTGGGACCTGGGTTCAAATCTGGACTCGTGTGACTGTCTCTATAAAGTTTGCGCATTCTCCTTGTGTCTGTATGGGATTGTTCCGATTTCCTCCCACACTCCAAAGATGTGTATGTGAGGTTGATTTGGTCATGCTAAATTGCCCCTTAGTGTCAGGCGGGGGCTAGAATGTGGTTACAGGGATAGGGCCTGGGATTGTTATTAGTTTAGGTGTCTTGGGCTGAATAGCCTCCTTTTGCTCTATGGGGATTGGATGAAAGGCTGGTGGAAGCAGCTTCAATAGTACTGGGGATTAAATAAATATTTGAAGAGAATGTAGCAGGGTGTTGGTAAAAGAACAGGGCAGTGGGGGGGGGCATGAGGTGGTGAATTCATTACACAGACCTTCCAAAAAACCAACGCAGAGGGCCAAAATTTCTCCTGTGCTTCACTTATCTGTGTATACACTGTAGCAACATGTAACTATAGTTTTCTTTTACCTCAGAGTGCCTACAGCGCAAAGTGAGTTAGTTTTTCGAGTCAAGTTTGATCACTGGAGTAAAGGGTGAGGTTCAGACGATTGCAAAATCATTCTTTCATCCCGTTTGGTGTACACGCTTTCCAGGCACACCATTCAGGCAGCCTTACTTTCTGTATCCGAGCGATACTGTGAAATTATGCCACACTTGGGGAAATGGCGAATTATTTAACAGTGATGGTTTAACCATCAGTCCGTGTTAATTGGAACCTCATTATGAGGAGTGCTGGGCCCTGTTGGGGTTTTAAAAAATGACTTGAAAATGTCATCCAAGGGAAGCCAGTCTGATATCTGAATCAGTAACGGATGATAACGTAAATGGAAGATATTTAATTGTTCCATTACCCATGTTAACTATGGCCCAGTGACAGCCCTTCCAAACTCAGAAAACTATGGGTCTAAGTCCGCATATTTGAGCAGAAGTATGGGAGGGTGGGGAGGGGAGCAATTACCAAGTCACGTTATCACTAGATTAATAATCCAGAAACTCAATGTCCTGGGGACCCGGGTTCTGAACCCACCAAGGCAGATGGCAGAACTTGAATTCAGTAAAAAAAAATATCTGCAATTGAGAACCTACCTGAAATCGTCGCCGATTATTGGTAAAACTCATCGTGTTTACTAACTTCCTTTAGAGAAGGGAATCTGCCATCTTTAGCTGGTCTGGTCTACATGTGACTCCAGAGCCACAGCAATGTGGTCGACTCTCAACTTCCCTCCAAGGGCAACTAGGGATGGGCAATAAATGCTGGTCCAGTCAGCGATACCCACATCCTATGAATGAATTTTAACAAAAAAAAGCAAATTTGAGCTGGTACTCCAGTGTAGCACTGAGGAAGGGTGACACTGTCAGAAGTATCATCCTTTGGTTGAAACATTGAGCCCACCTGCAAGGGCAATCTCCAGGAAAGGATTTTGAAGAGCAAGGGAATTCTCTATTTTATTTATTCATTCATGAGACATGGATGTTGCTGGCTGGCCAGTATTTATTGCCCATCACTAGTTGCCCTTGGAAAGCAGATGAGAGTCAATCACATTGCTGTGGTTCTCAAATCACATGTAGACCAAACCAGGTCAGAATGGCAAATTTCACTTCTCTTAAAGAACATTAGTGATCCAGATAGGTTTTTCCCAACAATGGTTTCACGGTCATTGGTATATTCTTAATTCCAGATTTTTTTTATTGAATACAAATAATAATCGAGTGATAATACTGGGCCATTGCTTCCCCCTTGTTAATATTATGCAGTGTATGGAATCTGTGGTTCTATTCTGAATCATAGAATCCCTATGGTGCAGAAGGAGGCCATTCAGCTTATTGAATCTACACTGACAATCCCATTTAGGCCTCATATCAGTAAACCCATGTTTATCCTACTATTTCCTCTAACCTATGTATCCGAAGGGGCAATTTAGCATGGCCAATGCACCTAACCCGTACGTCTTTGGACTTTGAGAGGAAACTGGAGCACCTCGGGGAAACACACGCAGCCACTGGGAGAATGTGTGCGGGGAATTTGCACTGAGCCAAGCCGGGAATCGAACCAGGATCTCAGGAGCTGTAAGGCAGTAGTGCTAACCACTGTGCCACCATGCTGTCCATTACCATGTGACTCGATACATCATATGGTGCTGCAGTGCTATGCTCCTTTCCCACACGTAATCAGCTGATCGGCTGACGGAGGCATCATGCAGAATCAGCCCATGGGCTGAGGGAGCATCACATAGAACCAGCCCATCGGCTGCAGAAGGCATCACACAGAGCCAGCCCATCGGCTACCAGGGGAATCAGGCAGGAGTATTGGAGCAGCAGGTCAGTGTGTAAGATTTGGGGGTTCAAGTGTGGAGCTCCTTAAAATGCCACAAACAGGAGTAGAAGTAGTCAAGAAGGCCAAAGGAATGCTGCCTTTCATATCTAAAGGGTTGGAGAAGAGGGATGCAAATGCTATGTTGTAGTTGTACAAAACCTGAATTGGACCCCACTTAGAAAACTGTGAGCAGGTATGGACAGGACTGTCTATCTGTGTGGGGTTTGCATGTTTTCCGTGTTTGCTCAGGTTTCCTCCCACTGTCCAAAGATGCGCGGATTAAGTTGATTGACTACGCTAAAATTGCCCGTTAGTGTCCTGAGATGTATAGGTCAGAGGGATTAGTGGGTAAATGTGAAGGGATACGGAGGGGTAGGGCCTGGGTGGTGGGATTGTGGTCGGTGCAGATTCGATGGGCCAAATGGCCTCTTTCTGCACTGTAGGGTTTCTATGAACTCTTGCTCTGTTGAGCACCTTCACATTTCAAAGGCGTGCAGGCACATAATAGAACAAATCCTAAGACAGATTCCCAATTTGTACGCGTCAGAACAAGTGATAATGCCAATGTCCTCTCAGTCCTTTGCAATTACCAAACTCCTCCACCCTCGGGCTCCTGATGCCTGTTAGCTTCGTAAGGCCTTCCCTTTGGCACCAAAGCAGGTTTCACGCGGAAGTGGTGGTTTTTGGCTGGGAGTTTGTCGACAACACATAAAACAAAATATTTTCCCTGTCAAGGTGATGCAACTTAATCTGCATTATTCAGTAATGTCTGTAACCATGGAGAACTATTACCCAGAGACATGAATCTAAAATTTTGCATATTAATTCAGCAGTGTGCGCTAATTCTTTGTGAAGAAGAATAATTCCCAGTTAAGAGGAGGGGGGGGGGTGGGTGGGTATTAATTTAAGACTAAACTCTAAGGAGTTGTTACTCCGAAGGATCCTCTTTTCTTAGCTGGTGTGTGGAACAAAGATTCCTAGAAAATAATTTGCCAGCTTTTTGATAGTTGAGTTTTGTGAAAAGAATATGTAGTCATAATTAGTCATCTGTGCTAATCAGAGAATTAGCTATAAGGACACTTGTCAAGTAAATAGTAATTAATTGTATATTTGGGAAACAGTGTAAAAAAGCATAATCCATTGGCGTATTAGTTAGAAACATGGGCCTGGATTTTTAGGATAGCGGGAACACATTCATGCCAACTCTGACTGTCGCACTGCCAATCAACAGCACAGTGGTTAACACTGCTGCCTCATGGTGCCAGGGATCCAGGTTCAATTCCCGGCTTGGGAGACTGTCCGTGTGGTGTCTGCACATTCCCATTGAATCTACACCCGAGCTATAACGCTACATTCTGCACTCTCTCCTTTCCCTCCCTATGAATGGTATGCTTTGTCTGTGGAGCATGCAAAAAACTATACTTTTCACTATTACAATGCATGTGACAATAAATCGAAAGTAAAGTTTATTTATTAGTCACAAGTAGGCCTACATTAACACTGTGATTAAGTTACTGCAAAAATCCCCGAGCCGCCTCACTCCGGCGACTGTTCGGGTACACTGAGGGAGAATTTAGCGCGTGCCAATCATCTATGGCTTTGGGAGGAAACCCATGCAAACTCCACACAGACAGTGATCCAAGCTGGGAATCGAGCCTTGTCCCTGGCGCTGTGAGGCAGCAGTGTAACCCACTGTACAGTAGGGAGATGCCATATCCCTCCTGGGTATTCTACATTAACCATCGCCACACGTCCTGCATTAACTCTGCTAAACCCTTCCCCAGACACCCTTGTACATCCTCTATTCAACCTTCAGTGCTACTGCCTTGTCACAAGGATAGATTGGCATCTACAGATACTCTGCAGAGAGGGTAAACAGCACCAACTCCACTGCAAATGAGAAAAGTCTACCTCCCCAGATATATGCCATTTACATTCGGCCCTGAAAGTAAAGATTCTGATTTCTATCCAGTGGCTCAAATTACTTATCAGATGACAAGCCTGGGGAGATGGCCTTTTGATGAGATACAGGATATGCTGATACATGTAAAAGTGTTTATCGGCATTCTTCATCAGGAATTATTTTGCAAACAATTCCTGCTGTCGGCTGTGTCACCTTTGTCCTCTCACCGAATTGAATTCCCCCCTAACCCCAGCCAAGTTTTCCGCTGTTGATGGGATGAGAAGATTCCATCCTGCATTCCTCTCTCCACAGAACTGCTGAGTTTATTCCTCATTTTCTACTCTTTATTTCCGATTTCCAGCATCCGCAGTATTTCGCTTCTGAATTAGTACCAACATTTTTCGTAATAAACCTTCGTTAATTTGCTTACCGTACATTAATGATTTCTCAGCTCTTTCAATGCCAAGAAACTTAATTTTCTCTCCTTGAAACAGAGTGTGAGGTTAACAGGATAATGAAAAATAGATAAAAGAAATCTCTAACCAATCAAATTGTTTACAAGATACTTTTCATTAAAGCTATTTTGACTTAATAAGCAATATGATCTGACAAAAAAAGTCCATTAAAATAGGACTTACTGATCAGTATCTTTTGCAATGCTTGAAAGCACTTGGCTTGATACAAAATAATGTACAATGCCATGAAGAAACCAAACTAAGAAGGAGGTGCCTGTTAAAATGGGAAATTATGAATAAACATTTCAGTTGTAGATAATAAGGCATAAGAGCAGAATTAGGCCACTCAGCCCATTGAGTCTGCTTCGCCATTCAAACATGACTGATATTTTTTTCACCCCCATTCTCCTGCCTTTTCCCCATAATCCCTGATCCTCTTATTAATCAAGAGTTTATTGATCTCTGTCTTAAAGACTTTCAATGACCTGGCCTTCACAGCTTGCTGCAGCATAGAATTCCACAGATTCACTGCTCTCTGGCTGAAGAAATTTCTCCTCGTTTCAGTCCCAAGTTGCCTACTTCACATCCTGAGGCTTAGCACTGCCCATGCTGGAGAGTTGGGGGGTGGGTGGGGGGGGGGGGGGGGGGGGGGGGGGCAGGAGATCGGATAAGCCAGAACTTGGTGGGGGGAGGAGAAGAAGAGGGGCAGGCCCGTGAATGGATGGGAGCCATAATCAGGCCACTAGGGTGCAGCAGGGGTCTCGGGCTGGTCAGCAATCGAGTTGGCCAGCAAACAGGCAGGCTAAGAGTCCAGGGCAATTGTCTATCTACAGGGGCCTGTTGGTTTCAGTCATCAAGATGGAAATACTCCCTCTGAACTTGAATGATAGTCATGTTACTGACCCCTGCAGTGCGCAGAGTGTGGGAGATTCTTCTCTGAACTCTCACTGGAAAGAAAGACAGCGTGAATTACTCCAGCTGTGCTACAAATTTGACATTTTGAATGTTTTTTGGGAGAATTCCATCCATAGTATCCCTACCGATGAAGGCCTTTGATCAAATCAAGTTGATTCTCCAACAGATTATCTTACCTATCCCCATTACCCCACGTATTTACCCCCCCCCCCCCCCCCATCCCCCTAACCTACATATCTTGGGACACTAAAGGATAATTTAGCCTTGCCAATCCACCTAACTCGCACAACTTTGGACTGTGGGAGGAAACCAGAGCACCTGGAGAAAACCCATGCAAACAGGGGGAAATAATCACCTCAGCTGGGAATTGAACCCAGGTCCCTGGTGCTGAGAGGCAACTGTGCTAGCCACTATTCTGCTAAACTTCAGTGAATGCAAGCCCGCTCTTGATCCAAGCTAAAAAGTGGTGATAATTCCCCCATTTTTTTTTTACCTGCGGCATCTCATTTTGATACAGTATCATTTTAAAAAGGTAATGCTTGGAACAACACTCGCTGGCCAGGAGTGTCAGTTACTCTGCTCAACTCTGCACAAGTCTTCCCGTCACATCCTGAGTTCCATTTATGGGTGGCATGGCAATGTAATGGTTAGCACCGTTGCCTCAGTGTCAGGGACTCGGGCTCGATTCCTAGCTTGGGTCACTATCTGTGCGGAGTTTGCATGTCTTCTCCGTGCCTGCGTGGGTTTCCTCTGGGTGCTCTGATTTCCTCCTGTAGTACAAAAGATGTCTGACTGCGTGCATTGTCCGTGCTAAATTTTCCCTCGGTTTAACCCGAACAAGTGTTGGAGGATGGCACTAGGGGATTCTCACAGTAACCTCACTGCCGTGTTAATGTAAGCCTATTGTGACTAATGAATAAACTTTAAAGCCTTGGAAAGTTTTACAGGTTGAATATTGTGAATTCAATTTGCTGCCTGTCTTGTTGTATTTGATGGTGGTTCCGATTCTGTGGCTGAGTAGCAGAGCAGATAATATAACAAAAACAGCCACCATCAAACAGCTATCAAAGCAAGGACCTGGAAATCCCAATGAAGTTAAGACTTTTGTCATGTTGTGGTAATTTCACTTCCTCTGGTGTCAAGAGACTATGGGTGAATTCCAGTAGGATATAATGGCTCTTCCCAAGACCTCACATGGGAATCTTTTGGTTAACAAAGTTTTGGTAAGATATTTTTAAGTCTCCAGGGCCGACGACATTCTCCTCCTGATGGGTTTTCATTATTGTGCAGGATCCTTTATCTATTTGCCACCTTGCAGCTATATTTTAGTCTGCAGTCAAACAATGACACTCTCCACCGAACCTTGAAGAAAATTTCCTACAAAAACTTGCAGTCTTTGCAGTGGGAAACGCACACCACAGTTTAAATCTGCTGCAGCAGTAATAAAAGCAAGCTGGCTAAGCAGCCAATCACGTTGGAGTATTCTCACAGACAGCAAATCAGGAGGTTAAAATCTCTATCCCTTAGTTTTGGTTTACTTTATCAAATAATAAATTAAACAATAATGCTTTTAGATTCAGATAGTTCTTCAATAGCGATTATAATCAAGCTTAAAATTATTTTTAAACTATATTTAAGAAACTACAAAGTGTGGTGAATGAAGCCCCCTCCTTTAGTTAATCCAGTCTCCTATCCATTGATTCTGTGCATACTTCCCATTGTCTTGGCGAAGCAGCCAGCAAAATCAAAATCTCCACGCACCCTGGAAATTCTCTCTTCCACCTTATTCCGTCGGGAAAAAGATACAGAAGTCGGAGGTCATGTACCAACCAACTCAAAAACAGCTTCTTCCCAGCTGCTGTCAAACTTTTGAATGGACCTACCTCAAATTAACTTAATCATCTTCTACATCCTAGCTTTCAGTGTAACACCACATTTTGCACTCTTTCTTTTCCTTCTCTATGAATAGTATTTTGTCTGTATAGTATGCAAGAAACAAAACTTTTCACTGTATGTTAACATGTGACAATAATAAATCAAAATCAAACAGGTCTTTTTTTTATCCTAATGAACATATTTGACATCCCACAAATATTAAAAGTTTATTTTAGTGTCACATGTAGGCTTACATTAACACTGCAATAAAGTCACGGTGAAAATCCCCTAGTTGTCACATTCTGGCGCCTGTTTAGCATGGCCAATCCACATAACCAACACATCTTTCAGATTATGGGAGGAAACTGGAACACCCGGAGGAAACCCATGCAGACAGGGGAAAAATATACAGATTCTGCAAGACAGTGACCCAAGACAGGAATCGTCTTGGGTCACTGAGGGTAAGCAGAGGGGGAAGTGGTGGACGTGGTGTTTTTAGATTTCCAGAAGGCATTTGATAAGGTGTCTCTCAAAAGGTTGTTGCAAAAGATTAGGGTGCAAGGAATTGGAGGTAAGGTATTAGCCATGGATAGAGGATTGGTTGCCTAATAGAAAGCAGAGAGTAGGAATCAATGGGTGCTATTCTGGTTGGCAGCTGGTAACTAGTGGAGTGCCCCAGGGTTCAGTGCTGGGGTCTCCACTGTACCATATATGTAGATGATCTGGAGGAAGGGGCTGAGTGCAGGGTAACGAAATTTGCTGATGACACGAAGATGAGTGGAAAAGCAAATTGTGTGGAAAGTCTGCAGAGAGATAGGGTGAGTGGGTGGGTGAGGACCTGGCAGATGGAATATAATGTTAGCAAGTATGAGGTTATCAACTTAGGTAGAAATAACAATAGGAGGGATTATTATTTAAAAGGTGAAAAGCTGCAGCATGCTACAGTGCAGAGGGACCTGGGAGTCCTTGCGCACGAATTGCAAGAACCCAGTCTGCAGGTGCAGCAGGTGATCAAGAAAGTGAATGGAATATTGGTCTTTATAATGGGGGGGGGGGGATAGAATATAAAAGTAGGGAGGTCTTGTTGCAACTGTATAGGGTGCTGGCAAGGCCACAGCTGGAGTACAGTGCGCGGTTTTGGTCGCTGCATTTGCGGAAGGGTATATTGGCCTTGGAGGGGGTACAGAGAAGGTTCACTAGGCTGATACCGGAGATGAGGGGGTTAGCCTATGAGGAGAGATTGGGTAGACTAGGTTTGTACTTGTTGGACTTTAGAAGGCTGAAGGGGGGATCTTATAGAGACATAAGGTAATGAAGGGGATGGATAGGGTAGAAGAGAGGTTCTTCCCGCTTAGAAAGAATAGCAGGACTAGAGGGCACAGCCTCAAAATAAGGGTGGGTGGGGTGGTTTAGATCAGAGTTGAGGAGGAACTTCTTCAGTCAAAGGGTGGTGAATCTCTGGAATTCTCTGCCCGTTGAAGTGGTGGAGGCTACCTCGCTGAATATATTTAAGTCACGGGTAGATAGGTTTCTGATAGAAATGGAATTATGGGGAGAAAGCAGCAAAGTGGAACTGATCCACTTCAGATCAGCCATGATCTTATTGAATGGCGGGGCAGGCTTGAGGGGCTGTATGGTCTACTCCTGCTCCTAATTCTTGTGTAATGTTCACTGTGCTGTGAGGCAGCAATGCCAACCACTGTGCCACGTTCAAAGTATCAGTTATCAGACCAGTGAGGGTGTTTAGAAATGATTATGAAGCTAATGTGCTGTTAAAATCCTGGTTACACCTCATTCAACAAGGGTTTTTTTCCAGTGAGACTAACAGCCGATAAATGTTAGCTTTCGTCCCTGTACTGAGTGCTGAGCGATTGCACTGTGAGGCCAACAGCATCCACGTAGGCTCCAGAGGAGCCGAGAATTCCTATCGGCAACCTTTGGATATCCACGTTATTCCGTGCACGTGCAGACTCCCAGAGCCACTGCTGGCATCAAGGCGAACAATGGTGGTGAACGCCAGCCTTTCCACATTATTAGCATCACAAAATCCGGCTCGTTATTCCGCACGGAACTGAAGAAAAGCTCAGCAAACACCCTCCTGCCCCAGGCGACTGTAAACAACCTCCCATTTCGCTCCCACCTTTGGTCGCCCTTCAAAGCTTTAGAATATCTATCTTCACATTGCCTTTTGTCAACCCTGACTTCCACAGTGATATTCACACAGTCTCGGTGGTACTGCTAACCTTGCACTGTTTGATTATCCTGTCTGCTCTTATTTTCTATTACTTTGATTCACTTCCTATCCCTGTATTCATCTGATTCATTTCTAGGAGTGATATTTGGCATAGGTTTTAATAGGCTACACTTCAGTTTGTTCCATCCATTTTCAAAGGGTGTAATTTGTTTCCTGAATCGAGATGTTATTTGAATCCTCTATATTTATGTAATCGAGTTCCCCGTGTGCAGCCTAGTGTGAACTCTCCTGATTGCATCCACTTTACCCATCCATTCAGTTTTGTAAGGACCTGAATCATTTTGCGTCGCTGTTTTCTTTTCTCTGCCGGAAACAAATCCAGGTGAATTTTATAGAATCTACAGCTCAGATGGCTCATTGAGCCTACACTGACAACAATCCCACCCCTGTAATCCATCCCCTTGGCACTCAGGGTCAATGTATCATGACCCATCAACCTGGGGCGGCACAGTGGTTAGCACTGCTGTCTCATAGTACCAGCGACCCAGGTTCAACTCCTGCCTCGGGTCGCTGTCTGTGTGGAGTTTGCACGTTAGAACATAGAAAACTACAGCACAAACAGGCCCTTCAGCCCACAAGTTGCGCTGATCATATCCCTACCTACTAGCCCTACCTATAACCCTCAATCCCATGTACTCACCCAGAGTTCTCTTAAAAGACCCCAACAAGTTTGTCTCCACCACCAACGGCAGCAAATTCCACTCGCCCACCACCTTCTGAGTGAAAAACTTTCCCCCGACTTCTCCTCTGTACCTACTCCCCAGCACCTTGAACCTGCGACCATTTCAGCCCTGGGAAATAGCTTTTGAGAATCCACCTGATCTATACCTCTCAACATTTTATGAACCTCTATCAGGTCACCTGTACCACTTCATCTCTCCAGGGAGAAAAGACTGAGCTCCCTCAACCTTTCCTCGTGAGGCATGCCACTCAATCCAGGCAACATCCTTGTAAATCTCCCCTGCACCCTTTCAACGGCTTCCACATCTTTCTTGTAATGAGGCGACCAGAACTGCACACGGTACTCCAAGTGGGGTCTCCCTGTGTCTGCATGGGTTCTTTCCAGGTGCTCCAGTTTCCTCCCACGGTCCAAAGATGTTAGGTGGATTGACTATTGCTAAATTGATCCTACTGTCAGGAGCACTGGCAGGGTAAATGTGGGTTACAGGAATAAGGCCTGGGTGGTATTGTGGTCAGTGCGTACTTGATGGGCTGAATGGCCTCCTTCTGCGCTGTAGGATTCTATAACCTAAACTACACATCTTTGGAGCGTTAGAGAAAACCAGAGCACCTGGAGGAGACCCAGGGAGATACAGGGAGAATGTGAAGACGGTAATCCATGTCAGGTTTCTGGCAGCCCAAGGCAGCAGTACTAACCATGGTGCCACTGTGCTGCTCTGCGTTGGTGCACACCTAATTGTTCAGATCAAGTCTGAAAGATACCCTTGCTGTTATTATTTGTTATCTGAGTGCTCTCTCAAACATCAATGGCATTTCAAGGACAGAACTGCTACACTTCGCACCTCCTTAGAAAAGCAGCCAGCATAATCAAGGACCCCATGTTCCCTGGACATTCTCTCTTCCAACTTTTTCTGTTGGGATAAAGATACAAAAGCCTGAGATCACATACTAACCGACTCAAGATTAGCTTCTTCCTTGCTGCCGTCAGACTTTTGAATGGAGTTCCTCAAATTAAGTTGATCTTTCTCTACACTTTAGCTATGACTGTAATACTACATTCTGCACTCTGTCCTTTCCTTCTCTATGAATGGTATGCTGTGTCTGTATGGCATGCAAGAAACAATACTTCTCATTGTATATTAATACATGTGACAATAATAAATCAAATTGCAGTTAAATCAAAATCAATTGATGATAAACAATCCAGAAGCAACTTGGATTCATCCATTCTTCCATTCTGTAGAGCTGCTGGCACTAAATATTCTGAGCGTTTAACACTTTTTTGGGGATTTCATTATGGATTACGGCAGTCGGTGTAAAACAGGGATATTGGATAGGGTGCCTGAATCAGAAGAGATCTGTATAATGGACGTGTGAGCCCATGCTGACCATTCAATACAATCGCACGAAGTCAAAGCTCTTTGCCCCACTGCAGAAATGAGGGGTGCCTGGTGGTTCATTGCTATCTCACAGCGCCAGGGACTTGCGTTCAATTTCCAACTTGGGTCACTGTCTTTGCAGAGTCTTCACATTCTCCCCGTGTCCGCACAGATTTCCTCCGGTTATTCCAGTTTCTTCCCACGGACTGAAAGACATGCTGGTTAGGGTGCATTGGCCGTGCTAAATCTCCCTCAGTGTGGCGACTAGGAAATTTTTGCAGTAACTTCACTGTAGTGTTAATGTGAGCCTACTTTTGACACTAATAAATAAACTAAAACTTAAAACCAAATGAACAGGCCTGAGGTTCAACTGCTGATTGAGGACCAGAATTAATTTGCCAAATCCAGAGTGGCCAATCTACTTAACCATTCCTAAAGTCTTCAGTAAAGAAAGATAATCTCCAGGATAATTCTTCAAGTGGTCTTGACTGGAAATCAGAATTTGTTAAAGGCGTATTAGAGCCCGCAGTTGCATGCTCTTGTCATAGAATTGTACAGTACAAAAAAGGCCCTTTGACCTATTGAATCTGCACCGATAGAACTACCACTGAAGACTTGTCATTTCCCATTTTCCTGCATTTATCCCATATTCTTAAATATTATATTTTAAGTGCTCACCAAAATGTTTTTAAAGGTTATAAAGTTTCTGGCCTTCACTATCTTCCCAGGCACTGTATTACAGATTCCCAGCAGTCTGTATATTTTTTTTTCAAATCCCTTCTGAATCTCCTGCTCCTCACCCTAAAACTGTGTGCCTCCTTGTGATTGACCCCTCAACCAAGGGGAACAGCTGCTCCCCACTCACTCTGTCCATACCGTCTTAATTTTACACACCTCAGGCATATCTGCCCCTCAGCTTTCACTGCTTTAAAGATACCAATCCAAGCACATTTGGTCTTCCCTCTCCCGCTTGCAGGCTCCTCCCAGTTTTCCGACCTCCGTTATCAGAAACGGCTCTGGCAGTTGAACGTTTCCTGCCTCCAGTTTGATGGAAACTCGCAGGAGGGTGAAATGTAGAGGGATCATTGTCATAGAGAGAGGTGATTGAGCAATGTGAGTGTTGGACCTAACAATTTGGGTCCACTTTACAAGTAAACATATGAATTGAGAGTAGAAATAGGCCAATCAGCCCCTCGAATCCACTCTGCCATTCAATAAGATCTGATTGTAACTTCATCTCCACGTTCCCACCACCCCTCCACAAACTTTTTCACCCTCTTATTAATCAAGGAACTATCTACCTTTGCCTGAAAGGTAAAGGCTCTGCGTCTGCTACCTTTTTAAAGGAAAAAATTCCAAAGAGACACAACCCACTGAGGGGGAAAAAATTCTTCTTCTCTCTGTAAATGGGCAATTCTTCACTTTTAAACAGTGATCCTTAATTCTAGATCTTTCCAGAAAGAGAGACATCCTCTTCACATCCACCACGTCAAGCATCCTCAAGATCTTATATAATTCAATCAAGTTGCCTCTTACTCATTGAACTCTAAGACAAGTCTAGCCTAACCAACCTTTCCTTATCAGTGAACCCACCCTTTTTCTTTTGAATTAGTTTGGTAAACCTTCTTTGAAAGTACAAATGCATTTATATCCTTCCTCAAACAAGGAAACCAATATTGTACACAATGTTCCAGGTCAGGCCTAACTAATGCCCTGAAATTGAAGCATAGCCTCCCTACTTTTGTAACTAATTCCTCTTTCAATGAATGATAATCTATTAGCTCTCTTAATTACTCACTATAACTGCACACTAGGCTTTTGTGATTCATGCTTTTGGACACTCAGATCCCTCTGTATCTCTGTGTTAATAGAACATAGAACACTACAGCACAAACAGACCCTTCGGCCCACAAGTTGTGCCGAACACATCAAAACCTACCCGGCCATAGACCTATCTATAACTCCCAATCCCATTGGATCCCATATACTCATCCAGAAGTCTTTTAAAAGACCCCAGCGAGTTCGCCTCGACCACCACCTATGGCAGCCGATTCCATTCACTCACCACCCTCTGAGTGAAAAACTTTCCCCTAGCATCCCCTCTGTACTTGCTTCCCTGCACCTTAAATCTGTGCCCTCTCGTCGCAGGAGATTATGTTCTGCAATCTTTCGCCATTTAGATTTTTTAAAAAAAATCCTTCCTGCCAAAATAGACAATTTAATAACTTCTCACATTATACTCCATCTGCCAGACTTTGCCCACTCAGCCTAAGTCCTTTTCAAGCCTCTTTAGATCCTCTTCACAACATAATTTCCTACCTATCTTTCTGTCATCAGCAAATTTAGCAATTGTGCTTTTTAGTTGCTTCATTCAAGTCTTTAATATAAACAGGAAAGTATTGATGCCCAAGCACTGATCCCTATGATACACCATTCGTTACATCTTGCCAACTAGAAAAGATCCATGAATTCCTACCCTCTATTTTCTGTTAGGTTAGCCTATCTTCTATCCATGCCAATATCTTTCTCCCTACACCATGGGCTTTATTTTCTTCAATACCCTCTGATGTGGCACCTTCTCAAATGCCTTCTGGAAATCTAAATACAGTGCATGCACTGGTCCCCTTTCATCCATAGCATATACTACTACTTCAAAGGACTCTAATAGATTGGTTTAACATGATTTCCCGATGCCAATTTACACATGGCTCAGATAATAATCCAGAGATTGGGAATCTGCTTCTTAATTTGGTGCCTAGCTCTTTATGGAGAACTCCTTTCCTTATCCCCTCAATGTCATTAATACGCACATGGACCATGGTGACTGGATCCTTTCCCCTTCCATTGCAAGATCCTCTCCACCCTGAGCAGATGTCCTGAGCCCTGGCACCAGTAGGCAATACGGTTACCTGAATTCTTGCTCTTTGCTGCAAAGAATAGTGTCAGTCCTCCTCAGTACTGTCCCCTATTGCCACTACATTCCCTTCTGCTCTCCCCACTTGAAAAGTATCATGGCACCACCACGGTCGGTCAACTCATCCACCCTGCGACTCCCACACTTTATCCAAACTAGCCAAGAAAACCGAGTGGGAAGAAGCAAAGACTGAGGTTCCTTTACTCCTGCCTCGCTCGCTGTCACACCCTCCTGGCCCTGGCCTCTGATCAAATCAAATAGCCCTCACCTCAGAGGTGAGATTGACTCTTGGTACAGAGCTATCAGATAATCTCCCCCCTCCCTGATGCGTCGTAGTGTCTGCAGATCAGCCTCCAGTTCAACAACTCTGATCCAAATCTCCCTGAGCCGCAGACACAGTATTATTCAAATGAGTCTGCTTGAAGCTGTAGTAACAAAACATCAACATAAAAATTCATTGTAAATACAGTTGATTGATTTACTATTGTCACATTGGGATTGGGTGAAAAATATTAATTGTGCACTGTTCAGACAAAGCATAGCATTCGTAGAGTACGTAGGGGAGAAAGAAGGGTTAGGTGTGGAGTATAGTGTTGCAGTTATAGATAGGGTGAAGAGAAAGATCAACTAACTATGCTTTAGGACCATGCAAAAATCTGATAGGGAAAAAGCTGTTCTTCGGTTAGTTGGTCCGTGTTTTCAGGCATTCATCTCTTTTTCATGATGAAAGGAAGCAGAAGAGAATATATCCGGGATGCGGGGAGTCCTCAAATATGCTGACTTTCCTGAGAGAGCAGGAAGTGTAGATGGAGTCAATAGATGGGAGGTTGGCTTGGCTGTTGGACTGGATTTCGTTCATGACTCTTTGTAGTTTATTGCAGTCTTAGTCAGAGCAAGAGCCAAACCAAACTGATACAACCAGAAAGAATGCTTTCTATAGTATATCCGTAAAAAATTGGTGAGAATTGTAGCAGACGTGCCAATTTCCCTTGAGCTTTTGAAAAAGGAGGTGTTGGGGGGGCTTCCTTAACCAAAGTTTTGATGGGTTGGCGTGGAGGGATTATTGCAGCATTTTCTCCCTCACAATGGATTCCATTTTAACATTGAACATTTCAAAATGATCTTCTGTCAATCCTTCCTCCAAACAGAAGGTTCTCTCCAGCTATGTCTATTTTCAAGTGACAGCCAGACTATCAGAAGATGGTACAATATGTTAGGATTTTCCTGACTGAGCAAACTTTACAATCAACATCTTCTCCGTTTGGAATTTTATTCTTTGGTTATCAGTGAATGGTGATAAGGGCTAACTACAGGAGTAGAATAGGACACAGTTCTTAAATCAATAGAATTTATCCCTCAGTTCTTAAAATAGAACAGAGAAAATTACAGCACAGGAACAGGCCCTTTGGCCCTCCAAGCCTGCACTGACCATGCTGGCTGACTGAACTAAAACCCCCTACCCTTCTGGGGACCATACCCCTCTATTCCCATCTTCTTCATGTATTTGTTAAAATGCCTCTTAAAACGTATTATTGCGTCTGCTTCTACTACCTCCCCCGGAAGCAACTTCCAGGCCTCCACTACCCTCTGTGTAAAAAAAAAAAAAAAACTTGCCTCATACATCTCAGTTAAACCTTGCCCCTCACACCTTAAAGCTGTGCACCCTTGTCATTGACTCTTCCACCCTGGAAAAAAAGCTTCTGACTATCTGCTCTGTCCATAGTCCTCATAACCTTGTAGACTTCTATCCGGTTAACATCATGCATTCAGCTTTTTGTTGGACGTGCTTATCTCGGTTACGAAGCAAGCCGTGTCAGAGATGCCAGATGCAAATGCTCAACAGGAACCAATCCACCCCACTTTAAAGGCACTCCTGAAAATCAGACAGCCTGGGAATGAGGTTAGGAACTGTGGAATTTAGACCCAGCTGCCAGTCACCCTGACTCGGTGAAAATTCACCCCGATGCCCCTCAGCCCCAATTCCAAACCAGCATTTCCTGCAACATCAGCGTAACATCCTCCTCCTTCCTTCACTGGTGATCGTGGGTCTCTGGTCATCTGATTGCCAAATTGCTATTAACTTGGGAGCAACTTTGTGCTCGAACTCACCAGCTCGAGACTAATCAAACCATTCTGCCTCGTCCAAGAGTGTTTCCATCCTTGGCTGGATTTGGAAGGCCAGGACTGAACTTGTGGAAGTTGGAATGTGTCGTCAGCAGGGGAAGGGTCTGAGCCTGTTTTGCAGCATGAGTGGGCCTTTGAGAGATCTCAGATTATTCCAGATGCTGATTGTAGTTAAGGGAGATCAGGATGTTTACTGCATGCTAAAAGTGTCAAGGATTCTGTACAACCGCGTGTGTAGGTGATAATGATGCAAATGAAGCATAAAATTCTATTGGTTGAAAGTACATACCAAAGTGTAAAGTGCTTTAACTGGCACGTTCTCTCTCATTGGCTAAAAAGTTCTATAACTGGTGTGGTTTTGCGAAACCCTGTTTGAACATCACAGTGAGATTCACTGTCTATTGCTAACAAGTACTAAGGCTTGGAAGATTGAGTACTCAACGTGTATTGTCTGGCTAATACTTGAGAAGCACATTGCGACATCAGCCCGTGATCACTGGGCCACACATTTCAAGAGGTTATTTTGACTAGTAGCTTTTTGGTGAAATTGCAGAACTGAGGATCCGGACAGCAGCACAGAATATCACTGGAACCCTGCCGCATTGTACAGGATTTAATCTTCAGCTCACTTTTTATTTTCCTGCATGACCTAAGGAAATGCTTCATTTCCTGTGTGACTGCTTTATGCCAGTGCTGAAGATCAGATTGTTAATTACCTTTTACTATCTCATAGAAACCCTACAGTGCAGAAAGAGGCCCTTCGACCCATTGAATCTGCACCGAACACAATTTCACCCCGGCCCTATCCACCCTCCCCTCCCCCCCGGCCCCAATCCTGGCATATTATACCCACTGATCCCTCTAGCCTACGCATCCTTGGATACTAAGGGACAATTTTTTAGCATAGCCAATCAACCTAACCTGCACATCTTTGGACTGTGGAAGGAAAGCGAAGTACAACTATCGCTGTGCTGTGCAGATACATGGATTTGGGCCTGTGTCTGTGGGAGTTTGCACATTCCCCCCGTGGTTGCGTGGGTTTTCTCTGGGTGCTCCGGTTTCCTCCCACATCCCAAAGATGTGCTCTTAAGCTAATTGGCAAAACAAATTCTCCCTAAATTGTCTCAAATTTGGTTTTTAATCCATAGATCTATAAACATGGACAGGGATCGCGGGTAGAGGTGGGAACATCAGGGTGGCAGCGTGGGCTCATTTGGCTGAAGGGCCTGTTTCCCGTGCTGTTTTGTTCTTTGTTCTTTGTACTTGAGGAAACCCATGCAGACACGAGGAGAATGTGCAGACTCCACATGTCTGTACATGGCCAGTACGCACTCAGTTCCAAGATGGGTTAATCAATATGAACTGGATAATAATACCCTTTAATTTCAGCTATCCACATAGCTATCCTGCTGGGCTCTTTGCTAATGAGAAAAAAGTGTGCTTTCTGATCACTTCTTGAAGGACTGACCCATCTCACCCATCAGCGCACTGATTATAAAATAACAGTCATTGATTTGCTGTCTGCAGATATTTGATAACACTTTCAAGAATGAATTTCTGCCTGTGAACAGCCACTGTGATCTGTTAAATATTGCAATCTTCCAGTCTTCACACCTCCAGCCTATAGAGTTATCTTCCTGAAAGTTTATTTATTCTGTCACAAGTAGGCTTACATTAACACTGCAATGAGGTTACTCTGAAAATCGCCGAGTTGCCACACGCCAGCACGTGTTTGTGTACACGGAGGGAGAATTTAGCATAGCCAATGCATCTAACCAGCACGTCTCTCGTACTGTGGGAGGAAACCAGAGCACCGGGAAGAAACCCACGTAGACATGGGGAGAACTTGCAGACTCTGCACAGACAGTGATCCAAGCCGGGAATCGAACCTCAGTCCCTGGTGCTGCGAGGCAGCAGTGCTAAACACGGTGCCACTGTGTAGCAAACCTCCCCCACCACCACCAATTCAACCTGGAAGGTCACATTGACAGAGAATTAGGATAAACTTGGAAGATTTAGAGATATAAGCCAATTCTAATTTGGAAAGTCAAATCGAAGTAGTACTTCCACGGTGAGTGGTAGAGTCTTAGCATTGTGAAAGAGGGATCTTTGGAATTCGGGTGTCATGGTTCTCTAAAGTTGGAGTCACAGATAAGGCAGTGAAGAAGGTTTTTGACATGCTGGCCTTCAGTCAGGGCATGGGATATAGACATTGAGAAGTTATGTTGCAGTTATACAGGACATTGGTGAGGCCACACTTGGAATATTATGTTCAATTTTCGTCACTTTGCTATCGGAAAAATGTTATTAAACTGGAGAGAGTGCAGCAGAGATTTACAAAGATGTTGCCAGGATCCAAGGGATTGAGCTATAGTGAGAGATTGGACAGACGAGGACTTTTTTTGCAAAGCAGGACACCGAGGGGTGATCTTGTAGAAGTGAATAAGAGGCATGGATAGGGTGAATGCACTCAGAGTTTTTGCCAGGTTTGGGGAATCAAGAACTAGAGGGCATCGGTTTAAGTAAAGAGGGGAAAGAATTAATGGGAGCCTGAGGAGCAACTTTTTTAATGCAGAGGATGGTAGGTGTGTGTGGAATGAGTGCTGAAGAAAATGGTTGAGGCAGGGACATTGATGGCATTTGGACAGATACATAGGAAAGATTTAGAGGGATATGGGCCAAATGCAGGCAAATGGGGTTCGCTTAGATGGGCATTTTGGTCATCATGGACATGTTTGGGCCACAGATTCCATGTTTTCGTGCCACAGACGCTATGATTCTTTAACAATGGGGCAGCACAGTGGTTAGCACTGCTGCTTCACAGCTCCAAGGTCCTGGGTTTGATTCCCGGTTTGGGTCACTGTCTGTGTAGAATTTGCACATTCTCCTCATGTCTGCGTAGGTTTCCTCCCAAAGACATGTGGGTTGGGTTGAGTGGCCATGCTAAGAAATTGCCCCTCAGTGTACAGGGATACGTAGGTTAGAGGAACTAGTGGGTATAATACGTAGGGATGTGGGGGCAGGATATGGGCGGGATTGTGTTCGATGCAGTGTGGCAACAAGGGGGTTTTCACAGTAACTTCATTGCAGTGTTGATGTAAGCCTAGTCTGACACTAATAAATAAACAAATTGAATAAACCCCCCCCCACCCGGAAACAGACTAGGGGGACCTGTTGCAGGAGTTACTAGCCAAAAATTTGCCTTGGCGCATCACCAAGTGCAGAAAGAGAATTGGAAATTGGACAGTTGACTGAGCAGGGGTGTGGAAGATGTGAGCAGATGCGAGAGTGGGACACAGGGGAGGATGGGTGACTGGGCTGCTTTCTGCACTGTAGGGTTTTACAATTCTATGACAATTCGCTCAAATGTGTAGCCTGTAATCTACTGACTGGCATCAAAGGTCAGCATTGGAACTTTTTACCCTCAGATTTATCCCAAGTAATTACTGTATGCTAAATCTTCTCCGCAAACTCTTTAGTGCGACCCAGATACATTCCGAATGCTGATCAAGCTCGAGCCAATTACCGTTTGGAACCTTCCAGAAGGTTACTTTGAATTGACTCCACCACGGGTCTATCAATCATTCCATCTGCTTCGTGAAGGAGAACAGAAATAAATCATCAGTTTAAAAAAAAATGTTCCACTTAGTTACGATGTTGCTGAAAGCAAACCAAACTTAACCATACTGGGGTTATGCAATTAAGCTTAATTTAAAGTCAGATAGCACGTACGGATGAGTAATGATGTGAAATTTGGAACTAATGCAATTTTAATTATCTCGCTTCATGATTATAGAAACAGAATGATTAATTTTAAGTTACTTTTTAATCATCAGATATTCATGTAAATCAGCAATCCGTGGATGCCGCTGCAACAGCCCGATGACGTTAATTCTGATAAAGCACACCTACTTAGCACGGCCGGGGTTAAAATAGGACACAGAGTCACCCATCCTCCCCTGTGTCCCACTCTCGCGTCTGCTCACATCTTCCACACCCCTGCTCAGTGGTCAACTGTCCAATTTCCAATTCTCTTTCCGCACTTGGTGATGCACCAAGGCAAAGTTTTGGCTAGTAACTCCTGCAACAGGTCCCCCTAGTCTGTTGCCGGGGGGGGGGGCTTATTCAATTTGTTTATTTATTAGTGTCAGACTAGGCTTACATCAACACTGCAATGAAGTTACTGTGAAAACCCCCTTGTTGCCACACTCTGTCACCTCTTCGCGTACTGTGAGGGAGAATTTAGCACGGCCGATGAACCGAACCAGCACATAATGCAGACGAAACTGGAGCACCTGAAGGAAACCCGCGCAGACGTGGGGAGAATGTGCAGAGTCTGCACAGACAGTAACCCAAGCTGGGAATCTAACCCCATTGAGGGTGATTGGATCAGGAGATTCCACAGCCAGCTAACTGCGCGCTGCATAAAACACACCAGAGGGAGTATGGGGGTGGGGGGTTCACCAGAGAATCCCTCCCTTCTTTTGTGTTTCATTTCATTGTTTAGTTACGGCTAAGAAGAACGGCCGTTTTGGAAGGAATTGGACAGCAGTCAGGGCCATTCAGTACACCAAACTTCAGCACTTCGAGAGAAGAAGAGAAAATCAACTGGAAGGGAATAGCATGAGATCGAGAGAGCTCCAGGACTGGAATTTTGGGAATAATGAGGTTTTCCCATCAAATATCCAGAGAGTCGGCTGGGAACACGCAACCCCGTCGACACTCCGTCAACCTTTCCAGTGAGTGTTGACGAGATGTAGGAGCTGAGAGCAGGAGGAGGCAATTTAGCCCCTCGAGACTGCTCCACTATTCAATGTGATCATCGCTGGTCCAACCTCATTTTCATCTCTACTTACCTGCTCTTTCACTGTAATCCCTCCAGCCGGCCAAAACATTGAGGAAAGGGCCCTCAGGCAGTTAATAATTGGCCACTCGGTTTCACTGGGGTAAGAGTTGGCTGGGGCTCAACCAAGCAAAATTGCTGAGTGAGCTGGACTGCCAGGAGCCCAGTCTACAAATCCATTGGAGAGGGAGTGCAGAATTCAGGCTCAGATTCCCTATGTAAGTCGTAGTCTTTGGGTGGGACTTTCTGGCCACACTTGCCCCGTGGTAGGAAGAGTCTACTCGAGATCAATGGAGCTTTGCATGATCCGTCCCCATCACCGTGATGGATGGGATAGGAAAATTCTGCTTAGAGTCATTAAAGCACAGAGAAAGTCCATTCAGTTCCCTGAATCTATGCAGGTTCTTCAATTCCAGATTTGTTAAAGAACAAATAATAATAAAAGCAAATTACTGCGGACGCTGGAATCTGAAACCAGAAGAGAAAAAAATGCTGGAAAATCTCAGCAGGTCTGGCAGCGTCTAAGGAGAGAGAAGAATTGATGCTTTGAGTCCAGAAGACACTCTGTCAAAGAACAAATAAAAGTATAGCACAGGAACAGGCCCTTCGGCCCTTTAAATCTGTGCTGATCAAGGTGCCCTAACTAAACTAAAAAAAAAACTTCTGCCCTCACTATATCCCTCAATGCCCTCCCTGTTCATGTACCCATACAGATGCCTCTGCTGACTGCCCCAATGCCCTGGCCACAATAGGCCCACCCCCTTGGCATTGCCTGATGTGCAGTGCTAGAGGGCACAGACTGCCACTGCCAGGGTGCCCATGCCTAGGGGGCACCCTCTCCAGATGCCCGACCCCCTGAGGGGCCCCAGTTGCCACCCTCTTCATTCCAGCGGGATCTCTCGCTAACTCCCGAATATGGGGAGCTAGACCGAACCCCACTAGAATGAAGTACCCCTGGCGGGATGGGAGATTCAGTTAGGACCTGAAAAGTCCCAATAATGAACATATTTAAAACATTAAAAAGATTTAAATGAGCTCCCTGCCTTTCTGCCAGTTTCCAGCATGATTTGATCAGGAGCTGGCTCTGGGAGTTGGGTAGGCATTCCCAAACGTATGCGCAAATCCCTGTTCAAGACAGTGACGCATGTCTCCCATCCCGACCCACAAGTCATGAGGGGAGAATCGCCAACCATGATTTCTAACTGATTTACCAATTAATTCCATTAATTGGATTTAAATTCCACCAGCTGCTATAGTGGGCTTTGAACCCATGTCCCCCAAACCTTAACCTGGGTTACAGGATTACTAGTCCACTGACAATACCACAATATTACCTATTCAACTTTTCCAATATTTCTGTTTTAAAGTGATTGTTATGCTCTATATCAGCTTGTCATATTCTGAACTTCAAATTAATTTCATTTTTTTTTAAATTAGGCAAAATGGCTGGAAAAGCTGGCCACCCAAGGTTACACGGCACTTTTTGTGGATCAGGATCCTTCCCCTGTCTCAATGAGGAACAAAGCCTGGGCTGCACGATAGCACAGTGGTTAGCATTGCTGCTTCACAGCTCCAGGGACCTGGGTTTGATTCCCGGCTCAGGTCACTGTCTGTGTGGAGTTTGCACATTCTCCTTGTGTCTGCGTGGGTTTCCTCCCACAGTCCAAAGATGTGCGGGTTATGTTGATTGGCCATGCTAAATTGCCCCTTTGTGTCCTGGGATGCGTAGGTTAGAGTGATTAGCGGGTAAATATGTAGGGGTATGGGGGTAGGGCCTGGGTGGTGGGATTGTGGTTAGTGCAGACTCGAAGCCAAATGGCCTCTTTCTGCACTGTAGGGTTTCTATGATTCCAAGAACATTCTAGAATAATGAGTAGATCCCTCCTGTGAAATGGGTCAAATTATCTGTCTTGAATGGTTCATTCAAAAACAAAGACATCGATTACCTCAGAGGTGTTAACCCACAATGTAAGAATCAACACAAATACCACACCTTACATGGAAAAGGCCTCATTTGTTGAAAGCTAATGGAGGCAGCCATGTTTTCTGCCCTTATTTAACATACATACATACAACCATAGAATACAATTATAGAATCCCTGCAGTGCAGAAAGAGGCCATCGGGCCTATCCAGTCTGTACCGTCAACAGCCCCATCCAGGCCTTACGCCCGTAACCCCACTTACTTACCTTGCTAGTCCTCCCCCACACAAAGGGGCAATTTAGCATATCCAATCTGCCTAACCTGCACATCTTTGGAGTGTGGGAGGAAACCCGTAGGAAATTCACACAGGCGTGGGGAAAATGTGCAAACTCTGAACAGATAGTAACATGAAGCCAGAATTGAACCTGGTGTGTCAGCGTGCCACCCAAAAAGAAAATGTCAAATGTAGCAAGGTTATCTTCTAGATAACTTACAAGTATTATTAATAAAAGAGACAATTTAGGGCGAAGTAGTAGAGATGCCATTGCTTCCCCAGGAGGAAGCATTTCTCAACAGATCAATTTAGGTGTCCTACCAAAGTCAACTGAAGCATCAGTTTAGCCAGGCTTTGAGCCAGATTTAGGGCAAACTACAAAAAAATCAGGCATCCTGAGTATGTCTCCTGAAACAGTTCGAAGTTTTGTCTTTATATCCACCTCGTGATTGGCTGAAGATTCCTCATAAGCTGCTGTGCTTTACAAGACACTGAACTCATCAAATCCATTCAAAAGGCCAACAGGCCTGTCACTTGGGAGATCAATCTGTACCAAACCCTGCGCGTATGTGTCGGTGCGTGAGTGAGACCGCATGTGTGACATGGTGTTTAGGAGAGGCAGTGGCGTAGTGGTATTCTCACTGGATTAGTAAGCCGGAGACCCAGGGCAAGATCTGGAGAGCCAAGTTCAAATCTCACCAAGGCAGATGGTAAAATTTGAATTCGATTTTAAAAAAAAAAGTCTGGAATCAAAAGTTCTACGATGATCAGAGAACCATTGTTGATAGTCATAGAAAACCATCTCATTCCATCCCTTCAGGGAAGGAAATCTGCCGACCTTTCTCGTTCTGGCCTACGTGCGACTCCAGAACCACAAAATTGTGGTTGACCCTTAATTGACCTCTGCAATGGAGGTCAGTTAAGGATGGGTAGTTAAAGCTGGCTAAGCCAGTGATGCCTACAGCCCGTAAGTAAATTAATAAAAATAATAATTATAGGCAAATGTAAATAACCTTTATTTTAAATTCAAAAGCAACTTATTTCCAGTTACCATCAGACTTCTGAATGGGCCTACTTTGCATTAAGTTGATCTTTCTCTACGCCCTAGCTATAATAATATTACATTCTCTATTCCATCCCTATGAATGGTATGCTTTGTCTGCATAGTGGGTAAGAAACAATGTTCTTTATTATCTATCAATACGTGTGACAATAATAGATCAAATCAAATCAAAACCTACCAAAGCTTGCTGCTGAATTATTTGATTGGAATGCACACTTCATGGATAAGAAAAGACACTTTCGATTGAAAAACATGCTGATTTATGGGAAGAGGATAGTGGATTTATTCTGTCTATGACAATTATGGTCATCTTTGACATTAGTCAGCAAGATTTTTAATGTTACATTATAATACACAGGGAACTGGGAGAGCTGCCAGTATCCAGAAATGAAACGTGTGTACCAACATAAATCACCTATGCCTGTAGGAAAGTGGCTAAGTGTACCTCGGAGAGTGAGAGCTTCAAATGGCAATTAAAAAGTTCTCTTCAAAAAATAAAGGGTTTATTTTGGCCAGAAGGTCAGTTTTTTTTCCTGTGGCAAGTAGATTGGGTTAAAATAAACAAAATCACAAAAGCTAGCAGGGCAGGCAGTAAGAGTGACCAGGCAGTGGCTGCAAAGCATCTTGCGTATCCTGAGACCAAAAAAAGACGCTACATAATTTTACCTCCATTACAATGTGCAGGGCAAGTTGGCTCAATAACAGGGAACAGACTAGTAAGTAGTCTCTCAACACCCAGGTTAAAGTCCAACAGGTTTATTTAATAGCACGAGCTTTCGGAGTGCTGCTCCTTCATCGGGTGACTCATGAACGCTTGTGCTAACCAATAAACTGTTGGACTTTAACCTGGTGTTGTGAGACTTCTTACTGTGCCCACCCCAGTCTTACTTTGACATCTCCACATCAGGTAAGAGGCTAGGAATCGTGTGATGAGTAACACACCTCCTGCCTCCCCGAAGCCAAGTCCACCATCCAGAAGGCACAAGTCAAGCGTGTGATGGAATCCTTTCCACTTGCCTGAATAAGTGCAGCCCCAACAACACGCAAAAACAAAACTTGACACCATTCAAGACTTGGCAGCCCACTTGATTGGCAATCAATCCACAAACATTCACTCCCTCCACCATCAAGGGATAGCAGCAGCACTGTGTACCAGCTTTCCATTCACTGATTCTGTCTATACTTCCCATTGTCTCAGGAAAGCAGCCAGCATAACCAAGGATCCCACTTTCTGAGGACATTCTCTCTTCCATCAGGAAAAAGACACAAAAGTCTGAGATCACGTACCGACTGATACACATGCACATGCATGTACGCACAATACACAGACACAAATACATGTATGCATGTGCACAACACCCACAATATGCACGCTCGCACACTCACAACCCATACATCTCGGCACTGTGAGAGGAAATCGGAGCACCTGGAGGAAACCCACGCAGAGACAGGGAGAACATGCAAACTTCGCGCAGACAGTGACCCGAGCCGGGAATCGAACCCTGGCACTGCGAGGAAGCTGTGCTAACGACTATGCTATCTGTTTGGAGTTGGCTGCTGTCTTGTTTGACTATTTGCAGAGTTTTATTGGAAAACGTAATCTGAGCACGATTCTCCGTGTATTGTTTGTTTAGTGTATCAAGGGATACAAGCCAAGAACAACACTTCAGAATTAGGAGCATCTGAACTGGCCAATGAAAAGCAATGGCCAAAATCTTCTATCCACTTTCCTAGCTGGGATTCTCCAGTTCTGTTGAGAGTGATTGAAGTCTTGGCTGGAACGTAAAATTTTCTGATCTCGCTTGCAATGGGTCGTGCGACGGATAAGGCTGGCGAATCCCACGTATATGGACAAACTGCCAATATCAGGTGTACAATAGATAACTTTCATCAGAGAAGATGACTCATCAGTCCATTATTGTGCCTGAGCTGTTGTCAGCTTTTCTCTATTCATCCAGGGACATGGGCATCATTGGCTAAGTTAGCATTTATTGTCCACCCCTAATTGCCCTTGAACGGAGTGGTTTTCGAGGCCATTTCAGAGTCAAACACATTGCAGGGGATCAGAAGTTATGTGCAGACCAGCCCCAGCCTGGGTAAGAACAATAGATTCTCTTCTCTGAAGGACCTGATGGGCTTTTACAACAGTAGACAATAGCTTCACAGTGATCATGGTACTTTCTGATTCCAGATCTTTATTGAGTTCAAATTTCACCATCTGCCATGGTGAGATTTGAAACCAGGTCTCCAGGGTATTATCCTTGATCTCTGGATTATAGTCCAGTGACTATACCACTACACTATCACCTCTATGCTTCATGCCTCATCCCATTTTTCTGCTACTTCCAAATAGCCTCAAGATCTTATTCTCTGAAGTCATAGAGGGTCGTAGAATTTTCCAGCATGGAAAAAGTCCATTCGGCCCATCCTGTTTCCTCTTAAAGCAATGTTGTGATTCAATGGGCTTTAACAACTTTTTGCATTTCAAACGCAAATACTTGCGTGATAAAATCTACTTCTCCCAAGCTGTGAGCGTGGTGCCCATCTTAAAGCTGCTTGACTTGAGTCACTATTTCTTGGGAGATGTGCCCCTACTTAGCCTTCCATATATTATTTCATCTTTCAAACCTTTTCATTAAAGGTTTGAGTTATTTTTTCGAATACTTCCCTTGAAATTCTCTGCTTTACAGAATATAGGCTCGGTGTTTCTAAGTGTCAATTCATCCTCCATGTTCTCCTGGTGTCACTATTCCTTATTTTCAACACTGAAATAGCAGCAGGACACAGCAGGCCTGCTGAACCTGCTGCACTGTTCAGTACGATGATGGCTTACACCGGGAGGGGCTATTGTCTCCACTGTATGGAGATTGTGTAAATGAGAGGGGAATGAATTGAAATGTATAAAACTCTGACAGGGCCTGGGTGGGCATGCTCTATTTGAGAGTCAGTGCAAACTCGATGGGCCAAATTGTCCCTTGGGAGAGATTGCTGCAGTATTGGTCTCTTTGTTGCGGTTGGAAGGGGCATTTTACAAAAGAATTCCATAAATAAACTTTGATCTTTTGTTTGCTGAACAGATTCACTTTTGCTGCTGCAAAATACTTGACTCAAAGTGCCAAACCTTTGGCTGACGTAGCGATCTTGATAGCCAGATGGGTGGAGTTCTGCAGTGGACCCTGTAGATCACATGACTCCAATACAATAAGCTGCCCAAAAGACTGTCCAGCATTGCGAGTATGACTTGGTCCTTTATAACAACGATGCATGAACAGCAGATATATTTGGATGGAACAATTTGTTTTTCGATCTTTTGTTGCTATCGTTGATTGATGGATGGAAAGTCAAGAGTTCTAAAGTTCAGGTACTTTACAGATTTTCTCGCCAACAGGATCATCCGGCCTGGCTGATAGTGACCCACACGTGGTGGGATGGGTGTACCATGCACAACGTCATGTACTCTGACTGAACTGGAAGATCCCATTGGCAGCCAATGGCAAGATATCTCTGGTAAATAGGCAGGGGCCGGGGGCCGGGGAGTTAGGAAAGAGTGGGAGTCCAGACCCAAAGTGTGTACTGGCTCATTCTTGCATGAGACTCTGAGCTTTACTATGAAAGTAGAATTATAGATATAAAACTCAGGCTGACTTGGCATATTGCCTTTGTGAAACCTCTTGCTGAATATCAAGATCGCTGCGTTTTGAATATTCATGTCAATAATCGCTCGAGCTTTTCAATTGTATAAATAAATCATTTGCTGATCGACAATGAAATCCCTCCTCGTTGATTTACTAAGGAGACCAGTTTTGGTGATGCAGTGTTAAACTGAGATGCGCTGCTCCCTCAGATGCGGCTAAATGATCCCATTGCGAAGTGTGGGGAACCTATCCTCGTGTTCTCATCACTATTTACTTCTCAGTGTTAAAGAAAAGATAATCTGATCATCACCACATTCCTGTCTGTGGGATCCTACTGTGCACAATTTGGTCACATTGTTGACTGCTTTTCGAAAGCACTTCTTTCTTATTCATTTATGCGATATGTGCGTCACTGGCTAGACCAACATTTATTGTCCATCCCTAATTACCTTTGGAGAAGGTGATGGTGAGCTCTCATCAAATTTTATAAATGCACCATTTAAAGTGTTCTTTTCGATTGTGTTGCAGCTTGGTTTGGGCTCCTGCTCTGTCCAAGATGACACAGAAGAGGAGCCATGAATTCATGAATTGTTTTTCAATGACTGTTTTAAAAACTTATTTTAACCGAAATGTTGTGGAATATGGTGTCTGAACATCAAATGTGCATTTTTTTTTAGAGTTACCAGGTTGATTATTGTAAAAAGCTTCTTGAATGTGGTTAATATTCAGTAACAAGTATTAACAGAGAAACTACAAAAGGGTCTTGAATGTAGCCCAATCCATCTCACAAACCAATCTCCCATCCGTTGACTCTGTCTACACTTCCCGCTGCCTCGGGAAAGCTGCCAGCTTAATTAAGGACACATTGGATGTTCTCTCTTCCGCCTTCTTCCATCAGGAAAAAGATACAAAAATCTGAGGTCATGTACCAACCAACTCAAGAACAGCTTCTTCTCTGCTGCCATCAGGTTTTTGAATGGACCCATCTCGTATTAAATTGATCTTTCTCTATACCCCTTGGCTATGATTCCAACACTACATTCTGCACTCTCTTTTCTTCTCTCTGTACGGTATGCTATGTACGGTATGAAATGTTACATGTGACAATAATAAATCGTATCAAATCAAAAGCTGTCTTCCTGAACTACTGCTGTCCGTATGATGTAGATACAATCCACAATGCTGTTAGGAAAGGGCTTCCCAGGATTTTGATTCAATGGCAGTGAAGGAACAGCTATATATATTTCCGAATCAGCGTAATTAATATAGTCCCTTCAGAGAGCAATCCAATTAGTCTTATTCCCCTGCAATTATTTCTTCAAATATTTATCTAATCCCCTTTCAATAACTACAATTGAAATCTGTTCCCACCACCCTATCAGATCATGCCTTTCAAATTCTAACCACTCTCTGCTAAAAGTAAGCATTTTCTCATGGCACCTCCGATTCTTCAGTCAGTCACTTGGAAATCTATGTGCTCCGGTTATTAAACCTTCAGCTACTGGGGACAGTTTCATTTTATTCACTCTATCTAAAATCCGTCATGACTCGAACCATCTCTGTGAAATCATAGATGTGTGTTCGTGTCAATTGTTAAGGTTACAAGAAGCGTATGGTGGTGTTAACTGCAGTGCTGTGACACAGTGGTTAGCAAAGTTGCCTCACACTCCCAGGGACCTGGGTTTAATTCTGGCCTCGGGTCTGGAGTCTGCACGTTCTCCCTGTGTCTGTGTGGGTTTCCTCCGATTCCCTCCCACACTCTAATAATGTGTGAATTAGTTGATTGGCCAAGCAGAGGGTGAGGTGGGGGTATTAGCAGAGTAAATATGCAGGGTAATGGGGATAGAGTCTTGGTGGGATTGTTGTCGGTTTCGACTTGATGGGCTGAATGGCTTCCTTCTGCACTATAAGGATTTTGGTTCTTGAGTATGTATAAATAAGGGACAGTTCCACTGCAGTGTGCATCCCAGAGATGGCATTTTGGTTAGTTTAGTTTCATTTTGACATTTTGATTTAGTTATGTCACCCTTTCATTTTTGATTAATTGATTACGTTTTGATTTAAGGAAGAGTATAATGAGAAACTTTTTGCTCACAACCACATTGGCCTACAGATGAAGCATATAGTGAGAAGTTTAAGTAGGGGATACTTCCATTACGGGTGGACATCACAAAGTATGGGATGCATCATCACCTCCAGGAATGATAGCTTTTTGCAATTAACTAAGTTTCCTTTGATGTTTTGTTACAGTGCCACATGTCATACATCCTTCCATTTCTATGTAATATAATGATTTTTTTATTGCAAGAGTAGGGGGAAGCTGAAGCATTGCATGCAATGGGAGGAGAGATGTAAGCCTAAATAAGTCAGCTAGCCTTCCTTGACAAAGCAAAGCTCTGTGTCTTAAAGTAAAAGTTTATTTATTAGTCACAAGTAAGTCTTACGTTAACACTGCGATGAAGTGATTGAATTTAGGAGCCGCAGCATCATGTTGCAGCTGTACAAAACTCTAGTGCGGCCGCACTTGGAGTATTGTGTGCAGTTCTGGTCGCCACATTATAAGAAAGATGTGGAGGCATTGGAGAGGGTACAGAGGAGGTTTACCAGGATGTTGCCTGGTATGGAGGGCAGGTCCTATGAAGAGAGGTTGAAGGATTTGAGGTTGTTTTCGTTAGAAAGGAGGCGGCTAAGAGGGGATCTTATTGAAGCATATAAGATGATTAGAGGTTTAGATAGGGTGGACAGTGATAGCCTTTTTCCTAGGATGGAGAAAGCTAGCACGAGGGGACACAGCTTTAAATTAAGGGGTATGAGTTATAGGACGGATATCAGAGGTAGGTTCTTTACTCAAAGAGTGATTAGGGAGTGGAATGCCCTGCCTGCAGCTGTTGTAGATGCGCCAAGTTTGGTGGCGTTTAAGAGGTTAGTTGATAAGTATATGGATGAGAAGGGAATGGTTTAGTTAGGAGGGGCATTGCTTTTTATTTTGGTCGGCACAACATCGAAGGCCGAAGGGCCTGTTCTGTGCTGTATTGTTCTATGTTCTATGTTCTAAGTTGCTGTGAAACTTCCCTTGCCCGGCGCCTGTTCAGGTCAATGCAGCAGCATGTCTTTCAGACTGTGGGAGCAAACTAGAGCACCCAGAGGAAACCCATCCAGACACACGGAAACCGTGCAGAGTCCACACACAGAGTGACCCAAACCGGGAATCGAACTCAGGTCCCTGACGCTGTGAAGCAGCAGTGCTAACCATTGTGCCACCACGCTGGTTTTAGTATTACCAAATGGTTTGAATAAAATTAACAAGACAGGCTAGAGGAAAATATGGCCATCTAACACATGAAATTCAACCAGAAAGTTTAAAGTTTATTTATTATTATGAAGTAGGCTTACAGGAGCACTGCAATGAAGTTACTGTGAAAATTCTTGAGTCGCCACACTCTGGTGCCTATTCAGGTACACTGAGGGAGAATTTAGCATAGCCAGTGCACCCTAACCAGTACACCTATAGATTGTAGGAAGAAATTGGAGTACCCGGAGGAAACCCACACAGATACAGGAACCATGTGTGAGTAGATACATATTGGTAGGAAGAAAGGGCAGCATGGTAGCAAGGTGGTTAGCACTGCTGCTTCACAGCTCCAGGGTCCTGGGTTCGATTCCCGGCTTGGGTGACTGTCTGTGTGAAGTTTGCACATTCTCCCCGTGTCTGCAAGGGTTTCCTCCTGGCACTCCAGTTTCCTCCCACAGTCCACAGATGTGGAAGTTAGGTTGATTGGCCATGCTTAAAAATTGTCTAAAAGAGTCTTGAGGTGCGTAGGTTAGAGGGATTAGCGGGTAAATATGTAAGGATATGGGGGTATGGCCTGGATGGGATTGTGATCGGTGCAGACTCGATGAGCCAAATGGCCTCCTTCTGCTCTATAGGCATTCTGTAGTGAGGAGTGATAATATTAAATATAACAATTTATAAAAGGGTGTATGAACAGAGAGAGCGGGGAGCTGTTTGTGTATGAATGCTTAAAGGTGGCAAGATATCTATGTTCTCTTGAATCTATCAACTGTTCCCACAGTTTGCTACATTGCCAAGTTGCATTTATTTAGCAATGGATGACCTCAGAATATCCCAAAAGCCTTGGTGAACGGGAACCTCACTTCGTCACCAGCGAGAGGATGGGGAAAAAACAAGAAACAGTTACTTGATGGAAGGAGCTCTAAATAAACATGTTGGGTTTAACCTGTTGGTGCGAGACCTCTTACTGTGCCTACCCCAGTCCATCACTGGCAGCTTTATATCGTAGCTACCATCTGCTCTGTCGGGATTCTATGATACGATATGAATCCAGCCGGCATGTACATACTTACAGAAAGGTTTGAAGGTATCGTGAAAAATGCAACTGTGAGTTAACAGTCTGGTTAAGGAATCTACAAACACTCTGCAACAATGTCACGAAGAAAAGTGATTAAGCATTGGCCAGAAGTTCTTGATGGTTAGCATCTCACATTTGGCTTCACTGTGTTAGTGAGCTGTGAAAACTAGCCGACACAAGCTCAATGTTCCTTCTCACTGAATAACATTTTGAAAACTTTGCAAAGTCCCTCAGGAAAGAGGTTAGCGCCTGGCAACCTTCGGTTATGTGCGTGAAGTTTTAAAATAAAAGCCACAGCTGAATAGATACAATGCTGCTGACTCTGAGGCTCTCAGCAATGACCTGTTCCTCGCTATTAATCAAAAGTCAGTTGTCTGTTCGGTTCAGAGTGTTGGTGACATTAGGTTATTTATATACTGTATTCAGGTCCATGTTGGAAAGGCTGGGGAAGGTAACAGGCAAAGGGAGGAATAAAACCTGAAAGCAGCAGATGTTTTCATCGCAAAATGAGACAGAACTAATGGCCAAAACCCTCCATCCACCTTCCTGGCTGGGATTTTCTGAGTGAATGGAATTGTGGCTGGAATGTCAAATTCTCCATTCTGGCTTACTGCAGATCTCACCACAAGACAAGAGAATGCTGCTCAATGACTCTAAGTGACTTAGGCGCAGCACAGTGACATTGGCTTTGTCGCAATGAGCAGGTTGCTGATACTCCTACGCAGTAGTGGATGGCACAGTGGTTAGCACTGCTGCCTCACCGCTCCCGGTTTCTGGGTTCAATCCCCAGCTGGGGTCACTGTCTGTGCGGAGTTTGCACATTCTCCCCGTGCGCTGCGTGAGTTTCCTCCTGATACTCCAGTTTCCTCCTACAGTCCAAAGGTGCCTGGATTATGCTAATTTGCCCCAGAGTGTCCTGGGATGTCTAGGTTAGAGAAATTAGTGAGGTGAATATGTAGGGTTATGGTGATAGGGCCTGGGTGGGATTGTTGTCGGTGCAGACTCAATGGGCCGAATAGCCTCCTTTTGCATCATAGGGATTCTATGATTCCATGAGTGCTGCCTTGCCAGAGGGGCTGCCCTTGAGATCAATAATATGCATTTATTTAACATGAAAGCATAGCAGAATATTGCAACGCAGGGAGGGTCACTCATCCATATCTTGAGGGCTTGGAGCTAGTTGATTTGGCCATTGTCTGGAGTAAGTGATTGAAGTGCTTAAGATGGGCCATAAAGCCTTGGTAACAGGTTGGCTGAGAGAATTGGAAGGCATCGTGTATCTTCTTGTCTCGTTGTGGCATATCTGAAGTCTTCATCATCAGAGCTTTGATGTATTATGGTTTATTGTTGATGGACGTGGGAAGTAGAGATTGAAAAGTAGAATGTGGGTGTTAAAATCTATCCTTAAGGGTTGTAGCCTACAAGTAATAAAAGAGGGAGAAGTCAATGGGTGGGACTTTCCGGCGGTGTTCACCCCAAGGCTGGAAAATCCTGCCGAGGTCAATGGACATTTGCATGGCCTGTGTCCCACCCGCTACGATTCCCGTGGTGGGCCAGACAGGAATATGCGACACTATGGGTCAGTATCAGGCAGTGATAGCACAGGAGAAACATTACAATGCTTCATCACCAGGCTCTAAATACATCGGCCATGATACTTGGCTGCACACTAACAACCCGCATTCGGAACATATAAAAGAAGGACTGATTTGGCACCCTTCAACACTTGACGCGTTGTTATCCAGAGTAAGAATGTCAAGTGGTGCGGTTATAATTGCGAGATAGACGGTCCACAGCCTTGCATGTTGATTCATGCTGCCAATCATTGTGCAGGCATTGACAGAAACGAGACGAGGATCCAGCTGGATATTAATGAGCTGAAAATCAAGTGGGGGAAATATGGCCAATTGAAAAATAAAGGCTCGTGTTCAGAATGTAGAGTTGGAACTTACATTCATATCTGCAACTAACTCAGGCTGGAGGAGAAAACAAGTTCCATTTTCTGGAGCACCTATCAGGTAGTAAACTGTCCCAACACATTTCATAGGAGCGTTATTCCCAGAGCACGTACCAACCAACTCAAAAACAACTTTTTCCCTGCTGCCATCAGACTTTTGAATGGATTATTGCAAATAAGTTGATCTTTCTCCGCATCCTAACTCTGCCTGTAATATTACATTCTGCACGCTCTCCTTTCCTTCTCCCCTATGTGCTCTATGAGCAATATGCTTTGTGTATTGTGTGCAACAAACAATACTTTTCACTGTATCCAGATAAATGTGACAATATTAAATCAAATCAATTATTTTTTGATTTGATTTCATAGAATCCTAGAAACCCAACAGTGCAGAAAGAAACCATTTGGCTCATCAAGTCTGCACCAATCCCAAGTGCCTATCTCACCCAACATTCCAGCCTCTGGGTGAGACTGAGGGAGCGCCATGCACCTCTGGCTCCAGGAGGTTAGAGTCCTAAGGGAGCAGAGACCAGGAGGACACACATATCTTTTTATCGCACTGATTGACGTAAAGCAGCTAAAAGTCCCATTAGCAACGACAGGTCAACATCGAAGGTAAGTGAATGAAATGTGGTGGCTGGGGATTCAGAGTGGAGTGGGGAGATCAGCCATTGGGGATAGTGGGGGCAGGGGAGGCAGATATCATGGAGGGGATTGAACATTGGAGGTGTTGGACAATGGGGGTGTGCAAGGTGGTGTTCAAACATCGGCAGAGGTTGGACACCAGGGTATTGCAAGTCATAGATGGACAGAAGACATGGGGCTGATCAGGTCAAGTGGACTGGGGAATACTGTCGAGGCTGGGATGCTTATTTGTGGGGGGAGAGGGTGCAGTGTGGTGGTGGGGGAAGATGTGCAAGGTCCCAAGGTGGGGTTGGGGCTGTGGAGGGTGTCCCATGCGGGTCTCAGTCTGGGTGTCAAGAACAGCTATGTTGAAGTTAAAATTGTCTTTAATAGTTACCCAGCAAGATTTAGAAGAAATAATGTAAAACTGGCTGAAACATCCAACATTAGTTATTTAAATCACTTTGTCAGATAGTTCCCAGCACAGCTCAATTATGCAGAGGAAGTTAGTGCAATGATCTTTAGAAGGTTGAGAACTTCAGGTCTCTAAGTGTTCAAATCACCAACAGCCCCTCCGCACTGACACTATATTTAAGAAAGCCCACCAACACCTCTACTTTCTCAGAAGGCTAAGGAAATTTAGCATGTCCACTGTGACTCTCACCAACTCTTATAGATGCACCATAGAAAACATACTTTCAGGATGTATCGCAGCTTGGTACGACTCCTGTTCTGACCAAGACTGCAAGAAACTATAATGGATCATGAATGTAGCCCAATGCATCACACAACCATCTGTTGACTCTGTCTACACTTCCTGCAGCTTCAGGAACACAACCAGCGCGATCAAGGACCCCATGAACCCCGGACATTCTCTCTTCCACCTTCTTCTGTTGGGAAAAAGATGCAAAAGTCTGAGGTCACATAGCAACTGACTCAAAAACAGCTTCTTTCCTGCTGCCGTCAGACTTTTAAATGGACCTTCCTTCTACTAAGTTGATCTTTCTCTACACCCCAGCTATAACTATAACACTACATTCTGCACCCTGTTCTTTCTTTCTATATGTATGCTGCGTTTCTGTTTTGTGTGCAGAAAACAGTATTTTTCACTGTATACTTATATATAACTAATAAATCAAATTTAAAAAAATGCATTGAGTGGATGATCCATCTCAGGCACCTCTAGAGGTGCCCAGGATCATAGATGCCACTCTCGGCCAAATTGACTCACCGTACATGATGTCAAGAAGTGGGTTAAGGCACTAAATACTGCAAAAGCTGAAAATATTCCAGAAATAGTCTTGAAAACTCTTTCAGAACTTGCCACACCCCAAGCCAGGCTGTTCTAGTACAACTACAATGCTAGCATCTTTCCAACAATATGGTAACTTGCCCAGCTATGATATTCTGTACACAAGAAAGAGGGCAAATCTTACCTCAATTATTGCACCATCTCGGCTATTAGCAAAGTAATGGAAGGGGTCATTAACAGTGTTATCAAGCAGCACTTCCTCAACAATAACCTGCTCACTGAAGTTCAGTGTGAGTTCTGCCAGCGATACTCAGTTCCTGACCTCATTGCAGTCTTGGTTCAAACATGGACAAAACAGCTAAATTCCAGAGGTGAGGTAAGATGATGGTCTTTGACATCAAGGCTGTATTCAACCACTTGCGGCATCATGGACCACGAGCGAAACTGGGATCAATGGGTATCGGGAGGAATAACAATCATTGTTTGAAGTCATACCTGGCACGTGGGAAGATAGTTGTGGTGGTCGGAAGACAATTATCTCAGCTCCGGGACACCACTGCGGGAGTTCCTCAGGGAGATGTCTTCAGCCCAACCATCTTCAGCTGCTTCATCAATCACCTTTCTCCCATCATAAGGTCAGAAGTTGTTCACTGATAACTGCACAATGTTTAGCATCATTTGTGACTTCTCAGACGCTGAAGCAGCAATATAGCAAGACCTGGACAATATTCAGGCTTGGGATAACAAGCGGCAAGTAACATTCATGCCATACATGCGCCAGGCAATGACCATTTGCAGTAATAGTGCATCTAACCATTGCGCTTTGACATTCAATGGCATTACCACCGCTGAACCCTCACTATCAACGTCCTGGGGGCTACCGTTGACCACAAACCGAACTGAACCAGCCATATAAATCTGTGGCTACCAGAACAGGTAAAAAGCTCGGAATTCTGTAGTGAGTAAGTCACTACCTGACCCCCAAAAGGCTGTCCACCTTCTACAGGGCAGAAGTCAGAAGTGTAACAGAATGGACAAAATCCTGGAAGTTCCTCTGTGTATGTATCAGGGACCTTAGCAGTTCATCACTACCTTCTGAATGGCAGCTAGGGATGGCCAATGACACCCACATCTTGTAAATTAATAAAAATAAATCTTCCAAGAGGGGCTCTCCAGCTAATTTTTGGGGCATCCCCCAAGTCCAATGCTGGGGAACCAGGAAGTTACAGGCCATGACTTTGATTAACTGAGAGCTAAAATCGTTCAGCGAGCATGAGAGCGATCAGGCAATGGGACTTGCTGCCAATTAAGGCACAAGCAGATTACCTTAAGATTACAGGGCTAAAATGTGAGAGACCAACAAGGATCGTACTAAAATAGTCGAGTCTAGAGACAATGAAGATATGAATATCAGTAGCAGGAGAGCTGAGACTGTGGTAAAGTTGGGTAATGTGGACTTGGAAATAGCACGTCTTAATGGTGCCATAAACTTGAGGTTAGAAGTCCACCTCAACATGGTTATAAGCTGCAATGTTCCAAGTATGTTACAATTGGGAGTCTTAAACAAAAATAAAAGATGTGGCTTGCACGCATAGATTCAAAATAAAAGAAACAGATTTATTATCAGAGATAATACCTGTACAGAGTAGAAAATGATAATAAACAGGCCCTATGAAACATCCCAATGACATCACCATCAAATCATGACTGGCTGGCTTAATCTTAGGGAAAGAGACAGAGTTGATTGAGTTGAATCTGATGGGAAACATAACTGTTAAAACTCTGGGCAGCAAGGAGCAGGCCATGCTTTCATTTTTGAAATGGTTTATTGCAGATCATCTTGTTGCATGAATTTGTATCATGTGAACGTGATGAAATTGTGCCTTTAAGAAATATATTTGAGACATGTTCTTGTGCAGGATCTATTGTAATAGCCACTAAGCAAGCAAAATATATTATTGCTGCAGCAGCATAATTGCTTCTAATGGCTAGAATTTTGGTTTTAATCTAAACTGATAGTGTTCTGCTGTTTTCCCTTGTGATTTTGCAGAGTGGGGCTTCATTGGGATAATTGGCAGATATGGTCATGTTTAGGGAGAAGCTGGGCTTTCACAGAATATTCAAGCTTGTATGCTAGTTTTGGAGTTGAGAGAGAGAGAGACCAAAAACAGTGTTTCTCTTTACCCCTCCCTGAATTTGGAGACTGAAATCTGCCAGGAGGTAAGTTTCTTTCTAGAAGATTCTGCAGTATGAGTGTGAATCTTTCGCTGAGAGTTACTGTTTTGGAAAACTACTGTCTGAATCTCTGTCCAGAAGTGTTTAAAAGACTGAAAATCCGGCATCACTTGAGCATACTTGTATTTGTACAAACTTATCCTGAAAAGGGTGTATGATTATAGAGTATTTCTTTAAATTGGAATAACAGAGAGAGCTAGCTACTAAGATTTGTAATTTCCTATGTCTAAGTATTGTAATCGAAGAATTGTTGCTTTTTTTTGTTATATTCTAGATGTGTCTTAAATGAAGTTTGTTTGATAAAAGCTCCCTAGTGGGTCACTTGAAGCATACTTGGAGTAAAACACCTTGTGCTCACCCTAATGTCAAAATCAAATGCAAAAATTGAGGCCCAGGTTAACTGCATAACATACCTTGAAGTTTCTGGTCTGGGCCTTAACATGAAGAATTTGAGCAACTGGAGCTGATGCAAAGCAACTCATCAGAGTAGGAACTAGAATTTGTTGCACCTGTTTCATAAGCAGGAAATGGGTGTAAAACAGGCTGAAGACAGATGAAACCAGAGAGGATGGGAATTTATGGCTCTGCCCACCAACGGGATCATCCAGTCACATCAGAAGTCAATGGGCTTTTGACTAGGATGCTGAATCTTGCGTGGTGGGTCCCACCATAACAGGATGGGAAAATTCCCGGCCAAGGTATGAACTACGGCTTCCAATGCGTGATGATCACTTCAATCAAGGCTTAACTGGTGGGAGCCACTATGGGATGGCGAGGTGAATAGTAATGAAACACAGCAACAATCTGGCGCTACTTGTCAGGATTATATTTAATTAAAGCCCAGGGACCAGCTGAGTACTTTATAAAATGTCCTTGAAATAAATAACAGCAGATTTTGTACAAAGCCCACTGAAAGCACAGTGCATTATTCAAAGGATTGTTTCAGTAATGAATACTCTTATTCCCAGGTGCTTATCTATTCTTTGCCTCGATATTAAATCTTGTGTCTGTTCTGTGTCCCCGGTCAGGGAGGCTGCATGAACCAGAATTGAGTTAATGTTGTGCAGTCAGCTTTGTTTCTTTTGCTATAAGCAGCCAGACAGTCGGCAGCGTGAGTCAGCTTGATACAGGAGCATGATCAAAGTTTCCACATTCTGCACCTAATCTATAGAATCCTCTATAGCGCAGATGGAAGCCATTCTGTTCACCAAGCATGCATGAACAGCAATCCCACCCAGACCCTATCCCCATGCATTTACCCTGCTAATCCCCCTGACACTAAGGGGCAATTTAGCATGGCCAATCCATGTAACCCACACATCTTTGGACCGTGTGTCGAAACTGGAGCACCCAGAGGAAACCCATGCAGACATGGGGAGAATGTGCAAACTCGCCACAGATAGTCACCAAGGCTGGAATTGAACTTGGCTCCCTGGCACTGTGAGGCAGCGATGCTAACCACCGTGCTTTGTTCCACCCAGGAGGGGTATAACTTGGGGGGAAAAGGCCACTCTCTTTCTTTCCAATAGTACACCATAATCACAATCTCACGAAGTGTTGTGAAATACCCTATTTGCACATCCATAAAGCTTGTAATGCTGATGAGTTTGACTATTATAACCAATACTGTGGGCAGCACAGTGGCACAGTGGTTAGCACTGCTGCCTCACAGCGCTAGGGACCTGGGTTCGATTCCTGGCTTAGATTGTTGCCTGTGCAGAGTCCGGATGTTCTCTCTGTGTCTGTGTGGGTTTCCTCCAGGTGGGCCGATTTCCTGTACGGGTTAGGTGTATTGACCATGCTAAATTTTCTCTCAGCGTACCCGAACAGATGCCAGAGTGTGGTGATCAGGGGAAGATTGAAATGTGGAGTAGCATCCTTTTGTAGCCAGCTTCCTGTTCTATACACTACTTCAACTCGAACTCAGCATTACCATAGGAACAGGAGTAGGCCAATCAGCCCATTGAGAGGAGGTGGCCTGCCATTGGCTGGTAGAGGGATCTTCTGGTCCCATCATTGTCAGCAGGATTTCCCACTGAACGCATCCCCGCTATCACGTTGAAAATCCCAGCACAAACTTCATTGCAGTGTTAATGTAAGCTTATTTGTGACATTAAAAAATAAATGACCAATATTGATCTATATGCCCAATGAACAACACCAACAACTTGCATTTATGTAGTGCCGTCCATATTGGAAAACATCCTGAGGCACGTCACTGGAGTGCTGACGAGCAAAATTTACAACCGAGCCACATAGGGAGATAATTGCCCAATTATTGCTCCTAATACTTAATCTCGCCTACGTTCCATCCTGTGACAAACCGTTCTTTTGTTCTATGCTTTCCTCCTCATCTCTTCCAAATTTATTTAAAAAAAACACTTCTGTTAAATCCTTTACCATTGAGGTATACCCTCAAAAGCTCACTGCACGGAGAGGTATCAGGAAATGGGGGTATTCATTTCGGGTCTTACTCGCTCCGTACTCCAAGCAACAGCTGCCTCCCTGGGCAGATCACCCCACACCCAGGGTCACCTTAAAGGGGCTGTGTCCCAACCCAAACATCACAACTTCCATTTCAAAGTACTGTCAGCTCTGATAAAGGATAATCAAGTTGAAACATTGGCCAGAGTTTTCCGACTGTTCCTGGCGGGATTTTCAACAGGACAGTGGGGGGTGCGTTCAATGGGAAATTCTGTTGACAGCGATGGGACCAGAAGATCCCCCTACCAGCCAATGGCAGGCCACCTCCTCTCAATGGGCTGAATGACCTACTCCTGTGCCTATGTTGATGTTGGGCTCAAGTTGAAGGAGTATATAGAGCAGGAAACTGACTACAAAAGGATATTACTCCACATTTCAATCTTTCCAACCTTGTTTCAATCTTTTCACAGTAGCCCGAATCAGAATCACGTGACATTCTCTGTAATTTTACCCAGTATCCTCCAAACATCAAATCAAAATATGATTAAGTGGGTCAATAAAATGCCTCAATCTCTGCGGTGCCGAGCACTACAATGGTACTGATTTGACACTGCCTGTCCCTTTCCAGGGGCACTTGGTGTGAATATAGCCACAATAAACAGGCTGGAAAACCCTTTTAGTTGTTGACTGCCTAGACATGTTGATAGAAAGTTTGGATAGGCTCAGGAATCTGTTCATGAAGAGGTCCTCCTCCTATCCCACTCCTCTCTCACCAGATGTCACTGATCATGGGCAAGTCAGTGATGATAACGTATTGAACGTTATGGGGAGATAATTAGACTTGTCTCTTGTTGCAGATAATCACTGTCCGGCTTGTACGTGATGAGAATGTTACTTGCCACTTACTGACCCAAGTCTTATCCGAGAAAGTATCTATCTTGCAGACCACCATTGTACCCTCCATCATGCCCCACTTTTCTCTTGTTACCCTGAGACAGCATTTAAATTAACATCGTGCAAAAAAAGTTAAAGTTAAATAAGGAAGCTAACAATCTCTTGATTCATCTTTATTCATTCCTGGGACATGGGTATCATTGGCTGGGCTAGCATTCATTGCCCTTTACTGGTTTCCCTTGGATTGAGTGACTTGCTAAGGGATTTCAGAGAGTCAGCCACACTGCTGTGGCTCTGGAGTCACGTGTAGGCCAGACTGGGTAAGGATGGCAGATTTCCTTCCCTAAAGGACATTACTGAGCCAAATGGGCTTTTACAACAATTGACAATGGTTTCACGTTCATCGGTAGATTCTTAATTCAGATATGTTTTATTGAATTCAAATTCTATCATGTGCACTGGTGGGATTTGAATCCAAGTCCCATGAACATTAGTTAACAATTCCTTGATTCACATTTCCATCAGCACCCCAGGCTTAGCTCTCTGTCACCCCCCTCAAACTGTCTACAACCTCAATGATGTCAAACTAGGAGTACAAATTAACCACAACTGCTGAGTCAAAGGCTTCTGTTTCATGCAGAGATTTGGGTTTTACTGAGAGGTAAATGTTCTATCTTCAACTAGTGTGGGTGATGATGTGAGTTTGGGCTGCACAGTGGTTAGCACCACTGTCGTCTTGCAGTGCCAGGTACCCAAGTTCAATTCTTGGCTTGGGTCACTGTCTGTGCAGAGTCTGCACATTCACCCTGTGTCTGCATGGGTTTCCTCCAGGTGCTCCGCTTTCCTCCCACAGTCCAATGACGTGTGGGTTAAGTTGATTGGCCACACTAAATTGTCCCTTAGTGTCAGGGGTACTAGCTAGGATAAATGCATGGGGTTATGGGGATAGGGCCTGATTGGGAACATGGTCAGTACAGACTCGATAGGCTGAATGGCCTCGCTCTGCACTGCAAGATTCGATGATGCTATGGTGTAGACACGAGATTGCTGATTTAACTGAGATATTCAGTAAACAGCTCTCTTTAATCTGCGTTTTGACACTTTCTATTCTTGTTTCCAAGTGTTGACATGACAGGTAGCTTCTCTTCCTGCCCAGCTGTTTCGTGATTTGACAGATGTTTATTTTTCATCGCTGTCTTGTCGACTAAATTTATGCAGAAGAGAAAAGAATTGAGAAAGAATCCAGGACGGCAACTTCCTGTCATTGATGTAGCACCTCCTCAGGAGAAAGAGTTTCAGACTCATTGTATAAGAATTATCAGTAAAGGAAAACAAAATCAAGATGTCCATGGTAATAATAGTCTTTTGTTCTGACTAATATTGGTCATTGATTGTGTGATGAGAATGTTACTTGCCATTTATCAGCCCAAGTTTTATCCCACAAGTATCTGTCTTTGTACATTACCATTCTATGGTGGCACAGTGCTTAGCACTGCTGTCTCACAATGCCAGAGAATCTGGTTCAATTCCAGGCTCACAATCGGTGTGGGGTCTGTACATTCTCTCTGTGTCTGTGTGGGTTTCCTCCGGGTTATCTGGTTTCCTCACACTGTTCAAAAGATATGCTGGGTTAGGTGTACTGGCCGTGCTAAATTCTCCCTCAGTGTACCTGAACAGGTGCCAGAGAGTGACGACGAGGGGATTTTCACAGCAACTTCATTGCAATGTTAATGTAAGCCCTACTTGTGACACTAAGAAATGAACTTTAAACTTGTACTGCCCTGACCACCATGCCCCTCCTCCACTGACCTAAATGCTGCCTCATGGTAACATCATGCAAAAACGTGGGGGGGATGGGGTAGAGGTAAATGAGGAAGTCAGTGGCCCAGAGATTGATCTCTACAACACTGTCCCAGACTTAGCTCTCCAGCACCTCCCTCGATATCTCTACAACGTACGCAGAAGAAACAGGAGTAGGCCATTTGGCCCTTCAAACCTGCTCCGCCGTTTAATAAGATAATGGCTGACAGATCTGTGGCCTCAAATCTACTGTCTACCACCCACCCATCCCCTGCTTCCTCTCCTATGCTCTCCCACACCCTTCCCCTTGCACCCCCCCCCCCCCCCCCCTCAACAACCCCCACCAATCCTGATGCTATCATTGTCAAAAATCTAACTAACTTAGTTTGAAGTATATTCAATCATAGAATCAGAACAATGCAGAAGGAGGCCACCAACTCTGCACTGACTCTCTAACAGACCTTCTTAGCCAAGTCGATTACCCAATGTCCAAAACTCGACATGTCCGCTTATCTTTGGACTGTGGGAGGAAAGCAGAGGAAACCCACTTGTCACAGGGAGTACATGCAAACTTCACACAGATCGTCACCCAAGGCCGGAATTTACCCAGGGCACTGAGTGGCAGCAGAGCTAACAATGGATGTGCTAGTGTGCCATCCTAGCCCACTGACACCTGGGGAATGGAATCTCTATGGTGCAGGAAGAGGCCATTCAGCCCATTGAGTCTGCACTGGCCACAGTCCCACTAAGGCCCTATTCCCATAACCCTTAATGTTTACCCTGCTAATCCCTCAACGCTAGGGTCAATTTATCATAGAATCCTACAGTACAGAAAGAGGCTTTTCAGCCCATCAAGTCTGCACTGAACACAATCCCACCCAGGCGCTACACCCATATCCCTACATTTTATACCTGCTAATCCCTCTAACTTACGCATCTCTGGACTCTCCGAGCCAATTCCTTAGCATAGCCAATCAACCTAACACACATATCTTTGCACCGTGGGAAGAAACCGGAGCAGCCGGAGGAAACCCACGCAGACACAAGGAGAATGTGCGAACTCCACACAGACATCAAACTGTGAATTGAATCCAGGACCCTGGAGCTGTGAAGCAGCAGTGCTAACCACTGTGCTACCGCGCTGCCTATTTGGCATGGTTGATCAACCTAGCCCATACACCCTTCTAGGGAATTAAATTGTATTTTGAGAGATTAACAAGGAAAATATCCCCCTTATCCTGGAAAAAAAATGGATGCACAGCTTTGGAATGCCAGGGATCAGATATCCCGACAACACTGGAACTTCTGAGACCAGGGCCAATGTATCCACCAATAGGGGAATGGAAATTCTCATCCAATGTCAAAGGATCACTGATTAGTCTGTATCCTCAGATTTTTGTATCTTTTTCCCGACAGAAGAAGGTGGAAGAGAGGATGTCCAGGATGCGTGGGGTCCTTAATTAATGCTTTTCTGAGGCAGCGGGAAGTGTAGACAGTCAATGGATGGTTTGCCTGATGGACTAGACTTTTTTCACAACCATTGGTAGTTCCTTGCAAATAAAACAACAGAAGACTAGATAACAATGTATCGCTGCATTTCTTGCTAGTTAACTATATTGGAAATAACCAGGTTGAGCAGGAGATATTCTTTGTAAATCCAATACCAAGCTTTTTTTTAAGTTATCCTGTGGAGCCTGAACTCAACGGCAAAACAAAGGGCGAAAGGATGTAATGTATTAAGGAGGATCAATGCAGAAATGGTGTTGTGCGAAACCAGCAGGATCGATGAATAAGGAGTTGAATCAAAAGATTGAGATTGGTGGGAGTGCTGAGATACTGTTGCTTAGCTGATGACAAGAGAACATGCACTCACTGATACTGCCTGCCTGTGTGGCTAAAGCAGCTAAGAGAAACTGAAGAGGAGACTCACATTATGGAACCTTCGGAGAGAGAAAGAGATGAAAACTTCTTGATTCAGAGTGCAGTAGAGCCTGAACAATCAGGGAATTATTTTTGTGTCTGCGGCTAAGTTTACCATTAACGTGTTTAGCTCCGTGAGACCTGGCTTAATGAGAAATCTGACACAGATATGCAGTGTCCATATATTAAAGGATACTGAGTTGGTATCAGTGCATAGGATCATAAAATCTCATCAGTACAGGAGGCCATTCAGCCCATCACATGGCCTTCTGTACTGATGGCATTTTTTTTTCACTTTCCCAGGTTCCTATCCCTGTAATCTCACATATTTATCTCTCTAAAGCCCTTAACCTACACATCTTGGGGCACCAAAAGGACAATTTATCCACCTCACTTGCACATCTTGGGGCACTAAGGGGCGATTTAGCACAATCAAGACACCTAACCTGCACATCTTTGAAATGCAGGAGGAAGCTGGACCACCTGGAGGAAACCCACATGGATACGAGGAGAACATGCAGACTCAAAGCTGGAACTGAACCCAGGGTTCCTGGTGCCAGTGGCGTAGCCAGGGGTGCAGGGCAAGCGATTGCTCAAATTTGAGACAGAAGTTACGAAGTTGAACAAAGAACAAAACAGCATGGGAAACAGGCCCTTAGGCCCAATGACCCCACGCCGCCACCCCGATGTTCCCACCTCTACCCGCAATCCCTGTCTATGTTTATAGATCTATGGATTAAAAATCAAATTTGAGACAATTTAGGGAGAATTTGTTTTGCCAATTAGCCTAAGAGCACATCTTGGGGATGTGGGAGGAAACCGGAGCACCCGGAGAAAACCCACGCAAGCACGGGGAGAATGCGCAAACTCCCACAGACACAAGCCCAAATCCATGTATCTGCACAGCACAGCGATAGTCACTGAGCTGTTGTGTTGCCCATCAAATGGTCCAGGTCAAGCGTACACTAACGACGTGAAGCACTAGGATACTCTCAAAAATCCAAGAGCAGCCCTCTCACGACCCATCGCGTGTATGCCCCTCATTAGACAACAAGGTGGACCAAAGCACCTGTAGGATAAAAACAAGTCCATCAATATCATCATCTATTGACACACTTCCCAGGGACTCCCAAGGCTCATGATCCCTATTTTAAATTAGTTTTCTATATCCCTCCATTCCCATTCTGTTCATGTGCCCATCTAAGTATTTCTTAAATAACTCCAAACTATCTGCCTCCACCACTTTACTTGGCAGCACATTCTATACCCCCACCACCCTCTGTGTGAAGAAAACTCCCTCTAGCATCCAAATTATACCTTACTCCCCTCACCTTAAGCCCGTGACCGCTGGTAATATTTGAGTCAATATCCAATTTCTCTGAAATTAACTATCCAGCAGCACTCCTGAGGTTACAGTGTCAGGGAGAAATACTCTTTGTCCTTCCTACTGACTGCAAGTGTCCACACCGGGGGATTCTGAACGCCTTTTGAACTTCGTGCACGGAATTCATTAATTACATCCTCCCTGTGATTATTGATTTTTTTAAATATATATTTTGTGGTTTTATATTGTGGTTTATGGGGAAGACCCACACCCAATCGCCTGACCAAAAACTCAATAAGCCAATCCTAGGATGATACGTCACCTCCCCCCAGCTCCACCTCTTTCTCACGCAGTAAGAATAGGATAGAGACTAGGAAGACATGCAGGGCAGAAACCCCAGAGAAAATAAGATTTGATGTGAGTTCCAAGGTCCAGATTTAAAGTCCAATGAGGTATTCCTTAATGGAGGTCAAGCAGGCTAAAAACTGATGCTGTAAAATTCACTCTTCTGGTGGTTTTAACTTCACATGAGGAGGTAGGCATGCAGACATGAATCCATGTTGTAGCTGATGGGTCAGAAGTTCCAGGAGAAACGGTGTAGATGGGGACCAGGTATTCAAACTGGGCAAGAGCATTTTTCTGCGATGGTGCTGGTTTGATGCTAAAATTTTGCAGTACAGCGAGGCAATATAACTGGCTCCCAATGGTGGAGATCACATTACATGATTCCCACCTCTCTACATTGGAGAGGGATGGGCATTCCTCATCTGGGCCCCCACGATGTTTAAATGTCCCATTCACAAAGACCTAAAAGGAAAGTGGTGGGGTCCTTTGTCCTAGCAGACCTGGGTTATGAAATGCACAAGACCATAAGGAATCGAATTAGGCCACTCGGCCCATTGATTCTGCTCTGTCATTCAATCATGGCTGATATTTTTCTCATCCCGTTCTCCTGTCTTTTCCCATAACCTCCGATCTCTTTATTAATCAATAACTTATCTATTTCTGTCTTAAAGACACTTAATAACTTGGCCTCCATGGCCTTCTGCGACAAAGAGTTCCACAGATTCACCACTTTCTGGCTAAAGAAATTTCCTCATCTCTATTTTAAATGAGGTTGTGTCCTCTGGCTCTAGTCGTTCCTACTAATGGAAACATCCTCTCCACATCTAGTCTATCCAGGCCTTGCAGTGTCTCGTAAGTTTCAATAAGATCCCCCCTCATCCTTCTGAACCCCAATGAGTGCTGTTCCTCAAACTCTTTATTCCGGGGATTAATCTTGTGAACCTCCTCCAGACCCTTTCCAAGGCCAGCACATCCTTCCTTAGAAACAGAGCCCAAAACCGTTCACAATGCCCCCAAGTGAAGCCTGACAAGAGTCTTATACAGCCTCAGAAGCACATTTCTGCTCTTGTATCCTAGCCCTCTCGACATGTTAAGATTATATTTGCCTTCCTAACTGCCGATTGAACCTGCACATTAACCTTAAGAGAATCTTGAACAATGACTCCCAAATCCCCTCGTGTTTCTGATTTCCGAAGCATTTCCCCATTTAGAAAATAGTCTATGCCTCCATTCCTCCTTCCAAAATGCATGACCTCAAATTTTTCCACATTGTATTCTATCTATCACTTCTTTGCCCACTCTCCTAATGTGTCCAAATCCTTCTGTAGCCCCCGCTCTGCTTCCTTTATTCTACCTGTCCTTTGTATCATCTGCAAACTTAGCAACAGTGCCTTCAGTCCCTTCCTCCAAATTGTTAATGTATATTGTGAAAAGTTGTGGTCCCTGCACAGTTCCCTGAGGCACACCACTAATCACCGACTTCCATCCTGAAAAAGACCCCGTTATCCCCACTCTCCGCCTTTTGCCAGTCAACCAATCCTCTATCCATGCCAGGATCTTACCCTTAACACTACGGGCACTTATTTAACAGTCACCTATGTGGCACCTTGTCAAACGCCTTCTGGAAATTTAACTAAATCATGTCCATTGGTTCTCCTTTATCTAATTCCTTGTTACCTCCTCAAAGAACTCTCACAGATTTGTCAGACATGACCTCACCTTGACAAAGTCATGCTGACTCAGTCCCACTTTATCGTGCACTTCCAAGTACATCGCAATCTCTTCTTTAATAATGGATTCTAAAATCTTGCCAATGACCGAAGTCAGGCTAACCAGTCTTTAATTTACCGTCTGCTGCCTCCCTCCCTTCTTAAACAGTGGCGTTACGTTAGCTACTTTCCAGTCCTCTGGTATCTCCCTGCTTCGAGTGATTCCTGAAAGATCACCACCAATGCCTGCACAATTGCTTCAGCCATCTTTTGTAGAACCCTGGGGCGTATTCCATCTGGTCCAGGTTATTTATCCACCTTCAGACCTTTCTGTTTCCCCAGAACCTTCTCCTTAGTGATGCCCACTATACTCACCTGTGCCCCCTGACTCTCTTGGAGCTCTGGCACGTGATTGGTGTCTTCCACTGTGAAGACTGACACAAAATAACTATTCAGTTCCTCTGCCATTGCTTTCTTTCCTTTTATTACTTCTCCAACCTCATTTTACAGTGGTCCAATGTCTATTTTTGCCTCTCTCTTAGCTTCTACATGTTGAAAGTACTCTATCTTCTTTTATATTACCAGCTAACTGGTAACCAGCTAACCAGCTAACTTTTATATTACCAGCTCATATTTCATCTTCTCCCCTCTTTGCTGGTTGTTTAGTTGTCTTCTGCTCGCTTTTAAAGGCTTCCCAATCCTTTGGCTTCCCACTAATCCTTGCCACTTTGTATGCAAATGCTTTTGTATTCTCTTTGAATTTGGTCTTTGCAGCACAAGAGGGGTCATTAGTGCCTCTTCAGAGATAACAAGGTCCAATTTTCTTTGCTATAGGAGCTTCCTTCGTTTGAGTGTCGGAGATTAACATGACTTCAGCCCTTTTAATAGACCCTTGTCTCGTTTCTAAAATTTTAGAAATAGCCGTTTATCTATCTATCATGTAGAGAGTATACAGGGTGAGGTCATAGCCCCCTAACTATTCCCATATATGAGTGCTAAAATCTTTTCTTCTGAGGAGGTGATACATCAATAATAGGACATTGCCACCTTAGAAGTTCTTCTGAATTTTTCTTCTCCCCTGCAGAAATCCAGTCGACAAGACAGCGTTGAAAAATAAACATCTGTCAAATCACGAAACAGCTGGGCAGGAAGAAAAACCACCTGTTATGTCAACACTTGGAAACAAGAATAGAAAGTGTCAAAACTCAAATTAGAGAGAGTTGTTCACTGAATGTCTCAGTGACATTTTCAGTCAGCAATTTTCTACCTACATGAGCACAGGTGGGCAAGAGTGGGCTGCCACCAGGCCGGGGTAAAGGAGAGCATGTCTGTCAACTCCCCAGAGGGCAGGGTTATGAGCAAGGCCTGCTACAGAGGGCTCGATATTCCAAGATGGTACCAAACTGTGAAGACTTCTTGTGAGCTGTGCCAACATGCCCTCAAATTCTGTCTTTCACTCTCATTTTATGCTTTTAGAACTCCACTTTAACTCTCATAAGACGCATCACACGCTTACTCATGGCCTATCAGTCAGCATGTGTCACATCGGTCACACCAGCAGTGGATGGAAACATTCCATTGTTAGGTGATTCTATGGATTGGTGCTTAGGATTCCAACTGCACCCAAACCAATGATCAGTGTGGGTACAATTGCGCCTCTCTTTTTATATACTTCTGTTTCTAAAGGAGGGATGTCTTTGCTATGGAGGGAATGCAACAAAGGTTTACCAGGCTGATTCCTGGGATGGCAGGACTGATATATGAGGAGAGACTAAGCTGATTAGAATTATATTCACTGGAGTTGAGAAGAATGAGACATCTCATTGAAACTTATAACATTCTAAAAGAGTTAGACAGGGTGGATTCAAAGAGAATGTTCCCAATGGTTGGTTAGAGCAGAACTAGGGGGTCATAATTTGAGGACAAGAGGTAAACCTTTTAGGACTGAGGTGAGGAGAAATTTCTTCACCCAGACCGTGGTGAATGTGTAGAATTCGGTGCTGCAGAATGTAATTGAACAAAAAGAACAAAGAACAAAACAGCACAGGAAACAGGCCCTTCAGCCCAACGAGCCCACGCCGCCACCCCGATGTTCCCACATCTACCCATGATCTCTGTCTATGTTTATAGATCTATGGGTTAAAAATCAAATTTGAGACAATTTAGCGAGAATTTGTTTTGCCAATTAGCCTAAGAGCACATCTTTGGGATGTGGGAGGAAACTGGAGCATCCGGAGAAAACCCACACAAGCAGGGGGAGAATGCACAAACTCCCACTGACACAGGCCCAAATCCATGTATCCGCACAGCACAGCGATAGTCACTGAGCTGTCGTTTGCCCATCAAATGGTCCAGGTCAAGCGTACACTAATGATGTGAAGCACTAGGATACTCTCAAAAGATCCAGGAGCAGCCCTCTCACGACCCATCGCATGCACGCCCCTTGTTAGACAACAAGGTGGACCAAAGCACCTGTAGGATAAAAACAAGTACATCAATATCATCATCTATTTATACACTTCCCAGGGACTCCCAAGGCTCATGATCCCATTTTAAATCAGTTTTCTATACCCCTCCATTCCCATTCTGTTCATGTGCCCATCTAAGTATTTTTTAAATAACTCCAGAGTACCTGCCTCCACCACTTTACTTGGCAGTGCATTCCATACCCCCGCCACCCTCTGTGTGAAAAAACTCCCTCTCGCATCCAAATTATACCATACCCCCCTCACCCTAAGCCGTGACCCCTCGTGCTATTCGAGTCCATCCTAGGAAAAAGCTTAACCCTGTTTATTCTATCTATACCCCTCATAATCTTGTACACCTCTATTAGATCTTCTCTAAGTCTACGTCTTTCTAAGGAAAACAGTCGCAATTTGCCTAACCTCTCCTCGTAACTTAGGCCTTCCGTACCAGGCGGCATTCTGGTAAACTTCCTCTGCACTCTCTCCAGAGTCTCCACGTCCTTCTGGTAGTAAGGTGACCAGAACTGGATGTAGTATTCCAAATGAGGTCTAACCAACATTTTATGCAACTGCAACATTAAAGGCCAGCTCTTGTACTCTATACCCCTTCCTATAAAGGCTAGCATACCATATGCTTTCTTCACAACCTTCTCCACTTGCTCTGAGGCCAAAACATTGTGCGATTTGAAGAATAAATTAGATATATCTCTTGGGGCTAAAGGGATCAAGGGATATGCAGGGGGAAGTGGGGTGATCAGGATATTAAATTTGATGATCAGCCTTGATCAGGATGGATGGTGGAGCAGGCTCGAAGGACGGTATGTTCTACTCCTCATTCTAGTTTCTATGTTTTTAATGTACGCTTAGCCAAATTCACCGCTTTTTTATAAGTTGTCCTTTAATCTTGTCTTCCCAGTTGTAAAATGCTGAACCGTCTCTCCCTTAATTCTTTGCTCTCTATCTAGAATTATGGAACTCTTAGCGCATGGCAGAATTTCAAACTTTATTCCGTTGCAGCTGCTGATGAAATGTCTCCCATATCAGAACTGATACTTAATGAAATAAACCTACTCCCCTTCCAGAATCCAACCTGGAATTCTTGTTCAAGTTAGTCCTCTAATTAATTGAGCTCGAGACATCATTTCCTGCTGGGGACTGACTCAGATAATTAGGGGTCTGGGTTTTAACACTGTGCAATTAGAAAGCGAGCAATTTGGCACCTTACCTCCAACTAAAATTAATCTTCATGTGCGGAAGCGTTTAGCAAAGCAGAGAGGGAGACACAGCCAACCAGCTATGCCTGCAATCAGTCAGAGATATTGGAGTGTGGTTAAGAAAATGTTAGCAAGTGTTGAACAGTTAAAGAGAAAAGAAACATTCCTCTGGCTCTGAGTCATAGGGTTTAAAGTTTATTTATTAGTGTCACAAATAGGCTTACATTAACACTGCAATGAAGTTACTGTGAAAATCCCCTCATCGCTGCACCCTGTTTGGCAACTCTGAGGGAGAATTTAGTATGGTCAATGCATATCTTTGAACTGCGAGAGCAAACTAGAGCACCCAGGGTAAACCCAAGCAGACACGGGAACTACATGCAGACTGCGCACAGACATTTTTACTTGTTTGTTTGATTGGATTTATTATTATCACGTGTATTGGGACATAGTGAAAAATACTGTTTTTTGTGTGTTACACAGACAAAGCATAGGGGGAGAAGGAAAGGGTGCAGAATGTAGTGTCACAGTAATAGCTAGGGTGTAGAGAAAGATCAGCTAAATGTTAATGTACAGTTTAAAGAAGTTAGTGACAAGTTTGAAGTGCAGAGAGTGAGAGGACTAAAGGCTGTGCGAGGGATAACTCGCAAGAAGCTGCCGCACTCTGGCCCCATCCTTTATGCAAAAAGAATGTGTAAGCCTTCACAACATGAAGAAATAGGGATTGTGTTAAAAAGCAGAATGGAAGAACCGCAGAAGATACTCGAGACTGAGGACAGAGCCAGTGTGGTGCGGGGAATAAAGCGATTGGAAATTCTGGTTTACACTTGTGGAATATCAGAAGTTTTCTGTAAAGCAGTTACCCAGGGGCAATATACTGAATTGTATACTCTGTAACTCCTTGATCCAGAAAGGTAAAGATCTGACTAGCTGCAATGTAAAATTTTGTGTTCCAATTCCAGCTAATATAGACAAGTCCAGTCCCTGGATGGAAGTCAGCTTGATAGATGAGAACTTTTATTTTTTTGTTTAGAAATGTGGGAAGATCTGTCAATGAACATTTAACATAAGGCAGTGACCTTAGCTGAGAATCGAACCTGGGTCCCCAACGCTGTGAGGAAGCAGTGCTAACCACTGTGCTGCCCCTATGCTGATGTACTGATGCAGTCTGAGAGGAGTGTTGCACTGTAGTACCATCCATTGTTTAGATGAAGTCTTATTTTTTTTTCCTTTGAGCGAATCTTCATACCACACTGCTTCTATTTACCCCTTTGGGGAATAATGAGTGGCAGGGGAATGATGGAAGGACTCCCAAGCTGGTTGTTTAATCGCATCAAGAATGCTCCTTCCAAGTGCTGGCGTTGGACTTGAACCTGAAGTTTCTAGACCACAGGTAGGGACCCTTCCACATGATCCATGAGGCCACTTGTGACCCTAAATCAAGGCTTTGTCTGGCTGCTTGGGAGCGTGTAGAAGATCCCATGGTGCTACTTCAAAGAAGAGCTCGGGATAAGGAAACACTTTAAAATGCGTGGTGCTGGCGACGTTGCCCTGCTGGCAGGGAGGGAGTTCCAGGATTTTGACTCAAGTCAAGAACACACGAGATCCTTCAAGCCTGCCCCACCACTCAATATGATGATGGCTGATCTGTGTCATGATCAGCCCCTTTTCTATGCCATTTCTCCATAGCTCTCTATTCCTCGATCTATCAAATATTTATCCACCTCCACTTTAAATCCTCCTAGTGATCCAGCCTCCACTATCCTTTGAGCCAGAGAATTCCAGGGATTCACACTCTCTGTGGGAAGAAATTTCTAAGCACCTCAGTTTTAAATGACTGGCCCTTTGTCTTGTAGCTATGTCCCCCTGTTCAAAACTCTCCCACTAGTGAAACATCTCTCCATCTACCCTGTCAATCCCCTTCAGAATCTTATACATTTGAATAAGGTCCCTCACTCTTCTAAACTCCAAGGAATAGAGACCAAGACTACATAGTCTCTCTTGATAGGACAATTCTCTCATTCCAGGAGTTAGCCTGGTGAATCTCCTGCCTCCAAGGTTATTATGATAAGGGAACAGGATGGGGTGTGGTTTGAAGGGGAATTTGCATATGGTGGTGCTCCCATGCATCTTGCCCTTTAAGGGAGTAAAGGTCACCAGTTACATTGTCACACTAAGACCCACTACAAGAATGGACAAGTCGCTCTGTCTCACTCACCTAGAAATCCCATTGTTTCAATCAGAGGCTAAATGAGTGACTCCTGAGGTATGTATTACACTGACTGTAGAATTTCTCCTCAATTCACTCAGCAAAGCAGGGCATAGCATTGTGGTGCTGTAACTGCTTCATAGAATCATAGAACTATAAAATATTACAATGCAGAAAGAGGCCCTTTGGCCTATCGAGTCTGCACTGAACATAATCCCACCCAGGCCCTACCCCCATATCTCTACATATTTTACCCACTAACCTATGCATGTCAGGACTCTAAGGGACAATTTTTGGCACGGCCAATCAACCTAACCCGTACATCTTTGGACTGTGGGAGGAAACCAGAGTATTCGGCTGAAACCCATGCAGACATGAGGAGAATGTGCAAACTCCACACAGATAGTGACCCGAGCTGGGAATCGAACCCAGAACTTCAGAAAAATGTAACGTCATCCCCCCCATTATATTTCAGATTTCTACAGTCAACATTCATTTTGTATTTATTGTCCTATATACAATGATGGTCAAATATCACAAAGATCATCATCACAAAGAAAGTGGCCATTCAGCCTGTCAGGTCTGTGCCAGCTCTTTGAAAGAGGTTTACAATTAGTCCCACTCTCCTGCTTCTTCCCCATAATGTGCAAACTCTTCCCATGAACCTGCTCCTGGGCTTGGCCAAGCTTGTCCATCAACAGGCCCAAGCCGTGGGTAATCGAGGACGTCCACATTGTCTGTCTCCCTTCAATGGCTTTGTTCGCAGCCGTGTTCTTTGAGAGGTTTGACACCTTTGACAGTTGCACAACAAATGACAGTTCTTTGACAGTATAACAGTTATTGAATAGTTACTTGACACTTTGGCAGTTTCATTGCTCTTATGCACCCTTGATGCACAACCATATTTATTTTCACTAACCCCAAAAGGATGCCTTACCACTCCCAAAGATGTCCCAGGACCACATCCAAAGGTGTACGTTACTTCTCCGCAGGCTTCGCCTGGCTGTTCAAACGAACGCATAAAGTTCAGAGCAATTGTTGACTTTTATAATCCGCAGACATTGGGTTTCACAATCCTGACTGATCAAACTCCCACTCAGTGGAGGCAGCTGGTGGTTAAATGGCCAGCTTCCTTCCTAAACCATGCATGTGTGAATATCCGCCTGAATCCAGTCTCACTTCCCTACAAAAATAGGAAATACCATATTTGGGTAGTGACATAAGAATTTCCTGCGATTTCTGGGTCTTTTTGCCATGATAGAGAGACTGTGCATTGCAGCGAAAATCCGGATGACCATCTGTTCATTATCATATTTCTATTAGTAGTAGTTTGCAGTGTGTGTATTAGTGGTCCTTTTTTCCCCACATTAGAACAATCGCCCAAATCTTCCTGCCATTTACATTCGCGGGATCTGATGCTCTCGCCAACGGTGTCGTTGGTGACCTGACTGTGAGGGGTGTGTGTTCAACTGGAAACCCCATTAATAATGGTGGCACCATCTTTAAGACAGAGGTAGGTAGATTCTTGATTAGTTAGGGGGTCAGGGGTTATGGGGAAAAAGCAGGAGAATGGGGATGAGAAAAGTATCAACTATGATTGTATGGTGGAGTAGACTCCATGGGCAGAATGGTCTAATTCTGCTCCTTATGATTCTCTTATTAATCAAGAATCTGTCTTAAAGATGGTGCCACCATTATCATTGCGGTTTCCAGTTGAACACACACCTTTCACAGCCAGGTCACTTATGGCGGGAATGCATCAGATCCCACGAAAGTAAATGGCAGGAAGATTTGGGCGATTGTTCTAATGTAGAAAAATGGACAGCTAATACACACACTGCAAACTACTGCTAATAGAAATATGTCATATAGAGCATAAGGTCCTGAAGCCAATGAGCAAAGTCTTGCCTCAACACCACCCCGCACTGCACCCCCCGTCATGAAACACATACCCAGGGAGGGGGAGGAAACTCCCAACGTCTGCACTTCAGCCACACTTCATTAGTTGTGAAGTGCCACGGATCATCCTTAAGTGATGAGAGGGGTCATGTAAGTCAATTCTTTCTGTCAGATTTTAGTGAGTGCTCCATTGGGTATGATAACACACAGCAGCACTGGATTAATCTTCATGTGTAAATAACAGTGGGGCTCGCAATTCCTCAGTAGTATTAAGACAGCAACTTCCACTGTGCAGTTAAGTGCAGAACTGGAGAAATAGCTATTCAAGTTGTTCTGATCCTCAAAACACTTCCTGATGTCTCGCTGAGATAGCCTCCATTGAAAGACACGGTAGGACATGAATCTGTGTTACTTGCTCCCTAGTGTGACGATACCATGCCTTTAAGAAATGTCTCTTGATCTTATTTCTCTGCACTATTTTTTAAGCTTTTTTTTACCATTGCTGTGATGTTTGTTTCAGTGTCTTTTGCTGTTGCTGAAGCGATATATTTTATTCATTGTTGTCACAAGTAGGCTTACATTAACACTGCAATGAAGTTACTATGAAATTCGCTTAGTTGCTGTACTCTAACATCTGTTTGGGTACACTGAGGGTGAATTTAGCATGGCCAATGTGTCTAATCAACATGTCTTTTGGACTGTGGGAGGAGACCGGAGCGCCCAAAGGAAATCCACACAGACATGGGGAGAACGAGCAGACTCCACACAGACAGTGACCCAATATGGGAGTCAAACCCTGGCCCCAGCACTGTAAGGCAGCAATGCTAATCACTGTGCTACCATGCCACCTTTTGTTTATTTTTAATCTGGGCCTAATGCAGTGTCCTGAAGTTTTATGACCCTTTTGGAATTGTTGGGTGAAGGATGGTTGAGAGGTGAGGTGCCATTGGGCAGTTTTTTTTTCCCCAACTGGAAAATACAAGGATTTTCATTTCAGTTTGCTTAGAAGCTGTTTGGATGGTAGACTGAAAACAGTGTTCTTTGTCTGAAGTGATTCTTTTTCAATCTGTAAGGTGCAGCTAGAATCTACAGGCAAGAAGTATCTTTGGGTCTCTCAAGGTGTGCTGGAATTTCCAGGACTGGGAAGTCTAAGTTGTGATCATACATTCCAAAGGAGCAGTTCATAGCTGGTGTTACAAAGCTGCAAAGTCCAGCATCACGTGAGCACACTTGATTTCTGTGTGGAGTCTAGGTATGTTTGTGGGGGTTGTTGGATTGGAACTGTATAGTTAGCTGTAAAAATTTATACAATAGCATGTTATTTTTGTCATCAAGGTCATGGTGATGTTAATTTTCTTATTTTATGTTAATTGTGTTCTTAAATAAACTTTGTTTGATAAAAGCCCTCTAATGGGTCACTTCATAGATTGGAAAAGAAGGCCATTCAGCCCATTGAGTCTACACCAACAACAATCCTATCCCTGCAATCTCACATATTTACCCTGCTAATCCCCCAACATTAAGTGGCAATTTAGCATGGCCAATCAATATGACCTGCACATCTTTGGACTGTGGGAGGAAACCCATGCAGACACGGGGAGAATGTGCAAACAGACAGTGACCCAAGCCGGAATTGAACCCAGGTCCTTGGTGCTGTGAGGCAGCAGTGCTAACCACTGAGCCGCTGTGCCATCCCAGAAATTCTGCTCTGTTTCATAGATGATCCAGTTTGTACTTCTGTTCTTTCCTTGAGGTCATTATCAGAGAATTCCTGCAGCGGTGAAGGAGCACTCATACCTGAAGTGAAACATCTTATAATTACCCGTGGCAAATCCAAAGTGCTAAACCTATGGTCTAGGCTGACTACATAAAACACCTTGAAGTTTCTGATCTGGATTAAAATACTAGATACTTCCTAAAAGCATCAGAAATAATGAGGGCTTGGCAGTTCCAGCAAAAATACACTTTTAAAGACAAAACAAATCTTCAACATTGCCAAGCAGCCTCTCTGGCATTGAAAATTAACTCTTCCAAGTTTAAGGCTCATTCCACCACATTTAAACTATATTTGGAAATTTATTTACGACTGGTATTTTGCAACTTGTTTTATCTGCCTTTTTCTTATCTCTAAAAGCCTTATTGTTCTTTCCCTCTCTTGATTTCATTTACTTCCTTTATTTTATAGTTGCAAGTAGACTTTATTTATTAGTCACAAATCGAGTCCAGAACTCCCCACTCACCTGAAAAAGGGGCAAAGTCCCGAAAGCTAGTAGCGTTTGCTACCAAATAAACCTATTGGACTTTAACCTGGTGTTGTGAGACTTTTTACTGTGTTTACCCCAGTCCAACACTGGCATCATGACTAATTAATAATGCCACGAAGTTACTGTGAAAATCCCCTAGTCACCACACTCCAGCACCTGTTCAGGTATGCTCAGTTAATAGTAGGGCACTGGGGAGAGTTACAGAACAAAAAGATCTAGGGGTATGTGTTCAAAGCTCCTTGAAAATGGAGTTACAGGTGGACAGAGCGGTGAAGAAGGTATTCAGGATTCTTGGGTTTCATTGAATACAAGAGTTGGGAAGTTTTGTTGAAGTTGTACGAGGCATTGGTAAGGCCACACTTGGAATACAGCGTACAGTTCTGGTCACCCTATTATAGAAAGGATATTATTAAACTAGAAAGAGTGCAGAAAAGAATTACCAGGATGCAACTGGGACTTGGTGATTTGAGTTATAAGGGGAGACTAGATAGACTGTGACTTTTTTCTTTGGAATAAAGAAGGTTGAGGGTGATCTTATTAAGGTCTATAAAATAATGAGGAGCACAGATCAGCTAAGTAGTCAATATCTTTTCCAAAGGTAGGGGAGTGTAAAACTAGAGGGCATAGGTTTAAGGTGAGAGGGGAGAGATACAAAAGTATCCAAAGAGGCAATGTTTTCACACAGAGGGCGGTGAGTGTCTGGAACAAGCTGCCAGAGGGAGTAATAGAGACAGGTAGAATTTTGTCTTTTAAAAAGCATTCAGATAGCTACATGGATAAGATTGATATAGAGGGATGTGGGCCAAATCTGTGCAATTGGGATTAGTTTAGGGGTTTAAGAAAAGCAGGTCGGCATGGACAAGTTGGGCCGAAGGGCCTGTTTCCATGCTGTAAACCTTTATAATTCTATGACTGAGGAAGAATTTATCATGGCCAATTCCCCCAGCCCAGCATGTCCTCCGGACTGTGGGAGAAAAATGCAGCACCTGGAGGAAACTCATGCAGACATGTGGAGAATGTGCTAATTCCACACAGACAGTGACCCAAGCCGGGAATTGAACACGGGTCCCTGGCACTGTGAGACAGCAGTGTGCCACCATTGTCACTTATACCTAATTTGACTTTGAGTTAACTAAGCTAATAGTGTGCCACTCATTAACATTTCTTCAATATGATCGGTAACGGAGATACACCATTGCCTGCTATGGTCATGCTGATCCGGAACTCGGTATGGATAGTGCTGTATCATTTTGACTCTAATTTGCAGGAAGTTCCGATGTAAAACCCATGGAAAGTCAGCGAACAAGTTCAGTGACATTCAGCTGAGCGCAATGCCCTGTGCATTATTTTCCGCGATATTGAATCCCATTTGCAATCCGTCTGAGCAGTTGATAAATCTTTTGCAGATTTCCAGGCCTGATTGACTGGAACTCAATACTTTTATGTCAGAGGGGCTAATGAGCACGGTAAACAATGTACTCTATTGCAATTAAATTTAGGATGATGTGGCAATTTCACAATCTCCCCGAGGAATATGCTGGAGCGATGTTTATAAAAATATACTTGAGTAGGTTTTTCCTTTAATTAAATACAGGAAAAGGATTTTTGCACTTTAGTCTGGGCTGACAGCTCTGGGGAATGTTCTTAAAAGGTGCGCGGATTTGGTGCCAATGACTAAACGTACATCGTGGTGTAATTAATAGATGAGCACTTTTCTACTGCGTAGTATCATTTGATTGAATTCAGACAAACGCAGTTGGTTAAGAGAGTAAAAGAGTCTGAAAATATAACTTCAAAGGATTCATTTTAAAGCTTGGATTCTCTTTATTTTTAACAGAAGCAAATGAAGTTTCCTTATCAAGCTGGCTGCTCCTTTGAAACTGTAGCTTAAATTCCCATTGCTTGGAAATATTCCAAAAAGCAAATTCCCACTGCAGAAATTTCCGATTCCACGTCAAAGGGAACTGGCCTGAAATGATTGGGCTAATTATTTATTTCTCCAGATTTCTTCACATCCGTAAGATTGCGACACTCTGAGTGCCACATTTATTTATTCTTCCAAGGGATGTAAGTGTCACTGGTTGGGCCAGCTTTTATTGCCTATCCGTAATTATGGGAATACGACCTGGGTGGGATTGTTATCAGTGCAGGCACAATGAGCCAAATGGCCTCCTCCTGCACTGTGGGGATTCTATGAATTTATAATCGCCCTTGAATGGTTTGCTTCAGACGGCAGTTTAGAGTCAAGCATCACCATCTCCTCATAGGTATGTATGGGCGGCACAGTAGCATAGTGGTTAGCACTGCTGCTTCACAGCTCCAGGGACCTGGGTTCGATTCCTGGTTCGGGTCACTGTCTGTGTGGAGTTTGCACAACCTCCTCGTGTCTGCGTGGATTTCCTCTGGGTGCTCCAGTTTCCTCCCACTGTCCAAAGATGTGCAGATTAGGTTGATTGGCCATTCTAAAAAAATGCCTCTTAGGGTGGATACATTAGAGGGTAAATGTGTAGGAATATGGGGATAGGGCCTGGGTGGGATTGTGTTCGGTGCAGACTTGATGGGCTGAAGGGCCTGTTTCTGCACTGTAGTGCTCTATGATTCTAGGGTTCTATGATTCTATGTATCATGCTGGACTTAATTCCTTATCTTCCAACGGATCTCCACTAGTGTTCCCTATCTGGAGTGGAGCGGAGTGTAGAGTGGACCAGATTATGACGGGGGCCTGTCTCAGACCGACATAAAGAGGGGAACCATCAACTTCGACCGCTACTGCCTTCTCACCCAACCCTTACACCATGGAATCAATTTGAGGCCTGGTCTATTTTATCACTGGCCATCCCCACCACTAACTAGAAGCATTGCTGTGGCTCTGGAGTAACACATAGTAAGAAATCTCACAATATCAGGTTAAAGTCCAACAGGTATATTTCGTAGCAAAAGCCACTAAATTTTGGAGTGCTGTCCTTTCATCAGGTGAGTGGGAGTTCTGTTCACAAACAAGGCATATAGACACAAACTCAATTTGCAAAATAGAACATAGAACATTACAGCGCGGGTCAGGCCCTTTGGCCTTCAATGTTACCCCGACCAGTGAAACCCAGTCTAAACCCCATCTAACCTACACTGTTCCAATACCATCCATCTAGTAATCATTTAAATGCCCTTAATGTTGGCAAGTCCACTACTGTTGCAGGCAAAAAAGGCTCTCGCTGTAGGTTGGAATGCAAATCTTTACAGATAATCAAGTCTTAAAGGTACAGACAATATGAGTGGAGACAGTGTTAAGTACAGGTTAAAGAGATGTGTATTGTCTCCCACTCACCTGATGAAGGGGCAGCATTCCGAAAGATGGTGGCTTTTGCTACCAAATAAATGCGTTCGACTTTAACCTGGTGTGAGATGTTTTACTGTGTTTACCTCAGTCCAACGCCAGCTTTTTCACATCACACGTAGGCCAGAGTAGGTAAGGATACCAGATTTCTTTCTCTAAAAGACATTTTATTATAAGTTGCTACTTCAAAAACACACATTATACAGCTTGGAGGACTTGGTCCTTCCTGTTTTTACTTTCTCCCAGCTGATCTGTTTGATTGGCAATTGGCCTCCATGCACTCCAGTCTCAGTACAATCTTCCTAGCCTTCATCTGAAATATGGGCTTTGTCTGTCCACTATAACCACTCTGCTTTCCATCTTAACGTCTTTTACCCTGTGCATTCAAGGAATCCTTTCCCTTGTTGCGTTGGGTAATATTGTGGGGCTGTTGCTGACGACAATCCTTGCAATACATCTTCATAGAATTTATAATCAGATCCCTACAGTGCTGATGGAGGCCATTCGGCCCATCGTGTCTGCCCTCACTCTCCGACAGAGCACCCCACCCAGGTCCATTCCCTACCCTATTCCCATAATCCCAAGCATTTGCCCCACTAATCACACCTGCGCATCTTTGGATACTAAATTTAACACGGCCAGTCTGCCTAATCTTGACGTCTTTGGGGTGTGGAAAGAAACTGGAGTACCCAGAGCAAACCCATGCAGACATGGGGAGAAGATGTAAACTCCACAGAGACAGTCACCCTAGGCTGGAATTGAACCCAGTTCCCTAGCGCTGTGAGGCAGCATTGCTAACCGCTGTGCCAGCTTGCCTCTGGGTTTTTGGTACATTTGGTACATTATTGAAATAGATGGGTTTCTCTACAATCAGTGATAGTTCCATAGTCACCATTACTGAGTCTATAGCTTTTCAATTTGAGGTTTTATTAATTGAATTTCACGTTAGGGTGGGATTCGAACTCGTATCCACAGATCATTATCCTGGGCTTTTGGATTACTTGTCCAGTGATGTTATCACTACTTCATTATCTCCTCATATGTATGTATGTATCATGCAGGACTTAATTCCTTATTTTCCAACGGATCTCCACTAGTGTTCCGTACCTGGGGTGGAGTGAAGTGTGGGGTGGACCAGATTATGACGGGGGCCTGTCACAGGCCGACACAAAGAGGGGAACCACTACTCCTTTCTCACCCAACCCTTACACCATGGAATCAATTTGGGGCCTGGTCTATTTTATCACTGGCCATCCCCACCACTAACTAGAAGCAAAACCCAGCAGATTATCTGGCCATGGTCTCGTTGTTATAACTTTGTTATAAAATCTCAGCAGGTCTGGCAGCTCCTGTGGAGAGAGAAACAAAGTTAACATCACAAACTGAACATGACTTTTCTTCTGATTTTATTCTCTCGTTATTCCTTGTGAGAGCTTGCTGTGCACAAATTGACTGTTGCATCTCATAACAGTGAACACAATTCAAAAGCTGCATTGTAAGTATGATGAGATTTTGGTAGATCCTGAGGTTATGGAAGGCGCTATACAAATGCAAGCTCTTCTTTAATGGGAAGTATGGAAAGCAATGTTTGTACATTGCAAGCAGCTCTTGAAACGGCACTGCTACTTGACGGCACTGTGTCACCGAGGTGTGACCCCCTCAATGCCATTAGCGATGCAACAGGAATTTAATGTGGATTTGACATCCAGTGGGATTGTAAACCATTTGGAAATCCTTTTAAGGGAAATCACGGGCAGGATTTCACGGCCTCGCTTGGGTGAGACCGGAAATTCCTGCCTGAGGTAAATGGAGATTTCCGTTGTCGGATTCTCGCCCACTCCGGTTCTGGGTGGGTGGAATTCCGGCCCACATTGTTTAGCCAGAACTGGGGTAAAGCTGGTAAAGATTAGTACGTGAGCAATGGCAGTGTGGGGAACAAGCTTCTTGTCACTGTGGAGCAGGGATCCCATGTTCATCTGAGGGGTGGAAAGTGGGATTTGGGATTTGAGGCACTGCATGGAGGGCAATGTTCACAGCCTCTGGCGTACAAGAAGAGGGGATTGCAGGAGACGGTGATGGCCCGCTTGCAACCTCTCTGGAGACCCCCAGGTAGGGGGTTATTTCTAACGCGCCAATCAGGGTCCCACACAGTTTGGAAGACGCGGACGTCAGCTATACAAATTTCCATTTTACAATCACACCTTCTGTCTCTTTTTTTATAATCGGATTTCCCATCAATGTTAATCGTGAAAGAGAAATAGAGTGGCGTAAATATCCACAATCTAGACTGAGGTTGTTGCGGATGGAAAAGTGGAGCACGAGAGTGCCATAAGTATTCTAATTACAATTTTTACTTATTCCTTCATGGGATGTGCTTGTCGCTGGCAAGGCCAACAACATTTGTTGCCATTCGCTAATTTTCTTTTTTGCAAAAATACACTTCACTGATATGCAATTTGACAGACCCATTACAAAACATCTCCAAATTGTAAGAACAGTAAAGTGCGATGATATTACTCACATTTTCTCCAGAGATCGAGATCCTTTGTTCAGTAATGAGAACATGACAAATAGTTTAGTACTTTCATTACAATCCTCTACAAATTATATACGTTGGTCATGTTGCACTCTGCCGTGCTTCGATACAGTTACATACAGTTAGGGTTGTCCGAGGAGTTTTACGCAGTTATTAGCCCCTGCGGTGTACATTGGCAGAAAGGACTCACACGGTCAGTCACCATCCTGACTTGGAAATATATCGCCATATTTCACCATTGCTGGGTGAAAATCCTAGAACTCCTTCCTTAACAGCACCGTGGTGGTACCTGCAGCACACAAACTGTTGTGGTTCAAGAAGGCGATTCACCACCACCTTCTCAAGTTGAATTAGAGATGGACAATAAATGTTGACCTAGCTGGAGATGCCCATGTCCCTTTGAATGAGTGCAAAATAAACACTGTAGCAACTTCCCTGTCTCCTGGAATCTGCTTGTGAAGGATTTGCTTTTGTACAGAGATAATAGATTGCCTCAGCGACTGCCTTTTGCAGCATGCGACTAAACCCCCAACTCAAACTGGAAGAACAGCATCTCATTTTCCAATTCAGCCCTTCTACAGCCTTCCAGACTGAACGGTGAGTTCAATACCTTCAGTGCATGAACTTTCCCCTCCACCTTCATTTCCATTTATTTTATTTTGTTCTGTTTCTTCTTTTCATTTCATTCATCCATCTTTCTCATCCTCCTTTCTCAATTCCATTTTTCCACTTCTCCATTCCTGCTCCCTTTTTCCCAATCCCCTCTCTTTCAGGCCAACTGTATCTCTCCTTCTGCTGTTCACACATTCTAATCACTGAGTGGACACTCTTAGCACTTTTCACAGGCTTTTTCATCTTCATTTACATTCCCCTTGTCCAATTACAGCCCCCGCCGTTATAGAGTCATAGGGTCATAGAGGTTTACGGTGTAGAAACAGGTCACATGGCCCATCTTATCCATGCCACCTATTTTTTTGCCACTTAGCTATCCCCAGTTATCTACATTTGGCCCATATCCCTCTATACCCATCATATCCATGTAACTGTCTAAATGCTTTTAAAAGACAAAATTATACTACCTCTACTACTACCTCTTACAGCTCATTCTAGACACTCACCACCCTCTGTGTGAAAAAAATTGCCCCTCTGGACCCTTTTGTATCTCTCCCCTCTCACCTTAAACCTGTGCTTTCTAGTTTCAGAACCCCCCCCCTACCTTTGGGAAAAAATGTTGACTATCTACCTTATCTCTGCTGGTTTTCTTTACTCTGAGCTCTGACAAAGGGTCATCCGGACTCGAAATCTTAGCTCTTTTCCCTCTCCACAGATGTTGTCAGAGCTGCTGAGGTTTTGCAACATTTTCTGTTTTTGTTTCAGATTCCAGAATTTTGCTTTAATCTGACCATTCAGTTAACCTGTCCTGAAATTTGTAGGTTATATTCCTCACTTGACCTTTCACAGTTGGACTTGTAAGACACGATGGGGCCCAGCAGCATCTCCCTGAACTTAGACGACGTGATGAATAGACTTTTCCGGAACCCAGAGTTGATTAATTGAGGATTAACCATCACTGACTGAGGTGACACTCAGCATTAACTTTCAAATCAAATGGTTTTGCTACCTGGAATGGTGGAAGCCAGTCAACCCAGAGGAAAACCTCAAACTAATTCTGTTTGGCAATGCAAGCCTTACTTTTTGGGATTCTATGGTAACCTTAAACAAACAGATCAGATGGCAGGAAGAAAGGACTGCGGAGAAACAGAGGAGGAGGGAAAGAAAATCTCTCAGAGCAGCAGATGCACTGTAATTGGGAGACCAGAGTGTCTCCTAGGCAACAATAAAGAAATATGGCAATACCATGTTCTGCTGTGGGAGATATGTGATTATTACTTCATGAATTCTGTTGTGTGGTAAGTTTATTGGATAGTCAGAGGCTTTTTCCTAGGGCAGAAGTGTCAATTGGATGAGGGCACAGGTTCAAACTGAACAAAGAACAAAGATCACAGAAATTTACAGCACATGAACAGGCCCTTCGGCCCTCCAAGCCTGCACCGACCATGCTGCCCCACTGAACTAAAACCCCCTACTCTTCCAGGGACTATACCCCTCCATTCCCATCCTCGTCATCTTCTTGTCAAGACGCCCCTTTAAGAGTCAATATCAAATCCGCTTCCACTACCTCGCAGCAAGTTTCAGGTGCCCAACACTCTTTGTGTTCAAAACTTGCCTCATACATTTCCTTGCCTCTCACATCTTAAAGAAATGCTGCCTAGTAATTGACTCTTCCACCCTGGGGAAAAGCTTCTGACGATCCACACTGTCCAGGCCTCTCATAATCTTGTAGACGTCAAGCAGGTCTCCCTTCAACCTCTGTTGTTCCAGTGAGAACAAACCATGTTTCTCCAACCTTTCCTCATAGCTAACGCCCGCCATAACAGGCAACATCCTGGCAAATCTTTTCCGTACCCTCTTTAAAGCCTCCACGTCCTTCTGGTAGTGTGGCGACCAGGATTGAACACTGTATTCCAAGTGAGAGGGGAAACGTTTAAGGGAGATGCGTAGGGGACGTTTTTTACACACAGAGTGGTGGGTGCCTGGAAGAAGGAGGTGGTGGAAGCAGGCACATTAGCGATATTTCAGAGAAATCTGGACGCGTACATGATAGAGAGAAAAGAGAGATATAGACGTATAAGGGCAGAAGTTTTTTTTTAGTTTAATTAGGCAGCATGATCAGTACGGGCCTGAAGGACTTGTTCCTGTGCTGTACCTTGCTTTGTTCTTATGTTTTATCTTGCATTCTCGACAATAGAGCTCTTGATTTATTAGTCATTTCAATTTGCTTTACCCTCTAGTTTTCCTCTGCCCTTTCCTGGTGCCACAGAGCGTGGGCATGTCCTCCAGTGCCAGCTGGTTATGATTCACGTGCAGACTGTTGAACATGGGATGGAGCACAGCTCTGTCTCAACTGAAGTCCATATATTTGCCCTGACATTGAATAGCAACGCGCAGCAGCAAATCTACTTGGTCTGACATGTTATTAACCCAAATCCACTTGTAATCTCTTCCTAGAGCCTAAGGTGCAATCAGTAAACCAAGGATCAAGGAGAGATAGGAAAAGGAGTAGACCATTCAGTCCTTTCAATTTAGACTTTGAATTTGGGCTGACTTGTACTTCAATAGCATTTTCCCATCTTTGCTCCATATTCTCTGATACTCTAACCCAATTAAAAGCCTTTGTAACTTGGCCGTGACAGATCCCACTGATCCCCAACTTCCCAACCAACGTTTCTTTCAGGGAAAAAGACATTCAAATTTTCTCGTTTCCGTCCGGAAAAAGCAATGTGTCATTTTTGATAGAAGCAGGATGATCAAGCCACTGAGTCCAGAAGAGATACTATAAGTTTTAAGTACATTTATTAGTGTCACGTGTAGGCTTACAGTAACACTGCAATGAAGCTACTGTGACAACCCCCTAGTTGCCACACTCCGGTGCCTGTTCGGGTGCACTGAGGAAGAATTTAGCATGGCCAATGCACCTAACCAGCACATCTTGCAGAACATGGGGGGAAACTGGAGCACCCAGAGGAAACCCAAGAGGAGAATGTGTAGACTCCATACAGACAGTGACCCAAGTCAGGAATTGAACCCGGGTCCCTGGCGCTGTGAGGCAGCAGTGCTAACCACTGTGCCACCACGCTGTCCATAGTTTTGAGAAATTAAAAATAAAAATGAACCAGAGTCACACTCACCCTCAGTTTCAGCACAGTGAGTGTGCAGTGATTCGAACAAGACACAGGAACTGCTTGATGTAGAGGGCTGAATATTTGACCTAACCTTCATCTCCAGCATGTGGCATGATTGGTCTTATTCATAATCAAGCAACACAGCCAATAAAGTGAAAAACTAGTTGAAATTCTATTGGAATGAGACACACGCTTGCTTTCAGGAAGATAGGAACAATGCATTAGTCACAGATGGCACAATATGGTAACAAAACATTACCTCCTACAGATAGAGCTTTGTAGGAATGCAGCCAGTTAAAGCCATTGATCACAGCCTCTACGCATTACATCTTACTGTCTTTTTTATCAGCTTAATGTGGCTTAATGTTTGGAAATAATTGACTGAAATATATTAAATATTTGATGACTATCACAATGTCACATCCCTTTAAAGACAAACTGAGGGGTTTTAGTATTAGTTAACAAAGTATCTCTCAGGCTGTTGGTGTAACTAATGTCTCATTCCCACATCATATATATTAAAGAAAAGTTTATTCATTAGTTACCAGTAAGGCTTACATTAATACTGCAGTAAAGATACTGTGAAATTCTTCTAGTCACCACATTCCAGTGCCTGCTCAAGTCAAAGCATCTAACTAACACATCTTTCAGACTGTGGGAAAAAAAAACCTGTGCAGACAGCAGGAGAATGTGCAGACTGTAACCCAAGGTGGGAATCGACCCCAAGTCCCTGGTGCTGTGAGGTGATTGTGCTAACCAATGTGCCATCACACCGCCATTAGAATGGAGATAAGATTGGTTCACTAACAGATAGCAAAGAGTAGGGGTAAATGGGTATTTTTCTGGTTGGTGACCAGTGGTGTGCCTCAGGGATCAGTGTTGGGACTGTAATTGTCTATAATTTATATAGATGATTTGGAGTTGGAGACCAAGTGTAGTGTGTCAAAATTTGCAAACAACACTAAGATGAATGGAAGAGCAAAGTGTGCAAAGACACTGAAAGTCTGCAAAGGGATATAGATAGTCTAAGTGAGTGGGCGAGGGTCTGGCAGATGGAGCCAATGGGGTCACAGGGCGGGGAGAGCCGGGGTCACAGTGCCCAATAAGATTAGTCCAGGTGATCATATCCCTTTCCAAGATAGGGTTAATAGCGAGGAGCCTGACTGAAACTGGGGAATTCACAAATATTGAGGGTGCACTGTTACCTGTCACTCTTGTCACACTCCAGCTATGATATATAGTGGAATTTGAATTCAATTTGAAAAATCTAGAATTAAGATCTCTCACAATGACCATGAAACCATTGTCGGAAAAATCCATCTGGTTCACTAATGTCCCTTCAGCGAAGAAAATCTGCTATCCTTACCCAGTCTGTCTTAGACTCCAATCACATGTGGTCATGGAAAATCCTTAAACGTGAATCTTTTATTTTATTCGCTATTTTCACACATGCAGCAAATAAATCCTCCAAACAGCAGCCCCCATTGTCCTCAATGCCAACAACCCCCCCCCCACCCTGGTTCCTACTAACCTGCTGCTAATTCCCTATTTTCAGGGAGACTTTCTTGCTGGGTGTTGGTAAATGTGAGTCATCCATTTTGGTGGGAATAACAGCAAAATGGACTATTATTTAAATGGTAAAAAATTGCAGCATGCTGCTGTGCAGAGGGACCTGGGTGGCTTTGTACATGAATCACAAATGGTCGGTTTGCGGGTGCAGCAGGTAATTAAGAACGCAAATGGAATTTTGTCCTTCATTGCTAGAGGGATGGAGTTTAAAAACAGGGAGGTTATGTTGCAGCTGTATAAGGTGCTGGTGAGGCCACACCTGGAGTACTGTGTACAGTTTTGGCCCGTTTACTTGAGAAAGGATATATTGGTACTTGAGGGGGTCCAGAGGAGATTCACTAGGTTGATTCTGGAATTGAGGGGGTTGGCTTATGAGGAGAAACTGAGTAGATTGGGACCGTTCTCAATGGAATACATAAAAATTAGGGAAGACATTATAGAAGTATATATGATTATAAAGGGAATAGATAAGAAAGGAATAGGAGGTTATTTCTACTGGCAGGTGAAACTAGAACTAGGCGGCATGGCCTCAAAATAAGGGCAAGCAGAATTAGGACTGAGCTGAGGAGGAACTTCTTCACCCAAAGGGTTGTGAATCTGTGGAATTCCCTGTCCGGCGAAGCAGTTCATGCACTTTATTAAAGCAAGGATAGATAAATTTTTGAACAGTAAAGGAATTAAAGGTGGGTAAGTGGAGCTGAGTCCACAAAAAGATCAGCTATGATTTTATTGAATGGCAGAGTAGGCTCGAGGGGCCAGATAGCCTACAGGGTGCTACAGAGCCACTGGTTTCAGTGTTGATAGCAGAGTGGCAAGGTCTGCTGAGGACTGATAATTAGTGATGAACCTGCAGACAGACTTGATGATCTTAGTGACCATTATTTAGATAAACTTTTTCTGGAGTTGTGCCAACACCCAGCAAGAAAGTCTCCCTGAAAATAGGGAATTAGCAGCAGGTTAGTAGGAACCAGGGTGGGGGGGGGGTTGTTGGCATTGAGGACAATGGGGGCTGCTGTTTGGAGGATTTATTTGCTGCATGTGTGAAAATAGCGAATAAAATAAAAGATTCACGTTTAAGGATTTTCCATGACCACATGTGATTGGAGTCTAAGACAGACTGGGTAAGGATAGCAGATTTTCTTCGCTGAAGGGACATTAGTGAACCAGATGGATTTTTCCGACAATGGTTTCATGGTCATTGTGAGAGATCTTAATTCTAGATTTTTCAAATTGAATTCAAATTCCACTATATATCATAGCTGGAGTGTGACAAGAGTGACAGGTAACAGCGCACCCTCAATATTTGTGAATTCCCCAGTTTCAGTCAGGCTCCTCGCTATTAACCCTATCTTGGAAAGGGATATGGTCACCTGGACTAATCTTATTGGGCGCTGTGACCCCGGCTCTCCCCGCCCTGTGACCCCATTGGCTGAAAGCCGGGGAACATTCCAGAAAAAACAGTCCTCTGGAGACAAACCCCGGCGAGGACGTGACCTGCGTACTAGTCTCTGAGGAATGCCTGCCAATCCTGCTCGTTGTTGTTCTGACTGCGTCTTGATCAGAGAATGCTCGATCATTCCCATCCGTTCACTTACTTGGAGACGTGTTGAAGCATCGAACGTTTGCAGAGATTTCTCAAGGTGAGCATTGTCCCCGTAACTCTGCAAATTGTTGCCGACGTGATCTCTTGCAGAGAAAAGCGGGTTGGTTTTGACAAGTGAGAACTGAAAGAAGACAAGCTGTGGCTCGCCCGCGGGTCAGCGATGCTTGCAACGTGGCCCTGGAGACAGTTTGGGTTTCCACCTGTGATCTAACAGCAGACTTGCTATTGATACGCCCGTGGCCTGCATCTATTTCGAGTCTGTCTGCTGTTACTTGTTCTTTCATCCAAGATTATGTCCTTTCCCTCCTCTTTACCTCTCATTTTCTTGGCATGGGAAAGGCACAGTCTCAGCGGCAGCTCAGTCCAGCTTCCAGACAGCTGCTGAAAGGTCGCTATTGAAATGCTTCAGGTTGGAGGATGGCTCGCTCCTTCAGCGTCTCTCTCCCTTCTAATGGACGGGCGTCTGACTTTCCCTCCCAGCCACCTGACAAAGGGACAGGCTGTCCCGAAAGCGTTTGCTGCAAATAAACCCGTTTGGACTTTAAACTGGGGTTGTGGGATTTCTTTCCGTTTTACCCCAGTCCGACGCCGGCATCTCCAAATCATGACTTTCCCTCAGTAGTTTCTTTGACAGAACGGGGCCTAGTGTACTGGCAGGTACAGGCACAGCCCCAGGCCCTTCAAACTGTCACCACTGAGGGGGAAAGAATTTGCATTTACAAAGCACCTTGGAGGCGCAGTTCCACGTGCTGAATTTCTCTCGCCGCTGGAGATTTTCCTGGGGTGTAAATGGAGGATATTCAGGATGTGGGGGAAGGGGAGCGTGCATGTTACAACAACAACATATATTTATACAGCACGTTTCATGCAGTAAAATGGCCCAGGAGTTTTCTCTGATTAAATTCGACCTGACCAGATAAGTAGGGCAGCACAGCAGTTATAGCAATACTGCCTCTCAGTGCCAGAGATCCATCTTCAATTCAGCCTCGGGTAACTGTGTGGAGCTTGCATGTTCTCCTCATGGCTTTCTTCTGGGTGCTCCGGTTTTCTTCCACAGTCTAAAGATGTGCAGATTAGGTACATTGGCCATATTAAATTCACTCTTAACGCCCTACGATATGTAGATTAGCAGGGTAAATACATAGGGTTTCAAGGATAGGGTCTGAGTAAGATTCAGTGGAGATATTTCTGCATTGTAGGTGTTCTCGACTAGATATACTCCAGCTTGATTTTCAAGTTTGCTGATGGCACTGCCGTTGTGGGTCGAATCTTAAACAATGATGAGATGCAATACAGGAAAAAGATAGAGAATCTGTTGAACCGGTGTAATGACAATAATCTCTCCCTCAATGTCAACAAAACAAAGAAGAATATCGACTTCAGGAAGCGTAAAGGAGAACGTGCCTCCACCTACATCAACAGGCGGGAAGTAGAAAAGGTCGAAAGCTTCAATTTTTTTGGTGTCCAGATCACCAACAACCTGTCCTGTCCCCCCATGCAGACACTATAGTTAAGAAAGCTCACCAATGCCTCTACTTCCTCAGAAGGCTCAGCAAATTTAGCATGTCAGATACAACTCTCAGCAACATTTACAGATGCACCATAGAAAGCATTCTTTTTGATTGTATCACAGCTTGGTATGGGCTCCTGCTCTGCCCAAGACCACAAGGAACTACAAAAGGTTGTGAATATAGCCTAATTCATCACACGAGTCTCATCTATTGACTCTGTCTACATTTCTCACTGCCTTGGCAAAGCAACCCATAATTAAGAATTAGATGACTCAACCTCAGAATAAAAGGGAGTCTGTTTAGAACAGAGTTGAGGAGGAATTTCTTTTCTCAGAAGGTAGTGAATCTCTGGAATTCTCTGCCCATTGAAATGGTGGAGCCTGCCTCATTGAATATGTTTAAGTTGCAGGTAGATAGATTTCCGATCAATAAGGGAATTAAGGGTTATGGGGGGCAGGCGGGTAAGTGAAATTGATCCACTTCAGGTCAGTAATGATCTTATTGAATGGCAGGGCAGGCTCGAGGGGCTACATGGCCTACTCCTGCTCCTATTTCTTACGTTCGACATGCAGACTAAAGGAGATAATTCCTCTATAAGTTTAACTTTAAAGTTTATTTATTAGTGTCACAAGTCACATTGTTGATTCAATGAAGTTACTGTGAACATCCCCTAGTTGCCACACTCCAGTGCCTGGACCCCTCACCACACTGAGAGGCAATTTAGCATGGCCAATGCACCTTCCCAGCACATCAGAGTACCTGGAGGAAATCCACGCAGACATGGGGAGGACATACAGACTCCACACAGACAGTGACCCAAGCCGGGAATCAAACCCAGGTCTCTGGCAGCAGTGCTAACCACCCCATTCAATTCTTTTAACATTTTAAACACCTTGACCACATCAATCCATCAAGATCTGTACAGGATGGTTCTCAAGGGAAAAACAGGGACACTTCTGCAACTTTTTAGCGCGGTTTATGTGGCAGAACCGTTGTAGTAAATCAAAGCTGCAGAAAGACCAATATATCCATCCTTCCCAGAATTGAATGCAAACCCCCAGATGGCATCTAAACAGCTGAAGTGTAATTTTCTCCCCTTTATATTCCAAACCTTTCGAGATAGAGGTCAACATTTCATTAGCTTTATTGATCGCTTTTTACACATGTCTAGTCACTTCTACTGATTTGTGTATCTGGATTCACAAATTTCTCTGTCCAGCGATGCAGCTCCCAGTTTCTATTTAGAAAATAATGTGATACATCCTTCTGAGGTCCAAAGTGTTTGACCTCACACTTGTCTACATTGAACTCTTATGTCTGTAACCATTGCACCACTCACAATCTGCCAGAGTCTACCTATCTTTAATAACAGAATCTCCTAGCCTTCCCACAACTGATGCTGAACTTGGAAACCTGTAGGAATAGTTTTTTCCTCAAACCATTCGTAATTAATAGAACATAGAACATAGAACAATACAGCACAGAACAGGCCCTTCGGCCTTCGATGTTGTGCCGACCAAAATAAAAAGCAATGCCCCTCCTAACTAAACCATTCCCTTCTCATCCATATACTTATCAACTAACCTCTTAACGCCACCAAACTTGGCGCATCTACAACAGCTGCAGGCAGGGCATTCCACTCCCTAATCACTCTTTGAGTAAAGAACCTACCTCTGATATCCGTCCTATCACTCATACCCCTTAATTTAAAGTTGTGTCCCCTCGTGCTAGCTTTCTCCATCCTAGGAAAAAGGCTATCACTGTCCACCCTATCCAAACCTCTAATCATCTTATATGCTTCAATAAGATCCCCCCTTAGCGCCTCCTTTCTAACGAAAACAACCTCAAATCCTTCAACCTCTCTTCATAGGACCTGCCCTCCATACCAGGCAACATCCTAGTAACCTCCTCTGTACCCTCTCCAATGCCTCCACATCTTTCTTATAATGTGGCGACCAGAACTGCACACAATACTCCAAGTGCGGCCGCACTAGAGTTTTGTACAGCTGCAACCTGATGCTGCGGCTCCTAAATTCAATCCCCCTACCAATAACAGCTAAGACTCCATAAGCCTTCTTAACAACTTTATCCACTTGACTGCCTACTTTCAGGGATCTATTGACACATACACCAATATCCTTCTGTTCCTCAACACTCTTAAGAGCCCTACCATTAGCCCTATACTCTACACATTTATTGTTCCTGCCAAAGTGCATTACCTCACACTTTTCCACATTAAACTCCATTTGCCACCTCTCGGCCCAGCTCTGCAACTTGTCCAAGTCACTCTGTAAACTAAAACACCCCTCTTCACTATCTACCACACCACCAACTTTATTATCATCTGCAAATTTACTGATCCATCCCTCAATACCCTCATCCAGATCATTTATAAAAATTACAAACAGCAGGGGCCCCAAAACAGACCCCTGAGGTACACCACTTGTCACCGAACTCCACGATGAATATCTCCCATCAACCACCACCCTCTTTCTTCTATCTGCTAGCCAATTCCTAACCCAATTAGCTAAATCACCCTCTATCCCATACATCTGCATTTTCTGCAGAAGTCTTCCATGGGCCACCTTATCGAACGCTTTACTAAAGTCCATATATACCACATCAACTGCCTTACCCCCATCCACCTCTTTGGTCACTTTTTCAAAAAACTCAATAAGGTTAGTAAGGCATGACCTACCCTTCACAAAACCATGCTGACGATCCCCAATCAATTCATTTCTCTCTAAATAACTATAAATCCTATCCCTAATAATTCTCTCCAACACCTTGCCCACAACAGAAGTAAGACTCACTGGCCTATAATTCCCTGGAAGGTCTCTCTTCCCCTTCTTACACAATGGGACCACATTCGCTATCCTCCAGTCCTCCGGAACCACACCCGTAACCAACGAGGACCTGAAGATCAGAGCCAGAGGCTCTGCAATCTCCTCTCTTGCCTCCCAGAGAATCCTAGGAATGACATTAACAAGTCATTAACAAGTCATTAACATTAACAAGTCATGACATTAACAATGTCATGGAATGACATTAACAAGTACAGCTAAGCACTCTCTCCACCACTGATGGACAGTGGCAGTAGTGTGCGTGAACAACATTTTAAGCAATTTACCAAGTCTCCATGGACAATATTTTTCAAATATAGAATCCCATGGTGTCCCTACAGTGCACAAGGAGGCCATTTAGCCCCCTTGTATCTGCACCAACTCTCTGGCTGAGAATCCTATCCAGGCCTTAGCCCCACATATTTACCCCACCGATCCTTCTAACCTACACATTGTTGGACACTAAAGGGTAATTTAACATGGCCAAACCACTTACCCTGCATATCTTTGGAGTGTGGGAGGAAACCGGAGCTTCCACAGGAAACCCAAGGAGACAGTTGGAGAACATTCAAACTGCAAACAGTCACCCAAGGCCGGAATTGAACCCGGGTCTCTAGTGTTGTGAAGCAGCAGTGTTATGAGGTGGAAGGTTGGCATAGCTGCCAGGGACCTGGGTTTGATTCCCTGGCTTGGGGAGTTTGCACATTCTCCTCGTGTCTGCATGGGTTTCTTCTGAATGCTCTGGTATCCTTCCACACTTTAAAGATGCACTGGTTAGGTGCATTGACCATGTTGAATTCTCCCTCAGTGTATCTGAACTGGTATCTGAGTGTGGTGACTAGGGGATTTTCACAGTAACTTCATTGCAGTGTTAATGTAAGCCTACTTGTGACTAATAAATAAACTTTGATTTTTAATCACAGTGACACTCTATCGCTAAAAGGACAAGGACAGCAGACTCATGGGAGTTCCCCTTCAAGCCACACAACATTCTGACTTGAAAATATATCACCGTTCATTCCCTGTTTCCTGGGTCAAAATCCTGGAACAGGTCAAACCTCCTGGTGTATCTACACAATGTGGACTGGTTTAAGAATTTGGTTCATTGACACTTTTTCAGGGCAGTTTGGAGTGGCCAATAAATGCTGGCCTGGCCAGTGATGTCTGCTTTGTGCAAAACAAAAAGTTAAAGAAACTTTCCAATCTATGAGCACAATAATTGAAAAAAAGATTCCAACTGGAATTCCCCAACTGTTCAAACCTCATCACCATTGTCAACGAGAATGGAGAATTTGGCGCTTGGCCAGAACTCCATTCACTGCAGCGAGACTGGAGAATCCCAGCTGCGGGCGAGGCTGGAGAATCCCAGCTGCGGAAGAAGTCGGAGAATCCCAGCCTCAGGCAAGGTCACAGAATCCGAGCCATGGATGAGGTTGGAGAATCCCAACTGTGGGCAAGGTCGGAGAATCCCAGTCTCGGGTGATGCTGGAGAATCCCAGCTAGGGCGAGGTGGGAGAATCCCAGTCTTGGGCGAGGTGGGAGAATCCAGCCCTATGACTAACACAGCTGCAATTTCTTCATTTACCTCTTTCTGTCTCTGGGGAAAGAAGCTTAGTGGTGTAAGTGAAACCAGTCAAGTGGTCACAAAATCAAAGGAAATTGCAGCACCGAACTTGGCTCAAATGTACTGCTGTCTCTTCCCACTCCTGTCTTTAAAACCTCCAGCTACAGGCAGTGACCCACAAGTGGAATTAGGAACTGATTTACAAATAAGAGAGCAACATTGAATACCAAAAAATGTTACCAACACCAACTGGAAAGACACTGTGGATGAATTATTGGATACACAGGAATCAAATGAAAGAACTGTTTAAAGATATATTTGCTCTGACTCCTTCCAACTTGCTGATTATACAGTAAATGGCAGAACTCTTAGGGGTATTGATAGGTAGAGGGATCTGGGTGTAGATACTCTTAGGAGTATTGATAGGTAGAGGGATTGAAAGTGGCAATGCAGATGGAGAAGGTAGTCAAGAAGGTATACGGCATGCTTGCCTTCATTGGCTGGGGTATTGAGTTTAAAAATTCATGTTGTAGCTTTATAGAACCTTCGTTAGGCCACACTTGGAATATAGTGTTCAATTCTAGGCGCCACACTACCAGATTATGAGAGCCATGGACAGAGTGGATAGTCAGAAGCTTTTTCCTAGGGTGGAAGAGTCAATTACTAGGGGGCACAGATTTAAAGTACGAGGGTCAAGGTTTAAGGGAGATATATGGGGCAGATTTTTTACACAGAGTGGAATGGATGCCTGGAACTCGCTGCGGGGGAGGTAGTGGATGCGAATACGGTAGTGACTTTTAAGGAATAGAGGAATATGGTCCCTGGAAGGGTAGGGGGTTTTAGTTAAGTTGGACAGCATGGTCGGTGCAAGTTTGGAGGGCCGAAGCGTCTATTCCTGTGCTGTAATGTTCTTTGTTCTTTGTTCTAAATGACTCAATCTGCTCAGTAATGAAAAATAACAGAATTAGATTACTTCCCAATTTATGGGCAATGCCAAGATTAGTCTGGTTTTGTGTGGCACTTCGAATCATTGAATCATAGAATCCCTATTCAATGATTAGGGATCATGGCAGAAAGAGGCCACTTGGTGCATTGAGTCTGCACCAACAACAATCCCACTGGCACCCTATCCCAGTGACCCCACATATTTACCCCGCTAATCCCCCTGACACTAACGGGCAATTTATCACAGCTAATCCACCTAACCCGCACATCTTTGGACACAAAGGGATACTTTAGCATTGCCCAATCCACCTAACCTGTACACCTTTGGACTGGGGGAGGTAACTGTAGCACCCGGAGGAAACCCACGCAGACATGGGGAGAAAGTGCAAGCTCCACGCAGACAGTGATCCAAGGCCAGAATCGAACCCGGGTCCCTGGCACTGTTGGGGCAGCAGTGCTAACCACTGTGCCGCCGTGCCGAGAGGGTTTTAATGCATTGCTCCTCCTGCCACCCCCTCAGCCTTCACTCAACATTCACACCCCGTCTGTCAGGCTTTCAGCCCAAACTCATTCTTTATCAGTTCAGGAGGTTTTATCACTTGTTGCCCAAGTGTTTCATTTGAGTAGACAGCTGCCATATGGTGCCCATTAGTTAATAATCGGCATCTATTGAGGTAATTAATCTCCAGTGACAGATGGCTCCCCAAGCTCTGAACAATAGAGTAACCAGTAACTTACTCCCAGCAGGTCCTGAAAATAGCAGAAAGCTCTACTACAGATAAGAAGATAATTACCGAGAAAGATAGGGCTACTAAAGCTCCAAAATGCAGAGGGCTGGTGGGGAAGGGGCAGAAAGGAGCAATTTTCCCTCTAACTAGCCTAGGTATACAAATATACTCCAGAACATATTGTGCATGGTGACTGAGAAAACAGCAGTTATAAGGTAGTTACACCCATCGCTCGCAGTGCTGCTCTCTCTTAGAAAGAGAAGGAGGCCATTTAGCCCCTCGTCAGTCAGAGCTTAGCTAATCATAGAAATAGAATCCCTACAGTACAGAGAGAGGCCATTCAGCCCATCGAGTCTGCACCGACCACAATCCCACCCAGGCTCTGCCAACATATCCCTACATATTTACCCACTAATCCCTCTAACTACACATCTCAGGACAGTTAGGGGCAATTTAGCCTGGCCAATCGACCCAACCCGCACATCTTTGGACTGTGGGAGGAAACCGGAGCACCAGGAGGAAACCCACACAGACACGAGGAGAATGTGCAAACTCCACACAGACAATGACATAAGGCCGGAATCGGACCTGGGTCCCTGATGCTGTGACACAACTGTGATAAACCACTATGTCACCGTGCCCCTGGTTTTTGGTATGTTAACCACATTGAATCGAACCTGGGTCCTTGATGCTTTGAAAGACATACCATTCTAAACAATGGCTGAGGAAAGGAAACTGCCCAACATAACCACTGATTTGGGCATTAAATACAAAATGCAAATGCTTTTGCACACAGTGGTGCTTTTAAATCATTGTTGTCGGATTGTTTGTGAAAGGAAAGCCTTGAAAGTTCGACTGTAAACCTTTTAGTTAAACTATTCTCTAAAACACCTTAATCGGTTTCAACTGGGGTAATTACAAGAAAGAACACCTTTGAATAGAAGCATTTTCACATGTTTTATTCAGTGGAAAGATTGTAATTTGAACATTTATTATAGAATCCTTCCAGCACAGAAGGAGGCCATTCAGCCCATTGAGTGCACCAAAAGCAATCCCATCCAGGCTCTATTACCATAACCCCATGCATTTATCCTAACTAGTCTCCTCGACACTAAAAGGCAATTTAGCATGGCCAATCCATCTAACCTACACATCTCTGGACTATGGGAGGAAACCGGAGCCTCTGGAAGAAACCCATGCAAATGTAAGGACAATATGCAAACTCCTCACAGGCAGGGACCCAAGCTGGGAATCAAATCTAGGTCTCTGGTGGTGTGAGGTGGCATTGCTAACCACAGTTCCCCCCCCCCTCCCCATTTATTCTAACTGACAGCCAAGGTGCACTAAGTGCAGAAGATCTGTCTGATCAATTCTAGGATAATGTCGGTTGGACCAAGCAGGTCGATCCTTGCACCAGAGTTCAATTTCTTCAGGACTAGTTTCTCAACTCCTTCTTCAAGCTGTGCAATTCACTTTCCTCGATCTTCACAAACTGGTGCCCTTCCTGAATCTTGCTCTGCCATTGAAATGGTCCCTTGCAATGCATCTGCCTTACAGGCAAGAATGGCAGGCTTCGAGAAAGCTCAGGAGGGAACACTAGGAAGACAATATGCTTGGAGATCAGATGCTGTCTCTTGACTGAGATGAGAGGAGTAGAATATGAATGAAAGATTCCCGATAGTAATGTTTGCCTAATGCAGTTATTCAAACCAGAATGGATCCTAACAACAAATTGCTTTAGAAATCAGCATGACTGGATAAAGTGGCTGTATTTGCTTCCCAACACAAACCATTATTTAAACCATATTTTACGCAAGTTAACCTAAAAATGTTAACATTTTCCTTGGCACGCATAACAATAACAATCCCTCAAGTCTTTTTTTTGCAGTCTATTTTTTAAAGTGCATTTGAACGTACACCAACTTTATTCTTTCACTGGATGTGGATGTTGCTGGGTCAGGCCAGCATTTATTACCCACCCCTACCTGTCCTTGAGGAGGGGGTAGTGAGCTGTGTCCCTGAACTGCTGCAGTCTCTGTGTACACTGCTGTTAGGGAGGGACTTCCAGGATTCTGACCCAGCAACAGGGAAGAAAGACAACATAATTCCACGTCAGAATGCTGAGTGGCTTGGAAAGGGGACTTCCAAGTTATTCCATATATCTACCATCTTTGTCCTTCTCAAAGTTAGAAGTTGCGGCTTAGGATGTTTCTGTCAATGAAGCTTTGATGAGTTCCCGCAGTAGATGGTGCACACTGTTGCCTCGGTACTGGAGGATATGACTGGGGTGTCCATTAAGCAGGCTGTTTTGTCTTGGATAGTGTTGAGCTCCTTGAGTGTTGTTGGAGCTGTACTCATCCAGGCAAGTGGAAAGCATTCCACATACTCTTGAATTGTTCTTTGTAGATGGTGGACTGGGAGTCAGGAACTGAACCACCAGTAGCAGAATTCCCAGTTTCTGACAAAGAACAAAGAACAGCACAGCACAGGAAACAGGCCCTTCGGCCCTCCAAGCCTGTGCTGCTTGTTGATCTGACTAGACCATTCTTTTGTTTCCCTCCATTCCCATTCTGTTCCTGTGACTATCCAGATAAGTCTTAAATGATCCCAGCGGATCCACTTCCACCAGTTTGCTTGGCAGTGCATTCCAGGGCCCCACCACCCTCTGCGTAAAATACGTCCCTTTGCTATCTGAAATACATCCCTCTGATATCTGACCTACTAGAAAGAGATAGAAGACATGCTGACTGTTGCTATAGTATTCATATAGCTGGCTGAATTCAGTTTCTGGACAATGGTAACCCCCAGGATGTTGATAGTGGGGGATTCAGTAATACTCTTGAACATTAAGGGTTGCTGATGAGAATCTCTCTTCTTGAAGACTGTTATTGCCTGGTACTTGTGTGCTATGAATATTACTTGTCACTTGTCAGCCCAAGCTTGGATATTGTTCACAGCATGTTGCATTTGAACATGGACTCCTTCGGTATCAGAGGAGTCACGAATGCTGCTGAACATTGTGCAATCATCAATAAACATCCCCACTCTGACCTTGGGATGGAGAGAGGATTACTGATGGAGCAACTGAAGATAGTTGGTCCTAGGATATTACTCTAAGGATTCCTGCAGTGATAGCCTGGAGGTGAGATAATTGATAGCTAATGACTGCAACCATCATCTTTTGTGCCCGACATCATGCCAAGCAGAGGAGGGTTTGTCCCTTATCTCCCGTTGATTCCAGTTTTGCTAGGGCTCTTTGATGCCACACTTGGGCCAAATGAAGCCTTGATGTCAAGGGCAGTCACTCTCACCTCTTGAGTTCAGCTCTTCATTGCATGGTTAGACCACGATCGGATCTGCAAGTCAGGAACTGAGTGGTCTTGACGGAATCCAAGCTGAGCATTAGTGCGCAGGTTATTGCTGAGTAAATACCATTGATAGCACTGTTGATGACCCCTTCCATCAACTTGCTGATGGTTGAGTGTAGGCTGATTGGATGGTAATTGGTTAGATTGGATTTGTCCTGTTTCTTGTGGACAGGGTATACCTGGGCAATTTTCACATTGTTGGGTAGATGTCGATGTTGTAGCTGTACATTTTTTTCATTCAGTTATGAGATCTAGACCTCGCTGACTAAACCATCATTTATTGACTACCCTTAATTGCCCATGAAGAGGGAACAGCTTGGCTAGGAGTGCAACTATTCTTGAGCACAAGTCTTCAGTACTATTGCTGGAATATTGTCAGGGATCATAATCTTTATCCAGTCCCTACAGCTGTTTCTTGATATGATGTGGAGTGAAATGCATTGCCTGAAGACTGATATCTATGATGCCATGGTAAGATTTGAACCCATGTCCCGAGTGCATTAGTCTGGGCCTCTGGATTACTACTGAACTGTCATTACAACTGTGCCATTTGAAGAGGCAGATTATTACCCAGGATATTTATTAAATATAATGTGGCTACGTAGCTTACAGGGGACATTGCTAATGATCCACAAATCCAATTCCCCATTGCCTATTCTCACCCCACAATCCCCTTTCCATTTTTAGATATCCTGTCTGAGATTCACTCATAACAAGCTACATGACTTCACACAGGAACTCGGAACACGGGAATTACCCCGTTGGCAAGGCCGCCAACTCCCCAACTCTAGCCACCAATTCCATCCTTCTCTTCCTACTCTCTCAGGCTAAACAAAACAATTCACAACTAATGTTCTGGGGGACCCAGGTTCGAATCCTGCCGTGGCAGATGGTAGAATTTGAATTCAATAAAAAATATTTGGAATTAAGAATCCACTGATGACCGTGAAACTGTTATCGATTGTCAGAAAAAAAAACCCTTATGGTTCAGTATTGTCCTTTATGAAAAGAAATCTGCCTGATCTGGCCTACATGTGACACCAGAGCCACAGCAATGTGGTTGACTCTCAACTACCCTCCAAGGGCAGATGCTTTATTATTGAATTCAAATTCCACTATCTGCCATGGTAGGATTCGAACCCGAGTCTCCAGAACTTGAGCTGAGTTTCTGGATTAATAGCCTAACAATATCACTTGGCCATCGCCTCTGTTTAAGTCACTAATAAGTTGGACCCTCAGTCACTGATAAGTAGATGGAAACCTTCCCAATCCAGAACAAGCCATGGGTCCCTCCAAGAGAGATCTGAGTGGTATTCAAAATGGCAATCAAGTCACAAAAATTTATCATTTGTGTTGTTGGATATGAAAACCATTATAACATGATTTTTAAATCTAGGTTGTTTTTTCACTAAATACAACTGATGGCCAGATGGTTAGCACTGCTGCCTCATAGCTCTAGGGACCTGGGTTCAATTCCCCCCATGGGTCACTGTCGGTGTGGAGTCTGCACATTCTCATCGTATCTGTGCGGGTTTCCTTTGGGTGCTCCGGTTTCCTCCCACAGTCCGAAAGACATGCTGGTCAGGTGTATTGATTGTGCTAAATTCTCCCTCAGTGTCCATGAACAGGTACCAGAGTGTGGCGACCGGGGGATTTTCACAGTGACTTCATTGCAGTGTGAATGTGAGCCCACTTGTGACTGAAACTTGAAACTTTAAAGGGTTGGGTTATCGCAATGCGAGAGTCCCTCTGACCTCAGCGCAGAAAGATGCAAAGAGGTTTCTGAAGATTGAGAGTGTTTGACAAGCTTGGCAGGGCTCACTGGTCCCCTGTGAGTCGGAAGAGATATTAAGAAGATGAATGACTTTTCAATAACTCCTCCCAGTCCTAGACTTGGCGAGAGACACAACTCTCCAGTATATTAAATTGGCCAGAGTGCATTTGTGGAGAAAGAGCTTTCAGACACAAAAAGGAATTGGCCCGAATCTGCAACTTTCAGTCTGTGTGCTGTTGGCTCGCTATTAGTTGAGCTATTAGTTGTCTAGAAATTGAACAGAATTTAATGCAGAAGCAGGAACTTTCTGCAGCTTTACTTTAATTTGCCACTCAAGGATCTGGCCATTATGTCCAACGCGTGACACTTTGTGCTTTTAAAGTTCTATATCAGTTCTTTCTAACTGCTTTGAAGCTCAGATAAGGAAGACAGACTTCAGAATCACAGAATACTACAGCACAGAAGAGGCCCTTTGGCCCATCGAGTCTGTACTGACCGATGTGTGAAATGCCTTGATCTGCCCACTTAATCCCATCTGCCAGCATTTGGCCCATAGCTTTAAATATTATGGCATGCCAAGTATGCATCCAGGTACTTTTTAAAGGATGTGAAGCATCTCACCTCTGCCACCCTCCCAGGCAGCGCATTCCAGACTGTCACCATCCTCTCAGTAAAAGAAGTTGCATTTGTTGCCTCCGCATTTGTACAACACTTTCCACAACTACCAGCATCCTTTGTGGCACAGTTCCTGTTGTAACACTGCAGTCAATTTGTGCACAGCAAGGCCCCAAAAGCAAAAATGTGACGGAGGGATGAATCTTGACCAGGACACCAAGGGGACCTACCTTCGCTCTCCTTTGAAATACTGTGGTGGGATCTTTTGCATCCATTTAACAGGACCCTGGTGTAATGCTTTATCTGAGAGAAGGCACCCCCAACAATGCAGCACTCCCTCGATATTGCACTGGAGTTTCAGCCTTGCTTTATACACTTTAGCTCTGGAGTGGGACTTGAACCCAGAACATTGTGATTTTGAAGTGAGTGAGACCCCAACTGAGCTGAGGCTGACACCCATAGGAGGAGGAACTCTCGCTGGAATTCTACCATTCCGCTCGCCACGGAATCGGAGTGGATGAGAGACAGACAATGGAAATGTTCATCAACCTTGGTGGGATTTTTTTCAGTCTCAGGCTGAGTGAGGCCGTAAAATCCCACCCAATGTCTGATCCACTTGGCAAATGAGATAATTCCAGCTCTTTAGGCAGTCATTTACTGAATTATTTGAGATTTCTAGTTTGAAATTTACTCTCACTGGTTGGCCATGCTCCAGCTTATTGCTGCTCAGGTCTCCTCTTTCTCCAGGCTCTCTTCCGGGTGGGGTTTGTAGCGGTGGGTTATTCCCTTGGGAAGAAGGGTGCCCAGTGTCCACAGGGAGAACGAAGGGTGTGAATGGCCAAAGGCAGAGAAGATAAAGTTGGGGGAGAGGAAAATGGATGGAACAGAGATAAGATTTAGAAAAGGAGAAGCAAAGAGGGAGAAAAGGTAGGGGAAGGGTGTAAAGTAAGGGAAAAGAATGGGAAGAAGAGTGAAGAAATAAGAATGAATAATGAAATTAAATAAAATAGAATGAAAACAAAGAGTTAGAGGTGGGATAGAGCAAAGTTGTGGAATTCGATATTGAGACCAGAAGGCTGTGAAGTGCTAGCCAGAAGTTGAGATGGTGTTCCTCCAGTTTGCTTTGAAAACCCTGACTGGAATCTGGCTTGGTTCCTAGACTACAGGATGGGTGCCATCCTGGCACCAGCCACCCCTTACTCCCAACTCCCCAATCCCTGGCGATACTGCTACTCAGTAGAGTTGCTTGCCTCATGATTGGCCAGCATCTCTTGGTGGGTGGGACTTCTGACCTAGGTTCCTTGATCCCAGGCGAATGTCCCACAGCTGGCCCGCCAAATGCCTGAGTGAAACAAGGCATGGTGGGACACCTGAGAAGTGGTGACACGAGGTCCTCATCTACTCTCTGGATGGCGGCCTAGACCCTTGTTACCCCCACAGAATCCTGGCCGAGGAAGCGGACAGCAGAGTTCACCAAGGAGAGATTCAATTTGCTGGAAACAAGGAACAAAGGGGATTTCGGTACATTTTGAAGCAATGACAAATTTCCAAGGCCCAGTGAGGTTCACAATATTTGCATTGTTACCTAAATTTCCAACAGGCTTTGCAATGTAATTCACTTCCATAAATTTTAAGACCTTAAAATCTCTTCAGCTGGACTTGGAATTTATTTCGGCCATTGATATCAAAAGAGACATCTCTGAGGCACTGCTGCTTCATAGCACCAGGGATTCAGGTTCAATTTCAGTCTCAGCTGACTGTCTGTGTGGAGCCTGTACATTCTCTCCATGTCTGTGTGGGTTTCTTCCGGGTGTTCTGGTTTCCTCCTAGGAATCAAGCCAGATTCCAGTCCTAAGATATGTGGGTTAGGTTGATTGGCCATACTAAAATTGCCCCTTAATGTCCTGAGATACATAGGTTAGAGGGATTAGTGGTTAAAATACGTAGGGATATGGGGATAGAGCATGGATGGGATTGCAGACTCAATGGGCCGAACGGCCTCTTTCTGAACTATAGACTTTCTATGATTTCTACGATTTCTATGATGCCAAAGATTAGCTTGGCTATGGGCCAAATGCCGGCAAGTGGGATTAGGTGGGCAAGTCAGGGCCTTTCATGCATCAGTGCAGACTCAATAGGCCGAAGGGCCTTTTCTGCACTGTAGTATTGTGTAATTCAGTGATTCTGTGATGTGCTGGTTAAGTTAATTAGCCAATCTAAATTGTCCCATGGTGTCCAAAGGTGTGAAGGTTAGGGGGATTAGCCATGGTAAATCTGTAGGGTTAAAGGGATAGGTGATATATGGAGCAGGTAGGATGCTCTGTCGGAGGGTCAGTGCAGACTCAATTGGCTGAACAGTATCCCTCTGCACTGACCTTCCCTCTGCAAGGATTCCATGACTCCATGTATAATTCATTTTCATCAATTGAACTGCATCACAATATTTAATTTTCTTTAAATGAAATAACTTCACTGCACGTAGAACAAACTAATTTAATTTTAAACTATGTATGTTATGTTTCCGGGTTTATTTCATACTTCCCCTAAGAATTCTACTATCAGACTTATCAAATTTAAAGTTATTCATTTCTGTAGATACCACTCATAAGTATGCCATATTCTCCTGGCAAATTCTTCTGAATTCCAGGTAGTCTCAGAGGTAAAGCTTCCATTTATCTTCTCTTGACAGTTGATTCCTCAGTTCCTTGCTCTGGTGACTTTCTCAATATTCCCAAGCTAATTCAGCTGATTATTTTGTTTTGCAATGAGGCACTATGAGGACCACTGTGGATTTTTCCACTAGGCACTTTTCCAGCTTCTGTTTCCACTTAAGATTCAAACTAAGCTTAAGCTTCACCCACATTCCACAAGGCCAATTATAATGTTAGTTCCTTATTCTGCTTGCAGTACAGTTTGATTTGCCAGACATTCTAACTAACTTCTTTCTGCAAGTCTCGAACTATACAAAGTCCAAACTGTAACCAGACTGCAAGCAAACAGATGAATTGATCTGATTTAATATGATTTTATTTGATTTATTATTGTCGGGTATATTAGTTTATGTTGAAAAGTATTGTTTCTTGCATGCTACTTATTTACTAATAATATCTCTAAGTACGTCTCAAGTTTAATTTGATTTATTATTGTCACATGTATTGATACACAGTGAAAAATATTGTTTCTTGTATGCAATTTATTTACTAATAGTATCCTTAAGTATCTCTCAAGTTTGATTTGATTTATTATTGTCACGTGTATTGGTACACAGTGAAAAATGTTGTTTCTTGCATGCTATACAGACAAAATAAACCGTACATAGGGAAGGAAAGGAAAGAGTACAAAGTTTTAAAGTTATTGCCAGAGTGTAGAGAAAGACCAAGTTAATGTGAGATAGGTCCATCAAAAGACGGCAGCAGGGAAGAAGCTGATTTTGAAATCAGAAGACATTTTTAAGCTTTACCCAATCTCCACAACAATATAACATGTTCTGGGATGTCCTCATGTGGATTACTGAGTTAATGATCCCTTATATGCAATTTATATTCTGGTCTGATCTGATGAAGTGAATGGATTTTACAAACTTTCAAGTTTTACTGAATGTTTTTACATTGATTTTGTTCTACTTTCCAAACCAAAAACGTCTCTCTGGAGTGCCATTACTCTTTAAAATGCTTGCAGACATCACTTTTCCAGCTCTTTGGCTAAGTAAGCCCATCTATTGTTTTATAGTTCCCACTCCAATTCTCATGTTATTAAACAAATATGGGTAATCTTTTGACTTGCTACTTCATAAAATATTCGAACAATTTCTAAATTTTTTAATGCCCTTTCCCTTATAGCTGTTAATCTCTTAAGGCAACTTGGCCCCAACATTTTAAGCTTCCTTTAATTGCATCTACAATTAAACTTTAATTCTTGAAACTAAAAATGATGTTCTGAAACTCATGAACCATTAAGTAGATATTCACAATACGTGTTCGTATTTTAGAGAAACCCAAGGGCAGTGAGAACTTCTCCCCAGTGTTCTGGCCAATATTTATCCATGAACCGTCATCACTAAACATCATTAATGTGTTGTTGGTTGCACAAATCAGATGCTTTGCTTTCTACATTATAACGATATCTACACTTCAAAAGTACTGAAAATGAAAGCAAAAGATGCTGGAATCTGAAACAAAAACAGAAAATGCTGGAAAATCTGACAGCTTCTGTGGTGAGAGAATAGATCCAATGTCTGGAGGATTTAATTCTATTCTCTCTCTACAGAGCCGCTGATATTTTCAACATTTTCTCTTTCTGCTTCAAAAGTACTTCTTTGGCTGTAAAGTGCCTTGCCATGCTGTGAGGGCCTGAAAGGTGCTATATCAATGCACATCTTTGATTCCGTTTGTTTATAAGTTGTTGGAAAATAAGGGATCCTCCACAGCCCTATGATCAGGCTGATGAAGTTGTAGAGCCCGCTGTTGCTCTCATCCCACTGTTCCCAATCCAAAAGGGGGCAGTATTTTTCGTGTCCCTATGAATTTGATTCTAAGTGAAACATTGGGCAGGATTCCTGACAGCCCCCCAGCCTACCCCCCCCACCCCCCCCACCTCCACACCCCACCGCATCCCATTCCCCCCCCCCCCCCCCCCCCCCCACTCCCCCAATCCCTACAGCATGTTTTCCAGCAGAGGGCAATCCGCCATTGGATAGCAGCTGGATCTTCTGGTTCTGTTCAATTCTATGAAATTTTGTTTGTCATGCACACCCACTGCTACTGGGGCAAATGCCTTGACGTTGGGGCGGAAGGGGCAGGGGGGTGTGCTCACCGTCAACGGATAATCCTGTGGCGGGAACAGCCAGAAAATTTCGGCAACTCAGTTGGCTAAACCATACAGTGGGAAGCGAACACGGGGTGCCCGCCTGAATGACACTGACTGAGGATGCAACCAAAATAAATTCTGCTGTGCTCGTAGGGGACAATCCATCAAAGAATAGGTTGACACCTAAATTAAACTTGTAGACGTGATAGTTTTGTGTGGTCAGTGTTCCACTGCCTACACTAGAGGTGGTAACATCATGAATGCTGCGTGTCTGGTGCCGGAAGTCAGCTTAGTGTTTTCAAGGTCAATCCTAGAATTGTGCACTACATGAGCGACCAACTGAGATTAATCCCAGTGGAATTTTTTTTATTATTCATTCATGGGTCATCACTGGCTGGCCAGCATTTATTGCGCATCCCTACTTATCCTTGAGAAGGTGGTGATGAGTTGCCTTCTTGCACGATTGATACAACTGTATGGTTTGCGAGGCCATTTCAGAGGGCAGTTGAGAGTCAACCACATTGCTGTGGTTCTGGAGTCACATGTAGGCCAGACTGGATAAGGACGGCAGATTTCCTTCCCTAAAGGACATTAGTGAACCAGATGGGTTTTCCCAGCAATCGACAATGATTTCGTGGTCATCAGTAGATTCTTAATTCCAGATTTTTTTACTGAATTCAAATTCCACCATCAGCCTTTGAACCCAGGTTCTCAGAACATTGACTGAGTTTCCGGATTAATAGTCTAATGGTAATACCACAAGGCCTTGAAGAATGCGAAATTTTGCGTACCTGTAAATCCCAGGCACATCTGCAGAGATTCATTGTAAGACAGATAGTAGTTAGACTGTTCGATTAATATTCTGGGGTTGGGTTTCATCCGGCAAAATTTTCCTAAATATGGGTAGCAGGCGGGGAAAGTGGTGTTGAAGCCATTGGCTTTCACTGCCGTATCATGGAGAATATTGAAAAGAAAGTGACACAGGACCTACAATGTCACTCTGATGGAACCCACCCCTCCAGCAACTTTTTAAAAGCCTCCCCAGTGCACAAGAATCCATATTGAACCCTGTTGGGAATCATTGCTAGGACAATCACAGTATGCTGTTATATTGGCATGAAATATGATTTGGATACTTTGCAAGACTTCCCATGCCCATTGCTGATCTCATCCCCAACCCTGCTCCTTTCTTTGGAAGGCTAGCAGAAGGTCCCCAGACCCATTGACCAATGCTAATCAGCTAGAATTTTGCCCCAAATTTTGTAGAAGAAATTCCACTTTGCAGACTCACTGGCCTTTTCCTACGCAGTGAAAGCATTGGTCAGCTGGAAAATTGCAGACAACTAATTAGAAACAGTTTTCCAGAACCAAATGACGTCTGAGTCATAAGCACTCAGAGAATAAGGAATTAGGGTGGGATTTTCCAGCCATGCCAGTGCGTGGTCCGGTCTGGAGAAGGTGCAGAGTGATCAAAGTCAATTCCTTTCATCTGTTATCCAAATTTTCCCATCCTGCCCATGGTGATGGGGAATGGCCAAAGAAAAGACAGCAATAATTTGCTGCTCCACTCCTCCATTGCACCAAAATCATTGGTCATCGCTAGTCTAGTCACATGATCCCAAATTCCTGTTAACTTATTGCTCTTGCACCCATACCCAATTGTTTCTTTATGCCTCTTCCCTTTCCTTTCTCCAACTTTCATTATCAGATGAACCACACAAGATTTGTTTAGCCACGTAACCAGAATTCTCTGGCCATTCGAGCCCCGCCAGTCACTGCCAGTGAGGACGATAAATTTGGCGCCAAACCTAATCTCCATTCACTGCATGGGAACTGGAGAATCCCAGCCCCAGGTGAAGTCGGAGAATCCAGACCATTGTGAACTATGTGGGTGGCACAGTGGTTAGCACTACTCCCTCACAGCGCCAAAGACCCAGGTTCAATTCCTGACTTGGGTCACTGTCTGGGTGGAATTTGCACATTCTTCCCTTGTCTGCGTGGGTTTCCTCCGGGTGCTCCCGCTTTCCTCCCACAGTCCGAAAAATGTGCTTGTCAGGTGCATTGGGAATCAAACTCGGGTCCCTGGCACTGTGAGGCAGTAGTGTTGATCATTGTGCCACCATGTCGCTCAGGGTAGACTGTGAAAGATTTGGTAGGGTGGATATAGCAAAATGATTTCCCTCGCTGGGGGGGGGAACCCAGATCAGTCAGCATAATCTGTAAATTCAAGCAAGGTTATTTGTTAGTAAACTTGTTTTGCTAAATAGGGCAGCGAAAATGGGGAATTCTCTTCCTTCAAAAGGTTGTGGAAACTGTTGGATAGATTTTTGTTCCATCGACCTATGGTGATAAAGTAGAGTTGATGTGCATTTCATGACTGTGTTACACGATCTGTCAGGCTCACACCTATTCCTGCTCCTACATTGAGTCATTTATAGCACAGAAGGAGAGCCATTCAGCCCATCAAATTCATGCTGGCTGTTCTTTAACTTTGATGAGAATAAGCAAAGATTGTTTGAAGGTTAAGTGATACTTTTATTTAATCTGCTACCAAAAGTCATGAGAACAGCATCACGTATTAAAAGTTTTGGGCTTTTTGCGGGTAATTTTACCTGGCAGTGGTGGGAAGTGGAGCATTTCCAAATCTTAGTCCTGGCACTAACTTACTGGCTCCAATTGAGGCAGGTTAGAGGATGGTTCAATTTGTACATGGGAGGCAGAGCAATGTCTGAACCCATTTCAGGATGTGCCTCCATGTGAAAATTTTTAATTTTTGTTGTTAACTATTATTGACTGGGTTTCATGGTCCGTGGGATAAACCGACAGCTATAAGGAGATAGGAAGGGCTAGATTCTCATAGAGCAAAGGTTTTTCCAGCGCTGCCTGTGGGCCAGGAGGATCAGCAATACATGCTCCATGGTTCAAGATGCTAACCTCTTTATGAATTCCATGACCAACTGATTCCCACCATGATGCTCTCTGTGCTTTCTCAATCTCTCCTCAGCCCACGTTTGTCATGATCTCCTTCTAACCGAGACCATAAGAAATAATAAAGGGTTATGAACGTAGCCCAGTCCATCACACAAAGCAGTCTCCCATCAATCGACTCCATCTAAACTTCCCACTGCCTTGGGAAAGCTGCCAGCAATAATTAAGGACCCCAGACATTCTCTCTTCCACCTTCTTCTTTGGAAAAAAAAGATACAAAAATCTGAAAACACATGCCAACAGACTCAAGAATACCTTCTTCCCTGCGACCATCAGACTTTTGAATGATCTTACCATATATTAAGCTGTTTTTTCTCTACACACTATCTGTAACTGCAACAGTATATTCTGCACCCTCCCCTTTCCTTCTCCTCTACGTACTCTATGAGCGGTCTGTAACAGCTTACAACAATTACTTTTCACTGTATCCCACTATGGCGGCATGGTGGCGCAGTGGTTAGCATTGCTCCCTCACTGCGCCAGGGACCCGGGTTCGATTCCCGGCTTGGATCACTGTCTGTGTGGAGTTTGCACATTCTCCCCCAAATCTGCGTGGGTTTCCTTCGGCTGCTCCAGTTTCCTCTCACAGTCTGAAAGGTGTGCAACTTAGGTGCATTGGCCATGCTAAATTGCCCTGAATGTCAGGGGGATTAGCGGGGTAAATATGTTGGAATTATGGGAATAGGGCCTGGATGGGATTGTTGTCAGTGTAGACTCGATGGGCCAAATGGCCTCCTTCTATGCTGTTGGGCTTAGGACAAAGAACAAAGAACAAAACAGCACGGGAAACAGGCCCTTCGGCCCAATGAGCCCGCGCCGCCACCTCGATGTTCCCACTTCTACCCATGATCCCTGTCATCCCTGTCTATGTTTATAGATTTATGCATTAGAACCAAATTTGAGACAATTTAGGGAGAATTTGTTTTGCCAGTTAGCCTAAGAGCACATCTTTGATTATGGGAGGAAACCGGAGTACCTGGAGAAAACCCATGCAAGCACGGGGAGAATGCGCAAACTCCCACAGACACAGGCCCAAATCCATGTATCTGCACAGCACAGAGATAGTCACTGAGCTGTCATGTTGCCCATCAAATGGTCCAGGTCAAGCATACGCTAACGACGTGAAGCACTAGGATACTCTCGAAAAATCCAAGAGCAGCCCTCTCACGACCCACCACGTGTATGCCTCTTGTTAGACACGAGGACTGAAGTACCTGTAGGATAAAACAAGTACATCAATATCATCGACAATTTACACACTTCCCAGGGAACTCCCAAGGCTCATGAATGCCTATTTTAAAATCAGGTTTCTATACCCCTCCATTCCCATTCTGTTCATGTGCCCATCTAAGTACCTCTTAAATAACTCCAGAGTGCCTGCCTCCACCACTTTACTTGGCAGCGTGTTCCATACCCCCACCATCCTCTGTGTGAAAAAACTCCTTCTAGCATCCAGGGTTCTGTGTGACAGTAATAAAATAAATCAATCTTTTATGTGACCTCCATGATTTCTTCCCAGAGATTCCACAGTCTTACCCAACCTCCGCATGATCCACCCTACACTTCGCGACGTGCTTTGCACTCCCATGATCTCTGTCACCCCCAACTGCAGCTCAATGTCACCCAGCGAGCAGGGAATTCTCAATCTCACTGATTGTTGCGGAGGAAACTCACTGGAAAAATCTAGGATGTGTCCCGTTCTTAATTGCGGCAGGAGGTTTGGGAAACTCTCCTTCCCAACGTTTGCGATCCCCGTGCAAAGTTCTCTACCCAGCCATGAGTAAATAAATAGTTGAATCATTAAAAAGAGAGAGCAGTGAGGAGATAAGATGGTGCAAGCACTTGAACCAGAGGAGGTAAAAGGTTATTGCAAATTGCTGAAGGCAAGCAAAGACGTTTTATGAAAATGGGAGCTGACAGTAAGAAAATAGCTGGCACAGCTTCTTCACAAATTAAAAGCTCAACTTTTAAAGTCTCAGCACAAAGCAGATCAATGCTCTGAAAGGAATTAATAGAAATACATTGAATGACATTCAGGAGTGGACAGTAGAATCAGATCACATTTGGCTGCTCCACTATGAACTTGAACTCACTTACATAGAATCATAGAATCTTCACAGTGCAGATGGAGGCCATTTAGCCCATCAAGCCTGCTTCAACAATTCCAACCAATCCCCATAACCCCACGTATTTGCCCTGCTAACCTCTCAAAGCTAAGAGTCAATTTAGCACGGCCAATGCATTTAATCAGCACGTCTTTCTGACAGTGGGAGGAAACCAGAGCATCCGGAGGAAACCCATGCAGGAGAACGTGCAAACTCTGCACAGATAGTGACCCAAGTTGGGAATCGAATCAGGTCTTTGGCGCTGTGAGGCAGCAGTGCTGACCATTGTACCCCAAACATTGCACTCTTTAATCTTCTGTGTCTTAGTCTGACTCTGGCAAATCATAGAGTTTGCTCCAAACTGTGGGAGGAAAGAAGAATGGAAAGAAAATAACGAAAGAAATGATAAAGTTAGAAAGAGCAGAACAAAGCGAGAGAGAACGAAAAAGAGAAAGAAAGAGGGTGAAAGAGAGAGAGAGGAAAAAAGAGAGAAAGAAAGAGAGAGGGAGAAAGAAAGGAAGAGAGGTAAGGAAAGAGAATAAGAGAGAAAGGAAAGGGGAAACAGAAAAAGGAGGAGAGAGAAAGGGGGAGAGAGAAAAGGAAGAGAAAGAGAGAGAGAGGAAAGGAAGAGAAAGAGAGAGAGAGGAAAGAAAGAAAGAAAGAAAAATAAATTGAGAGAGAACAGAAGATGGAAAGGAAGGAAGGGAGGTAGGGAGAGGGAAGGAGGGAGAACTGATTTACCTACGCAAGTTTTTCTAATGACCTTCAGCTGTCTCAAGGTGTTGGCTGAGAGATATATATTGCCCGTGACACCAGGAAAATGCCTCGCGCTTCTTCAAATCTTGCCGCTGGATATTTCCCATCCACCTGAGAGCGCTGACAGACGTAATTGAACTTCTTTTGCCGGATTCAGCATTTCATTCTCTCATTTTTCAAGCAGTCCAGTGATGAAGTGGGGTGTAATTATCCAAGCTGCATTGTCAGTCAGCGAAGTGCACTGAGACACTCAGGCATATTGGAGTGCAGCAGCACACAATTCATCTCAATGAGGCAGCAGGCACTCAATCTCCATACTGCTTGTAAAGCTGCTGCTGCCGCTGTCATTATACCTCGGACTGATTGCTTTACTCACAGTTGGATGCATGAGACGAGATTTTCCGATTGGCATTACGGGTTTTTAAATGCCAGCTGTTAGTCAGGAAACCTTGGCGATTAACATGAATCACGCTGCTGTAACTCGAGGTTTCTAGATAAGTTCCATCTGAAAGGCAGAGAAAGCACAATTGATTGGGAGTCTTTTAACATTTTTTTTTTAAATTCTGTTTTCTTCCTTTGCAATCATGAGTATTGATGACTCACTGGACAGCTTCACTGGCACCAGTTCCACTTTCACATGTTGGTAGAGAGAGCCCTTAAGAGCCTTAGGACATTTGGCATATCTGCTACAACTCTCACCAACGTTTACTGATACACCAGTGTTCACAGCCTGGAATGGCTCCTGCTCGGCCCAAGACCGCAAGGAACTACAAACAGTTGTGAATGAAACCCCAGTCCATCACGCAAACCCATCCATCGACTCTGTCTACACTTCCCGCTGCCTCAGGAAAGCAGCCATCATAATCAAAGACCCCACGCACCCTGGACATTCTCTCTCCCACCTTCTTCCATCAGGAAAAAGATGCAAAAGTCTGAGGTCACGTACCGACTGATTCAAGAACAGCTCCTTCCCTGCTGTCACCAGACGTTTGATTGGACTTACCTTGCACTGAGTTGATCTTTCTCTACACCCTAGCTATGACTGTAACACTACATCCTGCACCCTCTCCTTTCCTTCCCTATGAATGGTATGCTTTGTCTGGATAGTGCGCAAGAAGCCTTTTGAAGTATAGTCATTGTTGTGAGGTTGGGAACATGGAAATATCCAGCAGAGAGCACAGAGGGGCCTCAGTTTTGTGTTTTACCCAAAAGACAGCTCCGGTGACAATGTGGCACACTTTCAGTACGGTACCGGAATGTCAGCCTCGATAATGTGCTCGAGTCTCTGAATTGGGGGACCAAAACTTCCAAACTTCTATTCTTGCACAATTTATACAGAACGACAGCTGTGTTGTGTGAAGTTAATAACACATGGAATCCCTACAGTGCAGATGGAAGCTATTCGGCCCATCAAGTCTGGAGCCACCCTTCAAAAGAGCAGTCTATCTGGGCCTACACTTATGCTCTATCCCATGAATCTGTGGGCTATTCATCATCAATCCACCTAACCTGCACATCTTTGGAGTGTGGGGGGAAATGCACACAGACACAGAGACAATGTTTCCAGTAATGCTTTCATGTTCTCCCAATGCCTGCATGGGTTTTCTTCAAATGCTCCACTTGCCTCCTACACTCCAAAGGCAGAGAAATCAAGGGCCAGAGTCAGATAAGGACTGAGTAAAAAACAGTAGGAAAGAGAAAAGAAACATTAAAAGTGCCCACCTTAACGTTTTGTACCTGAACGCTTGGAACATTCAAAAACAAAATGAATGAAGTAGTTGCAAAGGTAGATGTAAAGGTGTATGATAGAGTTGGCATTACGGAGATGTGAGCAAGGATGGGAACTATTCAGTGTTTAGGAAGGAAAGATGGAAAGGAAAATATAGTGGAATTACATTGTTGATTAAAGATGACATTGATATAATATTGAGGAAAGATATTAGCATTGATTATGTGGAATCTTTATGAACATAGAACATAGAACATTACAGCACAGAACAGGCCCTTTGGTCTTCGATGTTGCGCCGACCAATATAAAAAGCAATGACCCTCCAAACTAAACCATTCCCTTCTCTTCCATATACTTATCAACTAACCTCTTAAACGCCACCAAACTTGGCGCATCTACAACTGCTGCAGGCAGGGCATTCCACTCCCGAACCACCCTTTGGGTAAAGAACCCACCTCTGATATCCGTCCTATAACTATCACCCCTTAATTTAAAGCTGTGTCCCAATATGGGTTGAGTTAAGAAATATGGGTTGAGTTAAGAAATAAAAAAGGACAAAAACATTGGTGGGGACTATCAGACTGAACTGGTAATGTTAGGAAAAGCATTAGACAAAAAAATCAGAGATACGTGCGTTAAAAGAATATCTGTGATTATGGGTGACTTTAATCCGCATATAGATTGGGACAGTCAAATTAGTCACGTACAATCGAGGAGGGATTTTGGAGTGTATGTGGCAAGGTTGTACTGGAGTGATACATTGAGAAATCAGCGAGGAAGCAAGCCACCTTGGACTGGGTGTTGTGCAATGAGAAAGGATTAGTTGCCTATTTGTTGTGAGAGAACCCTTGGGAACGAGTGACCATAATACGGTAGAATTCTTTGTCAAAGTGGATAACGATGTAGTTGATTCTGAGAACGTGAATCTGAATGAAGGTAACTATGATGGTGTGAGGTGTGAATTGGCCAGGATGGACTGAGAAACATTACTGAAAGGAGAGACAGTGGACAGGCAATGGCAACCATTTAAACAACAATGAGGTGAACTCCAGTTTGTTCCTGTTCGGCACAAGAGCGGCAAGGGAATTGTGGCCAAACCATTGCTTGCCAGGGAAATTAGAGTTAGCATTAGATTTAAGAAAGAAGCATGCAAAATGGCAAGAGAAAAGAACAGGCCTGAGGATTGGGAGCAGTTCAAAATTCAGTAGAGGAAGACCAAGAGAGTGATTAAGAGGAGAAAAAAATGGAATGTGAAAGTAAACTAGCGGGGAACATAAAAACTGACTGTAAAAGTTTCTAAAAATGTGTAGAAGAAAAAGATTGATAAACACAAGCATAGGCTCCTTATAGTCAGAAACAGGAGAATTCATAATGGGGAATGAAGAAATGACTGATGGATTATATTTGTACTTTGCTTCAGTTTTCAGGAAAGAAGATATGAATAATGTATCAGAAGTGCTGAGAGGAACATGTTTTAGTGAGGAGGTGAACAAAATTAGCATCAGTCGAGAAATAATTCTGAGGAAAATGATGGGATTGAAGGTGGATAAATCTCCTGTTAATCTTCATCTCAGAATTCTTTAGAAAGTGGTCCTAGAAATAGTAGATCAATTGGTAGTTATTTTCCAAAATTCTTTGGACTCTGAAATGGTTGCTACAGATTGGAGGGTAGCTAATGTAAACCCATTATTCAAAAGAGCAAGGCAGAGAGAAAACAGGAAGCTAAAGACCAGTGAGCCTAATATCAGCACTGGGGCAATTGCTAGAGTCCATTATCAAGGCTTTCGTAACTCAGAATTTGGAAGGCAGTTGTATAATCAGACAAAGTCGGCATGGATTTACAAAAGGAAAATCAGGCTTGATGGTTCTATTGGAATACTTTGAGGATGTAACTAGTAGAGTTGATCGAGGAGAACCAGTGGATGTGATTTATTCAGACTTTCAAAAGGCTTTTGACAAGGTCTCACATAACATTCGACTATGTGAAGTTAAAGCACACAGGATTGCAGGAAATGTCTTGAGATGGAGAGAAAGCTAGTTAGTAGATAAGAAGCAAAGAGTTTGCACAAATGGGTCTTTTTCTGATTGGCAGTCAGTGATTAGTGAGATTCCACAAGAATCTATGCTAGGAACGTAACTGTTCACGTTATATATTAATGATTCGGAAGGGGGAACTGAATGTATTATCTCCAAATTTGCGGATGATACAAAGTTGGGTGGGAGGGTGAGCTGTGAGGAGAATGCAGAGATGCTTCAACGTGATTTGGACTGGCTGAGTATGTGGATATCTATATGGCTGATGCAGTATTATGTGGATGAATGTGAGATTATCCACTCCAGTAGCAATAATAGAAAGATTGATTATTACTTGAATAGTGTAAATTAAGAGAGGTAGATACTCAATGAGACCTGGGTGTTCTTTGCATGAGTTGATAAAGGCATGCACACAGATTTAACAGGCTCTGAAGAAGGCAAATTGTATGTTGGCCTTTATAGCGAGAGAATTTGAGTTTAGGAATAAGGCTGTTTTATTGCAATTCCTTGGGGTATTGACAACGCTACATCTGGAGTATTGTGTACAGTTTTCATGTCCTTATCTGAGGAAGGATGTCCTTGTTATCAAGGGAGTGCAGCACAGGTTTACCAAGCTGATTCCTGGAATGGTAAATCTGTCATATAAAGAGAGACTAAGTCGGTTAGGATTATATTCACTGGAGTTTAAAAGAGTGAGAGGGGATCTCATAGAAACTTATAACATTCTAACAGGGTTAGACAAGGCAGGTTCAGAAAGAATAGATGGTGGGAGAATCCAGAACTAGGCGTTATAGTTTGGGGAAAAGGAGTAAACCTTTCAGGATTGAAGTGAGAAGACATTTCTTCACTCACAGGGTGGAGAATGTGTGGAATTCACTCCCACAGAAAGAAATAAAAAAGGACAAAAACATTGGAGGAGGGAGTGCTATCAGACCACCAAACTGTAGTGGTAATGTTGGGAAAAACATTAAACAAAAACATGTGTGATTTCAAGTAGAAATTAAATAAAGCTTTTAGGCTTAAATGATCAAGGGATATGGGGAAGAGGGGGGGATCGGGATATTGAATTTGATGATCAACGTGAATGGCAGAGCAGGCTTGAAGGGCCGAATGATTTACTCCTGCTTCTACTTTCTATGTGTGGGTTAGGGATTGATTGGCCATGCTGAATTCCCCCTCAGTGTCAGGAGGGTAAATATGTGGGGTTACGGCCTGGGTGGGACTGTTATCACTGCAGGCTAAATTGGCTTAATGACCTTCTGCTGTACCGTGTGTATTCTATGAACGTCCAAGCTCCACACAGACCAAGGCCAAAATTGAACCCAGGTTTGCCTGGCGCTGTAAGCCAGCAGTGCTAACCACTGGGCTGCCACATAGAAGCATGAATTTCTCAATTAACCTTGGAGCCTTCGAGTCTGTGGCCAATTTTTGTTTCTTTCGTCGTGTGCTTTGCTCAGCTGACGGTCCCTGGATTGAAGTGTGATAATATTTACTCGCAGTTTAAACCCCCCTCAATCTTTTGGAACTGAATTTTTACCCTGGGGATTTTCACTTCACTGACTTTGCGAATTGGAGAGAAGAACGCATGAGAACACAGGTTGAAAGCGTGTGATGGTAGCGTCCGCTAGTGCGTCCGAGAATAAACTCCTGCTTCAGCTATAGAAAGGTTGAAGTAGTTCAGAATGTCGAGGCTTTGCTTCCCTGTGCAACATCTATCCCAACTGAAGAACAACCAGTGCGGCCAAATGAATAGCTTAAATGAATTGAATTGATTTATTATTGTCACTAGTATTAGTATACTGAGAAAAGTATGTTTTTTTTGTGCGTTATAGAGACAAAGCATATTGTTCATGGACTACATAGCAAAGAAGGAAAGGGAAGGGAACAGAATGTAGTGTTATAGTCATAGCTAGGGTCTGGAGAAAGATCAGCTTAATGTGTGATAGGACCATTCAAATTCTGACAGCAGCAGGGAAGAAGCTATTCTTGAATCGGTCAAAAAAAAGAGAGTTTTGTCTCTTTCTCCTGATGGAGGAAGGGGGGAGAGAGTACATCTGACGTGTTTGAGATCCTTGATTTCGCTGGCTGCTTTTCCAAGCAATGGGAAGTGTAGACGGAGTCAATGGATGGAAGGATGGTTTGCATGGTGGGTTGGGCTATGTTCACAACCCTTTGTAGTTTCTTGTCATTTTGGGTAGAGCAGGAGACATACCAAGCTGTGATACATCCAGAAGAGATATGTTCAATGGTGCATCTACAAAAAGTTGTGAGAACTGTAATGGACTTGTCGAATTTTCTTCGCCTTCTGAGAAAGTAAAGGGATTGGTGGGCTTTCTCAACTATAGTGTCAGAGTGGAGGGATCAGGGCACATTGATGGTGATCCGGACACCTAAAACTTGAAGCTCGCAACCATTTCCACTTCATTACACCATTGATGGAGACAGGGTTATGTCTTCCACTACGCTTCCTGATTGGACGCCCAAGGTCCGTGAGCATTTTCAGTTGCTGAGGAAAGCTGGGAGAAGGTCAAAGTTCAGCCAAGGTCAAAGGACCAGGAGAGAGGTCACAGCGTGGAATATTGACTGAGGAACTAAATAGAGGGTTGCTGGATGAAGGGAAATCAAAGAATGATAAAGAGTTCCAGAGTGCTAAGGCACTGAGAAAGAAGTGATTTTAATTGGGAGATTTTATAACATATCTTGACCTCAAAACATTGCAATTGTGATGAAAGATACACCCCCAACTTTGGAAAATCCTTTTTGCATCTACCCTGTCAAGTTCTGTTAGAATTCTATAGGCTTCTATGAGATGAGCTTCTATACTTAAAAACTACTCTATTTACATTATTTACGATATGACATAATGCCTTATAGAAAAGGAACATCTCCCCTCAGAGCTGCTGACAGTATCTCACCTGGTGTCAATACCATGTCATCATGTGCCCCATAGATTGGCATGTGCATTCCATAAACCCTTTACACCACACATTTCTCTTGCAAGATCAGCACTGCTCTTTATCTCATAACTAACGAGTGGGTGAAATTTAAACCTTGCCAGATTGGTGTAAATCTTTCAGTGGAGAGTTTAAATTACCCCGGCTGTTAGCCTACCCTGGAGCTGTCAAAGTGTATTTTCATTGCTCCTCTGAGGAGGCAGCAAGAGACAGCTGTTCAAGGCCAGTGGGTTCTTTTCTAAATATAGGCAAGTCAGACCCTGAACTGAGCAGGAGCTGGTAGTGAGTTACCTTTTAGAAGAATGGATTAGGATTAGCGAGGAGGCATGCAAAAGATAAATAGACTCATAGAAAAACTACAGTGCAAACAGGCCCTTCGGCTCACAAGTTGCGCCAATCTTATCTCTACCTACTAGGCTTACTTATAACCCTCAATCCTATTAAGTCCCATGTACTCATCCAGAAGTCTCTTAAAAGACCCTATCAAATTTGCCTCCACCACCACTGATTCCACTCACCCACTATCCTCTGAGTGAAAAATATATAACAACGTTCATATCCATGTGGGGTTCAGAGGAGCTGGAGCATCTTCTCGGCTCCACAATGAATCCTAGGCCCTGAATTACAATCTAGTGGCCTTCCCGCCCCTGCACTCCCGACTGCGGTCTCCAAGTTTCCTGGACTTGAGCCACTTTACCCTAAATTCTCACACGAAACAGGTGAGAGGTCAGCCAATGACATTTAACTAAGGCCACAATCCTTCCAGGCCTTCGTTTCTATAGAAACTCAGAATCATAGAATCCTTACATTACAGAAAGAGGCATTCGCTCCTCGCGTGTCCGAAAGAACACCCCAAGCAGGTTAGCATCCTCCACCCACTTCCCCTCCATCTATAACCCCACCCATCTAGTTTGGCCAATCCACTAATCTTCACATCTTGGGCCACTAAGGGACAATTTAACATGACCAATCCACCTGGAATGGTGGTGGGGGAGAAAACATGGTCTCGTGGTATTATCTCTGGACTATTAATTCAGAAACTCAACTAATGTTTTGGGGACCTGGGTTCAAATCCTGCCATGGCAGATGGTGGAATTTGAATTTAATAAATATATCTGGAATGCAGAATCTACTGGTGATCATGAAACCATTGTTGATTGTCAGTAAAACCCCATCTGGTTCATTAATACCCTTTGGGGAAGGAAATCTGCTGTCCTTGTCTGGTTTAGCCTAGAGAATCACAAGCGATGTGGTTGATACTCAATTACCCTCAGGTAACTGCGCAATAAATACTGGTCAGTCAGTGACATCCATGTCCTACAAATTAATTTAAAAAAAAGCCCTGCACATCTTTGGACTCAGAGGAAGCCCATGCAGACATGGGGAGAATGTGCAAATTGCACACAGACGGTGACCCAAGGCTGGAATCAAACCCGGATCCCTGACAATGTGAGGCAGCAGTGCTAACCACTGTGCCACCAGGCTGCCAGTTTCCCTTTGAACTCAGGCCAAACCCATCCACTGAAAAATTGGCCCCAGTTAAAACTGGGAAGTGACAAAAGCTGAGAACAGAGGCATCTGTCGATCCTTCAAGCTGAAAAGAAAACAAAAATGAAATTGGTTATTCCTAATTTCCAGGGTCCATCAGAACCAGAGCGGTGATCATGCCAAAGGATTAATGTGCTCCGTGTAATGGAGAAACTGAGGTGGTTTCAGCTGTGATGTGAGAGTCTCCTTGAGAAAGATGAGAATCTTAGTGAATGTACTTTGCATTTCTAACTGCAGTGGGAGGGACTGAGCTGGTTGGGAACTGAAAACCCAACACAAATTCATTTCCTTCCCTGTGCATTTTCTTTCGATGAAAATGATCTTTTCTTCCGTCGAAGGGAGATCCTCAAGGAGATCCATTTCAGACACTCATGCTGCTCACCAAGACAAGTTATTCGCTGTGACAGAGAATCCCAACACAATGAAACCAAATTAACCATAAGGTGTGAAGAGGACCTCAAGTTTTCATTCAGGTTTTTATTCAAGTGTAGGACATGGACGTTACTGGATGGCCAGCATTTATTGCCCATCCCTAGTTACCCCTTGAGGGGATAGTGGTGAGCTCCCTTCTTGAATCACTGCAGTCCATGATCTGTGAGTTCACTCACAATACCTTTAGGGAATTCCAAGAATTTGACCCAGTGACTGTAAAGGAATGGCGATATGTTTCCAAGGAATGGTTTGGAGGGGAACTTGCAGGTGGTGGTATTCCCATGTGTCTGTTATCATTATCCTTCTAGGTAGAAGTGGTTGTGAGTTTGGAAGGTGCTGTCTTAGGATCTTTGGTGAATTGCTGCAGTGCATCTTGTAGATAGTACACACTGCTGCTACTGAGTGTCGGTGGTGGAGGGATTGAACGTGATGCCAGTCAAGCAGGCTGCTTTGTCCTGGATGGTGTCGAGTTTCTTGAGTGTTGTTGGAGTTGTACCCATTTAGGCAAGTGGGAAATATTCCATCACACTCATGACTTGTGCCTTCTAGATGGTGCATAGACTTTGGGGATCAGAACGTTAGTTATTCACCGCAGTATTCCTAGCCTCTGACCTGCTCTCTTGTAGCCACTGTGTTTATGTGATGAGTCCAGTTGAGTTTCTGAACAATGGTAACCCCAGGATGTTGACATGAGGCCTTTCATCAGTGGGTTGAAATCCTTTGTTGTCCAAAACCTGTGTGTTTTATCCTCCACTAGTGAACAAAGACACAAAGTTGACTTTAGATGCTTAAACATGATTTCCTTCATTTTGTAGTTGCTTAAACACAGTGGCACAATGGTTAGCACTGCTGCCTCAGAGCTGTGGGACACAGGTTCGAATCCCCGTTTGGGTCACTACCTGTGTGGAGTTTGCACATTCTCCCCATGTCTGCATGGGTTTCCTCTGGGTGCTCTGGTTTCCTCCTACAGTGCAAAGATGTGCGGGTTAGGTGCATTAATCATGCTAAGTTGCCCTTCAGTGTCTCAGGGTGCGTTGCTTTCAGGGATTAGCAGGGTAAATGTATGGGGTGGCCGGGCTAGAGTCTAGGTGGGATTGATTGTTGTTGGTGCAGACTTGATGGGCCGAGTGGCCTCCTTTTGGATTGTATGATTCGAAACAAGAGTCAATACTTGCCATGCTTAAGCCAAATACTTACTATTTGTTACTTTACATAAGATTGCTTGTCCGGCCAGGATTTTATCACATGGGATCAGCCTTCCTTTTTCTTTTCAGATGTTGTTTCTTCTTCCTGTGAGCTTTGATCTCAGATTTTTCAAAAGAACACAAACTCTTTGTGTTAGAATTCTTATTCCCCAAAGGCTGCTTGCCAGCCGGTCAATGGATTGATCAGAAACCCCACAGCATCATTCATAGAACATAGAACATAGAACATTACAGCACAGAACAGGCCCTTCGGCCTTCGATGTTGCGCCGACCAATATAAAAAGCAATGCCCCTCCAAACTAAACCATTCCCTTCTCTTCCATATACTTATCAACTAACCTCTTAAACGCCACCAAACTTGGCACATCCACAACTGCTGCAGGCAGGGCATTCCACTCCCGAACCACCCTTTGGGTAAAGACCACCCTTTGGGTAAAGAAATTCGAGTAGGCCAATCAAATAGAGCCATCGTAGAGGTTCTGGTTCCTCCAGAGCCCACCATGGTTTGGGTTTAAGTACATGTACCTTACATTAACGTACATCCAGCTTCCGTGGGTGGCACGGTGAATTAGCACTGCCTGGGATCGCTTCCTGGCTTGGGTCACTGTCTGCACGTTCTCCCCATGTCTGCGTGGGTTTCCTCTGAGTACTTCAGTTTCCTTTCACAGACTTAAAGACGTGCTGGTTGGATGCACTGGCTATGCTAAATTCTCCCTCATGTACCCGAACAGGCGCCAGAATATGGGGACTGGAGGAATTTCCACAGTAGCTTCATTGCAGTGTTAATGTAAGCCTGCTTGTGGCTAATAAATAAACTTTACCTTATTTTACATTCCATTGCCTAGATAAGGAGACACTGGCTCCACATTGTCTATAAACAGATTGGGGGCCAACTGTTACATCTCACACCTTGTGGTCTATGATAAGCGTGGCACAGTGGTTAGCACTGCCTGCTCCAAGAAGCCCAGGTTCAATTCTGGTGTTGTGATTGTGCAAACTCCAGACAGACATTCTCCCCATGTCTGCGTGAGTTTCCTCCAGATGCTTTTATTTCTACCCACAGTCCAAAGATGTGCAGGTTAAGTTGATTAGCCCTGTCATATTGTCCCTAAATGTCAGTGGGATTAGCAGGGTATATGTTGGGGTCATGGGGAATAGGGGATTGATCCCCTATCTGGGATTGTTGTTGGTGCAGGCTTGATGGGCTGAATGGCCTCCTTCTGCACCGTAGGGATTCTACGATGCTAAATTTGAGGCCAGCTTGGCCACAGGAAAGCCCAGCATGCTTAGAAATAACTTTGACCAAAAATCAGGTTTGCTTGAAGAGATTTTCAAAAAGTTAAAGTTTATTTAGTGTCACAAGTAGGCTTACATTAACACTGCAATGAAGTTACTGTGAAAATCCCCTAGTCGTCACACTCCAGCGACTGTTCGAGTTACACGGAGGAAGAATTTAGCACGGCCGGTGCATTTAATCTCTGCAATCATTTGGTCATCGCAGTTTCTAATGTGATGAATGCGTCTGCAAATGACTTCTGCCAAGCTGTTCAAGGAGCAAAGTGTAAAACTGGCACTGATTGGCATCCACTTGCTGAGGCTGCACTGCTGAATTTAAGACTTAGCAAGTGTGGCACCTGCATGTTGTTAACTAAATGAGCCACCTTAAGGGAGTAGGCACTTTGCAGTGATTACCCTCCAGTGTTGTCCCTTGTATTGCTTATTTGCTCTTTCAGCACATTCCAGAGGGTCTGAAAATAAAAAGCAGCTGGGTTATTACCACACCAGTTTGAGGGGTGATTCAGACGCAACAGGCAGTGGAGGACAGAAAGCCTTCCTCTGCATCAGCGTTTGCTAATTGTTCTGGGAAGTGGTTCACTTCAGCCCGCGTCCAAATTGGGAAGTGTTCCTTTCCCTCCACATTAATATCGGGAGAAACAAAATTGCAATCGCATCTTAGCAAAGTTCACGTTAAAAGGAAAATACTGCGGAGGCTGGAACCTGAAACAAAAACAGAAAATGCTGGAAAATCTCAGCAGGACTGACAGCATCTGTGGGGAGAGAATGGAGCCAACGTTTCGAACATGAATGATGCTTTGTCAGAGAAGGGTCATCTGTACTCGAAACATTGGCACCATTCTCTCCCCACAGATGCTGCCAGACCTGCTGAGATTTTCCAGCATTTTCTGTTTCTGTTCCGCGACTACATTCACAGGATTTGCCAGGTTAGTGGGTTAATGGGTCTCAGCAATAGCGTAAGAAGCCTGACAACACCAGGTTTTAGTCCAACCGATTTATTTGATAGTAAACTCACAAGCTTTTGAGGCTCTGCTCTTCGTCAGGTGAATGAGGTATTCTGGTGTCAAACAGCACATATAACAGCACAGACTGTTTACAGATTACTGATTAGAATGCAAATCTTTACACCTAACCTGCTATTCAAGTCTTAAAGTGGCTGACAATGTGAGTGGACAGAGCACTGAGCACAAGTTAGAGAGATGTGTATTGTCTGCAGCACAGTAAGTGAGGTTTTGGCTAATCCAGGCAAGTCATGGGGGTTAGTGCTCAGTGCTCATCTCAGCAATAGGTCAGGGAGGTTACTGGCACCCTCAAAGCTCCTAAAGTTTCTTCGTATTGTTCTTGGAGTTCCCATTGCTAGGCAAAATCTCTTCAGGCTTCTCTGACTGTAGCATCAGACCTGCCATCGTGTCTTCTTTGCCTCTTCTTCCTGCCGGCTGAAGTGTCAGTAAAAAAAATAGGGGATAATGTATTTTGTCCAGGCGCCCACCACAGCTACACAGCAGGGGTAGACAGAAGCAAAAATACTGCAGGTGCTGGAAATCTGAATACGGGAAATGCTAGAGGAACACAGCAGTATTTGCACTGTGGCTCACTGGTTAGCACAACACCAGGGACCCGGGTTCGATTCCCGGCTTGGGTCACTGTCTGTGTGAAGTTTGCACATTCTCCACACGGGTTTCCTCCGGATGCTCCGGTTTCCTCCCACAATCCAAAAGAATAAGCGTACAGCTTATATCCCAGTGACCACATAAGGAAATACTGGCTCCAAGTTGTCTGTGAACAATCTCTTTGCTGGAGTAAGTTGTTACATTCAACACCTTGTGCCCTATGATAAGAGTGACACAGTTGTTAGCACTGCCTCTTCACAACTCCAGGGACCCAGGTTCAATTTCAAAGTTGCTGGTGTACTTCATTGGCCATGCTAAATTCTCCCTCAGTGTACCCAAGCAGGCTCTGGAGTGTGGCGACTAGGGGATTTTCACAGTAACTTCATTGCAGTGTTAATATAAGTGTACTTGTGACACTAATAAATCAACTTAAAGTAAACATCTGTGGACAAAGGGAACAGAGTCAACATTTCAGCTCATGAACTTTCATCTAGGTTTGGTTTCCACTTGAAATAGTATTTGGATTTCTCTTCGGGTAGCTTGCAATCTGTTTTGGATTGGGAAAGTTTTCCAACTCTTATGAATCACACTCCAGTAGGATTCTTCAGAGTAGATATCTCTCATACAGAGAGATTCCATCCTCTCCTCTTAGTCTGTTACACATGACCATTGATTTCACCATTATATTTTCAGAATTAACTTCATGGTATGTGAACATCACCAGCATTTATTGCCCATCTCTTGAGAAAGTGGTGGTGAGCTGCCTTCTTAACCCACTGCAAGCTCTTGAGATGTAGGTACACCCACAATGCTGTTAAGGAGTTAATTCTAGCACTTTAACCCAGCAACAGTGAAGGAACCATAAGATCATAAGATGTGGGAGCAGAATGAGGACATTTGGCCAATCGAATCTGCTCTGCCATTTGATTATTGCTGATAAGTCTCTCAACCCCGTCCTCCCATCTTTCCCCAGTAACTTTTGAATCCCTTACCAATCAAGAACCTATCTACCTCTGTCTTAAATACACTCAATGACCTGGCCTCCATAGCCTTCTGTGCTAATGAGTTCCACAAATTCCCTTTGGCCAAAGGAATTCTTCCTCATCTGAGTTCTAAAGGGTCATTCCTTTACTCTGAGGCTGTGTCCACAGATCATAGTCTCACCTATCAATGGAAACATCTTCCCAATGTCCACTCTATGAAGGCCTTTCAATATTCTGTATGATTCAGTGAGATACCACCGCCCCCCCCCCCTCATCCTTCTGAACTCCATCCATTGAGTACAGACCAGAGTCCTCAAACACTCCTCATATATCCATTCCTGGGGTCACGATACACATTATGATCTCATTTGCATAACTATTATCCATTATTCTACACTCAGAACTACTGAAAGGTCACAGTCTGAAACATTAATCCTGTTTCTCTCTCCAGCAGTAAACGGTTATCTGTTTGCTGCCATTTAGTGGCCCCAGAGATTAAAATAAGTTTAATCTTTACCTGCTCTTTACAGCCTGCTTGTTTCTGGCTATGGAATGCACAGACCTCTCAGAATAATGTCCAGAATTCTCATAAAGTCTTACTTCACGCAGACACGTCCCTAACAGTTTCTAATTATCCCAGCTGCTTTTTAATCATTTTGTTTCCTGTTTTGGGGGAGTTTTGTCAGTAAATTGGGCACTAGCTGTTTTTTTCTCATTTTCAAAAAGTGATTGGAAAAGTCTCTGAAACGCACAGGAAGAGGGGGAACCCATGATGCCAATGTGGTAACTTCACATTGCCTGTAAAGTGGTTAAAAAAAAGGTGAAAGCAATCCTTCTTAAAGCTAGCCTGCACCTCTTAAAAGGGGAGATGGATATTGATGAGACAAGGGTGTATGACAAATGAAACCCTCTGACCCCCACTACTGCTGATAACCCCCCTCCCCCGAACATTGCACCTTCCTCACCAATCACACCCCCCCTCCCCCAGCCAATCATTGGCCCCAATATCCACCCCCACCAATCACTAGCCCCAATATCCACCCCCACCAATCACTAGCCCCAATATCCACCCCCAACCAATCACTGGCTCCAATATCCAGCCCCAACCAATCACTGGCTCCATATCCAGCCCCAACAATTGTTGGCTCCAATATCCACCCCCAACCAATCACTGGCCCCAATATCTCCCCAACCAATCACTGGCTCCAATATCCACCCCCCAACCAATTATTAGCCCCAATATCCACCACAACCAATCACTGGCCTCAATATCCACCCCAACCAATCACTGGCCCCAATATCCACCCCCTAACCAATCATTGCCCCAAATCCACCCCAAACAATCATTGGCCCCAATATCCACCCCCAACCAATCATTGGTCCCAATATCCATCCCCACCAATCACTGGCCCCAATATCCACCCCCAACCAATCATTGGCCCCAATATCCACCCCCACCAATCACTGGCCCCAATATCCACCCCCAACCAATCATTGGCCCCAATATCCACCCCCACCAATCACTGGCCCCAATATCCACCCCCAACCAATCGTTGGTCCCAATATCCATCCCCACCAATCACTGGCCCCCAATATCCACCTCCAACCAATCGTTGGCATTGATAACCCCCCTCCCACTGCCAATCACTGGCCCCAATATTTACCCCCACCATTCACTGGCCCCAATATCCAACCTTGCTGCCAATCACTGGCGAAGATAACAACCCCCACCCTTCCCCCCTGCCCACTGTGGTGATCACCATTGCAGAGTTCACCCCACTGCCTCCCCAAAATGGCTCCACTCCCCACTCCAGTCCTCACCTCTTGGCACTGTCTGGTGCATGGTAGGCATTGCCAGGTTGCCTGTTGATGGGGACCATGCATACTCCGTTGAGGACCTCCTCCAGCGAGGTCGTTAAGACGAGTGATCCCAGATGATTGTTTCCCGGAGTCGCTAGGCATATCTAAATAAATTCATGAATATTTACATCAGCCTCATGCTCCCCCTCCTACCCCAAGCCAGTAAGGTCACAAGAGGCGAGAAATTGGGCGCAAACCTAATTTTTCGCTGCTTGCCCAATCTTACCAATTTGCAACACCCATCGACCAACGTGAAGAGCCCTTAAGATCACCGGTAGAGGATCACAATGCAGTGCTGCAAGAAGTTTAATGAACTCACACAAATAGCCAAGGCAGCGAACAAATCTCCAAAATGCTATTCCCTACCGACTGCGCTGCCCACCTCGTACACAACTCAATGTTTCATATCATCATCACTCACCTACCAACAACCTCTGCCAACCAGATTTTCACATCGCACTCTCACACAGTGCTGTAAACCGCACAACCAAATCTCACAGCTGCCAGCTATTCAACCATGACAGCCACACCAATCAAACCAGACCTTGTCTCAATCAATTATTTCCTCTCTTGCAGGACACAAATAATCTCAGATTTTATCCCGTGCTAAGCTTATTTTTCTTTTTTGAGTTTATTTATTTGTGTCACAAGCTTACATTAACACTGCAAAGAGTTTACTGTGAAAATCGCCACATTCCTGCACTTGTTCGGGTACACTGAGCGAGAATTTAGCATGGCCAATGCACCCTAACCAGCTTGTCTTTTGGACTGTGGGAGGAAACCAGAATACCCGGAGAAAACCCATGCAGACATGGGGAGAATACACAGGCTCTGCACACACAGTGACCCAAGGTGGGAATCAAACCCACCTCTCTGGCCCTGTGAGACAGCAGTGCTAACCATTGTGCCACTCTGCCTCCCTGGCATCCTGGAGCCTCATATATACAACATTGAAAGATCATTTGAAGACTTCACTTGCACGCAATTCCAGTCAAGTATTTTTTTACCTTTATGTTTCAGTTTATATAATGCTCACCTTTACATGTTCCCTGAGCTGACAAAATTAGGAATGAAACATTGAAGGATCACAATGATTAGGCACCAGCTCTCCACCAATGAGAGAAAGACCTCGGTTAAAATTCTGTCCAGATTGATGTAGCGAACATGTTGTTATCTGCCGGTTGTAATGGCCCTACACAAAATGAGGTTGGAGAGTCTCAAGTTTGCTCCTAATGGGCAATAAATTGGCAATCTCACGCAGAGACGTCACAAGCTAACTGTGTAGAAAATGTAAACTGGCGGGGAGAATCAAAGGAGCTTCCATTTGCGTTTAGTTGTACTGGCCCTCCCCAGGGAGTGCTTGATGCTGAGGCCAGTGAGTTAACCTATTACTATCGTGCTGCACAACTCCACCTAATGTGGAACTGAAACCAGAATGTTTTGCTCATTTTATGTGCCGCTTGCAAACTCAGAGTCAAAATGCATCAAATGAATCTTCAAATATCTCAGTCTCCAATTTTAGTTTTCATCTTAAATCTGTTACTTATTAGGAGCCACATCCCGCTCACCCATCACTCCTGAACTTGCTCATATATAGTAGTTCTTCAATTCTGGCTTCCTATATGTCAAACTTCTTTGTGCTGAGGTATCTCCTCAAGAACTACTCCACAGCTGAGTTTCAGAGAATATACATCTTCATGCGTGGCATGGCTCCAGGGACCTTGGTTTGATTCTTGGCTCGGGTCACTGTCTTTATGGAGTTTGCACATTCTCCTCATGTCTGCGTGGGTTTCCTCCAGGTGCTCCTGTTCCCTCCCACAGTCCAAAGGTGGTGAGGATTAGGTTGATTGGCTATGCTAAAGTTGCCCTTTAATGTCCTGAGATGTTGTAGGTTAGAGGGATTAGCGGGTGAAATATTTAGAAATATGGGGTTGGGACCTGGCTGGGATTGTAGTCAGTCTAGACTCAATGGGCCAAATGGCCTCTTCCTGCACTGTAAAGTTTCTATGATTCTATAATTCATTCAGACCATTCTCTTCACACTCCAAATATTGACTGTCTATTCAGGGCAGTTCCCAACCAGTTCACCCATATCTCAGGTCATATGACCCATCTCCTTAAAGGGGCTATGCTCCAACATACATAACACTCTTCATCCCTGATTTTTGGTTCTGCCCCATTGGCCATCCTGTCTTTTGCTGTCAAGTTCTAAACTCTGGAATTTCCTCCTGAAAATGCTCCACTCAAACAATTTTTTCCTCCTTTTATTTTTTTGATTTGATTTTATTTATTATTGTCACGGGTATTAGTGTACAGTGAAAAGTATTGTTTCTTGCATTTGATATAGAGAAAGTATACCATTCATGGAGAAGGAAAGGCGAGGGTGGAGAATGTAGATTAACAGTCATACCTAGGGTGTAGAGAAAGATCAACTCAGTGGCAGGTAGGTCCATTCAAAAGTCTGACGGCAGCAGGGAAGAAGGTGTTCTGGAGTCAGTTGGTACATGACCTCAGATTTTTGTATCTTTTTCCTGACTGAAGGAGGTGGAAGAGAGAATATCCAGGGTGCGTGGGGTCCTTAAATATGCTGGCTGCTTTTTCCAAGGCAGCAGGAAGTGTAGACGGAGTCAAAGCTTAGGAGCATGGTTTGCGTGACGGATTGGACTTTATTTTGTAGTTTCTTGCAGTCTTGTCTAACTCTTCAAAGAGATTTGGCTTGTTGTCATTTTGGTCTGGATTTTTCCGCCCCTGGCTGGGTGAGGGAGGTAGGATGGGAACTGAGTGGTCCACTCACTCCAATCTTACCCCCTCCTCCTCTAATGCTATCTCAACATGGCAAACTAAGCATCAAGTGGTCAAGTAGAAGCTGCCCAGTGATAGAGTGGCCAATTAGCCTTGTGAAGTGGCGAGGTTGGTGGCGGCAGGTCCTTGGTGAATCAGAGATTGAGGGCCAAATGCTCAGTAGAAGGCAGGGGGAGGGGGTGTGGTTAGGCCATAAAGCAGAGTTCAGTCTCAAAAACAGTTAATTAATAATATCTGATAGCATCCAAATGCCGCCAACTTCACCAGCTGGCTCTGCTGTTAAATGCATCCATTGTCTACACGCAGATCTTCTTAATGCCCCTGTGCTGTCTCCTCAGCTCTGGCACAACCCACTCCCAATGGTTTTCCCCTGTGTTTAACAGAAATTGAGTGATCGACATAAAATGAGCTTGGGTCTCCAAGGTCATTGTTGGTCCTCTGGTGTTTTAAAGATGGCGGCCTGGTCTTCCAATTTTGGCGCACGATCGGAGATTGGCGGGATGACACTGGATTGTCGACCCAATGTCATCACTTTGTGTTTTCTGTAAACACAGACAGTAGAGAGGAGTGGGGGAAGAATCATCTGCCCACTTTGCAATGTCCAATCTTATATAAATACCATTGTTACTGTTTATGCAACTTCTGTTTTGATTGTAATAACTGTTCTTCATTAAGGTCGCTCGCTCCTTCCACCCTTCCAAATCCCCCCACCCCAAAAAATACCTACCATAATAAAAATAGCAGGAAGGTAAGAAACAGATTCTAAAATATGGAGAAATCTACATGAATGTTTCTTTGCTGATATCACTGACAGACGGATTAAAGGGGTTGTGTCCAACCTTTTTTGAAAGTTCAGAATGTCCCACAGTTCTTTACAACCAATAAAATATTTTAGCAGTGTTGTCACTCATAATTTTTGCATAGATTGCAATGTAAAGTTTATTTATCAGTGTCACAAGTAGGCTTACGTTAACACTGCAATGAAGTTACTGTGAAAATCCCTTAGTCGTCACCCTCCAGTGCCTGTTTGGCTACACTGTGGGAGAATTTGGCATGGCCAATGCACCTATTGGCCATGGTTTCTTTCTACTGTGGGAGGAAACCTTTGCAGGCACGGGGAGAATATGCAAACTCTACACAGACAGTGACCCAAGCCAGGAATTGAACCTGGATTCCTAGTGCAGTGAGGCAGCAGTAAAGGGTAGGGGCCAGGTTGGGATTGTGGTCAGTGCACTCTCGATGGGCCAAAGGGCCTCTTTCTGCACTGTAGGGTTCTATGGTTCTCTTTGGTACATCTGACCTGACACAGCCTTTGTTGTGATTGCCGATACCATCCTCTTCCAACATTCCACTGTCATCTAGCTGACAGCAATTACACTTGCATAACTCCATTCGAATCAGAGGTAGAGGATCACTCGCAATGGTATCTCTTCCTGGGGGTGTCCATGTCATTTTCCGTCTGGTGTCTCCCAGGAACCTTCTTCAGTCCCTCTTAAATCTCATCCACATGGTCTTTCTTGCTTTCCAGCTGAAGGTGCAGCGTCAGTTTTCAATTGCACCTTGGCAACACCTAGATTTAACTCTCCTCCATCCCCCTTGAGTCCTTTAGTGTCTCCAGAACTGCTTTACTGAAACTCCAATACCAGATTCATAGGACCCCTACAGTGTAGAATGAGGCCATTCAGCCCATCAAGCCTGTGCCCACTCTCTGGCAGAGCATCTTACCCAGACCCTCCTCCCTGCTCTATCCCCATAACCCCATGCATTTACCCCACTAATTCCCCCTAACCTACACATCTCGGGACACGAGGAGACAATTAGGGTTGTCTCACATTCTTTATAAAGTATCTGGATGAGCACTTGGCACATTGTAACATTCAGGGCTATGGGCCAAATGCTGCCGAATGGGATTAGGTGGGAATTCATGTCGGTGTGGATTCGATAGGCTGAAGGGCCTCTACTGCGTTGTTTGATTATGTGACTCTATGAACTTAGCGTGACCAATCCACCTAATGCAAAAATTCCCTCCGATAGTGGGGCAGCACAGTGGCATAGTGGTTAGCACTGCTGCCTCACAATGCCAGGAACCCAGGCTCGATTCTGACCTTGGGTGACTGTCAGTGTGGAGTTTGCATGTTCTCGTCTCTGTGTGGGTTTTCTTCAGGTTCTTCACTGTCTGAAGACATGTGAGTTAGGTGGATCAGCCATGGTTGTGTACTCCTTAGCGTCGGGGGGATTAGCAGGGTAAATACCTGGGGTTATGGGGATAGGGTCTGGGTGGGATTGTTGTCAGTGCAGGCTCAATGAGCTGAATGGCCTCCTTCTGCACTGTAGAGATTCTAAGTTTGTAAGTATTAATTATTCGAAGACTGAAGCTATTGTTTTTGGTCCAAATTCTGATCACAAGTAATCCCTCTCCTAAGAAACTGTCTGACATTAAGCCAATCTGTTTGCAACTAATGTCACATTTGACCCTGAGACAAATCTTGGACCTGATTCCATCACTAATACCACCTATTTCCACCTCCACAACATAGCTTGGCTTCGCCCTGTCCCAGCCCATCTGCTGTTGCAACTCTCATTCAAACTATCCCTGTAATCCCCTCCAACCCCACAATCCTCCAAGACACCTGTCCCCGTCTAACACTCACCTCTTAAAACATAGAACCAAAGAGTTACAATGCAGAAGGAGGCCATTCGGCCTGTCTTGCCCATGCTAACTTGAGAACCAGCCAGGTTTTTTTTCTAATCCCACCTTCCTGCACCTGGCCCATAGCCTGGTAGCTTGTAGCACTTAAGGCGCAGCTCCAGGTACGTTTTAAAAAGGTTCAGAGTCTTTGTGCCCATCAAAAATTTGGCTGCATAAAAAAATTTTTTCTTCGAGTTCCATCTGCACTTCCTACTGCTTATCTTGAATCCGACCAAACTCTCCCCAAAACCAGAAGATCCTGCACAAGGTCAATGGACCGTTATCGGACAACAAATTTTATGAAATTGGGCACACAATATGGAAGCAGACTAAAATCACACTCAGAGCCTCTCCACTAAAAATCACAAAGGAACAGATGCAGACTAGCAGGCAAAAGTATGCTTTTAGAATGTAAATGAGGGTTAGCACACAGGGGAAGCTGGACAGAATGGCACCTACAGGAACTAAATTAAAAAACACATCTCCACCTCAGCAAATCAGCACTTCTAACCCAGTCAAACAACCTATGGAGACACCTAAAGATTAGCATAGCTAAGGAGACATCCCTGGCCCCTCAAACTTCCTGAGAATAATCGCAACCCATTGTTCAAACCCCAGAGATTCTAGACCATTAATAATCAATCAGACAAAAACGATTAACACACACTTAAAACAATCGTCCTGATACTTGCAAACATCGAGACAGGATGGCTAAAGTCGAACACTGTAAATAAAGCATTAGTATTTGAATCGCGTATTACACTGGAGTTCAGGTATAACTGTAGCCCATTATGATGGGTCTTTAGAGTGCTTTCAGGACAGTTTGCTTGTATGTCCTGCACCTCTGTTGACATAAAAGAAAATAAAGCTGTGCCGTTATTGAACTATACTCTGGGTCCGTAGTGGTCGTTCCGCTCACTCGCTCTAACAGGACCTTGCATGGGTGCCGCCCCTTCCCCATCTCCATCTTCCCAACACCCCCAACTCTCCCCTCCTCCCAACCCACCTCACATGATTCCCGTAGCAACTAGGAATGGAAAATTCCCTCCCAATTCCTCCTGGTTCTAGATTTCTCCACCAAGGGAAGCAATTTGACCTTGTCTTCAATGCTCTGCGTCCGCGCAGCTGAGGCCCTAAGTTGTCACCTGACACCTGACTGTCTCTCTACCTTGCTTTCCCCTTGAAGACACTCCTTAAAAGCAATGCCTTGGACCTTGAGTGCATCTTCTTGCGTAACTCGATGATATTTTCTTTGATAATAATCCTACAAAGCAGCGTGGGACGATTCATTATGTGAAAGGCTCTGTTATTAGGTCATGCGACCAGAGTAATATTGATAAAATAAAGTAAATAAATGGATACTGCTGCACGTAAGAGAGAGCCGGCTGAACATTTAGACATTGAATCTAAATGTAAATGTGCAATTTTGGGGGCAGAGGCAGAGCATGCACTACACATACATTAACTACAGAACCTACATTATTCCTGCTTAAAATAAACTCAACGGATTACCTTCCGAGAGCACAGTTAACCGTAGGCAGCATCCTTAAGTGATGTTTGGTATCGGTGCGGTGAATTGTACAAATGGCTTTTGTCGTGGTTACATTTCTATTTAATATGTTATTCCTGAGCGGCTGTAATATGGTCGCAATCTCATTCCAGTCTCCAGCATAGTAAGCAACTTATCGTGATTGCTTCCAATAGCAGCACTTACAGTTTCCCCATCTCCCAGCTACAAGCTGACACAGAATGAAATGTGGATGCTGTTAAGGCTGATGCTCGGAGTCATGTTCTGGACAATTGTGTGTTCCTCACTGCGCCGGGGAAGAAAATGGAAGTGAAATGGTTTAATTTGCAGCATATTAAGCAGTGAAGCCGTTGTGATACAGGGTGCTTACACGGCTAATAGAAGGCATCACTTACATAGGCCGATCACTCATCACAGCGCAGCCTAAGTTGTCCGTTACCCAGCCTGGCTGTCACCGGGTTGGTGTGGCAAGGTGTAAATTCAGCCATCTTGATGCTCTGGGAGCCAGCTTTGAAAGACACTCTCATTTGACTATGGGGAGATCATGATGGGCTGGATATCACTCCCCTACCCCGCCAGCCTCCTCAATGCCCCCCAGGCTTGCTAACAGCAGGAAGGAACACCTAAAATATGACAGTCCATCGCCTCCCCACCTATTCCCCCTCCAAGTCCCCGTTAAACGCTGGGTGGGTAGGCCAGCAGCCATTTTGAAGTACATAATTTCTTGGCAAATGAGCTTGTTAACAAGTCAAGTGACCCGAATATTTTACTGCCCACAGTAAGGGATAAGCTGGTGAGACTGGGGCATTCCCTTTTCCACCACTCGAGGTACAAAAGTAGGAAAGAAGGGCAGTGCACCCTCTCAGAGTTGTCCTGTGTGGAACCACCCCTTCAAGATGATACCTCCTCCTTCACACTTCCCCACCTGACATCCAAACCTTTCTCCCCATCAGCCTAGTGAACCTTCTCTGTACTCCCTCCAAGGCCAATATATCCTTCCGCAAATGCAGCGACCAAAACTGTACACGGTACTCCAGCTGCGGCCTCACCAGTGCCTCGTACAGTTGCAGCAAGACCTCCCTGCTTTTATACTCTATCCCTCTCGCTATAAAGACCAACATTCCATTCGCCTTCTTGATCACCTGCTGCACCTGCAGACTGAGTTTTTGCAATTCGTGCACAAGGACCCCCAGGTCCCTCTGCACTGTAGCATGCTGCAGCTTTTCGCCCTTTAAATAATAATCCCTCCTATCATTATTTCTACCAAAGTGGATAACCTCACACTTGCTAACGTTTTGCTCCATCCGCCAGATCCTCGTCCACTCACTCAGCCTATCCAGATCTCTCTGCAGACTTTCCGTGTCTTCCACGCAATTTGCTTTTCCACTCATCCTCGTGTCATCAGCAAATTTCGTCACCCTACACTCAGCCCCCTCCCCCAGATCATCTATATAAACGGTAGACAGTTGAGGTCCCAGCACTGATCCCTGGGGCACTCCACTAGTCACCAACTGCCAACCAGAATAGCACCCATTGATTCCAACTCTCTGCTTTCTATTAGATAGCCAATCCTCTATCCACGCTAACGCCTTGCCCCTAACTCCGTGCACCCTAACTTTTTGCAGCAACCTTTTGTGAGGCACCTCATCAAATGCCTTTTGGAAATCTAAAAACATCACATCCACCAGTTCCCCTCTGTCTACCGCATTTTAAGGAGGGATATATTTGCTTTAGAAATGGTTCAGAGAAGGTTCACAAAGCTGATTTCTGGAGTTGTCCCATGATGAACACTGATGCTAATGAACACATTGGCATTTAGAAAAAGCCAAGTGGTTTAACTGATACACGTAAGATTCTGAAGGAACTTGATAGGATAGAGGCTGAGAGGATGATTAATCCCCTCCTGGGGGACTCATCTACAACCAGGGAACATAGTTTGAAAATAAGGGTGATGGAGATGAAGAGGAATTGTTTCTCTCAGAAGATAGTGAAGACCAAGTCAATGAAGGCTGAGAGTTTTGAATGAGAAACGGTCAAGATTTATGGGCAGTAGGCAGGAAACTGGGCTAGAGGCCAAGTTCAGATCAGCCATTAGCCTATAGAATGGTAGAGCAGGATTGAGAACCCAAATGACCTGTCCCAGGCTCTACTCTTTTGTGTAACAATGTAACATGGTAGCATGGTGGCCCAATGGTTAGCACAGCTGCTTCACAGCGCCAGGGATCTGAGGTGGGAGAAGGCCCGAGCGCTCACTGGTGGGGGGTAGGGGGTGGTCAGATGGATCTCTGGTGGGGTGGGGGCAGGGGGTCTGCTGCCACTCTGTGGGCAATCGGTGGGGGGAAGGAGGCAGGGTGTTGTGATCAGTCTGAGTAGCAGGGGGGTGGATAAGGGGACAGTGATGTGTGCAGGTAGTGGGGGGGGGGTGGTTGGATAAGGGGGACAGTGATGTGTGTGGGTGATGGGGGAATGGATAAGGGTTTTAGTAATATGTGTGGATAGTGAGGGGGGGTGGATAAGGGGGACAGTGGGTGTGCAGGTAGTGGGGGTGTTGGATAAGGGGGACAGTGGTGTGTGTGGATAATGGGGGAGTGGATAAGGGGGATAGTAATAGTGTGGATAGTGGGGGGTGGATAAGGGGCACAGTGGTGTGTGCAGGTAATGGGGGTGTTGGATAGGGGGACAGTGGTGTGTGCAGGTACGGGGTGTTGATAAGGGGGACAGTGGGTGTGTGCAGATACTGGGGGTGTTGGATAAGGGGGATAGTGATGTGTGCAGGTACTGGGGGTGTTGGATAAGGGGAACAGTGGTGTGTGGGGCTAGTGGGGGGGGTTGAATAAGGGGGACAGTGGTGTGTGTGGCTAGTGGGGGAGTTGGATAAGGGATAGTTGTGTGTGGGATAGTGGGAGGGGGGTGGTTGGATAAAGGGGGACAGTGGTGTGTGTGGATAGTGGAGGGGTGTGGTTGGATAAGGGGGACTGTGGTGTGTGCAGGTAGTGGAGGGGTGGATAAGGGGGACAGTGATGTGTGGGTAGTGGAGGGTGGATAAAGGAGAGTGATGTATGTGAGTAGTTGGGGAGTAGAAAAGGGGGACAGTGATACATCTGGGTAGTGGGGGGTGTGTGGATAAGGGGGACAATGATGTGTGTGGATAATGGGGGTAGTGGATATGAGGAACAGTGGTGTGTGTGCACCATCGCTTCCGCTTTTTGCTCCTGAGTCACTTTCTCCGCTTTTGTGGCCCAGGGGTGATCTGATACAAGTGTACCTTTTCAATTTTTTTCCAACTGCACACAGGCAGTTCAGAGCTCCGATCATTTTGGCTGCACTAAGCCCAGCCCACAGTACGAATTGGACCCGCAATTTCTTTTTTCTGGCTGAGTGTGTACGGGAGAGTCTGAAAGCACATTTCTGAATTAGGCCCAGATTCAGCACTTAGAACGAAAATGATAAAATCAGGTCTCACGGATTCCAAAACGGAAGTAGAAGAAATCAGAGCCTCCACTAAAGCAAGATCTTCAGAAGAATTGGCATCAGTGGCTATACCTTATTCCCTGCAGAAGCAAAGGCCTTAAATCTTCACACCCCTGATCCACTCCTGTCTTTGATCGACCCCAGACCAAACACCAAGCAGCAGAAAAGACCCTTACATAGCCGAACCTTTAGTGAAGAAGTGGACTTGAGGGGGGAGGAATGTTATGATGGTCTTGGGAGATTGTCAATAATCTCCCCATGAGCCTCGTAGAATACCAGCTTTGCTACTAACCCTGTGGAAGCTCGCCCAATAGGGAAGGGGGTTTAAAACTAACTGGTTCCTCTAAGACCAGCAGTTGAAGAACTCCGGGACTGACCTGTTCACTGTAGCCGTTTGGATGATGGAATAGGGGCCTCAGCAAAATTATTATACAAGAGAACTAACTTTTCAAATTGATTGGAATCTTCTATATTATAATGCTACCCAAAGCGTCACTTGTTAGTTTAAGAGTGTAGAACCCCTCCATATTGTGACACCTCGTTTGTCTCATGTCTCTGCAACTTTCATACTCATCCTGATCTCTAACACCAGCTAATAGGGGCAGCAAGGTGGCACAGTGGTTAATACTGCCAGGGTCATTAAGCTCGATTCGCAGCTTGAGTCACTGTCTGTGCGGAGTTTGCACATTCTCCCCATGTCTGCGTGGGTTTCCTCCAAGTGCTCCAGTTCCCTCTCACAGTCCGAAAGATGTACTGGTTCAGTACATTGATCCGAACAGGCATCGAAGTGTGGCAACGAGGGAAATTTCATGAGGGAATTAACTTCACTGCAGTGTTCATGTAAGCCGTACCCGTGACTAATAAATAAACTTTTAACTTTAGTCTCGAACCCAACCCTGTAAGTTTTCCATCAGGAGATGCTGGGGGGAGTTCTCCAGGCTCTTAGCCACGTGTGTCTCAGCAGCGGGAGGTGACGTGCTCTTTACTGGTGATGGGATTTTCCAGTCCCACTGCTGTCAATGGATTTCCCATTGACGTCACCCCACATTGCTGGAAAGCCCGCAGGATGGTGTGTGCTGCCAAGGGGACTGGAGAATCTCGCTAGTGTGAACAGCCAGAGAAATCCCTGCTGCTACCAAGAAATTGCTTTTTTAAAGTTGATTGATGTCACAAAGTCAGCTTACAATAACACCGCAATGAAGTTACTGTGAGAATCCCCTAGTCGCCACACTCTGGCGCCTGTTTGGGTACACTGAGGCAAAATTTAGCACGGCCAATGCACCTAACCAGTATGTCTTTCGGACTGTGGGAGGAAATCGGAGCACTCAGGGGAAACCCACTCAGACACGGGGAGAATGTGCAAACTCCACACAGACAGTGACCTAAGCCGGGAATCCAACACAAGACCCTGATGTTGTGAGACAACAGTGTTAACCAGTGTGCGAGGGAGGTTATCAAGGAAATATATATTTCAACATCTTTATATCAATGATTAACCAGGCAGTGAGCAAAAATCCTCCAATTAAAACTGCAATCTCTGAGCATATTTTTTTACACACTGAACACTTCATTATCTAATTCTTTACAATTTCATTCTCGTCATTTAACCTGTGCAGGTCCATTGTAGCTTCCTAATTATGTTGTTTAAAGTAAGTCATCGCAGCTAGTTATCCCAGATGATGACACAAGCTTGACTAATTAAGGCATGAAGAGAAACAGAGGAAAGGTCAATGCAACAGATTCTTGAAAGAAGGGGACTAGTGATGGCAACTCCTCTTGAATATTGACCCATTTTAACTGTAATACCATGCTGGATAGATGAATATTGGGACATGCGTTTACTTTGCAAATGATATGTATCAAGATCATAAGCATGGTCCCTCATCACAATGTTTACACTCTTACACAAAAGAAATCTTTTCCATACAAAGGGGAATAGTGGCTATAGAATGCTACTGGGGAAATAATGGCACTGCAGAATTGTCACAGCACAAAGGAAGGCCATTTGGTCCATCATCTCTGCACGGAGCATTGGAAATTAATGTCATTCCTCTCCCTTTGCCCCCATAGAATCATAGAAAAACTACAGCACAAAGAGGCCCTTCGGCCCACAAGTTGTGCTGATCTACCTACTAGGCTTACCTATAACCCTCAATCTTATTAAGTCCCATGTACTCATCCAGAAGTCTCTTAAAAAACCCTATCGAATTTACCTTCACCACCATCGACGGCAGCCGATTCCACTCACCACCACCCTCTGAGTGAAAAACTTACCTCTGACATCTCTCTGTAGCTATTCCCATCACCAAAAACCTGTGTGCTCTTGTGGCAGCTATTTCAGCCCTGGGAAATAGCCTCTGAGAATCAATACCTCTCAACATCTTATACACCTCTACCAGGTCGCCTCCCATCCTTTGTCTCTCCGTGGTGAAAAGACAACCTATCTTCATAAGGCATGCCACCCAATCCAGGCAACATCCTTGTAAATCTCCTCTGCGCCCTTTCAATAGCTTCCACATCCTTCCTGTAATATTTCTATTCAAATCATTATCTGATGCCCACTTACATGCCTCGATTGACCCTGCCTCCACCACACTTCCAAGCAATGATGATAGATGGTGACTAACTGCTTATTATTTTCTTGCTGCCTTCTTGATGTGGTGGGGTTCGAACACAAAGGCGTTCTGGAACACGAGAAAGGTCATTCGACTAATCAGCTAACTGCATCCCACTGAGCACAGCCAGTTTGATCAGTGTGGTCTCACTCACGGTCTAAATCCCTGAGATATGAGTCACTAAGCAAGAGAAACATTTTGGCATCACTTTGTAAAACAACCGAGGTATCATTTTAACATTGGCTTGGAATTTGAACAGTCCTCTCAAAGGGGGTGGCAGAGTGACTAGTGCTGCTGCCTCGCAGCCCCAGGGATCCGAGTTTGGTTCCAGCCTTGAGTGACAGTCTGTGTGGAATTTGCATATCCTCCTAGTCTCTGTGTGAGTTTCCCTCCAGGTTCTCTGGCTTCCTCCCAGGCACGAAAGATGTGTAAGTTAGGTGGACTGGCCGTGCTAAATTACCCCTTAATGTCTTGGGATGGGTAGATTAGGGGGATTAACCTTAGTAAATATCCCCTTAGTGATCAGAGATGTGAAGATTATCATTGAAATTGTGCAGGGTTACATGGATACGTGCTTTTTTGAGAGTCAGTGCAGCCTTGATGGGCTGAATGCCCTCCTTCTGCGCTGTAGGTTCATTGTGAGAACCATTGTCATTTTTTCCATTTCAATACTTAAAGCTAAAACATGCCTAAGAAATTACTGTGTGCCGGTGTTGCTCGGATTGGCACACAGTTACGCAGGTCGAGGGTGTTCTGCAGTTCCCAGGCCCTCGGTCTGCCTCCGTTAAAAGGCTTTATGGTGTGGCCTTTCCCCATTGTGCCTTTGCAGTGGCTGTCCCACAGTGCGTCCCTCAGCACATAGACCTAGACCTTGGAATGTGCCAGTCTGCAACACTCGGTCGGGGATAGTTCTTTCAACTGGAAGATCAGCAAGTTTTGGGTGGACCAAAGTGTGTCCTTCACCGAGTTGATGACCTTCCAGCAGCAGTTGGTATTCGTCTCCATGTGCGTCCCCGGAAAGAGCCTGTTGAGCACAGAATCCTGCGTTACCGAGCTGCTCGGGACAAACCTTGACAAATACCCACTGCATCTCACTCCAGAGCTTCTTTGCAAAGGCACATTCCATAAGGAGGTGCGCAACCGTCTCATCAGTCCCGCAGCTGCTTCGAGGACAGCGTGCGGTGCTGCCGAGACCTCGAGCGTGCATAAAGTATCTGACGGGCAGTGCCCTTCTCACCACCAGCCAAGCCAAATCTTGGTGCTTGTTGGTAAGTTCTGGTGATGAGACGTTCTGCCAGATGACCCTGACAGTCTGCTCAGGGAACCATCCAACAGGATCCGCCATCACCTTTTCTCTCAGGGCCGCGTTTGTGGGAACCATTGTGTTTCTTGCAAGTGATGCATTCTGTGGTTCTGTGACATTCAAGAGGCCAAAGGCCAGTGTCCTGGAGCTCCCCATCAACGTGTGAGTAACAACATTCAATCAGCACTCACAGGCTCTGTCTCTTCTCTAGAATTCCTCCCACAAACCTCACAGTGTAGGAGGAAATTGCAGGTGGGAATTCTCAGTGCAAACGCAGATGCCTCCAGGGTGTCATGAAATTATTATGGTAAAAATGAAATTACTTGCGTGTGAGTAGGAGAAGCAAAAGACCAATCAGGAGACAGGATGAAAATGCTTTCATTCTCTGCCAAGATTTCATGAGTATCATGCATGCAACACAATGACTATTTCATGCTCCCTAGTTTTTCCATTTCTGCTCTTGAATGTTAACTCATCGGGGTTACATATGAAGATAAGAAGTTGGAGCAGGACTAGGCCTCTTGAATCAGCTTCGACATGGTGGATCATCTACCTCAACTCCATTTCCCTCCAAACCCCATCTTCCTTCCTTCGCTTGGGATCCAAAAATCCGTCCTTCCAAAAACTTTAAGGTTTTGACGGTGGATAGGAAGAGAATTTTTTTTGTGGGGAGGAACATAAATAGAGGCCATTAATATAAGACAGTCACCAAGAGATTCACGACAGGATTCAGAATAGATATCTCCATCTAAAGCGTGCTGAGAACCTCATTACCACAAGGAGAGGTTGGAGTGAATAGTAAAGATGTACTTCATAGAACACAGAATATTATAGCACATTTCAGGCCCTTCGGCCCTCAATGTTGCGCTGACCAGTGGAACCAATCTAATGACCCTCTAACCTAAACTATTCCAATATTATCCATATGCCTATCCAATGACCAATTGAATGCCCTTAAAGTTGGCTAGTTCACAACTGTTGCAGCAGGACATTCCACACCCTTACTACCCTCTGAGTAAAGAACCTACCTCTGACATCCATCCTACAATTATCACTCCTCAATTTAAAGCTATGTTCCCTCGTGTTAGCCACTACCATCTGAGGAAAAAGGCTCTTAGTGTCCACCCTATCTAATCCTCTGATCGTCTTGTATGCCTCAATTAGGTCACCTCTTAACCTTCTTCTCTCTAATGAAAATAACCTCAAGTCCCTCAGCCTTTCCTCATAGGGCCTTCCCACCATACCAGGCAACATCCTGATAAACTTCCTCTGCACCCTTTCCAATGCTTTCGCATCTTTCTTATAATTAGGAGACTAGACAAATAATCTAGTTAGGGGAGACTCGATAAATATATCCAGAAGGAGGCAAGAGGGTGACACTGTCACTTGTTCATCAGTTTTGCTTTCACTGAGCTGAGCCTCTTGTTCTCCTATTAACATATTCTGCTATTTCACATTAATGCCACCATTAGCAATGCTGCCATTAACATGCCATGATAGGCAGGCAATGGCCGAGTGATATTATTGCTAAACTATTAATCCAGAAACTCAGCTAATGTTCTGAGGACCCGGGTTCGAATTCTGTCATGGCAGGAGGTGGAATTTGAATTCAATTAAAATATCTGGAATTAAGAATCTACTGATGACTATGAAACCATCGCCAATTGTTATGAAAACCCATCTAGTTCACTAATGTCTTTTAGGGAAGGTAATCTGCCATCCTTACCTAGTCTGGCCTACTCCAATGTAGTTGACTTTCAACTGCCCTCGTGCAGCTAGGGATGGGCAATAAATGCTGGCCAGCCAGCGACACCCATGTCCCAAGGATGAATGATAAATAAATCATTGGATCTGGGATTCTCCCAGCGCTTTGTGCTGCTTGGGTAGGTCAGTTGACCAGGAGATATCAGTGGTTGCAGTTTTGCACCGGGTGCTCAAGTCTCTGGGCGACCTCGGAAATTGGTGTGGGCTGACTATCGGCACTCTCCTGGCCCGCTAGTATCTCCCCCCTCCACCCCTCTCCCACGGCACTGCCAGAATGGCTTCTTTCAGCAGAGTTAACAGCTCTGCACTACCTGAGAATATGTGTCTGACCTTGCTAGAGAGAACAGAGGCCATTGTGGCACCTCCAGGGTTGTCAGGGTGTAAGGTGGGTGTGCCCCCTGGGCAGTGCCAACCTGGCCCTCTGGAATTGCCAGGGACATCTTGGCGCTGCCCACTGAACACCAGTTAGTGATAAGGGGGCGGGGCCAGAAGGAGCAAAGAACAAAGAACAGCACAATACAGGAAATAGGCCCTTCAGCCCTAAAAGCCCGCGCCACCCATTTTACCACTCAGTCAGTGCCTTATTCAAGTTCTTCTAGCGGACTCTACAATAAAGGGATGCAAATTTAGGGAATTACGTGCGCCAGATTAAGGGACATCCAATTTAGGGACAATTTATTAACACCCATCAGCCTAAAAGCACATTTTTTGGGGTGTGGCAGGAAACCGGAGCAGTGCCTACTTGGGGTGGGGCCTATTCGGAGTGGGTGGGATTGGGGGTGTTAGACTGTCTTGGGGGAGGTTGGGGAGATTGGAGCTGGCTGGGTAGGGGGAGGGGGGCACATTAGGGCTGGTAGGTCTGGTAGACCAGTGACTGTGGGGTGGGGGTGGAAGGCCAGCCATCAGCGGGGTCGCAAGGCTAGCCAGTGAATGGGAGACACAGATCAGCACATGCGCCGTGGCTCACTCAGTGGTATGCCCCTGGCCCTTGGGTGGGAATCGGCCCCATCCACTACTTCCCAGAGTGAATCCTGCTAAGACACTCTGCAGTGCTCAGAGTGTCTGAGATTCGATCTGGTAACTATGCCTAAAACATGGGAATTATTCATGTTTTCTTGCACGTTGGGAACTTAGAATTTTTTTGGGAGAATCCCTCATCTTGTGTCCATGACATTTTTTGTAAACCCTTCCTTAGCGCTGATCCCTCCCTGACTCTCTGTCCTGCTCCATCTTCTCCACCCCACTCTCCAACTCCAATCCACCACAATTTTATTCCTCTTCAGACATAGGGAAGAATCACTCAGACTTGAAACGTTAACTCTGCCACTCTCTCCTCAGAAGCTGCCAGACCTGCTGAGTTTATTCAGCATGTCCCTGTTTTGCATGGAACCCCTACACTTAGAACCCCTACATTGCAGAAGGAGGCCATTCAGCCCATCAGGTCTGCACCAACTCTCTGACAAAGCATCTTAACCAGGTCTACCTCCCATCCTATTCCCATAACCCATGTATTTACCCCATTAATCCCTCTAATCTACATATCTTCGGACACTAAGGGGCAAGTCGTGATGGCCAATTCTCCTAACCCGTACTGTGGACCGCAGGAGTTAATTGGAGTACCTGGAGAAAACCCACGCAGACACGGGGAGAAGGTGCAAACTCCAAACAGACAGTCACCATGTTTAGAATACAACCCGAGCCCCTGGCACTACAAGGCAGCAATGCTATTCATTGTGCCTCTCCATCTAATAGCCTCTTGAACGCCTTGGTCAAACATGAGTACATTCGATTCTTTATGTGAAAATGTTTATTCTCATTTGCTTCTTATTCAAATCACTTTAGATTTGTGCGTTCTCATTCTAATTTTTTAATGAGTGGGAACACTTTCTCCTGATCCACTCTGTTCGTCACCCACATGGTTACGCGTATCTCTATCCATGGAAGCATTTAGATAAACCTCTTCTGGACTCTCTCTAATCTGTTCACATCCTTCCTATAATGTGGGGGCCAGTACTGTTCACAATATTCCAGCTGAGATCTAACTAGTGCCTTGCACAAGTTCAGCATAACCTGCTTACTCCAATGTCCCAATGTCCCTTTTCATGAAGCCTGGAATACTGTATGCTTTATCAACTGTTCTCTCCACCTGTCCTGCTACCTGCCTGGGAGGCACATTCCAATCAGTAATCTGTAAATTGTGTGTGCTGTTATGTGCTCTGTCTGAGGCCAGAACTCTCCATTCACCTGACAAAGGAGCAAACCCCGAAAGCCTGTGAGTTTACTATCAAATAAACTGGTTGGACTTTAATCTGGTATTGTGAGACTTCTTACTGTGGCACGGTGGCACAGTGGTCAGCACAGCACCAGGAACTTGTGTTTAATTCCTGGCTTCGTTCACTGTCATAGAAATCACAGAAACCCCCTACAGTGTGGGAAGAGGCTCTTCGGCCCATCGAGTCTGCACTGACCACAATCCCACCCAAGCTCTATCCACAATCCATACATACTTTACCCAGTATTCCTCTCTAACCTATATATCTACGATCAATTTTAGATGGCCAATCAACCTAACCCGCACATCTTTGCACTGTGGGAGAGCACCCAGAGGAAACCCACGCAGACACAAGGAGAATGTGCAAATTCCACACAGACAGTGACTCAAGCCAAGAATCGAACCCAGGTCTCTGGAACTATGAAGCAGCAGTGCTAACCACTGTGCTACCATGCCGCCCTATCTGTGTGGAATCTGTACATTCTCCCCATGTCGGGGGTGGGGGGGGGGTGCGGGGTTTCCTCCGGGTGCTCCGGTTTCCTCTCACAGTTGAAAAGACATGCTGGATAGGTGCGTTGTCCATGCTAAATTCTCTTTCAGTGTACCTGAACAGGCACGGAGTGACTGGGGGATTTTCATAATAACTCCATTGCAGTGTTAATGCAAGCCTACTGGTGACAATAATAAATAAACTTGAAAAAACTTCAGAGATCTCTCCATATAAAAATCCAGGCCCCTCTGCTCCTGCCTCCACTTAAACATTGTACCCTTTGCTAATAAAATATGCCGGTGTGCTTCAGAGATGCGTTATAATCCAAATTTGACACATTACCACAAAAGGCAATGGTAGGGCAGGTGGCAAAAATTCTGGTCAAAGGTTAGAATATTAAGAAGCATCTTAAAGGAAGAGCGAGACTCAGGCAGAACGACTTAGAGAAGGAATTCCAAACTTTCTTCCCAGGCAGCCAAATGTAGACTGCCAATGGAAATACCTAAAAACAGTCCTTTAACAAAATATTCATGAGTTATTAAAACATAACTTGCATTCTTAGATTCATAATAATATACTTTCTCTCATAGTTACCAACTCGAACTCAGCCCACAATAACAATTATCTTGGTCTGAATTCTTCCCGGCTTTTGGACATTTTTCTTGAGCTTTTCCAACACAAAGAAAAATGTCGTCTTCAGAAATGATATAGATTTCAACTGATCCTTTTCTTCCAGAATGATCCAAATCAATAGGTTTGTTTCCTTTAAGCGCTGGAGTTGTAAACATCTTGGAGGTTCGCAGGTACCTTGCCAACTTCCATCAATCCTACCCGCAGGTACAGAGATAGATCATAGAATCATAGAACCCTACAGTGCAGAAACAGGCCCTTCAGCCCATCGAGCCTGCACCGACCACAATCCCACCCAGGCCCTACCCCCATATCCCTCCACATTTACCCACTAATCCCTCTAACCTACACATCCCTGGACACTAAGGGGCAATTTCTGCATGGCCAGTCAACCTAACCTGCACATCTTTGGACTGTGGGAGGAAACCAGAGCACCCGGAGGAAACCCACTTAGACATGAGGAGAATGTGTAAACTCCAGACAGGTAACAAGTACCTTGACATCTATCCAGCTCACTACATGTAAACAACTCACAAAACAGAGTTGTGTCATATCTCTCAGGCCTGTCTGAAAACGCTTCACATAACAATGGATAACATCTGACACACCATTAATGTTGCCTGGGCTACAAGCATGAAGCTTTCGTGCTGAAGATATCAAGAATTCAAGTTAATCTATTTTCAGGAGGGTAGAAAGGCATCCAAATAAAGTGCTCAGAGAGAGGCTGATAGAACATTGCTTAATTCCTCGGGCCGGATCTTCTGGTTGTTCTTGCCCCAAAACTGGAAAATTCTGCCTGATATCCATTGACCTTTCCATGGTCTGTCTGCCCCTGCCCCCCCTTCACCACCCTCTTCCCGCCTGCTACAATTCCTCATTAAAATGCGTGTATACAAACAGTGCTCCAGACCTCCTGGCATCCAGCTCACAAAAAACATCTAACCGATACTCGAACCGTAGGTTTCACCTTTCTTAACACCCAGATCCAAAGTATTAATTAAACTTAAAGCTATACATTCTTCTTAAAACTGAAGCAGCAATTAGCAAAGCAGTGCTGAGCTCTAGAGCTAAATCAAAAAAAAATGCAATTCTGCAAGAAAACGTAATAAAACTGTACACTGTTTCATTCATAGAATCATACAGTGCAGAAGAGGTCCTTAGCATACCCGGTCTGCATCGACACATGAGAAACACTTGAAGTCTCACCTAATCCCATTTACCACCACTTGGCCCATAGCCTTGAATGTTATGGCCAAGTGAGGAGCATTGTGGCACAATGGTGAGCGCTGCTGCCTTTCAGCTCCAGGGACCCGGGTTCAATTCCCACCTTGGGTCGCTGTTTGTGAATGTTTGCACATTCTCCCTGTATCTACGTGGGTTTTCTCTGGGTATTCCAGTTTCCTCTCACAGTCCAAAGATGTGTTGATTAGCTGTGCTCAATTGATCCTAGTATTAGAGGGATTAGCAGGGTAAATATGTGGGGTTGTGGGAATAGGGCCTGGATGGGACTGTTGTCAGTGCAGACTCGAGGGGCCAAATGGCCTCCTTCTTCTGATTCTACATCTTTGTTCAGGTACTTTTTAAAGGTTCAGAGGTTACTCAGTGTGCACCTCGAGCACTGCTTCTGTTTTGGGGTGTCAAGGCACAAGAGAAACATTCAAAACTCTGGAACCTCCACAGAAAAGAGCTTCAAGGCTAATTCCTGATGTGAGGGAAGCTGAATTATGTACTGTTCACTGCAGACTGATAGGAAATCAATGAAGCCATGATGTAAATGGAAAGATAACCCTGAACACAATGTCAGTGCAAATCATGACAAGAACGGTTCAAAATTAAGATTAATTCAGGAATCACAAAAGATCACTCAATATTAGTAACGTAATTCTGGATAAGATGACAAAGATAATAGTATTAGAATTTCTTAATGAAGAGTTGAACATTGTGATTCAGAATGTTTGTCTTTTTTGTGACTCACTAATCAAATCCGCTGGCTCCTCTTCCATTTTTGTTGAATAGCCTCGTGGTTGGTCGGTTTGGCTTAACTTTCACATCTCAGGCAGGATTTTCCACTCCCTACACACCCGTCATGGCCTGTTCTTCAATGGCCTGCCACTGGCTGGTGACAGGATCTTCCAGTCCTGCCGCTGCCAATGGGATTTCCCGTTGTTGGCACCCTCGGCCGCCAGGGAAAACCTTGGCAGCAGGGATGGGGTGTTGAGGGGAGGGGGGTCTCCATCAGCTGGATGGAAGATGGCAGGAATATGTGGAAAGTCCTGCCCTTTGAGTTAAAGGTTGTGTTCGAAATCCCATGCCAAGGACACATTGTTAGTCGACAGTTCATTGAGTTGAGGAGGTGAATTTTCCTGTTCCACCTAGCACTATTTGTATTTTAATTTTGCATTTGCATTTTAATGAGGTTTTACAGCCATTAAAGTGAAGAGATGGGTTACCTAGGAGTTTTGCGATGTTAAAAATTAGGAAAAAATGTGATGTTACCTAAATACAGGGAATCAGAAACTGGGAAACGCAGAAGGGTGGTCATTCAGTATTCACATTCCAGAGTCAGCATACAGGAGGACTAATTTCTCTGATGAGAAGTGTTGCAAACAGGCTGGGCAAGTGAGTTTAAGGATCTTGTGTTTGCTCTGTAGTTGAAGTAATAGTTAATTTAGATTTTGGTTTTGGCTGTCTTGCTGAGGGATACCAACTGCAGTGAAACATTTTATGAATCCTCAGTAGTGTTGGTACAACAAAAGGAGCTCATCGGTCGTAGTCAATAAAATAAAACAAGACTTACTCCAATTTATGGCAGAACGGTGGCACAGTAGTTAGCACCGTTGCCTCACAGTGTCAGGGACCTTGGTTCGATTCCCAGCTTGGATCATTGTGTATGTGGAGTTTGCACATTCTCCCCGTATCTGTGTGGTTTTCCTTCAGGTTTTTCAGTTTCCTCCGACAGTCTGAAATACGTACAGATTAGGTGCATTGGCCATGCTAAATTCTCCCTCAGTGTAGCCTGAACAGGTGGTGGAGTGTGGTGACTAGAGGATTTTCACAGTAATTTCATCACAGTGTGAATATAAGCCTATTTGTGATTGATCCAATGTTATCGATGGTTACATTCTAACAAATAGTTCACTGGAAGAAAACTGTTTTGAGCCAACCCAAACAAGAAACCTCAGAGATGAGGGAGTGGTAAATCTTCACTGGGGTTTTGTGTTCGTAAAAATGGCATATAGCATGTTTGGAGCATCGAGTACAAGAACACTTAGTATTTCCCTGCTGCTGTCAGACTTTTGAATGGACTTACCTTGATCTTTCTCTACATCTTAGCTACGACAATAACACTACATTCTGAACTCTCTTGTTTCCTTCTCTGTGAACAGTATACTTTGTTTGTAAAGTGTGTAAGAAACAATACTTTTCACTCTATGTTCATACATGTGACAATAATAAATCAAATTGAATCAAATCAAGAGTCAGGGTGTCATGTTGCAGCTTTATAAAACTTTGGTTAGGCCACACTTCGAGCATTGTGCTCAATTCTGGTCACCACATTACAAGAAGGATGTGCAGGCTTTGGCGAGGGTGCAGAAGAGCTTCACCAGGATGCTGCCTGGAATAGAGGGCATGGGCCAGAAGGAGGGGCTGGACAAACTAGAATTGTTTTCTCTGGAACGGCAGAGACTAGGGGCAGACTTGATCGAAGTCTGTAAGATTATGAGAGACATAGATAGGGCTTACAGTCGGAATCCCTTTTTCTCAGAGTTGAAATGTTTAATACTAGGGGCCCTGCACTTAAGGTGAGAGGGGGAGAGTTTAAAGGAGGTGTGAGGGGCAAATTTTTACACAGAGAGTGGTAGGTGTCTGGAACGCACTACCAGGTGTGGAGGTGCCGGCAGATATGATAGGGACATTTAAGGGGCTTTTAGATAAGCACATAGGAACAGAGGGATATGGACCAAGGACAGGTAGAAGTGATTAGTTTAATTTGGTGTCATGATCGGCATAACATTGTGGGCTGAAGGGCTGTTCCCATGCTGTACTGTTTTCTGTTCTATGTAAAGGAATAGTAATTGAATTCTGGTATTTGCATTGAAATCTTCCCACCTTTTTTGTCTGGTGTAATTTTTTTTCTTGTTTAATAAATGCTTTATTCATTGTGTTAACAATGTCTTGGCAGATTCTTGTGACTGTATTCAATAACTGATGCCCACAGTTTCGACATAAAAGCTAGGCTTTACCAACCCAGGCTTCACTCTGACAATTGACTTGTCCGATGCAAAACACAACTGGGATTGTAGCAAGAGTGACTGAATCATAGAATCCTTGCGTTGCAGAAGGAGGCCATTCGGCCCAAATCTGCACCATCTCTTTGGCAGAACATCTTACCCGGGCCCTATCCCTATAACCTACACATTTACCTTGCTAATCCCTCTAGCCTACACATCTTTTGGCACTAAAGGGCAATTTAGCATGGCCAATCCTCCTAACCAACACACCTTTGGACTGTGGGATAAAACCTAGAGGAATTCAAAAATGCATAGGGAGAACATACAAGCTCCACATAGACAGTCAACCACGGCTGGAATTGAACCCAGTCTCTCACACTGTGAGGCAGCAATGCTAACCACTGTGATACTATGCCATGCATTAAGTGGGCTGGTCCCAATAGCTGCTGAGGATCCATTGACACCCATAGATCTCTTTCAATGCCATCTTTTGCTCATATAACAGCATTTATAAAGATACAATTAACTGTAAGTGATGCTTTTATATGAATGCTTCAAGCGCCAAGTCCCACTCACCACTGTTGAGTGCTAAAACTGATTCACGTGAACATGTTAATGACTCCAAAGAACCAGTGCTGGGAGGAATGAGCAACCGTGGATTTGATGCATGGGCAACAATTTCATTCTCAGTAACTTTCAGCTGATAACATGTGTGTGTCACTCACTTTTTTTACAGTATGCACGACTCCACATTTACCCCAATTGACAGGCGGCATAATGGCACAGTGGTTAGCACTGCTGCCTCACAGCGTCCAGGACCCAGGTTCAATTCCAGCTTCAGGTGACCTCCCTTGTAGAGTTTACACATCCTTCATTTGCACCTGGGTTTCCTCTGGGTGCTCCAGTTTCCTCCCACATTCCAAAGATGTGCGGGGTTAGATGGATTAGCAATGCTCAAGTGTCCCAAGATGTACAGTTTAGTGGAATTTGCGAGGTAAATACATGGAGTGATGGGGGTAGGGCCCATGTGGGCTGCTTTGCCAGAGAGTGAACGCAGACCTTGTGGGCTGAATGGCCTCTTCTACACTACAGGAATATCAATGGTTCTATGATCTGTGTCATGTCCATCAGCATTTTGCTTCCTCTTGTGGGAAAATCTCGAAATAGGGGTCACTGTTTAAAAATACATGGTTGCGCATCTAACATAGTAAGAAGTCTCAGGTTAAAGTTCAACCAGTTTATTTGATAGTAAACACACAAGCTTTCGGAAGTGCTGTTCCTTTGTCAAGTGTGTCTATCAAATAAACTGGTTGGACTTTAACCTGTGTTGTGAGACTTCTTATTGTGTTTACCCCAGTCCAACACCAGCATCTCCACATCATGACTACTGTTACCCATTTAAGACAGAGATGAGGAGACATTTGTTTCTCCCTAATGGAAGTAGATTTTTGGAATTGTTTTCTCCAAAGCCCGTCTTTGACAGTGTCTTTGAATATTTTTAAGGTAGAGTTAGGTAAATTCTTGATAAGCAAGAGAGGGGTGAAAGGTAGGCAGAAACTGCTCAGCTCCCTTAGTTTTATCCTTCCTAATCGGTTATACACATAAAGGTTAGAGAGAGGAATAGGCCACTCGGCCCTCCTGAGCCTGCTACACCATTCTATAAGATCATGGCTGATCTGATCATGACCTCCACATTCCTACCTATCCCCAATAACCTTTCACCCCCTTGCTTATCAAGAAACTATCTAGCTTCACCTGAAAAATATTCAAATTTTCTGCTTCCACCGCCTTTTGAGGAAGAGACTTCCAAAAACCTATGCTCATCGAAGAGAAAAGATGTCTCCTCATCTCTGTCTTAAATAGGCGACCACACATTTTTAAACAGTGACCCCTTGTTCTAGATTGTCCCACAGGAGGATGCATCCTCGCCACACCTACCCTGTCAAAACACCTCAGGATCTTATTTGTTTCAATCAAGTTGTCTGTACATTTTTAAACTCCAGTGGAGAGTGTCCACATTTTCTGATTCCCTCAAAGGATGTGGGTGTTACTGGCAAAGCCAGCTATTGTCCACAAGAGTGGTGACAATTTTTTTGAGAACTGAGTAGCTTGCTAGGCAGCTTCAGCTTAATAAATAAACTTTAAAACTTTAAAAGTGCAAATATTATGAATTCTCTCAAAGCAAGGCAAAAGCCATTTAGGACTGAAGTGAGGAGGAATTTCTTCACTCAGAGGGTGGTGAACCCTTTGGAATTCTCCGTCCCCGGAGATAATCTTTGAACACAGTCGAGACAGAAAGCGATAGATTAAGGCTAGCACGGTGGTACAGTGGTTAGCACTGCTGCCTCACAGCGTCAATTCCAGCCTCGGGTTACTGTCTGTGTGGAATCTGCGTCTTCTCACTGTGTCTGTGTGAGTTTCCTCTGGGTACTCCAGTTTCCTCCCACTGTCCAAAAGTAGGCACGTTAGGTTGATTGGTCAAGCTAAGTTGTCCCTTAGTATCAGAAAGATTGGCAGGATGAATACATGGGGTTCTGAGGACACAGTGGGGTAGGATAGTATAGGGCCAAGATTTCTGGAGACTAAAAGAATCAAGGATGTGGAGAAAATATATTTGGGGTTACGGGGATAGGGGCTCAGGTGGGATTGTTATCAATGCATGTTTGATGGGCCAAATGTCCTCCTTCTGCACTGAAGGGATTCCATGAAAAGGGGTAAGAGATAAATGATCTGATTGAATCATGATGCAGATTTGAGGGGCTAAATGATCTACTTATGTTGCTATTTTCCTATGTTCCTATACTAATTATTTAAATTGTCTGTATGCTCCTCTGCATTTCACGGGAAGGGAAATGTGCCCTTGACAGGAATGCACTGCGGAGCTATCCCATCAGGATTCCCTGATATATTACCAGGCCCCTTCCACCTTGGGAAAAATCTTCCCGCTGCAGTTGAGATATGGGCTGGAAATAACGTTTGGAGTCCAATAAAATAGAGGGTGGGGTTTTCCGGCCGCACTCACCCTGAAACCAGAAAATCCCACCCAACGTTAACATTCTTTCACATAATCCAAAACTGCCTGCTATGATTCCCACGGTAGGAATTCTGTAAATCATTCAGTTTGATATTCATCTGTGTTATGGTTCAGGTTACAATCTCTAGAGTGTTTTAAGAAGACTGCCTGAATCATAGATTTTGCATCTTGAATTTTGACCAGGGTAAGCATGAGATATTCCATCCTTCAGATGTGATTCAAAAGAACTATGAGGGAGCTTTTACCAAACTCCATTTATTTCAGAATATAGTTAACATGTACAATAAGAAAAAGAGTAGAACTTTTATCTATTACAAACAAGAAACAAAGCAACCATTAGAATGTATAACCCTTAACAAAGATATCTAATGTGTCCCAATCAAACGAAAACCCATCTCATTGACAAAAGTCTTTAAACAGCTTCAATACAGCAAAGCCTACTGCTCACGTGATAATGGAAATTGAGTTCTTTGGTTGAAGTTTGCATTCCTCTGGATTCGCTCTGAACAGTTTGAAGTCAAGACAGTTTCCCAAGACACTAGAGAGATTCTGGTCCAGCCCACAACAACAGCAGAACTTCACTCTTTAGGAAAACAAAATCTTGTTTCCAGCTAACCAACAGAATTTTCAAAATAACAGGGAGAGAGGGAAAACACTTCATCTTAACTTGATGCCCCATCCAAAATTAAAATTCAAACATGCAGGCTCAAACTGAAAACGGAAAGAAAAATTGTCAGAAACACATATCTGTCCTCCCAACAAGGCAGGATAATAAAAGTAATCACAGAAAAAACACAAACAACCCTATTTAAGCTGCTTAATAGCTTACATAATTCCAGTAGAGCCAGAAACATTATCATCACAGAAAAAAACTTTCTTGAAGGTACACCAACATCACAATTGGTTAATGTTGGAAGGATTTTCTATTTATCCCCAGCCCCTGGTCCCCATTCACCATTTTGTGATTGGAACCTGTGTTGAAAATAAAGTATTTTACATCTCATGATGTTCTGTACCTCAGAAACAATGCACTCACCATCTCTGTGGAGTATTGCCACCAGATGCTCATTATGATAATATAAGGTTATAGTTTTGGCAGAATTTGTTGTGTGGTTTCATGAAAATGCCAATTGAAGCCAGGCTTCATTACATTCCGGAGGAAAACTGTTTGCTTTCTTCCTCTTGGTCATTACGCTTGCTCTGGTCCATATCATGATGTGGAGATGCCGGCATTAGACTGGGGTGAACACAGTAAGAAATCTCACAACACCAGGTTAAAATCCAACAAGTTTATCCGGTAGCAAAAGCCAGATCCCCAGATGATGAGAGTGGGGATTCTTTCCCAAGAAACCATTGGTCAACATACATAGTAGGTCATTCAATTGGGGAAGGGATGGATTAAGTTCAGTTGGGTGGGTGACCTTCCTACAATCAAGGCTGCTGGGTTTCTATTCTTTCTGTTCCTCAGCCTCATTCAAAATGCCAAACATTGACACTTCATGGCACTCTTGGTGTTTGCCATGCAAAGGCTGTCATGTGTCAGCACTGTGGCACAGTTAATAGCACTGCTGCCTTGCAGCGCCATGGACAAGGGTTCAATTTCAGCCTTGGGTGACTGTCCGTGTGGAGTTTGCACATTCTCCCCGTATCTGCGTGGGTTTCTTCCAGGTATTCCAGGTTGCTCCCACAGTCCAAAAATGTGCAGGTTAGATGGATTATCGATGTCTTAAGCTCCCATGTATCCTCATAACATATCATCTACTGGATCCCTCATGCTCAGTTACACTCAGTAAAACATCCACGCGTGGGTTGAAAACTTGAGTCTGATTACCAACGGATGTACAGGGACATTGGAACAGGAGAAGGCCATTCAGCCCATCAGTTCTGCTCAGCCATTTAATAGGATCTTGGCTGATCACTCAATTCAGTACCTTTCACAAGCATTATCTACATAACCTTTATGCTATTGTTAAGCAGAGATCTATCGATTGTTGCTTTAAATCTATTCTGTGGCCAGAACTTTACCACCTGAATTAGAGCAGGCAAGGGGCGGAGCATGGGAAGGTTTATTGATTCTCGAGTGGGATTTTATGGTTTTGGGGCAAACGTGGCCATAAAACCTCATCCAGTGACTGAGCTTCCACAGCCCTCTGGGGTAGAGAATTCCAAAGATGTTCAATACTTTGTGTAAAGAAGTTTCTCATCTGATCTTATTAAATGGAGGAGTAGACTCAGTCGACCCAATCTTTGCACTGGGTAACAGTGTGCAGGATTTTATGGCCGCCATCATTCCAAAGTTATCAAATCCTGCCTAAGGTCAATGGGCCTTGGATAGAAAGGCTTTTTTTAGGAATTTCTAATCTCTCTCCCCAACTCCTGCCCATTCCCCCTCCCCAACCCCCATGCCAAAACTATTCTCCTCCACATAATTGATTCGTAGAATCTTTACAGTGCAGAAGAAGCACTCTCTTCTGTGCTATCCCAGTAACCCCATAGATTTACCATGGCTAATCCAACAACTGTTGGGATACTAAGGAACAATTTAGCATGGCCAATCTACTAACCTACATATCTTTGGCATGTGGGAGGAAACTGGAGCACCTGAAGGAAACCCATGCAGACATGGGGAGAATGTGCAAACTACATACAGACAGTGACCCAAGGCCAGAACTGAACTTGGTCCCTGGCTCTGTGAAGCAGTGGTGCTAACTACTGTGCCACTGTGCCATCTATAAGTCCTGACATGAAAAAAGGGGTTGGTTTAAAAGCTGACTCGGTACAAAAACATGATTTCAGTGGGCTGGAAAAATGGGGTTATTTTATGATCTAACATCTTTTCAGCCTGATCACGGGTAACTGTCACCAAAAGAGAAAAGAAGCAAGGCCGAGACCAAGGGAGGATGGAAAGGAAAATTTGGAAAGTGGGATTGACAAAGGGGTAGGGGTGGGGGGAGGGAGAAAAACCTCTAGTTACCTGAAGATGCAAGGAAATTAGGAATCAGCTATCAAGACAGGTATGCACAAGAGAATCAGCGAAATGGAGAATGTGGCATTTCCGTATTAATTACCTCCCACTTATTTCTTTCATCTGCTTAGTTTAATCCTCTCCACTTTTACTTGTCACCCCCTGCAGTGATTTCTATTGTGTAATCCACCCCCAATTAGCCATCATTGTCATGATCACATGATCACGCTCCAAGACTGTTTGATCCAATTATTCCATCAAACGCAGGGGAATAGGTGATGACTTCAGCCAGGTTAATGAGGTTGGCTTGCTACAGTGTGAACTACCTGATGAATCCTGGTTTAACTATGGCTGTGTGGTCTATGGTGCTTGGTTTTAATGTTCCAGCCTATACAGAAGCACGGCTTCCAATCCCACCATTCCAGAACTGTTGTGCCCTTTGGCTTATGAAAAGAGATACCTGGTGAGCCCTATTTGATGGTTCAATCAGGGAGCCTCATGCTTTCCTATTGAAAGCAGATATGTCAGACTCCCAGCCTGCAAGCAGCAGGGAGCAACTGGAGAGCTGGCTGTGTGGAGATGTATGGTGCAAATAAAGTACGGGACCTTCTGCCTCCATGGAGTTATTACAGAACATGATACCTAGACCCTCGGGATCTTTGGGCCTGTGGATCTGGGAAGAGGATCCCAGTATATGATTCTCAGGCAGGGAACTTGTCAAGAAATAAGCGGAGTCAAAACTTCCAAGTTTCCCAAAGGAGGGCACGGTTGTTAGCACTGCTGCCTCATAGGGTTAAGGACCTGGGTTCAATTCTGGTCTTGGGTCACTGTCTGTGTGGAGTTTGCCCATTCTCACCATATCTGCGTGGGTTTCCTCTGGCTGCTCCACTTGCCCACATTCCAAAGATGCGTAGGTGAGGTGGATTGACCATGCTAAATTGTCCCTTAGTGTCAGGGAAATTAATCGGCTAAATATGTGGGCTTATGGGGACAGGGCATGGGTGAGACTGCTATCAGGCAGGCATGAGGGGCCAAATGGCTTCTTTCTGAGCTGTAGGAATTCTATGATTCAATGATTCTATGATAGCAGAAGTCCATTGACTTTGGTGGCACCGATTAACCCATTGCTGAACAGAACCAGAAGTTCTCACCATTTACCCCTTACACCCACGCAACCTTCCCCCAACAAGATCTGACTGCACACTGTGTGTATCTCTTTCTCTTTCTTTCTATTGTAAACTGCCTCTGCCTCTAGAACATAGAACAGTCAGCACAGTACAGGCCCTTCGGCCCTCGATGTTGTGTCGAGCTTTGTCCAAAACCAAGATCAGGCTATCCCACTCCCTATCATTCTGGTGCGTTCCATGTGCCTATCCAATAACCACTTGAAAGTTCCTAAAGTGTCCGACTCCCCTATCACAGCAGGCAGTGCATTCCACACCCCAACCACTCTCTGAGTAAAGAGTCTACCTCAGACATCCCTCCATTTTTTTCCCACTATGAACCTTATAGTTATGCTCCCTAGTAACAGCTACGTTCACCCGAGGAAATAGAACATAGAACATAGAACATTACAGCACAGAACAGGCCCTTCGGCCTTCGATGTTGCGCCGACCAATGTAAAAAGCAATGCCCCTCCAAACTAAACCATTCCCTTCTCTTCCATATACCTATCAACTAACCTCTTAAACGCCACCAAACTTGGCGCATCTACAACTGCTGCAGGCAGGGCATTCCACTCCCGAACCACCCTTTGGGTAAAGGATAGTCTCTGCATGTCCGCTCTATCTAACTCCCTCGTCATCTTATAAACTTCTATTAAGTCGCCTCTCATCCTCTCTCCTCTCTCCCTCTCCTAGTCTTTGTATTCGTTTTTCTGTCGTATTTAGCAGAGGAATCAGGCTGCAGGTGGAGGCATAACCATCAAGAGCTCTGGATGATAAAGAAATGGGTTACCTCCTGCCTACCGTACAAGATAAAGCCATGATGCACTGATCCAGAATTGAGGAGTGGGGCATGTTCTATTTTTACAGACACACCAGGAGACCAGTAAGAGGTTAGCCTCGGGAAGAAAGTGAAAAAGAATCAGCAAGAGTTTCACTGCATGGTTTTACTAGCTATGAAAGCAGACAAAAGCCCATCTTAGTGCACCACTAGACACGGAAAGAGAATTGAAATTGGACCTAAAGATGGTGAAAACCTACCTGTCACTACCTTGCCCTTAACATATACTGTTCTAACAAGCGAATCTGAGTCAAGTTTCCAATATCGACAGTTATACAGAATATTCTGACTTACAAATTCAATTCATTGTTGTCACGTGCGTTAATAGAACATAGAACATTACAGCACAGAACAGGCCCTTCGGCCTTCGATGTTGCGCCGACCAATATAAAAAGCAATGCCCCTCCAAACTAAACCATTCCCTTCTCTTCCATATACTTATCAAATAACCTCTTAAACGCCACCAAACTTGGCGCATCTACAACTGCTGCAGGCAGGGCATTCCACTCCCGAACCACCCTTTGGGTAAAGAACCTACTCTGATATCCGTCCTATAACTATCACCCCTTAATTTAAAGCTGTGTCCCCTCGTGCCAGCTTTCTCCATCCTAGGAAAAAGGCTATCACTGTCCACCCTATCTAAACCTCTAATCATCTTATATGTTTCGATAAGGTCCCCTCTTAGCCGCCTCCTTTCTAACGAAAACGACCTCAAATCCCTCAGCCTCTCCTCATAAGACCTGCCCTCCACACCAGGCAACATCCTGGTAAACCTCCTCTGTACCCTCTCCAATGTCTCCACATCTTTCTTATAATGCGGGGACCAGAGAGAAGGAAAGGATGTAGAATGCAATGTGGCAGGAACAGGTTGGATTAAGAGAAAAAGAGGCTTAATACATGGTTGGCTGCTTCAAGAATCTGATGCAGCAGGGAAGAAGCTGTTTTGGTGTTTGTTGATGCATGATCTCAGATTTTTGTATATTTTTCCCGATGGAAGAAGGTGGAAGAGAGAATGTCTGGAGTGCCTGGAGTCCTTGATTATGCTGGCTGCTTTTCTGAGGCAGTGGGAAGCGTAGACAGAATCAATGGATGGGAGGCTGGTTGGTGTAATGGACTATGTTTGCGTGGAATTCCTCCAGGTGCTTGGTTTCCTCTCACAGTTCAAAAATATGCAAGTTAGGTTGATTGGCCATACTAAATTATCCTTTAGTGCCCCGAGATTCATAGAATTCATAGAAATCCCACAGTACAGAGAGAGGCCATTTGTCTCATCAAGTCTGCACTGACCACAATTCTACCCAGGTCTTACTCTCATATGCCTACATATTTTATCCACTAATCCCCCCTAACCTACGCACCTCAGGACACTAAGGGACAATTTTAACACAGCCAATCAACCTAACCTGCACATCTTTGGACTGTGGGAGGAAACTGGAGTACCCGAAGGAAACCCACGCAGACACGAGGAGAATGTGCAAACATCACACAGACAGTGACCCAAGCTGGGAATTGAACCCAGGTCCCTGGAGCTGTGAAGCAGCAGTGCTAACCGTTGTGCCACCATGCCACTTAGCAGCGTAACTTAGAGGCATTAGTCATTAAATATGTAGAGATACGGGGATACGGCCTGAAAGGGATTGTGGTCAGTGTGGGCTGAATGGCCTCTTTTTGCACTGTAGGGTTTCTATGATTCTATGACTAGGCTACGCTCATAATCCTTTGTAGTTTCTTGCACTTTTGAGCAGAGCAAGAGTCATACCAAGCTATGATACAATCAGAAAGAATGTTTTCTATGGTGCATCTGTAAAAGTTGGTGAGAGTTGTAGCAGACACGCCAAATTTCCTTTGCCTGCTGAGAAAATACTGTCTGAAGAAACTAGTTTTAATCTGCTGTTTTTACTGCTACACGTTGAGGTTGGGTAGATAAGGATGGACTTTAATGATCTGTAAAAATGAACCACGTAGAGAACTATCAGATAATAAAATTGAGGTGGGGGAATAAAAGCAATTAGAAAAAGTCTAATTACACTGTTTGAAAACTTCAATTAAAGCCAGTTTAATTGCTCTTTTCTTAAACAACAGTGTTTTTCTTCAGAAATTAATGGAATACAAGACAGAGCAACAACACCAGTGGATGAATACATAATACATAACAAAAGACTGAACATCAAATGACATCAAAACTATTAGCATTTCTATTGCATGGTATACTTCCTCAGATTTTGTTTCTGAGCTAGTTAGGATCATGGGTTTATTAAGAAAGGATGCTGGATCATTAAGTGATGCAAAGGCTAATCCCACAAGGAAACCCAGAACATTACCTAGAGCACAGAATGAAAGGAGATGTGAGGTCATTCGATCTAATGCTGCTAATTCCAAGGACACACTCTCCAATTCGAAGCCATAAGATATTGCATCACTCTCTTACCGAAGGCATTCAACATCTTTTCAAATCACTCAGGCTGGATTGTCCATTCTGAAATATTCCAAGACATATTCCAAGACATCTAACCTAATAATAAAAGTGTGTGGGAAGTTTTTTTCTTCTCTCTCCTTAAAGTAAATTAAAGTATCAGGGATGGCAGTGCAGGCAGTCCGTTGCAACTTCTGTAGTATGTACGAGGTGAGGGACACCAGTAGTGTTCCTGCTGATTATACCTGCAGGAAGTGTGCCCATTTGCAGCTCCTTGAGGATCGTGTTAAGGAGCTGGAGCTGGAATTAGAGGAACTCAGGATAATCCGAGAGGTTGAGGAGGATATTGGCAGGAGTGGCAAAGAGATAGTCACTCCTAAAAGTGATTCTTGGGTAACTATTTGGAGGAGGGGTAAGAAGCAATCGGGTAGACAATCCCCTGGGGCTGTTCCCCTCCAAAACAAATTTTCTGTCTTGGAGGCTACAGTTGAGGAAGAATCAACTGGTGATGACCAGAGGGAGCAGGTCTCTGGGGGTGAGCCAGCTGAGAATGCTCAGGTGGGTACGGGGAATAAGAGATTGGGCCTAGTAATTGGAGACTCCATAGTTAGAGGGACAGATAGGAGAGTAAATAGTAATAAAAGTGACTCAGGGCTGGTGTATTGCCTCCCAGGGGCTGGAGTCCAGGATGTTGCAGATCGGGTTTTTAAGATTCTTAAGGGAGAGGGGAGTCAACCCCAAGTCATAGTTCATGTAGGGACACATGTTATATGAAGGATGAGGGAAGGGGATATTAAACAGAAATTTATGGAGTTGGGGTGGAAGCTTAGGGCAAAAACTGGCAGAGTGGTTATCTCTGGACTCTTGCCTGTGCCAAGGGATAGTTTAGAGAAGAATAGAGAAAGGGAATGTTTGAACTCGTGGCTGCAGGGATGGTGCAGGAGGGAGGGGTTCAGGTTCCTGAACAATTGGGACTCATTCTGGGATAGGTGGGACCTCTACAAGAGAGATGGTCTACACCTGAACCAGAGGGGAACTAATATCTTGGGGGGAAAATTTGCTAAGGCTATGATGGGGGCTTTAAACTGATTCGGGGGGGGGGTGGGATCCTAAGTAGTTGGGGTGCTAAGAGGGATGAGAGTAAGGGGGTCATAGAGGAAAGCTGTAAAACACAGCAGCGTACGGGTGGGGTAGGGCATGGTTTGAAATGCGTATACTTTAATGCAAGGAGTATTCGCAATAAGGGGGAGGAACTTGCAGCTTGGACCAGTACCTGGAACTTCGATGTTGTGGCCATTTCAGAGACTTGGGTAGAGCAGGGACAAGAATGGATGTTGCAGGTTCCAGGGTTCAAATGCTTTAGTCGGAGTAGAGAAGGAGGTAGAAGGGGGGGAGGAGTGGCATTATTAGTCAAAGACTGTATCACAGTGACAGAAAAGAAGTTTGATGAGGACTTGTCTGTTGAGGTAGTATGGGCTGAGATTAGAAACAGGAGAGGAGAGGTCACCCTGTTGGGAGTCTTTTATAGACCTCCTAAAAGTTCTAGAGAGGTTGAGGAAAGGATTGCAAAGTCAATTCTGGTCAGGAGTGAAAGTAATAGGGTAATTGTTATGGGGGACTTTAACTTTACTAATATTGATTGGAATAGCTATAGCTCTAGCTCGTTAGAGGGGTCAGTTTTCGTACAAAGTGTGCAGGAAGGTTTTTTGACTCAGTATGTAGATAGGCCAACTAGAGGTGAGGCTACATTGGATTTGGTGCTGGGCAATGAGCCAGACCAGGTGTTAGGCTTGGAAGTTAGTGAACATTTTGGTGATAGTGACCACAATTCGGTTACGTTCACCTTAGTGATGGACAGGGATAGGCATGAAGCTGGGGGCAGTAGTTATAGCTGGGGGAAGGGTAATTATGAGGCCATCAGGAGAGAATTAGGGTGCATAGATTGGACTAGGAAACTACAGGGACTGGGAACATCTGGAATGTAGAGCTTATTCAAGGAGCAGCTGCTGCGAGTCCTTGATAAGTATGTCCCTGTCAGGCGAGGAGGAAATGGTTGAGTAAGAGAACCTTGGTGTACAAAAATAGTTGATTTGCTGGTTAAAAGGAAAAAGGAGGCTTATGTCAGGATGAGGCTTGAAGGCTCGGTTAGTGAAATGGATAGCTATAGATTAGCCAGGAGGGAGCTAAAGAGTGAATTGAGGAAAGCTAAGAGAGGACACGAGAAGACTTTGGCTGACAGGATTAAAGAGAATCCTAAAGCTTTCTTTAGATATGTTAAGAATAGAAGATTGGTTAGGACAAGATTAGGGCCAGTCATAGACAGAAGTGGGAAGTTGTGCGTGGAGCCTGAAGAGATTGGAGAGGCACTGAATAAATATTTCTCTTCGGTATTCACGCAGGGTGATGTAAATGTAGTTATGGAGAACACTGAGGTACAGGGTAGCAAACTGGAAAGGATCGAAGTAGATAGGGAGGATGTGCTAGATATTCTCGAGGGTTTGAAGTTGGATAAGTCCCCTGGGCCGGACGGGATTTACCCTAGGATTCTCTGGGAGGCAAGAGAGGAGACTGCAGAGCCTCTGGCTCTGATCTTCAGGTCGTCGTTGGTTACGGGTGTGGTTCCGGAGGACTGGAGGATAGCGAATGCGGTCCCATTGTTCAAGAAGGGGAAGAGAGACCTTCCAGGGAATTATAGGCCAGTGAGTCTTACTTCTGTCGTGGGCAAAGTATTGGAGAGAATTATTAGGGATAGGATTTATAGTTATTAGAGAGAAATGAATTGATTGGGGATAGTCAGCATGGTTTTGTGAAGGGTAGGTCGTGCCTTACTAACCTTATTGAGTTTTTTGAAAAAGTGAACAAAGAGGTGGATGGGGTAAGGCGGTTGATGTGGTATATATGGACTTTAGTAAGGCGTTCGATAAGGTGGCCCATGGAAGGCTTCTGCAGAAAATGCAGATGTATGGGATAGAAGGTGATTTAGCTAATTGGATTAGGAATTGGCTAGCTGATAGAAGACAGAGGGTGGTGGTTGATGGGAGATATTCATCGTGGAGTTCGGTGACAAGTGGTGTACCTCAGGGGTCTGTTTTGGGGCCCCTGCTGTTTTGTAATTTTTATAAATGATCTGGATGAGGGTATTGAAGGATGGATTAGTAAATTTGCAGATGACACTAAAGTCGTGGAGTGGTAGATAGTGAAGAGGGGTGTTATAGTTTGCAGAGAGACTTGGACAAGTTGCAGAGCTGGGCTGAGAGGTGGCAAATGGAGTTTAATGTGGAAAAGTGTGAGGTAATGCACTTTGGCAGGAATAATAAATGTGTAGAGTATAGGGCTAATGGTAGGATTCTTAATAGTGTTGATGAACAGAGGGATCTTGTGTATTTGTGCATAGATCCCTGAAAGTAGGCAGTCAAGTCGATAAGGTTGTTAAGAAGGCATACGGAGTCTTAGCTTTTATTGGTAGGGGGAGTGAATTTCGGAGCCGCAACATCATGTTGCAACTGTACAAAACTCTAGTGCGGCCGCACTTGGAGTATTGTGTGCAGTTCTGGTCCCGCATTATAAGAAAGATGTGGAGGCATTGGAGAGGGTACAGAGGAGGTTTACCAGGATGTTGCCTGGTATGGAGGCAGGTCTTATGAAGAGAGGCTGAGAGATTTGAGGTTGTTTTCGTTAGAAAGAAGGCGGCTAAGAGGAGACCTTATTGAAACATATAAGATGATTAGAGGTTTAGATAGGGTGGACAGTGATAGCCTTTTCCTAGGATGGAGAAAGCTAGCACGAGGGGACACAGCTTTAAATTAAGGGGTGATAGTTATAGGACGGATATCAGAGGTAGGTTCTTTACCCAAAGGGTGGTTCGGGAGTGGAAGGCCCTGCCTGCAGCAGTTGTAGATGCGCCAAGTTTGGTGGCGTTTAAGAGGTTAGTTGATAAGTATATGGAAGAGAAGGGAATGGTTTAGTTTGGAGGGTCATTGCTTTTTATATTGGTCGGTGCAACATCGAAGGCCGAAGGGCCTGTTCTGTGCTGTAATGTTCTATGTTCTATGTTCTATATTAGTGGCTAAGCAAGCGACCAGATCTTTGGAAAATATTATTGGTCAAAGTATCGCTCACTGGCCTGGACTCCCCACAGTTGATGAGACGCACCAACAACACTTTAATTTTTAACCTAAGGTGCTTCATAGAATTCAGGGTAAAAACCAAATGCCCAAAGCAGAGATTTAGGCTGGAATTTTACAGTCTCACCCACCACAATTATTGGAGCAGGAAAGGGGCAGGTCATAGAAAGGTCAGTTGACCTCGTTGGGCAGAGGAGGGGGTGGAATTTTCCAGTTTTCGGAAAAGAAAATTTGGGAAATCCTGCTCTAGCTGGGGGTGGGGAGGGAGGACGAGGTTGTGGGGGGGGGGCAAAATTGAATGGTTGAACTATTTGGCCAAAATCATTGGTTTTAAAGAGAACTTTAGAGGAGGTAAAGGAGATTGAGAGCCTGTCGGATATCGGGAAAAATTTTGGAATGTGGAGCCTATGTGATTAATGAGACAAGCCAATGGTGAGCACAGGGGAACAAAGAACAAAACAGCACGGGAAACAGGCCCTTCGGCCCAATGAGCCCGCGCCGCCACCCCGATGTTCCCACCTCTACCCGCAATCCCTGTCCATGTTTATAGATCAATGGATTAAAAACCAAATTTGAGACAATTTAGGGAGAATTTGTTTTGCCAATTAGCCTAAGAGCACATCTTTGGGATGTGGGAGGAAACCAGAGCTCCTTGAGAAAACCCACGCAAGCAGGGGTGGATGCGCAAACTCCCACAGACACAGGCCCAAATCCATGTATCTGCACAGCACGGCGATTGTCACTGAGCTGTTGTGTTGCCCATCAGATGGTCTAGCTCAAGCGTACACTAACGATGTGAAGCAGTAGGATACTCTCGAAAAAGATCCAAGAGCAGTCCTCTCATGATCCATCACGTGTCTGCCCCTCGTTAGACAACAAGGTGGACCAAAGCACCTGTAGGATAAAAACAAGTACATCAATATCATCATCTATTTACACACTTCCCAGGGACTCCAAAGGCTCATGATCCCTATTTTAAATCAGTTTTCTATACCCCTCCATCCCCATTCTGTTCATGTGCCCATCTAAGTATTTCTTAAATAACTCCAGAGTACCTGCCTCCACCACTTTACTTGGCAGCGCATTCCATATCCCCACCACCCTCAGTGTGAAAAAACTCCCTCTAGCATCCAAATTATACCTTACCCCCCTCACCCTAAGCCCGTGACCCCTCGTGCTATTTGAGTCCATCCTCGGAAAAAGCTTAACCCTGTTTACTCTATCTATACCCCTCATAATCTTGTACACCTCTATCAGATCTCCTCTAAGTCTACGTCTTTCTAAGGAAAACAGTCCCAATTTGCCTAACCTCTCCTCGTAACTCAGACCTTCCATACAAGGCAGCATCCTGGTAAACCTCCTCTGCACTCTCTCCAGAGTCTCCACGTCCTTCCGGTAGAAAGGCGACCAGAACTGGACGCAGTATTCCAAATGAGGTCTAACCAACGTTTTATACAACTGCAACATTAAAAGCCAGCTCTTGTACTCTATACCCCTTCCTATAAAGGCTAACATACTATATGCTTTCTTCACAACCTTCTCCACTTGCTCTGCCACCTTCAGAGACTTGTTCACCTGCACTCCCAGGTCCCTCTGCGTTTCTATACTCTTAATAGGTCTACCCTTTATCATATACCTCCCCCCTACATTCTTTATCCCGAAATGCATCACCTCACATTTATCAGGATTGAATTCCATCTGCCATCTGTCTGCCCAAGCTACCAGCCTATCTATGTCCTGCTGCATCGCCTGACAATGCTCCTCACTATCCGCAAGTCCAGCCATCTTTGTATCGTCTGCAAACTTGCTGATCACTCCACTAGCACAGGAGTTGGAGGAGTGTGGAAATTGTTGGGCTAGAGGATGGGAGATAGAGAGGAGTGAAATTTTGGGGGAACTTTGCATTGATATGGCACCTTTGACATTCATTAGCCAAGGGGAATATTAACACAGATGAACAGAATGCCATTCAAAGAAGTATTATCATCAGAAAGCGTTAAGTGCCAAATCCCAAAAAAGGAAACTCGCCAAGTGATCATAATTCCATTTTTACCTCCGTAAATCACATGGATGGAAGTCAGGAGCCACTAATTCCAATTACACTCTTCAAGATTTTAAATATTGAATCTAAAGCATTGATTCAGAAAAGAAAATTTAAATACACAAGATTCTACTTAGACAGTTAAAATTAGTCTGTAAGAACATTTCCTCAAAAGATTCACGAGGAAAGACACCTTTCGGAAACAATCATACTGAGACCAAATTCTCCAGTCCTGCATCCCCTGCTATATCGAGAACAGAGAATTTGGTGCTCAGCTAAATCTTTATTCACCGCAGCGGGATGGAGAATCCCAGCCATGGGCAAAGTCAGAGAATTCTGGACTTAAAAATGCCAGTAATATATCATAAGACACAATGTACTGCTGCTGTAGAGGGGAGAGATGGAGTGGTAGTGCATATATTTATATATATATAATATATATACACACACACACACATAAGCACACGCACACAGATACACTCAAACTTACACACAAACATACACAAACTCGTACACTCACACACAAATATATTCACACACACACACAAACTCACATACTCACACACACACAAACATACACACAAACTCACACACGCATATATACGCACACACGCACGCACGCACACATGCACACACGCGCGCACACACGCACGCACACACACACCCCAAAACTGAGACCATTCCAGCTTATGCGCCTGTATAAGTCAGCAAGTACAGGAACAAAGTGTGAATGGGACTTGCAGAAGTTAAAATCTGGGTGGTTAACTTGGATGACTTCAACATTATGGGAGGTGGAAGTTGCGATATCAACCAGAACTGGAAAAGTAAAGCCCAGAATCAACTTTGGTTTGACTGCACATCTGGGACATCCCTTAGATATTTTACTCACTTAAAGGCGCTAGATAAATGCAAGTTGCTGTTTGTTGTTATCAGCCCAGGAAAACTGGTGTCAATTGGTGTACTATTCCTACCACTACCCCAACTGAGATGAACTAATTTAGCAGAGGCTGGCTGTAAAACCTTGGGGCATTGAAATTCACTTTGACACTGGGGTATGTCTTTTCAATGGTGCCATTGAGGGAATGGATTTTATTTTGTTTTACAAGAATGGAAGCAAAATATTGCTGCAACTTATGATTGAGAATGTGCTATGACTAAAAATGGTTTCAGAAACCATGTGGCCTATTTATCATCTACTATTGAATTTCCGCAGCTGATGACTTAGTATCACATCTGCAAAACCACTGGTATCCCTTGCAATTTGGGACAAAAATTGCTTTTTATAATCCCAGGCTAGACCTTGTGATAGAGCTAATTTCATAATTCTTCATTACTTCTTCCTTTAGTGGAAGAGTGTAAAGACCATTGGTAACTGAGCCAGGTGACCCCCGGCCCATTCAGCGATCCATCATGAGAAACATTTGCAGACGGAGAAAGGATCAGAGCTGCAACCCTAACTCTGCCACTCGGCACTTTCAAGCACAACTCCCACTGGGATCTCAGAATTTACATAGAACATAGAACATTTACCCGTCACTGGCGAATCATGCTTAATGTAAGTATAATAACTCCAGGAGCCGGCTGCGAAGGAACCCTGCTTTTATTGCACAAATGACAAGAAACTATAACCGCAAGCCTGTGGTGAATACAACAGGTCCCGACCGGGACTAAAAGGTTAATGGAACCTCTCAAAGTCTTGCTTTATATAGGGCTTAGTATACAAGCTCCAGCTGGTTGGCTAATTACCAATCTCCAGGGAGCTCGTATTCAATGAGTCTAACTGGGAGGTTAATTAATGATTCCCCATGCAGATCACAGGGGTTATTACAGTAACGAGTTATATGATGAATAACTACATCTTGGAGATTTGCGAAAGTCAATAGAGGCTTTGAATGTCAGTCATTCTAGATGGTGAAGAATAAGATGGTTAAGAGGTGTTATTCCTCTCACTTTTGCACTAAAACCTTCCTCTTCTCTCCACACTTTATTGCTGGTATTCAGATTATTTCTCTGGACATCTTACTCTTGTTTCTTTTAAGCCACAAATCAACTCAAATCTTCTCCCTCTTCCGTGCCCATCCGAATGAAAACAGGATCTATCACTTGATGAGTTACTCGAATCCATTCTTTCCCAGAAAGCTGTCAGGTACCTTTCCTCCCTTCCTTAACAATTGGAAAACTAAAATTTCCCATCCCACTGTTTTCAACCTCAGCAACTTTTCTATACTGTGCCCTTTTTCCAGTGTCAAAGGAAGAATTTGCATTTATGTAGCACCTTTCATGAGCTTAGGCTGTCCCAAATCTTTCCACAATCAATTAAATACTTCTGAGTTATGGAACAAAAAGGGCAACTCATTTTGGTCTCCTTACCTGAAAAGGGATATACTGGCATTGGAGGGAATGCAGAGGAGATTCACTAAGTTGATTCCAGAGTGGAAAGGGTTGGCTTATGAGGAGACACAGAGTAGACTGGAGCTATACTCAGTGGAATTCAGAAGAAAGAGGAGAGATCTTATAGAAACGTACAAGATTATGAAGGGAATAGGTAAGGTAGAAGCAGGGAAGTTGTTTCCACTGGCAGGTGAAGTTAGAACTGAGAGCATGACCTCAAAATAATGGGGATTTAGGACTGGATTGAGGAGGAACTTCTTCACACAAAGGGTTGTGAATCTGTGGAATTCCCTGCCCAGTGAAGCAGTTAAGGCTACCTCAGTGAATGTTTTTAAGGCAAGGATAGATAGATTTTTGAACTGTGAAGGAATTAAGGATTATAGTGAGGAGGCAGGTAAGTAGAGCTGAGTCCACAAAAAGATCAGCCATGATCTTATCAAATGGCAGAGCAGGCTCGAGGGGCTAAATGGTCTACTCCTGCTCTTAGTTCTTATGTTCTTATTTTCATACAGTGTCCTCTAGTTTTTTTCTCCTCGGTGAAAAAAGCCTGCTTGCATTCATTCTATCTATACCCATCCTAACTTTATATGCCTCTATCAAATCTCCCCTCATCCTTCTACACTCCGGGGAATAAAGTCCTAATCTATTCAACCTTTCTCTGTAACTCAGTTTCTCAAGTTTCGGCAACATCCTTGTAAACCTTCTCTGCACTTTGTCAACCTTATTAATATCCTTCCTGTAATTAGGTGATCAAAATCCATTCTGCCCTGAAACATTTACTCTTAGACTATGGTTGTAAGTCACTTGAAGCAGTACAAAACAGTCAAGCACAAGAAATCAGCACTTGACCAACAATGAAAGATATGGATTCACAAGTCAATTAGTAGCCATTAATGAGCTTGGACCCTATTGCTGATTTTTGCCTGATTAATGGGTAAGATTGCTTTCCAGAGAGAAGGTGGGCCAATCTATGTTGAGGTGCAAGTGTGCGTGTTTCTTTCATTCTGCATTTTGCCAGAAGGGATGTACGCAGCTTTCCAGCAGTAACACTCGTGGGAAGGTGATTGTGAAGATTTCATTTCAAGGGGCAATGTTCCAAAACTGTTCTGCAAACAGATGCACAATGCAGCACATATCAGCTCAGAGTGTACCAGCATACTGACCAAAGGCAACTTCACTGTGCCAGGAATCAGACCAGTCCTGCCTCCTGAATTTAAGTGACTTGTTCTAGGAGGTTGGATGCAAAGGTGCAAAGGGATCTTATACATAAAAGTTTAATAGGCAGGCACCAGGACTGGTAAGGACTGGAAACCAGAACTAGACGGCACAGCCTCAAAATTAGGGAGGAGGGGGTGCAGTTTAGAACAGAGTTGAGGAGAAACTTCTTCACTCAGAGAGTGGTGAATCTCTGGAATTCTCTTGCCATTGAAGTGGTGGAGGTTACCTTGTTGAATATGTTTAAGTCATGGGTAGATAGGTTTCTGTTCGATAAGGGAATTAATGGTTATGGGGAGGAGGCGGGAAAGTGGAACTGATCCATTTCAGATCAGCCATGATCTTACTAAATGGCGGAGCAGGCTCGAAGGGCTAGATGGTCTACTCCTGCTCCTATTTCTTATGTTTTTATGTTCTCAAGTGATTCACAGAGTCATCAGGGATGAGCATTTCAGCCTCAAAGATTTTTTTTTATTTGTTCAGAGATTGTGAGCATCTCTGTCTGGGCCAATCTTTACTGTCCATACTTTGAACTGAGTTGTTTACTAAACAATTTCAAAGGACATTTCAGAGTCAACTACATTGCAGTGGGTCTGGAGTCAGACAGGGGAAGGGTGGCAGATTTCCTATCCTAAAGGATATTAGAGAACCAGATGGGTTTTTACGAGAATCGACCATCATGTCATGGATTTTTTAATTACACATTTTTATAGAATTCAGATTTCACCGTCTACTGTGGTGGGATTCCGAACCAGTGTCCCCAGAGCACCACCCTTTATCTCTGGATCACTAATCCAGTGACAATATTACACCTCTGCCCCCTCTACCTCATTATTTAATAACATAAATTGAGGATGGAGGGTTAAATATCAATTGTAACAATGTCATACAGATAGACAGTACAATAAGTGACACCAGTAACTTGCAAAGAGATACTGGTAAATTAAGTTAACAGGTAATGCTGTGGCAAATACTTTTTCTAATAGGCTACTGTGAGGACATCAGTTTTGAGTCTACAAAGAAGAGGTGGTGATTAAACAGTAAAAATTTAGTGCTAGGGAGTTGGAATGCAATGAAAAATAAAGATTTGGTCACAGAAAGAAACAGATAGGGATCTAGCTGCGCTGGGACCTTGGGACGCAGATTAGCTTAGCAGCAGGGTGAAATAGACACTTTATATACAGCAATGATGTGGAGATGCTGCCGTTGGACAGGGATGGGCATGCTAAGAAGCCTCATACACCAGTTAAGGTACAACAGGTTTATTTGGTAGCACAAGCTTTCAAAGCTCTGCTCCTTCATCAGGTAAATCTGATGACCTGATGAAGGAGCAACGCTCCAAAAGCTTGTGCTGCCAAATAAACCTTTTGGACTTTAACCTGGCATTGCAAGACTTCACAGCAAAATGGATTCCAGCAATCCAGGGATTATAGCTTCATTCAATTACGAAGCAGAGAATCTCAGAGAATCAAGGGACAGAATTCTCCGGCTGTGCTGGTCCAAAAGCCACAAATTCCCGCCCGACCGCCAATGGCATTTCACATTCTCCGCAACCTGCCGGCTAAAATTTCTGTGGCAGGCGGGATGTGAGAATTTTGGCCAAACTGTGCAGAAAACAAAGCAGTAGGGGTCTTTCTGTATTGGACATATAAATTCTACCCCAAATCAGAAGACAGATTTCCCAAAAAAAAGCTCCAGATCCTGTATGGTAAATATTTGCTGGATTTGGTTCACAGTGTTAAAACCTATGGGATGTTGTTTTGGAGAAGGTTCTACTTTTGGGATTCAGGAAAGTAGATAGATTTGGATTTGGGAGATAATTCAAGCACATTGTCTGGGTAATCACTATTGTGGTTTATTCTAAACATTGTTGTGTCCTGTTATCTTTCTTGTGTGTTATAAAGTCTAGGAGATATTTCGTTATCTGAATAATTTACAACATTGTCCCCTTTCCTCGCTACGTTTCACCTTTTTCTCTCTTTTTTTCCAAATCTCATAAATAAATAGTGAAGAACAGTCATTCCAAGGTTCCCTCCTGGCATTTGGGATGTCCTCACATTGAACATCAATTGAGTTCGTAACACCGGGAGCAGCAGAGGTGCAAAGACACTCGGGGGTCCAGGCACATAAATCATTGAAATGTCATGGACAGATCAAAAAAAAAAATCAGTGAGGTAAATAAAATGCTGACCTTTATATCTGGAGAAATAGAACAGAAGGAGATAGTCATGCTTCAGCTATACAGAGCCCTACAGTAAGAGATTATACAATCTGGGATTGTTTCCCCTAGGATTTAGATGATGAAGGGGTAAGATGATGACAAGAGAATTGGACACGTTAAGGCAGACTGATAAGGTAGATGGGAGTAGTTATTTCAGCTGATTGGGAAGTCTGCAACTAGAGAACAGGATCTAAAAATCAGAGTTGGGCCTTTCACAAACCAAGTTCGAAAGCATTCCTTCACAAAAAGGCCTGTAGTAACTGGGAGCTCTTTTCCACAAACGGCAGTTGCTAAATCTATCAGGTTCTAATTATGTTAAACAGAGGAGGTGAAGGGTATGGGGCAAGTCCCTATGGAGCTAGGTGGCAGATCTGCCAAGATCTCATTAAATAATGGAACAGGCTCGAGGGGCCAAATGACCTCCTTCTGTTTCTTTGCTCCTACAACTGTGGCTACCAATAGTGTAGGAGCACTGAGCTTTGCCATTGACAAGAACAATTACAGTGTTCCATTTTGCTGGTGTAATGGGACCAAAGGCGGGGATTTTCCATGCAGCCCCCATCGTGGAGGCAGCCCACCAGCACAATCTACTGATCCCATCATTGTCAATGTGGAAATGGTCAAGAGCTTCAAGATTCTCGATGCTCTGATCACCAATGACCTGTCCTGGTCCCTCCGTGCTGATGCTATAGTTAAGAAGTCCCACCAATGCCTCTACTTTCTCAGAAGGCTAAGAAAGATTGGCATGTCTGCTACGCTACTCATCAACTTTTACAGAAAGACTAGAAAACGTCTTTTCTAGTTGTATCACAGCTTGGTATAGCTTCTATTCTGTCCAAGACCGCAAAAAAACTGCAAGGAGTCATGAATGAAGCCCAGTCCATCATTCAAACCAGCCTCCCATCCACTGACTTTCTATATTTCCCACTGCCTTGGTAAAGCAGCCAGCATAATTAAGGACCCCACGCACCTTAGACATTCTCTCTTACACCCTCTTCCATCAGGAAAAAGATGCAAAGTCTGAGGTCATGTACCTGTCGACTCGAGTGGCTTCTTCTCTGCTGCCATCAGACTTTTAAACCGACTTAACTTGCGTAAATTTGATCTTTATCTACAACCTAGCTATAACTGTAACACTACATTCTGCACTCTGTCCTTTTCTATGAACTGTATAATTTTTCTGTATAAAGTGAAGGAAATGGTACTTTTCACTGTATGTTAATACACGTGACAATAATAAATCAAATTAAATGAATGGGGTTTCCAGCTGAATGGACCCCTTGCTACCAGGGTGCACTGTCAGCAGCAGTGGAAAGTCCCACCGGTATGAATCACTGGAAAGTTCCCGCCCAAGTGTGTTTAGCATAAAAAAGATTAAAAATAAAAATCTGCCACAGTTAGAGAAAGAAGGTTAAAAAAAAAATCAGCTAAGCGGTAGAGTGGTGTGGACAAGTGACCAAATGACTTGGAATATTACAAACACCTGACAGTCATCATCTGGCCAGTGCAGTAGATCTTTTGGAGTGGAATCCTCTGCTTCTGGGTTTGAGTTTTTCCATATTCTAACCCCAAATAACAGCCTGCCTCTGAGTCTGCCACCCAGTTAAAGGTGGAGGAGGGGTTCGGGAGTGGTGGGGGCAGAGATAGGGTCCTTGAACGCTGCAGGCCCAATCAGAAGATCTTAGAAGGACAGCAGCCCCACCAGCAGAGGAAGGTGCTGCCAATGATGGAAGAGGAACGTGAAGATCGGGCGGCACGGTAGCACAGCGGGTTAGCGCTGCTGCTTCACAGCTCCAGGGTCCTGGGTTCGATTCCCGGCTCGGGTCACTGTCTGTGTGCAGTTTGCACATTCTCCTCATGCCTGTGTGGGTTTTCCTCAGGTACTCTGGTTTCCTCCCGCGGTCCAAAGGTTTGTAGGTTAGGTTGATTGGCCACGCTAAGAAATTAACCCTTAGTTCCAGGGATGCGTAGGTTAGAAGGATTAGTGAGTATAGTATGTAGGGATATGGGAGTAGGGCTGAATGGGATTGTGTTTGGTGCAGACTCGATGGGCCAAAGGGCCTGTTTGCCTATTTCTGCACTGTAGGGTTCGATGGCTGTATGGATAATATGATTCCCAGAGCAGGGTGTGTGGAAATCTGTTATTCCAAGGTTTGGAAATATAAGCAAGGTGGCATTACCTCATGGCTCCTGTCTCTGGGTGGATGGACACATATTTCTCTCTACATTCAGCTGCCCACTTCCCAAAAGTAATTCCTATAAAGCATTTACTTTCTCAAAGACGCCAGTATGTGTGTTCAAGTTAGAGCCGTGTTTTTTCTCACTGTTGCCTGGGGCATTATAATTATTCCAGGGAAATGAGGAAAGGCCAAACAAAAAAAAAAACAATAGAATATTGAATCCTAATATGAGAAAATGGTTAGGAAGAAGATGGAGTGAGGCAGACAGCAACCTGACCCTGTGGAAGCAAAACAGAAACCTCTCTTGATGGACATTTCAGATAAAGTGCGTGCTGAGAATTATTTGGTGTTATGATTCAGTAAATAGGAAGAAACTATTTCCCACTGGCAGAAAGGTCACTCACCAGAGGACACAGTTTTGAGATAATTGGTAAAGGAAGCATTCAGGAAGATGAAGAGTATGTTTTTTTTGTATGTGTGGTGGGTTGTTATGTTGTGGAATGTACTGCCTGCGAGGGTAGAAGCAACACATTTAATCATAACTTTTGAAAGGGAATTGAATATAAACTGCGGAGGAGAGTAATTGCAAGGTTATAGCAAAAGATCAGATAACTCTTTCAAGATTTTGGTGTCGCATCTGTGTAGTTTTGTTGCATTATTGTTCAAAAGCAGCTTAAAGTGACAGTCCTAGAAAAAGGCCCCTTCTCTCCCCATTGCAATTGTCCTTGCCTCTTTTTGTGAAGATGCTATTTTGTTTTAGAGTGGGAGAATCACAGTTCATTACTGCCCCTCAAACCTGCGCACAAGGGTAGGGTTATTGGATTCAGAACGGAACCCAAGTATATCTAATATCCGATTTTTGCCTTAAAGGTGCTAAGGTCAATTATCCTGTAGTGCAGCTGAGAGTGGGATCAGGTGAACCAGCGCAGATTAGGGCCAGAGTCTTATCACCTTTCGTGCTGGTGGGATTTCTTACTACAGTGAACGATGATGTCACTGGGTGCCAAATTCTCTGACTTCAATGCATGGGAACACTATCCCCTTCAAGTTCCCTTCCGTGCCACACACCATCCTGACTTGGAAATATTTTGCTGTCACTGGGTCAAAATCCTGGAATTCCCTTCCTGAGAGCATTGTGGGTCTGTTGCATTTCAAGAAGGCAGCTCGCCACTCCCTTCTCAAGGGGCAACTAGGGATGGGCAAAAAATGTTGGCCAGCCAGTGACACCCATATCCCACAAAAAAAATCTCCATTATAAAGCTCCATGTTGATTTACAAATATTACCATTATTTGGAGAGTGTAGCTTTACTCACGGAGAGTGTTTGAAGGTTAAAAATCCCAAATTTATTCCAAGGTGAACATCTAGTTCTCAACCTGCCTATTTTTTTTGGAGTTGTTGGAGGATGAATGATTTGTTTCAATAATTTAACACTTGATATAAATATTACAAGAATGTCAACATGGTAAAAAGTCATGGGTATGGTGTACAATGCGATTACAGTAACATCCAGTACTTACCATGCTTCATACATCTCACGAATCCACACCAGATATAACCATTAACTTTCAAATTGCCTATCGCCACTTCAGAAATTTCTATCAGGACAGCAGACAACTCGAGAGGGTTCAATCTTTTCTTTCCCGTTCCTTCCTGTATTCAATTCTCCTGCTTAATAGCTTTGGTTGTTTTAAATTGACGAGCCTAACCGAAGGCCTCGAGCCCAAACTGCAAAATGCTGCCAAAGTTCAAAAGACTCGCAGAGTAGATGAGGTCAAGCAAGAAGGAGCAATGAGATTGGCCTTCACTCACAGATTGCAGGAGGGGACAGTTTCAGCCCCAAGGTAGGCTTTGCTTATAACATTCTGTAGAAATCAGAGGACAAATCAAGAAAACTACAATAGTCCTGATCAAATGAGGGGAAGACTGTGAGAGAGACTAAAACATAGAGGGTCCGCGATATTTATTTATTTATTAGTGTCACACGTAGGCTTACATTAACACTGCAATGAAGTTACTGTGAAAATCTCCTAGTCGGTGCCTGTTCGGATGCACTGAGGGAGAATTTAGCACAGCCAATGCACCTAAACCGGCACATCTTTCAGACTGTGGGAGGAAATCGGATCACCCAGAGGAAACCCAAGCAGACATGCGGCAAATTTGCAAACTCTGCACAAGTTTTACTTTTTAAAAACTGTATTTATTGGTGTTACAAATAGGCTTCACATTAACATCGCAATGAAGATACAATGAAAATCCCTGAGTCACCGTACTCTGACACCTGATTGGATACACTGAAGGAGAATTTAGCATGGCCAATGCTCCTAATCAGGAATCGAACCCAGAACTCTTGCACTGTGAGGCAGCAGTGCTGACCACTGTGCCATCATGCTGCCCACAGGCAGTAAAAAGAGAAAAAGAGGCTGAGACAGAAATTACACAGTCAAAAATCCTTACAGATATTATTAAGGCGGCATGGTGGCACAATATTTAGCACTATTAGCTCACAGCGCCAAGGACCCAGGTTCAATCCCGGCCTTGGGTGTCTGTATGGAGTTTGCACATCTTCCCCGTGATTGTGTGCATTTCCTCCGGATGCTCCAATTTCCTCCGGGTTATTTGATTGCACGTGCTGAGTTGCCATTTAGTGTCCAAAGATGTGTAGGACAGGTGGATTAACCATGGGGAATGTGTGGGGTTATGGGGATAGGGTGGGGGAAAGGTCCTGGGTAAGATACTCTGTCAGAGAGTCAGTGCAGACTCAATGGCCTCTTCTGCACTGTAGGGATTCTGCAATTATATGAGAGAGAATAGACTATTAAATTGATGAAGGACTGCAGCTACAAAACAAACCTACTCTATAATAACTCTCTCATCTCTAGGTTAAGAATGAGCACAGTAAGAAGTCTCACAACATCAGGTTAAAGTCCAACAGGTTTATTTAATAGCACGAGCTTTCAGAACACTGCTCCATCATCTGGGGTAGACACAGTAAGTGGCCCACTGAGTTTGCACCGACCACAATCCCACCCAAGCCCTATCCCCATATCCCTAACATACTTTAGCCGCTAGCCCCTCTAACCTAAGCATCCGAGTACATTAAGGGGCAATTTTAGCGTGGCCAATCAACCAAACCTGCACATCTTTGGACTGTGGGAGGAAACCGGAGCACCCGGAGGAAACCCACGCAGATATGAGCAGAATGTGCAAACTCCACGCAAACTCCTCATTAAGCAATGAAGGTGGTTCTGTTGAGGTATTAAACTGCTTGTTTACTTGCGTACTTGCTTGCGTGGTTGTAAATAATCCCCCAGAATAATGCAGTGATGAGAGGAGGTGTTCTTCCAGTACCCCCGGCCAACATTAATCCCTCAGGCAACGTTACAAAAGACAAATTTGCCTGATAGGTTTTTATGGGTTTTAACAGCATGTGATTGGTTTTCCTGTGTGCCAACAGCGCCTACATTTCTGAAAGTGGTGCCTTGGCTCTGGCACATTTTTGGAGCCTGAGGATTATGTATATAGTTCACTCGATGCAAGTTATTTATTTCTTCCTGCAAGCGTTTGAGTCCAGGACTCAGTGCAATTTGTTGTCAATGAGATTCCAATCAGATCATTTAACCCACTCAAACTATGAAGAAAGGCTGAACAAAGTTGGGGAAAGGGAGAAGTCTGCTTTTAATGGACTGAGTGTTCAGTGTAAATAGCCTGAAAATGAAGTGAGATCACTCGCTCCCTCACTTATACTCCACTCCATCTATCATCCTCCGGACTGAGGTTTTTACAAGGGAGTGTCTATCAATCTAATTCCAGTAGTCCTTCGCTTACTACTGCCTCAACAACCCTGCCCCATCTCGAGGCTCATGAGATTCTGCCCGAGGCCGACAGAGACTGCCACTCCGTACGCCTTGCCCACCCCGATACCAGCCATTCTGTCCGTGCTAATGGTCACAACAATATGACACACATTGAATTTTTAACCCACCAGTACGTCAGCAGTGCTGTGGTGGCTTGATGGTTAACACTGCTGTCTTACAGTGCCAGGGACCTGGGTTCAATTCTGGCCTCGAGTGACTATCTGTGTGGAATCTGCATGTTCTCCCCGTTGCATTTTCTCCAGGTGCTCCTGTTTCCTCCCACACTCCAAAACTGTGCATGTTTAGCTGGATTGACCATGGTAGATTGCCCCTTAGTGTCAGGGGGTCTAGCAAGGGGAATACATTTGATTAGAATGGTAGGGCCTTTGTGGGATTATTGTCACTGCAAGCACAATGGGCTGAATGGCCTCTTGCATGGTAGAGATTCAACTCAACTCAATGTCATTCTGCTAATCTAGGCCCCAAATAATGACCCAGAGAGTTTCTGCTACTGCATTCATCAGGCAGTCTGTTAACAATTGATATCCTTATTTTTATTAACATCTGCCCAGAATGCTTTCCTGTCCCAGATATAATTTCTGCACCGCAGGAGTTCCCTGATTCTTGAAGACAGTTTAACGATGAGCTGAATTTGGGAGTCAGTTAAATCTATTGTATTGGAAATGGTTCAAGTGACTAGTCGTGTGTGGTTAAGTTGCTTTCTCGATCCCACCTCCAGCAACCCCCGTCCACCACAATGCTCCCAACCATACCTGCTGAATCTGACACCAATCTGCAATTCTGCTGGATTCTGAAATATTTCAATTAGGAGCACTCAGCACTACTGCTTTCCGTGAAACTTTAAAGAGGCTGACGAAAATGGGGAGAAAGGCTTAGTTATTTTCTTTCACTTAAGTTCTCTCCTTTCAAGAGGCGGATTCTTGCTGAGCTGAAATTTAACCCTGAAAAGTGTGAGGTGATACACTTTGGAAAGAAAAATTTGACAAGGAGGTACTCAATGAATAGTAGGACATTCGCAAGTTCTGTGTCTGTCCCCAGATCTCTGAAAGCAGAAGGGCATGTTAGTAAGCTGGTAAAAAAGGCATACTTGTCATTATCAATCAAGGTATAGATTATAAAAACAGGGAAATCATGTTGGAGTTGTACAGAGAATTGGTTAACCACAGCTGGAGTACTGTGTGCACTTCTGCTTGCCGCATTATTGGGAGGATGTGATTGCTCCGGAGGGAGTGCAAAGGAGATTCACCAGGATGCTGCCGGGGGTGAAAATTTCAAATTATGAAGAGAGGTTGGATCGGCTTGGGTTGTTTTTGTTGGAGCAGGGAAGACTGAGGGATGATGTGATTGAGGTGTACAAGATTATGAGAGGCATCAACAGAATGGATCAGAAGCAACTGTTTCCCTTAACTGAAGGGTTTGTTCTGAGAGGACACAGGTTCCAGATGAGGGTTTAGGGGGAAGATTTGAGGAAAAGCTTTTTTACTCAGATGGTCTGGAATGCCTGGGAGGATGGTAGAGGTGGGTTGCCTCACATCCTTTAAAAACATCTGGATGAGCACTTGGTACAGCATAATGTTCAGGTCTATAGGCCGAGTGCTGGTACATAGGATTGGGTGGGAGTTCGGGTATTTCTAATATCTCAGTCCAAACTCAATGGGCTGAACAGTGTTTTCCACCCTCTGTGATTCTATGAGATATGATGCTATAAAAATTTATGCCCCAGTGTTGGAAATCAGAGCCTAGGATGAGGGGTTTACCCAAAATATATCACGTATTGAACGGTAACCACTTTCCTCGTGATCCTTAACTAGCAACTTTCTGACAGTTTGGAAAGTGATGCTATTAAATTTCCATAAATGTGTGCATCTGTTTCATGAACCTGTAATCTTTAATGATTGTAAATGGTGAAGAAATAAATCAGAAGCTTGTCTTTTACCTTTAGCAAGTTTATTCTAAGAAGAGTTTTAGCAGTGACCATCTCTCTCTGTCCGCTCCACATGTCCAGCTGTTCCAGCTGTGTCTATGTATAAGCATCTGCAAGGATGGTCCCAACCTTCTGGTCATTTGCCATTTCAACTCAGCATCCTGTTCTCATGCTCCCATATCCACCCTTGACCTGCTGGATTATTCCAGTCACCCCAATGCAAAGTGAAGGAACAACACCTCATCTTGGGCACATTACAACCCTTAGGATTCAACATTGCTTTCCACAACTATAGACTGTGAACTTTCTCCTCCATCTTGTCCTTTTTTTTTTGCTTTTTTTTTTATCCCAGAGCAAATACCCTCCCCAACTTGATCATCCATCACTTGCTCCTCAGTTTTGTTTTCACTGAGCACTGACCTTCCTTCTCCTAAAAACACGTTCAGCTATCTTTCTTACGCCACCATTAGCACCTTACTTATTCTTAATGCTGCCACTAACACTCTCTTTATCTTGTGTCCGTGGCATCTTTGTAAATCCCTCTTTAGCTCTAACCTACCCCTGGGCGGCATAATGACACAGTGGTTAGCACTGCTGCCCCACAGCACCAGAAACGCAAGCTGAATCCCGGCCTTGGATGACTGACTGTGTTGAGTTTGCACCTTCTCTGCGTGTCTGCATGGGTTTCTTCCGGTTCATGAATCAACCATGCTAAATTGCCTCTTAGTCTCCAATGATGTGTAGTGGGTTAGCCATGGTAAATGTACAGTGTTGTGGGAATGGAGGGGTGTTGGAGGGATGGACCTGGGTACTGTGTTGGAGAACCAGTGCAGACTCGATGGACTGAATGGCCTCCTTCTGCAGCTGTTGGGATTCTATGATTCTATGACCTTCAATTTTGCTTCTTTTCCACCTCCTTTCCCAATTGTATAATTTATCACATTTCCACCCTCTTCAGCTCAGAAGAAGAAACATTCACTCTCTTTCTCCTCAAATTGAGTCACAGTCTGTGCGAAGTTTACACATTCCCCCTCGTGTCTGTGTGGAATTCCTCCTGGTGATACAGTTTCCTCCCACAGTCTAAAGCTGTATAGTTAGGTGCATTGGCCATGCTAAATTCTCCCTCAGTTTACCTGAACAGGCGTTCAGATACACTGAGGGATTACCTGAGGCAGGTGGGATGGTAAAATTGCGCCTGATACTTTGAGACTTGGACAAGTTGCAGAGCTGGGCCGAGAGGTGGCAAATGGAGTTTAATGTGGAAAAGTGTGAGGTAATGCACTATGGCAGAAATAATAAATGTGTAGAGTATAGTGCTAATGGTAGGATTCTTAATAGTGTTGATGAACAGAGGGATCTTGGTGTGTATGTGCATAGATCACTGAAAGTAGGCAGTCAAGTCGAGAAGGTTGTTAAGAAGGCATATGGAGTCTTAGCTTTTATTGGTAGGGTGATTGAATTTCGGAGCCGCAACGTCATGTTGCAACTGTACAAAACTCTAGTGCGGCCGCACTTGGAGTATTGTGTGCAGTTCTGGTCCCCACATTATAAGAAAGGTGTGGAGGCATTGGAGAAGGTACAGAGGAGGTTTACCAGGATGTTGCCTGGTATGGAGGGCAGGTCTTATGAGGAGAGGCTGAGGGCTTTGAGGTTGTTTTCGTTAGAAAGGAGGAGGCTAAGAGGGGACCTGATCGAAACATATAAGATGATTAGAGGTTTAGATAGGGTGGACAGTGATAGCCTTTTTCTTAGGATGGAGAAAGCTAGCACGAGGGGACACAGCCTTAAATTAAGGGGTATGAGTTATAGGACGGATATCAGAGGTAGGTTCTTTACTCAAAGAGTGATTAGGGAGTGGAATGCCCTGCCTGCAGCTGGTGTAGATGCGCCAAGTTTGGTGGCGTGTAAGAGGTTAGTTGATAAGTATATGGAAGAGAAGGGAATGGTTTAGTTTGGAGGGGCATTGCTTTTTATTTTGGTCGGCACAACATCGAAGGCCGAAGGGCCTGTTCTGCGCTGTAATGTTCTATGTTATATGTTGAACAGCCTGATTTGAGCGTAGGGAATTTTCACAGTAGCTTCATTGCAGCATTAATGTAAGCTTACTTATGACACTAATAAATAAACTTTAAATATTGACACCCCAAACATACAGAAATTATTGAGGGGAGGTCACTTTGGCTGGAACTTGATAAAAATGAAATGATGTGAACTTTCTACAAAGTGTCTCCTGTCTCCAATCCTAACAATGCTTGTACTTGCATTACATTCACTTGCAGTCTTTATCTCATATCATTGACTGTGTCCCCTGCACTCTCAGTGGGAGAGCAGAGGGTTAGAATGAACAAACCTGCATTCATATAGATCTCAGGAAATCTCAAAGCCCCTTGCATCCAATGAAGTACTTTGAAAATTTCGTCACAATTTCACAAAATGGAATGACCAACTCTACACCCACAAACAGCAAGACAATAATGACGACATCACTTGTTTTCCTAGTGCTGGCTGAGTATTGTATATTGTCCAGGACATCAGAGAAGGACTCACAGAATCCCTACAGTGCACAAGGAGGCCATTCAGCCCATTGAGTCTGACAATATCCCACCAAGACCTAACCCCTACCCCATGAGCACATGCATTTACCTCGCTGATCTCTCTAACCACATATCTTGGGACACAAAGAGATAATTTTGCATGGTCAATCCACCTAATGTGCACATCTTTGGACTGTGGAAGGAAACTGGAGCACCCGGAAGAAACATATGCAAAGATGGGGAGAATGTGTGAACTCCACACAGACAGTGACCTGAGGTCGGAATTGAACTGGGTCACTGGAGCTATGAGGCAAAAATGCAAACCACTCCAATTCCCCTGGCAGGTAGGATGGTAAAATTGCACCTAATGTGTTGAACAGTCTGATTTGAGTGGCCACAGTCTCATGTCGCACTGTCCTTGAGATTCCATTTGTGGGGAAAGTGTGATGTCCTTGCTTGAAGAATGTAGATCCTCCTGAGTGTTGCCCAGGGAGATCGAACATTGGAGCTTGGTTACCTGGTCTCCCTCCAGATCCTTGTTGGTGATATTGCTATCAGCCCAGATGTTGTGCCCCTTGTCCATGTTATCGCTGAAGACACCGTGCCTGTAGGTACGATTAATGAATCAATGTGTCCAGATGCAAATTCCTCTGTTAGATTTTTTTTTTGGCTTTGGTATTAATTCAGATGTTTTGAAGAGGTTAATATGTCACCATTAAACACTTGCTCACTAACACTGCCGAAAGCGATATTGCAGCTTAGGACCAGCAAGATGTCCCAGTGCAACTCTATTCAGCAAACAAATAATCCAGAAATGGTGATAAGGCATAAAGTCGATGTTCAGTGATAATCAGGAGCTAAGGGTACGCTACGCTGGACCTAAGCAAAAGCTTTAAAAACCTGGGCGAGATCTTCTGACCTCCCAGCTGTGTGTTTCTCAGTAGGTGGCATGTTGTTCCCTGGCACTGGAATTCTTCTGGTCCCGTTGCTGTCAATGGGATTTCCCATTGAAGGCATCCCACGTCACCACCACAAGACCTGTGGACAGGAATGCATTGCCAGCGGGACAAGTCCACTGGCGCGAATAACTGGAGAATTCCAGCCCATGCTACATCTTTGCCTCTTCTATTTAAACAAGCTCCCCTCCCCCCCACTCCTTCCAATACAGTATAACTATTGACGATACATGTTTCATATTTAACTACAGGTATGTAAGTGTATCAGACAGAGAAATCTATGAGTCTCAAAAGCATCGAGGGCAGTTCGGTGGCACAATGGTTAACATGGTTGCCTCACAGCGCTAGGGACCCAGATTCGATTCCCAGCTTGGGTCACTGCCTGTTCGGAGTCCGCACATTCTCCCCATGCTTCCTGGTGCTCCGGTCTCCTTCCACAGTCCAAACGATGTGCTTTTAAGGGTGCATTGGCCCTGCTAAATTCTCCCTCAGTATAACCAAACAGGTGCCGGAGTGTGGCAATTAGGGGATTTTCACAGTAACTTCATTGCAGTGTTAATGTCAGCCTACTTGTAACGCTAATAAATAAAGAAAAAATGTTTTGTGGAAGGGTTACACTCCCTTGAGATGAAACACTGAAAAGAAGTTCTTTTCTCTTCATTCAAGAGATGTGGGCATCGTTGGCTGGGTCGAGCATTCGTTGCCCATCTCTGAAGGCAGTTGAGAATCAACCACATTGCTGTGGCTCTGGATTCACATGTAGACCAGAATGGGTAAGAACAGTAGATTTCCTTCCCTAAAGAGCCAGACGGATTTTCCCAACAATTGTTTCATGGTTATCAGTAGACTATCAATTCCAGATTTTTACTGACTTCACGACCTGCCGTGATGGGATTCGAACTCAGGTCCCCAAAGCATTACCCTGTATGTTGGGATTAGTGACAATACCACTGCCTCCCTCTGTCCAACTCCAACTTTAAATAAAGATGCAGAAGAGTATGTTTGGGTTGGCACTCCGGGGGAATGAGGTTACCTTCATTCAACCTTCTCTAATTATAAAGTTTGCACATCATGTCAGGATGCCGGAGGAGGAGAACATTGCATTTAAATTGGGAAATAAATAATCAGAAAAATAGCATCCGCTATCTAAAATTTAAAAGCTGTGGGGGGAAACAATATCATTAGGTAGTTTCTCATGAAAATTATTTACTTCTAATTGGTCTGAATGGAAAAACCCATAGAAACAGATTTGACTAAGGAACATAAATAAAAATGAACTAATAAATGTAATTACTCTTGGGTCTAGCGAATATGTCAGATCTGAACTCGGGAAGCTCATTACCTCTCAATAATAGGCAAAGGCTCCTAACTACTGGAAGTTAATTAGAGAATTGAATCTTTCCTGAGTTTTCCACTGCTTAATTGCAGGTGGAGCAACCCAACTCAGAACAAAGCAACAACATTGCTGCCATATCCAGGGAGGTTCTCTTTGCCCACAGCCTGAGCGGGAGAAAGGAGAGAAACTTTGGGGAGGCCTAATGACTAGGCTATTAATCTAGAAACTCAACCCGGGTTTGAATCCTGCCCTGGTAGCTGGTGGAACTTGAATTCAATAGAAATATTTGAAATTAAGAATCTACGGATGACCATTGGAGGAAAAATCCATCTCGTTCGCTAACATCCTTCAGGGAAGGAAATCGGCCATTCTTACCTGGTCTGGCCTACACGTGACTCCTGAGCCACAGCAATGTGATTGACTATCAACTGCCTTCAGGGTAATTAAGGATGGGTAATAAATGCTGATGATGTAGAGATGCCGGTGTTGGACTGGGGTAAACACAGTAAGAAGCCTGACAACACCAGTTAAAATCCAACCGATTTATTTGATAGTAAACTCGCAAGCTTTCGACTCTATGGCCTTCATCAGGTGAATGAGGTGTTCTGGTCTCCAACAGCACACATACCAGCCCAGACTGTACACCTGCACATCTTTGGACACTAAGGGATAATTTAGCATGGCCAATCCCCTAACCTGCACACCTTTGGACTATAATGGACAACTTAGCATGGCCAATCCACTTACCCTGCACTTTTTTGCACTTACGCAGAATTATGTATGAATGTTCAGCAAAAATCAAGTTCTGCCTGATTTTGACAGCACTCCCTCACTGGGAACTATTGAGTATATTCTGCCAACTCCACACAGAGGAGCTCTCTGTTCTGAGCTTGAATGCAATATCGAGGGAGTGTTGCACTGTCATAGGTACAACCTTTCAGACACTGAACCATGGATGCAGAAATATACATAAGACATTTAATGCCCCTATTTCAAAAAAAAGAATAGGGGAATTCTGTTAGCCAATGGGATAGATTTTCTAGCCACATGTTTCTCATGGTGACATGCCATTGGCTAGTGATGGGATCTCCTGGTCTCATCTCTGTCAGTGGAGTTTGCCATTGATCCAACTCCACACTGCTGGAAAATACAGGAAAATCCTGAGGTGTGAGCAACCAGAAATTTCCAATCAAATATTCAACCAACACCACTAAGCCAGATCATCCAATCATTTTTAAACTGCTGTTTGTGGGATCTTGCTATGTATAAATTGGCTGCTGTCTTTGCTACTTTGGAACAGTGATGACACTTCTAACATTGTTCCAATGTGGGAAAGACTGGGGAGGCAGTGGCGCAAGGGAATTATCACTAGACTAACAATCCGGAGATCTAGAGTAACGCTCAGGGGGCCTGGGTTCGAATCCCACCACGGCAGATGGTGAAATTTGAATTCCATCAAAAAAATCTGGAATTAGAAGTCTAATGATGACCATGAAAGCATTGACAATTGTAGCAAACAACGATCTGATTTACTAATTTCCTTTAGGGAAGGAAATCCGCTGTCCTCACCTGGTCTGGCCTACTTGTGAGTCCAGTCCAACAGCAAGGTGTTAATTCTCGGAAAGAGTGGGCGGTTAGCGGGGTGGGCAATAAATGTCTGCCTACCCAGTAACACCCACATCCCATGAAAATGAATTAAAAAAAAACTTCACCCAAGATTCAACTTTTGGTTGAGTTAAGGTCACACAAAAAGTCAAAGAGTGCGTGTGCAAAGCACAACCGGGGTATTAGACACTGGGAACACAGTCAAAATAAAAGCAAGCTCACACATAAATATCCCATTGAACATGAGAGAGTTCGAAATCTCGTATCCTGTGAACATTGAAAGAAAGAAATTGAAGGGAAAACATCAGAGTTGAGTGAAGAAGACAAACAGCAAAGGCAATCAAATAATTAAATAACCTGGAGGAATATTCAGCCCTAAATGATCGAGGGAAATGAAGTTCCTCAAGCTCCTCAGTCACTGACAAGAAAGAAAACTCAAGATCCAGAAGTAATCAAAGCCTGTGAAGAACAATTAAACCTCCCGAGCAATCTTTAAAGTGCCTTTCATTTTGGCATTTTGATTTTCTGAAAGAGCTATTCAATCAGAATATAATGAGGAAAGAAATATTCCTTTCGTTCCACCTTTCAATTACATGAGAAGATGGCTAAACCATCAATAGTCATCAGTCAAGCCTTTTCTCCTGCACTTTTGCTTTCACACCTGAGTGCGTAGAATACTGATCAATCTCCAGTCGCCTGAAAAATACTCCATGAGGGGGATAAACCACAGGGTGCGGCATTTCCCCTCCCACCTGCCACGGGACACATAGTGGGCGAGAGCAGAGCATGGAAAGGTCAGCTGATCTCGATCAGGGATTTTCCGGCTTTGGGGTGAACATGGCCGGAAAATCTCACCCGGTGCATTCAGTTTGGAGCTTTTGACAAAATCCTGGAATTCCCTCCCTAACGGCATTGTGGATCAACCCACAGGGGAACGTGGAATGCAGTGATCCGAGAAAGTGGATCACCACAACCACCTCAAGGACAGCTGGGGTGGGCAATAGATGCTGGCTAATCCCAGGAACGAATAAATAAAAAGGTGTGTCGGGAATTGTTTAAGATAAGCATTGACACAATTGCCTGATTGGCAACATGGCGATTGTCAATCAAAAGGTAGAGGTTCAAGATACCATCTCTCTCACTTGTTGGTTAGTGAGCAGTTTGGAGATTTGGACAATTTGTGCAGACACTGTAAAGCACTGAAGTAATATCAACAGTGTTCTTCTTGTAGAATTCTCCTAATCCAGCATCAGGAAATGGAGGGGAGGGGAGTCCAATAGCCTCCATTGCCAGCATCGAGGCATTAATCGCTCAAAATGGTTCAGACATTTCATTCTTATGCCTGACACCAAACTCCCAGGGTAGGGTGGCAGATGGCACAGGGGCGACATGCTGGCACAGTGGTTAGCACTGCTGCCTCAAAGCACCAGGGATTGGGATTCAATTCCAGCCTTGGGTAACTTTCTGTGTGGAGTTTGCACACACTCCATGTGTCTGAATGGGTTTCCTCCAGGTGCTCTAGTTTCCTCCCACAGTCCAAAGATGTGCAGGTAGCTCAGCCATGTTAAATTGCTCCTTAGTGTTACAAGATATATAGATTAGCTGGAGTGGTCATGCTAAATGCATGGGGTTGCGAGGATCGGATGGAGAGGAAGGTCTGAGTGGGATGCTTTTTCACGCAGTCAGTGCAGACTCAATCAGCCTCAAATGGCCTCCTTCTCCATCGTAGGGATTCCATGGATCTATGGGCCGAGAGGTGGCAAATGGAGTTTAATGTGGAAAAGTGTGAGGTAATGCACTATGGCAGAAATAATAAATGTGTAGAGTATAGGACTAATGGTAGGATTCTTAATAGTGTTGATGAACAGAGGGATCTTGGTGTGTATGTGCATAGATCCCTGAAAATAGGCAGTCAAGTCGAGAAGGTTGTTAAGAAGGCATATGGAGTCTTAGCTTTTATTGGTAGGGGGATTGAATTTCGGAGCCGCAACGTCATGTTGCAACTGTACAAAACTCTAGTGCGGCCGCACTTGGAGTATTGTGTGCAGTTCTGGTCCCCACATTATAAGAAAGATGTGGAGGCATTGGAGAGGGTACAGAGGAGGTTTACCAGGATGTTGCCTGGTATGGAGGGCAGGTCTTATGAAGAGAGGCTGAGGGATTTGAGGTTGTTTTCGTTAGAAAGGAGGCGGCTAAGAGGGGACCTAATCGAAACATATAAGATGATTAGAGGTTTAGATAGGGTGGACAGTGATAGCCTTTTTCCTAGGATGGAGAAAGCTAGCACGAGGGGACACAGCTTTAAATTAAGGGGTGATAGTTATAGGACGGATATCAGAGGTAGGTTCTTTACCCAAAGGGTGGTTCGGGAGTGGAATGCCCTGCCTGCAGCAGTTGTAGATGCACCAAATTTGGTGGCGTTTAAGAGGTTAGTTGATAAGTATATGGAAGAGAAGGGAATGGTTTAGTTTGGAGGGTCATTGCTTTTTATATTGGTCGGCGCAACATCGAAGGCCGAAGGGCCTGTTCTGTGCTGTAATGTTCTATGGTTCTACAGTTCTATGAACAAAATGGCAGGAATGAATTTGGTGTTTTAACCTCTATGGAGGAGACAGTGGCAGCCATCTTAAAAGAAGCATCACTGAAGCCATGAACACAGGTAACTCTGGAGAGAATTCATGAGTGTATCTGCAAATCCAATCATCCATCTCTCTTCACCCTTCTCCCTCACCTTAAAATTTCTTTTCATTCACAAGTTGTAGATGGTGTCCGCACTCATTTCCCATTTTCTCCTTCCCCTTCCCCAGAATCCAATCGCTGTCACTTTTCCACATAAGATATAGAAGCAATGGGTCCTTCCCAATCAGAGGAGGAAGAGGAAGAATAGAGTGGTGACGCAGAGATGCCATTGTTCAATCCCACAGCCACTAGTTCAGAAACTGACATTCAATGCATTACAAAGGCTGGGGAGAGATCTACACATAAAACGCTGATACACAGGAGCAGGTTCCAGCTCACCAGAGGATAAGATTGCACAATCTTTCTGCTTGCGAGGTATACGATGAGGAACTCATTGTGCTAGGCCATTTCAAGGAGGATAATGGTGGTGACTACTGTTGCGACGTTGAGTGGACTAATTGTAGATTGAGAAGCAGAAAGTTGGAATTTGATGTTTAACTGTAAAATGCTAGAACAGAAAGCTTTGCTTAGTCCTGTTAAAAGGTGATTCTTTTTTTCTGTGCTTAGAGGTTAAAAAATACAAGAGAACCCAGATTGAAAGATTTATACTGAAAGATTTATACTAAACAGTAGTTTGACCAAAACAGCAAACTTTGGCATTTTGCCAATTAGTTTGAATCATGCACTTAGTTATCAAAAACATATTAACTTAGACCTGATGATCTTGACAACCCAGGACCAATCATATTAAAGGAAATATTTATATGTCATCAGAAGTATAAAAGAAGGAAACCGAGAGAGACAGAGAGCAACTTCCACCAGCAAGAGATAACAACTCGAGAGAGAGACTCACTCTCATAACTTCATGTATGTCTTAAGAGAAATAATTATCAAGATAGTCAAAAGAACCAAAGAGAAAAGAAGTTCCAGACAGAAGAATCAACAGAGAAGGCCCAGAATATCCCAGAAGACACCAAACTTGGTTGTAATTGTGAAAGTGACTAAATTCTATTCTGTTAATAATTGGGAATTGTATATGTCTGAACAGCATTCCTTTAGAATTGTGTTTTATTCGGTGTATTAAGAGTTTAGTTAACTTGTCCAGAGTTAGTTAAATAAGTAAATCGTTACATATTGATTTTAGAGTGAGTGCCAGCAGTTTTGTGTATAGCCACAAGGAATTGTTTCACACACACACACATTTTACAGATTATAAGGCAAGGTACTCCACTTTGGGTGTTTCAATAATCTCTCTCAGAGACAGGGGTCAACCTCTGCTTTGTAACATCATTCATTCTACACTTGGAAGGATGGGGGACATAAAATGGCTGACAGATGTTGGTAACCAAGGAGCGTGGAGGAAACCGGCACAGGGCTTTGGGTGTTCATTCGGCAGTAAGAATCTTCAATAAAATAACTAACTTCATAAATAAAATCAACTACAAAGTTTTAATAAAGAAACGTCTTTGCACCTGGCTACTCCCTGAGCCACACGAGTGCCCCACAATCCTCATCTGCTTTCTATTCACACTGGGTCAGCTAGTCAGCTGACCATCACATAATTTTGTCATTGGTTACGCTGTCTACCGGGTCAACTGGTCAGCTGACCTTCACAGCATGTTATCATTGGTTATATTAGAACTGATTCCAATGATATCATTGGTTACATTACGACATTGGGTAAAGCTCAGAGCGCATCCTTCCCAACATGGAATGAACAATCCTCTCATAATGCCGCTTCCTGCTCTGCTTCTTGTGCTCCTCAGTTCTTGCCTGAGTAGTGGCAATGGAGGTTAGCTTGCCTAATGATTGTAATGTCTGAATTGTATGTCTCTTGTCACCCTGCCAGTCAGCCTTTGACTAGCTGTGCTGATCAAACATCGGTGGCCCATAGGACTGCCACAGAGCAACACGGTCAAAGCTGCACAACAGCACTGTCTGTGTTCACACATAAAATCCACTTCGAGAGAGTGGAATTCCTTCAGATTGAAGGAAGTGGCTGAGTTCACATGAGATATTCAAAAGATGGTCTCGTGCGTTTGTCACTGGACAATTAACCCAGAAACTCAGCAAATGTCCTGGGGATACGGGTTCGAATCAGTCACTTAGATACCAAGAACCTATTAACTGAATTCTGGTGATCTTGACAACCTTAGACCAATCCTATTGAGGGAAATATTGATGTGGAGACAGAGGGCAATGGTGGAATTTGAATTCGACAGAAAGAAGTCTAATGATAACCATGAAACTGTTGTCGATTGTTGGAAAAACCCACCTGACTCACTAATGTCCCTTAGAGAAGGAAATCTGCCGTCGTCACCTGGTTTGGCCTACATGTGACTGTGCCACCTTGTGGGGGTGAGGTTAACCCATTGCACTAGGAGTGTGCTGACTCCTGCGATGGTTGTTTGCCCTGGCTAAGGTCGAGTAAAGGATAAGGGTAATCAATGAGGTTAAACCAAGGCTTTCCCTGATGCAATGTTTCAAAGCCACTTGATGAAGCATTGCCTCATTTCTGTCAGCTTGGATCTCGTCTGATCAAGTCCAAGATGGGATGCAGTGCCTTGAATAGTGAGAAGGGGAGGTTGTGCCTCAAAAACTTGATGGAGTTTTTTGAGGAAGTGACAAAGATGATTGATGAGGTAGAACCGTGGATGTTGTCTGCATGAACTTCAGTGAGGTCTTTGACAAGGTCCCCCATGGCAGACTGATGCAGGAGGTGGAGTCACATGGGATCAGAGGTGAGTTGGCAAAGTGGATACAAAACTGGCCCAGTCGTAGAAGACAGAGAGTAGCAGGAGGGTACATTTCTGAATTGAGGGCTGTGACAAGTAGTGTTCTTCAAGGTCCAGTGCTAGGACCTTTGCTGCTTGTAATATATATATAAATGATTTTGAGGAAAATGTAACTGGTTTGATTAGTAAGTTTGCAAACAACACAAAAGCTGGTGGGTTTGCGGATAGCGATGAGGAGCAGGATACAGCAAGGTATAGATTGATTGGAGACTTAGGCGGAGAGATGGCAGATGGAGTTTAATCCAGACAAATATCAGGTAATGCATTTCAGAAGGTCTAATAAAGATAGGAAATGAAAATAGGAAATGGAAGAACTCTTAAGAGTATCAATAAGCAGAGGGATCTGGATGTACAGATACACCGGTCACTGAAAGTGGCAAAGCAGCTGGAGAAGGTAGTAAACAAGGCATATGACATGGTAGCCTTCATTGGACAGAGCATTGAGTTTCAAAATTGGCAAGTCATGTTGCAGCTTTATAAAGCCTTAGTTAGGCCTCACTTGGAATATAGTGTTCAATTCTGGATGCCATACTACCAGAAGGATGTGGAGGTTTTGGAGAGAGTACAGAAAAGATTTACCAGGATGTTGCCTGGTATGGAGAGCACCAGCTATGAGGAGAGGTTGGAGAAAGCACGTTGGAGAGTTGGAGGTTGGAGAGGTTGGCTAGCACGAGGGGACACAACTTTAAATTAAGGGGTATGAGTTATAGGACGGATATCAGAGGTAGGTTCTTTACTCAAAGAGTGATTAAAGAGTGGAATGCCCTGCCTGCAGCTGTTGTAGATGCGCCAAGTTTGGTGGCGTTTAAGAGGTTAGTTGATAAGTATATGGAAGAGAAGGGAATGGTTTAGTTTGGAGGGGCATTGCTTTTTATTTTGGTCGGCACAACATCGAAGGCCGAAGGGCCTGTTCTGTGCTGTATTGTTCTATTCTATGTTCTAAACTTGGTTTGTTCTCACTTAAACATCGGAGGTTGAGAGGAGACTTGATGGAAGTCTACAAGATTATGAGAGACATGGACAGAGTGGACAGTCAAAAGCTTTTTCCCAGGATGGAGGAGTCAATTACAAGGGGGCATAGGTTTAAGGTGTGAGGGGCAAGGTTTAAAGAAGATGGACGAGGCAGATTTTTTACACAGAGGGTGGTGGATGTCTGAAACTTGCTGCTGGGGGAAGTAATGGACACAGATACAACAATGACTTTTAAGGGCTTCCTTGACAAATACATGAATAGGATGGAAATGGAGGGATATAATCCCCGGTAGGATTGGGATTTTAGTTAAGTCAGCCAGCATGGTCAGTGCAGGCTTGGAGGGGCTGAAGGGCCTGTTCCTGTGCTGTAATTTTCTTTGATCTTAGTTCTTTGAAGTTTGATCTCATTTGTCCCTCATGCAGGGACCATGAATTGGATTGAATTTGAACTGGGCTATTTTAGGTTGGAATTAAGATTTGAAAAGAAAAGCTCAACATCTGATTGAGTAACCAGGGAAGAAAATAATAGTGGTGGAACAGGTAGTCAGTGAAGTGTTGTTCAAACTTCAGTTCATTAAGTTAGAATTTAATTGTGCATCTGGTGGCAATTTTTCACAATTATTCTTTCAAGAACTATTGTAATTATGAGTTATGGGATGTCTTTACCAATCTTAATGAAAGGCAACTTGAGAAAGTTCAGGAAGCTTGACTTCCCAGGAAGATTTGCTGGTTTAATAATATAGGTCAGAGAATCGTGCTGTATATATGCCTCACTTTGAACCATAGAACCCTTACAGAGCGAAAGGAGGCCATTCGGCCCATTGAATCTGTGACAACAATCCCTTCCAGGCCTATCCCCGTAACTTCACGTCTTTACCCTGCTAAACTCCCCAACCAACACACCTTGAGACACTGAGGGGCAGAATTGGCATGGCCAATTCACCCAGTCCCCATTGGACTGTGGGAAAAACCCACATTGACACTGGGAGAACATGCAAACTCTACCCAATTAAACCCAGGATCCTGGTGCTGTGAGGCAGCAGTGCTAACCATGTTTCCATCTGGTAAGACACAATTCTTATGTTTTCCTCTTGTTCTGTGAGTTTCCCCTCACACTGCATCCCTTGATTTGTACTCACGATAGCTTAGCTATCGTTATCATTAGTCATCTTCAATTACGTTATTCACTTCAATTAAAAACACAATCATATTTTCAAAACCAGTTTCGCTCCCATATCCAAATATCATCTCCACGATGAATCCAACTATTGATTTCCATGCAAAATATCAAATTGATCTGAAAATAACAAGGAGATTGTGATAAGCTAAAAGTACACAATGCTCCAGGTTGTTACGGTTGATGGATCACGACTGAATGAATTGTGTATGGTGTAAGTGCATTTGACAGCTCTGTATTTCTAATCAGTTTTCTTTGATTTGCTGTGTCTGCAAAGAACGTAGATCAAAGAACAGGACAGCACAGGAACAGACCCTTTGGCCCATCAAGTCTGTGCTGACGGATGCCTCTCTAATCTAATAGTTACTTGCCTCTACTTGGTCCATCCCCTCTATTCCCTGCCTATTCATGTACCTATCCAAATGCCTCTTGAACATTGTTATGGAATCTGCTTCCATCACCTCCACCAGCAACACGTTCCAGGCATTCATCACCCTCTATGTAAAAAACGTACCCCTTACATCTCTTTACCTTTCTCACCTTCAACTCATGAACCTGAGTAATTGACACTTGAACCCTGGGAAAAAGGCTCTGATTAATCATTCTATCCAAGTTTGTCATAATCTTGTAAACCCCCATCAAGTCCCTCTCTCATCGTTCAACGGTCCAGTGAAAACAATCCAAGTTCATTCAACCTTTCTTCATGATTCATATCCTCCAAACCAGCCAACATCCTGGTAAATCTCTTCTGCACCTTTTCCAATGCACCAACATTCTTCCAGTAATGTGGCGACCAGAATTGTACAATTACTTCAAATATGTCCTAATCAAAGTCTTATACAACTGCAACATGATTCTCCAATTCCTGTACTCAATGCCCCAACTAATAAAGGGCAACCTGCCACACGTCTTCTTTATCACCTTGTCCACCTGAGTTGCCAACTTCAGGGAGCTGTGGATCTACGTGCCTAGATCCATCTGTGTGCTAGGGTGAAACGGATGTTGAGTGAGAAAGGAATGAGGGAAAGAAACAAAAAAAAAAAAAAATCAGGGATATGCACAGAATAAGAAAGAATCCATTCGCGTGAACGACATTCTCGCCAGGCAACCTTGGGTACAGGTGTTAATCTCTCCCTGCTTTGCTTGGCCTTGGTCACAAATAAGACAAAATGCTGCTGCTGGAAATCTGAAATGAAACCAAAAAGGTGCTGGATAAACTCAGCAGGTTTGGCAGCATCGGTGCAGAGAGATAGTTAACATAGAACATAGAACATTACAGCGCAGAACAGGCCCTTCGGCCCTTCGATGTGGCGCCGACCAATATAAAAAGCAATGCCCCTCCAAACTAAACCATTCCCTTCTCTTCCATATACTTATCAACTAACCTCTTAAACGCCACCAAACTTGGCGCATCTACAACTGCTGCAGGCAGGGCATTCCACTCCCAAACCACCCTTTGGGTAAAGAACCTACCTCTGATATCCGGCCTATAACTATCACCCCTTAATTTAAAGCTGTGTCCCCTCGTGCTAGCTTTCTCCATCCTAGGAAAAAGGCTATCACTGTCCACCCTATCTAAACCTCTAATCATCTTATCTGCTTCAATAAGATCCCCTCTTAGCCGCCTCCTTTCTAACGAAAACAACCTCAAATCCTTCAACCTCTCTTCATAGGACCTGCCCTCCGTACCAGGCAACATCCTGATAAACCTCCTCTGTACCCTCTCCAATGCCTCCACATCTTTCTTATAATGTGGGGACCAGAACTGCACACAATACTCCAAGTGCGGCCGCAATTTTAATATTTTAATAATTTTAATTTAAAATCATATGGATTTTAAATCCATATGATTCTTCCATAGAACTAAGAAGAATAGAAATGTAATTATGTATTTGGAGAAAGTTGGAAAAGGTGGAGCAGAACAGAAGGTCGGAGATTGGAGTTAAGAAGGGATTAATAGGAATGTCATGGACACAAGAGAAAGGAAGTGTTAATGATAATATTACTAACTAAAGAATTTAGTTTGATTTATTATTGCCATGTATTAGTATACAGTGAAAAATATTGTTTATTGCGCACTATACAGGCAAAGCATACCATTCATAAATAAGGAAAGGAGAGGGTGCAGAACTACAGTCATAGCTACGGTGAAGAGAAAGGTCAACTTAATGCAAGGTGAGTTATTCAGAAGTCTGATGGCAGCAGGGAAGAAGCTGTTCTTGAGTCAGTTGGTACGTGACCTCAGACTTTTGTATCTTTTTCCCGATGGGAGAAGGTGGAAAAGAGAATGTCCAGGGTGGGGGAGTGGGCTCCTTGATTACACTGTCTGCTTTGCTGAGGCAGTGGGATATGTAGACAGAGTCAATCGGTGGGAGGCTGGTTTGAGTGACGGATTGGGTTTCATTCACAAACCTTAAGGTAATGCTAATGATGGCATAAAGGTAAAAATGTGTTAATAGGTGAATGACGATCAGTGCTCAGTGAAAGCAAAACTGAAGAACAAGTAACTGATGGCTCTGTGGGGAAGGGGATTAGGTTGTATTGGGACAAACCAAAGAAACAAAAAGCAGAAAGGTAGTTAATTCTACAGCCGGCAAGGTAGCACAGTGGTTAGCAATGCCGCTTCACAGCTCCGGGGTCCTGGGTTCAATTCACAGCTTGGGTCACTGTCTGTGTGGAATATAGGACATAGAAAAAAACTACAGCACAAACAGGCCTTCGGCCCACAAGTTGCACCAATCATATCTCTACCTACTAGGCTTACCTATAACCCTCAATCCTATTAAGTCCCATGAAGTCTCTTAAAAGGCCATTTCGAATTTGCCTCCACCACCACTGACAACAGCCGATTCCATGCACCGACCACCCTCTAACTGAAAAACTTACCCCTGACATCTCCTCTGTACCCACTCCCCAGCACTTTAAACCTGTGTCCTCTTGTGACAGCCATTTCAGCCCTGGGGGAAAAAGCCTCTGAGAATCTACCTGATCTATGCCTCTCAACATCTTATAAACCTCTATCAGGTCATCTCTCATCCTTCATCTCTCCAAGGAGAAAAGACTGAGCTCTCTCAACCTAAAAGTGGAATTTGCACATTCTCCTCATATCTGCTTGGGTTTCCTTCCACAGTGCAGGTTAGGTTGATTTGGCCATGCTAAAAATTGCCCCTTAGTGTTGTGAGATGTATAGGTTAGAGGGATTAAATATATGGGAATAGGGCATGGGTGGGATTGTGGTCAGCACAGACTTGATGGGCTGGGTGGCCTCCTTCTGTATGTCTCTATGATTTCTTTACAGAATAAAACCAAAATTATTTTTCGAAACACGGCACCTCAGTTGGTTAAAATGTGCTTTGTGGTGTCCTGAGGTCATGAGAGATAACTGCAGAAATAAACGTCTTTTTTCCACCTCAGACGAACCGTTCCTGCTATTCAGCTTGCTGGCAGCCGGCTGGGGAAACTGGTACAGACAGTGGGTAATCTGTTGTTGCAAACTCACATCCACTAATCACCGAGTCGGGACTGGCCACTTTTCTCAGCAGTGACCTTTAAATCCATCAGGGTGGTGAGACTTCATCGCATCAATGTTTAATTAACTTCTGAGGGAGCTTCTGCTAAGTCTGCCCTTATTCTTCGGAAGTAAATCAGGCTAAGCTCCAGCACACTTGTCTAACCTCACGTGCTTCGAGGATGTGATGTTGCCATGGTCCCAGCAGTAGCATTCAGTCATCCATCTTTAATCATCCCTTCAATTATAGAGTCATGGAATCCCTACTGTGCAGAAGGAGGCCATTCAGCCCATTGATTCCATGAGATAACATCCCGTTCAGGCCCTATACCTATAACTCCACATATTTACCCTGCTAATTCCACTAACCAATATATTTTGGGACATTAAGGGGCAATTCACCATGGTCAATCCACGTCTTTGGACATTAAGGGAAATTTAGCATGGCCAATCCACCTAACCTGCACATCTTTGAACTAGGAGGAAACCGGAGCACCCAGAGGAAACCTACACAGACACGGGGAGAATACAAAGAACAAAGAACAAGACAGCACGGGAAACAGGCCCTTCGGCCCAACGAGCCCGCGCCACCACTCCGATGTTCCCACCTCTACCCGCGATCCCTGTCCATGTTTATAGATCTATGGATTAAAAACCAAATTTGAGACAATTTAGGGAGAATTGTTTTGCCAATTAGCCTAAGAGCACATCTTTGGGATGTGGGAGGAAACCGGAGCACCCGGAGAAAACCCACGCAAGCACAGGGAGAATGCGCAAACTCCCACAGACACAGGCCCAAATCATGTATCTGCACAGCACAGCGATAGTCACTGAGCTGTCGTGTTGCCCATCAAATGGTCCAGGTCAAGCGTACACTAACAACGTGAAGCACTAGGATACTCTTGAAAAAAAATCCAAGAAAAATAATCTCACGACCCATCGCGTGTATGCCCCTCGTTAGACAACAAGGTGACCAAAGCACCTGTAGGATAAAAACAAGTACATCAATATCATCATCTATTTACACACTTCCCAGGGACTCCCAAGGCTCATGATCCCTATTTTAAATCAGTTTTTCTATACCCCTCCATTCCCATTCTGTTCATGTGCCCATCTAAGTATTTCTTAAATAACTCCAGAGTACCTGCCTCCACCACTTTACTTGGCAGCGCATTCCATACCCCCACCACCCTCAGTGTGAAAAAACTCCCTCTAGCATCGAAATTATACCTTACCCCCCTCACCCTAAGCCTGTGACCCCTCGTCTATTTCAGTCCATCCTAGGAAAAAGCTTAACCCTGTTTACTCTGACTATACCCCTCATAATCTTGTACACCTCTATTAGATCTCCTCTAAGTCTACGTCTTTCTAAGGAAAACAGTCCCAATTTGCCTAATCTCTCCTCATAACTCAGACCTTCCATACCAGGCAGCATCCTGGTAAACCTCCTCTGCACTGTCTCCAGAGTCTCCATGTCCTTCCAGTAGTAGGGCGACCAGAACTGGAAGCAGTATTCCAAATGAGGTCTAACCAACGTTTTATACAACTGCAACATTAAAGGCCAGCTCTTGTACTCTATACCCCTTCCTATAAAGGCTAGCATACTGTATGCTTTCTTCACAACCTTCTCCACTTGCTCTACCACCTTCAGAGACTTGTTCACCTGCACCCCCAGATCCCTCTGCATTTCTATACTCTTAATAGGTCTACCCTTTATCATATACCTCCCCCCTACATTCTTTCTCCCTGTGCAAACTCTGTACAGACAGTGACCCGAGGCCGGAATTGAACTCGGATCCCTGGTGCTATGCAACAGGGTGTTAACCACCTCACCGGCCACAGTCTTTGCTCTTGTTTCTAAGTGATAGTCACTACTGTTTCTCTTGGCTTTCTTTCCTTTTGGCAGAGTGTTTTTTCCCTTTCTCTTCGAGCTATCAAGTGCCACATTCACAGGGTCACCATTCTTTGCCTAGTTGAAAGGACAAAGATTGCCTGAAGGTGATTTCACCAGAAGTGCTTCATGGTGAACCCCAGAAACTCTGGGCTGTGTATTTGTCCTCCACTGACATTGTGCATGGACATGGACAGGAGGCAAACGTTATAAAGGCATCCCCCCCACAATCCACCTCCTATCCTACCCCACACCCCCACCAGAACTTCCCAGCCTTCTAACACCCTCCCCACAATGGGTTAAGCAGGCAACTATGAATCTTAAGATCTCAGTAAGCAAGGATTACATAGGTTGAGTGGAATTTTGCACTTTTCTGACTTGGGAGAGGGTGCAGATGAACTGCCTGGAGACAGGTAGTCCTACAATATCTATAGGCCCTCTATTCAGGTGTGGACACTGTCAAAGACTATCTTTGTACCCCTTGTACTGGACATCTCCCCCCTGCCCCGCCTCCCCACCACTCCCGCCTCCTCCTCCCACCATGCCCCATAGTGGTGGTATTTTTTAATCAAAGTTTATTTTGAAAAACAGCTACAGTACCTCCCGGTCAAAATGCCATCCTAATTACTGACCCTTAAATGCAGCCAGGTGCTCTTATCATCGAATTCCCAGCCAGAGGTTATTTGGCCCATCAGTTCTGCACCTACTGCTTGCCCCCTGGATGGAGTTTGCAACCTGGATACAGTCAGTCCCGAATTCTTTTCTCCCCCATCGCCTTCTGAACAATCTGCAAGCAAAGATTCGGTTCAACATCCACAAACGTGACCTTCCAACAGAGCTTGGAAACAGGAATCCTGTCTGATTCTGCCCTCTCTAACCTGGTGAGGCCTCCCCCAAGGGTGGCACTGTAGCACAGTGATTAGCACTGCTGCCTCACAGCTCCAGTGACCCATGTTCAATTCCCGGGTTGAGTTGTGTACAATAAATGTGTAGAGTATAGGGCTAATGGTAGGGCTCTTAATAGTGTTGAGGAACAGAAGGATCTTGGTGTATGTGTCAATAGATCCCTGAAAGTAGGCAGTCAAGTGGATAAAGTTGTTAAGAAGGCATATGGAGTCTTAGCTTTTATTGGTAGGGGGATTGAATTTAGGAGCCGCAGCATCATGTTGCAACTGTACAAAACTCTAGTGCGGCCGCACTTGGAGTATTGTGTGCAGTTCTGGTCGCCACATTATAAGAAAGATGTGGAGGCATTGGAGAGGGTACAGAGGAGGTTTACCAGGATGTTGCCTGGTATGGAGGGCAGGTCCTATGAAGAGAGGTTGAAGGATTTGAGGTTGTTTTCGTTAGAAAGGAGGCGGCTAAGAGGGGATCTTATTGAAGCATATAAGATGATTAGAGGTTTAGATAGGGTGGACAGTGATAGCCTTTTTCCTAGGATGGAGAAAGCTAGCACGAGGGGACACAGCTTTAAATTAAGGGGTATGAGTTATAGGACGGATATCAGAGGTAGGTTCTTTACTCAAAGAGTGATTAGGGAGTGGAATGCCCTGCCTGCAGCTGTTGTAGATGCGCCAAGTTTGGTGGCGTTTAAGAGGTTAGTTGATAAGTATATGGATGAGAAGGGAATGGTTTAGTTAGGAGGGCATTGCTTTTTATTTTGGTCGGCACAACATCGAAGGCCGAAGGGCCTGTTCTGTGCTGTATTGTTCTATGTTCTATGTTCTATGAGTCTACACATTTTCCCCAATTCTCCACTGATTTCCTCCAAGTGCTCCAGTTTCTTCCCACAAGACAAAGATGTGCTGGTTTTGTGAATTAGCCATGCTAAATTGCCCTTTTGTGTCTGAAAATGTGTAGATAAGGGGGAATTAGCGTGATAAATATGTGGGATTACAGGGATAGGTCCTCAGTAAGATGTTTTAGTGCTCTTTTTCCTTTGGCACCCTGCACCTTGGTTCTGTCATTTACACTCTCCGATGTCTTAATGGACACTTTTAACACCATTCTAACCTTTATCACCACCATTTACATTACCTTTGTCTATAATATCTTGGTCAATTATACAAACCCCCACCACTCCCTCCCCAGCTTTATAGTATAAATCTCATCCTATTCTTTTTTGCCTTGGGTTCTGACAAAGGGTCACCTGGACTTGAAACATTGGCTCTGTTCTCTCTCCACTGACCAATCAAGATCGGTTGATTGCACTTTCTGGAGTGGATCTACCTGTCCCTGAAGGCCGGAAGTGCCACTCCCTACCCTATTAAAGCAGGTGTATCACCGCCATGGGGACAGCTGGATTTCCCTGGTCAGTGAGGGCGGATAATTCGATCCCCTCCTTGACATCCACCTCCGTTTGACTCTGTTTCATTCTCCTCAGCTCCTACCAGACCTTCTGTGTATTTCCAGCACTTCTGGCTCTGTTTCAGATTTCCTGCATCTAGAACAAAGAACAGCACAGCTCAGGAAATAGGCCCTTCGGCCCAATAAGCCCAAGCCGCCATTTTAACATTGTGTGTGCCCTCTTCTACCTATGACCTTTGTTTATGCTTATTGGACTCCACAATAAAGGAATTATAACAAGATTGAGGGACGCCTAATTTAAGGACAATTTGTTAACACCAATCAGCTTAGGAGCATGTTTTTGGAGTGTGGGAGGAAACCGGAGCACCCGGAGAAAACCCACACAAGCACAGGGAGAACGTGCAAACTCCCACTGACACCGACCCAAATCCATGTGTCTGCACAGCAAACAGTGATAGTCGCTGAGCTGTTGTGTTACCCGTCAGATGGTCCAGTTTAAGCATACACTAACAGACGTGAAGCACTAGGCTACTCTCGAAGCAACATCCAAGAGCAGCCCTCACACGACCCATCGCGTGTATGCCCCTTGTTGGACAACAAGGCAGACCGAAGCACCTGTGGATGTTAAAAAAAAGACATTAATCGACATACACGACTTATACAGACATTCACGGAATCCCCAGAAGCTCAAACATAAGACAGGTGAGCCACAAAATGTATTGGGCAGTCCATAGGAATCGATTGATTCCCAGGGATATCCTGAGGCTCTTGATCCTTATTTAAAACAATCTTTTGTATCCCTCCATCTCTAATCTGCTCGTGTGCCTATCTAGGTAAATATTTGCGGTATTTACTAATGGCAAGGTCAAAGCCAGAAGTAACCTTTGAGAATAAAATGAAAATGAGACTTTAGCATTCCTGGCTTTAGCATTCCTGTGTCTATTGGAATAACTCCAGCAAGTTTGAGCTACTTCTCCATTTTTTGATAAGCTTTTTCCTGCACTCCAGATCGATCACAGAGATAGCATCTCTGCCAATATGCATTACATGACTCACAACTGAATTTCAGAGTGACTGTTGGTCTGTTGTGTAATGCATCACTGCTTGTCATTTTTAGCCAACGCTGGTCATTTCCAGGTTCAAAATCTCGATATCCTTTCTGTGGAATTCAGAGAACCATTTTCTCTCCCAATTCATGTCACTGTGGGGAGGCGATAACCATCGCTAGGTGATAAATCCAGAAAATCAACTAATGTCCTGGAGACACGGGTTCAAATCCCGCCACGGCAGATGGTGAAATTTGAATTCAATTAAAAAAATCTGGAATTTACTGATGACCATGAAACAATTATTGATTGTCAGGAAAACACATCTGGTTCACTAATGTCCCTGTAGGGAGGAAAATCTGTTGTCTTTACCTGGTCTGGCCTACATGGGACTCCACAGCAATGTGTTTTACCCTCCAACGGCAACTAGGGATGGGCAATAAATGCTGGCCAGCCGGTGACACCCAAGTTCCAAGAATGAATTAAAAAAAAATTGAGAGACAATCAGTTGGAAATTACAGTCAGTTTTCAATGGATCCAATCTGTTGCGATACAAGAGCGTCTGGGGCAATTGCTCGCACTTTCATCTCTGGGCCAAAAGATTATGGAGTCAAGCTCCCTTCAACACCCCTGAAGGAGCACCGCACAGTCAGAGGGAGACATCTTTTGTGTTCAACCGGGGTCTTGTTTCGTCATTTAAGATAATGTTAAAGATTGATTGGTGCTATTTAGAGAGTTCTGCTGGAATTCCAGCCAATGTTCCTCCTTTAATCAAAAGCTGATGAAGTGGCCGTTCATTTCATTGCTATATATTGCATCTTTCTCCACACAAAGTGGCTGCAAGATTTGTCTACATTAAGGTGAATATGACAACCTGCTTTATAGTCTTAAATTGCAACATTATCCTTAATAGTTACAAGATCATTGAGCAAGCTTGATTTGTAAGTGCAGATCGTTTCAGACTCCTTTCAAGGTTGTTTCTTGAGTTGTACCATGTAAAACCCATTCTACACTATAGTCAGTATACCACCAAGTTCAGCAGTGGTGAAAGAGAGGAGGGCAGCACAGTGGCAATTGGGTTACAATCCACCAGATGCACTGAGGAACTCATTAAGAGTCCTCAGACAAAACCTTCCCAAACCCATGACCACTACCATGTAGAAGAACAAGGGTAGACAGCTCAGTGACTATCGCTGTGCTGTGCAGATACATGGATTTGGGCCTGTGTCTGTGGGAGTTTGCACGTTCTCCCCGTGCTTGCATGGGTTTTCTACAGGTGCTCCGGTTTTCTCCCACACCCCAAAAACGTGCTCTTAGGCTGATTGGCGTTAACAAATTGTCCACCACCTCCAAATCTCTCATCATCCTGACTTGAAAAAATATCAGCTCTTTCTTCACTAGCACTGGGTCAATGTCCCGGAATTCCCTCCCTGACAGCACTATGTGTATAGCTACATTCCAAGGACAATAGTGGTTCAAGAAGGTAGCTCATCTATTACCTTTACAAGGGCAGCTAGGAATGGTTAGTAAATGCTGGCCTAGTTTGCAACATCCACATCCTAGAATCATAGAATCATACAATGCAGAAAGAGGCCATTTGGCCCATCAAGTTTGCACCGACAACAATCTCACTCAGATGATATCCTCATAACCCCACATATTTATCCTGCTAATCCCCCTGACACTAAGGGATAATTTACCATGGCCAATCAACCTAACATGCACATCTTTGGACTGTGGAAGGAAACAGGAACATCCAGAGGAAACCCATGCAGACATGTGCAAACTTCTCACACACAGTGACCCAAGATAGAAATTTGAACCCGGGTCCCTGGATTCACATTCCAACCATTATTTTATAAATTGAGTTTGTGCCTTTATATGCTCTGTTTGTGATTAGAACTTCCACTGACCTGACGAAGGGACAGCACCCTGAAAGCTAGTGGCTTTTGCTACCAAATAAACCTATTGGACTTTAACCTGGTGTTGTGAGACTTCTTACTGTCTTCTTCAAGATGCCAGGGTACAGAGAATCCCCATTTCGTATCTCATTGATATGAATGTAATGTTGAGGAATGCAGCACTTACCCAAATACTGAATTGGAATATCAACTTGAGTAACACAGCGAACCTCTGGTGTGGGGCCTTCAACTCATAATCTTCTAACATCCAGATGATTCCCACACTTAGACAAACATTGTCATAATCTTTTAATCTTATATCCCACTGGGCTATGGAAGCTTAGTCATTAAAGTAGGGATTTATGGGTTTCCCATTAGGGGAGGTAGTAATTAGTTGTATTATCACCAGACTAATAATTCAGAGGGTATTTCTCTGGGAACCCGGGTTCAGATCCCACCATGGCAGTTCGTAAAACTTAAATTCAATAAAAATCGGGAATCAAAAGTCTATTGATAACCATGAAACCATTGTCAAATTGTTATAAAAACCTATTTGGTTCGCTAATGTCCATTAGGGAAGGAAATCAGTCATTCTTGCCTGTTCTGGCCTACATGTGACTCCAGGCCCACAGCAATATGAGATGGGCAATAAATGCTGATCCAGACAGCAACGCCCACATCCCATGAATGAATTAGAAAAAATGAAAAGAGTTACTTGAGTAGTGAGTGTAAAAGAAATTGAAATGTCAGATTAGGCATGGTCATGTCATGTAGCAGAGCAGATCAATGGGCTGAATGGCCTACCTCTATTCCGATGTTTCAATGTCAATCTCATATAGATTAAACACTGCAATGATTGAATGGGTGTATTTGCAGGTGGCATCAGTTGATAGAGGGATAAAACCACACACTAACCCTCCTCCACACGTACACCACATTAACACTAATGGAGTAAAGGTAGCTAATACTGGGTGGAATTTTCCAACCTCCTCCACGGCTGAGATTCTCCAGTCCCGCTGCAGTGTATGGTGAGTGCCAAATTTCTCCATTCTCGTTGGCAACAGCGGTGGCAGGGTGAGCAAGATTGGAGAATGGGGAGGCATGGTGGCACAGTGGTTAGTACTGCCCGCCTCACAGCGCCAGGGCCCCATGTTCAATTCCCGTCTTGGGTCACTGGCTGTGTGGAGTTTGCACATTCTCCCCATGTCTGCGTGGGTTTGCTCTGGTTTCCTCCCATAGGCGGGTTAGATTGGTTGGCCATGCTAAATTAACTGTAGTGTTGGGGGATTAGCAGGATAAATATAAGGGATTGCGGGAATAGAGTCTGGGTGGGATTGTAGTAAGTGCAGACTCAATGGGCCAAATAGCCTCCTTTTGCACTGCAGGGATATCTATGATTCTAACCATTGAAATAAAAGTCACCTCTCTCCTCCCTGCCTGTTGCTGGCTGCGAATAATTATGATGTTATTTGGTTTCCATGCTGCCAAGTAGGTTCTGAAATAAAGTTAATCCTTCTGTCTTCATTTATTAGCCTTTGTGGTGCTGCACCAATGTCTATGCAGGAATAATAACAAATGAGAGAAGGGATCAGCTTCAATAAAAGGCCCTGCCAATACTCCCTGTCCTCAATAACAGAAAACACAAACCACATAAATCATGGTAAGGTGCACTGTCGCCTCTTTTGCAGATAGCAACCTGGGTTACTGGCAAAAATCATATCACAATTCAGACACTTTTATCACAGACGTAGAAAGCTGAGGGCAGAAGCTTGGATTATGCTCACTCAGCTCCACGTCTTGCTCACCAGCCTGGACCAAACATGGACAAAAGAACTGACCAAGAGCGCAAGAAACTACAAAAGGTCGTGAACGTAGCCCAATCCATCAGGCAACCCAGCCTCCCACCCATTGACTCTGTCTACACTTCCTGCTGCCTCAGAAAAGCAGCCAGTATAATCAAGGACCCCACGCACTATGGACATTCTCTCTCCCACCTTCTTCCGTTGGGAAAAAGGTTCAAAATCTGAGATCACCTATCATCCGACTCAAGAACAGCTTCTTCCCTGTTGCCGTTAGACTTTCAAATGGACTTTCCTCATATTAAGCTGACCTTTCTCAATACCCTAGCTATGACTATAACACTATATTCCGCACTCTCTCGCTTCCTTCTCTATGAATGGTATGACTTGCCTGTATAGCGCACAAGAAACAACATTTTCCACTTTGTACTAATACACATGACAATAATAAATCAAATCAAAACAAAAGATTTCCAGGGGTCAGATGAGATATTAAGGCAGTGAGTGTGACCTCAAGGGAATCTCACAAAATTAAAGCCAATGAGAAACAGGGGGATATCTTCCTGTTGGCTGGAGTCAAGCTTAGCAACAAGGAAGATGATTTTGGTCAATCGGCTCAGTCCCAGAATCCCAAACGGCAGTATTCTAGGCCCAATGATCTTCAGCTGCTTCATCAATGAGGTTCCTCCATCATCAAGTCAGACGATTGGTTGTTCAAGGATGTCTGCACAATGTTCAAAACCATTTGCGACTCCTCAGCTGCTTGGGAAGCATGATCGTATCAAACAAATCACCACCTCCAACAAGAGAGAGTCTCACCTTCAACCCCTGACATTCAATGGCATTATCGTTCCCCACTGCTAATATCCATGGCATTACCATTCACCAGAAACTAAAGTGGATTGACTACCCATATAAATATTGTGGCTACAGGAGCAGGTCAGAAACTGGGAATCCAGTGGTGAGTTCTGATTCAGAAAAATCATAGAAGTCCTACAGTACAGAGAGAGGCCATTGAGTCTGCACCGACCACAATCCCACCCAGGCCCTACCCCCATATCTCTACATACTTTACCCACTAATTCCTCTAACCCACACATTTCAGGACACTAAGGGGCAATTTAAGCATGGCCAATCAACCTAACCCACACATCTTTGGACTGTGGGAGGAAACCAGAGCACCCGGAGGAAACCCACACCTCAAAGTCTGTCCTCATCTACAAGGCGCAAGTGAGGGGAGTGACGGGATACTCTCGACTTGATTGGATGAGTGCGTCTCCAACAATACGCAAAAATCGCAATACCATCCAGGATACAACAGCCTGCTTGATTGGCAGCCTATCCACCACTTTCAACATTGATTGTAGCTGATTCACACTATCCTCGAGGTGTGTTTTACAGCAGCAGAGGCAGCTCGCCATTGGCTGCCAGTAGGATTTTCCAGTCCTGCCGATGGCTTACAATGTCTTACATTCTTCATCCCTTGAGACGCGCGGTGACACGGTGGTGCATCCCTTGAGCTGCACAGTGGTACAGTTGTTAGCACTGCTGCTTCACAGTGCCTGGGACCCAGGTTCAATTTCCAGTTGCCTCTTAGTATCCAAAGATGTGTAGGTGGATTAGCTATGGTAAATGTGCAGGGTTGTGGGAATGGGGTGGAGGGGGATGGACCTGGGTTAAATACTCTGGGGGAGTACCGGTGCAGACTCGATGGACTTCTGCACTGTTGGGATTTTATGATGCTGTGACCTTCTATTCTGCTCCACCTTCTCCACTCCTTTTCCCAGTTGTATAATTTAACACAGTTTCACTCTTTTCAGCTCTGAAGAAGAATCATCCTGACTTGAAACGTTAACGCTTTCTCCTCAGATTGGGTCACTGTCTGTGTGGAATTGGTATGTTCTCTCCATGTCTGTGTCCATTTTACACCCACAGTCCGAAAGACTTGCTAACTAGGTGCATCAGCCATGCTAAATTCTCCCTCAGTGTACGTGAACACGCGCCAGAGTGTGGCCATTAGGGGATTTTCATAGTAACTTAATTGCAGTATCAATGTAAGCCTACTTGGGGCACTAATATAGAACCATTAGAAACTTTTGAAACATTGCAAGAAGTGACCTTTGGTGGGATTGGTAGATCTCACTGATGGGAAGGGCAGTAATGTCCATCGCTTGTATGGGGATTTTTGAATCCCCATACAATAAAAATCAGATCTCAGTCTACCATATAAAGAATTATTCGAGGATTGTAAAGATCTTCCAAGGCCCCACCCACATCTTTTCATTATGAACCTATTGAGTTTTTCAGTATATTTGTATCTGCTCACTTCTTTTCCCATCCTTGGGAATCATTCTTGCACATTGTCCAGTATTCCTATATCCTTCTTGTAACATGGAAGTAGGAACTGTTTACAATGCTCCAAAGATGTTCTGGCCAATGATTAACACAAGTTTAACCTTTGTCTTTCAGTCCTATTCATTTATAAATGAACCCCAGTGCAAAATACTCTTTTCAGTTTGAATCAAGAGGTTCGGGGTCAGAGGTGTGTTTGAGTGCATCAGTAGCCACACTTAGCTGGGAATTTTATTCACATGACAATGGCCGATTGACAGACATGTAGCGAGAGACCAATTTTCCTTTCTTTGAGGAAAGTTAATCAAATTATGTGCCAATTATGCAATTGGTAAACTATTGATGGATCTTAGACCATAAGACATAGGAGCAGAATTAGCCCATTTGGCCCATCAAGTCAGCTCCAATATTCAATCATGGCTGATATGATTCTGATCCCCATTCTCTTCCTTCTCCCAGTAACCTTCAATCCCTTTATTAATCAAGAACCTATCCACCTCTTAAAGATACTCAATGATCTGGCCTCCATCGCCCTCTGTGGCAAAGTGTTCCACAGAGTCACCATCCTCTGGTTGAAGAAATTCCTCCTCATCTCAGGTTTAAAGGACCGTCCTTCACTCTGAGGTTGTGCCCTTGAGTTCTAGTCTCTCCCACTAGTGGAAACACCGTCTCCACACCCAGACCTCTCAGTATTCTGTAAGTTTCTATTAAATCCCCCTCCATCGAGTATGTACCCAGAGTCTTCAACTGCTCTTCCCCAGATCACAACCCTAGGGGTGGGAACTCCACCTATCGAGGACTGGTGGCCAACCATGAACTGCCCACTGTAGGGTCTCAATTGGTGGGGGAGTGGGAAAGTCACCCATGGGTCTTCCCTTCTGGGATAATATTGGTGTGAATGAAGGAAAATGGCAAAATCCTGCCCACCACAATCACACCCTCTCCAAACATGAGAGAATATAATATGACATTTGTTTTGTTTTGGAGGATATTTCCCCACATTCCCAATGTGACGCCATTTTCCTTTGGCTATTTTATAGGTCAGGAATAGCTGGTGTTCAAAACACTTACCCTGGGATCAATTTCCCCATTGAAAGGGGTTTGGAAGTTTGTGAAAGAAATGGAAAACTTACTGAAGAATATGGAACGATCTGGAACATAGTCTCCTTAGAGGGATTGTGACATTGATTTATTAGTGTCACAAGTAGGCTTATATTAACACTGCGATGAAGTTACTAAGAAAATCTACTAGTCGCTTACACCCTGGTATTTGTACAGATAGACTGAGGGAGAATTTAGTATGGCCAATGTGCACCTAACCAGTCTTTCGGACTGTGTGAGGAAACCCACGCAGACATGGGGAGATCGTGCAGATTCCGCACGGACGGTGACCCAAGCCGGGAATCGAACCTGGGTCTCTGGCGCTGTGAGGCACCGGTGCTAACCACTCTGCCACCGCTGCTGGTTAGTTGAAATAACCGTCTGACGATATTAGAAGGCACCCATTTACCTCGTCTGGCTTTCCATTTGTTTTAGCCGGCTTCACTTAACCTGTGAGGTTTTGTGTCCGAGCCACAAAGCATCCGGTTTGAATGTGTGGTAAATAATTGCACTGTGCTGCTACTCAGCTCTGAGCCTCAGAACAAGGAGCTGGCTGGTATGAACAGTATGAGGTAGGCAATCAAGCAGCAATTCAATATGTTTAGTATTGTCAGTAACTAATTAATGCTGTTGGATCCCTGCCGCTATTGACGCAAAACTTTAATAGTTCAGTGGGAGGAAGAAACACTTTTTTATGCAAATATGAACACTTCTGTTGTTTCATCCAAGATTTTCTCTCTCACAAATATTCGTCACCTGTTTGTTGATTCTAAACTTGGGTAAATGCCAAAAAAAAATGCCTGTGAATTGAGAGGAAGAAAGAGAAAAAACACTTTCCAGTTTATCTGCGAGGGAATCTTTAGTGCCAAGGAACTTTGATGGCTTTTTCCACTTGCAAAGCATAAAGATGCTCTTGGTAACAGTAACCCCTTCTGTATCCCCCTTGCTGTTTTGGATAAAGTGTAGGAATTATAGATGTGTTGTGCTTGTAAGTTTTTGGTAAGGTTTAAACCAATATTATTTATTAGTAAGCTTACATTAACATTGCAATGAAGTTACTGAGAAAAATCTACTAGTCACTACACTCTGATACTTGTTCACTGAATTTTGCATGGCCATTGCATCTAACCAAGTTTTTTGGACTATGGGAGGAAACCAGAACACTTGGAGGAAACCCACGCAGACACAAGAAGAACATGTAGACTCTGCACAAAGAGTGACCCAAGCCAGGAATCGAACCCCAGTACCCGGTGCTGTGAAACAGCAGTGCTAACCACTGTACTACCATCATTGGTTAGTGAAAGTAGTGGTATGAAGCTATTGGAAAGCACCCAATTACCTATCCTGGGTTTCCACTTGTTTCGGCCATCATCGGAATTTAGGAATTAAGAGCAGAAGTCGGCAAATTCAGCCCACTGAGCCTGCTCCGCCATTCACTCAGTCATGGCTGATCTCTCCCTGGTCTCAAATCCACCTCCTCACCTGTTTCCTATTTCCCCTTTTCCTTTATGTAGTTAGAAATGTATCCGTCTCAATCTTGAAGCCATTCAATGATTCAGGATGATAATGGGACAGTGAATTCCACAAATTCACCACTCTTAGTGAGAAGTAGTTCCTCCTCATCTCAGTGTTAAATCTATCACCTCTCAACCCATAATCTGTGACCTCTTGTTCTAAATTGCCCGATGTGAGGAAACATTTGGTCTACATTTATTTTATTAATCCCTTTTAAAATGTTATATACTTTGATCAGATCCTCTTTAAACTCAGATAAACCCAAACTGTTTAATCTCTCCTCGTACATCAACCCTTTCATCCCCGGAATCAATCTGGTTATCCAGGCCAGAACCCACACGTTATCTGGTACCCTACATTCCAAGACACGTGTCTGATTCCAGGTGTCACTTCTTAGATAGCATCTTCCGACATTCTTTGCTGGGGTTAATGATCTAGGCAGATTCAGGACTCATATTTCTTGGCTGAGAACCCAGGCATCCATTAGAGTACTAAAACACCTGAGTCCCTGAAAAACATTATGTGGTTCACACCTCTGGCCCACTGATATATGCTATTAATTTCAAAATCATTGTTTACACACAATAAAGAGGTTTCAAGTGCTTGCAGTTTCTTGCATCTTGCTGCATAGGAAAAATGAACATTTTTTTTCAGAAAGTGGAAAGTTATCACGTCGTTAGCGTATGCTTGACCTGGACCATTTGATGGGCAACACGACAGCTCAGTGACTATCTCTGTGCTGTGCAGATACATGGATTTGGGCCTGTGTCTGTGGGAGTTTGTGCATTCTCCCTGTGCTTGTGTGGGTTTTCTCCGGGAGCTCCGGTTTCCTCCCACATCCCAAAAATGTGCTCTTAGGCTGATTGGCAAAACAAATTCTCCCTAAATTGTCTCAAATTTGGTTTTTAATCCATAGATCTATAAACATAGACAGGGATCACGGGTAGATGTGAGAATATCGGGGTGGCGGCGCAGACTCGTTGGGCCGAAGGGCCTGTTTCCAGTGCTGTTTTGTTCTTTGTTCTTTGTTCTTATTGATGAATGGCTGTTTTCTCAAGCAGTCTTTACACGTTCTACTCTCATTTTCAGGTTCATTAGCTTGAAATATTGCTATCATCCATACCGGCAAGATCTGGTTCTCCTGTTGACAGTGCACCCTGGTTACAGACTTCCTGGTGGTGAGGGGTACATTCAACGAGAAAACCCACTGACTACAGATAGTCCATTAGCTCCTTCCCCAGTGAGTGCCATCTCCCATTGCCAAGAGGGAGAAAACTCCCACCCACCATACAGCAGGCAAATAGTCATGGAAATATCAAACTCAAATGAGGGCATGAAGTTGTTTGGTTGAATACCATGCCTAACCCAAATTGTCACTCTTCATGTAGAGCAATATACGCTCTACATACTCATCATCCGACCGAGGTAGATTCTGTTTCACAAACCCCATCTAACACCCAAAGTGGGAGGTATGAAAGTCATAAATAATTCCTGCTGAAGTGCCAAAAATGTTTGTCCTTTAAGTCGAAGGACCCACCCACAATCTCAACAAAACCTTAAGGCACCAACACAAAATTTGTGGCTTCGGGTGTAAGGATATGGTCTCATAGCCACATCTCTCTCTGTGCGAATGAGTGAGGGCTCGGGAATGGATACATGTGAGGAGCGAATGGGGGTGTTGAAAGATCTTTCAGCATCGGAGTAGGGCTCAAAGCAAATTTCCAGGCCCCATTTCTCTTTAAAAGTTACAATTGTAAATTTATTTATTAGTGTTACAAGTAGGCTTACGTTAACAGCGCAGTGAAGTTACAGTGAAAATCACCTAGTTGCTACCCTCCTGTTTGGGTACGCTGAAGGAGAACTTAGCATGGCCAATGCACCTAATTAGCACATCTTTTAGGTTGTGGGGGGAAACTGGGGAACCCAAAGGAAACCCATGTTTCTACATTACCCATCAGATGATATTTTGCACGTAATTTTAGGTAACAATTGATGAAATGTGACCTGGATTTAAAACATGATGTTGACATTATAAAGCTTGTAAGGGAAAGATAAAACGTGCTCAGTAAAAATGAGTATTGTGAAGGGTAGAAACAGTGTTGGATATCATAGGAACGTAGGTAATAGGATAAGGAGGAGGTCATTCAGCCCTGCTCCTATATTCTGTTTCTATGGGATCAAGCTGTTGAGTTGAATGATCAGCCATAATCACAATGAATGAAGAAGCAGGACATTTTAAAATCAACGTTTTATTCAGCTCCATCATGTTTCTCATGAATTTTTCTTCACTTCAAGGACTTTCATCAAGAACCTTGTCAAAAACATTCTTAATGTGTTTTATCATTTAATAGCTGCGTCAGTCACACATTCATTTTTAATGCTATTATTAAAGTTGTGGAAATGCATCCATGCGTAATATGTTGCACTTAGTTTTAGGTAACAATTCTCTTTTAACGGAATGTTACGTGGAATTAAAAAACGATGCTGGCTCGATGAAGCATGTAAGTTAAAGATAAAATGTGCTTAATAAGAAGATCGGCATGCCTGAGCCTCACTTTGCCAGCTTCACTCTGATACAATAACAAGAAATGCACTGGTAATTTCTGTAATTGCTTCTTTTGTCAGTTGGATACAAGTATCAGCAACTTTGTCACTTTTGCCACCATTCCCCACCACCGACTTTACACAGGACGCAGCAATTCACCAAGATATGGTGACAGTGACCAGCACTGCTGCCTCGCAGCGCCAGGGACCCGGGGTCGATTCCCAGGTTGGGTTACCAATTTTCGTGGAGTTTTTTTTATGTCTGCGTGTGGGTGCTCCAGATTCCTCCCACAGTCTGAAAGATTAGGTGCATTGGCTGTGCTCCCTCAGTGTACCTGAATCGCCACTGTAGTGTGGTGACTAGGAGGTTTCTCATAGTAACTTCATTGCAGTGTTAATGTAAGCTTACTTGTGACACTAAATTAATTTTAAGCTTTAAAAAGACAGCACCTTTGCCAAACCCATGCTCATTACCATCTAGAAGGACATGGGTGGCAGACACATGGGGACACCACCACCTGGAAGTTGCCCTCTAGGTCACTCATTACCCTGACTGGGGGATGTATCTTCATTCCTTCACTATTGCTGGAATCACCCTTCTAACAGCATTGGTCCATCACGTGGACCTCAGCAGTCCAAAAGGGTGGCTCAGCGCCACCTTCAGAAGGGCAATTAGAGACGGGCAACGAATGCTGAATTTGCCTCCATCCCATGAAATAAAGCTCATTAGCTGTTGAGAATAATCTTGGAATCTCAAATGCAGAAGGAGGCCATTCAGCCCATCAGGTCTGCATGAGCTCTCAAACAGAACACCTTATTCAGGCCCTATCCCACTAACCTCCCCTCCAATCCTTCTCCACATATTGGGATACTTAAGGGACAATTTAGCACCTAACTCTTGCATCTTTGGACTTTGGAGGAAATGCAGATACAAGGAGAATATGCAAACTCCTCACAGGGATGAAACCCGGGTCCCTGGCGCTGTGAGGCAGCAGCGCTAATCACTGTACCACTGCGCCAGCCAGATCTCAAAGGTCACAATAAAATTCTAAGAGAAGATCAGATGGATAACTTATCTGGTCTAGAATCCTGTGTAGCACCTTCTGTAATTGTTGCTATTGAGTGGATAATAAAATGTCACTGCAGTTTAATAATCTGTGATATCTGCATGGGTATAAATTTCACTGAGTTAACCCTTCGACTCATCAGCATGAATATACTCATACAAACACTGTCAGGTTCTGAAGGTCAATTGATTTTCCTTTTAGTCTGACTCGTGAAAAAAACATGTCAAAGGTTGAACTAACTACATTGGTTATGTGTCTCTCCCAATTATTCTGGAAACCTGTTCCTTCAAGTTTAGTTTATGCCTAATGGTGACTGAGATTTTCCAGATCTATTTCCACATCAGTCAGATATATTGATGAACCTAAGAATGCAGCAAAAGATGCACAAGGTAGCAAGAAACACAGGACAGGCCTCAAGACTGACAACTCGAGAAAGGCCCAGATAACCAAACCCAGGACAGGGATCAAGGCCTGATAACTGGAGAATGGTGCGGAGATGCTGGCGTTGGACTAGAGTAAACACAATAACAAGGTTAAAGTACAACAGGTTTATTTGGTAGCAAAAGCCATTAGCTTTCAGAGCTTTTCCCCTTCGTCAGGTGAGTGGGGAGTTCTGATCACAAACAGAGCAGATAAAGGCACACACTCAGTTTACAGGATACTGATTCGAATGTGAGTCTTTCCCACTATTCAAGTTTTAAAGGTACAGACAATGTAAGTGGAGATAACATTAAGCACAGGTTAAAGAGATGTGTATTATCTCCAAACAGGACAGTAAGTGAGATGTTGCAAGCCCAGGTAAGTCATGAGGGTTACAGTTAGTGTGTACAGTCACAAGGCCTCACAATTCAAGAAAGGTATAGATTATCAAATCCAGGATAGGGCTTAAGGACTAACAACTCAAGAATAGCCCAGATAATCAAACAGGCAGGGGTGGGAACACAGCATTTTATCTGCTGCATTGAAGAATAAAAATATATAAGAACATAGAAGATTAGAGGAGAATTTCCACCTCATAATCATTCAGAAATAAAGGTTTTATATTTGTCTGGTATTTTTCATGACCCCAAGGTGTTCTGAGGAATTTTATATTTCAATAAATTGTCTTTGCAAGTGTAGACGCTGTTGATAACTACCAAATAATTTTAATGAAGTTATTAAAGTATTAAGTGAGGACAAAATGATGTCTCAGTAATGACACTTGAGATGTTTGGCATTCAGCCGAGAGGGAAAAAGGAGATTGAATGTGCAGCGTGGAAATTTTCAGCCAGTTTTGTGTTCAAGTCTCCAGCCCAGATCCAGAGTTTACACCTCTGGACTCAGAGGCAAACCTGAGAGCTATGGGGCCACAGCAGACAGGTGGTTCAAATGCATCCTCCAGACTGAAGTGGAGGTATAGACTGATGCAGAGTCGGAACTGGTGATCATCTAGTCAGTCTGTTGAATTAATCCAAACAGCACCATTTCCCCCCAACACCCACATCATCCTCAGGTTTAATCCATCGTGTATTTCAGATCTAGGCCAGAACCTTATGGCTAATCACGTCAATGAGATTTTCCCATCCCGCTACAGTGAATAGAGATTTGGCTGGGCACTAGATTCTCCAGTCTCACTGCAGGGAGAGCATGGTATGAATGGCCAATAGGATCAAGGCTCTGTCTGCCCCCTTGGGTGATATAGAAGATACTACACAAGAAGGGCAGAGAGGTTCTCTTCCCCCAAATCAATATCAGATTACTACATTGGCTGTTATGTTTCCTCCATTACCATGCTTCAAACCCACCCCCTACAAAGTGTTTTGTGAGTGGTGGCACAGTGGCTAGCAGTGCAGCCTCACAGCTCCAGGGACCCGGGTTCAGTTCCCGGCACGGGTCACTGTTTGCACGGAGTCTGCACATTCTCCCCGTGTCTGCGTGGGTTTCCTCCGGGTGCACCAGTCTCCTCCCACAATCCAAAGATGAGAGGGTTGGATTGATTGGCCATGCCAAATTGAGACTTAGGGTCAAGAGCATTAGAAGGGTAAATAAATGGGGTTACAGGGACAGTGCCTGAGTGGATTTGTTATTGCTGCAGACTCGATGGGCTGAATGGCCTCCCTCTGGTCTGTAGGGGTTCTATGAGACACTATTAAAGTATAAATCTGTATAAATCTGTCTTCTTTTCTGAGACCCACAACTTTCTTCCTTTTGGTAGAAGGTATTTTCTGTTCCTGTGATGCCCCTGGGCCCAGTCAATGCTCCTTCTCAGACTGATAAGGAAATTAGTTGGAATTGGTTCCCTCAACAATCACCAGAAATTCAACTGAGCTATGCTGAACGGTTTAATGCAACTATGCCTATGAAACCCTCAAAAGGTGCATTTCTCGACAAGTACTAATCCTACTGAACACAACATTTTTCAAGGCCTGAATTCATCGACTTGTCTCATTCAATTTTATTATATTGGGCACTTACAGATTTTATATTTTCAGATTTTAACATGAAACCTGCCACATAAATAATTGAATTGCACAAGGTTTAAAGTGGCTGGGGATGTTTTACAGTGTAAAAGATGCAACTTTAGCTTTTACATACAGTAACATATAATTCCTGGCCTAACCCTTTCTCTCCTGCAACACCTCAACATTCTTGTCTCAGAAAGACTAGGGGCAAACAGAAATTGAGGAATGCACAACAGAAGTGCAACCACCCCATGTGGCCAATGTTTGGACTGTTGAGAAGATAGAGGGCATTGGAAAATAGGTGGATGGAGCTTAGACATCATAAGGAGTCAGAGATGCGAAGAAATTTCTTCACCCCGAGAGTGGCGAATATGTGGATATTGGGATATTGCCTACCCATATTGGGTATCTGCCTACCCAACTTGTAACGATGTGTAAATTGTTAATGTCCATACTGCCTACTGTCTAAAAGGTATAAAAATGATCAACTACCATTGTGTCATTGAGAAGGTAGCTGCAAAGTACTGCGGAGTACCAGTACTTTCTCCCAAAGCTTCGTATCCGAAATAAAACTGTGTTATTGAAACCACCAAGTCTGTCTCTGAAGCGGTAAATTTCCCACAATAGTTCTTTACTCTTACTTGAGACCAATACGTTGAGTGATTTCAAGAAGAAATTAGATACAGCTCTTGGGGCTAAAGGCATCGAGGGATATGTGGGGAAGACAGAGCAGGATATTGAATTTGATGATCAACTACGATCGTAAGGAATAGTGGAGCAGGCTCAAAGGGCCGAATGGCCTACTCCTGCTTCTACGTTTCTAAAATGATTGGGTGAATAAGTACGACACGTGGGACACACATGACAACACATGGATATGAGCAATATATTCACCTTGTGCCAGAAGTTAGAAGCAAATTTAATTAATTATTAAATAAAAGCAAATGTGATGTCTCCAGAGAGACAAGGGATATGTAGTATTAAAATATAGATGCTACGAGAACTTGCTTGAATCTAATTCTCTTTCCATATCTAGTGATGCACTAAGGCAGACCTTCATCTGTTTCTATAGCTAGCAGTTCCCAGAACAGGTCGCTGGTCTGTCTCCAGGGACTTATACTTGAGGGGTGCCACTCCACATCAAGAATGGCTGACCAGTACTCCCTCCTGTTCTCACCAACTGCCATTGGCATGTTTGAAAGGTTGACCTTCGTTGGTCATCAAGTCCTGGGGTGAGATTTCAACCTGGTGTTTCAAGCTCAGAGGCAGGGGCACTAACCCACTGCACCACAAGATCTCCTGAATCTTAGTGCGGTTACTCTAATTATAACATTATCGTGAAGTAACTTGATAGAAATAGAACCATTATATACAGCACAAAGTCCCTTCCTCCTTTCATCTGCATGGCATCTTCAATGTAATGAAGGTTGGGGAGAAGGGGCAGGATGGACACCAAGCAGGAGGAAAGACAAGAGCAATGGTTAAAGGGAAGATTGTCCACCTGACAATGGGAGGGGGCAGTGGGGAAAGTGACTGGACAGAGAGGCTTTGGAAGATAATGGATGTGTGGGCTCATGATAGTGACAGGTCCTGCTACTGTTGGAGAAATGAGATGTAGAGAACTGCACAGGTCAGACCCAGGCCAGCTGACAGGGCCAGAGGAGGACGTTTGATTTGATTCAATTTATTATTGTCACATGTATTAATAAACAGTGAAAAGTATTGTCTCTGGCCCGCTATACAGACAAAGCATACCATTCATAGAGAATGAAGAGACTTGTTTTACAGTCATAGCTAGGGCGTAGAGAATGATCAGCTTATTTTGCAGTAAATTCATTCAGAAGTCTGATGGCAGTAGGGAAGAAGCTATTCTTCAGTTGGTTTGTACATGTCCTCAGGCTTTTTCCTGATGGAAGAAGGTGGAGGAGAGAATGTTCAGGGTGTGTGGGGTCCTTAATTATGCTGGTTGCTTTGCCAAGGCAGCGAGACGTATAGCCAGAGTCAGTGGATGGGAGGTTTGCGTGATGGACTGGGCTACATTCACGACCTTTGGTTGTTTCTTGTGATATTGGACAGAGTTGATGAAGGAAGGCAGTGCGTCACAAGGATGGATGTGTTGGCTGATGAATATCTGAAACATAGGAGCCAAGTCATGTAATGAAACCTTCAGAGAGTTTATAAGTGTTTTAAAAGCATAGAACGTGAGTAAAAGGTAGAATTCGATGATATGCTGGGCACAGCTTGCAAGAAGCTGTCTTTTGGTTAGAGTGGGGTGAAATCACAAAGGCCTTTTTTATGTAAGAATGAGGAGTTTGCAACAATTTGGAGGTTAAGTGAAAGCTTCACCAGTGAGTGGGATTGGTGTAGGTCTGGATTTTAGGAAAACAAGTGGATGGATTTTGAGTGAAAATCCCACTCAGTGAAACTCTGGGCTGTTACAATAGGGAGGAAACCTTCCTAAACAAAACCAGCCTGATACCTTCATGCTTTGGGTCTTTCACAGGCGTTAGATGAAACATTTTACACGGCAAGCAGGCTGCAGTGTAAAGCCACTCACAAACATGATGGGGTGGCAGGGAAGTGGACTTGTCTTATGAAGAGAGATTGAGCAGTTTAGGTCTATAGTTGCTGGAATTTAGAAGCATAAGAGGTCAAATTGAAGTATATAAAATGCTAAAGGGGATTGACAGCGTAGATGTAGAGCAGAATTTTCCTTTTATTGGACATTCTAGAATGAGAGGCTTGTTTTAAATGAAGGGGTGGCAGATTTAAAACAGAAAGGAGGAGAAATTGCTTCAATCATAGGTGGTGAATGTGTGGAATTTTCTATCCCAGAGTGCAGTGGATGCTGGAAGACTAAACAAACTTATGAAGACAGATAGATAGATAAATAGACAGACAGACAGATAGATAGAAAGACAGATAGGTCGATGGATAGATAGACAGACAGATAAATAGATAGATAGACAGATGGACAGATAGATAGATAGACAGACAGATAGATAAATAGATAGACAGACAGATAGGTAGATAGATAGATTGATTGATTTTAATTAGTAACAGGAAGAAGGATTACAAGGAAGGTGGAGTTGAGGTTGAGATGGGATCAGAGTAGTAAGTGGTGGAGCAGGCTCAAAGAGTTGAATTGCTTATTCCTGCTCTGAGTTCTTAAGTTAAAACAGGATAGTCAGTGACACAATTACAAGTAATTGGTTGCCCATTCTATGTCCTGCACATTCATTGGCTTTGTTATCAGATGATCTGCTCCGGGTTCCCAGTACATGTGCCTGATTTTAACTTCTAGGTTAGTAAAGAAGAACACATTGATCACAATCCCAGCCCAAAGGAAGATTCAGCTGGGAAAAGCAAGTGGAGGTTTTTGTTTGAGTGAAAGTCAGTTCTGAACCTGGGCATTAAGCCTCCAAGAGGAAGGGTTTTCACTCCATGAATATTCTATTGCTATCTTGAGCACCACAACAGCTCCATATAGAGCAATCATCTCAGTCAATTAGAATTGAAATGAAAATGTTCAGACATGATAGAAATGTGGGGCCGGTATCTTGTGCATGCGTTCATCATTTGAGAAATTGCCGGAGGAGATACAAGGGTCAGTTCTCACTGTCCAGAATGCAACTTGGGATCTTCCCTGCCCGTTGCTGGTGACATCATCAGATTCATTCCCATAGCGAGCATGAACTGCTCTGCATGCAAATGAATGTATGTTAATATCATTAAACCCTATCTCCCCCACTGTATTTTGACCTTTCACCATACCTTCAACTTGTGCCAATGTGATGTCACATCAACATAGAATCATAGAACCCTACAGTGCAGAAAGAGACCCTTCAGCCCATCGAGTCTGCACTGAACACAATCCCATCCAGGCCTTATCCCCCCATATTATACCCACGAATTCCTCTAACATATGCATCCCTGGATACTAAGGGGCAATTTATTAGCATGGCCAATCAACCTAACCCGCACAACTTTGGACTGTGGGAGGAAACCAGAGTACCCGGAGGAAACCCACACAGACACGAGAAGAATGTGCAAACTCCATACAGACAGTGACCCGAGCCGGGAATCGAACACAGGACCCTGGAGTTGTGAAGCAGCAGTGCTAACCACTGTGCTACCGTGTTTACTACAGGTTCACACAGATGTGTTGCAGTGTTGTCCCCGGAAGGGGGCATGAAATTAAATATAGACCGAGGGATATGGTTAGATGGTCCTCACTGGCAATATCCACTGTGGAGGGGTAAGGGGGGTGGGGGATTGCTGGTGTGACTTTGTGTAGGTTGGGGGGGGCGGGGGGGGGTGGCGATGAACGTGGGTGACTGGGCTGGTGTCAGAATGAACGTTTTCTCCAATCGGAGGCAGAAAGGGGAGAACCTGAGGCCATGCGGGCAGGGTTATTGCAAGTCTGATCAGGACGCACTTTAACGCCACAATCTCTGAGCGAGTCCTCTATGATGGCATGAATCATGCCTCCTCAATGCGTGTTGACAAAGCACAGTAGAATCTGGAGAGAGACAAACACGGAGGGTTTCTCTTCAGAAACCACTTTTTTGTTTAGGTTTTGCCTGAAAGCTTTTTTTGATTTTGAAATGAGCAGTGGTGTGCCGCTATGACCATTCAATCTACTTGCCTGCCCTTGGTGGGGTGGTGGCACAGAGGTTAGCACTGCTGTCTCACCAAGGATTGGGGTTTGATTCCCACCTTGTCACTGTCTGCGTGGATTCCGTACATTCTACCCATGTCTGCATGGGTTTCCTCTGGGTGCTCCGGGTTCCTCCCACAGTCCGAAAGACGTGCTGGTTCGGCACTAAATTCTCCCTCAGTGCACCCGAGCAATCTCCAGACTGTGGCGACTAGGGGACTGTCACAGTACATTCATTGCAGTGTTAATGTAAGCTTGATTGTGACTAATAAATAAATACTTCAACTTTCCCTTCTTTGAAGAAACAAGCTCCTCCAGCTCTGGAAGAGCAGCTGCCTTGTCCGATCTCATTCCCCGGCTGCTCTCATCCCCCTCCTAGCCCCCACTATTCCTCCAAGCCCCTATCCCGCAGCACTTCCCCTGTCGCCCCACCGGCCAACACTGTCACACTCCACAAAATCTCCGCTAAGAAATCCAGTCAATTTAAAAGAGGGATCTTATTAAAACTTTTCGACTGGGCCAGCGCTGTGGACTCTGGTTGAGTTACAAGCCAACGCCAGTTCAGCACAGATTATGCTGGCCAACAAAAAACTGAGACCCTCACTTCGACTCTGGAATCTGCATTTGCCAACAGCCTTGTCAAAGAGCTGGCAGGGAGGGGGTTGGATGCAGGAGGGGAACAGATGATCAAGTTGTCCTTTTGGCTAAGCAGCACTGTGGCTCGGGAGCTGCGCACTCACCTCTGAAGCAGCAAGTTCATATCCAACTCCACAAGGTGCGCACACAAATCCTGGTCAATGTCCAATACACACACACAGTGTTGGCCGCTGGTGACCGTTCCTGGATGAGATGTTAAGCTGAGCGGGTGATGAATGATCCCACAGCGCTTTTTTTTGACAAAAGAGCTACGCGTTCTTCTTTCCAGCCTCTGCTCATCATTCATCTCTCGACCAAGACCATCAACAATAAATAAACGGGTCATTTATCTTTCGGTCAGGCCTTCCTGTGCACAGTTTGTCAGCCAGATTTGCCTCCAAAACAATAGTGACAGCACCTCAGAGATAATTCATTGACTGCAAAGTGCTTTCGGAAGTCTTGAAGGTACAAGCAATGCCTCTCAAATTCAAGTTTGTATGGAGCCAAATAACCAAGGTTGCTAAACTAACCCCTTTCTCCTCTGTAATCTCACAACCTACAAGCTGTAGGCCAAGAGTTTTGACACACCCACACTCATAGAATTTACCAAAAATTAGCCAAATTTGTGTGAAAGAAAGCAGAATTTGAAACTCAAGTTGCTGTAAGAGCAGATACAGTTTCTGTGATCTTCATCACTAGTGGAAATAAAAAACCTTGGCAGGAATTTTACAGCTCCATTGCAGGGGGATAGGATTATCCATTCAAAAGTCTTAGGAGGAATGGGATATCCCACCTGCGGGAGTCAGGCCTACCCTCAAAACACTTATAGCCTTTGTTGGCCAGGGCATTGAGTACAAGAGTCAAGATGTCACATTGCAGCTTTACAAAACTTCTGTTAGGCTGCATTCACGAGCATTGTATTCCAATCTGTTCATCACATTACAGGAAAGATGTAAGTGTCAGATGTGGAGGCTTAAAGTTAAAAAAAGTCTATCTATTAGTGACAAGCAAGCTTAGATTAACACTGCAATCAAGTTACTGTGAAAATCCCCTAGTCGCAACACTGTGGCGCCTGTTCAGGTACACAGAGGGAAAATTTGGCATGGCCAATTCACCTAACCTTTTTGGAGGTAGTGTGCAGAAGAGGTTTATCAGAATGCTGCCTGAATTAGAGGGCATGAGGAGAGGCTGGACAAACTAGAGCTGTTTTCTCCGGAATGCCGCAGGCTGAGGGGAGATCTGATAGAAGTTTATAAGATTATGAGAGGCGTAGACAGGATAGACAGTCAGAATCTTTCTCCTGGAGTTGAAACATCTAATAGTCTAGGACGCGCATTTAATGTGAAAACGGGGAAGTCCAAAGGAGATATAAAGGACAGTTTTTTTTAACACAGAGAGTGGCAGGTGACTGGAATGTGTTGCCAGGAGTGGTGATGGAAGCAGATACGATAGGTTAAGAGACTTTTAGATCAGCACATGAATATGCAAGGCGATATGGACCAAGGGCAGGCAGAAGGGGTTAATTTAACTTGACGTCATGTTTGGCACAACATCTAAATTTAAAGTTTATTTATTAGTGTCACAAGAATGCATACATTAACACTGCGATGAAGTTACTGTTTCATTTCCTGAGTCGCCACTCTCTGGAGCCTGTTTGGGTACACCGAGGGAGAATTTAGCATGGTGAACGCATCTTTGAACTGTGGGAGGAAACCCACACAAACGCCACACAAACAATGACCCAAGCCAGGAATCGAACCTGGGTCCCTGGCACTGTGAGGCAGTAGTGCTAACCACTGTGCCATCTGGGCCCAATGGGTTGTTCTTGTGCTGTACTGTTCTATGTTCAATGTTCTACAACTGACCACAGGCTAAATTAAGTCAATCGCCATAGTGAGTCTCTGCTACTCGAAGGAAGGTTGTAAAGTCAAACTCCTCTTTTGTCAGAGGCACCAACATTTTAAAAGCTTTTGACCTCAGTTAGTTAAGAAGCTGACCAGCCTGCACTGGTATGACTCATAAATCAAGGGAATTTCACAGTAACTTCATTGCAGTGTCAATGTAAGCCTTACTTGTGACTAATAAATAAACTCTAACTTTGAAGTTATCAGTCAGCTTTTTAAATGACATTTTGAACTATTTCAAAGGTTTTCCACAGCCTGATTAAAACTGTTCTTTTTTTTTGAAAGGAAATAATTTGCAATGATCGCAATCAAACCGCACTGAGTTAAAGTATGGTAGATTTTATCTTTGCGGATATGCAAACGTGTTTCTGTGGAAACTCTGGTGCCCAATGCGGAATCTCTGCCCCATTATATATAGCCAATGTATTAAATATTAAGATTGTAGTTATCTTTTTATATTCTTCTGCTCTGCTGTTGGCACTTGCCGCTGTCCGCAGGACCATTAGTCACTGACAATTGCACCGGCAGTATACTTTCTAATAGATATATCTTGCTGTAAAAAGGTATAAAGCACGCAGATATTGTAAGAAAAATAATTTGTTCTGTCTTAAAAACCTGTTTAATTCTGAATGATGAATTGTAGGAAAAAATGAAAGTCCTGCAGGTCATATTAATACAGAGGAAGAAGGTGTGTGTTGTGAGACCGTATTTTAGAAATGGAATTAGTTCCATTGTATTATTAATAATTGATACTAGCTCTATTTCTAACACATTGAGTATCATCCTCCGAAAGACATTTTTCCGTCTTTTATTTTCCGAGTCACTCACCTGACATGGGTTATCACCCCCCCCCCCCCCCACCCCCCCCCTCCTCCTCAGCCTGACAATGAGCTTACAAAGTGAGTATTGTCACTAACCCTGGGATGGATCTGTGCACCTGGATGCCCTCAAGGCGGGATTTGCTGACTCAAGCAGGGTCTTGCTTGCTCTGATAGTGGAGTCGGACACTTAAGGAGCTTTCAAGCAGTTATTGGATAGGCACGTGGAACACAACAGAATGATAGGGAATGAGATAGCTTGATCTTGGTTCAGACATAGCTCGGCACAACATCGAGGGCCGAACAAAGAACAAAGAGCAACACAGCACGGGAAACAGGCCCTTCGGCCCAACGAGCCCATGCCGCCGTCCTAACGTCCTAATGACATATCCTTGTCTTTAGGCTATGCCTATTGTTGAAGATTCCCATATGGGGACCAATATAGGGACAATTTGTTACCCAATCAGCCTAAGAGCACATTTTTGGGATGTGGGAGGAAACCGGAGCACCCGGAGGAAACCCACGCAACCACGGGGAGAACGCGCAAACTCCCGCAGACACAGGCCCAAATCCATGTGTCAGCACAGCAACAGCGATAGTCTCTGAGCTGTCATGTTGCCCATCAGATGGTCCAGTTTAAGCATACACTGACGACGTGAAGCACTAGGCAACTCCTGAAGCAACCTCCAAGAGCAGCTCTCGCACGACATGCCGCATGCATGCCCCTTGTTGGTCAACAAGGTGGACCGAATTGCCTGTGGAAACAAATAAAACTTAATTAAACATGCTAAAAAAAAACTAAGACATTCCTGAGATGAAACTAAAAGATAGTCTACTACTATTTGGTCCTCCCGATATTCAAACAGTCCTGCTATATCCCTCTATCTGCAGACCGCTCATATGGCTGTCCAAGAGACCCTTAAACAACCCTAGCGTGTCTGCTCCCACCACCTTATTCGGCAGTGCATTCCACATCCCCACTACCCTTTGTGTGAAAAACTGGCCTCTAATATTCGTCTTATACATAGCCCCCCTCACCCTGAGCCCGTGACCCCTTGTTCTATCCATTTCTAATGGTGGAAAAAGCTTACCACCATTTACTCTATTTATACCCCTCATAATCTTATATACCTCTAAAAGATCTCCTCTCAGCCGACGTCATTCAAGGGAAAACAACTCCAGTGTTTTCAATCTTTCCTCGTAAGACAGCCCTTCCATACCAGGCAGCATCCTGGTAAATCTCCTCTGCACTCTCTCCAGGGCCTCTACATCCTTCCTGTAGTACGGCAACCAGAACTAGACGCAGTACTCCAGATGAGGCCTAACCAATGTTCTATACACCTGCAACATCAAACTCCTACTCTTGTATTCTATACCCCTGCCTATGAAGGCTAACATACCATACGCTTTTTTTACCACATTCTACACCTGTACTGACACCTTCAGAGACCTGTGAACTTGCACCCCCAGGTCTCTCTGCATCTCTATACTCCGGATAGTTTTACCTTTTATCATATAACTCCCCTCTACATTATTCCGGCCAAAATGCATCACCTCGCAAACATCTGGATTAAATTCCATTTGCCATCTATCTGCCCAATCTACCAGCCTATCTATGTCATGTTGTATTGCCAGGCACTGCTCCTCAGTACCCGCCAATCCAATCATCTTAGTGTCATCAGCAAATTTGCTGATCACACCACCTACCCCCTCTTCCAAGTCATTTATATACACCACAAATAGAAAGGGTCCTAGTACAGAGCCCTGTGGCACACCACTAGTGACAGACCTCCAGTTGGAAAAAGAGCCTTCCACTACTACCCGCTGTCTCCTCCTCCCAAGCCAGTTCTCAACCCATCTATATACCTGGCCTTGTATACCATGCGCCTTCACCTTTTCTATCAGCCTACCATGAGGAACCTTGTCAAACGCCTCACTGAAATCCATATAGATGACATCAACGGCTTGTCCTTCATCAACCGTTTTTGCCACCTCTTCAAAAAATTCTACTAGACTCATAAGGCACGACCTCCCCTTAACGGTCTGTATTGTGCTGTACAAAGAACAAAGAACAAAACAGCTCAGGAAACAGGCCCTTTGGCCCAACGAGCCCGCGCCGCCACCCCGATGTTCCCATCTCTACCCATGATCCTTGTCCATATTTATAGATCTATGGATTAAAAACCAAATTTGAGACAATTTAGCGAGAATTTGTTTTGCCAATTAGCCTAAGAGCACATCTTTGGGATGTGGGAGGAAACCGGAGCACCTGGAGAAAACCCACGCAAGCACGGAGAGAATGCGCAAACTCCCACAGACACAGGCCCAAATCCATGTATCTGCACAGCACAGCGATAGTCACTGAGCTGTCGTGTTGCCCATCAGATGGTCCAGGTCAAGCATACACTAACAATGTGAAGCAGTAGGATAATCTCGAAAAAAAATCCAAGAGCAGTCCTCTCACGACCCATCGCGTGTCTGCCCCTCATTAGACAACAAGGTGGACCAAAGCACCTGTAGGATAAAAACAAGTACATCAATATCATCATCTATTTACACACTTCCCAGGGACTCCCAAGGCTCATGATCCCTATTTTAAATCAGTTTGCTATACCCCTCCATTCCCATTCTGTTCATGTGCCCATCTAAGTGTTTCTTAAATAACTCCAGAGTACCTGCCTCCACCACTTTACTTGGCAGCGCATTCCATACCCCCACCACCCTCTGTGTGAAAAAACTCCCTCTAGCGTCCAAATTATACCTTACCCCCCTCACCCTAAGCCTGTGACCCCTCGTGCTATTCGAGTCCATCCTAGGAAAAAGCTTAACCCTGTTTACTCTATCAATCCCCTTCAAAATCTTGTACACCTCTATCAGATCTCCTCTAAGTCTACGTCTTTCTAAGGAAAACAGTCCCAATTTGCCTAATCTCTCCTCATAATTCAGACTTCCATACCAGGCATCATCCTGGTAAACCTCCTCTGCACTCTCTCCAGAGTCTCCATGTCCTTCCAGTTGTAAGGCGACCAGGACTGGATGCAGTATTACAAATGAGGTCTAACCAACGTTTTATACAACTGCAACATTAAAGGCCAGCTCTTGTACTCTATACACCTTCCTATATCCTGTACTGTTCTGTGTTCTATGTTCTATGTTTTATGTTCATGCATGGGGTAGGTGGGGCTAATTGGGATAGATCCCGAAAGTGGACAGGGGTACCACAATGTATGTTTAACTCATATCCATTATATGATCTTCCTTCCATGACTTTCCCTCAATGACCTTCCTTTAATGGTCATTTTTCAACGGTCTTCCTTCAATGACCTTCCTTCAATGACCTTTCAATAACCTTCCTTCAGTGATCTCCCATAATTAACCATCAACAACAGTTCTGAGATACTGAAGACTTCTTCAGGTAGGAATTAACCAAAATGTATAAACTGCAGTCACCATCACTACCACTTCCAGAATAGTTCTTCTCCTGCAGTAAGGTTGCTGGAACTGGCAATGAGACCATCCTAACACAGTGCCTAAAGCATTATTTCCTCACGGAAGTTTAGTTAGGAAAATTACTCCCTGAACATCTTGGGTAGATATGACTTCCGGCTGAGAGTCCTTCTCCCTTTCTCCCTCCTCCTTCTTCTAGTACCTTGCCCTGCTCTATGGACCCTCTGTTCATTCTCCCAGTCATGCTGTATTCCAACGAGAATGCTTCGACTACAAGTGCATCCACAGCTGAGAGCGACTGATTTGAAAAGCTTTGAAGTCATCAAAATATTGCTCAGCATGTGGCACATCACCCCCAGTGGATGTCTGCAACTTGGATCATCCATAGGATAAAGGGGACAGAAAAAAAGCAAATGAAACATCAAATAGCCTGTAGTTGGTTAATGATCCTTTTTCATCTGAATGGTTGGGTGGAAAGGGGACTCTTCCTAAACACATGCTCAGCGGTGAGAAGTTGAGGGACAGCTTCAGGTAAAGCATTCTACTTCAAAACGGCAGCACTGGCCTCAAGTCATCATTGTACATACTCGCAATCTTGATCTATCTGCCCAGAATATGTCCAGCAAACATTCACTGAGCATATATACTGCTTATTGGCAACTTAGCAAAGGAGCAGGCCCTTCAGCCTACAATGTTGTGCAGAACATGACCCCAAATTAAACTAACCCCTTCTGCCTATCCTTAGTCCACATTCCCTTGCGTATTTGCGTGCTTATCAAAAAAATGCACTACCCCTGGAAGCGCATTCGAAACACCTCCCACTCTCCGTGTAAAAAAAACTTGCCCCTCACGTCTCCTTTGAACTTTCCACTCTCACTTAACTGCATGTCCCCTAAAAGGAGACATTTCAACTCTGGGAAAAAGATTCTGACTGCTTACCCTATGGGCGGCACGGTAGCACAGTAGTTAGGACTGCTTCTTCGCAGATCTAGAGTCCTGGGTTCGATTCCCAGTTCGGGTCACTGTCTCTGTGGAGCTTGCACATTCTCCTCATGTCTCTGTGGGTTTCATCCAGGTACTCTGGTTTCCTCCTACAGTCCAAAGATGTGCAGGTTAGGTTGATTAGCCATGCTAAGAAGTTGCTCCTTAATGTCCAGAGATGTGTAAATTAGAGGGATTAGTGGGTATAATTTGTCGGGGGAAATGGGGGTAGGGCTTGGGTGGAATTGTGTTCAGTGCAGACTCAATGAACCAAAGGGCCTCTTTCTGTGTTGTAGTGTTCTATGATTTTATGCCTCTGATAATTTTATGGACTTCTATCAGGTTCCCCCCCCCCACCCCTGCCACCTCAGCCTCTCTGCCACTCCAGAGGAAACAACTCCAATTTATCCAGCCTCTCCTTCTAGCTCATACCTTCTAATCCAGGCATCATCCTGGTAAACCTCTCCTGCCCCCTTTCCAAAACATCCACATCCTTCATGTAATGTGGTGAAGGGAATTCCACGTTCTATGCTCCTCACAAGTTCAGAATTCATTGTGCTTTGCTGAACAGTTGCGAAAGAATATTAATGAAAAACATTGATAGATTCTGTTCTATCCCAGCATGGCAAACAATTGATCCATTCCTGAGAACGTGCTTTAAGTGCGGTTTAAATGAAGAGGGGCAAATATCTCAGTGCATGACTGTGAAATTACTTGTGCACTTCTGAGAATTGACTTAAATAAGTGTTCTGAATAACCTTAAATAAGATTCTAAAGCCCCATTGTTTAAATTTTAAATTACAAATCCATCACAGAAGCAAGATACATTCCTGTGTTCCAAAATCATTACAGATTCCATTTAGTAAATTAATTTCCAGTGTTAATGATTGGAAGAAATTACAATTTTAGTTTAGATGTTTTCATATCCTGTAACAGTTCTCTATCATCCAGCCTCATTGCACCATGATAACACAAAGTCCATTCATTAAAAATAAATTAGTTTCCTTCCCTCAAAATATTATTGCCTCGATTATCAAGCAGCCAATTACTATTTTCGTGATCCAACGTTAATATCTGAGGTTTAGCGAAAGGTGAAATGGGGCTCCAAATATGACACCACTTCTGAGAAATTGCACGGTGTAATTTCATTAATGATAGGAGCATTTCAAATCTCTTATTATCCAATGCTGCTAATTTGAAGGGGGAAGTGTTTGGAGCAGAAAATAAGTTTGGATTGACACCTGAATGTTTACTCAAGCTCCGTGAAGTGAGATTGTGTCAAGGAGAAAATAATTTCTCAAGCAGCTTTCCTCTGCCTTTACTAAGTGGTTTCTGCTTTCTTCGTATTCTCATTGGCTGGCAAAGGAAAGTTATCAACGTAAGATTTTTTTTCCTTTGATCATTTCCCCTTCGATCTGGTGAAACTGTCTAAAGGCTAGCAATTTCTCTGTGCCATTTTCTGGGGGGTGTGCTGGGTGAGCTCTGCGCCAATGTGACTGAGGGCATTCCTCTCTTCAGCCTCGTCCCATCATTGTTAGACCCAGAGGTACTGCCACAACTGTGCCCCCTATTCAATGCGGACAGTTGGAGCATTCGCTCCTACCCTCCCTGCAAAGATACATTCACACTCTTTACTAACAGAGAAATGTAGAAAATAGGAGCAAGAGTAGGCCATTCGGCCCCTCCAGTCTGCACTGCCATTCAATGAGATCATCAAGTTCAATGTCCTGATCCCATTATCCCATCTTCCTCCCTATATCCTTTGATCCCATTCACCTCAAGAGCTATGCCTAGCTGCCTCTTGAAAACATTCAATGTTTTGGCCTCAATTACTTTGTGGAGAATTCCACTCTTTGGGTGAAGAAATTTCTCCTCCTGTCTTTCCTCTACTATCTATCCTGTAATATTCAGACCCTGACCCTTAGTCCTGGACACCCCCACCATAAGGAACATCATTCTGGTGTCTACCCTATCTCGTCCTGTAGAATTTCATTACTTTCGATGAGACTCCCCCTTCATTTTCCAGCAAATGTAATCGTAATCAACTCAGTCTCTCATCATATATCAGTCCTGCTATCCCAGGAATCAGCCTGGTAAACCTTCGCTGTGCTCCCTCTATAGCAAGGGCATCCTTCCTCAGATAAGGAGATCAAAACTGCACACAATATTCCAAGTGTGGCTGTATAATTGTATCTGCTCCTGTACTCCAATCCTCTCACTATGAAACACTGCTATTTACTTTTTTTACAGGTTGCTGCGTCTGCGTGCTTACCTGGCGTACGAGGACACCCAGGTCTCATTGTACATTCCCCGCTCCTAAATTATGGCCACTTATTGATAAATTGAGAAACTCAGCACACCTCTAAAAACACTCCAGAGCACTTTCAGACATTTGGCTCTGGTTTCCTCCCACACTCCAAAGGTGGTGGATTGGCCTGGTAAATGTGCGGGGTAATGAAGAAGTTGGTGGGGGGAGAGGCTCAGTGGGATGCTCTTTCAAAGAGTCAGTGTAGATTCGATGGGCCAGATGACCTCCTTCTGCACTGTAGGCATTCTTCGCTTCTCCGGTAAACCACCTCGGGGCTGCATGTTCATCTTCAAGAGAGAAAGGAGAAAAATCAGGAAGAGAAGTTTAACGCGGCTTTGATGTAATGGATGGAAATGTTAACTGAATCTGTCTGAGGGATGACAGCGAGGGAATGAATTGATTGATTACTACAGCAGCTGGTTTGAGTGAATGCAACAGAAGCTAATGTATGCAACACGTTGGATAGCAATTCAGTGATGAATTTGTCCCAGAGCTGGAAGAAAGCTATCCACAAAGTTGCATTGACCTCTATATGTAAATTTCCTTCTGTAGTGATATCAGATTGGACCTGGAGCCAAATCTAAGGGAACCTCCCAGTATCCATTAACAGTGATGTCAGCGTGCAAGGTGAACATAGAACATGGAAAAAATACAGCACAAACAAGCCCTTCAGCCCACAAGTTGCGCTGATCATATCACTACCTACTAGGCCTACCGATAACCCTCAATCCCATTAAATCCCACCTACTCATCCAGAATTCTCTTAAAAGACCTCAATGAGTTTGCCTCCACCACCACTGGCAGCCAATTCCACTCACCGACCACTCTCTGAGTGAAAAACTTACCCCTGACATCTCCTCTGTACCTACTCCCCACCACCTTAAATCTGTGCCCTCTCGTAGCGACCATTTCAGCCCTGGGAAAAAGCCTCTGAGAATCTACCCAATCTATAATTCTCAACATTTTATAAACCTTTATCGGGTCACCTCTCATGCTGAGATCAGACCCCCTCGAAGGCAGGCACCTCTGACAGACCATCCCACCAGCCCACCCCAATCACTGCCCTCCTTCCATGCCAGTCTGAGTGCAGCAGGCTACCCCACACCCACCAATCGTGCCCAGGCTCTGCCCAGAATGGATCCTGCCCCCTTGGCATGCCAATGTGAGTAGCCAATCACATTGAAATATTCTCACAGACAGAAAACCAGGACGTAAAAATCAGTGACTCCCATCACCTTTCATTTTCAGTTTTACACAACTTGTGAATGAAATAATTTAGACATATTGTGGTGTGTGTGCTTTTAAGAAAGGTTTCTAAAAAACATGGGCCGCGATTCTCGCATCGTGATCTATGACTTTTCTATCAAGCCGGGGTGGGGAATGCACATGGCTGGTCTTGTTCCAGGATTTGCGTGTGCGCTGGGAACGCACACGCATCTCCCAGATTCAGAGAACAATCGATGGTCAGACAGTTCTGGAAACCGGCCAAGGACAAGTAAGTCATTTAAATCTATTTTAAATGTATTTTAAATATGTTTTCAATGTGATTATCAGGAACTTTCAGGTCCCGACAGAATCCAACCACACCATCCCACCCCTTTTCCACCCTCTCCCCCCCCCCACCCCTTCCACCCCTGTCAAAAATAGTTCATTCTGGAAGAGTTTGCTCCTCAAGTTCAGGGAACTAGTGGGTGACCCCGCTGGAATGAAGAAGGGGACAATTGAAGCTCCCCCAGGGGATCAGGCAACAGGGGCATGAACACCAGGGTGGGGCAGTGCCAGCCTGTGCTCCCCGCACTATCCAAGGGTCAAAGTGCCCACGTCCAGAGGGCACCTTGACACTGTCCACTGGGCATTGGGCAGACCTATCCTGGGCAGGGCCTGGGCATGATTGGTGGGGTTGGGGGTGTCCTGCCGCACTCTCCAGAGAGGATCAGTCTGGCATGGAAGGAGAGCAGTGATTGGAGTGGGCTGGTGGGTAGGGGAGGGGGGGGAGGGAGGGAGGGGGTTTGGGGGGCTGCCTATGAGGAGAGTTTGTTTGGATGGGGGGAGCAATTAGTTTGGGGCAGTGTCTGCTCAGGTGAGGGGGGTGGGGGGAGCACAACTGCTGAGAGGGTGAACTTTGTATCGGGGTGTTCTAGGGGGCTTGGGGGCTGGGGTGGTTTGGGGCCACGCTTGAGTCATGGTAGGCTGGAGAACAGCACTGCGGGAGTCCCAGGCTGCCAGCGATGGAGCTGGCCTGCCAGCGATGGAGCTGGCCTGCCAATGGGGAGACTGGCAGATTAGGACCACTGCGCATGTGCAGAGTTCCAGAACTATCAGACTCTGGGGCGAATAGTTCCAGCCCCCTCCCTTGGATTTTAATTATAGAATCATAGAATTCTTAAGGAGCAGAAGGAAGCCATTAGATCCATCAAGTCTGCACTAACTACTGTGTCTGAGTCTGTTAATCCCTGTGAAGGCATTCCGCCTCATGACAGGGAACCTGTGCAGTTCACAGAGTGGGGATATTCGGGTGAGAAGCTGAGCTCAGAGTCAGGATCTAGAACAGTTTTCCCCTGAGTTCAGCACTTTTGGGAGAATCGCAGCCATGACTTCTGCAGCTCACAGCTTCAGTGGTATCATTATCATTGCAGGGTAGGCTACAATGAGTCCTTTTATTGATATTTCAATAGCTTAAATGGGGGTTGTTTGCTTTGGGTATTCCTTTATGATCTCGCATTGTGCGAAGAAAAGGTCATGTGTACATAGTTTTTCACTTCCCAGTGAGTTTGAGGTTTGAGTTTTGAGAGTTCTGAGGCTAGTTTTAGCAGAGAAAGATGCTGAAGTCTTTCGCTCTGTCTTGCTATTCTATTTGGAAATTCTGCCAGTTATCTCAAGTCAATGTTTTGTCTTCCGGAAGGAAAATGTAGCCTTCAAAAAGATTCAATTCCAGTCATGTTCGATGTTAATCTATGCTGGCTGTGTTGAGCATGTGAAAAGGGTTTGTCTGTGAAAAGTTTTGGTTTGTTGGAATAGTTTAGTATTTAATTCAGTTTAGTATTCAATTCAATTCAAAGTTTATTCAAATAAACTTTGTTTGAGTAAAGCTCCCTAGTGAGTTATTTGACTCATACGTGAAGTGTAACCTACAATGCTCATCCCAGCCAACTTCAACAGGCAAAATTTATGGTTCTCTATAAAGTACTTTGGAGTCTCTAACCTGACCCATAATAATATGCATATGAATTGAGATAGAAATTTTAAAAAACATTACTTTTTAAAATGAGGAAGTTCTTATTATAATGTAAATGAATACGTTTAGAAGAATAATGATCGTTATTGAAGACTGTTCCCTGGAAATTCCAATTTACACATGAATCTTTGATAACCTTTCACTCCCTTGCTTATCAAGAATCTATCTAGCTCTGCTTTACAAAGTGTTCAAAGATTCTGCTTCCTCTGCCTTTTGAGGAAAAGACTCACAATATTCTGAGAGAAAACCTTTCACCTCATCTCTGCATCAGATGAGGAATCCATCATTGTTAAATAGTGACCCTCTGTGATAACCCCCTGAGGCTTGCATGGGGAATCACTGATTGACCTCCCTGTAGGACTCGTAGAATCTGAGCTCCCTAGGGATTGGTAATTAACTGACCAGATGGAGCTTGAATTCTGAGCCCTTTATAAAACAGGTCTTTGAGTGGGTCTATTATTGCATTGTCCTTGTTGGGACCTGTTTGTGTATATCATAGGCCTTGTGGTTTTATTTATCTTTATTTGGTATAATAAAAGCACTGTTCCTTTACAGCCAACTCCTGAAGTTAGTATACCCTCCCTCCTCCACCCCCCCACCCCCACTCATAGATTCTCCCACAAGAGCAAACATCTTCACCACATTCCCTCCGTCAAGACCACCCTCACTATCTGATCTGTTTCAATCAAGTCGCCTCTTAGTCTTCTAAATCCCAACGGACGTAAGCGTAGCCTGTTCACCTTTCCTGATAAGACAGCCCTCCCATTCTCTGTACCAGCCTGGCAAACATTCTCTGAACTGCTTCCAACCCATTTACATTTGAGAGAAAGGAACTTCACAGTTCTGGGAAAGACTGAGTTAGAACAGAGAACTGTGTAACACGATAGGGACACAATGATGCTGCAAAGACAGGAAAAAATGCTTAGGCTGGCGTGTTTGGAATTTAGATAGGACCACACAGGAGATTTCAATTGAAAGCTAAATATAGTTGTGTCAACAGATTTGAACATGAAGGATAGTGATGGAAGCAAAGCGAGGGATTCATGTCCTCACAAAGGGACTGAGCAATGAAATAACTTCCTCATGGCACATACTCTTCATTCCAAAAATAAGGATAGCCAACCATAAGATCACAAGGCATATGAGCAGAATTAGACCATTGAGTCTGCTCCGCCATTCAATCATGGATGATATTTTTCTCATCCCCATTCTCCAGCCTTCTCCCCATAATACTTGATCTTCTGTATCAATCAAGAACCTATCTATCAATGTCTTAAAGACACTCAATGACCTGGCCTCCACAGCCTTCAGCAAAGAGTTCCACAGATTCACCAGTCTCTGGCTGAAGAAATTTCTTCTCATCTCTGTTTTAAAGGATTGTCCCTTTAGTCTGAGGTTATGCCCCTAGTTCTAAATTTTCCTATAATGGAAACAGCCTCTGCACATCCACTTCATCCAGGCCTCGTGATATCCTGTAAGTTCAATAAGAGCCTCCCCCCTTCATCCCTCCAGACTTCAATGAGTGCAGACCCAGAGATCTCAACCATTTCTTATATGACAAGCTCCTCAGTCCAGGAATCATTCTTGTGAACTTCTTCTGGATCCTTTCCAATGCTAGCACATCCTTTCTTAGATATGGGGCCCAAGACTGCCCGCAACACTCCAAATGGGGTCTGACCAGAGCTTTATACAGCCTCATAAGTACATCTCTGCTCCTGGATTCTAGCCCTCTCAGCATGAATGCTAACATTGCATTTGCCTTCCTAACTGTCGACCGAACCTACACATTAATCTTAGTGATGAAGAATGCCCCCTCACCTTTATATCTTTGGACAGTAAGGGACAATTTTGCATGGATAATCCTCCTCAGCTGCACATCTTTGGACACTAAAGGGCAATTTATCATGGCCAATGTACCTAACCTGTACATTTTTAGACACTAAGGGGCAATTTACCATGGCCAATCCCCATAGCCTACATATCTTTAGACACTAAGGAGCAATTTAGCATGGATAATGCCCCTCAGCTAAGCATTTTTGGACACTAAGGGGTAATTTCCCAAGGCTAATCACACTAACCCACACACCCTTGGATTGTGGGAAGAAACTGAAGCACCCAGAGGAATTCCATGCAGACACAAGGAGAATGTGCAAACTCCACACAAACAGTCACCCAAACTTACTCAGGGCCAGAATTGAGGCCGAGTCCCTGAAGCAATTGTGTTAACTTCTGTGCCACCATACGCGTGAAGAGAAATTTCCAACCTTATTCAAAACAGCGTTCATTCAAAGCCTGTAAATAAAACTGAAACACCTCGGGAGCCAATTTCAACCAAACTTTCCGAGTGGCAAATCAATGTTTTCCCATCTGCTAATTTGACAAACCAACTTACATCGGCCATTGACTACAGTGAGATCAGTCCTGTGTGGGACCCATGTGGATGGAATGTAGAGGAACAAGACTAAAAGACTATGAAAAAGAAAATTGCAGAGCAGAGGTAAATCGATCGACGCCTCAGAAGAGAGCCCTTCTCACAAAAGGACAGAATGAGTTAAGACCGTAAGAAATATTCAGCAAATGTGAGGGTGAACCCTTGCGTTTAAAAATGAAAGAGGGACTTGTACTAATCTCCCCTGCAACCTCAAAGACTACGATAGTCAAACATGTGCCGAGCAGATAATGGTACGAGCCATTATCAATCCTGCTGACTCCAAGGACAGGAGGTGGTAATTAAAACAAAGGCAATAATTGCCTTGGGCAGATCATGAAGTCATGGTATCCGGCAGCACAAAATCCCTAAAATGTCAGATCAACCACGTAATTACTCAAGTAAAACATTCCGGTTTAATAACTTTGGGTCTCGGGATATTGTGGAACATGACTGCTAATAGGCTTAGTGTTAATTCTTACCATGATCAGTCCTTTCAAACCTTACTCAGCATTATTGTCAAACGAACTTGAACAGCAAGCTTTAGAGCTCGAATTTAAAAAGGCGAAGGTTGACAAATTAACTTCTGCATCATATGAGGTTCCATGGCTATTGTTTAAGCACTTTATTACATACAGCTCTGCTCTTCTGGTTATTTCTGGAGAGGAAGGTGACCTTACCAACACATCTCTTAGAGTCATCTGAAAACGCTCCAGATAACGCTCCAGATGGACAGTGATAGCCTTTTTCCTAGGATGGAGAAAGCTAGCACGAGGGGACACAGCTTTAAATTAAGGGGTATGAGTTATAGGACGGATATCAGAGGTAGGTTCTTTACTCAAAGAGTGATTAGGGAGTGGAATGCCCTGCCTGCAGCTGTTGTAGATGCGCCAAGTTTGGTGGCGTTTAAGAGGTTAATTGATAAGTATATGGAAGAGAAGGGAATGGTTTAGTTTGGAGGGGCATTGCTTTTTATTTTGGTCGGCACAACATCGAAGGCCGAAGGGCCTGTTCTGTGCTGTATTGTTCTATGTTCTATAATGAATTATCTCAATTATTATGAATGATAAGAACATAAGAAATAGGAGCAGGGAATTGGCCATCTAGCTCTTCGACTCTGTCCTGCCATTCAATAAGATCATGGCTGATCTGAAGTGGATCAGTTCCACTTTCCCGCTGTCTCTCCATAACCCTTAATTCCCTCGTCTATCAGAAACCTATCTACCCGATACTTAAATTCATTCGGCGAGGTAGCCTCCACCATTTCAATGGGCAGAGAATTCCAGGGATTCACCACTTTTTGAGTGAAGAAATTCCTTTTCAAGTCCGATCTAAACTGCCCTCCCTTATTTTGAGGCTATTCTTTCTAAGCGGGAAGAATCTCTCTACCTCTACCTTATCTATTCCCTTCATATTTTATATGTTTCTATAAGGTCCTCCCTCAGCCTTCTAAACTCCAACAAGTACAGATGCAGTCTATTCAATCTCTCTTCAGAAACTAACCCCTTCATCTCCGCTATCAGCCTGGCGAACCTTCTCTGTACTCCCTCCAAGGCCAATATATCCTTCCGCAAATGCGGCGACCAAAACAGTTTTTCAGCTGCGGCCTCACCAGGGCCCTGTACAGTTGCAGCAAGACCTCCCTGCTTTTATACTCTATCCCTCTCGCTATAAAGACCAACATTCCATTCGCCTTCTTGATCACTTGCTGCGCCTGCATACTGGATTTTTGCAATTCGTGCACAAGGACCCCCAGGTCCCTCTGCACTGTAGCATGCTGCAGCTTTTCGCCCTTTAAATAATAATTCCTCCTATTATTATTTCTACCAAATTGGATAACCTCACATTTGCTAACGTTATACTCCATCCGCCAGGTCCTCGCCCAGTCACTCAGCCTATCCAGATCTCTCTGCAGATTTTCCGCAGCTTCCACACAATTTGCTTTTCTACTCATCTTCGTGTCATCAGCAAATTTCTTTACCCTATATTCAGCCCCCTCCACCAGATCATCTATGGAAATGGTAAACAGTTGAGGCCCCAGCACTGATCCCCGCGGCACTCCCCTAGTCACCAGCTGCCAACCAGAATGTGTCTGGAAGGAGAATAAGGCAACGTGGTTTTCCCACAGAAAAATCCCACAGAACACTGCCATGGATAAAGGAGGGGGAGGGGGGGGGGCGGTGGTTATGGTCCAATGGAATTATTGCATGACCATTTATTTCAAAAACTCAGCTAATGTTCTGGGGAACCTGGGTTTGAATCCTTTTTATGGGAGGGATTTGAATTCAACAAAAAAATTTGGAATTAAGAATTTACTGATGACCATTGTCGATCACTGTGACTATCGCTGTGCTGTGCGGATACATGGATTTGGGTCTGTGTCTGTGGGAGTTTGCGCATTCTCCCCATGCTTGCGTGGGTTTTCTCCGGGCGCTCCAGTTTCCTCCCACATCCCAAAGATGTGCTCTTAGGCTAATTGGCAAAACAAATTCTCCCTAAATTGCCTCAAATTTGATTTTTAATCCATAGATCTATAAACATAGACAGGGATCACGGGTAGAGGAGGGAACATTGGGGTGGCGGCGCGGGCTCGTTGGGCCGAAGGGCCTGTTTCCCATGCTGTTTTGTTCTTTGTTCTTTGATTGTTGCAAGAACTTATTAATGTCCTTCAGGGAAGGAAATCTGCCATCCTCACTTGGTCTGGCCTACAACTGTCTTCAAAGCCACAGCAGCTGGTTGACTCTCAACTGCCCTCTGAAATGGCCTAGTTGTATCAATTGTTACTGCGGTGTTTTAAGAAGAGAGCTCAACACCACCTTCACAAGGGCAATTATGGATGGGCAATAAATGCTGTAGTAAGAAGTCTCTCAACACCACTTTAAAGTCCGACAGGTTTATTTGACTGCACTAGCTTTTGGAGCATCGCCCCTTCTTCAAGTGAGTGAGAGTTGTGCTCACAAACAGGGCATATATACACACACACAGACTCAATTTACAAGTAATAATTGGAATGCAAGTTTTTATAGGTAACCAAATCTTAAAGGTACAGACAATGTGAGTAGAGAGTGGGTTAAGCACAGGTTAAAGAAATGTGTATTATCTCCAGCTAGGACAGTTAATGGAGATTTTGCAAGCCCAGGCAAGTTGTGGGGGTTATGGACAGTGTGACATGAAGACAAGATCCCGGTTGACGCCATTGATACAATCCTCATGTGTGTGGAATTTGGTTATCAATCTCTGCTCAGCAACTCTGCGTTGTTGTGTGTTGTGAAAACCGTCTTGGAAAATGCTTACCCAAAGATCAGAGGCTGAACGCCTGTGACCGCTGAAGCGTTCCCCAACAGGAAGAGAACAGTCCTGCCTGGTGATCGTCGAGTGGTGTTCATTCATCCGTTGTCGTAGTGTCTGTGTGGACTCCCCAATGTACCATACCTTACATCAGGTTGGCTGAGTTGGCAATAGTATGTACCATGTTCCAGGTGAATGGCGTTCTCACGTGAGATGACAGCATCCATATCAATAAATACTGGCCAGCCAGGGATCCCTATGAATAAATGAATGAATATTAACGAATAAAAAGAAGTTAGCCTGTTTATGGTGCCATCAGTTGAATGAGGAACACTGGTGAGAACTCCCTGCTTTTGTTTTGAGTTCTGTCATAAGATCTTACCATCTGCCTAAGCAGCCAGATAGCGCATCAGCTTGGCATGATATCTGTACAGTCATGGCGAATGAGCCATCTCAAGAGATTCCTACCTCATGATAGACGGTGCTGAAAGCATTCAATGGTATATTGGTTCTGTGTTTGATTATGTGAGTCTGTTTACTCTTGACGCTCACTGTGCTTGATTGGTTAAGTCTGGGTGTGGACTTAGAGAAAAGTAAACAGGTTGTAGAAAGAACTAGAAGTTGGAGGTGAAGTATGGTGCTGACATTTTAAAACAGCATAAATTAAAGTTCTTAGACACAAGGAAGCTGGAGTGTCATCTCTGGATAGATCTGAAGTGTAAAATATATAACAATGGCTACCTCTGAGATGAATCTGGTTAAGGTCAAATCAGCTGGCAGTACATCTTCAGGATGGTGGGTCACCTGTTACTGAAGTGCCAGCAAAGTCTTCAGCATCTGATATATTGCAGGTGGCATGGTGCTGCAGTGGTTAGCACTGCTGCCTCACAGCGCCAGGGACCTGAGTTTGATTCCTGGCTTGGGTCGCTGCCTGTGTGGAGCTTGCGTGTTCTCCCCATGTCTGCATGGGTTTCCCCCGGATGCTCTGGTTTCCTCCCACCATTTGAAAGATGTGCTGGTTAAGTGCATTGACTCGAACAGGTGCTCGAGTGTGGCAACTAGAAAAATTTCACAGTAACTGCATTGCGGTGTTAATGTAAGCTTTATCTGTTACTAATAAATAAATTTTTTTATTGGTGAACGTCAAGGGTATTGGTATGAAGGAAGAGCAAGTGGCAATGTAGGAAGTAGAATACCTCTATAGATGTTCTTCAGTCAAGTTTACTGGAATATTGCCATGATTAGCAATGAAGAGAGACCTGGATAGGTTGGGGCTATTTTTCTTTGAGCAAAGAAGACTGAGGGGTAACTTGATAGAGGTGTACAAAATCATAAGGGAAAGATTAGAGTAGACAGGATAAATTTGTTTCCCTTGGCGGAGAATTCTAGATTCAGGAGACATAGATTCAAGATGAGTGGCAGAAGATGTAGACAGAACATGAGGAAGAACATTTTTATGCAGAGAATGATGTGTGTCTGGAATTCGCTCCCCAAGCTGGTGGTGGAGACAGAGACCCTAAACTCTTAAAAAGTATGGGGATCTGCACATTCAGAGCTGAAAGCTATAGGACTGTGATTGGGTGCAGGAAGGTGGGATTAGAAAGGGGACCTGGGCATCCTCAGGCTGGCATGTGCGAGATGGGCTGAATAGCCTCCATCTGGGTTGTAACATCTCTATGGCTCGATAGCATCTCAACAATGGCCTCCCTGATCAATCTGAGCACCGTTCATTCATCATGTCCGGATATTTGCCCCTGTTGGAATTGGTTGTCTGTCTAGAATAATGGTAAGAAGTCTCAGAACACCAAGTTAAAGTCTAATAGGTTTATTTGGTATCAAAACCTACTAGCGCTGCCCCTTCATTAGATGATGAAAGCTAGTGGCTTTTATTTCCAAATAAACCTGTTGGACTTTAACCTGGTGTGTGAGAATTCTTTCAGTGTTTACCCCAGTCCAACGCCAGCATCTCCACATCAGAGTACTGGGGTTATCAGGGGACAAACAGCTTGGGTGTTTCTGGACGAATGAATCTCTTCACCTCCAGCTCCTGTCAAGTAAGGCTGAAGATTGAGGTAGAAGTTGGTATGGTAGAGTAATGAGGGTCAACTGAATTGAAGGAGTTCATTCATCCGAATGCTAACATTCAGTGAAATCCTGGCACTGACATTGCATTTGCAGCATGATGTGCTGTTTAAACACGGAACAAGAGAAGGAACAGGCAATTGACTCCATTGGATTTATACTAGACTCATAGAGATTTACAGCATGGAAACTGGCCCTGCAGTCCAACTTGTCTGTGCTACCGTTCTTTTCACCACTAAGCCAGTCTCAATTACCTGTGTTTGGCCCATATCCCTCTATACTCATCTTACCCATGTAACTGCCTAAATGCGTTTTAAAAGATAAAATTGTACCCACTTCTATTACCATCAGCTCTTTGATTGTTCCTACTCTCTTGTTCCTTTACTATAGCCCTTGCAAAGTTCTCCAATTCCAATATGCCCCTATTCAGTAGGAGTAGCACGGTGGAACAGCAGTTAGCACTGTTGCCTCACAGTACCAGCGACCAGAGTTCAATTCCGGCCTCGGCTGTATGTTTTGTACTTTCTCCCCGTGTCTGCAAGGGTTTCCTCCAGATGCTCAGATTTCTTCCCATATCCAGAGATGTGAGGGTTAGGTGGATTGCCAATGCCCCTTGGTGTCCCAAGATACATAGATTAGGGGGTGAATTGTGAGGTGAATGTGTGGAGGTACAAAGATATGATAGGGTGGGATGCTCTGTTGGCAAGTCAGTGCAGACTTAATGGGCCAAATGGCCTCATTCTGCACTGTAAAGATTCTACACAGAAACTTAGAAGAGCAGAAGGAGGCCATTTGGCCCTTCGAGCCTGTTCTGTCATTCATCACAATCATGATCATCCAAGTCAACCTGCTTTCTTCCCATAATCTTTGATCCCGTTCACCTCAAATGCTATATCAAGCTGTCATTTGGATACAATGAGTACTTTCCTGACTGACAGTTAAAGGATTTTGAAATAGCAGCGTGAGATTCGAGGAGATATCAGACTCGCTCCTCGACCCGGGGCACCCTGTGAGTCAGAATAAGATCGTCCCCTTCTCCATTCTTGGTGACAATTATTCGTGACTAACCCATGGATATAAATTCCATTCTGACTCCCCCTGGTTACCAAGAGGCACATAAAAGATTTCACACAGTCCTTTGTTTTAGTTTGTTGAATGGATCTCCATCCTGAGGGAAGATCACTTCATCACATCTGCAGCGAAGAACCAGCAGGGTTGATAAATGACTGTAATTTTGTTTTCTCGAGTCAATGCCCCTTAATCCACTCCAGCTAACGGGCAGAATCCAGCAAAAACCACGGAGTTATAGCGAGTGTCAAAAGTGACAGCTCTTTCATCTGCTCTGTGTGTGTGATTTTAAGTAAGTGGGAGCTGAACAAGTTTAATGGCCTTCGAGGGTTGTGGCTCCGTTAACGTCTGTAACACAGCGTGAATGTGTCATTTGCTCTGCTGCTCCATCCATCTTCCTTCATCCATTCGTGTGACTAGAACCAGAGGGCACAACCTCAGGTTAATGGGATGATCCTTTAAAACAGAGATGGGGAGGAATTTCTTCAGCCAGAGAGTGGTGAAGCTGTGGAACTCTTTGCCGCAGAAGGCTGTGGAGGCCAGGTCATTGAGTGTCTTTAAGACAGAGATAGATAGGTTCCTGGTTGATAAGGTGATCAGGGGTTATGGGGAAAAGGCAGGAGAATGGGAATGAGAAAAATATCGGTCATGATTGAATGGTGGAGCTGACTTGATGGCCGAGTGGCCTAATTCTTCTCCTATGTCTTATACCTTATGGACATCACTCACTGGCCAATATTTATTGCCCAATCCTAGTTGTCCTTATACAGAGGGCAGTTGAGAGTCAACCAGTTACTTATCCAATTGGCCAAATTTCCTTCTATCCCACACATCGTTATCTTCTTCATGGGCCTACCGTGGGGAACTTTATCAAACACCTTACTAAATTCTATGTACCTTCGCCCACACACTTAGTTACCTCCTCAAAGAATTCAATCAAATTTATGAGGCAGGACTTACCCCTCACAAAACTTTATTGAGTTTAGACATATAAGGACATGTGATAGAAAACCTGAAGGCATCAGCAGAAGAGCTGTGTGTGCTGTGTTCCGCTCACTAGCCAAAGTGAAACTGAGACTGGGTGACATGACGCACTTCCCGTATGTTAATGTCATATCATATCCCTAAAGGGCATATCACAACAATGACCAAAGCTTTGAAGGTTGCCTGGGACCAAGACTCTCCTTGTCCAGGATCTGGCTGAGTCCCATCAGCATAGCATACAGTGTGTCACAACCAAAAAAAGAACAGAACTTCTAATGCTTGGAAGCTAACTTTCAGTCGCCATCAACTGATGCATTCTCCATGGCAACATCTCAATCAATCAGTTGTTGATTGATCAGCATTTTCTTTTCATATGGAAAAAATGGGTGGCCCCACCCCATTCTTGCAAAGTGTCCTGATGAGTGCAAGATGAAAAGCTTTGACATGTCTCTTTCTTCAGAAATTCAGAACAGAATTTGATGAGGGTTATTCATCTCAACTACATTTTACACAATTTCACGGTAGTTTTAAAAACATACACTTTATTTATTTATGCTTATGTATAACTTAATCAATCCAAATCCAGCCAGGAACAGGGCACTTATTAATGATTGATTATAGAGTGTACTGTATAACTCGAAAGGAAAATTGAACTTCTGTGAAGAAAGAGTTGCTCTTTGAATGCAGGCTAATGGCAAATTGGGAAATACTTCCAGTAATTCAATTTCTGACATTTAGTGTTAGAATTTCAGAAACACAAGATAGGATCAAATGTAATAAGTGAGGAAGCATACAAATATGTAAATTAGGAGCAGGAGTAGGCCCTTCAGCCCCTCAAGTCTGTTCTATCATTCAATAAGATCATAGTTGGTCTGATTGTGGTCTCATCTTCTGCCTCCTCCCAATAACCTTTGACACCTTTGTTAATCATGAAGGAACATCAAAGCGCTGGTGTTACACTTTCCAATATAATTGGCTCATCGAGAGTGAGAGGGCTTAAGCAAAATGTTGAAAAGGCCCAGAACTGGCAAAGATTGGAGCTAAAACTGAGACTGACCCTGATTGAAAATGGTATTTTGAATCTTTCAATACACTAATCATGCCGAATGGGAAAACTATGGGTGATACGGTAGCACAGTGGTTAGCACTGCTGCTTCACAGTCCCAGGGTCCTGGGTTCGATTCTCGGCTCAGGTCACTGTCTGTGTGGACATTCTCCTAATGTCTGTGTGAGTTTGCTTCGGGTGCTCCGGTTTCCTCCCACAGTCCAAAGATATGCAGGTTAGGTTGGTTGGTCATGCTAAGAAATTGCCCCTTAGTATCCAGGGTAGCAGTGGTTAGTGGGTACAATATGTGAGGATATGGGGTAGGCCTGGGTGGGATTGTGTTCGGTACAGACTCGATGGGCCAAAGGCCCTCTTTCTACACTGTAGAATTCTACGATCTATAATCTACAAAGGAGGGTGGACATGTTGAATAAATCCATTGCGTTAGTTACAACAGAGGAGGAAGAGTTTGGCATGGCCGATAGTCTGGGGAAAGTAATTTGTATGGGGAACATAGGGATGAATATTTCAGAGGCCGGCGTGAAGGGGTGGGTGGATGGGAAACAAGGTTGACGTAGGGCTGAGCCATTCGGTGCTAACCCACCCTGCAGCCATGAGGTGCTACAGGCAGGCTAAGCAGTGTAGGACCTCCGCCCCTCTCACTGGGAGTTGCTGGCCAATCTGATCAGTGGGCATCGCTGGGAGTGCAACGAGGAAACAGAAGGCAGCCCAATGGATCCCCAGAAACTGGGACGTCTGGGATTTCAGGAAGAGAAGTTTTGGGCAGGTCAGGGAAAGGGATGGGGGCTAAAGAATGATGGGTTTAAGGCAGCAGGTAAATAGGAAGAGCTAGCCTCCCCCACTCCCCAGTTCAGACAAAACAATCCCCGAAGATATAATCCCCTCTGAAAGGAAGGAGAGAAAGAACGTGAGAGAGAGAAAGCAAGGAAAAAAAAAGTGAGAGCAAAGGAAAGAAAGAAAGAGAGGCAGAGAGAAAGAACAAGAAAACAAAAGAGAGAGAGAGAACAAGAGAAAGAATGTGAGAGCAAGAGAGATGGAGTAAGAACGAGGGAGAGTAAGAATGAGAGAGAGAGAGAATGGGAGAGAGAAATAACAAGAGAGAGCAAGAACAAGACAGAGGAAAAGAGCAGGAGAAGGAACGAAAGAAAAATAATGATAGAGAGAGAGTAGGAGAGTGAGAGAGAGAGATTGATAGAGAGAGACGATAAGAGGATGAGAGAGAGGGCAGAAGAGAAAGAGTGAGAGAGATAGGTGAGAACAAGAGTTAGAATGAGTGAGCTAACTGATCATTGGAAGAAACATCGATAACCATGGGTGACTGGTGACTGGTGACTGTGTGGCTACAGTTGACAACATATTGAAGCTAGATATTGGTGAAGGGCTGATGTGGTTATTATTCCTTTAAGGATCATTCTGCAGAGGAGTATCACATGACCCAGGGAACCAATGTGGAGGATCACCCGGGATAGCAAGATTTGCTCTTCCAGAACCTTCTCGGGAGCTGACTGCAGCCACAAGGCTGTGAGCTTCTGTGTAGCCATTAGCTGTAAACCAAGACGCATTCTTTCTCTTATCTGATGAGCAATAATTATTACAGTTCCCTTGCTGGAAGTTAATTAAATATTCTGCTTTACCAATCTAATGATCAAAGTGAATAACTTCCCAGTTTTGCAAATTACAATCCATTTGCCACCTTGTTGCCATCTCGGTAAACCTGGAAATACATCTGTGTTCTCCTTAAAGTTTACATTCACACTGGGCTATGTATTGTCAGCAAAATTTGATATATCCTGGTCTTTTTGTCTACGTTATGGAATATAGACTGCAAACAGCTGAGATCATAGACAGCCAACTGAAAATGCTCCATTCATTCTTACTCTTCCTGCTGTTAACCATGCTAACATATTGTCCTAACTCCGTAAACCCTTATCATGGATATTAAATTTTAAAGGAACCTTATCCAATGCATTTTGGAATTCCCAGTATGTTGTATCTACTGGTTCCCCTTTATCTATCCTCTCTGTGACATCCTCATGAAAAACTCCAAATAATTTGCCAGATAGGATCTCCCTTTCAATAAATATTTGTTGGGGTGAGGAGGGGGCTTGGAATTAATTAGATAGCAATGTCAAACAGCCGGTTGGGCCAAATGGCCTTTTTCTGTGCTCTCTGAATCTGTCGTGGGCTCAGCAGGGCAAGTGGGATGGATTCAAAGACATGGGGGGAACTGGAAACATATGATTTAAACAGCTACGGTAATTGATGGGATTACCGTAAACATGACTATCCCCAAAATAGAGGCAGGGAAACGGATGGTGGGAGGGGAAAAGCAAACAAGAACAAAGAACAGCTCAGGAAACAGGCCCTTCAGCCCTACAAGCCCGCATCACTCATGTTAACACTCAGTGAGTGCCTTATTTAAGTTTTTGTCGAGCGTCAACATTTTTGTCTACCTCTAGTGGAACTTCACAATAAAGGGGGTGGAAATTTAGGGAATTAGATTAAGAGAGATCTAATTCAGGGACAATCTATTGACACCGATAAGCCTAAAAAGCATGTTTTTGGGACGTGAGACGTGGGAGGAAACCGGAGCACCTGGATAAAACCCACGCAAGCACAGGGAGAATGTGCAAACTCCCACAGACATCGATCCAAGCCAGCAATCCGACCCAGGTCCCTGTAACTGTGCAGCAGACAGTGATAGTCACTGAGCTGTCGAGTTGCCCGTCAATTGGTCCAGCGTAAGCGTACTCTAATGGACGTGAAGCACTAGGCAACTCTCGAAGCAACATCCAACAGCAGCTCTCACACGATCCACCGCGTGTATGCCCCTTGTTGGCCAACCAGGCAGATTGAATCTCCTGTGGATGTAGCAGACAGACCTTGCAAGACACGAGAAGGGGAAAACAGTCTGAAATCTCTGAACTAAAACAGCTGAAATGCAGCAAATCTGACACCAGCTGAACAAGAAAAGATTGGTTAATTTTTAAAGTGCAGCTTTGATCAAAACACTCTGACAAAGGCTCACAACACCTGTCCGTCCTCTGCTCAAATCATCATACATCTTCTGCACCTTTCCTGTTTTCATTTCCCTCAGGTTGGTGTTGGTGCAACATTTAAAATTACAGTTATTAAAATCGGTGCTGTAACAATCACAAGCTGTGCTGGCGAAAACAGGCTGCTCTACTCTTTTAACGGAAATAACATCATTTAACTTCAACGTGATGTAGGGTGGTGCAGGTTCCCAGATGTCAGAAGGGACGCTCTCTCATCAATCACTGAGAGACAATTTTGGCACCTTTGGAAGCAGGTAACTGCATCCAGGAGTCCTGTGGTTAATGCGATGTGAACTCTGAAGGAAAAGCAATCTATTTGGGAATTTGCAATACCATGAAGAACACACACAGTGTCAGACGTAACTCCAGAACCTCGTAATGAGACTCTGCAAGGACATGAGTTAAAATCTTCCGAAGTTCTTCCATTAAACCCCAGGGATAGAGCTTTTCAGCATAGATTCTGGCCTGGCCACTGTAGCTTTATTCAGCCCCTGGTCGATTTGCATAGACCTTGTCCATGGATCATGGATCTGGAGGAGGGGGCTGAGTGTAGGATAATGAAATTTGCTGATGATGCAAAGATGAGCGGAAAAGTGTGGAAGACATGGAAAGTTTGCAGAGGGATCTGGATAGGCTGAGTGAGTGGGCGAGGACCTGGCGGATGGAGTATAACATTAGCAAATGTGAGGTTATCCACTTTGGTAGAAATATTTGGAGGGATTATTATTTAAAAGTTGCAGCATGCTACAGTGCAGAGGGACCTCGGGGTCCTTGTGAGTGAATCGCAAAAACTCAGTCTGCAGGTACAGCAGAGATCAAGAAGGCGAACGGAATGTTGGTCTTTATAGCAAGGGGGATAGAGTATAAAAGCAGGGAGGTCTTGCTGCAACTGTACAAGGCACTGGTGAGTCTGCAACTGGAGTAGTGTGTGTAGTTTTGGTCACCATATTTGTGAAAGGATATATTGGCCTTGGAGGGAGTGCAGAGAAGGTTCACTAGGCTGATACCGGAGATGAGGGGGTTAGATTATGAAGAGAGATTAAACAGACTGGGTCTGTACTCATTAGAGTTTAGAAGACTGAGGGAGGGATCTTATAGAGATATATAAGATAATGAAGAAGCTAGATAGGGTAGAGGTAGAGAGATTCTTTCCACTTAGAAAGGATAGCAGAATTAGAGGGCACAGCCTCAAAATAAGAGAGAGGAAGCAGTTTAGATCAGAGTTGAGGAGGAACTTCTTCACTCAAAGAGTGGTGAGTCTCCAGAATTCTCTGCCCATTGAAGTGATGGAGGCTACCTCGCTGAATATATTTGAGTCACGGGTAGATAGGTTTCTGATAGACAAGGGAATTAAGGGTTATGGGGAGAAAGTGGGAAAGTGGAACTGATCCACTTCAGATCAGCCATGATCTTATTGAATGACGGGGCAGGTTCGAAGGGCTAGATGGACAACTCCTGCTCCTATTTTTTATGTTCTTGTGTTCTTGTCAGCAGGAGATCTGCTGTGACATAGCTGAAAAGAAAAAGCACATGCTGTCGAAGTTTTTCACCTTGTACCCATCAGGACAATTCTCAAGCATGCCGAAGAGCAGTTGAACAGTTTAGGCCTACATCCCTTGGAGTTTAGACGAACATGAGGAGATCTAGTAAAGGTATATACGGCGGATTGACAAGGTAGATGCAGAATGGGTGGTTCCCCTTGTTGGGCATTCTGGAACAAGAAATCCTAGTGTATAGGCTAAGAGGCGCTAGATTTGAAACGGGAATGAGGAGGAATGACTTCACTCAAAGGATGGTAAATCTGTGGAATTCTCCACTCAGAGTGCACCAGAACACTAAACAAATTTGAAGAGATAGGTAGGTTTTTAATTAGTAACGGGATGAATAGTTATGGAAAACAGGCAGGAAGGTAGAGGTAGGCTGGGATGAGATGAGGCATGATCATGTTGAATGGTGGAGCAAGCTCAAGGGGCTGATTTAGTGTTTCCTGCTCCTAATTCTTTTGTTATTATTTCAAAAGGAACAACAAATTACACTGGGAGAAAAGAGAGTGTTGATTAGTTGACAATAAGCTCTAGTTGATAACTGGGCTCAGAGTTCACTCCAGCAACTCTCGTTTTCAGCAATAATAAAGTTTTACACTGTCAAGCAATGATTCATAGAACTTTCAACGCAGCTAATACAAAGACGTTTTGGTAACCGTGGGCCAGAAGATGCTGTGAAAACAGCAGGACAAAGATGAGAAGTCTGATTCAAATAAAAACTGATCAAGTCTTGCCTCTCCAATTGGAGACAGATATACTCCTTCAGAAATTTCTTGAATAGTTTCCCCACTGCTGATATGACACTCATTGGTCTTTAGTTCCCTGGTTTATCTCTACAAACTTCTTAAATTGCGGAATAACATAGTGGTTCTCCAGTCAACTGATATCTGCCCCGTGATCTCTCCCGTAACCAGAGAGGAATTGAAAATTTGGGTCAGTGTCCCTGCAATCTGCTCCCTTGCCTCCCTCTTTCAAATGGGTCAGTGTGGACTTGATGGGCTGAAGGGCCTCTTCTGCACTGCACGATTCTTTGATTAATTATGGAATGACCTTCTTTCACATTCAGTGCTAGTTATTTCATACGTCTGACAATGTTGACCTCTTCCTCTGCTATCAAAACCGAAACAAAGTAATTATTCCGCATTTCTGACATCTCTTTATTTTGATTGATACTCCTATCATTATCCATTGTCAAGAGTCTGTATTATTCCTCAGCATCTCTTTTGTTCTCCTAATTGAAGTTTCAAAAAAAAATAATGTTGAATTTGTTATTCCTGCTTCGTTTAAGGACATAGCAACTAGGGTCGGAAGCAGGCCATTTAGCCCCTTGAGCCTCATAGAATCCTTACGATGCCAAAGGAGGCCATTCAGCCCATCAAGTCATCATCAACTCTCCAACTGAGCATCTTACCCAGGTCCTCACCCTGAAACCTCAAGTATTTACTCTACTAATCCCGCTAACCTACGGATGGGAAGCTCTTCAACCTGTTCAAGCTATTACCAAAGTGAAAGAGACTGTTCTGAGAGATTTCCTCTTTGCCGATGACTGCGCCCTATATGCTGGCTCAGATCCAGAGAGAAAAGTCAGTATGGACAAATTTTCCACAGCCTGTGACAACTTTTGACTCACACTCAACATTAAAAAGACTACAGTCATGTACCAGCCTGCTCCTCATGCACCGTACACAGAACACATAATCACAATCAAAGGACAGAAACTGCAAGCAGTGGACCAGTTCACTTATCTTGACAGACCCTCTCCCCAAGCAGGGACTATTGATACAGAAGTTAACTGCAGAATAGCAAAGGCAGGTTCTGCTTTCGGTAGACTGCGCTCCACTGTGTGGGAACGTCGAGGAATCAGCCCAGCAACAAAACTGAAGGTCTACAGCGCCATGGTACTCACTACCTTCCTGTATGCCGATGTATGTATGTATGTCGATACATGGACTGTGTATCGAAGGCATACAATACAGCCCAATCACTTCCACATAATTTTTCTGTGCAGAATATTACGCACCCGTTGGCAAGACAAAGTAGCAGACAATAACCTACACATCTTTGGATTCCAACAGGCAAGTTAGCATGGCCACTCAACTTGACCCACATATCTTTGGACTGTGAGAGGAAATTGGAGCATCCGGAGGAGACCCGTATAGACACAGAGAGAATGTGAAACTCCACACTGACAGTGATCCAAGGTCAGAATCGAAGCCAGGTCCCCGGCGCTGTGAGGTAACAGTGCCAACCACTATGCCACTGTGCCACCCAGAGCTTGCTTTGCCCTAGTAAGATCACATTGTGCCCTCTGCTCCACATTCTGTCAACCTCCTATTTCCTCGGATTCCTTTGTTACTCAAGAATTTAGCTGTCTCTGCCTTATCCTGTCTCCGTCTCTCTCTGTGGAAGAGAGTTCCAAAGATTCATGGCCCTCTGGTAAATAACATGTCCTCCTGTCACTATCTTAAATGGAAGGCCACATATTTGTTTTTTCATTGTCTCCTTTACAAGCCTTCCCATCAACTTTTTGAGCTTTCACTGTTTTTCAAATCTCTTCCAATCTCCAGCATCTGTGCTATGTTTTTACATTTCAATCTTCTTTATCTTTCAGGCTTATCTTGTCTCTTAAATCTTCAGTTGTCCCGAGATGATTTTTTGGCAGGTAGATCTGTTGCCCCTTAGGGCTCTGAGCTGGTTCTTTATCACTTAATTCTTTTTTGAATGCCTCCCACAGATCTTCTGTCATTTTACCCTTTGACAGATTGGCCCAGTTTCCAGGGAAGCGCATTCCAGCATTTTTCAACAGTGTTCTCTGAGTCATTCTCATTCAAAGAGTTTCTCATTCCTTTAAATTCTGTCAAGGATCATGGTGGCGCAATGGTTAGCACTGCTGCTTCACAGTGCCAGGGACTTGGGTTCGATTCCTGGCTAGGGTCACTGCCTGTATGTTCTCCCCGTTTCTGCATGGGTTTCCTCCCACAATCCAAAAGCATTGCTGGTTAGGTTGATTGGCCATGCTAAATTCTCTCTCATCTCTAGTGTGGTGACTGGGGAATTTTCATAGTAACATCATTGCAGGTTTAATGTAAATCTACTTGTGACACTAATAAATAGAAAAACTTTTAAAAAATGTACTAAATTCTCCCTCAGTGTACCTGAATAGTGTGGTGACTAGGGAATTTCCATAGTAACATCATTGCAGGTTTAATATAAACCTACTTGTGACACTAATAAATAAAAAAAACATTAAAAAAATGTACTTCAGCAGGGAACGTGTCCTTCCCACTAATTTATGGGACACTGCGCTCAGCGCTCCTTCTAAAAAGGAAGCATGTTTTTTTCTCATTGCACTCATTCATGGGACATGGGCATGGCTGGCTAGGCTAGAATTTATTGTCCGTCCCTAATTGCCCTTGGAGAACAGTTGAAAGTCAACCACATTGCCGTGGCACCGGAGTCGCATGTAGACCAGACCAGGTAAGGAAGGCAGATTTCCTTCCCTTACAGGATATTAGTGATCCAGTTAGGTTTTATTTTCTGACAATCGGCAATAGTTTCTGTAGATTTTTCTAAAGATTGAATTCAAATTCCACCATCTGCTGAGGTAGGATTCGAACCTGGGTCCCTAGAACATTAGCTGATTTTCTGGATTAATCATCCATTGATAATACCACTTGGCCATCGCCTCGCCTGATAACATAGCTGAGACCCGCTAGAAGAAATGGGCTTTCCAAAACCAGTAGTAAGGGTGGGATTTTCCATCTCTTCCCCAGAGAGGTATGAGTCAACCAGATTTTTTTTAGATTCCAGTTTTAATAAATGGAATTTTAACCTGCAAAGGGCTTTGCATTTTAGTCCCCTAGACCACTAATAGGAGCCTCTGGATTATTGCTTCAGTGATATTCCTCTGTTTGGAGGCAAACTAAATTAGAATAAATCAGCTAAACTGAGGGGCAAAATAAAGGGGGCAGCCCCTTAAAGGGGAACCGCCTAAACAGTAACAAAGCACAAATGAAGGGTTCGTCATATGAGGAGCAGATGAGGAGTCAGGGTCTATATTGATGGAGTTAAGAAGAATGAGGGGGGATCTAACTGAAATTTACAAAATACTGAGAGACCTGAGGTAGAGTGGATGTGAAGAGGATGTTTCCATTACTGGGGGAGACTGGAACTCGGGGGGAAAACCTTAGCGTAAAGAGTTACTTCTTTAAAACTGAGTTGAGGAGGAACTTCTTCAACCAGAGGGTTGTGGATCTGTGGAACCCGAGGGCTGTGGAGGCCAAGCCATTGTGTGTCTTTAAGACAGAGATAGATATGTTCTTGAGGAACAAGGGGATCAAGAGTTACGGGGAGAAGGCAGGAGAATGGGGATGAGAATCGTATCAGTCATGATTGAATGGCAGAGCAGACTCGATGGGCTGAATGGCCGAATTCTGCTTCTATATAGCTCTTAAATGAATCTTAAAACATCAAATCAAAATGTGATTAAGAGGCTTGATAATGCATCCCTGTCCCTGTGGTTCCCAGTGGGCATGGAAGGCCTCAATAGTGCTAGTGGGTGCCACATGCTCCCTGTTCAGGGACACCCAACTATGAATGCAGCTACAGTAGAGGGGTAGATGGTCAGCTGCGACAACTCCCTCAGTCCCCCGCTGTCTGGACCTGTTGACAGCAAGTCAATGACAATACCACCATCTCCCCATATTATTAGATAGATACAGTAACATACCGGCTGGTTGAAGAAGGAATTTAAGTTTAAAGTTTATTTATTAGTGTTACGAGTAGGCTTACATTAATGCTGCAATGATGTTACTGTGAAAATCCCCCAGTCACCACACTCTGGCCCCTGTTGAGTTACACTGAGGGAGATTTTAGCATGGACAATGCGCCAGATTAGCATAAAAGCAAATTAGTGCAATCTGAAACCAAAAGAGAAAATGCTGGAATATCTCATCAAGTCTGGCCACATCTGTAAAGAGAGAAAAGATCTGATGTTTTGAGTCCAGATGACCCTTTGCCAAAGCTTTGGGCAGCATGGTGGCACAATGGTTAGCACTGCTGCCTCACACTGCCAGGAACCCAGGTTCAATTCCAGCCTTAGGTCACTGTCTATGTGGAGTTTGCATATTCTCCCCATGTCTACATGGGTTTAATCCAAGTGCTCTAGTTTCCTACCACAGTCCAAAGATGTGTGGGTTAGGTTGATTGACCATGCTAAATTGCCCCCTTGGTGTCAGCAAGGTAAATATGTGGGTTGCGGGAATAGATCCAAGGCAGAATTGTGGTCAGTGCAGACTCAATGGGCTGAATGGCCTCTTTCTGCACTGTTTATGATTCTATGAACGTGCTGACTCTGCACAGACAGTGACCCAAGCTGGGAATCGAACTCAGGTCCCTGGTGCCGTGAGGCAGCAGCGCTAACCATTGTGCCACTGTGCTACCCTCAGTGTTGGCGTGCCGACTGATTATTGGCTTTGCACTCCCCTGAGTGGAGCGAGTGACCCTTGACCTGACTGGGCCGGAACTGTCCAACCCAAGCCAGCTGAACCGCAAGTCAACAAGATTAGGAGTCTAGCAAACCTGGCCCTGGGGTTGCTGGTTTTGAGATGTTGTTTCATTGCTACAATGCAGAGAGAGATGCAGGAGTTAATTTGCTCACCATGAGCGTGTTTAGTGACTGACTACTCATGACAACCATGATAAATCTGAGACTTAGGATGCCAAACAGTCAAGCTGAGGCTGCAGAGAGAGAACTGCGTGAAAGAAGATACACGTCCTTACTCACTGCTCAAACTGGAGTAGAGTTCCCCAAGTGATAAAAAGCACCTGAAATAAACAATGTTATATGTCAGCTGAAGCATTAATGATCTCTGCTAGTGTTTTATCACCCGCCCAACAGCCCGAGGACCAGTTGAGGCCCTTAAGTGACAGGTTAACAACCATCAATGCAATGGAATGGGGATTGTTCTACTTGTTCAGGCACCCAGTGGAATGCATTACCCACAGTAGAAAGGACCCTTCACACGTAAACCCCCCCACCTCGGCCTCCTGATCAGCATCCATCATCAATCCTCCCACATGCCCCCACCAAAGCCTGTCTGAGTGACCCTGGTGAGATATTCCATATCGGGGTAAGGCCACCAGAGGCTGCTCTCCCCACATTGAGGGAGGAGGGCTGAGTGGTGGTGATTTAACCTGAGGGTCACCACATCTCAGCTGAGGGGAAAGGCTGAGAAGGCAGGGCCCTCGTGAGGAACCTCAATCCCACGGGAATTGAATCCTTAGCTGTTGGCATCGCTCTGCGTCACGAACCAGCCATCCATCCCACCGAGCTAAACCATGCTCCACTTACCTTTGAGTCAAGCCTCCCAATAATGTTCTAGCTCAAGGCCTGACTGTAATTCCAACTGTGGTCACCACATCTGGTGGCGCTACTGAGACTGGAGATCTGATTGGCCAGCGACTCTGAGAGGCGGGGCATCATCCCACATGGAAATGGAAGCCTAAACCTTAGGCAATTAATGAGCTGTGATTTTAAAAACAAGGTTGTGGCTTGGGTTGGTGGAGGTGGGCTCTCTCCTGATATTGCAACCTGTGGGTAGTTCCCCTGGATTCTGTTTTTTATTCTTTCTTGGCAATGCGGACGTCACTGGCTAGGCCAGAATTTCTTTTCCATCCCTAACTGTTTAAAGTTAAACGTTATTTATTAGTATCACGAGTTGGCTTACATTAACACTGCAATGAAGTTACTGTGAAAGTCCCCTATTCGCCACACTCTAGTGCCAGTTTGGGTACACTGAGGGAGAATTTAGCATGGCCAGTGCACCCTAACCAACATGTCTTTGAGACTGTGGAAGGAAACTAAAGCACGGGGAGAATGTGCAAACTCCGCACAGATAGTGACCCCAAGCCAGGAGTCGAACCCGGATCACTAGTGCTGTGAGACAGCAGTGCTAACATCTGTCCCACTGTGCTGCCCACATTTTTGGTCTGTGGGAGGAAACCAGAGCCCCCTTTCCTTTTCCATTCAAAACATACGCTATTCCTCAGAAACACCCGCACAAAAAGCCCAGACACCCACCTCTGATTGTTATAATACAGTTTTTTCTCTCCCAGCCTTCAAGTCTTCTGACTCCTCTTTCCCTCTGCAAATCAGGTCTCAGGCCTTGTAGGCCTCAAGCTCCTGCAATCCCAGCATTCCCAGTCATAGCAGCAGGCTCTTGATGAAACAGAGGAGACGCAGACACAAGGAGAACGTGGGCAAACAGTGAGCAAAGCCAGGAATCGAACCCAGATCTCGGGTGCCGTGAGGCAGCAGTGCTAACCATTCCGCCACCGTGCTTCTCGGGGGTTTTCTATCCCAATCCTATGAATCCCTTAAATACTTGATTGTGTCGAGGATGAATAGAGATGAGTTAGATCAAATGACATTGGCCTTTTCTGTATCTGTAGTAAACTGGGATTAGCGTCAGGCTTGATGTTGCTACAAAGTGTTTTGCCATATGTTCAGGGAGATCAAAGGCAGTGTCAAGCGGATGAGAGGAATCTTCAATTAGTTATTCTTTATTGAGAACAAACAGCCACAAGAACGAAAGTAAGGGCTATTATTTGTGTCAAGCCCCACTCTGCTTATGGGTAGCTTTGGTGATAGGAATCCATAATAAACCAGCCCTTTCGCGTGCTCCGCAATTCAACAGCTGAACTTTTCAATAAGTTTATTTTTTCCCTTAAGGCATCACAGCCTGGTGCTATGTTGCCACTATTTTGAAACGGAATATTCTGACATTCTGTGCTGTGGGATTATCTCTCAACGCTGCAAAGATTTCAGGACTGACGGGTGATAGATAGAGGCAGTCAGCGGTTACACACTCAGTGTTGGCTCTGTAACGCACATTGAGGATCATATCTACCTTGACAAGCAGATAACTAGGAAGGTACTTTCTCCAAGAGTCTCAATGACACGATGTTTTGTTAGCAGGGAATGCAGGAAAGGAAAGAGTGCGAAATATCACCTTCCCGAAGCTCCTTGTCATCAGGTTGTCTGAAATTAAAATGTTCTGTTAGGGTCACTAATCCCGGTCAAAACCTACGCAGAAGAGCTTTTGTTTAAAAAGAACTGAAAGTATTTGCGGTACAATAATGGACAGGTTGGTAAGTTTGCCAACGACACGAAGGTCGGATAAATGTGCAGTGGAACGTTTTAGCGGATCAAATGAGATGAAGGATTATAATATCAAGAGTAAGACTCTTAGCAATCTAGAGGATCAGAAGGACCTTGGGGTCCTGGTCCGTAGGACTCTTAAATTGGCCTTGCAGGTAGAGGATGTGGTTAAGAAGGCGTATAGTGTACTGGCCTTCATCAATCGAGGGATTGAGTTTAGCAGTCAGGAGATAATGCTGCAACTTTATAAGATCCTAGTTAGACCTCACTTGGAGTACTGTGCGCAGTTCTGGTCACCTCATTACAGGAGGGATGTGGAAGCTATTGAAAAGGTGCAGAGGAGATTTACAAGGATATTGCCTGGATTGGGTGACAAGCTTTATGAGGATAGGTTGAGGGAGCTAGGTCTTTTCTCTTCGAGAGACAAAGGATAAGAGGTGACCTGATAGAGGTTTATAAGACGTTGACAGGTATTGATAGGGTGGATTCTCAGAGGCTATTTCCCAGGCCTGAATGGTTGCTACGAAGGACACAGGTTTACAGTGATGAGGAGTAGGTACAGAGGAGATGTCAGGGGTAAATTTTTCATTCAGAGGATGGTGAGTGAGTGGAATCGGCTGCCGTCAATGGTGGTGGAGGCAAATTCAATAGGGTCTTTTAAGAGACTTCTGGATGAGTACTTCGGACTTTTAGGATTGAGGGTTATAAGTAAGCCTAGTAGGTAGTAATGTGATCGACGTAACTTGTGGGCCGAAGGGCTGTTTGTGCTGTAATGTTCTAATACAGATCTGTCAGGGTTTGATAATGATAGAACAATTAGCTATTTACAGCCAGGACATCACTGAGCTCCAGCATTCAGTATAAAAACTTCTGAAGCATGTTTCTCAAACTGTTGCTAGATGAAAGACCACCTACTGGGATCCGACACACAATTCCTTTCATTTACTGCAAAAAAAGATCTTATCAGAATTGCTGGGAATGGGGAGAGTGATTTAACGAGATGTCAATGAAGTGATGTCCTGATTCCGAGCCAGGGATCTTTTCTCTCATTTTGGATCCATAACATGACTCACCAGAAGTCTGCACGTGGGTACACCTAGCAATGAGCAAGGCAAATAGGACATTGGTTTTTACTGCAGAGGGGATGGAGTACAAAAATAGGGAGGTCTTGCTATGAGTGTATAGTGCATCATCTCAAGCTCAATGTCTGCAAGATAAGGAATTCCATGTTTTTTTGGGTTCCAGGGATCTGACCCTCTTAGCTCGTAGTGAAAAATCAGGCCTGACTTTCCAGAAACTTACAGAATTCAAACAATAACTAATCGCAACTGTGTCGAGTTCAAAGCGTCTCTACTCGAACGTTCCAGCCCCCATCCCTGCCTCACAGTTACTAATTAGCCACTAAATCCCTGCGCAAATAATTTCAGGAGGTGAACCCAATCTCCGCTCCGTGAGACTGGGAGCTCAATCCTGCTTTTCCTGGAGGAGGAGATGGAAAATGCGTTCAGAAATGATCCCAGATTCTATCTTCCGCCTCTGACCTGAAAATCCAATCCTCATTCCTTCCCATAATTATTTTTCCAGCCATTCTCTGAAGCGCCTTGGACATATTTCGATGTTAAATGCACAATATTGATGTAAGTTCCAATTGCAAGAGGCGACGTCGCTGCCTGTAGTCTTGCCTTTGCTGTCATTCCCTCTTTTCATCCAGAAAATTAATCTATTTTATAATTCAGACTGTTTTTCCTCCGAGCTCCAGGGCGAGAGTGAGTCTGACATGTCACAAGTAGTTCTGAACAATAGGGGGCTAACGATGCTTGAAGCAGTCTCCCTCGGCAAAGATCACTGGGGTGGGGTGGTGGGTAGGTAGGAAGAGGACCCCTTGGTGAACCTGCTACTGGACCTGACAGTGAAAGCATCATCCCGTTGGTTAATGAGTTTGAAGTGAATGATTCAATTTATTATTGTCACATGTATCAGGATATCGTGAAAAACATTGTTTCTTACGCACTATACAGACAAAGCATACTGCTCATAGAGTACGTAGGAGAAAAGGAAAGGAGAGGATACAGAATACAGCGATACAGTTACAGATAGGTGTAGAGAAAGATCAAATTAATACATGGCCTGTCCATTCAAAAGTCTGATGGCAGCAGGGAAGAAGCTATTCTCGAGTTGGTTGGCACGTGTTTTCAGATTTTTGTATCTTTCCCGGTGGAAGAATGTGGAAGAGTGTAGATCCAGGGTGCGTGGGGTACTTGATTCTGCCGGCTGCTTTTCCAAGACAGCAGGAAGTGTAAACAGAGTGAATGGATGGGAGGCTGGTTTATGTGATGGACTGGGCTACATTCACGACCCTTTCTAGTTTCTTGCAGTCTTAGTTCAAGTTAATGTAGGAAGGCAGTGTGTCACAAGGATGGATGTGTTGGGTGACCAATGGCAAAAGCGTGGGAGACAAGTCATGTGATGAAACTTCCAGAGATCCATCTAATCACAATCAGTAATTTGATCATGGTTTATATTAAGCAAAAACAAAAGAACGTTGGAAAATTTCAGCAGGTCTGACAGAATCAGAAGGGAGTGGATAGAGCCAGTGTTTTGGGTCTAGGTGACCCTTTGTCAGAGCTGAGAGCAAAGAGAGTGTTGAAAGCTCGCTTTTTTACTATCAAATAAATCGGTTGGATTAATAATTGGTGTTGCTAAATTCTTACTGAGTTCTTTACAGCAAAGAGAAACAGCAGAGATTTAAACTCTTGAAGCAGTGGGATGGGGCGAGGGCGTGTAATTGTATAAGGGAAATGTAAATGAGGATATAGAAGGCTGAGAAGGTGTAAAAAGGTGATCGGAATGTGAGAATGGCAGAACAGAGATACAGAGTGTTAAAGGACTGCCTAAGAAATGTGGAAGTTGGACGGAAGGTTGGAGGGTGGGGAGGGTGTGGAAAGGAGGGGAGCTGGAATGGAGAATGGAAAAATAGAAGTGAAGAAAGGATGGTAAAATGGATGAATAAGATTAAACGAAAATGGAACAAATAAATGGAAATGGGGTGAAGGAGAGACTTCACCCCATTGAAGTTGTTGAACTCAGTGTTCAGTCCAGAAGGTCCAACAGGAAGATGAGATGTTGTTCCTCCAGTTTGGGTTAGGGTTCGCTAGAACATTGCAAAATGCCAAGGGTGGACATGTGGAGAGGAGAACAGGGTGGGGTGTTGGCAAGCAACAGGAGGATCAGGATCCTGCTTGAGGACGGATTGAAGGTATTCAGCAAAGCGGTTGCCCAGTCTGCGTTTGGTCTCTCCGATGGTTGATATTAATTCATCCCATTCCTTAATTCTGTGGAATTAACTAAAAACAGGAGCATGTTTACAGAACGTCCACAAGCACTCGTGACGGGAACCAATTTCCCTTCGGAGAGAGACAATTGAAAGTGGATGAACTCATTTGATTTTGATTGGATCTGATCAAGGTTTCTCTCCAGAAAATGTACGGCGCATTTCAATGCGGCTGAATAGTTAATTGAGATGCTGCTCGAATTAACGATAGCTCAGTTGTTGGCTCCGCTGAAGGTGACTTGTACTTCTGAACAATCAATTAACAAGCCCAGGCTGATCAGTGACCACAACATAGTTGAGCCTGATGCTGAGAGGGACAGAGGACTAAAAGTGGAGGCCTTAAATTCACAAGGTGGAATTTGGTTCCAATATTTTCTTTGCTGGAACATAGTGGCCAGGATTAGAACTGAGGAGGGATTTCTTCAGCCAGAAGGTGGCGAATCTGTGGAATTCTTTGCCACAGAAGGCTGTGGAGGGCCAGGTCATTGAGTGTATTTAAGACAGAGATAGATAGATTTTTGATTGGTAAGGTGGTCAAAGGTTAAAGGGAAAAGGTGAGAGAATGGGTTTGAAGAACCATATCAGTCAGGGTTGAATGGAAGAGCAGACTGAACAGGCCTAATTCTGCTCCTGTTTTTTATGGTCTGATTTTCCAGTCCTGCCCACAGTGGGATCTGTCACAGATGGGACAGAAAATTCGAAGAGGCAGCCAGACATCCATTGACTCCAGATGAACAGCGAGACTGGAAAATCTTGGCCAATCTGCAAAAAAATCCCTCACTAAACATATCATCATTAAACATAAGATTCAGAATTTCCACTTCCGATGGCAAAGAATTCTTTACATTTCTTTTATTCTGATTTTCCATTCTCCTTTTTGTTGACTGCATGCCTCTTCCAGAGTGCAAGTTCGTATAATGCTTTCCTCATTCAGACAGTACTGTTGCCGTCATGCCAGATGCTGATCATCAGTCCCTCCACTGTCGTTGGGTCAAAATCCTGGATCTCCCTCCCTAACAGCACAGTGGGTGTACCTACACTGTATGGACTGCAGCAGCTCAAGAAGACAGTTCACCACCACCTCCTTAGGGATTAATGCTGGCCTGGCCAACAATCCCTATATCCCATCAACAAATAACAGAAGTAGATAAAAGCAAATTACAGTGGATGCTGAAACCATAATGGCCTTATGAAGATAGGTTGAGGGAGCTGGGACTCTTCTCACTGGAGAGACGTAGGTTGAGGGGCTACCTGATAGAGGTTTATAAAATGTTGAGAGGAATAGATAGGGTGGACTCTCAGAGACTATTTTCCAGAGCTGAAATGGTCACTGAGAGGACACAGATTTAAGGTGCAGGGAAGCAAATACAAAGGAGATGTCAGGGGAAGGTTTTTCACTCAGAGGGTGGTGAGTGAATGGGACCGACTGCCGTCGGAGGTTGTTGAGGCAAACTCACTGGGGTCTTTTAAAAGACTTCTGGATGAGTATATGGAAAAGAATAGGATAGGGGGTTATAGATAGGTCTGTGGATTGGTAGATGTGATCGGTGCAACTCGTGGGCCGAAGGGCCTGTTTGTGCTGTATTGTTCTATGTTCTATAAGAGAAAATGCTGGAAATTCTCAGCAGGTCTGGCGGCATCTGTAAGGTCTATTCTGTCTTTACAAATGCCGCCTGACCTGCCGAGATTTTCCAGCATTTTCTTTATTGTGAGTTAAAAAGAGTAGATCTTTTTCCAACTGTTGTTCTATGACACTTGCACGGTGGCGCAGTGGTTAGCAGCACTGCCTCACAGCGCTTAGGACTCGGGTTTGATTCCTGGCTTGGGTCACTGCCTGTGCGGAGTCTGCACATTCTCCCCACGTTTGCATGGTGTTCCAGTTTCCTCTCACAATCCGAAAGACGTGCTGGTTAGGGTCCATTGGCCGTGCTAAATTCTCCCTCAGTGTACACTTTGGAGCTAAAGTGTGGCGACTAGGGGATTTTCACAGTCACTTAACTGCAGTGTTAATGTGAACCTACTTGTACACTAATTAATAAACTTAAGACCTGCTGCCCCTCAACTACATCATTGCTGATGTTTGTCCTGATCACCAGTAAGACCATCACTAACCACTATAAATATAAATGCTTTGGCTACAAGAACAGCGGTGTTTGTTACCAAGTAAACCTATTGGATTTTAACCTGGTGTTGTAAGACTTCTTACTGTTGCTACAAGAACAGGTCAGAGGCGAGGAGTCCTAAAACGAGTAACTCACCTCCCCAAAGCCTGTCCACCATCTGTAAGGCACAATTAGGTTTGCGATGGAATACAATCCATGTGCCTAGATGAGGGCAGCTCCAACAGAACTCAAGAAGCTCAACACCATCCCGGGCAAAGCAACCCTCTTGATTGATCCTCTTCCACAAATATACACTTCCTCCATCACCAACAAACAGTTGTGTTTACCATCTACATGGTGCACTGCAGGAACTCACCAATGTTCCTTAGGCAGCAACTTCCAAACCCATGACTCTTACCATCTAGAAGGACAAGAGTGTCAGGTACATGGGAACACCACCATCTCCGCCAAGTCACTTGCCATCCAGACTTGGAAATATATCACAGTCCATTCACTGTTGCTGGGTCAAAATCTTGGAACTCTCTCCCTAACAGGACCAGGGGTGTAATATCTCTCAGGAACCCCAACAATTCAAGATGGCAGCTCGCCACCACCTTCTAAAGGGCAATTATGAATGGGCATTAAATGCTGGCCTAGACAGTGATGCCCGCATCCCTTTATCTAATGCTTTTAAAAACTTGGCATGTCACTCTTTCCAATCACCCTATCTAACTCAACCTCCATTCTGCTCAATGTCTATAACTCAACCCCAGTTACTTTGCAAGCTCACTAACAAACATGAGCTATCCATCTGTCTCAGCTCTTCTGTGACTTTATTTCTCCCTTGTTTCTCCCTTCAGTGACCCTTCCATTATATCAATCATTATTGTTCCATCTCTGTGCTCCCCTTGGTCTGATTTACAAGTTACAGAGGCGCATTGATCACTCACTGCCATTCTAACCTTGACCGGGTGCCCCTCCCTCTTGGCAGACGATCCTACAGGACCAGGCTAGATCTTTATTTCTTTTCTTCCATCTGCCTACGCACCGCCCTACCCCCAAACACACATCAAGTGTAAGGGGTTCGTGGAAATCAGCAATGTTGAGGAGAAATTTGCCACTCTGCCTCAGCCATTTCCATCTCTTTCTCCTACCTTTAGACCGCAATCTCTAGTCGATCTCCCACCCACCCCGAGCCGGTGGCAGTTGGTGACCTTCACGACATGCAAGGCCCAATTCCACATGCCTACGTAAGCCGGTGTGTTCCCATGGCAACGGGCCCTTCACGCCAGCGCAGTGTGATTTATTTTCTTGTCTGCAACTATTTTTCATTTGAAAATGGAAGGGAGGTCCAAGAAAAGCATAAGAAAGGGAATCAGTCAGCAGATGGTAGGAGCAGGCGCCAATATTCTCGTTGGCAAAGCCAGCTGCTTTTCTTCATCTTGTTCTTCCTGATATGCGGATTATAAACCTCCGTTCCCCGCTCTGCCATCATTGCCCAGGCCTCTCTTCCCTCCACCTTCAGTCTACAGCTTCAATTCAGCCCTGGGATGAACTGAGGGCCTCTCGTTGTGGAGTTTCACCACCTTGACATGGAGAACAATCCATCGAGCGGGTTAGCCCCCGCACACCCGAGACTGCACCACACTAACACGCCACAGACGCCCAACGCACACAAACATAGCCTCTATGCCCTGATTCCTGTCTCCCTTCTGCCCACCAGCCAGGACCTAAGAAAGGGCCCTACATTCAATAGGGTTTCGGAGAATGGGAGGTGATATTGTTTAAGTTATGAAGAGTGGTTGGGTAGGCTTGGTTTTTTCACTGGAGTAGACCAGACGGAGGGGGGACTTGATGGAGGTTCAGAGGGATGTGAATAAGGAGCAGCGGTTCTCCTTATCTGAAGGGTCCTACATGTGGCAACATAGGTTCAAGACGAGGATTTACGAGGATGTGAGGAAAATCTTTTTTACCCATAGGGTGGTGACAGTCTGGAATGCGTTGTCTGGTGAGGATAGATTGCCTCACATCCTTTAAAAGGTACCTAGATGAGCACTTGACACATCTAGGGTTAAGTGCTGGCAGATAGGATTAGATCATAGAATCCTATAGAGCAGAAAGAGGCCCTTTGGCCCATCAAGTCTGCACAGATCCCACCCATGCCCCTATCCCCCTATATTTTACCCACTAATCCCTCTAACGTACGCATCCCAGGATACTAAGGGACTTTTTTTTTAATGGATGGCCAATCAACCTAACCCGCACATCTTTGGACTGTGGGAGGAAACCCACGCAGACACGAGGAGAATGTGCAAACTCCACACAGACGGTGACCCGAGCCGGGAATCAAACCCAGGACCCTGGAGCTGTGAAGCAGCAGTGCTAACCCACTGTGCTACCGTGCTGCCCAAAGTGGGAGGTCAGATATGTTAGTGTGGATTCAATGGGCTGAAGAGCTTCTTCTGCATTGTATGATGCTGTGATCATGGAAGCATATGACATCCTTACAGGCTCCATATAGTAGATGCAGGAAAGTTATTTCCCTTCGCTACAACAAGGGGTTGTTGTAATCTATGTTGAACAGGAAACAGCATGGTGTTACTTGAAGGGAGGTCTGTTATGCCATCCAGCTTTAGTTTCTGTTTTGCCCAAGAGCAAAACACAACACAAATCTAATGCCTTCTAACTTTTTATCCACGTACAGCTGCCTGCCAGGCCTCATTTTAAAATTGAATCCACATTTACTCAATTCCTTAGGAATGATTGGTGCCTGTATATTATTAGAACACAACAAGGTAAGAATTTGTCCATTTAGGACTGAGATAAGGAGGAATTACTTCACTCAGAGCCTCGGTCATTGAGAGATTTATAGAGATTTAAGGTATCAGAGGATTTGTATATAGTGCAGAAAGATAGCATTGAGGGAGAATATCTGCTGAGAGCTAAATGATAGATCAGGGTAAAGGGGTTGAATGGCCAATTCCTGCTATTTCTAATGCTTTTCCCAATTTCTTCCTATCATAGAATCCACCTCCTGTAGATTAATTCCCTGAATTCAGCAGTGGCTATCCTACCCCATTTCCCTGACACTCACAGGAGAGGTTTCTTCAGTCACGATTCCACTCAGCTCCAAACCACCTTACTGTCATCATCACCATTTCCCGAGAAATCATCCCTGACCAATCTGACCTCATGACTACCACAATCATCAACTCCACTTTCCCCAGCCCGCATTGTTGCTTCCAAGATCTTTGTACATCTAACCATGATTATCTGAACATCTATAACATAACTCCCTGCACATCTGTACCATAATCCCTGCACATCTGTACCATAACTCCCTGCACGTCTGTACCATAACTCCCTGCACATTTGTACCATATCTCCCTATAGATCTATATAATAACCCCCTGAACATCTGTACCATAATTCCTTCTGCATCTATACAATAACCCCCTGAATATCTGTACCATAACTCGCTATACATCTATATAATAACCCCCTGAATATCTGTACCATAACTCCCTATACATCTATATAATAACCCTCTGAATATCTGTACCATAACTCCCTATATATCTATATAATAACCCTCTGAATATCTGTACCATAACTCCCTATACACCTATATAATAATCCCCTGAATATCTATACCATAACTCCCTATACATCTATATAATAACCCCCTGAATATCTATACCATAACTCCCTATACATCTATATAATAACCCCCTGAATATCTGTACCATAATTCCCTGGACATTTGTACCATAATGCTCTGTACATCTATACCATAACTCCCTCTACATCTGTACCATAACTTCTTGAACATCGATACCATAATTCCTGTACATCTATACCCTAACTCTCCATACATCGATACTATAATTTCCTGTGCATTTACATATTAATTCCTTGTTTGAACCCCTCCAGCCCCAACAGCGTAATGGTTACTGTAAAGTCACAGATGACAGTCTCTCTGACTGTACCACATTATCTCTTTCCTCTTCTTCCTTACCCATTCCACAGCATTTAATGTATTTGGCTATGTTAACTTTCATCAGTGCCATTGCTCCATTGAAATGCCTTGTCTGGTTCAATTTCTAGCTGGCAAACTGCAGCTAGTGACTTTACAGGTTTCTTTTTGTTCTTTCATGGGATGTAGGAGTCACTGACTAGGCCAGCATTTATTGCCCACCATTAATTATCCTTGAGATCATACTGGTGAGCCTCCTTCTTCAACAACTGCAGTCCAGGTACACTAAGTACAACCACAAGAAGGGAGTTCCAGGATTTTGACCTGGTGACTGTAAAGGAGCGGCGATATATTTCTACATCTGGATAGCAAGTGGCTCGGAGGGGAATTTGCCGTTGGTGGTGTTCCAATGTGTCTGCTTGCCTTTGCCTTTCTTGGTGGAAGAGGTCACAGGATTGGAAGAAGTTGCCTAAGGATCTTTGGTGAGTTCCTTCCCATGTAATCGGAATGTAACTATGTTCTTGGCCACCTTCTGTTTCTGATCTCTTGCTACAACATCATTCTTGGTCACAAGACGAGCTTCCACGTGGATGGTAAAGAAATGGGCTGGCACGATGGCACAGTGATTCCCACTGCTGCCTTCAATAAGTCTGGGATACATCAGGGTATCTGGGAAGATCTGGAAGTGCCACTCATCTCCTACAACTCAAGTGCACCATATGACCCATCTGACTGACACTTCAATCAGCAATTAAATTATTTAAGGAAATTTATTTAAATCTTACCTTCATTGTCATCTCTTCACTTTGTTTTTGGTTGGGGGGCAGTGGTGGTGGAGGGGAAGGGAGATGGGCATCATTTTATTGTCTTATTACTCACTCATCAATAATTGTAGCCCTCTCAGACATTCACTGAAGCTGAACCAGTTCATGTGCAACTTCAGTATTATCACAAAGATTATTTTGCAACTAAAACAGTGAACTATTTAAAAAATAACTGTTTAAAAAAAGACAACAGTCAAAAAATGGCTACCACGAGTCACCTGATGGCTGATAGTGTAAAGTCAAACACTTCTTTGGAAAGTCTATATGAATACAGATGTTACATCAAATTTCACACCATGGTGTCAAGGTCCAGTTCAACAGGGGCTTCTGAAAAGAAAGCCATTAAATATTCAAAGTGTTGGACTTTGATCAGATGTTCATCAGATAGTCGAAATCCCCATGGAGGATGAACAGATACCATCTTCTGTTGATTTATATCTTGAAATGTGCCAAAAGTTTTGAAGATGCAAATGTTTAAAAAATTGGTCTACAACAATAAATGCAAACATGCTGATTGAATTTCCTTCTAGGAATATTCAGAGAGGAGTTTTAAAACCGTTTTTGCCAGCAAAACAAACAGCAGGAGATTGACTGTCACCTAAAACAACTGCTGGAGAAAAGCACAAAAGGTTTCTCTTTCTGTCTCCAACTCCCTCCCTCTGGAAACGAAAAAAACGCCTTCAACAGATTACAGACCTGAAAAGATACGAGTTCAGAATTCTACAGGAAACCATCGAACCTCAAATGGCCGCAACACATTCAACAACCTGTACCGCAAAGGCAAAGGGCTTCATCATACGTTCTTTTCACTTTTGGTTGGATTCTAACTTTTCTACTTCTACGTGTCTCTGCATAAATATAATCTTTCTATGACTCAAGAAAACCTGGTGTGATTGCCTCCTTATTAGCAAATTTGGATTGGAAAAGGCATTTATGGAGAAAATAAACTTTAAAACCACTCCTGCGACCAACTGAGGGGGCTGAATAAGAAGGGGAATCAGCTCACCTCTCTTTACCAGGCCTTCAGGTCTTCGCCAAGCTGTATTTGTCTATCATGTCTCCTTGCTGTCCTAAAGTGAAACCCATTTTTTTTTATTCATTCATGGGACATGGGCATCGCTGGGTGAGCTGAATTTATTGCCCATCCCTAGTTGCCCTTGGAGGGCAGTTGAGAGTCAAAGAGTCACAGAGGTTTACAGCACGGAAACAGGCCTTCAGCCCAACTTGTCCGTGCCACCTTTTTTTTTAAACCCCCTAAGCTAGTCCCAATTACCCGCATTTGCCTCCATACCCATCTTATCCATGTAACGGTCTAAATGCTTCTTAAAAGACAAAATTGTCCCCATCTCTGGCAGCTTGTTCCAGACACTCACCACTCTCTGCGTGAAAAAATTGTTTCTCTGGACCCTTTTGTATGTCTCTCACTGTAAACCTACACCCACTAGTTTTAGACTCCCCTTTGAGAAAAGATATTGACTATCTAGTTGATCTATGCCCCTCATTATTTTATGGGCTTCTATAAGATCACACCTCAGCCTCCTACATTCCAAAGAAAAAAGTCCCAGTCTATCCAGCCTTTCCTTATAACTCAAACCATCAAGTACCAGTAGCATCCCTGTAAATAGCTTATGCACTCCTTCTAGTTTAATAATATCCTTTCTATAATAGGGTGACCAGAACAAGACACAGTATTCTAAATGTAGACTTATCAATGTCTTATATAACTTCAACAACTCCTGTATTCAATGTTCTGATCAATGAAACCAAGCATGCTGCATGCCTTCTTCACCACTCTGTCCATCTGTGACTCCACTTTCAAGGAGCTATGAACCTGTACTCCTAGATCTCTTTGCTCTATAACCCTCCCCAACTCCCTACTATTAACCGAGTAAGTCCTGCCTTGCTTCAATCTACCAAAATGCATCACCTCGCATTTATCCAAAATTCCATCTGCCATTCATCAGCCCGTTGGCCCAATTGATCAAGATCCTGTTGCAATCAGAGATAACCTCCTTCACTGTCTACTAGGCCACCAGTCTTAGTGTCATCTGCAAGCTTACTAACTATGTCTCCGATATTCTCATCCAAATCATTAACATAAATGAAAAATAACAGTGGGCCTAGCACAGAACCTTGAGGCACACTGTTGGTCACAGGCCTCCAGTATGAAAAACAACTGTTTACAACCACCGACTGGCTTCTGTCATCAAGCCAATTTTGTATCCATTTAGCTACCTCGTACTGAATCCCATGAGATTTAACCTATGCAACTATCTACTACGCAGTATCTTGTCACGATCCATATAGAAAACATCAACTGCACTATCCTCTTCTATCTTCTTGGAAAAACCTTCAAAAACCTCAATCAAATTTGTAAGACATGATTTTCTACTCATAAAGCCTTGCTGACTGTTCCTAATCAGTCCTTGCGTCTCTAAATGCCCGTAGATCTTGTTTCTCAAAATACCTTCCAACAATTTACCCACCATAGATGTGAGACTCACTGGCCTGTAGTTCCCAGACTTTTCCCTGCAGCCCTTTTTAAACAAAGGCACAACATTTGCCACTCTCCAATCTTCAGGCACCTCACCTGTGACTGTTGATGATTAAAATATTCTGGCTAGGTGGCCTGTAATTTCTCCTCTAGCCTCCCACAGCATCTGAGATACATTTCATCAAGTCCCGGGGATTTATCTACCTTGATTCACCTAAAGACTTCCAGCATCTCCTTCTCTGTAACATGTCCTCAAGACATCAAGTTCCCTAACATCCATGCTTTTCTCAAATACTGATGAGAAATATTCATTTAGGATCCCACCCATCTCTTGTGGATCCATACAGAGATAATCTTGTTGATCTTTAAGAGGTCCTCCTTGCTTCCTTGTTACTTTTTTTGTATTTATAGGATCTCTTTGGATTCTCCTTTGCCTTCCTGCTAAAACAATGTCTTGTCCCCTTTTTGCCCTCCTGATTTCTCTCTTAACTCTACTCCTACACTCTCTATAATCTTCAAGGAATTCACTTGATCCCAGTTGCCTATGCATGTCATGTGCCTCCATCTTCTTCTTAACCAGGGCCTCAATATCCCAAATTATCCAAGATTTCCTACTTCTGCCAAACTTGTCCATCACTCTAAGAGGAACATGTTTACCCTGAACCCTGGGGTTAACACACTTGTGGAAGCCTCCCACTTATCAGATGTGCCTTTGCCTTCTCACAGACTCTTCCAATTAAGTTTTGAAAGTTCCTGATACCGTCAAAATTAGCTTTGCCCCAATTTAGGATTTTAACTTTTATGCCAGACCCATCATTCTCCATAGCTATCTTAAAACTAATGGAATTATGGTTACTGGACCCAAAGTGATCCCACACTGTCAACCAACCACATTGCTGTGACTTTGGAATTAAATGTAGGCCAGATCAGATAAAGAAGGCAGATTTCCTTCTCTAAAGGACATTAGTGAATCAGATGTGTTTTTCTGACAATGGACAATGGTCATCAATAGATTCTTAATTCCGGATATTTTTTATTGAATTCAAATTCCACCTCCTGCCATGGCATGATTCGAACCCAAGTCCCCAGAAAATTAGCTGCATTTCTGGATTGATACTCTGGAGATAACACCACTAAACCATCACCTCCCCATTCCTTCAATACAATCAATTGAAAATCTTCATTATTCAATCTCTCAAACTCTTTCAGCCATTGGTCTCCTCACAGATGCTCCATTCCTCTGACCTAACCTCTTGTCATTATTCTACTTCACCTGACCTTCAGCGGCCAGGCCTTCATCCCAATTGGTTAATGTTTAATTAATTTTGCCTGATAACTCTTGACTGCTCAGTGCATGTGGGTGCTTGATGGCCAGTGCAGACGTGATGGGCCGAAGGACCTCTTTTTGTTGCTGTAAAACTCTGCAGCTGGAATCTCAATGCCTCGTCCACCAGGGGAATCAGAGCGGGCAAGGGGGAAGACCATGGAAAGGTCCATTGACCTCGAGCGAGGCTTTATGGTTTTGGGGTGAACAAGGGTGTAAAATCCCGTCTTGTGATTCTGTAAAGTTCACAACAGTCAGGGTTGCGTTATTCAGTACAGCTATGTGTGTGCAGCGCGCGACCGTACTGTTATGGTTGACGGAAGGGAAAGACCCCAATTAGCTGACTACACAGATTATCAGAGAGAGAAAAACGAAGCCTATAAATAGCTTCTTTCAAGCTGTGATGATTTGAAGTTGAGCTGAATGATGGCCCAGGGGATTGAGGAAGAATAAAAGTGGAATCTCACTACTGAGTGGCCTAACTGCTGTGCAATATAATCCCCATTGACAGACTGAATTGGTACAAGGTCTACAATACTTGAGTGCAACCCCAATTTTAATTGCAAATAGGGAGAAGCAATTTGGTTCAAAAGTGGCTGTAGAAGGAAGTTCTTTAGGAGAGCCAGTTATCACAGCCTCCATCATTCAAGGACTGCTGCGTGTTACATTGTTAGTTGTGTCAGCACAGTGGTTAGCGCCGCTGCCTCGCAACACCGGGGACCCGGTTTCAATTCTGGCCTCGGGTCACCCTCTGTGTGGAGTCTGCACATTCTCCCTGCGTCTGCGTGGGTTTCCTCCGGGTGCTCCAGCTTCCTCCCACAGTCCGAAAGGTGCGCGGTTTAGGTGAATTAGCCGTGCTAAATTGTCCCTAATGTCAAGGGGATTAACAGGCTAAATATGTGGGGTTACAGGAATAGGGCCTGGGTGGGAATGTGGTCGGTGCAATCTTGATGGGCTGAATGACTTCCTTCTGCGCTGTAGGGATTTCTACAAGAAAGCAAACACTCAACAATTTAAAAAGCTGTCAGGAAAGATCAGGGGTGAGATTCTCTGACCTTGCAGCATAATACACATCCTCTATGTGTATCATGCTGGTGGGAGGTGGCACGTTGTTTGCTAGTAGCAGAATCCCCTGGTCCCACCACTATCGATGGGATTTCCCACTGACATTGCCCCATGCCAGCGGAGAGGGGTTCCACTGCCAGCGGGAGTGGAGGATCCCGCCAGTGTGAGTGGTCAGAAAATTCCGGCCCTGCTTTGTGGGGGCACCCCCCCCCCTTTCCCCAAACAGAGATATTGTGACAGCAATGAGGAGCAGGACGAGAGTACCATTGCTCCAATTAGTCAGGACTCTGCTCTCAATCCCCCTCTCCACCAAACCCATTTGATGGTGTAAGTATTCTCTCTAGAATCAATGTCACTTGCTCCTCACACTACTGTGCACCGCACAACAGTATTGGTATCGGAATTGTGCAAAAACTCCACACAGATTTCTCTGGCCATGCTGATCTAAAAGCTGGAAATTCCCGCTCAACCATCAGTGGGATTTCACATTCTCTGCAACCCACCCACTAAGATTCCGGTGGTGGGCAGGATGGGAGAATTTTGGCCTTTAAGTGTAAAATGAAGGGAATGAGGGAAAGGAGGATTTGCATTTATATAGCGCCATTCGCTATTTGAGGATAACTGAAAGCCACCGTTCCACCCCCATATATGGGTTATAAACTGTGTCTTAAAGGGGAAGAGAGTTCCTAAATGTTTGTCCTTGTGGGTGCCACTGACAATTAAAGCCAGCACGTAATACCCATCCATTATTGCCCTTCAAACTGACTGGCATACAGGGCCATTTCACAGAGGGTGGGTAAAATTCAACTACATTGCTGAGGCCCCGGAGTCACGTGTGGGATAGGCCAAGTGAGGATGGCAGATTTCCTCACTGGAAGATGTTAGTGATTTTTTTTTTCCCAACAATTTGGTAGCTTCCTGATCATTATAAATAAAACTTGTATTTAATTCCAAATTTATTAATGAATTAAATTTAAATTCTCTACGTTGCTGGGATTTGAACTTACATTCCTTCAGCATAATCCCAATAACATTACCATTATGTTACCACTCCCTGAGACAAACAATTGGAGAGGAAATCATTTGGCTTATTAAACCTGCACTGGCAAAAACTCCATCCAGGTCCTATCCCCATAACCCCACGCATTTACCCAGCTAATCCCCTGATACTAGGGTCAATTTACCATGGACAGTCAACCTAACATGTACATTTGGACTGTGGGAGGAAACCGGAGCACCCAGAGGAAATCCACACAGACACGGGGAGAATATACAAGTTCCACATAGACAGTAACCTGAGGCAGGAATTGATCGCAGGTTCCTGGTGCTGTAAGATGGCAATACTTGATCACTGTGCCACCATGCTGCCCTTCAGGGATTTGTGTCTGGATCTCTGAAAGCTTGATCATAAGGGATGGAGTGAGGGATGTGCATAATATACAAGAGACCAAAGTTGAGGAAACATTGCACTTTGTAGGGCCTGAAGGGCAAAAGAGATTACACTTACTACTTAGCACTGCTGCCTCACAGCACCAGGAAAATTGATTCAATCCCGGCTTTGGGTGATTGTCTGTGTGGTGTTTCCATGTTCTTCCCACGTCTGGGTGCTCCAGTTTCCTCCCACAGCCCAAATGTACAGGTTATGTTGACCCTAGTATCAGGGGATTACCTGAGTAAATGTGTGGGGTAATGGGGATAGGACCTGGGTGAGTTTATTGCCAGTGCAGGTTCAATAAACCAAGTGATTTCTTCCCCAACCCATTTTGCCTCAAGGAGTGGTAACATAATGGTAATGTTATTGGGTTTATGCTGAAGGAATATAAGTTCAAATCCCAGCAACGTTAATACCATAGATTAACCATGGTAAATCTATGATGTTATGGGATAGTGGGGAAGACAGGGCCTGGTTGAGATGATTTTTCAGTCAATATAGATTCGATGGACTGGATGACCTTGTTCTACACTGTAGGATTTCTATGAATCTGTGACATGATTCTATAATCAGGATGTTTTCTCTATGGGCGGCAGAGTGGTTAGCACTGCTGCCTCACCGAGCCTTCAATTCAATTACTGGCTTGGGTCACTATCTACGTGGAGTTTGCACGTTCTCCTTGTGTCTGCATGGGTTTCCTCCTGGTGCTCCAGTTTCCTTCTACAGTCCAAAGGTATACAGGTTAGGTGGATTGGTCATGCCAAATTGTCCCTTAGCTAAGGTAAATGTATGGGGTTATGGATAGCACATGGATGGGATTGTGGTCAGTGCAGACACGATGGGCTGAATGGCCTCCTTCTGTACTGTAGGGATTCTATGGCGGTTAATTTTCATTCTAAAGCTCTTTGTTTTTCTCTTTATGACCGTTTTTACTGTTGCAGCCAGTTCCATTTCTGCCAGGAAATTAAGGTGGAAATTAATTCCATCTTCAAAAGGCACAAACAGCTTAGTTGCCAAAATAGTTGGCCAGTTATACATGCCTTTCTAACTGGCCTCTCGGAGATAGCAAATGGCTCGCGTTAGCTGTCCACTATAACCTGATGGTGAAAATAGTAACAAGGAAGTCCATCAAATTTATTTTCTCTAACTGAGCCAAAAAGACATGAAGTTGCCTCAGCACAGAGCTGTTTCTTAAATAACTCCAGGGTTTTAATGCCTCCACTGCAAGGTGCAGATATTGATCACTCCTGGGTCAGGTTTGCTTTTGTGTGATATTGTGAATAGCAAGTTGGGCACTTGTTTCTGAGCAATTTGCTTAGAACAGCACATGCTGGGATAATCTCCATCAGTGACCTGCCAGCTGGACTGACCCTGTGAGCTTTCACGTTTGGTAAAGATCAAATATTATTTTTCAAATTTCAGACAAAATTAGAACGAGGTATTTCACAAAGTTTAAAAGGAAGGGATTAAACTGTAGCAAAAGAATGGCCCTTCCACCAAGGATAAGTAAAATCTTGGGCTTGTTTATTTAAATGATATGCTTGCTTTCTCGTGCTAGCATGCTAGGTATCTGCACAATATACTCACATGATTTTAAAAGTAGGATGAAATGAATCTCTTTCTACTCTACTGCACCTCCAACCATCAGTATAGAATCCATCAATGGCCTGCAATATTGTTCAAGTCAGTATTGTTTTGATACAGGAATCAACCTTCTTACTGTTAAGATCTAAAATCTCCAAGATGTTTTGTGAAGTAAACCTAGTCCCTTTGTTTTACATTTAAATTTGGCATTAAGGTGAGAATAAGATGGTTCACTCCAGGTATGACTCAAGTAATCCACTTGGCATCTTTTACTAAAGAAAGTTTATTGAAGAATGCAGACGTAATAAAACAAAAAGAATTAGCATAACTTTTACCAATTGCAAGACTTAAACATGACACAGTATAGCTATCTTAACAGCTAGCTATCTCTGATGTTCCACTTGAAAGGCAATACCCCATAGACATACCTCTCTTCAGAGTTAATTAGCATTAAAAAAGTACCCTCCTGTGATACCAGATTTAATATCTACAGACAGAAATCCAAACAGCCATTTTCAGAGAAGGATAAACCCTCAGGATAGCAAAACAGGAAAGTCAACTTCATCTCAAGCAGCTTCCAGACTTCAGACTTCAGAGACAGGAAAGCATAAATTCCCCTCTGAATCTTCCAAAATATCTGAAAAACAAAGCTGGAATTCTCTGTGAAAGCATAGCTGCCTCCAGTCACATGACCTAACCTGTCAATAATCTCAATCGAGCTCTACTCTGCAATTCCAGGAGAACATTAAGACACCAGAATACTGCATTAGTACAGATTAAAACTAACATGATATCAACAATACTGCTTCAATAACAATGGAGGACACCAGATGCAGATGAAATGGTTCCAACAAAATGCCAGGGACTGCTAGGGACATCCTGCAGAGAAACATGATTAGGATACATTCCTTAAAGGCACAGTATCATCACACATTTGAGAATCGGCAATTATTGGAACACAAAGCGTTGGAGTAAGAAAGTGGTCAAGGGGGCAGTCGGGGGCAGGAGATAGGAATGAGTGGATAAGACTGCAGAAAAATTGGATGCTTATTTCATCACTATTCAAAATGTGTGCCAGAATCTAGATTGATTGGTGTTGAAGATTGGACCAGCTCCATCAAAGCGGCTACTATCTTGCAGTAAATCAGTGCAGAAAGAAGCCCTTCGGCCCATCGAGTCTGCACCAAACACAAATCCCACTCAGGCCCTACATATTATACCAACTAATCCCTCTAACCTACGCATCTCTGGACTGTGCACTGTGCACTATTTTTGCACTGTGGGAGGAAACTGGAGCACCAGGAGGAAACCCATGCAGACATGAGGAGAATGTGCAAACTCCACACAGATGAACCAGGAATCGAACCCAGGACCCTGGAGCTGTGAAGCAGCAGTGCTAACTGCTGTGCTACCGTGCCGCAGTATTGGCATTTTTCTCAATTTATTTCTTTTCATTTCCAGATTAAATCGTGCAAGGAAACTTGCTCAGAGCTGATCCCGGGATGTTGACACAACTCTGCTATATCTCTGCTGGATGGATGGGCAGTGCTGCCAGGCTTTATGATTCTATTGCAAACAGAAGGTCATCTCTTCCATTCAACACTGAGTCTGTTAAAACCAAGCCGTGCCCCCTGCAGAATGAATCAATAAATATTGAGATCACATGGCCCAAGCAGCAGGATCCTATTCATGGAGGTTGATTCTATTGCACACGAGTATCAAAGTGAAAGTGAGCTCAGCATCTCTGAGGAGTGTTATCCATTCATGCTCTACAACCTATACTTCTATCTGCCCAGAGCTGCAAGCTCCTGCAGCAATAGTATTGATTTGTGATGTTACCCTGTGTACAGACGAGATACTATTACTGTTTAAGAGTTAAGCAAATTACTCTGCTTTGTCAAATCAACTCCCATGTTAGCATTTCAAAAATATTGCTCTCGAAAATGAGATTTAAGAAAAAAAAATTATCCTTGAGCACTTAGGCCCGAATTTTCGAGAAAGTGGAAGGGTTCCGTACCTTAGTCAAAACCATGCTCTCCAAACCCCAGGAGCAAAAATGGACGGGGAAGGATACAGGGAGGCTTCACCAGGGGTGGAACGAAGCCCGACTGTATTTCATACACCTGCACTTGGTGGAAGCAGCAACATATTGGAAAGTGCAGCTGCCTTCACTCAGAAGCAGTTTCTAAATTTCTGTCACCCACGTTTCTAAGATATGATGCTTGGATTTTAAGAATTTGAGGAGGCTTTATTCGGGTTCTTTGAAGAACTCTTTGGGAAAAGTCAGGTGTCTCTTTGAGGTTGTTAAAACTAGACATGAATGTCTGTAAAAAGTGGATATTGCCTGTCCAGCTGTTAAGTCATTTAAATCCCCTGCAATTTAAAAAAAATACAGCTTACTTTGTCTTTCAGTTGGAAAGATATTTGTGCTTGCAATTATGACAGATGCTTCTTGACATGCACCTGAGATTATCATTATGGTACGACTGCTATTTGACTTCTTCTACAACCTATCACAATTACAGTGAAGGGCTTGAAAGTTCAACAGTTTGATTTGCAACTCCAAATGGCCAAGCAGGAATTCCCTGTCTTTGTTGTGAAAATATGAATACAAATGTTTGTTTCTGTAAGGGATTACAAGCTTGAAGGGATTTAAGTACCCTGATTTTTCTTTTATATACGGTGAAGTCTTTTATATACTTAAAATGTCATTTTATTTCACCTCCTGAGGTCTGCCCATGGTAGGCACTGTTGCCATGGACTGTGTGAGGTGGGGATTGAGGCATGAGTTGGCGCTTAGTTGGCATAGAGGCTAACAAGGACTGTGGGGATGAGTGAGAGCCATGGGTTACCATGGTAAGAAGGGCTAGTGGAGGTTGAAGTGCATGAAATCATGAATTGACATGAATTGTGAAGGGGGAGTGTTGGGGGGAGGGTGGTGATGAGGGCTATAGAGTCTTTCTGTTTTCATTATATCTGGTACAAAGTCCCAAAGAACCAAAGTGAGCCTTTTAAACAGCATATCCTGACACTTAGCAATTTCCATAGCTGTCTCTGCACTGTTACGTGCCCCCAGAAAGAATGTCTCTCCAAAGTCAGGCTTTGTAAAATTGTAAAATTTCCTAACCCTTGTGCACTTAATTTGGGAGAAAATATTCAGGTCTTCATCTACACTTTAAATTAATAATGATTGCATTTAGAAATAAATCAGTGCAATAAACAATCAAAATCTTCTATCAGCTTCATCCCAGGATGGTGTTACAAAGTTTGCTGTCATCCATCTCCCTGGAAACAGGCTTTTGAAGAAATTTAATACACACAATCATTTCAGTTTAGCCTCGACTGACATTTTTTAATTCTAAGAAATCAAATGTTCACAACCGAGGAAATGCCTGTAACTCATTTCTCTTTTCTACTTTCGCGGAAGACTAATGGAATTTGGGATATCCACTGCGACACTCAACAACTTTTACAGATACAGTATAGAAAGTATCTTTTCTGGTAGTATTACAGCTTGGTATGTCTCCTGCTCTGCCCAAGACTGCCAGAAACTACAAAGCATTATGAATGAAGGACAATCCATCACGCAAACCTATCTCCCATCCATTGACTTTATCTACGTTTCCTCCTGCTTAGGCGAAGCAGCCAGCATAACTAATGACTCCACGCACCCCAGACATTCTCCCTTATACCTTCCTCCATTGAGAAAAAGATACAAACGTCTTTGGTTACAACTCAAGAACAACTTCTCTGCTGCCATCAGACTTCTGAATGGACCTACCTCACACTAAGTTGATCTTTCTCCACACCCTAGCTATGACTATAATATTACATTTTGCATTCTCTCCTTCCCTTCTCTATGAACAGTATGCTTTGTGTACTGCGCAAAAAACAATACTTTTCACTGTATGCTAATATATGTAACAATAATAAATCAAATCAAAAAAAAGGATCGAGAAAAGGGGCTTATTTAGTTCAAAACTTTGGAAGTCACTTGTCCAAAGCAACTTTGAGTGGGCACAGACAAGCTGAGAATTGTTTGCAAAGCACTAATGGATCATTTCTTCCGGGTGCTCCAGTTTCCTCCTGCAGTCTAAAGATGTGCAGATTAGGTTGATTGGCCATGCTAAGTTGCCCCTTAGTGTCCTGAGATGCGTAGGTTAGTGGGATTAATGAGTAAAATATGTAAGGAAATGGGGGTAGGGTCTGGGTGGGATTGTGTTCGATGCAGACTTGATGGGCCGAAGGGCCTTTTACTGCACTGTAGAATTCTATGATTCTATGATTTGCCACAAGTGGCCCATGGTGCAGTGGTTGGCGCTGCTGCCTCAGAGTGCCAAGGACCAGGCTCAATTTTGGCCTCCAATCACTGCCTATATGTTGTCTGCACATTCTACCTGTGTCTGCATGGGTTTCCTTCAGATGCTCCAGTTTCCTTCCATTCTTCAAAGATATGTGGGTTACAGGATTGGACGATGCTACATTGCCTCATGGTCTCAGGGAGATAAGCAGGGTAAATATGTGAGATTACAGGGAGAGGGCAGGTGTGGGATTATTGTCGATGTAGGCTTGATGGGCCCAATGGGTTCTTTCTACACGGTAGGGATTCTATGAATCTATTAATATCCCTGAGACAGAGATGAAACACTGAGGTGATCTTGTAACTTCACAATACAGCGAGAAAAGCTGATTACTGGGGAGGTCAGGGAAGAAGTCACTAATGACATATAATAGCCACCTAGACAGTTGCTGGTCATCAAGTTCCATCCCCCTAAGTGGCTTTGCTACTAGAACCCCTATTATTTATAGAATGAATTCTGCCAGATTCCTACTGTAACTCCAGAGGGATCCGGTGGTTCTCATTGGGACCTGAATAATTCCAGGATCTTCTGGTTCATCAGATTTCCACTCTGAACCAGAAGGTTCCAATTCCCTGGCATTGTCATGACCCAGCATGAAGAAGTGTACTTCAAGGAAAAATTGGACGCCAAAACGTACTGGCTGATCTCAAGGTTTGTATAAGTCCATGGTTCTCCTTTTAATAAAGTGATGAGCCTCTACATACTTTAACATTCTCATAAGCACTGTATTACTTTCTGAGACACAGTGGTTAGCGCTGCTGTCTCACAGTGCCAGGAACCCGGGATCAATTCCAGCCTCGGGTCACTATCTGTGCCGAGTTTATATGTTCTACCTGTGTCTGTGTGGGTTTCCTCTGGGTGCTCCAGTTTCCTCCCACACTCCAAAGGTGTGCAGGTTAGGTGGATTGGCCATGCTAAATTGCCCCTTAGTGTTCAAAGATATATAGGCTAAGGGGATTAGTAGGGTAAACGTGTGGGGTTACAGGGATAGAGAGGAGTGCTCCATCGGAGAGTCGGTGCAGACTCGATGGGCTGAATGGCCTGCCTCTGCATAATATGGATTCTGTGATTCTACAGTTGGGTCAAATCATTGACCAGTACTAGCCCTATCCAATCAGGGTTCTTCCTTTGCACTAATATTGAGGAAAGCACAATTGTAGCAAGAATGGCTTCATGGGAAAGTTATCAGTAATTCTGGTCTCATTTCAGTCTTCTCCGTGTTCTCTTACAAGTTATCCGCCTTGAGTGAATTGGATCACCCCCATCACATGGTTGCCAATTAATGTCACTGGCTGGAGACTTCAGCCCTTACTGTAGGATGGCATTTCAATTCAGGGCTGAGGGAGTGAAGAAGTCTCGCACTTTGGGGATAGCAAACAGCAGATAAGGGCAGAAGAAAGCAAGAGTTCAGTCAGTGAGCTGCATCAAACAGCAAGGCCCTAGATCAGGGAACTGGTGGTGTGATGGAATTTTCACTGGAGTAATAATCCAGCGATGCAGGGTAGTATTTTGGGAAACTGGGTTCGAAACCCACCACAGCAGATGGAGAAATTTTAATTCAACGTGAAAAAAAAATCTGGAAATAAAGACCTGATGATGACCATGAAACTGTTGGGTGGCAAAACGGCATCGTGCTTGGCAGTGCTGCCTCCCAGCGTCAGGGATCCAGGTTCGATTCCCACCTTGGTGCTTGTTTATGTGGAGTTTGTACATTCTCCCAGTGTTTGCTTGGGTTTCCTCCAGGTGCTCCACTTTCCTCCCACAGTCGAAAAATACATAAGCTAGAGGGATTGGCCATGCTAAATTGTCCCTTATTGTCCCAAGATTTGTTGGTTAGGTGGATTGGCCATGCTAAATTGTCCCTCAGTGTCCCAAGATCTGGAGATTGGCCATGATAAATTGCCCTTTAGTGCTCAGAGATGTGTAGTTTAGTTGGATTAGCCATGCTAAATTGTCCCTTAGTTTCGAAAGATATGCAGGTTAGGTGGATTAACCATGGATAAATTGCACATTAATGTCCCAAGATTTATAGGTTAAGGGGCTTAGTGGGGGAAATGCTTGGGGATATGGGGTAAGCTTGGGGAAGAGTTAGTGCAGACTCAATGGGCTAAATAGCCTCCTTTTGCACTGTAAGGATTCTATGATTGCTGTAAAAACCCATCTACTGTCTGAACCTGGTCTGACCTACATGCAACTCCAGATCCAAAGCAACAGACTCTTAAATACCCTCTCAAATGACCTAGCAAGCCATTCAGTTCTGATGGGTAAGTGGGGTTTGGCAAAAAAGTTGGCCCAGCTAACTGTGCCCACATTCCATGAATGAGCTTATAAAATGAGTATAAGAGAAGGGCATAATGGAGAACACTACTATATTCTTTGAATAATTCCATGGGATCTTTGACACCCATGTGAGAGAGGATATAATGTGTCACACAACGGACAGCACTTTCAATAATGCTGCACTCCCCACTGCGATGGAGTGTCAGCTGAGAATTTGTGTTCAAGTCTTGGAGTTCTGTATTGTTAGTTGTGTCAACTTTGGGCAAGATGTTCAACGCAGGTGCTCCAGTGACATTACTTTAAAGAAAAGATCTATTTGGTGGGCTGGCTAATATTTAACACTAAACCAAGGTTAGTAAAACAGATTATCTGGTCATTATTACTTTGCTCTTTGTGGGGGCTTACTGTGCACAGGTAGACTACTGTATTACTTTTACAATATAACAGTGGTTGTTCTCATGGATAAATTTTAGGTATTATCTTTAATTGCCCCTGATCATTGTATGTGTGTGCCTTCTCAGAGAAAGTGCAGAGAAAGTGAGTACTTTTTAAATGGCCCAGCAGCAAGTTTTTGGTAGTTTAAAAGGACTGTTTTCACACTTTTGTCATGAAGGTTCCTAAAGTAACTGGGTGACACAGCTGCCTCACAGCGCCAGGAACCCGGGTTCGATTCTCGGCTTGGGTCACTGTCTGTGTGGAGTGTGCATGTCCTCTCCGTGTCTGCATGGGTTTCCTCCTGTTTGCTCTCACAATCTGAAAGGCGTGCTGCTTGGGTGCATTGGCCGCGCTACATTCTCGCTCAGTGTACCCGAACAGGTGCCAGAGTGCGGTCACCAGGGGATTTTCACAGTAACTGGAATATATGTCTGCTTGTAACAGTAATGAATACACTTTATTGTAAACCTTACTCTCACTCTCTCATACACACTCAGAACAAGAAACCGATAAGGGTATAAGCAATATTTATTAAAATAAACTGGATTGCAGCCCGCATTTTGATGCACATCTCTTATTAAATAGTAGCACTGATACATGGTCTGAATGAAGGCTTTGATATGTCTTAGCCATGGAGATCGATCTGATGAATCCTGGTTTCACAAGAAAGTTTGAAGATGTAACTTGAAGGGAAGAAGAGATTATTTATTTTTCACAACACTGCATTGTGGCCATTTTTTTTTGCTGAATCTGGTTGATTACAGCAATGAGATCGTTCTGCTTGCTGGTCTCTCTCTCTCAGAGTTGACAAAGTTCTATCATGGAGTTCTGTCTACTTGTAGCAGTTGGCAACATCTTATCAAGGTGTAAAGATGGGTTGCTATATTGCGTGAATGGTTCACAAGAATGGTCCACAATGATCCTTGGAATGGACAGCTTGTTGTATGAGGAACGGTTGAGGACTCTGGGTCTAGAAGTTTAGAAGGATGAGGGGGGATCTTATTGAAACTTACAGGATAATGCGAGGCCTGGATAGAGTGGATGTGGAGAGGATGTTTTTACTAGTAGGAAAAACTAGAACCAGAGGGCACAACCTCAGGATCGATCCTTTAAAACAGAGATGAGGAGGAATTTCTTCAATCAGAGAGTCGTGAATCTGTGTGATTCGAATCCGGGTCCCCAGAACGTTAGCTGAGTTTCTGGATAAATAGTCTAGTGATAATACTACAGGGCCATCATCTCCCTCCTTTACGACTGAATGATTGACCTCTGATGAAAGATCTTCCAGGCTCGAAACATTGGCTGCATTTTCCCTCCACGGAAAGGTGCCGTCAGACCTGCTGAGATTTTCTGTTTCAGTTTCAAATCCCAGAATCCGCAGCGTTTCACGTTTAGCTGCGAAGCGACTGAAATTGGAGAAACTCAAACACGGTCATTGGATTTATTCAAATGAAACTGAGAGAGGCTTTTGACGATGGGGTCAAAGGTTCTGAGATGGAAAGGAAGGGGGCTGATTGACGGCAAAACAGAAATGAGACCACGGCGACATCAGCCCCGGATTTCATTTAAGGATGGAACAGACTCAAAGGGCTGATTGGCCTATCCCTGCTCCTCGATCTTACGTTTCCAGATCAGCTTTGGAGCACAACGCAGACAATCATAGAATCACAGAATCTCTACAATGCAGAAGGAAGCCATTTGGCCCATTGAGTCTTCAGTCCCATCCAGGTCTTGCCCCCTTAACTGCATATATTTACCCTGCTAACCCATCTGACACTAAGGAGCAACTTAGCATGGCTGATTCACTTAATCTGCATGCCTTTGGAGCGTGGGAGGAAACAGGAGCACCCGGAGGAAACCTGAGCAGATGCGGGGAGAACGTGCAAACTCCACACAGACAGTGACAGGAATGAACTCGGGTCCCTGGCGCTGTGACGCAGCGGTGTTAACCGCTGTGCCGGAACCCAGAGAATTGTAGGCCTGGAGATTACCAAGATGGAGGTGGAGGGGAGGAGGGGGGTTTGGTGTGGGTGAGGTCAGGCCGCAATTATTGAGGGAGTGCAGCAAAGGTTTACCATTCTGGTGATGGTGAGACTGATGCGTGAGGAGAGATTGACTAGTTTTAAGATTGGTTTCGCCGGAGTTCAGGCGAATAAGGAGGGATCTCATAGAGACTTATAAAATTTTAACAGGACTAAACAGTATAGATATAGGAAGGATGTTTTCAATGGTGTAGGGGGAGTCCAGAATGAGGGGATCACAGTCTAAAGGATTCAGGATAGAGCATTTAGGACAGAGATGAGGAGACATTTCTTCACGCAAAAAATGGTGAGCCTGTGGAATTCATTACCACAGGAATAACTGATGCTAAAGCAGTGAATGTATTCAAGAGATGGCTGGATATAGAACTGGGATTAAAGGTTATGGGGAGAAAGCAGAATTGGGCTATTGAGCTGGATGATCAGCCATGATTGTGATGAATGGCGGAGCGGACTCGAAGGGCCGAATGGCCTCTTCCTGCGCCTATCTTCTATGTTTCTATGTAATTGTAACAAAAAAGTGAACATTTTTTAACTTGAGGCATTGTGAACATGTACCGGTGAGTGTAGGCAGGGAGAGCGAGGTCGGTCACCTGCAGCAGAGTTTAGCAGGAGCTCTCATGATTAGGTAGAGGTACCAGCATCAATTCTAAAGGTCACATGTAGTGTGTCGGAGTGTTTTGGCTGTGGTTAGGCCCAAATAAAAGCAGAGATGGTTCATGTGGCAGAGATGGTGAGAGAGTGAGGCAAACTCAGGACAGGGTTAACGAACTAGGATTCATTCAGGGTCAATGAACAATCACACCACTGATGGAAAATTCAATTGTTCCAGTCTTAAAATTGCACTCACAGTAACTCCCGTATTATCAGGCCTTTCATTTGCAAACTGCATTCACTATTAATCTGCGAAACCTTGACTCTCGGTTTCCTCATTTTAAATCGCACATTTATGAGACCTTCAATTTAATGCACACTTTGTTAAAATCCCATAAAGCACTCGACAGTGAAGAACAGTATTGCAATAATGGTAAAGTGAACCTGCGTTGAGCTGAAAATTAAAGGCGTTTCCCAGAACTGTAACCTGTCGATCAAAAGGCAGCGTTATTCTCCGTGATTCCTGCTGCTGATCTTAGAGAGCAGCCCAGGATAAAGAGAACCATTTCCTCGGCAGGGGAAATTGTCATTGGAAAGCCAGAAAGAAATGAAGAAAGAATGAAACTCATCCACCATCTCAGAACATCTTAATACATTTTACTACCAATGGGGTACTTTGAGAAGTGAAGTCAATACAGGGATGTAGAAAACATGGAAGCCAATTTACACACGAGGTTTCACAAACCAGCTACAGGGTGGGCAACACAGTGGTTAGCACTGCTAGGGACCCGGGTTCAATTCCAGCCTCAGGTCACTACCTATGCAGAGATGCACGTTCTCCCCGTGTCTGCATGGGTTTTTGCAAAGGGTGGTGAATCTCTGAAATTCTCTGCCCATTGAAGTGTTGGAGGTTACCTCATTGAATATATTTAAGTCATGGGTAAATAGATTTCTGATAGACAAGGGAATTAAGGGTTATGGGGAGAAAGCGGGAAAGTGGAACTGATCCATTTCAGATCAGCCACGGTCTTATTGAATGGCGGGGCAGGCTCGAAGGGTGAGATGGCCAACTCCTGCTCCTATTTCTTATGTTCCCATGATCTTATGTTTCCTCTGAGTTCTCTGGTTTCCTCCCACAACCCAAAGATGTCATGGTTAGGTGGACAGACCATGCTAAATTTCGCCTTAGTATCAGGGGGACTACCTAGTGTAAATATGTGGTGTAACAGGGATAGGGCCTAGGCAGAATCATTGTCGGTACAGGCTTAATGGGCCAAATGGCCTCTTTCTGCACTGTAGGATTCTAAGGTGAATGACCAGGTAATTTATATTAAAGCTCTTGTCTAAAGAATAAACTCTGATTTGATCTATTATTGTCAAATGTATTGATATACAGTGAAAAGTATTCCTCCTTGCAAGGTATACAGTCAAAGCATACCATTCATAGAGTACATAGGGGAGAAGAAAAGAAGAGAGTATGGAATGTAGTGTTACAGTATTCGCTAGGGTTTGAGAAAGATCGACTTCATATGAGGTTAGTTCATTCAAAAGTGTAATGGCAGCAGAGAGAATTTTTTTTAGGTTTGTTTTATTTGTGTCACAAGTAGACATACGTTAACACTGCAATGAAGTTATTGTGAAAATCCCCCAGTTGCCACACTCTGGCATCTGTTTGGGTATACTCAGGGAGAATTTAGCCTGGTCAATGCACCTAGGCAGCACATCTTTCAGACTGTGGGAGAGAACTGGAGCACCTGGAGGAAACCCACGCTGACACAGGGAGAATGTGCAAACTCCATATAGACAGTGATCTAAATCAAGAATCGAACCCAGGTCCTGGAACATGTGAGGCAGCAGTGTTAACCACCGTGTCGCTGTTAATGTAACCTCCAGTGGCATTCCGATGTCTCCAACACCCTGTCGCTGTTCCAACTCACACAATTATTCAAAATTTTTTTTTGTGCGGACAACATTCTGCTTAAGAAGGGTGCGAAGGAAATCCAGTTCTTAGTGTGTGAAAACAGCTCTTGATGGAAAGGATTGGTAATGATTCACACCCAGCTTTCTATAATCCTCACCCCACAGTTTAATTCCCAATTATTAGCCTTTCTCGCCCTAAGATCTTTGTAAGACAAGGTGATTGGTGTCACAAACAGCTATTGAACCTCTGCCTTCTGTCCCTGAAACTTTGCAATATCATTGAATTACTCGCCTTTGATATAATGTCTGTCTCTAATGGTTTACTGTGTGATACTAGCAGTGCTGCCAGTTTATATTAGACACAAAGGATAGCACTTGATAAAGGAGCAGGTTCAACCTCTGTCAGCATCTGTCTGATCTGTCACATCCACCCCTATTCAGTTGGAGAACCCGTCATCTTGTTTGTAATTACACCCGACTTTCCTGATGTAGCTTTCTGAGCTCCTCATTAATGCTGTATGATCAATCAAGCCTTGAAGCACAGGATCAGACAACTAGGAAGCAAATGGGTGCTTAGGTGTCATGCACAATTACTGTAGCTGTGAGGAACAAAAATGACCTTATTAATGCTTTTGGGGTATTCCACGGATGTAATAGCTTGAGCAATTCACTGCAATTATGCAAGAAAAGAGTAAGGGATCCTGTGTATGTGGAATCCTCTTGCTTCAGTCTACGCAAAGACTTTATTTTAAGATATTTCAGCCTCCATACAATGACATTTAAATGCTAGCCTATAGGGGGTTAACTAACTCTGCTTAGCTAAATGATTGTAGCTAGCTTGACTATATGTAAAATCAGGAGGCATGATGGGTTAGCTAAGTATTGACTGCATTCCTGAATGGTACACAGTGCAGGCAAGCAACAGTCTCCCATAACAGCAGCTGCAAAGATTGTTTTTCAAGACATAGACAGCCTGCAAAAAATGCTTCCAATAACATGATAAGGGTTGAAATATAGATACGGATATTAGCGTGTTTCAGTTCAGTTCAGTTCAGTAGAGGGTCTGGTTGAAAAGCCGATCTCTAAGTTCACTTTTCTTTTGCTTCTATCTTTTAAGTTCTTTTCAATAAAAGAAAACCCTTTTAAAACTCATTTCTTCAAACGAATGATTGGACCCAACAAAGAGTCAACCTAATCTCTTAACAGATATCAAAGCACAGAGCAATAGTCATGTACCTACAAACACCTCACTAGTCATGAGTGGGAAGTTCACCACGAGGTTTAATAAGAAACAGATTGTCAGAGACTTGAGTTTTCTGCAGTTTATTCCAACGGTGACTGATGGAGGTTCCAGCTGTAAAGCATCAATGGTAGCTTCAAGATGGCTGCCAGAAGTAATCCCAGGGTAGTCAGGGAAACCAACTGAGATGCTGAAAGGGGGGAAATTGGTAATGTTGGTATTCTAGAATGGTGAGGTCTCTGTCATTGAAACCTGTGTTGCGAAGTACTTTGTACTTGACCCAATTTTAAAGAATATTGCTTCAGACTACAGCAGAACTGAGAGCTCTGGGTGGGAAGGTCTCTGATTTTCAAGATGGCTGACAAGACAAGTGGTCTCCTATTTAGTCCCCAAATGTACACCTATTACTTTCAGTGACCAGTAGGATACAGGCAATGCACTGTTGAATCAGCAGAGGAAGTGTGCTCCTACATGTCATATTGCTGATGCGGGATATAATTTGTGCATCAGTAATGAATGAATGAAGACACTTCAAGCTCGCAGCCATTACTGCCACAAAGTTACTTCCTCGCTGCACCTTAGAGAATACCCAAAACAGGTCTTTGTCTTCATAATCTGAGCAAGGTGTGAGGCAGAAACTAACATGATGACGCAGTAGTTAGAATTGCAGTCTCACAATACCAGGGGCCTGGGTTCAAATCCAGCCTTGGGTTACTGGCTGTGGAGTTTGCACATTCACCCCATGTCTGTGTGGGTTTTCTCCCACAGTCCAAAAATATGCAAATTGGATTGATTGGCCATGCCAACTTGCTCCTTAGTGTCAGCAGGATTCGCAGGGTAAATGCATAACTTTAAATGTTTGCAATTTAAAATTTCAGTTAATTTCTTAATATTTATTTCTTGATTTGATTTGATTTATTATTGTCATATGTACTGTAATACGTTCAAAAGTATTGCTTTTTTGTGTATGATATATACAAAGTATACTATTCATGTTGTGTACATAGGGGAGAAGGAAAGGAGAGAGTGCAGAATATAGTGCTACAATCATAGTTAAGGTGTAGAGAAAGATCAATTTATTGAATGGTAAGTCCACTCATAAGTCTGACAGCAAAGGGAACAAGCTGCTCTTGAGTCGGTTGGTACGTGACCTCAGACTTTTGTATCTTTTTCCCGACGAAAACAAGAGGGAGGGAATGAATTTCTGGGGTGCTTGCAATCCTTGATTGTGCTGGCTGCTTTTCCCAAGGCAGCAGGAATTGTAGCCAGTGTCAATGAATGGGAGGCTGTTTTACTTTCTTGGACTGGGCTTCGTTCACAACCCTTTGTAGTTTCTTGCATCCTGGTCTGGCAAGAGCCATACCAAGCTGTGATACATCAGAAAGGACGCTTTCCATGGTGCATCTGTAAAAGTTGACAGTAGATGGAAGGCTCGTTTGCATGTTGTAAAATATTCATATGACTTCTTAGTATTTTAGAAGCCATTAAACAATTACAAATGTCCAATTATCAATAGTTGAGCACCCAAGGTCAATCCTTCCTACCTCTCCCTCCACTCCCCTCCCACTAACTAATAAAGTCATCTCTTGGCTTATCTCTTGACAGGATATCTTGTCAACTTTACTCAGTTTGTTTAGACCTGGGGCATGAGTTCCAACCTGATCAGACCTAGGGATGTCTTGTACCAGGGTTTGCCCTTGATAACTTACCTACACTGTTCTGTGTCTCAGTCAGCTCCGACAATCTGATATAGAATCTTTCTCAATAAGGGAACAAGAGAGAGAGAGAGATATTTCTATAATCTTCAATTAATTTCTGCAGATTTAAATTTAAATTTTAAATTTTTAGGTTTAAATTTAAAATTTTTAAATTTGAATTTTCAATTAATTTCTTAAGATTTCTATAAAATTCAGTTACTTTCTGCAAATTTAAATAGTTAACTTTAGATTTAAATTTCTAAATTTGAATTTTCAATTAATTTCTTAAGATTTCTATAGTATTCAATTATTTTCTGCAAATCTAAATCGTTAACTTTAAATTTGAAATTTTCACATTTGAATTTTCAATTAATTTCTAAAGATTTCTATAATATTCAATTAATTTCTGCAAATTTAAATTTTAAACTTTAAGTTTAAAGTTTTAAAATTTAAATTTCCAATTAACTTCTTATGATTTCTATAATATTCAATTAATTTCCTAATATTTTAGAGGGCCGATAAACAATCATTTCTTACAGGTTTGAATGAGGTCAGCCTAAGACGAAATAACATTTTAACTAAAATATAAGAAAATTACTGCGGATGTTGAAATCAGAAACAGAAACAAAAAATACTGGAAAGGTTTGACGTGCCTGATGACACCTTTGGAGAGAAAGAAGCAGAAAGCTTGTTGCATTCTATGCACAAAGGTTTTACTAGCTGGGGTTACCCAGAAAGACTATCCATTTGGTGGTACAATGATTGGCACTGCTGTCTCACAGCACCAGGGACCCGAGTTTGATTCCCAGCTTGGGTGATAGTCTGCATGTTCTCCCCATCTCTATCTGGATTTCTTCCAGATGCTCTTGTTTCCTCCCACAGTTCGAAAGACATGTTGATTAGGGTGCATTGGCCACGCTAAATTCTCCATCAGTGTACCCGAACAGGCGCCGGAGTGTGACGACTCGGGGATTTTTACAGTAATTTCATTGCACTGTTAATGTAAGCCGAATTGTGACACTAATAAATAAACTTAACAACTTAAGACCTGCTGTTCCTTAACCACATCACTGCCGATGGCTGTCCTGACCACCAGTCAGTCTGTCACTGACCTCTATAAATAGTTAATGTAAACTTGCTTGTGACTAATAAGTAAATAAACCACTCGGGTAACTTGATAACTTTATTGTGCAGTTAACATCAAGTGGGAAACAGCAAGCTGGGGCACATGAGAGCTTTTATTTGTTGGTTTAATTCCCTCGCAAAGTGACAATAACAACTCTGTGAGGTGAACCTGAAACTGAGTTATATTTACCGTTATTCCAAAATTTCCATATCCCTGTCGAGGGGCCAGGGCTATGGGTCCAATTAAACAGGTTTTTATTGCCGTGACAAGACTTTAAGTTATTCTTTCTTTTTTCCCTATACATGACTGAACTTCCAATTGAAAATAAGCCTTGAAACTTTATTGATGGAGCAAGCTGCGTTCTGAAGTAATGCTACAGTGACTTTCCCAGCCTTGATCTTCTATGTGTCCAATGAAGCAGTTCAGTTGCATTAATGCAGCTTTCAAGGGAGTAGACTTCTCTCAGACTCAGAAGCAAACCACATTCTCCATGAAGATCTGAACCCTCGCAGCGTCAAACTGAACAAAAGTTCTGCCTCTCTGGGTTTGGTATATTTTGGGCTCAGAGTTCAGTGATACCGTACCAAACATTTGTATTGCATCAATGAGGTGCATCATTATAATATTAGTCATAAACCATTAAAGCAAAGAATTTTCACTTATATAGCGCCTGTCCGAATCTTAGGGCATGCTGATGCCCAACTAATGAAGCACAACCAATGTCTCACAGCACCAGGGACCCGAGTTTGATTCCCAGCTTGGGTGACAGTCTGCACGTTCTCCCTATGTCTATGTGGATTTCTTCCAGATGCTCTTGTTTCCTCCCACAGTCTGAAAGACATGCTGATTAGGGTGCATTGGCCACGATAAATTCTCCATCAGTGTACCCGAACAGGCACCGGAGTGTGACGATTCGGGGATTTTCGCAGTAATTACAGCACAGGAACAGGCCCTTCGGCCCTCCAAGCCTGCACCGACCATGCTGCCTAACTCAACTAAAACCCCCTACCCTCCTGGGGACCATATGTTCCCATCCCAGTCATGTATTTGTCAAAACACCCTTTAAAACTTGCTATTGTATCTGCTTCCAGTACTTCTCTGGCTGCGAGTCACAGGCACCCATCACCCTCTGTGTAAAAAACTTGCCTCAAAATCTCATTTAAACCTTGCCCCTCGCACCTTAAACCTGTGCCCTCTAGTAATTGACACTTCCACCCTGGGAAAAATCTTCTGGCTATCCACTCTGCCCGTGTCCCTCATGATCTTGTTCTTCTTTGACAAATAGTAACTGTTTTAATATAAAAATTGCAACAGACAAATTGCATACAGCAAGCTCCCACAAGTGGCAACGTGATAAATGACCTGATAGTTTGGTCCCTAGTCATGCTGATTGAGGGATAAATATGGATCAGCGCACTCCCTGTCTCTCCTCCGAGATTACGCATGAGATTTTCCCATCGCGTTTGCCTCAAGACCGTAGAATCCTGCCTGAGGTCGACACACCCCTGCGTGGTCCTGTCCCCCCCAGCTATGATTCTTGTGGCAGGTGAGGCAGGAAATTTCCGCCCAATTTGTCACCACCATTGACACTGCTCCTGCCACAACTCTGAACATTGTTGTCTGACCATCTCAGATGCGTGGAGCAGTCACGGCAGACAAAAAACATTCTCAGTGCCTGGTCGCAGAACAAGGCACTTTCCCTTGTGCTGACCTTCGACCTGGAAGAGGTGTGATAAGGAAAATTTGACATAAAAATCAGAAAGCACTGACATACTCAGCGGATCCGGGAAAGAGAAACAGAGCAAACGTTTTGAGTCAAATATAATTCATTGAGTCATGGAAACCCTATAGTGCAGAAGGAGGCCATTCGGCCCATCGAGTCTGCATCGACCACAATTCCACCCAGGCCCTATTACTGTACCCCTGCATATCTTACCCTGCTAATCCCTCTAACCTATGCATCTTGGGACACTAAGGGGCAATTTAGCGTGGCCAATCAACCTTACCTACACACCTTTGGACTGTGGGAGGAAACCAGAGACACAAAGGAAACCCACACAGATATGGGGAGAACATGCAACTCCACACAGACTGTGATTCCTCTTCGGAGCTGAAAGGAAGATGAAATATGAGGGCTTTTATGCCATTGAAAGGAGGGATGAGGAAGAAGAATAAAATGGAAAGTCTGAATTAATGTGGATGGCAAGAGAGATTAAATTGTAAAAGGGTCAATTGTAATTTTATTGGATAATGAGAAACACCTATCCCTGTGACCTGGAAATCCTTGATCTGAAAGCAATATCAACGGGAAGGAAGTTAAGACCAGAAGTTCTCTGGCTGCGGACAGGTCAGAGAGCAGCAGACACCAAAGAGAGTGACAAGCACAGGAGCTGGAGGGTGAGGGCTCAGATGCTGACACAAAGGGAAAGCAGATGGAGACAGAAAGAGGAGCAAAGAGAATTCTTGTGTAGTGAAGAAACAATCACTCTTAGGAAGAGTTCTGTTTTTACTCTTTGGCAGACAAGGAGACAAAATTTTCTTGAAGGCAATATGTGCGCTGGCTAAAGAGGTCTAAAAGCCGGAAAAGGTGTCTAAATACTGTACCAGGATGTTGGTTAATTGGTTGAAGGAGGAACTCTCAAAAGTTAAACTCTTAGGATTATCATAACCCAGGGGAATGAAGGTAAATCGATGTATCTCCTGTTAATGATAATTTATTCCCATAAAATGCTAAGATGAATAAGACTCCTGACCTACCCTGTGTGAACAGTTTATGGGGAACTGTGTGGCTATGTAGTGTCACATGTCTGCAGGAAATAACATGCGTGGTTGGGTGTGCAAGATGCATCTTTACATATCGACTATTTAAAGTGAAATGTACTCTTTTATTTGAAGTATCATTTGTCTGCTAAGTCACAGTTAGTATATTAGTTTTCACTTGTATTAAAGTAAACGTTACAAAAAGTAAAATATTCTAGTTATCTCTTCATTTGGAGGTCATTCAGTAATTTTTGGTTTTTATCATTTATAGTTCGCCCGAGGGTTTGTAACCAGCTCCTTAATCATTATGTCCTCTAAAGTGATATCTAATTTCAATGGCAATTGTCTGGATGGGCGGCATTGCGGCACAGTCACTGCGCCAGGGATCCGTGTTCAATCCCAGCCTTGGGTCACTGCTTGTGTGGAGTCTGCACATTCTCCCCGTGTCTGTGTGGCTTTCTTCTGGGTGCTCTGATTTTCTCCCACACTCCAAAGATGTGTGGGTTCGATGGATTGGCCAAGCTAAATTGCCCCTTAATGTCAGGGGGATTAGTAGGGTAAATATATGAGGTGTTGAGGATAGGGCCTGAGTGGGATTGCACTTCATTGCAGTGTTTATGTAAGCCTCCTTATGTCTAATAAATGAACTTTAAGGTTACCCCTTTAATCCTAGGTGCTCTTGTTGTTGATTGTATGCTGATATCTCGATCATTTCTAACTTGTTGTGCCGTGTGAGCTCCCTTCTCAGCAAACAGCAATTTGCTCAATTGTCTGTGAATAATCATTATTGATAGCTTTTCTGTTATTAATTACTAATGCTCAGATCAGCAGCAACAAGAGATAAGGTCCAAGCCTGCTAATGAACAATTATTAGCAGCGGTTCAGAACTGGAAATGATCATCTCTAATGACTAAAATGAGCAATTCTGACGGGTTAAAAAGAAATCAGCTACGCAGTTCATTATCTGCATTATGCATCTGACATAACTTATTCCCACTCCCCCCCTCCTTCCAGCCATAAAACACTTAAATATGCAGAGATTATCCACACTGAACACTGTTTGCAATAATTAGCACTCATCGAGCAATCTGCATAGGCTGGAGCTCTCTCTCTCTCTCTCTCTCTCTCCTCTGAAAGGCTTCTTTGAGGGGTAATTGAATGTGCTCCTCATTATAATGGAACACTATTTTTATTCATTTCTGGGACATGGTGTCGCTGGCTGGCCAGCATTTATTGCCCATCCCTAGTTGCCCTTCGAGGGCAGTTGAGAGTCAACCATATTGCTGCGGCTCTGGAGTCGCATGTGGGCCAGACCAGGTAAGGACGGCAGATTTCCTTCTCTGAAGGACATGAGTGAACCAGATGGGTTTTTCTGACAGTGGTTTCATGATTATTAGTAGATTCTCAATTCTAGATATTTTGATTTGATTTGATTTATTGTCGCCATTTGCAGTGAAGAGTATTGTTTCTCGCGTGCTATACAAACAAAGCATTCAAAGAGAAGAAAACGAGAAAGTGCAAAATGTAGTGTTACAGTCATAGCTAAGGTGTAGAGAAAGATCAACTTAATATAAGGTAGGTCCATTCAAAAGTCTAGTGGCAACAGGGAAGAAGCTGTTCTTGAGTCGGTTGATACATAACCTCAGGCTTTTGTAATCTTTTCCCAATAGAAGAAGGCAGAAGAGAGAATGTCTGGATGCATGGAGTCCTTAATTATGCTGGCTGCTTTTCCAAGGAAGAGTAGACAGAGCCAATGGATGGGAGATTGGTTTGCGTGCTGGATTGGGCTACATTCACGACGTTTTTTGTTACTGAATTCAGATTCCATCACCTGCTGTGGCGGGATTTGAACCCAGGTCCCCAGAACATTAGCTGAGTTTATAGAACATAGAACATAGAACAATACAGCACAGAACAGGCCCTTCGGCCTTCGATGTTGTGCCGACCAAAATAAAAAGCAATGCCCCTCCAAACTAAACCATTCCCTTCTCTTCCATATACTTATCAATTAACCTCTTAAACGCCACCAAACTTGGCGCATCTACAACAGCTGCAGGCAGGGCATTCCACTCCCTAATCACTCTTTGAGTAAAGAACCTACCTCTGATATCCGTCCTATAACTCATACCCCTTAATTTAAAGCTGTGTCCCCTCGTGCTAGCTTTCTCCATCCTAGGAAAAAGGCTATCACTGTCCACCCTATCTAAACCTCTAATCATCTTATATGCTTCAATAAGATCCCCTCTTAGCCGCCTCCTTTCTAACGAAAACAACCTCAAATCCTTCAACCTCTCTTCATAGGACCTGCCCTCCATACCAGGCAACATCCTGGTAAACCTCCTCTGTACCCTCTCCAATGCCTCCACATCTTTCTTATAATGTGGGGACCAGAACTGCACACAATACTCCAAGTGCGGCCGCACTAGAGTTTTGTACAGTTGCAACATGATGCTGCGGCTCCTAAATTCAATCCCCCTACCAATAAAAGCTAAGACTCCATATGCCTTCTTAACAACTTTATCCACTTGACTGCCTACTTTCAGGGATCTATTGACACATACACCAAGATCCTTCTGTTCCTCAACACTATTAAGAGCCCTACCATTAGCCCTATACTCTACACATTTATTGTTCCTGCCAAAGTGCATTACCTCACACTTTTCCACATTAAACTCCATTTGCCACCTCTCGGCCCAGCTCTGCAACTTGTCCAAGTCACTCTGTAAACTAAAACACCCCTCTTCACTATCTACCACACCACCAACTTTAGTATCATCTGCAAATTTACTGATCCATCCCTCAATACCCTCATCCAGATCATTTATAAAAATTACAAACAGCAGGGGCCCCAAAACAGACCCCTGAGGCACACCACTCGTCACCGAACTCCACGATGAATATCTCCCATCAACCACCACCCTCTGTCTTCTATCTGCCAGCCAATTCCTAATCCAATTAGCTAAATCACCCTCTATTCCACACATCTGCATTTTCTGTAGAAGTCTTCCATGGGCCACCTTATCAAACGCCTTACTAAAGTCCATATATACTACATCAACCGCCTTACCCCCATCCACCTCTCTGGTCACTTTCTCAAAAAACTCAATGAGGTTAGTAAGGCATGACCCTACCCTTCACGAAACCATGCTGACTATTTCTGGATTAATAGTCTAGCAATAATACCACTAGGCCATCATCTTCTCATCTGGCCCATTTACTGACGCGTTTTGAGATCTGTATTGTCCTGTTCACCAGCCATGCGTGCAGCAAGTGAAATGAAATTGTGACTCTCCACGTCTTACTGTGCAGGGAGATTGGCCAAGGGCACACAATGTAGAGTGTAGGAAGTTTACCAGATTGTTAATATCACCAAAGGATCAAATAATTACCGACGGGAAGAATTCTACATTTGCTCAGTAGAAAAGGTGCACACAGTTACTCTCTGTGTAGCTTGTCCCCTTAAGGAATAGACTCATGGACGGTCATGTTAGGTTGGGTAGATTGGCCATGACATTGTCCATTAGTGGCAGAAGGACTAGCAGAGTCAATAGATGGCCTTACAGGAATAGGTGGATTGGCCATGTTCAATTGACCCCAGTATTAGTGGGATTAGCAGGGTAAATGTGTGGGGGAATAGGGCCTGGATGGGATCACTATCGATGCAGGCTTGATGAGTCGAATGGCCTCCTACTACTCTGTGGGGATTTTAATCTATTTGACCTGTTTGGCTACTTGGGTCAGAGCACACAGACCCAGGAGCTGAGCGCGGGTTTGCTTTGCAGTTATCAGTCAGGGGTGGTGGGTAACCTTTATATTAGTCTTTGTACATAGTTAATTACCTTAATAAACCATTTATTTGTCAATCTACTTGATGGTTGGCTGTCTTTGCAAAGTACTCCCCTCTCTTTCCAACCTTATTTCCCAAATTCCTATCTAATTTATAGGTATATACATGAAGAAGCAGGAGTGAGCCATTTAGCCATAGAGTCACAGAGGTTTACAGCCTGGAAATGGGTCCTTTGGCCCAACTTGTCCATGCCACCCAGTTTTTACCATTAAGCTAGTCCCAATTGCCCATGCTTGACCCATATCCCCCTCTATACCCATCATACCCATGTAACTGTCTAAATGTTTTTTAAAAGTCAAAATTGTATTCACCTTCACTGCTGCCTCTGACAGCCTGTTCCAGATACTCACCATCCTCTGTGTGAAAAAATTGCCCCTCTGGACCTTTTTGTATCTCTCCCCTCTCACCTTAAACCTATGCCCTCTAGTTTTACGCTCCTCTACCTTTGGGAAAAGATATCGAATATCTTCTTGATCTGTGCCCCTCATTATTTTATAAACCTCTATAAGATCACCCTTAAGTCTCCAGAGAAAAAAGTCCCAGTCTATCCAGACTCTCCTTATAACTCAAGCCATCAAGTCCCGCTAGCATCCTAGTAAATCTTTTCTGCACTCTTTCTAGTTTAATAATATTCTTTCTATAATAGGGTGACCAGAACTGTACACAGTATTTCAAATGTGGCCTTACTAATGTCTTATACAGCTTCAACAAGCCACCTTTGGAGCCCTGCTGACTCCATGTGTGATTTACTCCCATTTTTATGTGAATTTGACACTTAAAATGTTTCTGGGAGAATCGCTCCCTCTCTCAATGAGGTTTTCCTTGGAGGGAACAATCAAAAACCTACATATGGTGTGTAGCCTTTCAGAAAGAATTTGACAAACGTTTTGTGTGAATGATTAATATTTTGGGACGAAATGGTGATGATTAAGGTAAACACAGTAAGAAGTCTGACAACACCAGGTTAAAGTTCAACAGGTTTATTTGAGAGTAAACACCACAAGCTTTCGGAGCACTGTTCCTTCATCAGGTGAGGGAGGAGTAGCATTTACTATCAAATAAACCTGTTGGACTTTAACCTGAGACTTCTTACTGTGTTTACCCCAGTCCAACACTGGCATCTACACATCATGGTTAAGGTAAAGCCAGGAAATGAGTAAGCATTTACTGAACAGCAAAGAAGGCAGTGATATTTATAAGATTACATCAAGATAGGTGAAACTACGGAGTGAATTGTCCCAGAGATGAGGTGTTGGCCCCCGGTGCGGAGTTTTCTCCGTATGTGGTAGAATGTGGCAGCGAGCAGGGAAAGCAGAGTTGAAGCCATCAGCACCAATGACAACATTCTCCACCGTCACCATAGAAAACATCAAATGGGGATGTAGGAGAGATGGTTATGGGTGCAAGTTTGGTCTCCTTCTGCACTGTATGCATTCTATGATTCACTGATTGCTCAGAACGATAGTCCAAGTAGGTGATGATCTGGTATTATTACCAGACTATTAATCCAGCAACTCAACTAATGTTCAAACATGGGTTCGAATCCCATCACAGCAGATAGTGGAATTTGAATTCAATAAAAAATATTTGGAATTAAGAATCTACTGATGACCATGAAACAACTATTGGAAAAACCCATCTGGTTCACTACTGTCCTTCAGAGAAGGAAATCTGCCATCCTTACCTGGTCTGGCCTACATGTGACCCAGAGCCACAGCAATGTAATTGACTCTCAACTGCCTTCCAAGGGTAACTAAGAATGAGCAATAAATGCTGGCCAGCCAGTGACACCCATGTTCCATCAATGAATTAAAAAAAGGTGGCCTTCCCCATCTCAGAGGTATAGAGAGAACAGGCACAAAGATAATTATGGGATTAAAAAGATAAGCAATTTTCAAGCCCAAAAGCAATTCTATTCAGAATTGAAGTCTGGATAATTCTTGTTCACACTGAGAAGGTTGAAATCTGAAACTTTCTATCTCAAAAGGCTACAGATGTTAAGTCAATTGAAATTTTCAAAACGATAATTTATTTTCTTCTTTGTGGATGAAGAGTTACTGAACAAAAATGAGTGAGAGACACAGAGGGACATTTCAGGTTTGTTCCAAGTGAACAGCACTGCAGGTTTGAGGGGCTGAATGGCTTGCTCCTGACCTAATGTGCTCCCAATTCTCTGCATGATTTTCCCTGACCAAAAGGTCTCCTAATCCACCTCAGATTGGTGCCCTTAGCTATGCTGCATCTCCTTGTGTGGGACTTCTATGTTCAACTCATGAATGTTAACTGAAGATCACTGATCGATCTTGTAGTGTATCATAGAATCCTTACAGTGCAGAAGGAGGCCATTCAGTGCATCGAGTCTGCACCTACCTCAATCCCACCCATGCCCTATTCCTGTAATCCCATATATTTACCCTGCTAATATCCCTGACACCAGGGTCAATTTCAATGGTCAATCAGCCTAACCTGCACATATTTGGTGAGGTGAGGACTATCTGGTGAAGTAAAATGCTTAGCGTTGACTCTGTAGTTAACTTGTGTAATAGGACAACAAGTCATTCGCAATTATAGATGACTTTATAGCAACCTTTAGTATATGTGCAGGCAGAGTAAAGCTCCAGAGAAAACTGCAGATATTGGGTTCATTCCAAAGTATCTGCAGAAGTTGAGAATGTCAAAGAGTTTGATCCTTGCACATTTGGTTCTGCTGAATAATACATTGCTCAAGGAGCATGGAAAATATTGCATTTAAACTTGACAGAGATGAACAGGAAGACACAGATAGTCCACATTCAATTTCTAAGCAAAGAACAGATGCAGCTAAATAACCGATCGAAGGAAAGCCACAGCAAGGGACAACTCAATCATTCTTACAATGGCATTACCATCACTGAATTTCCCCCTTCTATCAGCATCTGGGGGATTATCATTGACCAGGAACTGAACAGGACTTGTTATATAAGCTACAAGGAATGGAGAATCCTGTGACAAGTAATTCATCTCCTGACTCCCCAGAACCTGTTCATCAAGGCACAAGTCAGGAGTGTGATGGAATATTCTCCACTTGCCTGGATGAGTGCAGCTCCAACAACACTCAAGAAACATGACACAAAGCAATCTGCTTCATTGACACCTCATCCACAAACATTCACTCCCTTCACCACCAGCGCACTGTGACAGTGCAGGAACTCACCAAGGCTCCTTTAGACAGCCCCTTCTATACACCTCTACCATCTAGAAGGAAAAGTGAAGCAGACACATGGGAACATCACCACCTCCTCCAAGTCACTCACCATCCTGACTTGGAAATATATCACCGTACCTGTAAAGCCGCTGGATCAAGATCATAGAATCCCTACAATACAGAAGGAGCCATTCGGCTCAGCCCGTCTGTACCGACCCAGGCCCTATTCCCATAGCCTCAAACATTTCCCCTGCTAATCCCTTTGACACTGGGGTCAATTTAACATGGTCAATCAATCTAACCCACACATCTTTGGACTGGATCCTGGAACTCCGTCCCTAATAGCACTTTGGGTGAATCTACACCTCAGGGACTGCAATGATTCAAGGAGGCAGCTCATTACCACCTTCCCAAGGGGTGTTATAAATGTTGGCCTGGCCAATAATGCTCACATCCCAATTCAAAGATGGTGCCGGAGTGAGGTGACTTCTTGCAAGCTATGGCCAGAACACTTTCAAATTCTATCTTTTACTCTCATTCTACGCTTCTCAAACTTCATTCCCCTAGCTATGACTGTAGCACTACATTGTGCACTCTCTCATTTCCTTGTCCATGAACAATATGCTTTGTCTGTATAGCACACAAGAAATGGTACTTTTCACTATATGCCAATACATCGCATCATAGTGGTTTACAGAATGGAAACAGGCCCTTCAGCCCAACTTGTCCATGCTACCCTTTTTTTTAAACCCGTAAGCTCATCCCAATTGCCCTCGTTTGACCCATACCCCTCCCCTACCCCATACCCATCTTGTCCATGGTCTAAACTCTTTTAAAAAGACAGGATTGTACCCGCCTCTACTCCTGGCAGTTTGTTCCAGTCACTCGCCTGTGACAATAATAAATCAAATCAAATCATTGTAAAAATCGGAGCCACTGGATGAGAATTGCAACAATCAGTGTGTTGTTGCAGTGAAGCATATCAATGAGGTAACAAGAATTACATTCATTGATATGGTTGACAACTGCTTTTATCTGCGTTGAGTCATCTGTTGTGCTTTCTAACATGGTTGAGGAGATTTCACAGCTGTATGGCTTTCCACGGTGGGGACATCTGATTGCGTTGGAGCAGTCCAGTCTCTCCAGGCTGCCTTTTGTCCCAGGGTTCGATTCCTGACTTGGGTCACTGACTGTGCGGAGTCTGCACATTCTCCCTGTGTCTCCGTGGGTTTCCTCCCACAGTCCAAAAGACATGCAGGTGAGGTGAATTGGTCATGCTAAATTCTCCATCAGTGTACTTGAACAGAGTGTGGCGAATAGGGGATTTTCATAGTAACTTCATTGCAGTGTTAATGTAAAGCTATTTGTGACTAATAAATAAAGTCTGTTTTTATAACCTTTGATCTTCTATCATTTCCTACAATCCTTTAGATTAGAAATTCCTTTTTGCCAGACTTTATCAACCCTTTTTCTAAACTTTTTGGTTACCATATCTTATAAGGACACTTTCCCTATCTTTCCTGGGTTCTTTACTGTTTGCAGAAGGCAACACCATTATTGGGGATCGCCACATTGGTAATTCTTTCTTGTGCATCTTTCTCCCATTCTGTGTGGAGTGTCTGTTCTGGTGTCTGTGTGTGGTTTATCCAGGTGCCCTGGTTTTCTCTCACAGTCCAAAAGATGTGCAAATTGGATAGATTGGCCATGGTAAATTTCCCCTCAGTGTCAGGGGGACTAGCAGAGTAGATATATGCTTTGACAGCGATAGGGTCTCGGTATGATGGTAGTGCAGACTCAATGGGCCGAATGGCTCCCTTCTGCACCTTATGGAATCAATGATTCTGTAGTGAACACGTCCCATTTCCTGAGGTTCAGCTTCAAGATGTCCTTGAACTTTAACCTTACCTTAGTTCACAGGCTGTCTCTAAGTTTAAAGTTTATCAAGTTTATTCATTAGTCACAATTAAGGCTTACCTTAACATTGCAATGAAGTTACTGTAAAAATCCCCTATGGTCACATTCCGGTCATATCCCCTAACCAGCAAAATGTGGGAGGAAACCAGAGCACCCAGAGGAAACCCATGCAGACACAGAGAGATTGTGCAAACTCTGCACAGACAGTGACCCAAGCTGGGACTCGAACCTTGGTGCTGTGAGGCAGCAGTGTGGACCATTGTGTTTCCACGCTGCTTGAAGTTAGAGACATGTCCACCCTATCGATCCCAGAAGGAAAAACAACACAAAACAGTATTATTTCCCTGATCTACTATTTTTTTTAATTTAAGGGTGTTATCAGTCACGTGTACATGTCCATTCTATCTGACCTGGGCTTTAACAATGAGGCTTTAGCTCCACACATCCCTCCATTTTGAAATACCTCAGTGTGAGGCACTTTGCCCTCCCGTTTGATTATCTGAACTGTCTCCTGTGGAAAGGATCTGGCGTAGGTAGATGATCCTTGTCTCTCATACACAGACAGGAGAGTAGATATCAGCACAGCTTTGTACACAGTAAGTTTTGTTGTTAAGTTTGACACTTCACTCCCAATCTCTGATGTAAACAGAAGTTTAGTGAGTTTGCTTTGGCATTTCTATTTGTCTCCTCTCTGTCACAGCAGATATTTCTAGAGACAGTACTTCAATAAAATTATATAAACCCTTCAGAGTTCATCCAATCATAAGATACTGAAGTGCAAAAAGAGACCATTGAGTCTGCAGCCACTCTCTGTCAGAGCATTTTACCCTCGTCCATTTGCCTTATTTCTTTAACTCCACACATTTATCCCCTCTAACATCGGGACACTAAGGGCAGTTTAACATGGCCAATTTTAACCCGATGTAGAAATGCTGGCGTTGGACTGGGGTAAACGCAGTAAGAGGTCTGACAACACCAGTTTTAAATCCAACCGATTTATTTGATAGTAAACTCGCAAGCTTTCGGCTTTATGGTCTTTGTCAGGCAAATGACCTGATGAAGGCCATAGAGCCGAAAGCTTGCGAATTTACTATCAAATAAATCGGTTGGATTTAAAACTGGTGTTGTCAGACCTCTTACTGAATCTTAACCCACACAGCTTTGGAGTGTGGGAGGAAACTAAAGCACTCAAAGGAAACCCACACAGACACATGGAGATATTTTTATAATAAAGTGAAACAGTTATTTAAATAAATATGTTAACACTTTAAACACAAAAATACTTTGACACTGTTAATAGTACTCTAAGTCTTTCCAAATAGATTTTGGCTTCAATGACTCTGAGCTAAACCATCCTTTTTAAATGGCAAGAATCCTTATAGATTTTCTAATCTATTAACTTCCAGTAACCCTGCTACACAATGCTGCGCTACTCCTAGGGTATTCTCTGAGGGTAAAAGCAATGCGATTCTCACAAGTTTGACCTTGTCTACATCTCTTGTTTTCTCTCTTCAATTACTCCACAGTCTTTGAAATCTTATCTGCTACCATCCCTTACAAGTTCTCTTAAATCTGGGCTGGCACGGTGGCACAGCGGTTAGCACTACTGCTTCATAGCGCCACGGAGCTGGGTTCGATTCCTGACTCGGGTGGCTGTCTGTGTGGGGCCTACATGTTCTCTCTGTGGGTTTCCTCTGGTTTCCTCCCACAGTCCAAAAAACATGCAGGTTAGATGGATTGGCCATGCTAAATCCTCTCTCAGTGTACCCAAATAGTATGGCAACTAGGATATTTTCACAGTAACTTCATTGCAGTGTTAATGTAAGGTTATTGCGGCTAATAAATAAAATTTGTATTTTTATCTTTTGATCTTCTATTGTTTCCTACAATCTTTTAGACTAGAAATTCTTTTTTTGCCAGAATTTATGAACCCTTTTTCTGAACTTTTTGGCTACTATATTTTATAAGGACACTTCCTCTATCTTTCCTCATCTATTTACACACATTCAAATTATATACGTTCCCCTTTGACATACACTGGCTGAATTTAAACCACTTCATTCATCGCCTTAAGTATTTTTTTAATTCTTTCGAATTCCTCTGTTTAGTAAACCAACCACCTTCACACCTCCATATCAATATTTAACCTTGTGGTCCTTATCTCAAATCCATTTAAATCAGTCATTTCCCCACAAGCTTCTTCTCCAGTATATGAAAATATGTCAGTGATGTTACTAAACAACAACAGTTCAAACTCTCATTTCCCTGACATCATGAAAAGCTGAATATAAATATAATTCTACGGCGTTAATCTGCTTGGCCGGTGAAGTTTCCCAGACATTGAGTAAATAGCGGCCTGAGAAATTTGGTAACTACTTGAGTCACTAGACTTAACAACATTGCTACGGCACGCAGGGGATGGAAAGGGATGGATAGGGTAGAGGTTGAGAGACTCTTCCCACTTAACAAAGATAGCGGGACTAGAGGGCACAGCCTCAAGATTTGGGGAGGGGGGGGGTTCAGATCAGAGTTGAGGAGGAATTTCTTCACGCAAAGGGTGGTGAATCTTTGGAATTCTCTGCCTGTTGAAGTAGTGGAGGCTTCCTCGCTAAATATATTTAAGTCAAGAGTGGATAGGTTTCTGATAGACAAGGGAATTAAGGGTTATGGGAAGCAGGCAGGAAAGTGGAACTGATCCACTGCAGATCAGCCATGATCTTATTGAATGGCAGGGCAGGCTCGAGGGGCTGGATGGCCTACTCCTGCTCCTATTTCTTATGTTCACAACGGCCGTGATTCTCCCAAAAGTGCTAAATTGGAGAGGAAACCATTTGAAATCCCCAACTTTTTTATCAGTTCAGCTTCTCATTGAATCTCCACACTTTGTGCATTACCAATCATGAATCCCATTAAAAATCCGGGGGGGCCAGGGCCTATTCGCACCGGAGTTTGACAGTTCTGGAACTCTGCGCATGCACAGTGGCTCCGATCCATCAGACTCCCCGTTTGCTGGTCAACTTGACCGCTAGCAGGACCCCAGCAGTTCTGCTGCTCCCCTCCCCCCCCCCCCCCCCTTGGCCAGATCACAGCCCCCAAAGCAAAACAGGGTCAGACCTGACCACCTCCGTCCTGAAGCCCTGATGTCCCAAGCCCAACCTCCAGCAGTGGTGGTCCCCTGACACACCTCACTTGGCAGACTCTCCCCCCCCCACCCCAGGGTCAGACCTCCCCACCCCGGGAAGCAGGCCCTTCCCCGGCAGACCACCCCTCCAGCCCGCCCCAATCATTGCCCTTCCTCCAGCGCAGATTGAACGCTGAGCAGAGTGCCAGTGGGACCCAACCCCCACAACCTCACTAGGGCCCATCCACAATAAGCCCCTCCTGCTCGGCACTGCCCAATGCCCCTTGGACGCTCTGCCCCTTTAGCAGTACCAGGGGCACAGGCTGGCACTGCCAGAATGCCCTTCCCCAGAGGGTAGCCCCCCCACCCCTCCACCGTCTGGGAAGCTCCCATTGCCTCCCCCATCACTCTGGTCGGGTCTTCCTCTAGTTTCCCAAATCCTGGCGGGGTGGGAGATTCAATCAGGATTTTTCAGGCTGGGCACCAGTTGCAAGTCCTGCTACTGGCTTCCCACTGATGTTTCCCAAACTACTTCTGCTCCTATTTCTTGATGTTCTTATTGCTGCCTCTGCAGTGTTTTGCTTTGATTTTCATGTAAAATAAACCTTAGTTTATAATCATGTCTTATTTAGTTTTAAATTTCAGGCTACTTGGCACAAGATGCCAGGGTTTTCCTTCAACCACTGGTTACACAGCATGCCACAGTTCATTGAATCGTAGAATCCCTACAGTCAAAAGAAGACCATTTGGCCCAACGAACCTGCACCGACAAGAATGCCTATCCCCATATTTCCCCTGCATTTACTCTGCCAATCTCCCTGACACAATTTAGCGTGTCCAATCAATGTGAGAAATGGCAATTGGAGTTCAGTACAGATAAATGTATTTTGGAAAGTCAAATCAAGATAGGGCTTTCACTGTGAACAGTTGGACCCAAGAGGATACTGTGAAAGAGGAAACTTGGAGGTCAGGTATCACGGTGGATAGGGCAGTGAAGAAGGTTTTCGGCATGTTGGCCTTCATTAGTCAGAATATAGACATTGGGAAGTTATGTTGCAGTCGTACAGGATGTTGGTGAGGCCACGCCCAGAATATTGTGTTCAGTTTTGGTCGCTTTGCTATGGGAAATATGTTATTAAACTGGAGAGAGTGCAGAAGAGATTTACAAGGATGTTGCCAGGGCTCAAGTTATAGTGAGTTGCCAGGGCTCGAGTTATAGTGGCGCTGTGAGGCAGCAGTGCTAACCACTGGGCTACCGTACCACACCAATCATGACCACACCTACAGCAATAGCAACAATGTCCACTGCCCCTCCCCCCACCCCACCCCAACCCACACACACCCTCTGTCCCATCACCCTACCTAAAAAATTACAGAGCAATCTCCCACTTCTAGGGCTTCATTAATTTGTTAGCAACTTTTCCTCCTCCATTTTAAAATGGGGTGTTCGCTGTACCGGAATAGTTTTCCTGAACCTTCAAACTAAGTGGTGTGCAAGGTGGAAGCGGGACTAGGACTTTTTCTCTGCAGTGCAGCAGACTGAGAGGTGATCTTATAGAAGTGTATAAGATCATGAGAGGTATGGATAGGGTGAATGCACTCAGTTTTTTTTTGCCAGGGTTGGGGAAATCGAGAACTAGAGGACATAGGTTTACGTTAAGAGGAGAAAGAATTAAAAGGAACTTGAGGAGCAATGTTTTTACACAGAGGGTGCTATGTGTGTGGAATGAGCTGCTGGAGGAAGTGGTTGAGGCAGGGACATTGACAGTATTTGTACACGGGTAGGAAAAGCTTAAAGGGATATGAGCCAAATGCTGGTAAATGGGGGTCGCTTAGGTGGGCATTTTGCATGGCGTGGATCAGTTTGGGCCTGTCTCCATGCCATAGATTCTATGATTCAACCCTTGGACTGTGGATGGAAATTAGAGGAAGCCCACCCAGGTCGGGGGGAGAATGTTCAGGCTCCACACAGTCACCCAAGCCTGGAATCAAACCTGGATTCCCCTGGTGCTGTGAGGTAGCAGTGCTAACCACTGTGGCACCCTCATTAGTTGTCCCTAATTAGGATCAAAGTTTCCTTACGTGTTCTAAAACAGGGCCCTTATAACTTCAGTCACATATCACATCGTTTCCATTACAGACGCTTTAACCCTCTGAGCAAGTAACCGTGCAATCTGACACATCAATTATTTACATCACCTTTTTTCTTGATATGCAATTGTTTTAAGAGAGCTAGTTTCCGAAAGGCTTAATGGCTTTGAAGATTAAAGTTAGCTGCGTATCCTGTTCCCTTAATATTAATATTATTCATTCGGAATCATTCGAGTGAATAAACAAGACACTTGGGGCCAATTACATGCAGTGCTGCGCCGTCGCTGGAACCCGCAGGACTGACCTACATGGAGAGTTCAGTGCTGCTGAGTGGAGCTAGAAAAGAATTACTACTCCCGGAGCCTCTCCCGCTTCCACCTTGCACACCACTTAGTTTGAAGGTTCAGGAAAACTATTCCGGTACAGCGAACACCCCATTTTAAAATGGAGGAGGAAAAGTTGCTAACAAATTAATGAAGCCCTAGAAGTGGGAGATTGCTCTGTAATTTTTTAGGTAGGGTGATGGGACAGAGGGTGTGTGTGGGTTGGGGTGGCGGGAGGGGGTGGGGGGGGCAGTGGACATTGTTGCCATTGCTGTAGGTGTGGTCATGATTGGTGTGGTACGGTAGCCCAGCGGTTAGCACTGCTGCCTCACAGCGCCAGGCACTCGGGTTCAATTCTGGCTTCGGGTCACTGTCTGTGTGGAGTCTGCACATTCTCCCCGTGTTTGCTTGGATTTCCTTTGGGGGCTTTGATTTCCTCCCACAAAGATGTGTAGGTTATGTGGACCGGCCCTGATAAATTGCCTTCTTAGTGACCCAAGATGTGTGGGTTTGAGGGGCTTAGTGGAATAAACGCATGATGTGATAGAGATAGTGTCTTGATAAGCCATTCCATCTCAGAGTCAATGCCGGCATGATGGGCTGAATGGCCTCCTTCTGTACTGCAGGGATTTTATATCTGATACATAAATTTGATGCTCCTACCTCATCTCCATAACTGGAGCATAGGGACAAGTATTTGCTTCATTGCTGGCTTTCTCTTTGCTCAGCAAGGAGCCAAGAAATACGCAGCAACAGCATATTGTGCAGACAGCCTTCCATTCTTAAAGGAAGTCAGTCCTCTCTGAAAGCAGTGCTGTGCTACATTAAAGGGGTCTGCTGCCAAATACAGTTGCTGCAATTTTCAACAAGTGGTAACATGATGGCACAGTGCTCAGCACTGCTGCCTCACAGCACCAGGTTCAATTCTGGCCTTGGATCACTGTGTGTGTGGAGTTTGCAGGATCTTCCCGTGTCAAAGCAGGTTTCCTCCGGGTGCTCTGGTTTCCTCCCAGAGAGTTAGGTAGATTGGCCATGCTAAATTGCCCCTTAGTGTCCAAAGATATACTTATTGTGCTTTATTTTCTCTTGCAAAGGCACAGATAGAAGGTCAGCACTAGTGTGGATATTTAAGGTGGTGATGAGATGTGGCATGAGCTCCAAGTGGGAGCTGGAGTGTGAAGAGAATAGCAGTGGGGAAGTAACATGGTATTTGGGGGTGGTGAGGTGGGGGGTAGGGGCTAGGGAGGGTGTGGTCTCCTTACATGTGTTGTGTTGTCCTGGATATTTCTAATATTCTGCGGACTCACTCAACCAGCACCGTGTATAATTTAGTCAAATTTCTCTGCATAGATCAGGCAAAAGTATATGAACCAATAGCAAATAACCAAGTCACAATCTATTCCAAACAGTAAAAACCTTAAGTTTTACAACTTTAACAATTCTCTCTCTCTCTCTCTCGCTAATTGATTATTTAGAAATTTGTATATTATCCCAGATCCTCGTGATTCCATTGATGCGTTGAATTGTCAAGCCTGTCTTTCTCTCTCTCTCTCTGGTCTGAAGACAAACTGCTCTTGTTGCTGCTGTTCCCCGTCGCGCTTCTGCGGGAAGCTGGATTCTTTCGAACGCTGCTGGTGTAGATTTCCTATATCTGTCTGGCTACCTTCTGGAATCTTCCCAGGATTTGGCTCTGTCAGTGCTTAGGTCCGAATGGGTTCACATCATTGTTAATGAATTTCAATGGTGTGAATGAGTTTCAATGGGTGGGCCCTGGGTGTTTGTGTGCCAGATGCCTAATTTCAGCTTCTAATATGCATTGAATCTTTGGTTTCTCTGATGCTCGTCTTTCTCATGTATGTAGCAGTGATTATTTTCTCAGGAAATGTATATTTGTCCTTTTACACATGCTAATTAGTTCCCAATTGTCTAAGCTCCTGGCAGACTGTATTGGAGTGAGGTAATCCCAGCATACCTTGCTTTTAGGCCAATTTCCATGTCTGTTTTTATATCATTTTGCTGTGCCTGCACCTCTGGCCTGATGTTTGTCTGCAGTCGGTTTTCTTCCAATTAGTGGCGTGGTGGCACAGTGGTTAGCACTGCTGCCTCCTCCTGGTGCTCTGGTTTCCTCCCACAGTTCACAGATGATCGGCTAAGCTAAAATATTGCCCTTAGTGTGCAGGGATGTGTAGGTTAGACGGTTTAGTGGGTATGATATGTAGGGAAATGGGGTTAGGGCCTGGATGGGATTGTGTTCAGTGCAGACTCGATGGGCCGAAGAGCCTCTTTCTGTACGGTAGGGTTCTATGATTTTTTATGATTAGCACCAGGGAATCACTTCAATCTTCCCTCAGGTCACAGTCTGTGCATAGTCTGCACATTCATGTCTGCGTGGGTTTCTTCCGGGTGCTCCGGTTTCATCCTACAGTTCAAAGATGTGTGGGTTCAGTGGATTGGCCATGCTAAATTGCCCCTGAGTATCAGAAGGGTTAACAAGATAAATAGATGGGGTTACAGGAATAGGGCCTGGGTGAGACTGTTGTCAGGGCAGGCTTGATGGGCCAAATGGTCTCCTTCTGCACTGTAGGGATTCAATGATTCTATTTCATTCACGCAGTCACAGATTTCTGCAGATGGCAAAGGCTTAGGGCTGGGTGAGAGATGAAGGTGGAGGTGGGAGGGATGTGCAAAAGGGTCCAACTAAAAGTTGCATGAAGCTGCCTCACCCTGCCTGAGCACGGAAGATCCTCCACCTTCTTGCAACACTGATACCCCCGTCCTCTTCTACAGGGAGCTTGCACTTACCAGGGTTGGGTGAATGAATGGGTTCAGCTGCTGATGTATCCAACAGTTCAATAGCTGCCGTTCCTCCAACACTTTTAACTAAGCGACCTCTCCATCATGCGACACTGCTCATTGGGTACAAAGAAGGCATGGTGCCTGAGTGTAGGCCCGGTATCCCCACACATTCAATTCAAAGCCACAGTGATTGGATCTGGATTCTTGGATTCCATTTCCTTTTCCCTAATCCCATATACCAGGTCTGAGACTCCATCCCAAACATGGTTCCCACTCTGAGGTGAGTGACACACTTCAATTCTTATTGGGCTGTACAAAAGCAAAATATTGCAGATCGTAGAAATCTCAGGTAAATAGAGAAATGCCCCAAATCCAAGCAGTTTGGGATGCTTTGGTGAAATGCCTTTCTTGTGGAAATTCATGGGACACTATCCTCACTGACTGACCAGCATTTATTGCCCATCCCTGGTTGCCCAACAGCAGTTGAGAGTCAACCACATTGCTGAGGCTCTGGAATCACGAGTAGGCCAGGCCAGGTAAGGACGGCAGATTTCCTGCCCTGTTGGACATTCGTGAACCAGATGGGTTTTTCCAATAATGATTTCATGGCCATTAGTGGATTCTTAAGTCCTGATATTTTTTATTGAATTGAAATTCCACCCACCGCTGTGGCGGGATTCGAACCTGTGTCCCCGGAACATTCGCTGAGTTTGTGGATTAATAGTCTCACGACAGTACCCTGAGGCCATCGCCTCCCCAGATCGGCTGAGCATTTCCTTCCTGGTCACTAAGTTTCCAGAACATTCTGTCTGCGGACTTATTCATTAAGGCAGCATCAAGTGAATTGTTGCTTTAATCTTATTTTTGATCGACTATGGAGTGTGCAACACAGCGTGAGAGAAATGCTTGACCTCTGTGTAAAGTTGCTAATAAAAGACAGTTCTTCCCTTTGTGGGTCTATTTATTGTGTTAAGTGGAACAGAATGAAATTTGGGTTCCTACGGTAGCATTAGACCTCAGCAGCCTCATTTTATATTAAACCATCACTCATTCCCTGCACTGACTGTGCATTGTATCCAGCAGGATATTAATTGTTCCCTTCCAAAAGTGACACAGCACCTCATTTCCTTCAGTAAAAACTACAGCACCCTTCAATACATTTCCTTCAAAAATCTTCAATTTATTTAGAAAGAGGGGCAAAAAGTGAGGGAGAAAGACAGAGACATAGATACCAGAGGAGAGATAAAAGAGACGAGAAGAGTGAGAGAGACTCTCTCTCACACACACAGAAAGAGGGAGAAAGAGACTCATAGAGGGGAAAAGAGAAACAGATCGAGGGAGAAATTTTCCCCTCTCGCCCACTTTGGGAATTATAGTGGGCAGGGAGCAGACCTGGTGAAGGCACATTGAGTGGGATTTTCCGGCTTTTGGGAGAGCACAGCAAGAAAATCCCGCTCAAAAAGAGAGAGGAAGAAAGAGAGATAGCGAGTGAAAGAGAAATAAAAGGATGAAGAGATATAAATGAAAGAGAGAGAAAAGAAGGGAGAAAGTTACATTTATACAGCAACTTCCACAGCATTGCCGTATCTCAATGTTCACAAGCGTTATTCATTTGCAGAATTTGCACATTATATACTCAACACTTGCTTTATAACCACAATTTAAGGTTTGCTTTACAGAATGACACTTTAGCTGCTATGTTCCTGTCTTTGGAGAATTAGAAACTTGTCACTCACAATTGTGCAATACATTGGTGGACGCCTGCATAAACCGAAAGCCTGTCCACTGTCAATCAAGTGGGCAAGTAGCCCGTGAGGGGACAAATTGAACACAGCTTTACGCGGCCCGTCTGCTTTTACAGTTGGCAAGCGGGCAGCCAGATTGGTCAGGCAGCCTTTACATTTTAGTGTCAAGCTCAATCCAGGGAGGGATGAACTGTTCAGGCCGGAATAAATGTTCCTGGGATCTCAGGTCCGATCTCAATCAGACACTCACGGCACAGTTTTAAAGTTTGATATTTATTTTTCACGGGTCTGCAGCTCCCTGGACAGCTTCGCAGATGCTGACCCCGGAGGGAGCACGTTGGAAATCCCTGGATTGCGTTTGATTTGACTTACTATTGCCACATGTATTAGCATACAGTGAGAGGTAATGTTTCTTGTGAACTACACTGACAAAGCATACCATTCATAGAGAAGGAAAGGAGAGGGTGCAGAGTGTTACAGCCATTGCTAGCATGTAGAGAAAGATCAATTTTCAGCACCACCCCCCTCCCTGGCTTTTCTCAGAGCTTGCTGTTACTAGGGGGCTTTAGTATAAAGTTCATGGTCGGAGATATAGGAGGGATGTCCGAGGTAGGTTCTTTACTCAGAGAGTGGTTGGGGTGTGGAATGCACTGCCTGCTGTAACAGTGGAGTCAGACACTTTAGGAACTTTCAAGCTGTTATTGGATAGACACATGGAACACACCAGAATGGTAGGGAGTGAGATAGCTTGATCTTGGGATTGGGCATAGCTTGGCACAACACCGAGGGCTAAAGGGCCTGTACTGTGCTTAATGTTCTATGTTTGCCCTCTTCCCACCCTACCCCAGCAGCACTCAAAGAACAAAACAGCAGCACGGGAAACAGGCCCTTCGGCCCAACGAGCCCATGCCGTCACCCCAATGTTCCCACCTCTACCCATGATCCCTGTCTATGTTTTTAGATCTATGGATTAAAAATCAAATTTGAGACAATTTAGGGAGAATTTGTTTCGCCAATTAGCCTAAGAGCACATTTTTGGGATGTGGGAGGAAACCGGAACACCCGGAGAAAACCCACACAGGCACGGGGAGAATGCGCAAACTCCCACAGACACAGGCCCAAATCCATGTGTCTGCACAGCACAGTGATAGTCACTGAGCTGTCGTGTTGCCCATCAAATGGTCCAGGTTAAGCGTACACTAACGACGTGAAGCACTAGGATACTCTCGAAAAAATCCAAGAGCAGCCCTCTCACGACCCATCGCGTGTATGCCCCTCGTTAGACAACAAGGTGGACCAAAGCACCTGTAGGATAGAGACAAGTACATCAATATCATCATCTATTTGTCACAGAGTGTGTTTCTCACTGGATGGCCATTAACTACGGGTCAGTGTGAAATGGCGCTCCAAGTTCAGGGACCATCTTCCAGGCCTCAGAATGTGTGAATCTGATGGGTGGAACATTGAGGATGAGGAGTATATTTTTGACTCAGTGTCCTGGAAGACCCTGTCTCAAAGGGAGCTGGAAGCAGGCTCAATAATAACTTCCAAAAGGAGTTGGAAAGGAGGAAGTTGCAGAGCAGAGGTGGAAGAGCAATGAGACTCTTTCTAATTGGGTAGCTCTTTCGGGAGTTAGTGTAGGCTTGATGGGCTATATGGCCTCAACCTGAGCTGTAAACTTATATGATAACCTAAATGTGGAAGGAATTGGCTCAATGACCTGTTCTCATATTGTGCCTTTATGGATTAACTCCGAGTCATATTTAGTTTTATTAGAGGCTAGTTTTTAATACCCCATTTTCATACCTGTAATCACTGGTATCTCACTGTTTTACCTGTCCTTCAGCCCACACTCACGTAAGTACTTCACAAATTATAGCTATATTTATTGTTGAGGTTCGAGTCACAGCAATAAGATTTCCACTATCTAATCTGCTTGGGCGGCACGGTGATTAACACTGCTGCCTCACAGTGCCGTGGACGTGGGTTCAATTCCAATCTCGGGTGATTGTGAGTATAGAGTCTGCATGTTCTCCCCATGTCTGCAGGGGTTTCCTCCATCTGCTCCGGTTTCCTCCCACAGCCTCAAAGATGTGCAACTTAGGTTGATTGGCCATGCTAAATTGATCCTAATATGGCATATGGAGTCTTAGCTTTTATTGGTAGGGGGATTGAATTTCGGAGCCGCAACGTCATGTTGCAACTGTACAAAACTCTAGTGCGGCCGCACTTGGAGTGTTGTGTGCAGTTCTGGTCCCCGCATTATAAGAAAGATGTGGAGGCTTTGGAGAGGGTACAGAGGAGGTTTACCAGGATGTTGCCTGGTATGGAGGGCAGGTCTTATTAAGAGAGGCTGAGGGATTTGAGGTTGTTTTCGTTAGAAAGGAGGCGGCTAAGAGGGGATCTTATTGAAGCATATAAGATGATTAGAGGTTTAGATAGGGTGGACAGTGATAGCCTTTTCCCTAGGATGGAGAAAGCTAGCACGAGGGGACACAGCTTTAAATTAAGGGGTGATAGTTATAGGATGGATATCAGAGGTAGTTTCTTTACCCAAAGGGTGGTTCGGGAGTGGAATGCCCTGCCTGCAGCAGTTGTAGATGCGCCAAGTTTGGTGGCGTTTAAGAGGTTAGTTGATAAGTATATGGAAGAGAAGGGAATGGTTTAGTTTGGAGGGTTTTTATATTGGTCGGCGCAACATCGAAGGCCGAAGGGCCTGTTCTGTGCTGTAATGTTCTATGTTCTAATGTCAGGGGCATTAGCAGGGTAAACACATAGTGGGATTGTTGTCGGTGCAGGCTTGATGGGCTGAATGGCCTTTTTCTGCATTGTAGAGATGATGTTCTTTTTTGTTGTCATCAGACGTTCTTCAAACATTGATGAGAAGACACTTCAGTTGAAAAACACGATTCACTGGTTGACTTTTATCAAAGCTACCAACACCCTGTGCACTGCCTGCAAAAACATTGGAAAAAAGAAACTCTTAGCAAAAAGATGATTCTGTCTTTGAAGTAACATGAGATGCTCAGTTGAGTCCACTCTCAGCCACTACATGGCCACCTAGTCACAGAATTGTTGTAGAAGGCAACCATTTGGCCCATCGTGTCTGTACTGGTAATATTCAAGAATAGTAACTAAGGTACAAGTTGCTTGTTTCTGAGGCAATTCCACTGGAGGCCATTTTGTTAAAAAGTCAGTCAAAAGCACGCGGAGTAGCGGTGAATTAATGTGCAGGTTGATCTGACACCGCCACTGCCATTTTCGACTTCTCCCCTCCAGCGTACTCCTGGTGTGGTAACCCCCAGGACTAACATGGTGAATCCCTGATTGACCACTCAGTCAGGCTTGTAGGCTGAAACTTTACTGTTTCTCCTGCCATGGGAAGTGGAGCGGGTGAGGGCCCCACCTTCGAAAGGTCAGTTGCGGGATTTTACGATTTCCGGACAAGCGAACCCAACTGTAGAATACACGTTCCCAAAGTGATAGATACTTACCCGAACAGGTAGAACTTGTATCCCCAGCTCTTTACAAAGCAGACCCCTGAGTGGGTCCTTTATTCTGGGATGACCCAGTGGCACAGTGGTTAGCATTGCTGCCTCACAGTGCCAAGGACCCATGTTTGATTCCCAGCTTCGGTCACTGTCTATGCAGAATTTGCTCGTTCTCCCCATGTCTATATGGGTTTCCTCTGGGTGCTCTGGTTTCCCCCTCACAGACCAAAGATGTGCAGGTTAATTTGATTAGCCATGCTAAATTGCCCCTTAGTATCAGGGGGATTAGCAGGGTAAATACATGGAGTTACGAGGATAGGAACTGAGTGGGATTGTAGTCAGTGCAGAGTCAATGGGTCAAATGGTCTCTTTCTGTACTGTAGGGATTCTTTAATTCTATTCAATGAATCTATCATTCCAGATGGGTGTCGTGGACTCAAACCACAGCCTTGTGGTTTAAACTTTTGCTTTATAAAATAAAATAATGTGCCTTTCCAGCTGGCTACCTGAAGTTATGAATCTCACAGAGCTGAATAGAACAGTAAATGATTAGTCAGTTTAACCCTTGCAATGCTTTATCACCATTGAACACAGGCTACGTGAACACGTATGTAGCTATAACTGTAGATTATGCATCAAAGTCCAAAGATGTGAGGATTTGGTTGATTGGCCATGCTAAAATTGCCCCTCAGTGTCCTAAGATGAGTAGGTTAGAAGGATCAGTGGGTAAGTATGTAGAGATATTGGATTAGGGCCTCAGTGGGATTGTGGTCAGTGCAGATTCGATGGGCTGAATGGCCTCTTTCTGTACTGTGAGGCATCTATAACTCGATCAACTGGAGAGGTTGGACAGGCTGGGCTTGTTATCTATCGGAGTTCAGAACAGGTAGAAACAACCTGACTGAGATATTTAGCAGAGGGCCACTTACAGGAGGTTCAGAGAATATACAACCAGAACCTCACATCAGTGCTGTCAGCGGAATAGTCAAGAGAGAAAATTAAAGAAAAAGTTGGCAAGAAGTAGGAATACGTCGCAACTAATTGGTAAGCACTGCGGAGCTAAGAGGATCTCGGCTTAAAGACAAAGTTTGCCCCGGCTTTTTCAATTTTGCGAAGTTGGTTCATTAAGCATGAAATTTAGTTCAAAGCTCAGTGAAGGTGCTCATTTCACACTGCTATGGTTACAGGTTCAACAGCAGCTGCACTCAGAGCTCGAGTGCTTTGTGTGCGTGCTGAAGCCTTCATCAGGTTTTTTGCCAGGGTGAAGCGTGGAGTGTCCTGCTATTCTGACAAGAGGTTTGTCATGCCCTTGGCTCCTGCTGTTCTCCAGGTGCAGGCAGCTGGAGCAGTCTGGTGGTGGGGAGCCACGGTGATTGCAGACACATCGCTGGAAAGTCTGTTTTTAGATGTTCCAGCAATGTAATCTGCCCTTCAGGCAGTTTGAGGAGCTTCTGGGCCTGTCACGCGTCTTAGCTGCAGAATCGAAATTAACAACAGGCAGTCGATGTGAGCGCTAGTGCTTAAAAAAAAAATGGAGATAATTGCCGGTTCCAAGCTCCGCTTTGCTGCGTCAGTGATGTGAATATTTCTGATCAGAGGGTATACAGTGGTTAGCGCTGCTGCCTCACAGCGCCAGGGACCCGGGTTCGATTCCCAGCTTGGGTCACTATCTGTGCAGAGTCGGCATGTCCTCGGAACCACCCCCCGTAAGTGGCTGTCTGCCACACAGACTCCAGCATAGAAGCTGTGTGAGTGCAGCAAGGTCACTGCCTGTGCGCAGTTTGTACATTCTCCCCGTGTCTACGTGGGTTTCCTTTGGGTGCTCTGGTTTCCTCCCACAGTCCGAAGCTGTGTAGGTTAGGTTGATTGGCCGTGTTAAATTGCCCCTTAGTGTCAGAGGGATTAGAGGGATATATGGGGTTACAGGGATAGGGGCCTAGATGGGATTGTTGTCAGTGCAGACTCAATGGGCCAAATGGCCTCCTTCTGCACTGTAAGGATTCTATGAGAGGCTGCCTTTTGGATGAAATGTTGAACCGAGACCTCATCTGCACCCTCATGGTTGTCCAAAATATCAGTGCTCTTCTGAGAATGAGCAAGGGAGTTGTCCTGGAAATCTGGCCAATGTTTATCCATAGAATTCCTGCAATGCAGAAGGAGGCCAATTGAGCCTGCCCTGACTCTTCGAAAGAGCATCCCACTCAAACCCACCCCCTCCATCCCATTCCTGTAACCCCTGTACATTTAACATGACCAATTCCCCTACACTACACATCCAATGGGCAATTTAACATGACCAATCTGTCTAACTTTCACATTTTGGAATGTGGAGGGATGCTGGAGCACCCGGAGGAAACCCGTGCAGACACGGGGAGAATGTGCAGATTCCACATAGATAGTGACCTGAGGCCAGAGTTGAACTTGGGTCCTGGATGGTATGAGGCAGCAGTGTTAACCACTGCGTCACTGTGCGCCCTTCACCAAGGCAATAAAAACAGATAATCCACTCCTCATAACATTGCTGTCTGAGAGAGCTTACTGTGTACAAATTGGTTGTTCCTTTTTTTTACATTACCACAGTGACTGCACAGGAAAGCGTCAAGATCATAAGGATGCTTTGGATTGTCATGAAGAATGCTGTATAAATTCACATTTCTTCATTGTAGGAGGAAGAGTGTGGCCGCGGTGGAGCAAAGAAAAACAGTGTGAGATAATCCACACAAAGTGCTTTCTAATTCTGGGCGCAGTGGAAGGGGAAGATGGTGTAGGATGGCACTATGGAGCTGGCATGGAATAGGAACGAGGATATGGGATGGGGTTGACCTGAGAGGGGTGACATGGGAATTGTGGGAGGGAAAGAGAATGAAGAGGTGCAAGAGCGGGGGTGGGGTGAGGGACTGAGAGGGTCAAGTGTAGCAATTGCTTAATGAAGTCTGTGGTGAAAGAAATCCTGTAATTAAAGAGGTACTGTTGCAATAAAGACATTAATTTAATCGCAAAGTGAGCCTATGCTGGTGTTGTGAGAAGGCAGCTTCAGAGGGGAGAGGTTCAAATTAACGACAGATCAATTTAAGTCTGAAATCAAAAAGTTATTTGACAAATGGGATAAATTTCTGATAGGGTGTGGGGGGGAGGTGGGTAGGGGGAAGGGCTTGGAATCATTTACAAATAATTACTACTTCCTGGGGGATGGTGGCATAGTGGTAATATCAATGGACTGATGGTCCAGAGGTTCGGAAAGTGCTCCTGGGACAGAGGTTCAAATCCCAACATAGTGTGGTGGCACAGTGGTTGGCACTGCTGCCTCACAGCGCCAGGGAGCTGGGCTCGATTCCAGTCTCAGGTCACTGTCAGTGTAGAGTTTGCACATTCTCCCCGCGTCTGCATGGGTTTCCTCTGGGTTCTCCAGTTTCCTTCCACAGTCCAAAAATGTTAGGTTGATTGAAAATGCCAAATTGCCTCGTAATATCCTGGGATGTCTAGGTTAGAGGGATTAGCAGGATAAATCTGTGGGATTGTGAAGATAGGGCCTGGGGTGGGGATTGTTGTTGGTGCAGACTTGATGGGCCGAATGACCTTTTATAGTTTGCACTGTAGGGAATCTATGGCAGCTGATGGAATTTAAATTCAGTTAATGGGCAGAATTTTCCCTCCCCGCCCACCATGGGAATCGTGGTAGCCGGAGAAAGGATCAATACAAAACTCCATTAACCTCGGGCAGGGATTTTCTGGTCTTGGGAAGAGTGCAACTGGAAAATCTCATCCAGTAAATCTGGTAACCACGATGGTCTCAGATCATGAAACTATCACTGATTGTTGTTAAACTGATTGTTGGTTTATGAATGTCCTCTCGAGAAGGAAATCTGCCCTCCTTACCTGGCCTGGCCTACACGTGACTCCAGACACACAACTGGTGGTTGATGCTTAACTGCCTTTGAAATGGTTTAGCAAACCCGCAGTTCAAGGGATGAGCAGCAAACGCTGACCTTGCCAAGGATACCCACATCCCATAAACGTACAAAACAATCTGTTGCTACAAAGGAGATTAAGGACGTAGCTCGATGGATGAATTTAGTTCCAAAGAACCTTCATCATCCGTAACCATAATGTTGACCTTGCTGTGTGTGAGTCTGTTTGGAACTTTGTTATGACTACGAAGGGAAGAGTGCACTCTTCAAATGTTCAAATCACGGGCGTGACTTTTCCGACCCGCTACACTGCTCAACCAGCTGAGAGATTGGTGCATGCACACTGGCCCCTCCTCAGTGGTATGATGCCAGCCTCTCCAGCAGGATTAGGGTCCCCTCCCCACCACCACTGGCATAAATCCCCTACCCCACTTTTCCCACCAGTTGGGCACTTAGTTTTTTTTTGGGGGGGGGTGAAAATCGTGTCCCACGTATTTAAACCATTTCTCCAGCAAACTGCACAGACAAATCAATAAACATCTTGACCGGCCGCTCAAAGCCCAGGTTACTTCAATAAACAGCAGCTTTATTATCAAACCAGGCTGGTCAAGTGGAAAGGCAAAGCTTATGAAAATTGTATAATAAATATATGAAAGTATCATCATTATTCTGTCCACATAAATAGAAGAAAACAAAAGAGAAATTCTGCCCAAGCTATAAAAGTGAATGGTTGAAGGGAAAGTGTTGGATTATGGAGTGTGTGTGTGTGTTTGTCTCTCTGCACTGGTGTGTGAAACACTCCACCATCTTTGCATTGCTTTTCAGCTGGGTTCTGTGTAAAACTGACAGTCAGTTGATGCCGCATTCAAAGGGATTTCCATTCGCTTTTTGCCTCCGGAGTTGATTCTTCTTGTTTTCCCGGATTTCAACGTAGTTTTCCAAAGCTCGCTTTTATTTCCCTCCTCAAAAACATCAACCTTTTCTGCAAAGAGTCCACCGGCGTCAAGAGGTCTGCAACTTCTTTATAATGACTAAATTCACTTTCCTTGTACATTTCTGTCCATTCACAGCAACCAGAGTCCTTTCCCTTAACCCTGTCTAGGGCAAGGGGCAGGATTCTCCAGCCGCAACAGGTAGCCTACAGGAATTCTCCTGCCCACAATGAATGTGGGGGGGGGGGGCAGAGTTCAGCCCCAAATCAACATTCCCGATGGGCATCAAGGGAATCAGGATTCGCCCGCACTATCCCAATCAGGTTCCTGCAAATAATGGGTTTGACAATCTATTTGTCGGCACCCTTCCAGGTATCTAATCTAGACTCATCCCTCCGCGGCAGGCATGGCACTGGGTGGGTTTTGGTGTTGCATGGTGCTCCAGAGAGCATTGCCAACACCTCAGAAAAGCGGGCATCCTTTCCCTGCATCCGTCACTCAATTCATGTATTCTTGCCCCTCCATTCACCACACTATGCAGGCATGAGAGTGACCCAATCACCTCCCCCCAGATCCCATTCCCCCTTCTCAGATGTCCCTCCTCAATTCAGGCTACAAGCCTTGGCAGTGCCAAAGGTGCACTTCCCCCTGGCACCAGAAACAAACACCCTGACCTGTTGCCCTGTGCTCAGAGATTGGGGATTGAGGGGTGAAACCCAGTTGCCATTTGCCCCTCTGCCACTGTCAGGCTGCTGAGGAAAGGTCCCTCAAGGGTTCTGGGGATTTTGGGCAGGCTCAGGGTGGGGGCAAGGGGTTGACCTCACCACTGTGCCCTGAGATGGGAGTATCATGACTGGCTGTCTTCTAGCCCTGGTAGACATGAAGATCACCCCTGTTTCATGGTGATTCCAGGCAGCCCTATGATCAACATTCCTGCCTGTTAGCTGTGCAAATTTTGAAGTGTCCAGGTCACTTTAACCTCCATGTTCCCAGGTCACCTGATTTTAAATCACTGCGGCACTCCATTCTGCAGCAGGATTTTCCCTTTCTCCCTGTCAGAAGCTGCAGGTGTGAGCAGACCCCTTTGAAGCTTCTGACGCAGAGATGTCAATTTTACCTGGGAGCAGGAGGGTGGTGGGGATGGTCCCATTCTGCATAGCTGTGCACTCAGCCCCAATATATTCACACAACTTTGATTTGATGTCTTCTGGCTTCTTTGCAAGCTGAAACCTTTGAAACCCTCTCTATTCTATTAGGAACATCTAATCTCTTGTCAATTTCAGGGCGCAGTGCTTTGAAAGACAAGCCAATTTTCAGCTCAGTGGATTTCTACTCATGCTTCAGCCAGCTGTGTTTAGTTACATTCCCTTTCATGCTTGAATGCAACCCATTGTTCGTAACCACAATGTTTACAGAGAGTCTAAGCCTGATTGACAGCTGAGGCTTCTTCAGAAGGAATAGTGACCTGAAGGAGTACCTGACTGTGGGGTCTGGAGGGATGGGGGGACTGAGTGGGGTTCCTCAGGTTGTATCACTCTCAAGCCTGCATGATATGGAAGGTTATCCATTTTTTTGTGGGGGGAAGACGCCGTTCTGTGGAGAGGAGTCAGTTGCATTTGCCTGGTCAGTGGGTTTGGGATACAGTTTCATTTTTTGAGGGAGTCTGGAGATTGCCCTTTAAGACCATAAGAGATAACAGCAAAATTAGTCCATTCTGTTCATCAAGTCTGCTTCAATCATCATGGATATGATTCTCATCCTCATTCTCCTGCCTTCTCCCCATATCCCTTGACCCCCTTATCGATCAAGAACCTATCTATCTCAATGTTAAAGGCACTCAGTGACCTAACCCCTGCAGCCTTCTGTGGCAATGAGTTCCACAGATTCACCATCCCCTGGCTGAAGAAATTTCTCCTCATCTGAGTTTTAAAAAGGACGCCCGATCTCTGAACAATGGGGCTGTATGACTTGCTCCTCAGAATGAGCTCAGTATCAGGCGAGTGATTCCCTTCTGACAGATGCTGCCAACGCAAGCATGAAACACTCCTGTTAATCCCGCCTGAAAATGGGAAAATTCCGCCCTTTCAAAACACAAATTCTTCCAAAATGTTCTCCGTCCTTGTACAAGAATGATTAAATCATTGACGGCAATGCCAGCATGATGTTTTTATTTAAACTTTGCTGTGGAAAATGGTCTTATTTTCCAGATTGTTGCTCAGAAGGGAGAGAGGAGATTTACTGTGTGAAAGAATGGATTGGAAGGGATTGAATGCCACGTTAAAAATCTGTTAACTGTGAAGCACAAATGTATTCAGGATCACCAATAATGTTTAGCTCAGAGCAAACGTTTATAGATCAAAATGAAAATACCTGTGTAGCTTCTTGTTGGCCAAGGCTATCCATGGATTGTTAGGGTTTTGTGGGAGCTTTAGAGCGGAGGGGGAGTTGACTGTTTTTGGAATCCCCTGGTTAGCTATCCCCTCTCCAATATTCCAAACACTGTCACGGTGACAGGAAACTGGGTGACAGAGTGAGAGCTACCTACAACTTCAGCAACTAATCACAGACACAGTGAACTGTTTAAAGTTTAAAAAAAACACCAAAAAAAAGGACACTGATCATAAAATGGCTGCCACATGTCACCTGATAACTGATACAGCTAAGTTCAGCATTTCTCTTATAAGTCTATCTGAATCGCATTGCGCTCTGTGACCTGGTGGGTGTTGGGGATAGGGGGGAGGTCAAGGTCCAACTCAATTCACTCTTGAAAGGAATGTATTAAAGATGCAAAATTCTGGAATTTGTCAGATACTCACCAGATATTCAAAAACCCTTGTGGAGGATGAAATAACCTGTTGATTTTTATCTTGGATTGTATCAAAGGTTTTGAAGATTAAAAGAGTAAAAACTGTATTAAATTTCTGCAACAATGAATACAGGACGTGCCAATTGGATTCCCCTCGGGGAATATTCAAACAGGATGTTTTAAAACTGCCGATTCTGCCAAGAAAAATCAGAAGGAGAAAGAACAGGCAGAAGTAGAAAGAAACATGGTATTCGTCTAAAATACAACGGAAAAGAGCAAGAATTTGTTCTCCTTCCCACTCTCTCTCTCTCTTTCTCTTGAAGCTAAAGGGTGTCTTCAACAAAATGTACATTTGAACAAAGAAAAGTAATTCGCAGGAAACCAGCTAACTTCAATAATCTAGGCCTTAAAGATATGCAAAGGACTGTTTCTTATAATCTTGTGACTTATTAGATTGTAAATTCCATACTTGTGATACGTATGCGTGTGTGATGCATGTGTGCACTGCATGTGTCTGTGTGTGTGTGATGCATGTGTGCACTGCATGTGTCTGTGTGTGTGTGATGCATGTGTGCACTGCTTGTGTCTGTCTGTGCGTGTGTGTGGATACGCATGCGTGTGTGATGCATGTGTGCACTGCATGTGTCTGTCTGTGTATGTGTGTGGATACGTATGTGTGTGTGATGCATGTGTGCATTGCATGTGTCTGTCTGTGTGTGTGTGGATAAGTATGCGTGTGTGATGCATGTGTGCACTGCATGTGTCTGTCTGTGTATGTGTGTGGATACGTATGCGTGTGTGATGCATGTGTGCATTGCATGGGTCTGTGTGTGTGTGTGTGTGTGTGTGGATATGTATGCATGTGTGATGCATATGTGCACTGCATGTGTCTGTCTGTGTGTGTGTGGATACGTATGCGTGTGTGATGCATGTGTGCACTGCATGTATCTGTCTGTGTGTGTGTGGATACGTATGCGTGTGTGATGCATGTGTGCACTGCATGTGTCTGTCTGTGTGTGTGTGTGGATATGTATGCGTGTGTGATGCATGTGTGCACTGCATGTGTCTGTCTGTGTGTGGTGTGTGGTGTGGGATATGTATGCATGTGTGATGCATGTGTGCACTGCATGTGTGTCTGTGTGTGTGTGTGGATACGTATGCGTGTGTGATGCATGTGTGCACTGCATGTGTCTTGTGTGTGTGTGTGGATACGTATGCGTGTGTGATGCATGTGTGCACTGCATGTGTCTGTCTGTGTGTGTGTGTGGATACGTATGCGTGTGTGATGCATGTGTGCACTGCATGTGTCTGTCTGTGTGTGTGTGTGGATACGTATGCGTGTGTGATGCACGTGTGCACTGCATGTGTCTGTCTGTGTGTGTGTGGATACGTATGCGTGTGTGATGCATGTGTGCACTGCATGTGTCTGTGTGTGTCTGTGTGTGTGTGTGTGTGTCTGTGTGTCTGTGTGTCTGTGTGTGTGTGTGAGAGAGCTTGAATGTGTGCGTGCGTGTACACTTGCGTACGTATGTGTGTGCGTGTGCATGCACTTGTATGTGTCATTGTTTGTTATTTTTTTCTCGAGTTAGTAACTAATGAGTCTACTATTCCTTTGAGATAAGAAACCTGGTTCCTTATTAATAATAAATACATTTGGATTGGAAAAGACACGTACGTGAAAAATAGATTTTAAGAACTTTTGTTGCAACAGAAGGGCCTGAAAAAAAAGGGAGCCACCTCACCACCCACCCCCACCCACCTGATCAGAACAACACTCCTCTGCCCCATAATTGAAGATTAGTTTTAAGACTCTGCATTATAATTTTGACAACATTATTGCAGGAATTAGAATTGATACATCCTGTGGGCAAAGTTGCGCCTTGGGGAATTCATACCAGGAAGCATGGAGGATTATGGAGCTTTATTTACCAGGTGGGTAAATGAAATTCACTACACTCAGCTTCTTCACTCTGGCAACTTCCCCTCCCCCCCTGCCCTCTTCCCTCCCCCCCATTAGCGACCAGTAACGTCACTCCCTGCATTGACAAGCTCTACAATTTGGTCATACTGGCTTCCGCAGTTGCACCAACTTCTGAGGAGGCTAAACTTTTTCCCCTCCATCACGATCAGGAATTTGGGAGTCGTGATATTTTCGACTACTATGCAAAAGTACCAGAGCCCCATCACCCCGAGTTACAGAGAGGGGCCAATGATTCATACCATTTTCTTCCAAATGGAGATTCCCTACATGCAAAATGTTTGTATCTTGCTTCTCCCAAACAGCAAACCGAGATTCTATTTTTAAAGACTCCCCAGTTCCGTAATTACTTTGCAGGGGGTCATTATTCACATCCACCTCAGTTATGATGCCCAGAGCACTTGCCAGGACATTTTTCTCTTCCAGGTTGTAAGAGTCTGTTCATTCCTTTGAATAGACAGGAACAACACTGGTACAGAGTTTTAAATGAATTTCTTTTACTGAGCAGAACTTAAAGACAATTAAATCATTACGGAAATTGAAAGAAAGAGGAAAGTTGGAGAGACTGATGTTCTCTGCAGCCCCCGTTCCGATCACACTGAACTGAACTCAAAAACAGACTGCCAGACTGAACGTACAGGTCTTGCTTATTTGGCTTGCTATGCGCTTTTCAGGAATGTAGTCGCATTTCAGCTAACCCATCATGCCTTCTGAGTTTTAAAATGCAATCAATTTAATATCAAAAGTTAAGAGGATTAGTTAACCCCTACAGTCTAGTATTTAAATGTCATCGCGTAGGCAGAAATATCTTAAAATGAAGCCTTTGCATAAATGAAATCTTTCTTTTGACTGAAGCAAACAGGGCTAAGCAATACTTAGGATCACCTCACAAGTCTTCTTTTCCAAACTTATTGTGATTTTTTGTTCCTCGCCGGGAAGCTAGCAAGTGCCTTTTGAAACCTTCATCGCCAGTTTTTCTGTCATGTAAGAAGCACGGAAGTTAAAAACTAACGGAGTTTTATTTACAGGATGCGTAGACTACAAGCTGATTCTTCACGCTGATAGTTTCCTCACACTAATGAGGTGTGACATCACTTCTTTGATGGAATGAATATAAATTTGGGGGAAGTTTTCCACTCAAAGAATGGTGATTGCCTGGAACCCCTGCCTGAGAAGGAGGTGGAAGCAGGTGCGTTAGCAACCTTTAAGAAGCATCTTGATAGGGAGGGAGTAGAAGGATACAAGTAAGGGCAAAAGGGTTTTGTTTTAGTTTAGTTAGGGTATCATGATCGGCACAAACTTGGAGGGCTGAAGGGCCTGTTCCTGTCCTGTATTTTTCTTTGTTCATTGTACTCAATACACACTGCTTGCGGCAGCTATATAGAAAAGGCAATAGCTCATACTAAAGGGAAATTCGCTTCAAAAGAATAATGTGGCATCTGTTTGCCACATTATTAGCTGCACTCCTGTACTAGGGAGGTCATAGTTTGAAGATAAGGCGTAAACCTTTTAATATTAAGGAGAAATGTTTTCATCCAGAGGGTGTCACAACGGTTAGCACCGCCACCTCGCAGTGTCGGAGGCCCCGGCTCAATTCCCGGCTCGGGTCACTGTCTGTGTGGAGTCTACACATTCTCCCCATGTCTGCGTGGGCTTCCTCTGGGTGCTCCGGTTTCCTCCCACAGTCCAAAAGAAGTGCTGGTTAGGGTGCATTGGCCGTGCTAAATTCTCCCTCAGTGCACCCGAAAAGGTGCCAGAGCGTGGTGAGTAGGGGATTTTCACAGTAACTTCATTGCAGTGTTAATGTAAGCCTACATATGATGTCAATAAACACACTTGAAAAGAACTTTTTTTTTAAGTTGAGGCCAGAACGTTATGTGATTTGAAGAAGAACTTAGTACAGATCTTGAGGCTAAAGGGGTTGAGGAATTTGGGGATGGGGGAAGGGGGTCAGGATGATATATATATATTTATGCATGATATAATTATGTCATGATGATCTGCCGTGATTATAATGAATCGCAGAGCAGGCTCGAAGGGCTGAACAGCCTACTCTTTTCTTTGTACTTATACACTTCAAACCACTTATTAAGTTGACCCAATTTAATTCTTCTCTTTGGTCTTCAGAGGCTCATTAAGATGCTTCCCAACTCCCACTGACTCTTCCCTTCTGTATTCTCACTGATTTGATCTGTCTTAATCAAAATTTCATTATTACTTTGACCCAAATTATACGAAAGAATAACGGGACGTGAACCCACGTCAAATTAGCAGTCAACTCAGACACTGGAATTTAGACCTCACCTTCCCAATTATACTTGCTAATTAGGCTTTAATTGCCAGTCTCTAGATAATGTACTATTAATCAAATCCACTATTTCGCGAGATGTCAACATTATTGAAAAGGATGTCATGGCTCTTACTGGTAGCACACTTAATGACATTTCTTCAGGTTCTGATCCAACTGCAGAGAAGCTACCCGGGTCAGATATTGAGTAAAGCGAGAAGCATCTGTAGGTGTGTGTAATGTCCCGAAAACCTTTGACTAATTGAAGGCTTACAAGGAAGGTTGAGTCCTGCTATCGACTGGTCTCTCTTCAAGTCCAGACAACATCAGAACTATCTCACCACACCCTCAACAGGCAGCAACTCCCCACTTCAATAGGTTTAACCCCAGTGTGATTTCATTCTGAGTTGCAACCACTGAAGAAAGGTGACAATCTGACCAGGGAGAGGACCCTCAAAGGTGGTCAAGAGACAGGGATTGTCTTCACTGAAAAGACTGGAGGTTGAGTCTGATAGAGGTCCACAAAATTATGAGCGGCATAGACAGGGTGAATAGTCAGAGGCTTTTTCCCCAGAGTGGAAGTGTCAATTACAAGGAGGCAAAGGTTCGAGGTGAGAGGGGGAAATTTACGGGAGATGTGTGGGGGATCATGTTTTTCACGCAGAGTGTGATGCGTGCCTGGAATGCTCTGCCGGAGGAGGTGTTGGAAGCAGGCACATTAGCAACATTTAAGAGGCATCTAGATGGGTACGTGATTAGGGAGGGAATAGATGGATACAGACTGAGTGAAGGCACAGGGATTTTGTTTTTGTTTAGTTGGGGTCGGCACAGGCTCGGAAGGCCAAAGGGTCTGTTCCTGTGCTGTACTTTCCTTTGTTTTTTTTGTTATATTAATTTAATTTTAATTACTTTTGCTGTATCTATTTTGTCGAACTGTACAGTGAAGAAGAAGCTCTTTGGCTCACCAACTCTGCACAGATACACCTGACCTACCACCTTATCCCATTTACCAGCATGTAGCCCATTGCCCTGAATATTATGGTGCTCATTGAGGTACTTTTCAAATGATGTGAGACATCCCATCTCCACCATCCTCCCAGGCAGCGTATTCCAGACCCTCACCACCTTCTGGGTAAAGAGGTTTTTCCTCACATCCCCGTTAAACCCTCATCTTGAGCCTAAGTTCATGAGGATCATGACTGATCCTTCAACTAAGGGGAACAGCTGCTCCTGATCCATTCTGTCCATGCCCCTCATAGCCTTATACACTTCGATCGGGTTGTCTCTGCCTATTGCGATAGCAGAATCGGACACTTCAGGAACTTTCAAGTGGTTATTGGATAAACACATGGAGCACACCGGATTGGTAGGGAGTGGGATAGCTTGATCTTGGGTTCGGATATAGCTCGACACAACAACGAGGACCGAAGGGCCTACAGTGTGCTATACTGTTCTATGTTCTTCTCTGCTTCAATGAAAATAACCCGAAGTTCTCTAAAGTAGAGATATACAATGCGTTAAGGTGTATAGACATGGGGAGTAGCGATTCTCCCAACCCACTGCACTGATTTTGTAAAGATGCCGGCATTGGACTAGGGTAAACACCATAAGAAGTCTCACAACACCAGGTTAAAGTCCAACAGGTTTATTTGATAGTAATCCCACAAGCTTTCAGAAATGCTGTTCCTGTGTCAGGTGTGTGGAAGGTTCTGATCAGAGAAGGACATATAAAGACACACACAGTTTACAGAATACTGATTAGAATGCAAATCTTTACAGCTAACCTGCTATTCAAGGGTTAAAGATGCAAACAATGTGAATGGAGATAGCATTAGCATAGGTTTAAGAGATGTGTAACTGCCCCTTAGACTAGTAGGATAAATAAGTGGAGTTATGGGGCTAGGGCCTGGATGGGATTATGGTTAGCACAGACTCAATGGGCCAAATGGCCTCCTTCTATGAGATGCACCAAAGCTTCATAGCTCGATAATATACAATGAGGAGTTCCATGCAGGTGGTTATTAGAAGAGTTTATAATTGATACCATTAAAGCCTGCTGATATGATTGTAAACATGTAAAACTGCAGGGACTAATGGAATGCGATATTGCAATAATCCTTTGCCCATCTAATATTGAATAAAAAACTCAGCAGTGACAAATTTTTCCCTTTATCACATTCAAACTTACAAATTAGGAGAACGAGTGGGCTAGTTAGCCCCTGGAGCCTGCTCCAATAAGGCTGAAACCTACTCCTCTAAGATGCAATGAGATGGATGATCCGATTGTAACTGCAGCCCACATTCGCCCAATAACTTTTCACTTCCTTCCATTTCAAGAATCTATTTCCCCCTGCCTTAAAAAATATCGAAAGACTCTGCATCCATCGCCTTTTCAGGAAGAGTTCTAAAGATTTACGAGCCTCTGAAAGAGAAAGATTCTCCTCATCTCTGTCTTAACTGGGTGTCCTCCTATTTTCACATGGTGATCCCCTTGACTTAGTTTTCCCATTACAGGAAACATCCTCAGGACTTCCTCAGGATCTGATATATCTCAATCGAGTCGCCTCTTACTCTTCGAAATCCCGAGCGAATACAAGCCTAGCCTATCCAACCTTTCCTCATAAGACAACCTGCCCATTCCAGGTATTGGTCTGGCAAACCTTCGCTGAACTGCTCCAAAACATTTACATCTTCCTTAACTAAGGAGGTCAATACTGTACGCAGGCACCATCTCTACAATTTCCTGTAGAAATGAAGAATAACATTTTGATTTGATTTAATTTGATTTTTTCTTGTTACATGGATTTGCATATAGTGAAAAAGTATTGTTTCTTGCACGCTACACTGACAAAGCATACCATTCACAAAGAAGGAAACAAGAGAACACAGAATGTAGTATCATGCTCAAAACTAGGGTGTAGAGAAAGGTCAACTTAATGTGAGGTAGGTCCATTCAAAATGGCAGCAGGGAGGAAGTTGTTCTTTAGTCAGTTATATGTATCCTCAGACTTCTGTATCTTCTTGCTGATGGAAGAAGATAGAAGAGAGAATGTCTGGCTTACATGGGGGTCCTGATTATGCTTTTCCAAGGCAGTGGAAGAGTCAATGGATGGGAAGCTGGTTTGAGTGATGGATTGGGTTTTATTCATGACTCTTTGTAGTTTCTTGTGATCTTGGACAGAGCAGGAGGCATATCAAGCTGCGATACAACCAGAAAGAATGCTTTCTATGGTGCATCTGTAAAAGTTGGTAGGAGTCATAGCGGACATACCAATTTTCTTCAGTCTTCTGAGAAAATAGAAGTGTTGGTGGTGAACTCCCTACTCTTCGAATCAATTTTCCTTGCAATTAACAACAATATTTCATTGGTTTTGTGAATTACTTGTTACAATTGCTTACTAACTTTTGGCGATTTATTCACTCAAACCCCTAGATCCCTCTGCAATATTCTCACAATTTAAACAATAAGCTTCCATGAGAATGGATTTTTAGAAAGTATTTTGTTATCTTTTGAAGAAGTATGTGTGTAAATAATTTAAATAAGATGGAGAAAGGATAATGGAGTCAGTTTGCCTGAATAATTAAGAAATGAGTTGGAATCCCTGACCTCACCTGGGATTATCCAGTCCCGCTGGTGTGAATAACGATTTGGCTGAGCGCCAAATTCTCTGTTCTAATTGGCAGCAGTAGTGGGGAGTACAAGACTGGAGATTTCTTGTCATTAGAAGGAGCGAGGACGTTAAATGTGTTCATTTACAATGAAACTACAATCAAGTGCTTTCATATGTAAATAAGTTAAAGGTTTGTACAACTTGCAAAGGTTTCATAATAAAACAAGGGAAGAAAAAACATTTTATTTGCTCCCATAAGTGGGGGAAATTGGACAGAATGAAAGTATTTGAAACTTTGGGAAAGTAAAGTGCTGAGAACATTGGATTCTAATATGAAAAGGCACAAGGATATTTAAGGGGAGAAGCCAAGCTGATTTGGTGTTGACTGTGTGAGATAGGTCTCCTGGAAAACAACTCTGGACTAGGAGAAAATTATGTTTGAATTAACTATTCAGTGAAGCCAGAAAAGTTTTGTGCTGCAAAAGGCAATCCTGTTCTTGGATTTCCACAGCAGAGTGAGAGTGAGTTTGACAGATTATATGGCTTGCCTTTATTAAAGCAAGTTGCCTTGGGTAATAATGACCTGCTACTCATTTTCTCTGTCAAGTGTAATACTATCTTTAGCTTTTTCAGTTAACCGCTGATGGTGGGTCATCTATTTAGAAGCTTTCTTTCTAATTTGAATGTGTCTATTCTACGTTTTCTGAAATATCCTTTTAAGTGTCTGCTACTGCATCTCTATTGACCTATTGGCCAGTTCACTTTAATTAGCTCTGCTCTTAAGCTGAAAATATTAGTCTTAGACCCATTCTTCTCCCCCTCAAAGTGAATGTAACTTTATATTATGAATACTGCTACCTAGGGGCTCCTACACTATGAGGTTTATCTCAATTGGCAGGATGGTTGGTTCATGAACAATACAAACAGTGCAGGTTCAGTTCCTGTACCAGCTAAGAATTACCTTTTCAACTCTCACCTGAACTGTGGTGATCCTGAGGTTAAATCACCACCTGTCAGATCTCTCACTCAAAAGGGAAGAGCAGCCTGTGGTCATCTAAGACTATGATATCTCTTTTCCTTTTAACATAAGTACACAATGAGGGTACTAATTAAATCTATCTCATTGCAGAGCTGGTATAGCCTTATCTCTGGTTGCCTCCAGAGTCCACTGTTCTAAAAGGAAAACATTATTTAAATTTCTTATCTAAGTGACCTTTTCCCATTCCAGTCTACATTTAAATTGAAATTCCCCATGGTGGCCTTCTTGACAAATTTCTATTTCCTCCTTTACACAGTCTTTGGCGCTGCTGCCTCATAGCGCCAGTGACCTGAGTCAATTTCGGCCTCAGGTCACTGTCTGTGTGGAGTTTTCACGTTCTCCCTGTGTTTGTGTGGGTTCCCTCTGGGCGCTCCACAGATGTGCAGGTTGGGTTGAATGGCAATGCTAAATTGACCCTTAGCGTCAGGGGAATTAGCAGGGTGAAATATGTGGGGTTATGAGGGTTGGGCCTGGATGGGATTGTGGTCAGTGCAGACTCGATGGGCTGAATGGCCTCTCTCTGTACCATAGGGGTTCTATGATATCCTGTCCTACATCCTGGTTAGTACTGACGGGCTTGCCCTGTTTTCCCAAACTAATTCTTACCTTTATCCTTCTGCATCTCGACCCAAGTCGCTTCTACATCCTGAATTCTTGAACTTAGGCCATCCTCTCTGATATGCTAATGCATTCTTAGTTTTCAACTCTGGCTACACAATGTTTATCACCTACCCTAGAGAGGGTCAATGTGTTAATTCGAATCAACCTCTAATAGGTGAAGTCAATAATGAGGTCAAGGCTGCTCTGGGAGCAGTGGGAATGGTTGTAACTCTTTGTACGAGTATCGCTGTAATTCCATAGGACCATAGATTCCTACAGTGCAGCAAGGGGCCCTTCGGCCCATTGAGTCTGTCCCGACCACAATCCCACCCAGGCCCCACTGTCATATCCCTACATATTACACCCACTAATCCCTCAAACCTACGCATCTCAGGACACTAAGGGGCAATTTTTCTTAACATGGCCAATCAACCGAACCCGCACATCTTTGGACTGTGGGTGGAAACCGGAGCACCTGGGAGAAACCTACGCAGACACGAGGAGAGTGTGCAATCTCCACACAGACAGAGCCGGGAATCAAATATAGGACCCTGGAGTTGTGAAGCAGCGGTGCTAACCACTGTGCTACCGTGCCGCCCAGCAATGTGAGTAGCTGCACCGCAGTGTTAACTTAGAATCCCTACACTGCGGAAGGAGGCCATTTGGCCCATTAGGTCTGCTCCAACTCTCCAATAGAGAATCCCATCCAGGCCCTATCTCTGTAACCCCATGCATTTAGCCCACTAACCCCTCCAAACCCACACATTTTGGGACACTAAGTGGCAATTTAGCAACCCGCACACCTGTGGATGAGCTTAGTGAGCTGTCTAAATTTCCCACAGTTGCTGTCCAGAAGGAAGAGTGATTGTTGTTAAGTGGTACATAATATAACAGCAATAGGACAGAGACTTCTCATCACAACAATTTTAAAGAGGTGGTCAGTAGTCAGCACTCAAGCACACATTAAATGGATTTAAGTACTAAGTGTTTAAGAGAGAAATGTAAGAGAGGGATGAGCGTATTTTAAAATCATTCTCAAATTCTCTGTGTGGGGATCTCAGACAATCTTGGCCTCAGAGCAAAACTCAGTGATGGCTAAGGGAAATGGTGTTAAAATTGCTGGTCTTTTTTCTAAAATTAATTTATAGCGACAATGATCATGTGCCAGTGAGTCACCTAATGCAGAATAAGCACAGAATAAAAATTTCCATTACAATATGCCTCCAAAACTCACAAGCACAACCCCGCTGGAGCTCCAGTGGAACAGAATCTCTGACCACCAACACAGTGATCTCAACTATCCGAGATGGTAAACCTAGGGTCAATTTGGTGGGTGCAATGCAAGTCTGGGGACTCTAGAAGTTCGATTGATATCCTGGAGAATTGGGGCACTGCCCAATGTCTCAAATGGAAGGCATTGGAGATCATTAAAGGGTGAACAATTAATGAGTGCTCACCCTTGAATTTCCTGCAGGTAGCCATTCGTCAGCAGTTAATTTATAATAATTTATCTTTCCTTTCTGGGATGGTTTGGGGCCTTTTTTAGTACTGTGAGGAATCCACACTGACTCTGAACAGAAGTGAGTTTGATCAAAGCTGTTGGGGACTCTCACCAGAATTCTCAAGGGAAACTGAGAATGTTCTCAGCAGTGACCCCAAAGTCTTGCCAGGGCATTGGAGGAGGTGGTTGGGGTAGTGAGCAAGGTGAATTGTTTACCCTGTCAGCATTCCTAACAAGGCATGTGAGCTGAGGTTGTAAGTATATTCACTTACCACCAGCCCCCAGTGTCTGATGGAACCCAAAGTGATTCGCAAAGAACAAAGAACAACACAGCACAGGAAACAGGCCCTCGGCCCAACGAGCCCGCGCCGCCACTTTATCATTGAGAGTGCCCTCTTCTACCTATGACCTTTGTCTATGCCTGTTGGGGAAGATTGAGGGAAGAATAATTTGATTTGTTATTGTATTGGGATAGAGTTTTGTTTCCTGTGCGCTATACAGACAAAGCATACTGTTCATAGAATACATAGGGGAGAAGGAAAGGAGAGGATGTAGGAGATAGTGTTAAAAGCATAGCTTAAGTATAGAGAAAGATCGGTTTAATACGCGGTAGGTCCATTCAAAAGTCTGACGGCAGCAACGAAGAAGTTGTTCCTGAGCAATGACCTCAAGCTTTTGTGTCCTTTTGTGACCTTGACAGAAAGAAATGGAAAAGAATATGTCGGGGGTACATGGGGCCCCTGATTATGCTGCCTGCATTGCTAAGGCAACGGGGAAGTGTGGACACAGTCAATGGATGGAAGGCTGGTTGGCGTGATAAACTGGGCATCGTTCGCAACCCTCTCTGACAACCTGGCACTCCACCCAGCGGGTCCAGTGCAAAACATAATTATTAAATTCGAAGAGCGAGATTGGTGGTCACCATGTAGAAGGATGCCTTATCCCTGGATTGTGTTACTTAGTCTGTATTATATACATCAAGCACCATTTCATGAAAGACTTTAATGAAAGGCCAAACACAACAGGGGCAAAAAACGTCTCTCTCCGTAACTGAAATCAGATGGCCAACGTGAAAAAGCAAAAGAGAAAACACTGGAAAATCGCAACATCTGTAAGGAGAGAAAAGAGCTGACACTTTGAGTCCAGATAAAACTTTATGAAAGCCTTTGTTTTTATCCTTCACCAATGAGACAGAATGAGCTGCAGAAGTCGGTGTGTGTCTATATCTGTGTGTGTCTATATCTGTGTGTGTGTCACATACAGAGACACACAATATATATGTATAGACATATATATAGTATGTGACTGTATATGTGCGTGTGCATATGTGTTTGCGTATGCATGTGTGTGTGTGAATGCTTTTAAATAGTACAAAGAAGAGAAGGTTTGAGATTCAGCAAACAGCGCACAATAATTATATTCCCAATTGTTAACTTTCTTAAATAATTAGAATAGGTTCCCTGACTTCCACTGAACAAGGTTATCAGACTGTACTGGATTAGTGCTTTCTCTTAGAGGAGTGGAAAACTTGCAGGGTAGTCTATTAAACTTCATGAAACAATTTCTACTTTCAGAAATGTGGTGGAGACCATTAAACAGTGAGAAAATAATTAAATCTCCAGCCTGCTAGAGATTCTCCAGATCCTGAATTCTTTCTGCCACAACAGAATGAATGTGTGAAAGAGTCTCATTTAGATTGCTACTTTTGGAGGTCACGTCATCTTGAAGTATTTTATATGCAATGAAGTGTTTCTGAAATGTAACCATTAGATTCGGATAGAACGAGGGGTCACGGCCTTAGGGTGAGGGGGTCTATGTATAAGACTAATATTAGAGGGCATTTTTGCACACATAGGGTAGTGGGGGTGTGGAATGCACTACCGAGTGGGGTGGTGGGAGCAGGCACGCTAGGGTTGTTTAAGGGTCTCTTGGACAGCCACATGAGCGGTCTGCAGATAGAGGGATGTAGGAGGACTGTTTAAATACTTTAATTGTTTCCACGGGCTGTTTGGTCCACCTTGTTGACCAACAAGGTGCATGCATTCGGCAGGTCGTGCGAGGGCTGCTCCTAGATGTTACTTCAGGAGTGGCCTAGTGCTTCACGTCGTTAGTGTATGCTTAAACTGGACCATCAGATGGGCAACATGACAGCTCAGAGACTATCGCTGTTGCTGTGCAGACACATGGATTTGGGCCTGTGTCTGCGGGAGTTTGCGCGTTCTCCCCGTGGTTGCGTGGGTTTTCTCCGGGTGCTCCGGTTTCCTCCCACATCCCAAAAATGTGCTCTTAGGCTGATTGGGTAACAAATTGTCCCTATATTGGTCTCTATATGTCATTAAGACGTTAGGATGGCGGTGCGGGCTCGTTGGGCCGAAGGGCCTGTTTCCCGTGCTGTGTTGTTCTTTGTTCTTTGTTTTTGTTTGTTGTGATGCGTTTACGCAGTAAAATGGTAGCTGATGATAGGCAGCATGATGGCACAGTGGTTAGCATTGCTGTCTCACAGCGTCAGGGAACCAGGTTCAATCTTAGCTTGGCAGAGTCTGCACACTCTCTCCTTGTCTTCGTGGGTTTTCTCTGGATGCTCCCGTTCCCTCCCACACTCCAAAGACATGTTGGTTAGGTGCATTGGCCATGCTAAATTCTCCCATAGCGTACCCGAGCAGATGTCAGAGTGTGGCAACGAGGGGATTTTCATTAATGTAAGCCTACTGGTGACTAGAAAATAAACTTAATTAATTGAATAAGAATTTGAATTAATTGTTCCAAATTGTACTTGCGCTTACTGTGAGATGTCTAACTGTTTTGTGTGGAGGCAGGAAGTTCCTGGTTCCACTAGTAATGGGTATCATTGTGGGTGGGACAGTGGTCTCTCATCATATTTTCCAATCCTACCCACAACCAGCCTTGTGGCTGAAAAACGCAGCCCGTGTTTCCAGGCCTGATGATCGATTGCAATGTACCTGGGGCTGAAGTAAAATTTACTTATCAAATCAAAAAGAGAATACCAGACTTATTCAATATATAGATATGTAATAGCACTTATATGGTAATATTTACAATTAGACCTTGTGATGACTGGTTGATACTTAAATGCACTAAGCTTTATGTTCAGTTTCGTTAGCCTTGATAAATACAAACATTAATTGCAAGTTACAAGGTTTTAGCCACTTCCCCCACTCATCCCTCAGAAGAACCCACATTATTACATTATTGTATAGCTCCCTGGAAGGCAATTGAATAGACTTGTAACCAGGTTTAATTTAACCTGCTTAAATCCTGTCTCTGTAAATTGGTACAACTCCCTCATTTTGCCATTTTATTAAAAGGTTTCAGAGAAGAAACCTTTCATAGAATCCTACAATGCAGAAGGAGGCCATTCAGCCCATTGAGTCTGCACTGACCACAGTTCCACGCAGGGCCTATCCCCATAACCCCGTGCATTTATCCTAGCTAGTCTCCCTGACACTAAGGAGTAACATTAGCATAGCTAATCCACCTAATAATCCACTTCAGTACTCATGGTCATTCAACCCCTGATCTTCGATTAAGCATTCTCCAAGGCGACCTTCATGACACACGACAGCGCAGAGTTGCTGAGCAGAGACTGATAGCCAAGTTCCACACACATGAGAACGGCTTCAACCAGGATCTTGGGTTCATTTCACACTATCTGCAACCCCCCCATGACTTGCCTGGGGTTGCAAAATCTCACTAACTGTCCTGGCTGGAGACAATACACATCTCTTTAACCTGTGCTTAACTCTCTCCACTCACATTGTCTGTACCTTTAAGGCTTGATCACCTGCAAAGACTCACATTCCCACCATTATTTTGTAAATTGAGTTTGTGTCTTTATATGCCCGGTTTGTGAACTGAAATCTCACTCATCTGACAAAGGGGCAGTGCTCCAAAAGCTAGTGGCTTTTGCTACCAAATAAACCTGTTGGGCTTTAACGAGGTTGTTGTGAGACTTCTTACTGTGTTTATCTCAGTCCAGCACCACATCTCCACATCATAAACCACCTAACCGGCACATCTTTGGAGTGTGGAAGGAAACCGAAGCACCCGCAGGAAATCCATGCAGACACGGGGAGAATGGGCAAACTCCACACAGACAATGACCCAAGCTGGGAATCGAACCCAGGACCCTGGCGCTGTGAGGCGGCAGTGCTAACCACTGTGCTGCTGTGTCTCCCCCTTTCGATAAGCTTGCACTCTTGTTCCATGTAATCACTATTCTGTCAAGTCAGTTCATGTAAGTTCATCCTACTGCTTTTACATAAATCCCAGTCTTTTGGATGATAGATAGACTCAAGATTCTCTCCTTTTGCAGAACTGGTTTTTTCTTCCTACATTTGCTATCAGAGGATTAATGTCCTTCACTGCAAAAAGTGAATCTATCTGCACTGCGTGTTTCTTAATTAACTTCATTGGAGTGACGGAACTGACCATTGCATTCTCCCCAGCCTGACACACTAGACCAGCGATGCATTAATTAGTCTTTAACATCTCTATTTAATAAGGAAAGGTGAGAGGTTAGCATTGCTACAGAATAACAAGAGAAATAATTGCAGTATAATACTGTTCTGAGGCAGCCTAATTATCATCCTGATATATCACCATTCCTTCACTGTTGCCAGGTCAAAATCATAGAAACTTTATAGTGTGGGAGGAGGTTACTTGGCCCCACCAGTCTGCACTGCCTATTATCCAATCTTACCTCATAATCCCACTAATCTAAGATGCAATTTAGCATGGTCAATCCACTTAACCCGCACACTTTTGGACTGTGGGAGGAAACTGGAGGAAACCCTTGCAGACATGGGGAGAATGTGCAAACTTCGCACAGACCCGAGGCCCGAATCGAACCCGGGTCCCGGGCACTGTGAGGCAACAGTGCTAACAACTGTGCCATTGTGCCACCTTGGAAATCAAAAAAAAAAATCATAGAGTCCCTACTTTAAAAAAGAGGCCATTCAGCCCATCGGAAGAGTCTGAAATGACAACAATCCTACCCAGGCCTTACCCCATATCGCTACATATATTCCCACTAATCCCTCTAAACCTACACATCTCAGAACACTAAGGGACAATTTGGCATGGCTAATCAACTTAACCCGCACATCTTTGGAAATCCTGGAACTCTCTTCCAAACAGCATTGGGGGTGTTCCTATACCTCAGAGATTGCCAGGGCTCAAGAAGACAGCTCACTGCCATCTTCTCGAGGGCAATTAAGGATGGGCAATAAACACTCTTTGAGGCATTGGCGCCCATATCCTGAATGTTATGTTTTAAAAAACCCTCTCTTATGAATCCTACTCCATGTCCTGCTACATCCTGATAAGTATCTTTTCTTGGCAAGGGAAGAAAGGCTTCAGAGTGTGTTATCATTATTCTCAGAGACATTTTAGGATGTCAACAAACCAGCAATCACTTTGATATGGAGACACTGCTTCTATACTGAGGACACTTTGCAGGATATCATACTCAGTTTGCAGATTGCCATTCAATTTCACAGGAAATTGTTCTTCATTGGAAAGGGCTATATTGTACTTGTGTTAGCGATGCCCAACTTCTCTGCGGAAACCGGCTGTTAACCAGTAGCACAGCCCAAAGAACCACGCACATCTGGCAGACAGGTCTTGGCAATGTGAAAGCTTAAACGTACAGGGACAGGGTGAGGCTTTAGGCAGGAGGTTTGGGACCGAAAGCAAAAAGTTCATGGTCAACCCTATCTGCAATTTATATGTCACACCAAACTGAAGGATGGCGGATTTGAAGGAGTGCAAAAGGCATGAGGCCTGGGTGGCATGGTGGTTAGCACTGCTGCCTCACAGAGCCAGAGACCCGGTTCAATTCCGGCCTCAGGTCACTGTCTATCACACATCATAGAATCCTACAGCACAGAAAGAGGCCATTCGGCCCACTGAGTCTGCACTGACCACAATCCAGGTGCTAGCCCCATAACTTTACTTAGTTCCCCTGAGAGGAAGGGACGATTTTAGCATGGCCAATTCACCTGACCAGCACATCTTCGGACGAAACCAGAGCATCCAAACGAAATCTATGCAGGCACGAGGAGAATGTGCAAACTTCACACAGACAGTGACACAAGCTGGGAATCAAACCCGGATCGCTGGAGCTGTGAGGCAGCAGTGCTAATCACTGTGCCACAGATGAATGATATGGAGGGTGTGATGTATTGGTAGTGAGGGAGTGATATGGAGGGTGTGGTGTATTGGTAGTGAGGGAGTGATATGGAGGGTGTGGTGTATTGGTAGTGAGGTGAGTGATATGGAGGGTGTGATGTATTGAGCAGTGAGGTGAGGGATATGGAGGGTGTGGTGTGTTGATAGTGAGGTGAGTGATATGGAGGGTGTGGTGTATTGAGCAGTGAGGTGAGGGATGTGGAGGGTGTGGTGTATTGAGTAGAGAGGTGAGTGATATGGAGGGTGTGGTGTATTGAGCAGTGAGGTGAGTGATATGAAGGATGTGGTGTATTGAGCAGTGAGGTGAGTGATATGGAGGGTGTGGTGTATTGGTAGTGAGGGAGTGATATGGAGGGTGTGGTGTATTGGTAGTGAGGTGAGTGATATGGAGGGTGTGATGTATTGAGCAGTGAGGTGAGGGATATGGAGGGTGTGATGTATTGATAGTGAGGTGAGTGATATGGAAGGTGTGGTGTATTGAGCAGTGAGGTGAGGGATGTGGAGGGTGTGGTGTATTGAGTAGTGAGGTGAGTGATATGGAGGGGGTGGTGTATTGAGCAGTGAGGTGAGTGATATGGAGGCTGTGATGTATTGATAGTGAGGTGAGTGATATGGAGGGTGTGGTGTATTGAGCAGTGAGGGAGTGATATGGAGGGGTGATGTATTGAGCAGTGAGGTGAGTGATATGAAGGATGTGGTGTTATGAGCAGTGAGGTGAGTGATATGGAGGGTGTGGTGTATTGAGCAGTGAGGTGAGTGATATGGAGGGTGTGGTGTGATAGTGAGGTGAGTGATATGGAGGGTGTGATGTATTGATAGTGAGGTGAGTGATATGGAGGGTGTGGTGTATTGATAGTGAGGTGAGTGATATGGAGGGTGTGGTGTATTGATAGTGAGGGAGTGATATGGAGGGTGTGATGTATTGATAGTGAGGTGAGTGATATGGAGGGTGGTGTATTGAGCAGTGAGGTGAGTGATATGGAGGGTGTGATGTATTGATAGTGAGGTGAGTGATATGGAGGATGTGGTGTATTGATAGTGAGGTGAGTAATATGGAGGGTGTGATGTATTGATAGTGAGGTGAGTGATATGGAGGGGGTGATGTATTGAGCAGTGAGGTGAGTGATATGGAGGGTGTGGTGTGTTGATCGTGAGGTGAGGGATGTGGAGGGTGTGGTGTATTGAGTAGTGAGGTGAGGGATGTGGAGGGTGTGGTGTATTGAGTAGTGAGGTGAGTTTTATGGAGGGTGTGATGTATTGATAGTGAGGTGAGTGATATGGAGGGTGTGATGTATTGATAGTGAGGTGAGTGATATGGAGGGTGTGGTGTATTGAGCAGTGAGGTGAGTGATATGGAGGGTGTGATGTATTGATAGTGAGGTGAGTGATATGGAGGTGTGATGTATGATAGTGAGGTGAGGGATGTGGAGGGTGTGGTGTATTGAGTAGTGAGGTGAGTGATATGGAGGGTGTGGTGTATTGAGCAGTGAGGTGAGTGATATGGAGGGTGTGGTGGTTGATAGTGAGGTGAGGGATGTGGAGGGTGTGGTGTATTGAGTAGTGAGGTGAGTGATATGGAGGGTGTGATGTATTGATAGTGAGGTGAGTGATATGGAGGGTGTGATGTATTGAGCAGTGAGGTGAGTGATATGGAGGGGGTGATGTATTGAGCAGTGAGGTGAGTGATATGGAGGGTGTGGTGTGTTGATAGTGAGGTGAGTGATATGGAGGGTGTGGTGTGTTGATAGTGAGGTGAGGGATGTGGAGGGTGTGGTGTATTGAGTAGTGAGGTGAGTGATATGGAGGGTGTGGTGTATTGATAGTGAGGTGAGTGATATGGAAGGGGTGATGTATTGATAGTGAGGTGAGTGATATGGAGGGTGTGGTGTATTGAGTAGTGAGGTGAGTGATATGAAGGGTGTGGTGTATTGATAGTGAGGTGAGTGATATGGAGGGGGTGATGTATTGAGCAGTGAGGTGAGTGATATGGAGGGGGTGATGTATTGAGCAGTGAGGTGAGTGATATGGAGGGTGTGGTGTGTTGATAGTGAGGTGAGGGATGTGGAGGGTGTGATGTATTGATAGTGAGGTGAGGGATGTGGAGGGTGTGGTGTATTTAGTGAGGTGAGTGATATGGAGGGTGTGGTGTATTGATAGTGAGGTGAGTGATATGGAGGGTGTGGTGTGTTGATAGTGAGGTGAGGGATGTGGAGGGTGTGGTGTATTGAGTAGTGAGGTGAGTGATATGGAGGGTGTGGTGTATTGATAGTGAGGTGAGTGATATGGAGGGGGTGATGTATTGGTAGTGAGGTGAGGGATGTGGAGGATGTGGTGTATTGAGTAGTGAGGGAGTGATATGGAGGATGTGGTGTATTGGTAGTGAGGGAGTGATATGGAGGATGTGATGTATTGTAGTGAGGTGAGGGATGTGGAGGGTGTGGTGTATGAGCAGTGAGGTGAGTGATATGGAGGGTGTGGTGTGTTGATAGTGAGGTGAGGGATGTGGAGGGTGTGGTGTATTGATAGTGAGGTGAGTGATATGGAGGGGGTGATGTATTGATAGTGAGGTGAGGGATGTGGAGGGTGTGGCGTATTGAGTAGTGAGGTGAGTGATATGGAGGGTGTGGTGTATTGATAGTGAGGTGAGGGATGTGGAGGGTGTGATGTATTGATAGTGAGGTGGGTCATGTGGAGGGGGTGATGTATTGGTAGTGAGGGAGTGATATGGAGGGAGTGATGTTTTGATAGTGAGGGAGTGATATGGAGGGGGTGATGTATTGATAGTGAGGTGAGTCATGTGGAGGGGGTGATGTATTGGTAGTGAGGGAGTGATATGGAGGGTGTGATGTATTGGTAGTGAGGGAGTGATATGGAGGGGGTGATGTATTGATAGTGAGGTGAGTGATATGAAGGATGTGGTGTATTGAGCGTGAGGTGAGTGATATGGAGGGTGTGATGTATTGATAGTGAGGTGAGTGATATGGAGGGGGTGATGTATTGAGCAGTGAGGTGAGTGATATGAAGGATGTGGTGTATTGAGCAGTGAGGTGAGTGATATGGAGGGGGTGATGTATTGATAGTGAGGTGAGTGATATGAAGGATGTGGTGTATTGAGCAGTGAGGTGAGTGATATGGAGGGGGTGATGTATTGGTAGTGAGGGAGTGATATGAAGGATGTGGTGTATTGATAGTGAGGTGAGTGATATGGAGGGGGTGATGTATTGAGCAGTGAGGTGAGTGATATGGAGGGGGTGATGTATTGGTAGTGAGGTGAGTGATATGAAGGATGTGGTGTATTGATAGTGAGGTGAGTGATATGGAGGGGGTGATGTATTGAGCAGAGAGTGAAATTATTTATTCAGTTACTTGTGGCATTTGAGGTCTCTAAACTTTCTTTGTTACTGTATTTAAGTGATGGGGAAGAGCTGTATTCTGCCTTTCACACCTGTGACTATCTGCTCGCCCTGCCTTGCCTGTCTGATAGTTCATCCTTCCAACTCCCTTTGACCTCTTACACTAAGTACTCTAGTGCTGCACCTGAGAAACTCGGAACTCTGTCTTCGATCTGCTATACCTATCCTCTCTGCTACTGAATTCTTTCTCTGCTCACTGAAGGAACAGCTGAAGGCAGAGATCAGCCCCTTTTTAAGAAACACAAGTTGGCTTTAACTGGTGCCTATTTAGCCAAGTACCAAATTTTATTCACTGCCTATTTACTCTGAACAAACCCCAGGGGAATCATACATCACGGCCCTTACATCTGGTAATGAGCTTATTAATATGTCATCTATTTTTACCTATTAGTGCTTTCGTTCATTTATCTTTATGGTGTAGAGCTATTGTCTTTATCTTTTGCCTTTATGTCTTGTTGTTGAAGAGTAATTTTCAATTTGTCCATCCTTTTAATTCTTTTGTTACTTTCCCCGCTGGCCTCCAGGCACTGTTGAACATTCAAACATCATTTACATATTAGTCTGATAAAGAGGGGGTTAACTGGCAAGGTGCACACAGTCCGATAGTAACCATTGGATTGAACTGTTATCCTCAGACAACAGAAAGTAATTCATCTCTCAGAGAAGGTTGGCTGGCTTCAGCTGTTGAAGTGAGCAGATCTTTGAAGGCTGCTAACTCAGACGGGCTCCAATTTTCACCCACCTCTTGTTCAAAATGAGCTTCCCGGCGCAAATGTGTCTCTGCCCCTCTTCACAAAAAGCAATTGACCCTCTTTACAGCTGGTTCACTGAGACGCTGCCTTTCATTCCCTGCGCCCAGAGAGGAGTTTAAGAGAATCTGACAGCTTTCACTTTTCATAAAAAAAGGTCACCGTTTCCTTCTTTTCCAATTGTACCTTTCTCTCTGAAGGGGGAGGTGCCTTTAAGTTTGAAGAATAGATCTTGGCAAATCCTGTCATTCTCATCTGAGAACGAGGAAGGGCTGTTTATTGTCATCAGCGCCTCCCTGTGTATGAGTGACAGGGCATATCATTGCCATGTGATTGCATAGTCTCAGTAAAGAAAGATGTCACTCGGCAGACTTTCATAGATCATAGAACACTACAGCACAAACAGGCCCTTCGGCCCACCAGTTGCGCCAATCACATCAATACCTGCCAAGCTATAGACCTATCTATAACCCCCAATCCCATTAGATCCCATATACTCATCCAGAAGTCTGTTAAAAGACCCCAGTGAGTTTGCCTCTACCACCACCGACGGCAGCCGATTCCATCCACTCACCATCCTCTGAGTGAAAAACTTACCCTAACATCTCCTCTGTACTTGCTTTCCTGCACCTTAAATCTGTGTCCTCTCATAGCGACCATTTCAGCCCGGGGAAATAGCCTCTGAGAATCCACCCTATCTATTCCTCTCAACATCTTATAAACTTCTATCAGGTCGCCTCTCAACCTTCGTCTCTCCAGCGAGAAGAGTCCCAGCTCCCTCAGCCTATCTTCATAAGGCCTGCCTCCCAATCCAGGCAACATCCTTGTAAATCTCCTCTGCAGTTTTTCAATAGCTTCCACATCCTTCCTATAGTGAGGCGACCAGAACTGCGCACAGTACTCCAAGTGGGGTGTGACAAGGGTCTTATAAAGTTGCAGCATTACCTCCCGACTCCCAAACTCAATCCCTCGATTGATGAAGGCCAGTACACCTTCTTGACCACATCCTCTGCCTGCGAGGCTGATTTAAGAGTCCTATGGACCCGGACCCCAAGATCCTTCTACACTTCAACACAGCTAAGACTCCTACCCTTGATATTGTACTCTTTTCATTACAATGATATCTGTTTGCAGAACGTGCGAACATAGCAGCAATAAGCAAGATGTCTGATGAAGTCAATGGGTGGGATCTCCCCATCCCGCTCGCCACAGGAATTGTAGTGGGTTGGAAGGCTGGATCATGCAAAGGTTGTTTGACGTCAGGTGTGTTTTTCCAGTTTAGAGGTGAGCGAGGCTGGAAAATTCTATCCAGTGTGTTTTCTCCTGCGAGAAAAAATATAACAACCTCACCTGAATTACATTGGTAAGATAATGTTTCATATTTCTCTTAACCATCCAATTTTAACGCCCAACACTGCACAAACTTCACCGCCTAGCTGACATCCCATGCCTCTTTCCCAATCTAACAGCAAACTTGAGTACAGGTAGACAGAACGGTGAAAAGGCATTGGCACGCTTGGTTTCATTGGTCAGAACATTGAATATAGGAGTTGGGACGTCTTGTTGACGCCACACTTGGAATACTCTGTGCAATTTTAGTCACTCTATTATAAAAAGGATGTTATTAAATTAGAAAGAGTATAGAAAAGACTTTGAAGATGCTCCCGGAACTTGATGGTTTGAGTTATAAGGAGAGGCTGGATAGACTGGGACTCTTTTCCCTGGAGCGTAGGAGGCTGAGGGGTGATCTTATAAAGGTCTATAAAATAATGACAGGCATAAATCAGCTAGATAATTAATATATTTTCCCAAAGGTGGGAGAGTCTAAAATTAGAAGGCATAGGTTAAGGTGAAAGGGAAAAGATACAAAAAAGTCCAGGGGAGCAATTTTTTTCACACAGAGGGTGGTATCTGGAACAAGTTGCCAGAGGCAGTAGTAGAGGCAGGTACAATTTTGTCTTTTAAAAATCATTTAGACAGCTACATGGATAAGATGGGTATAAACAGATATGAAAAAATGAGGGCAATTGGGACTAGTTTAGTGGTTAAAAATAAGGGTGGCATGGACGAGTAGGGCCAAAGGGCCTGTTTCTATGCTGTAAAGCTCAATGACTTTGTTACACTCCCTCGTGCTTGTACTCACTGACTCAATGCCAGCCACCATTCCCATAATGGTTCCCCTCTCCTGCTGACATTTGATGCTTCTGCCACTCACCATGCCTGGCATGCCCACACATTTTCAAAACGCACCATCCCCTCCTCCTGCAGGAGAAATTGTCACTGAAGAGAAGAAAGAAAGCAAGGGCTGCAGGAGGTCCAGCTACACTGTGAATTCTGACCCCTGGAGAGGAAGAGTTTGTGGCATTGTTAGCAAAGGGAAGGTGATGAACCCTTAATGCCACACACACACTGGGGGAAGGCCCGTTTATCATCCTTTTGATCTTTGGTTTAAATATCTCTGAGACAAGCATACACACGCATGCACATGCACAAACACACGTATACACATATGCACATGCACGTACACTTATATAGGGCGGCACAGTGGTTAGCACTGAGAAAAGGGATCGCAATTGGTCTGGGTAGCGAGGGGGTAGGTAGATAAGGGGGACAGTCCCTCAGCACTGCATTGGACTTTCATCCTGGGCTATGTGTACTGCAACCAAAGATTGGACCTCACAAACATTGGGTTCAGAAATGGGAATGCCATCCCTGAACTGAGCTCGAGTCTATTTATCCTGAGTTATAATTGCAACTGACAACACAGCAGAAAATAAATACGTTCCATTCCCCAGAACTTGTCGTATCTTTTCTCATTGATAAGTATCTGCAAAAATAACAATTTAAACCGTGGTTTTCGATAATAGAAATCACCAGTTAGAGAGCAATTCTTTTCGTTCTAACAGAACTGCTAAAGGCTTGTGAACGTTTAGCTTAGTTTCCATTTTGAGGTGACTGAAGAAATAAAGATATTGTGAAATATATTGAATTATGTCGGTGGGTAAACATGAAGCTTTTCTAATCTGTCAATGTTTGGCTTTTCTGTTCTGAAAAGGAGCCATCATTGACAAAAAGAAAACAGCCCAGGGTGAAACAGCAGAGATAATGAGATAAAGAGAAGTTAACAATAAAGGGGAGTATTAAAGATGAGAGGAATATTGGATATTGAAAAATGTGGGAACTGAGATGGATAGCTTATTAGAAATTTTCAAACTATAATGGTAGGTGAACAACAATTTATACTGCATGCAAAGACAGAACTGAATCATTAAATTGACTCTGATTGGTGGAGGTGTTGCCATGGAGAATGCACCAGGGGACAGTTAACTACCTAGCTTTGTTCAAATTTAAACTGGGCGGGTCACCTCAGATCAGTCAAGGAATCACCCTGGAGAATAAGCCAGGAAATGCCGTTTCCCAAAACTTATGTTAAGATGAGAAAGGTGATTGCAATCACATGCTCCATCTGTCTGTAAAGGACAGGGCATGATGTGTGAATATATGTGGTTTCCAGTATGTTTACATGAACCACATTCTGATCCTGACACACAAAGTGAGATTGGTTTTCGATGTAATTCTTAACACACTCAAGGTGTTTGAGATTGTTTGAATAAAAGTCGTACAGGCTGGAAAAATTAACTCTATTTCTCTCTCCACTCCTGCTGGCAGGCCTGCTGAGCTTTTCCAGCATTTTCTGTTTTCTTTAATTTCAATTAAGAGAGAGGTAATGGTCTAGTGATATTATCGCTAGACTATTAACCCAGAGATTCAGCTAATGTCCTGGGGAACTGGGTTCAAATCGCATTGCGGCCGATGATGGAATTTGAATTCAGTTTTAAAAAATCTGGAAATAAAAATCTGTTGCTAACCATTAAACCATTGTTGATCATCGAAAAACCCATCTGGTTCATTAATATCCTTTAGGAAAGGAAATCTTCGGTCCTTACCTGGTCTGGCCTACATACCACGCCAGAACCATTCTGTCTCTCAACTGCCCTCTGAAATGGCACAACAAGCTATTTACTTGTATCATTGTTTTAAGGAAACAGCTCACTACCACCTCCTCACGTGTAAAACTCGGGAGGGGCACTAAATGCCAGCTAGCCAGCGATGCCCATGTCCCACAAATTGGGTCAAACAAAATTTCCAACATCCACAGCATTTTGCTTTATTTAACAGCTGTTGCCCAAACACGTCTATTGTTTGATGCAATGTTTCTGTGGCTTTTCGCAACAGGCAACGTGCTGATCATCCCAAACCGGCCTGTGCTCGCAAAACGTAAAAGATCCCCATCCCGCCCCACTGTGTGTTTTGCAGTGGCAGAGAAAGCCCACCATTGGTTGGCGCTGGAATCTTTCAATGGGTTTTCCCGCTGTTTAAGCAGGAAACGCATCAGAAGCTGGTCAGTGACAGCGGGACCAAAAGATCCTGCCATCGGGAACAGCTGGAAAGTTTTAGCCGTAATGTTGGACAGGTTCCTCTGAGTTTCAACACTGGGCAGTTAACTGCTTCGTGCTGTATTTTGCATGGCACTCCTCCATCGATTAGAATCTACTTGCCAATCAACCCCCACTCTCTTCTCATGTGGTATGAATTGTTGTTTGCCTGTTACATTTTGATCATTTCTTGTGAGATGTCCTAGTAAACGCAAGATGAAACATTTAGATTACAATCCCTCCCTTCTGCCACAACTGCCAAATAACAATCTGAAATGATGCGATAGGTTGAGACGAAGGAGAGGTGTTGGAGATGAGCAGAAAATAAAGCATAAGAGATAAAGAGAGAGGGATAAGGGAGATGAGGGGGAAAAGGAGAGATGTTAATGATGAGATAGAAAGACGTGGCAACACTTAACATTTATTGCTTTGGACATTGGAAGGAAAACTTTCTCCCCGCAGATTAGATACGTTGATAGAGTGCATAATGGGGAGGTTATATTAACTGACACATCAACGATGCATAGATTGTTTCCAGTTTGTTACAATGTAACTCCACCAAGCAGTTAATTTAACTTAGATCCTGATTAATTTATGAGCCTTTCATTGAAATAATGATCCAGCCACACTTGAGAATACCTGGTTACCTCGGACTACTAATCTTCATCACCCAAAGCCAAAATCCAACTGCCTCATTAGATATATTAAAACTACAAATGTGGTTCTCAGCTTGAGCCATTGCCAAGGAATAATTAACATGCCAACTTGTCAAGGCTCAGTACAGAAAGTATGATTTTTAATAACGCTCCGTATTAAATAATGCTGAGCCAGGGTGGAGGGCTGCAGTTCTATAAACATCCCAGGCATAAACAACTCTGCTGCCTATGGCCTCTACATGTCAATGAGGCACTTATTTTCAACCTCCCATTTCCAATTGCCATCTTCCCCTCATCGTCAACACTCACCTCATCTTTACCGTTTCCTACATTTACCTTTGACCCGAGAACTACCATGGCTCCATATTAATGCGCCTGCTCCCTAATCTTGACACTTGTAGTACCAGCAATTGCCCCCTACACAAGACCAGAATGGCAACTAGAAATGATGCTTTCAAGCAACAACCACTTCCAATAAAATAAGTCTCTCCCTCTCCCTGTTTTTTGTTTTGTTCCTGTAGGAGTTCTCTTGCATTACTGAAGGGTGCCAACTTGATGTTATTGGGGACCGGACCAAAAGTTTCTCTGGTGCTTTGGGAAACTATCTTGCCTTTAAACTGTTCAGAGTCTCGAGAGATTTGACTACAGAATTCAACTAACTGCCTCAATCCCATTGTCACGTGAGCAGTAGACTTTACTGTATTGAACCTGTTAAAAGAGTTTTGTCTTTAGCAAGGATTTTAGTTTAATTGGACACATTAAAGACATTCATTAACAGTTGTATATTATAGTGGTTGTTTAGTTTCTTGTTTGTAACTGATAAAGGTTCTTGCTAATTTTCTTATTGTAGGTATTAACTATATTCTTAAATAACCTTTGTTTAATAAAAGCTCCTACAGGGTCAGTTGAATCATACCTGAAGTGGAACATGTTCATCCTAGCCAAATTCAAGATGCAAAAGTTATGATTTCAGGCAGCTTCAAAAAATACTTTGGAGTTTCTAACCTGAATCATAACACAAGAAAAAAGGTCAACACAGCCAATTGATGGGTAATTATGGATAATAATAAATAGCAGTCTTGCCACTGGCATCACACCCTGAGAATGATTTAGTTTTAAATAAATGACAATGAGAACCAACTAACAATACAAAAAAAATGAAAACAACCAGGGACATTCATTAAAATATTCATCACAACTAGAGTTAAAAGGAAGAGAAACAATTATGCTAAACACTTTATGAATCCATTTGGAATGTAACTCATTGAGTATAATGCCGTCTCACAACACATGGGTAGCATAATGATGAGCACTCTTGCCTCACAGCACCAGGGACTTGGGTTCAATTCCCAGTTTGGGTCATTGTCTGTACAGAGTCAATATGTTCTCCCCGTGTCTGAGTGGGTTTTCTCTGGGTGCTCTGATTTACTCCCACAGTTTGAAAGATGTGCTGGCTAGGTGCATTGGCCCTGCTACGTTCTCCCTCAGTGTGCCCGAACAGGCTCCAGAGTGTGCCGACTAGGGACTTTTCTCAGTAACTTCATTGCAGTGTTAATGTAAGCCTTGTGACACTCATTAATAAACGTTCTGACACTTCTCAGAAGGTGAAGGAAATTTGGCCTGTCAGTTTCGACTCTCAACAACTTTTACAGATGCACCATAGAAAACATTCTTTCTGGTTCTATCACAGCTTGGTATGGGCTCCTGCTCTGCCTAAGACCACAAGGAAATACAAAAGATTGTGAATGTAGCCTAATCCATCATGTAAACCAGCCTTCTATCCATTGACTTTGTTTACACTTCCCACTGCTTCGGCAAAGCAGTCTGCATAATTAAGGACCCCACGCACCCCAGACATCCTCTCTTCCACCTTCTTCCTTCAGGAAAAAGATATAAAAATCTGAGGTCACGTACCAACCAACTCAAGAACAGCTTCTTCTCTGCTGCTGAAAGACTATTGAATGGACTTACCTTGGATTAAATCTACACCCTAGCTATGATTGTAACACCATATTCTGCACTCTCTTGTTTCCTTCTCTATGAACGGTATTCTCTGTCTGTATAGCACGCAAGAAACAATACTTTTCACTGTACGTTAATACATGTGGAAATAACAAATGAAATCAAATTAAAAACTTGGAACTTTTCTTCAAAAGTATAAGAATGTGAAGGTTTGTAAATGGAATTGTGTGACTTTGTATCAAGGACTCTCATTGTGTATTTGAATAAATGCTTGAACATAAAATTTACAATGATAATGGGGACAGTGGCTGTAAAAGATGACCATTTCATTAAGTTTGATGGTGTGACATGTTTACGTGCTATGGGGTTAATGGACTGGACCAAAGGTACTCTAGTGTTTTTGAACACAGATAATGTCAATTTTCCGGGGGAAGTCAGAGAGAATAAAATAAGCTCGAGGACACCCAAAGACCTTGTACTGATCCAAGGTATGTCTTATTGACTGAGAGCGAGTAAGGGGCTTGTTACAGATGACTGACCAAATTTAATATCTATTCTTTAACTCCCTCAAGCAGATGGTGTGTTTGTTTTGGGAACCAATTGGAACTGGTTGAGCTAGAATTTAACACCAGTGACAGGAAGTTCGAAAAACTTTCCTATTCCTGGCTCAGTGGCCGGGATAAATACTCCTCGGGGAGAATTTTTCTTTTTAAATGTGAAAGCTATGCTCGCGGGGGTGAGAAACAGCTCTGGTGTCTTGGCACGAAGCATGGTTAAACGCTAAATAAAGCTCTACTTATTCTGTATCCCCAATGTGTTCCAGCCTTAACCTCAAATGAAAATCTGCGCGGACAACAACTTTGATTTAGATAGCATTTTTAACACGCTTAAACATCACTGGATGCTTGGTGCACAATGGTACAGTGGTTAGCGTTGCTATCACACAGTGCCAGGTACCCAGGTTTGATTCCGGTCTTGGGTAACTGTCTGTGCGGAGTCTGCATGTTCTCTCCATATCTGCGTGGGCTTGCTCCGGGTGCTCTGGTTTCCTCCCACAGTTTGAAAGATGTGCAGGTTAGGTCAATCGGCCGTGCTAAATTGCACCTTAGTGTCAGAGGGCTAACTAGGGTGAATGCATGGGGTTATGGGGGAAGTAGCTACGGCCTGGGTGGGATTGTGGTTGGTGCAGTCTTGATGGGCCAAATAGCCTCCTTCTGCACTGTAGGATTCTATAATTCCATGAAATGCTGGTTAGATGCATTGGCCATATTAAATTCTCCCTCAGTGTAGCCAAAGAGGCGCCAGAGTGGCAAATGGGGGATTTTCACAGTAATTTTGTTGTAGTGTTAATGTAAGCCAACTTGTGACACTAATACATAAACTTAAGAAACATTACAAGATTAAGCACCAAGGTACATAAGGCAATCTGTGGGCAGATGGCCTAAAGTTTAGTCAAGGAGCAGGATTTTAAGGAATACTATAAAGGAAGATATAGAGAGGATCTGCAGAAATTCCCTGAACATGGGGCCTAGGCAGTTGATAGTGAGGCCACCAGTTGAAATTGGGGGATGTTCAAGAGGTCAGAATTGCGTAACAATCATAGAATCCTACAGTGCAGAAAAAGGTCATTCAGCCCATCGAGTCTACCCCAAACACAATCTTACCCAGGCCCTATCCCCATAACCCCATGTGTTTACCCTCGTTAATCCCCCTACACTAAGGGGGAAACTTAGCATGGCCAATCCATCTCACCCGTACATCTTTGGACTTTGGGAGGAAACCCATGCAGACACAGGGAGAATGTGTGGACTCCACACAGAGGGTGACCCAAGCTGGAATTTGAACCCATGTTCCTGGCGATGTGAGACAGCAGTGCTAACCACTGTGCTCCCGTGTGCAGAGACTTCGGAGAATTGTGGGGTTGGAGGAGGTTGCAGAGATCAGGAGGGGCAAGGCAATGGAAGGAGTTGAAATCAAGAATCGCAATTTTTAAAATGAAGGCTTTTCTCGATCTCAGTCCAAGTCAATGAGCATAGGAATAATGCATGAACAGGACCTGGTATCAGTCAACATACAAATTAGGAGCAGGAGTGGGTCATTTGGATGCTTGAGCCTGCTCCTCCATTTAAGGTCCATGCAGGAGAGTTCTGGATGAGCTCAAGTACACACAGGGTAGAATGTAGAAACGCAATTGGGAGTGTGTTGAAGTAGTCAAGTCTAGAGTTAACCCAGGCATGGCTGAGGTTTCAGCAGTGAAGCAGAGGCAGGGTCCGCTTGGATAACGTTGCAGAGATGGAAACAAATGCTCTTAGTGTCACTGTGAATATATCGATGAGAGATCATTTCTTGGTCGACTATGACAATGAGGTTATGAGCAGTCCGGTTTAGTCTCAAGTTGTTGTCAGAGATGAATGGATCCGGCATTTCAGGATTGGACATCAAAGACAATGGACAAAGTTTTCCACTCCATCCATCCTTGGACTAAAAACCTCTGCCTGAGGACAACAGACCTTTCAATAATCAGTCAAATTGTCCATCCAGCTCTCGATGATTCCTGCAGTGGGCTGGATTGGAAGATCTACCCCTGTGGCTCACTTCTCCCAACATCAAGTTGGAGGAACTTCCCAATCATTCCGTACAGAAGGTTGGACAAGCAATCTGGTAATTTAGCAACTGCGGAGGAGTCGAGAGCAGTGATGTTGAAGTGGCGCCTTTAGACAGGTGATAGACACAAGAACAGGAGGAGAGCAGAGGAATAGAAATCACGTATCCAACACAAGCTTGATGGGCCGAAGTGCCTGTTCCTTTGATGTATTGTTCTTTGTTCTAGTGTAATCTCATGCTATGATAAGATAGAAGGTGAAAATGTAGGCAAGTACAGTCCCAGACAAATGGAGGACAGTGGCTATATCTTCTGTGGAAAATGGGGCCATTAGCAACTGGCCAGGCAATTCCAGGCCTGCCTGGTCTTGATGGGAAGTTGATGTCCAAAGCAAAGCTCAACTCAGTTTAAACTTGGCTTCCACATTTCAAGTTCATGACAAAATATCAATACGTCTGCAACAATCCGGGAGTTCATGGGTCACCTGACCACAAAACCCATTCCAATTCCAAGGTTTGTCCATTTCCATTACACCATTGGTATTTATTCAATACTTCATACTGTCAAGCAGACACAATCTCTGATTTCCAACACCAAACCCCCCCACAACGCCAATCCAGGAACCCGTTAATCAAAGCCCTCACACAGGTCTTTTACAAATCAAACATCGCTATCTGTGGCATAATATGAGGCCTGAATTTCCACTCATAACCTTTCAACTATTGCATACCATTAAATGGAAAGCAGGCCTCTGGCTTCAACGCATCATATCATAGAATCTCGACAGCACAGAAGGAGGCCATTCGGCCCATCGAGTCTACATCGACCACAATCTCACCCAAGCCACGTAACTCCATGCATTTATCCTAGCTAATCTGGCACTAAGGTGCAATTTAGCATGGCCAATCAACCTAACCTGCACATCTTTGGACTGTGGGTGGAAACTGGGGCACCCGGAGGAAACCCAAGCGGACAACGTGCAGACTCCACACAAGCAGTGACCCAAGGCTGGTATCGAACCCGGGTCCTTGACATTTAGAGGCAGCAGTATTAACCATTGTGCCAGCGTGCCACCCTAAATCTCCAGAACAGATTGCAGATTGTTCAACAGATGAAATTGGTGAATTAACAGAGTTAAAGTGTAAAAGGATTTTTTTTTTTTTTACACTGGGAAATGAAGATAAAGAGGAAGGGCATCAATTGAATTAGCAAAGCTCCAGCATTCGGTTCATACATTTCAAGTAATATCTTGGTAAACTGGCAAATAACATCAGTTGCTCAAGATGCACAACTATACATGAACCCAGATAATGTAAATGGTGAACTTAATATATTCATCATGGGGAGGGTGGGGTAGTGGCATAGTGATATTGTCACTGGACCGCTCATCCAGAGACCCAGCAGGGTGGATGGAGTAATGGTCTGGAGGCAATGCAGAGAGCTCTGTAGATGGAGAAGAATCTGAATTAAAGTCTGCTGGATCTGCACAAACTCTCCTCTGGGAACACTGACCTTCATCTGTGTGACTTCCTGGAGTCTCACTATTTCGATTAACAAGAAGCTTGGAGATCGCATCACCAACCTGAAGAGACTGGAAGCCCCTGAGAATGGCATGGGAGAGTACCTGCTTGACAGGCTCACCCTGGGGAAGAGTGTCTGCAGGGGATAAGCCTATTGTTACAGGGGACCTGGGTTCAAATCCCATGATGTGGAGATGCCAGCGTTGGACTGAGATAAACAGTAAGAAGTCTCACAACACCAGGTTAAAGTCCAACCAGTTTATTTGGTAGCAAAAGCCATTAGCTTTCAGAATACTTGTTGCCCTGACACTAGTGTTAATTTAGCAAGGCCAATCAATCTAACCTGCACATCTTTGGATTGTGAGAGAAAGTTGGAGAACCCAGAGAAAACTCACGCAGACACGGGGAGAATGTGCAAACACTACACAGACTGTGACCCGAGGCTGGACTTGAAATCGGGCAGACAACTTAGGTGCAGTGAGGCAGAAATACTAACAACTGAGCCGCCCCAGCTCAATCAGAAACAAATAGAGGCACATTCATGGGGGCGCATTTCACTCCTTCTGTTCCACAACACTGCCTTTTCCCCCCACCTCAGCTCACAAAAGTCCAAGTCCCAAAATATACGAACGGCAATGGCCTGTCTGGGTAGGATAACCTCTCCTTTCAGATTTGTGTCTCAGCACAATTCAATCTTGCTCAGTCAACAGAAAGTGACCCTGTTCCTCCCTACCCACCAGACCACTCTCTCAGTGTGTACAACCAGGTCAACTATCACGCTGTATAGGTTATCCCACAAGGAGCATTGCAAGCTGTGCCCACAGTCTACGCAATTTGTAGTGGATTAATTTATTTCCGGATGGGACAGCGAGGCCTCCTTCTGCACTGTCGGGATTTTATGATCTATATGAGAGTGTGTGCTGTGTCTATGTGTGTGAGCGGGTGTTTGTGTGTCTGTTTGTGAGTGTGTGTGTGTGTGTAGAGCACTCTTCCAATTTGCAAATGGTTCAGTTTAAATCTTAAACAACATAAATATTGGTTTATTATAAAACTGCTGCTAAATGTGACTGAAGTAAGGGTGATAAATTTCTGTCTAAAATAAAGATACAGGAATTAAAATGCAAATCAAAAAAAAATTGATTTCCAATCAATCCCTGTCAGTTATTATTTCAGGCCCATTATATGAGTTGTTTTTTTTGTGACATTGAAATTAAAGGTTTGATTCAGCAGCTGTGATGCTTTTTGCAGTCGACTAGTTGGCATTTGCAAGTGAATCAGCAGAGGAAGTAATTCCTAGGGAGACAGTAGCTTTATTTTTCCTCACTGAAGTTACAACAGTTGAAGCTGCCTTAAATTCTTCACAACACTTGATTTTTGAATATCCTTCTCTTTTGACTCTCGGCAGCAGGAGTAAAAAAAACTCTCAAGAGTTCCTCCACGTGGCTTTGACAGTCTTACTACATCACAAGCAAGAGAAGAGCTGCTCTCTTGTTAACTTTGATCAATTATTGTTTCAGCAGGCAAAGAAGTTACATCGTGGTCCATTGAAGGTATTCCCTCAGAAGTAATAGGACCTTTGACACCTTTTAGAAGATTCAATGGACATCCTTGGAGGAGTCTTCGCACAGTGACTTCATCACAGCCTACTCGAGAGTCTGGCAACGTTTGAATAAACACAGAAGGCTGTGGTGTTGCTCATTTGCTTAAGTTTATTTATTTGTAGGCTTACTTTAACGCTGCAATGAAATTACTGTGAAAATCCCCTGTTCAGGTACACCAAGGGAGAATTTAGCATGGCCAATGCACCTAACCAGCGTGGACTGTGGGAGGAAACTGGAGCACCCTCAGGAAACCCACCCAGACATGGGGAGAACATGCAGATCCCACATAGACAGTGACCTAAGTCGGGAATCAAACCTGGGCTTCTGGCGCTGTGAGGCAGCAGTGCTAACCACTGTGCTGCTGTTCCATTTTGAACAAGGTTTTTATACATCATATAAAGGTTTGAAAATAGAAAAGTGCCTTTCAAACAGTTGCTTTTAAACCTGTAATATCATAACCACACGTTCATGACACCTTCAATTTCTACTGAGCTTAATTTTACCAGGACTTTTGATTCATCCCCCCGGGTTTGTGTAGCAGCATTCTAGAGATTAATCTTCCATTTCTGGAGTTTTCTTGTTTATTGCAGGAGAGTAAATAACTCAATGACAAAGAGTAAAGTTGGGTATTGTTATTTTGTTTAGAAAGGCTGACTCAACTGAAAAATAAACTATATTACCTTATACAGAAATAAAGGAAGATGTGTCCAGTGGTACAATCGCTGGATTATTAATCCAGAAACTCAGTTAGTGTTCTGGAGACCCAGGTTCGAATTCTACCTCGGCAGCTGGTGAAATTTGAATTCAACAAAAAAAATCTGGAATTAAGAATCAATGAAACCTTTGCAGATTGTCAGAAAACCCATCTGGTTCACTAATATCCTTTAGAGAAGGAAATCTGCTATCATTACCCTGTCTGGCCTACATGTGGCTCCAGAGCCAATGCAACGTGATTGACTTTCAACTGCCTTCTAAAATGGACAAGAAAGAAATGGACATTGAGTCAAGGGTGACTCGGGATGGGCAATAAATGCTGGCCCAGCCAGTGACACCCATGTCCCACAGATGAGTAAGAAGAATATAAAAGCAACTTGCACAGCTTTAGGATAACGCAATGCAATTTTCACTCAATTAGGTACTTTTAAAATGTCTAATTTTGTTTGATGATGCTCTTGTGGAACATATTGGGATGCAGAAAATGCAGATGTATGGGATAGTGGGTGATTTAGCTAATTGGGTTAGGAATTGGCTAGCAGATAGAAGACAGAGGGTGGTGGTTGATGGGAGATATTCATCTTGGAGTTCGGTGACAAGTGGTGTACCTCAGGGGTCTGTTTTGGGGCCCCTGCTGTTTGTAATTTTTATAAATGATCTGGATGAGGGTATTGAAGGATGGATTAGTAAATTTGCAGATGACACTAAAGTCGGTGGAGTGGTAGATAGTGAAGAGGGGTGTTATAGTTTGCAGAGGGACTTGGACAAGTTGCAGAGCTGGGCCGAGAGGTGGCAAATGGAGTTTAATGTGGAAAAGTGTGAGGTAATGCACTATGGCAGAAATAATAAATGTGTAGAGTATAGGGCAAATGGTAGGATTCTTAGTAGTCTAGATGAACAGAGGGATCTTGGTGTGTATGTGCATAGATCCCTGAAAGTAGGCAGTCAAGTCGAGAAGGTTGTTAAGAAGGCATATGGAGTCTTAGCTTTTATTGGTAGGGGGATTGAATTTCGGAGCCGCAACGTCATGTTGCAACTGTACAAAACTCTAGTGCGGCCGCACTTGGAGTATTGTGTGCAGTTCTGGTCCCCACATTATAAGAAAGATGTGGAGGCATTGGAGAGGGTACAGAGGAGGTTTACCAGGATGTTGCCTGGTATGGAGGGCAGGTCTTATGAAGAGAGGCTGAGGGATTTGAGGTTGTTTTCGTTAGAAAGGAGGCGGCTAAGAGGGGACCTAATCGAAACATATAAGATGATTAGAGGTTTAGATAGGGTGGACAGTGATAGCCTTTTTCCTAGGATGGAAAAAGCTAGCACGAGGGGACACAGCTTTAAATTAAGGGGTGATAGTTATAGGACGGATATCAGAGGTAGGTTCTTTACCCAAAGGGTGGTTCGGGAGTGGAATGCCCTGCCTGCAGCAGTTGTAGATGCGCCAAGTTTGGTGGCGTTTAAGAGGTTAGTTGATAAGTATATGGAAGAGAAGGGAATGGTTTAGTTTGGAGGGACATTGCTTTTTATATTGGTCAGCGCAACATCGAAGGCCGAAGGGCCTGTTCTGTGCTGTAATGTTCTATGTTCTATGTTTAATTACATTAAAGGTGTTGTGTAAATGTCATGACTGTGGTGTAGGAAACACAGTAGCCAATTTGCACACAGCAAGATCCCACTCATGTTAGTGCCGGTGATTAAGAGATAAGACCTCATTGGGGAATGTCATGTACTGGGGTGGTGGGGAGCAGGGGAGGTCTTTTTCAGTTCACCTGGGATGGCCTCAACTGTGCCATTTCGTTCAAGCAATGATATGTTCCAACAAGGCAGCATCACCATACCATCATGGCCCCTCCCATCCCCATCCCACTAGCCCTCAAAACTGATTGACGTGTATATATGTGTGTGTGTGTGTGTGTGTGGTGTGTGTTGTGTGTGTGTGTGTGTGTGTGTGTGTGTGGTGTGACTGGCTGGCACAGTGCTTAGCTGGGAACCTCAGTTCAATTCCTGGCTTGGGTCGCTGTTCACGTGGATGTTGCACATTCTCCCTGTGTCTGCATGGGTTTCCTCCAGGTTCTCTGGTTTCCTCCCACATTGCAAAGATGTGCGGGTTAAGTGGATTGGCCATGCTAAATTGCCCCTTAATGTCAGGGGGGATTAGCTAGGTTAAATGCATGTTATTATGGGGATAAGGCCTGGGTAGGATTGTGGTCAGTGCAAACTCAATGGCCTCTTGCTGCACTGTAGGGATTCTGATTCTACGATCTTGGGTTACGTGACAGAGCTGAGACTCGAATCCACACTCATGTGATTAAGAAGCATGGGTACGTCGCACTGAGCCAAGCCTGTCATCACGACATGTGGAATGAAAGCAGAGTCCACAGCTTGCATTAACTACCTATGGATTTTGGTGCTGCTGTTCTATGCTGTGATTTGATGGAAGAAGATGATTAATTCTGTAATAATATCAAGGATATTGGAGAATGCATTCAATTCTAGCTAGAGGCAAGTGAAGTAAAGAGATTATAGGCATTGCATCTTTAAACAGAAAGGTTTGGGAACAGAAATGTGAATATTGTATGAGGCTGGGAGAGAGCATGTATTTAAAGGACATCATAAAAGTTTAATATTGGAACTCAATATTTATATTTATGATCCCTGTGAGTTTAATATGTCAATAGATTTATAAATGTAGTATTGAGGGGGGGGGGGGGGGGGCTTATGAATTTGTTAGAATGACCTATCCACAGAGGGATTGGTGAACATTTCAGAAAACTTAAAGTAAAAATAAAGTGCTGTAGATATCGGAAATAAAACTTCACAGGTCTGGCAACATCTGTGGAGATAGAAACAGAGTTGACATTTCGTATCTGTATCCCTTCTTGAGAATATCTTATTCTGAGAAAAGTCAAACTGACCCAAAATCTTTACTGTTTCTTTTTCTTTTAACTCACTTATGGGCAGTGCTGCTAATTGCCCATCCGGACTTGCTCTTGGGAACATGGTGGTAAGCTGCCTTCTTGAACTGCTCCAGTCTACGCGCTGTTAGGGAAGGAGTTCCGGGATTTTAACTCAAAGGCAGTGAAGGGATGGCAAGGAAAGGAATGGCGAGGAGAAGCCAGAAACAATATTTTTGCCAATGGGATCTCGCAGTGCGATCATCCCCGACAACACTGATGCCCACCCTCACGCCCCACCACCAGCCCCACCACCCACGCCATTGTCTTGGTGCAACTCACACCCAGATAGACTGGGAACCACATTTAAGTATATTTCAATATTATTCTGTATCATTCAGGCAGCAGCACTAACCACTGTGCCAGGCAAGTGGCAATTTGACCTTCTGAGTCTTTGACAATTGTTATTCAAGTGAAGAGTGACTTTCTGGTGTAATCACAGCACAGTCAATGTAAGCCTATCTCCTAATCCTATCTTGTCTCTGCAATGCTGAAGGATAATGAGTTGGTAACCTTGGGTGGGAGCTTCCAGCCACGCTGGTCCTAAAACTGGAAGATCCCTTTGTGTGATCCATCCCTGGGAATCGTAGTGTGCAATATAGGGAAACGCCTCCTTGTGTACAATTCCAAATCTTGAGGTGGCAAGTTCATCACCGAGCAACGATGATGATGGGACCATGATCCCTTCACCATTCCCTAGTCATAGAACATAGAACTCTCCAGCACAAACAGGCCCTTCGGCCCACAAGTTGCACCGATCATATCCCTACCTACTAGTCAAGCTCAATCATTTTACGACTTGCTCATTGAATGAAATTAGGATCAGGGTGTATTACCATACATGCTCAATGATAACATTTGTCATGCTTTCAGCTTCTGACACTAGGGTGAAACATTAACTTTTCTGGATCTGTCCTTGTGTTGTTGACTGGTTACGGGCAATTGACCAGTATTCCAGGCTGCAGTTATGCGGAAGAAGTAAGCAGTTTATTAACCAAACTTGTCACTTGTATGTTTAAAGAGAGGCCACAAACCCCAGCAGCGCCAACAGGAAATAATATTTTCTGCAAAGTTTAGCAACTACTGGGAGTGCTGCATCACATAACCAATTTCTATTTATATAACGCACCCTTGATGTAATAAAACATCGCAAGATATTTCACAGGAGGTCAATTAGGCAAAAAAAAGATGTGGTAAACCAGTTGGAACAGCTGCATAAATGTGTGATCGAAGAGTTAGTTTTTAAATAGTGTCTTAAACAAAGAGTGAGACAAAGAGGTTCAAAAAGAGAGCTCTAAAACATAGTGTATAGTCACAGTCACCAATGGGGGAGTGAAGGTACACAATCACCCTCTGGCCTCAAGACCATAATGTATTGTATCGTACTTTCCTTATACTAACCTTGTGTGACATTATTACAAACCCCATCCAGTCATTTGTAGTTTTAAATCTCAAAAGGCTGTTTCCATAGATGGAGATAAGTGATTAGTGTTTTCCCAAATGATCATCAAAGCAATTCTGGAGTCCCATCATAAGGATTATCAGTGGATGTTACTCACAGGGAAATCAGATATTCTGAATTTGTTACCCTTTATTCTGAAGTATGGTTGCTATTGTTACAAGTTCTGCATTTGCTCAGTAGGTTCACAATGAAGTTTTGAGTTTTGTATGTTTGATGATTAAATGTTTATTGATAATGCATAACTATTTACATATTGTACAGGATATAGCCCAAGCTATGAGCTAATTCCATGCTTGCTTCAACACAAGTCTCTATCCAATCCTACAACTGGCCCTAGCCTAAGGTCATGTGTCTCTTTATATCACACCGTGAATGGTACTGTTTCCCACTCTTATACTAACCCTTTGCTGTGTTAGAAACTCTTATACGGTTTATTACCTCCAAGTTATTGCCCAATATACTTACATTACAATCACGCTACCCCATCCTCCCAAATCTCTGACTTTATAAATGATGTTGGTTTGAAGCTGGATAATTCTTCCAGATCACATTCTGGTCACATACAGAGGAATGATACATTGTATTGATTTAGAAACATAGAAATTAGAAGCAGGAGGAGGCCTTTTGGCCCTTCGAACCTGCTCGATCATTCATTTTGATCATAGTTGATCATCGTGTTTCATATCTCAGTCCCCCTTTCCCCCCATGTGCTTTGATCCCTTTAGCCTCAAGAGCTATATCTGATTTCTTCTTGAAACCTGTGTTGATTCAGAGTTTGATTTACAAACTATGGGCAGAATTCTCCCAGAAAAAAATACTGGTGTAATTCACATTGTTTTTTTCAGTGGGAATTCAGACTGGAATATCATTTAAATACTAGCCCCATTTCCCCATCGATTTCCAGCACGGGGAAGACCACGCTGGAAGTCCGGCCCTGGAAGATACTAGCGTGCACAAACCCCATACCTCACCGTCACACAATTCTCCCAGACTGATGCTCATTTGGCCCATCGAGTTTGTACTAACAATAATTCCAACCCATGTGCGAATCCCATAACTCGATGGCACAATGGCATTTACCCTTGTTAATCCCCCTGACAATAAGGGGCAATTTAGCATGGCTAATCAACCTAACCCACATATCTTTGGATTGTGGGAGGAAACAGAAGCTCCCGGAGGAAATTCACGCAGACACAAGAAGATTGTGCAAACTCTGCACTGACAGTGCTCCAAGCCAGATATGAACCTGGGTCCCTCGTGCTATGAGGTAGTAGTACTAGCCACTCCTGTCCCACCCCCCCCCCGAAGGTGGCACCCACCATTTTCACTAAGGAAGAGTGGGTAGTAATTTGTTCTTTCAAATAGTCTCTGCTTTGAAACAGATCCAATTTTCAAAACTTGACTTGTTGGCTTTAGACTATTAGGAGAAGGTCTGTAGCAGTGGAGAGGTCTTTGGAGAAGTAGAGTACCCTTTTGGATGCATCTAGTGACCCTTTTGAAAAAAGTAATGTGTCCTTTGGAAAACTTCACTCCATCTCTGGGATTGTTAAAAGTAAACATGAACAATCAAACTTTCAGGGAAAAATTAGTTGATCGACAATAGAACTGGACTTTATGTAATGCATATGGACAGTAGATGATAAAACAGTTAAGAGAAAACCTAGAACAGCTTAGACAGGCTCTGTCTTGGATTACTGACAAACACATGGAACATTTATTTACGGATAAGAAACATTCCGAGTTATCTGACTGCCAGATGTGACTCATGGGAACCATCAGATTGAAGGAAACTATCAAATTGTCACGAGAACCGTCGAGCTGTCAAAGCATTCAAATCGCCTCCCCTTTATTCTTTCAAAATAAAACATGCTGCAGTTTTTTTTTAAGTGTCTGTTATTTCGCTCTGCTTATTAGCATATGCTAGAGGATTTACAGGATTTACCTTGCATGATGTAACAGCTTATCACCATCAAAGTGAGGCACCTCCAAGTCTGCACTTTGCTTGAGAGTGTTAATAGAGGAGAGGTGGGCTATGAATACAAATGTTTAAGTGTTTAAGAACTTGAATAAAATGACTGTTTTTATAAGGGATGAAAGACTTGAATGAATGCTTGCTTTTATACGGGATCATGGAATGTAAATATAGCGAATGATCTTTTGTAAGTGAGCATGTGTTTTTTTTTGTAATTAAGGTCTGCAAATGGACACATAGAAATCGAATTTATTTCATTTCAGCATGGATCCTGAGGTCTGCCCTGTGTACATTGGCAAAAAGGGTTTAACAGAAAAGATTGGAGTTTGGAAGGTATTGATTGGTATGAGTTGATACTAAGTTTGCATATGGGTTATAGCAGAACTTAAAAGTGGATGGGGGGGGCATTGTTTGACATAAAGGCTTCAAAGGATCAGAGTGGGAGAACACAGGCATATGTTGGTGTGGAGATAATGTGCAGACATGGATTGCAGGTGGGGGGGTGATGAGATGACATGGGCTGGTATGGATGCAGCATAGTGAGTGTGGGGTTGAGGAGTTGTGAGGGGCAAGGGTTAGAGTGTTATTGGTTTTAAAATTTTAGTTAAACCTCGGCAGGGTCCCAGAACACTGAGACAAGCCTCTCAGCTTCTGTAGCAGGAAGCCCGTGGAGATGCCTCCACACTCTTTCTGAGGGTGCCAGGCTTGGCCCCAGTTATCATCTGGCACGCCCTTCCCCCCATTCCCTCCAGAACAAACATCCTACCATGATCCTGAGAGAAGAGGCCATAACACGGTGTGAAACGTGATATTTACATTCAGGTCCTAGACTCGCAGAAAGGAATGTATATGTTACACCCCTTTTGTGGAACTGCACATCGCATAAAATGACCAGTCAGATTCCCATACCTTGATATGGTATCCAGTCAGCGTAATTGATGAAACAGGCAGTTTGACCACCCAATGGGCATTGGAAATCTTGCCCAGTTGATGAAGTGGGCAACTTTAATGAACGAAGAATAAAATTCCATTCACGGATGTGTAGCAACTTCATTCTGTTTGCTGTTCTCTTATTCTGCTTTTATTCCTTGCTTTTGGAGACCAGAACACCTCACTCGCCTGACGAAGGCACAAACACCAAAAGCTAGCAGGTTTACTATCAAATAAATCAGTTGGATTTAAAATTGGTGTTGTCAGACCTCTTACTGAGCTTACCCCAGTCCAACGCCGGCATCTCTACATCATTTATTCCTTGTATACGTTCTAGGTTCACTGTGACATCCAAAGCTTTCAGAATCATTGGTTTCCGTTCTGTTACACTTCATCCAGGATCGCACACACAATTCAGACAGTTTCTACATCGATATTTACAAAAACAGAACAATTCGTACATATTTAACATGGCGGCACTGGTCAGTGTTGCCAAGAGACTTGTGGATATGACAGGCGCTGTTGCTGTGGAGGCCTACTTTCAAACAGGAACATGGTTTTCCGCACATACACTGTATTGTTCCCTTTGGGGAACATGTGGGGGATTGGTGGAAGGATTCCTGACAGCCTGTTGATCCACATTGAATGCTCCTTCTATGCAAGAACTTGGCATTGAACTTGAATGTAGAACTTTCTGCACCACAAGACCTCCAGGAACATCGGATGGAATTCTTCAGCCACGCTGCTCTAAAATTCCCACCCGACCGTCAAATGGGGTTCTGCATTCCCCACATCCCGCCCACTAAAATCCCAGTGGGAGAATTAGTGAAGAGTTGCTCCTGCAGTGACATCTTGAGAGGCCTTGCCCATCACAAACACAATGAGCACTTCCAATCTCACTAAGACCAAGCTGTTCTGGTACAGTACCCTCTGTGCTCAGTTCCCTGTGCTGCACAGATTCCTGGCAAGTTTGCCCATTGCAATCCCCTGAGCTGTTCCAGTGGTGCGGCCAGTCCCCTCTGTTGCCAGCGGCACACCGAGAACATTTGGTGTTGCTGTGGTCAAATGCTGACTTTGGGGCGACCACAACACCAACAGCCCAAAATGGTTCTTGTGCTGCATGCCATTATCTACTTGGCATGTTGTGTAGTGCCCTGGTGTGCCACCTTTTTGCATGTCTGGCAGGACTAAGATCTTCATCAGATTTAAGCTCATACAGCCAGCATTGCTGCCAAAAACCTGGATCCCATTCTCGGCTTGGGTCACTGTCTGCTTGGAGTTTGCACGTTCTCCCCATGTCTGCATGAGTTTCCTCTAGATGATCCAATTTCCTCCCACAATCCAAAGATATTTGGGTTGATTGACAATGTTAAATTGCCCCTTACTATCAGGGAGATTAGCAGGGTCCCTGGAGTTCTGAGGCAGCAGTGCTAACCATAGTGCCACCAGGGCATCTAAACTCCTGTACCAAGTTTCTCTTGTCCATAAATACCTCCCTTATTCATAACAAAGTTGGAAATCTCTTGACGATGTCACAACAGACTTCTTTTCACCACTGTGGCCACTTTCAATGTAGGTTTGTTATATGATGTCTTCACCTGCCTCATTTGTCGCTGTGCATTTAGCATTGCTCTTATCTACGTCACTAAGACATAAGAACAAATGTTTTCAGGATGTAATATTCACCCCTCGAGATCTTCTAGAATTATAGAACTCTACAGTGCAGAAAGAGACCCTTTGGCCCATAGAATCTGCACTGAACACAATCCCACCCAGGCCCTACATATTATATCCCTCTAACGTACACATCCCTGGACATTAAAGGTCAATTTCTTAGCACAGCCAATCAATCTATCCCGCACATCTTTGGACGGTAGGAGGAAACCGGAATACCTGGAGCAAACCCACGCAGACACAAGGAGAATGTGCAAACTCCACTCAGACAGTGACCCGAGCTGGGAATCGAACCCAGGACCCTGATGTTGTGAAGCAGCAATGCTAACCACTGTGCTACCCTGGCCTTCATCCAGCTTCCTCCATGCTTGAGGACAGCAGTACTCTGTTCACATTCAGCAGACCACAACACTGCAGCAGGTTTGGGCAATAATTCCACCAGTGAGATCCTAAAGCTCTCACTTAGCAATGTCCCTGTCACGAGATGAGCAGGCAAGCTTCCTCTTTCGGGATCCATGCATTGGGTTTCTCTGCTCATAGAATCACTGAGTCATAGAGGTTTACAGCCCTTCGGCCCAACTTCTCCATGTTGCCCCTTTTTTAAACACCTAAACCATCCCAGTTGCCCGTGTTTGGTCCATATCCCTCTACAGCCATGAAAATGGGCAATTTCAGATTGGCCACAAAATGTACACAATTCTATGATGGATAGCAAGGAGAGGCCATAAATGCGTTGGCCATTGATACTTGGGACCCATTCAAATGAGGGAAGGGCCACGACAAGATTATGTGACAGTAATTCCGACCCAAAGATATAACCTCACACACTATTGCAAAGGAAGAGTTTCTTGAAGAAAAGCCACATTGGCTGTAAATGTTACCTTGGTTTCTTCATTGGCAATTTTGACTGATTAACCTTTCCAAATAAAGTAAATGATTAAACTGTCAAGCGCCTGTCTTCATTAGTTTTCTGCTGTCAGTCTATTCCAGTACAATGTCTCCTGATGAGAAGGATTTATTAAAAAGTCCAAATATTTAATTACTTTCCTTATCATCACCACATTCAATGTCTTCCCTTTGAAAGCGTTCTCTTACAACGCAGCACTAATTGTGTGGCTAATAAGCACCACAAGTTCAGGTACAATAAACTTCCCGGCACATTCAATTTGCAACTCCGTGCTAATAATCTCCATCCATCACATCTCCTGATCTGCAGAGGAAAATCATTCTAATCAAATATTGAGGTGTGTAAGTGGACCAACGCAAATGGGAGATTAATCCAGCAGCAAATATTGAAGCAGTACACTCTGAGCTGATTAGGAACCGTTACCTCAATGTCTAATTTACACTTTGTTTCAATTGTAAATTTAAGCTGAATTAAAGCAAAATCCTGTCAATTTAGGGAGGAATGGAATGCCATCTAATCTCTACCTGAACTTCCATCTCCCTCTGTTGTGCCTCTGTCTGTGTGTCTCTCTCTATCTTTGTCATAGCTGCCTTGGGCAATACTACTTTGAATGTTTGAATACTCCTTTTCATAGAAATTTCATAGAATCGTACTTTCAGTACAGAAAGAGGCCATTCAGCCCATCGAGTCTGCACAGACTGCAATCCCACCCAGGCCCTATTCCCATATATTTTACCCATTAACCTAAGCATCTTAGGACACTAAAGGGACAATTTTTTTTAAGTATGGCCAATTAACCTAACCCACACATCTTTGGACAGTGGGAGGAAACTGGAGCACCCGGAGGAAATCCACGCAGACACGAAGAGAACATGATAGCCAGAGAGTGACCTGAGCCGGGAATCGAACCCAGGTCCCTGGAACTGTGAAGCAGCAGTGCTAACCACTGTGCTACCGTGTCGCCCAATCCATTGCTTATAAACTGCAAACATAATGGGCAAGATTCTCCAGCCTCTCAGCCATGTGGTTCCCACCGGTGGGAGATGTTTGCTAGTGGAGGGATTCTTGAGTTCCACCATGGTCAATGGGAATTCTTATTGATGTCATTCCATGGTGGTGGGAAACCTGCGAGCAATCTGGGAAAATCCCACTGGCATGAACGGCTGGAGAATTCCAGCATAACTTTCTGCACACCCTTACCCTTCCCTGGATTCTTACTTAATATAATTGAGATATTTATTGCTTTACAGGAGAATATGCCTATGTGTAATTAGCCAGAATGCAATTCATGTAGCCAGTAGATATTGTTCAGAGAAGCTTTGAGTTTAGCTAGCAGAATTTAGTGTGATGGAATTGCAGTGGTATTTCCCTGTTAACAATAGCTGTTGAATCTTTAAAGTAAACATCTGTTGAGCAATCCTGCACTATAATCTTCAAATAAGCACAATCCATGTTTACCAGTTCTTTGTGAGATTGGTTAGTTTATATTAAGCACAAATAAAATCATACAGCCCTACAGTGCAGAAAGAGGCCCTTTGGCCCATCAAGTCTGCACCGAACATGATCCCACCCAGGCCCACCCCCATATCCCTACATATTTTACCCGCTAATCCCTCTAACCTAAGCATCCTAGTAGATTAAGGGGCAATTTTTTAGCATAGCCAATCCACCTAACCTCTGCATCTTTGGACTGTGAGAGGAAACCAGAGTACCCAGAGGAAACCCTTGCAGACACGAGGAGAATATGCAAACTCCACACAAACAGTGACTCAAGCCAGGAATCGAACCCAGGTCCCTAGAGTTGTGAAGCAACAGTGCTAATCACTGTGCTACCATGCCACCCATGATAGAAATATAATCAGAGGCACAGTGGTTAGTACTATGGCCTCACTGTGCCAGGGACCTGGGCTCAAATCCTTGGGTAACTCTCTGCGTGGAGCTATAACAGTTGACAGTTTAATCATTTCCTTTATTTGGAAAGGTTAATGAGTCAAAATTGCCAGTGAAGAAACCAGGATAATATTTACAGCCTTAATGGCTTTTCTTCAAGAAGGTTTTTTTGCAATGATGTGGAGGTTATATCTTCAGGTTGAAATTACTTTCATATAATCTTGTAGAGGTGAAGTGATTTTTCGCACATTGAGATGGGTCCTGAGTGTTGTTGGCTAGCATGATCTCCCTGTGTCTGCATGGGTTTTCTCTAAGTGCTTCGATTTCCTCTCACACTCCAAAGATGGGCAGGTTAGAGGGATTGGTCATGTTAAATTGCACCTTAATGTCCAAAGATGCAGAGGTTAGGTGGATTGGCCATGTTGAATTGCACTTTAGTGTCCAAAGATGCAGAGATTAGGTGGATTGGCCATGTTAAATTGCACTTTAGTGTCCAAAGGTGTGCAGGTTAGGTGGATTGACCATGTTAAATTATCCCTGACTTTCCAACTGGATTCAACCCAAAGTCGGAAAATCTGAAAGGCGGGATGGGAAATTTCCACCCTTGGTGTCTCAAGATGTATGGGTTAGGGGGATTAGCAGGGTTAATACGTGTGGGTACAGGGTAGAGTCTGGGTAGGATATTCTGTGGGAGAGTCAGTGCAGACTCAATGAGCAAAGGACTTCCTTCTGCACTATAGGGATTCTATAATTTTGTGAAAAGATAGGCTATTGTTCTTTTCTAGATCCTTAAGACATTGGAGTTCAATTCTTCCCTCAGTCATTACTTTGCCTGTTAAGTATTAAAGCTAGTTGAAACCTGATCATTGTTTTGTGATTTATCTTCCCTCTGATTTTGTTGAACCCTGGGGCTCTCGGTCTCGACAGACCTTGACCCTTTGAATAGATTTTTCACCCAATTCAAAACAAAATCCTCAAATAATAAAGCAAAGAGAGCTCCTTTTGATAGATGAATTGACAGACAACATCAATCAGCATCTCTCGATGCTTCATTTGGATTCACGGTGTGATACTTGTAAAGCTTCATTCCAGGTCTGCTTAGCTCTTTCGATCCCACAAGTTATCGCTTAACATTTATTTGTGGTGTGTTCTATATCTCACATCACACCATATGCTTCAAAGGCAGTAAATTGTGAAGGAAATATTCACAGCAAAGCAATAGTTTGTTTCTTGGATGTACCTTGGCCCAGATTCAGACAGGTATTCCCAGCAACATTAAAGTGATAAATATTTTTCAAAACCTGCCACTTGCAATAAAATCTTTACAGAATTTGAGTGTTTTCTGTGGTCCCCCACTAAGGGTTAAGTTGCTGGCTGGGCAATAAAAGCTGATCACATACTAACTTAACACGACATTCTTTCAGGCATTTGTAGAATCCCTACAGTGCAGAAGGAGACCATTCAGTCCATCAAGATGGCACCAACTTTCTGATAGAATATCCCATCCAGACCCTATTCCGTAACCCAATGTATTTGTCCCACTAATTCCCCTAACCTACACATCTTAGGACACTGAGGGACAATTTTACCATGGCCAATCAACCGGATCCAGCACATCTTCACAGTGTGGGAGGAAACCAGAGCACCCAGAAGAAACCCATACAGACATGAGGAGGATGTGCAAAAACCACACAGACAGTGACCCAAGGTTGGAATTGAACCTGATTCCCTGGTGCTGTGAGGCCACTGTGCTACTATGTAGGACCACTTGGTTGATTGTGAAGAGATGTGGACATCCTGAGGTTGTGAAAGGTGCTATACAAATGCAAATCTTTTCTTTCCTTCCATTGTAGCCAATGAAAGGGATTCAATGTAGTGGTGTTGAGTGCCATCCTCCTCATGCCCACCTGAGACATGGCATGGCCATCAACATGTAGTCAGTTTGCCAGGCTGCTCTGTCACTTTCCTTCAAACACATGCTTATATTTTGGAGTTACTGTCACTTCTTTGACATTTTAAATCTTGATTTGATTTATTATTGTCACATGTGTTAGCATGCATGAAATGCATTCTTTCTTGTGCACTATACAGAAAAAGTACACCATTCATAGAATTGATGGTGGAAATGGAAAAGCCCAGTGTGCAGAATATAATGTTGCAGTTACAGGTAGAGTGAAGAGAAAGATCCACTGAATATATGATAGGTCCATTCAAAAGCCTTATTGCAACAAGAAAGAATCTGTTCTTGAGTCGGTTGGTGCATGACATCAGACTTTTGTATCTTTTTCCCGATGGAAGAAGGTGGAAGAGAGAATGTGCGTGGGATCCTTGATTGTGCTGGGTGCTTTTCTGAGACAGCGGGAAGTGTAGACCGAGTCAATGGATGGGAGGCTTGTTTGCATGATGGACTGGGCCATGTTCACAACTCTTTGTAATTTCTTACGGTCTTGGGCAGAGCAGGAGCCGTACCAAGCTGTGATACATCTGGATAGGATGCTTTCTACAATGCATCTGTAAAAATTGGCCAGAGTCGTAGTGCACAAGTCGAATTTCTCAAGCCTCCTGAGAAAATAAAGGCATCTTGTTATGTTAGTCGTCGGCTAGTTGACTGAGCTGGTCTTTGGGTCTTTGCCAAGGCTCTCTAAGTATTACCACTAAAACCTTTCCTTAAAATCCACTTACAGATTTACAGAAATAGAGACAGAATACAGGAACGAGATAGAGAATCTGGTGAACTGGTGCAGCAACAATAATCTCTCCCTCAATGCCAACAAAACGAAGGAGATTGTCATCGACTTCAAGAAGCATAAAGGAGAACATGCCAGTCTACATCAACAGGGACAAAGTAGGAAGGGACAAGAGCTTCAAATTTTCAGGTGTCCAGATCACCAACAACCTGTCCTGGTCCCCCCACGCTGACACTATAGTTAAGAAAGCTCACCAACACCTCCATTTTCTCAGAAGACTAAGGAAATTTGGGTGTCAGCTACGACTCTCACCAATGTTTACAGATGCACCATAGAAAGCATTCTTTCTGGTTATATCACAGCTTGGTATGGCTCCTGCTCTGCCCAAGACTGCAAGGAACTACAAAGCTCATGAGTGTAGCCCAATCTATCGAGCAAACCAGCCTCCCATCTACTGACTCTGTCTTTACTTCCTGCTGCCTCAGTAAAGTAGCCAGCATAATTAGGGACCTCACTCACCCTGGACATTCTCTCTTCTATTTTATTCCATCGGGAAAAAGGTACAAAATTCCGAGGCCATGTACCAATCGACTCAAGAACAGCTTCTTCCCTGCTGCTGTCAAATTTTTGAATGGATTTACCTTGCATTAAGCTGTTCTTTCTCTACACCCTAGCTATGACTGTAACATTATATTCTGCGCTCTCTCCTTTCCTTCTCAATGAACGGTATGTTTTGTCTGCATAGCACACAAGAAATAATACTTTCCACTGTATGTTAATACATGTGACAATAATAAATCAAATCAAAATACATTTACTGTTCCTCTTGCTGCACTAGTGCAGTCTCTTTACTCTACGGCATAGACACTCGGAAATACATGTAGTGCTAATAAAATCAGCCTGAAAATTCAGATGCAAATAACTCTTTCCCTGTCAACACAAAACGGATTTCAAACCAATTTGGTACGAGCTGAAAAATCGAGGATGTTAGTTCAATGATTGTTAATGAGACTCCTCGATCATGTATAATGATTCTTCCTCTGAGGCTGGAGGATCGGATACAATCTAATGATATCTTATAATCATAAGCTGTATCAGTCTCGCAGGGAGCATCCCAAAATCCTGCAACATGAAACCAATAATGAAAAACCAATAAAAAGGCAGCATGGTGGCACAGTGGTTAGCACTGCTGCTTCACAATGCCAGGGATCTGAGGTTCGATTCCCAACTTGAGTCACTGTCTGTGTGGAGTTTGCACATTCTCCCCATGTCTGTGTGGGTCTCCACCGGGTGCTCTGGTTTCCTCCCACGCTCCAAAGATGTGTGGGTCAGATGGATTGGCCATGCTAAATTGCCCCTTAGTGTCAGGGAGATTAGATGGATAAATATTTGGGATATGGGGATAGGGTCTGGGTGGGATTGCACTGGAGGGATTCCACGAAATCGGTGCAGGAAGTATCAGAGCTACAAACTGGAACTTGCAGTCAGAAAGACTTGCGTGGTGTCTTAACACATCACATAGAAACATGTTGAAAGAATTCTGTCCAATTGGTGTCGCAGCATGGCACAGTGGTTAGCACTGTTGCCTCACAGCGCCAGGGACCTTAGGGTCTTAGGTCTCTGTCTGTGTGGAGTTTGCACGTTCTCCTCGTGTCTGCGTGGGTTTCCTCCGGGTGCTCTGGTTTCCTCCCACAGTTCAATGATACGCAGATTAGGTTGATTGGCTGTGCTAAATTGCCCCTTAGTGTCAGAAGATCAGCAGGTTAAATATGTGGGGTTACGGGGATAGGGCTTGGGTGGGATTGTGGTTAGTGCAAGCTCGATGGGCACAATGGCCTCCTTCTGCACCGTAGATATTCTATGTAATTTTGCTTTTGTGTACTGCAGTAAGATGGATTGATCAGCCTCTATCTGCCGGTGTTGGCCAAGATATTCCTCATCAGGGAGTGCCCAAGAATCTGATGGAAATAATGACATGGTCAGACTTATAAATCAGCAAGAGGGTGGCGGTACTGACAATGTAGCACTCCCTCAGGCCTGCATGCAGCAGACAGTTCAGATTACAGACAAATACACGAATTAGGAACAGAAGGAGGCCACTCGGCCCCTCGAGCCTGCACTACTATTCCAGTATTGTCTGATTCTAACTTTAATTCCACTTTCTTGCCTACCTCCAGTAACATTTTGCCCCCTTCTTAATCGAGGATGAGCTGCTGGAAGAATGGAGGGAGGTGAATGCGGTGCCGCTGTTTGAGAAAGGATGCAGGGAAAAGCCAGGGAATTACAGACCGGTGAGCCTAATGTCAGTGGTGGGTAAGTGGTTGGTGGGGATTCTGAGCGACAGGACCTACATGCATTTGGAAAGGCAAGACTATGTCAGCACAGCTGTGTGCATGAGAAATTGTGTCTTACACATTTGTTAGAGTTTTTTTGAAGGGGTGACCAAGAACGTAGATGAGGCCAATGCAGTAAGCATTGTCCACATGGACTTTAGCAAAGCCCTGGACAAGATATCACATGGTGGATGGTCAGTAAGATTAGATCCAGGGAGAACTAGACAATTAGATGCAAAATTATCTTGCCAGTAGGAGACAGAGAATGGTGACATAGGTTTGCTTTTCACACACATATATATGGATATTTATAGGATGCAGATATATAGTTCCTTGGAAGTGGTGTTACAGGTGGTCAGGATGGTGGACAAAGCGTTTGGCACACTTGCCTTTATCAGTCAGAGCACTGAGTACAGGAGTTGGGATGTTATGTTACAACTGTACATGACATTGGTAAGACCACATTTGGAGTACTGCATACAATTCTGGGGTTGGAAAGATGTTACTAAACAGGAAACATTGCAAAAATAGTTTGGAATGTATACATTATAAGGAGAGACTTGATAGGCTGGGACAAGAGGAAAAATGGATATGGATTTCGTCATCCTCTTAGGCTCTGAAGGATTTGGATCAATTCGCCTCTTACTCTTTTGAACACAGACTAAGCTCTCCAACTTTTCACAGAACCGTCCAGTCCCTTCAGTGAAGACAGAGGCTATTTGGCCCATCAAGTCTGTACTGACTCTGAGAAAGAGCATCCCCTTCCAGGCTCACCCTCCCACCCTATCCCAGTCCAAGTGCGCATTTACCATGGCCAATCTATCTAACCTGCGCATTAGGATGAAACCGGAGCACCCGGAGGAAACCCACAGAGGCACAGGAAGAGTCTGCAAACTCAATATGGACAGTCATCCAAGGGATGGAATCAAACCCAGGTGCCTGGCATTGTGAGGCAGCAATGCCAACCACTGTGCCACTCGTCGATGATCTTTCATCAGAGCTCAGTTTATTTCAGATTTCCAGCATCCACAGAATTCTGCTCTTGTACAAACAGACAGAGGTACCCGTTTGTCTGTTTTATAGAAGTTTCACATATTTTAACACTTGAGACAGAACGGACTTCAATCAAGTGACAACTCATTCCATTCCATCAATTATTTCTGATGTATCGCTGAGTGATATTTTGGAGTGTTTTATCATCAGGCGAGAGTGATGAAATACGGGTGTAAACATGCCAGAAATAATTCTATCGTTGCTATTTCCTTCATTTTTTCATCCATTAATTGATCTCTTTCTGACTATACAAAGAAAGCATCAATCAATTATTTTCTGCTGTGTCTGCCTGGGATTTAAACAAAGAGTGGAATTTTTCAGTTTCTTCACAAGGTGTTATCTGAGATGGGATAAAGCACGTGTAGCCTGTTGGCTGTGCTGCCAGCTTCACACAGTGAGTTGTTAAAACTTGGTGGACAAAAATGTGCCAGAGCCTCCATCCCCACTTTCGTAGAGTGCCCCTGGCCTAACAGGACAAAAAGTAAAACTAAGGCCGTCCTCCCAACCATGAGTGCAGAGACTCCCATGCACATGGGGACACCCCCCACACAGTAAAGTCCCCTCCCCAACACAATGAGTTCCCCTTTCTCTCCATTCCTTGACCCTTCCAGAGGAATTATCTGGCATTGTCGCTGGCAGGGAGGACATGTCCCTTTGCCATCCCTGCATCTGTCCTGATCTATGCAGTCTCAGGACATTTTCTTTTCTGGGTTTATGTTGGCCCAGGCCTGTTGCAAACCTTGCCAGTGTGATGTCATGTTGGTAAGAGACGAGGAGGGAGTGAAATCAGAATGTGGGTTAGGATACAGTGCAAAATATTAAAATGGATTTAAAGAGTGTTCCTGCCATTGCAAGGCGGGATCCCCGTTACATCACTGGATGGGGTTGGGGGCAATCACACCAACAGATCTCATAGATCATAGAACATAGAACACTACAACCCTTCGGCTCACAAGCTGTGCTGATCATATCTATTCCCGCTAGGCCATAGAACTACCTGTAACTCCCAGTTCCATTAAATCCCATATACTCATCCAGAAGTCTTTTAAAAGACCCCAGCGAGTTCGCCTCCACCACCACCGACGGCAACCGATTCCATTCACTCACCACCCTCTGAGTGAAAATCTTACCTCTAACATCTCCTCTGTATTTGCCCCCCAGAACCTTAAACCTGTGTCCTCTCGTAGCGACCATTTCAGCCCTGGAAAATAGCCTCTGAGAATCCACCCTATCTATTCCTCTCAACATCTTATAAAACTCTATCAGGTTGCCTCTCAACCTTTGTCTCTCCAGGGAGAGGAGACCTAGCTCTCTCAACCTATCTTCATAAGGCCTACCCCCCAATCCAGGCAACATCCTTGTAAATCTCCTCTGCACCCTCTCAATAGCTTCCACATCCTTCCTATAGTGAGGCGACCAGAACTGCACACAATACTCCAATCTGATTATTGGCCTCTCATGAGATTTTGTGACATTTAATATCTTTGTTAAATCACGCAAAATCTATCCCTCAGCAACAAATGGGACTGGGCAGGCGGCAGTAGTGTAGTGATAATGTCAGCGAACTAGTCATCGAGAGGCCCAGGCTAACGCTTCTGGGGACACAGGTTCAAATCCCCACCATAGTAGTGGTGGAATTTAAATTTGATTGAGAAAGCTTGAATTAAAAACCGGTCTGCGTAATATTGTTGATTGTTGTAAAAATTCATCTGGTTCACTTCTGTCTTTTTAGGGAAGGAAATCTGCCAACCTTAACCAGTCTGGCCCACATGTGACTCCAGATCCACAGTAGATTCACAGATAGACGTGATGCATAAATGTGCTCTGAAATGGCCAAGCAAAGCACTCAGTTTATGGGCTATTAATGATGGGCCACAAACACTGACTCCAGCCAAATCCCATGAAGGAAAACTTTTGTGTGCTTTCTGTCTTTCTGTATATCCCCCAAGTTTGAGGAGGGGGGAGAGGAGGAGGGGGTGGAGGGTATCCCTCAAAATTGGAGGGGTGGGGGAGGGGAGTATGATTGTGCCATGCAAACTCCCCCAAGAAAACCTGGGCAGCAAAAACTTTGGTACAAGGTTTTGATCACTTGGTTAATGTGAATGACAGAATAGCACTCCCTTTGTAGGATGTTCTATAACCATGCAGAAACAGCAATCATGTGTAATGACCACAACTCAACATCCATCCCTTAGTCTGGTCACTACTGGATGCTACTGGTACTTGGTAGTTTGAATTCTAAGGAGAAGCTGGATAAAAGCATAGAATCCCTACAGTACCAAAGGAGGCCATTCAGCCCATCGAACCTGCACCAACAAAAGTTCCATCCAGGCCTGATTCCCGTAACCCACACATTTACCTCCTTAGTCCCCCTGACACTAAGGGTTAATTTAGCATGGCCAATCCATCTAAGCTGCACATATCTTTGAACTGTGGAAGGAAACCAGAAGATCCAGAGGAAACCCAAGCAGACACAGAGAGAACGTGCAGACTCCATGCTGACAGTCACCCAAGGGGGTATCGAACCCAGGTTCCTGGCGCTGTGATCCAACAGCGCTAACCACTGGGACTGTTTTCCCTGGAACGTGGAGGCTTTGGGGTGACCCTGAAAAGAGCTCTATAAAATGAGGGGCATTGATAAGGTAGATAGTCAACATCATTTTTGGAAAAATAGGGGAGTCTAAAACTAGAGCACATAGGTTTAAGTTAAGAGGGGAGAGATACACAAGGATCCAGAGGGGCAATTTTTCCCACACAGAGGGTCTAAATGTCTGGAATGAGCTGCCAGAAGTCATAGTAGAGGGAGGTACAATAATGTCTATTAAAAGGCATTTAGATGGTAACATGGGTAAGATGGGTATAGAGGGATATGGGCCAAATGTGGGCAATTGGGACTAGCTTAGTTGCAAAATCTAGACAGCATGGACAAGTTGGGGGCTGCATGGCCTGTTTTCAAGCTGTAAATCTCTATGACTCTATGTAAGTTCATAGCCTGGCTGTGAACTAAAAGCAACACAGAGCTAGCATTGCACAGGCCCACAGTCAATCCTCCGGTTCACATATTGTGTGCTGCCTGAGTCTATATGGACAGCTCAGGAGAAGGGATGAAAATTCAGAGACAAAAATCAAATAGCCTCTAAAACGAGGACGAACAAGATGTTTGAAACCGTTATATTATTAAAGAGTAAAATCCCTGACAAGGGCCATATTTCTGTATTCCTGAAACCACGGCAAATTCTATGAATATGTAATGGCTGACAAATAGTGAACTGCTGACCCTCGGTGCAGATAATGCAGAGAACGGTGTGAGTGTAAATTCCATGCATTAATAGGTCATATTTGACTGATTCAGGATGAGGTCAGTAATTGCCTTTCTTTCCTGACTCCCAAGCGTCGAGAAGAAGAGTTTCCTTGACTCAACCTCTGCCCAGAAAGAAACACAAACATTTTTACTTCCAAATACGTCCCAAAGCGCATTGCCAGCCAATTCTGTACTTTGTATTTGGAAATGTAGGCACTGCTGTAATGTCAAAAAACACATCAGCCAAAATCTCCCTGCAAGAAAACTCATCTTTCAACCTTCCCAAATCCTTAGAATAAAAGGCTAGCCTGTGTGATCGCTCCTCATAATCTAATCCTTGGAGCCTTGGTAACATTTGTGCATTAAATCCAAGGCCAATATATTTATTCTATATTTATTTTAAAATGATATGCCAGACCCAAAGTGGTTTAGCTAGGTTGTTGCATTGTTTTGACAAACACTTCTTCCCTTTTATACTCTATCCCTCTGGATAGAGGTGGCACAATGGTCAGCACCGCTGCCTCGCACCTCCAAGGACCTGAATTCAATTCCTGGCTTGGATCACTGTCTGTGCAGAGCTTGCACATTCTCCCCATATCTGCCTGGGTTTCCTCCGGGTGCTCCGATTTCCTCCCACAGTCCAAAGGTGTGAGGGATAGGTTGATTGGCCATGCCCGGGATGTGTAGGTCAGAGGGATTAGCGGGATAAATGTGTAGGGTTTTGGGGATAGTGTCTGAGCTGGGATTGTTGTGGGTGCAGAATCAATGGGCCAAATGGCCTCCTTTTTCACTGAAGGTTTCTATATAAAAGGCTCTTCAGCCTGTGCCAGCAGCATCATCTTCCAGCCCCAGTGAAGCTGCCCATTGTCCTGGATTCCTCAACGGGCGAGGGTAAAAATCACTGTTGACTCCAGTGGGACTGGAAGATCACACAGGCAGCCAACAGTGAATCCGCTTTATCATGGGAAAACCCACTGGGGGCTGACCTCATACTTAAGCTGATCTTTGTCTACACCCCACAATGACAGTGTCATTTGCACTCTCTCCTTTCCTTCTCCCCTATGTAATCTATCAACAATATGCTTTGTCTGTATAGTGTGCAAGAAACAATACTTTTAACTGCGTCCCACAATACATGTGACAATAATAAATTAAAATCAAATAATTCCGCCCAAGCTCAAATGATCTGTTATTGCATTAGTCCTTCCAATTACATTTTAATAATCTGTAAACATGCACCCTATATCTCTTTGGGTCTCCACTGGTTCCAGCTTTTGACCAGTTCCATAATACTTGGATCTATCCTTTTGTTGGTCCAAAATGAATAGCCTCACATTTAGCTGCTTTGAAATTCATCCACCAATGGTTTCATCCAATTAATTTAATCATCACTGTCTATGCTGCTTCCTCTGGCACTGATCATTGCATCCACCAGCAAACATGGATAAATAGCTCCCTATTTTACCTAGGTCATTAATAAACATGGAGATTGGCACCTGGGGCTTGACATCTTCCCACCTGCAAGGGATGATGGGAATGTAGCCTCTGAACATTGCTGAGATCTGGTGAGGTCATCGGCTTCCCTGAACCAATTCTGGAATGAAAGTGTCTGCCACGCATAGGGGAAAATGATGTTGCCCGTTGTCGGTAAGTAGGATGATCTCTGCCGGTGCTTTACTTGCAGGGTTGGCATCTGCTTTGAAGCTTCTGAAAGTGGTCGTGGTGGCAAACTCCTGCCCACAACTGGCATCACCATTTATATTGATCGTCATCTAAGGCTCCCCAATGTTATGGTTAATGCTGAGGGACATGAATCTTTCCACATTGGGAATCTTCTTGGGAATCAAAGTTTTGGCCACCCTCTTGGTCTCTCGGTACAGGCTACCACCATATTAGGCATATCCTTGGGCATGTGACCATCTTCCAATCTGTGCCCATGTTGAAGTTAGCATCATTTTCTTCGCTCCTTTTGCAGTAGCATGCTTGTACTGTTTACCCTAGAAAGTAAGAGTCTCGCAACACCAGGTTAAAGTCCAACAGGTTTATTTGGTAGCAAAATCCTCTAGCTTTCGGAAAGCTGTTCCTAGGAGCAGCTAGCAAATAAACCTGTTGGACTTTAACCTGGTGTTGTGAGGCTTCTTATTGTGGTTATCCCAGTCCAATGCCAGCATCTCTACATCATGACTACCCTAGAAAGGGCTGTTATATTGGCTACTTTGGTTGGAATTTAACCACCTCACTCACCACAAGCATCGAAACAGGCGGATAATGGAAAGGTCTTTGACCTCAGGTAGGATTTTACAGTTTTGGGACAAGCGAGGCTGTAAAATCTCGCCCTTTATTGGGATTCCCATGGCCCATTGTGCTATTCAGGTAGCACAGAAGTATTCTCCAGGCTTGCTAATGTCTCCCCTCAACCTGCCAGGAGAGGTTCCCATCGGCAAGAAATAAAGCTGGGGTCCCCATCAAAATCCCTTGTGGGGAAGGTTGAAGGCTGGCCATGGAGACCAAGTGATTGGGGCTGGCCCGGTGAGACATGGGCGGGGATTGTGTGAGGAAGGGGGAATGCTGGAAAATCTCAGCAGCGTCTGCGGAGAGAGAAAGCAGACTTGAAACATTGGCTGTATTCTCTCTCCACAGACGCCATCAGACCTGCTGAGATTTTCCAGCAGTTTTTGAAGATGAATATTTTCTCTAGTCTCACTTCAGAGTCTGTAGCAGAATTTTAGTGCCCCGGAATTGGGGCAGGAGTGGCTCGCATTCTCCACTGGTCTCAGGTGGGGTTTTACGAGTGGTAAGGTATTGGCCCTGGACTGGGGACTGAGTGAATCCATTTAATCGAACACATTGTGTGACAGTTGACAAATAAGACCGCACTTCCATCATCTTTATTATAACCACATGCCTTTTCATTATCTTGGCTTAATGGAGTTACTTCTATGAAATGCATCTTGCTCCTTCACATGACGGCAGGGGGGGATCAAGGCAGCCTGGGTGGGATGCACTTTTGGAGAATCGGTGCAGACTCAAGGGGCCGAATGGCCTCCTCCTGCACTGTAGGAACTCTATGGTTCTATGGTATGAAAGGCCAGAAGGTCTGGATGCAGTGAAGTGTCGAGAATAGGGGACAAGCTTGGTGTCGAACACGCTATCCTGCCCAATATTCCTGTTGCATCCACATTTGGTGCTGCCTTTAATGCGCCAGTGAGGCAAAAAAAAACTCCAGAACAGATTAAGGTGCACAAAATAAATGATGGCTAGAGAGAACAGAGAACGCCAGAGGGGTGTAGATAACAAAGAATCATGATTTATTTATTATCCCTGTAGCAAGTACATTAGAAGTTTAAACTAGGTCAGTTATTCCAGTGGAGTTTGACCTTGCTATGTTTTTTTTTTCCCTTCACAACCGTACCTCAAAATATTAAAAATGTTTTTGCTTATTGGTTTAGAAGGTTTAATTATTAAAGAGATGTTGATCATGATTTAGCTTTGCTTTGATAAATAACAATGTGATTACAGAGTGCTATTCTGTGCTTGCAGTATAATTTCACGGTGCTAATTTATCAGCGCTCCTTAGGTCGCCGTGCCTAAACATTCTGAAGAGCAGATGTGATCGGGATTTAAATCCAGCCTGAAACTTATCCGAACGGACCTCCTGTGGCCTGTTGTCCACTGCGGAACATGTTGAGAGTTTGGCCTTGGCTCATTGCTAGCTCTTCTGCCTTTGAGTCAGCAGGCTGTAGTTTTACTCTTGATGTTTCACAGCAGCGCACAGGGAATTCAGCACCACTGAAGGTGCTACGTTTTACTGCAGTTTTATAGGTCATTGGAGAGGCCACACATGGAGTATTGCGTGCAGTTTTGGTGACGTTATCTGAAGAAGGATGTCCTTGTTATAGAGGGAGCATGGAGGGGGCAGCATGGTGGCACAGTGGTTAGCACTGCTGCCTCCCAGTGCCAGGGACCTGGGTTCAAGTCCAACCTTGGGTCATTGTCTGTGTAGAGTTTGCAAGTTCTTCCCATATCTACGTGGGTTTCCACTGGGTGTTCCTGTTCCCTCCCACAGTCCAGAAGACGTGCTGGTTAGGTGTATTGGCCATGCTAAATTCTCCCCAGGTTCCAGAATGTGACGAATAGGAGATTTTTCACAGTAATTTCATTGCAATATTAATGTAAGCCTACATTGTGACACTGATAAATCAAACTTTAACTTTTAGAGTACAGCTAAGGTTTGCCTGGTAGGATGGCAGCTCTGCCTCATGAGCAGAGACTAAGTCAGTTACGGTTATATTCATGGAGTTTAGAAGTGGGAGAGGAGATCTTTTAGAAACTTATAAAATTCCAACAGCATTGGACAGAGTGGATTCAGAATGAATGTTTCCCATGGTGGGGGAGTTCAGAATGAGGGATCGTAGTTTGAGGAGAAGGGATAAACCTTTTAGAACTGAGGTGAGAGGAATTTCTTCACCCAAAGGGTGGTGAATGTATGGAATTCACTCCCACAGAAAATAGTTGAGGCTGAATCATTGGGTGATTTCAAGAAGAAATTAAGTATAGCCCTCGGGGCTAAAGGGAGTAAGGGATAAGGGAGAGGTGGAGATCACAGAATTGAATTTGATAATCAGAGAAGATCAAAATGAATGGTAGAGCAGACTCGAAGGGCCGAATGGCTTACTCCTGCTTTTAGTTTCTACATTTCTACGTTTACCTTCTGGGCAAGATGTTAAAAGAAGCCTACCCACGCAAGTGGATACAGAAGGTCCCATAGAACTATGTCAAACAAAAGAGTGGCACGGTAGCAGAATGGTTTTGATTTGCAATGCTGCCTCAAAGCCCCAGATACCCGGATTCAATTCTGGCCTCGGGAGACTGTCTATGTGGAGTTTGCACATTCTCCCTATGTCTGTGTGGGTTTCCTCCTGGTGCTCTGGTTTCCTCCCACACTCCAAAGATGTGCAGGTTAGGTTGATTGGCCGTGCTAAATTGTCCCTTAGTGTCAGGAGACTGGTAAGGTAAATACATGGGGTTACGGGCATAGGGTTTGGGTGGGATTTTTGTCAGTGCAAGCTTGATGGGATCTGGGTGTGCAAATGCACAGATCCTTAAAGGTGGCAGCAGCACTGGTGGAAGAAGTGATGAAGAAGGCATATGGCATGCTTGCCTTTATTGGATGGGGCATAGAGTATAAAAGTTGGCATGTGATGTTGCAGTTGTAAAGAATGTTGGTTAGGCCACATCTGGAATATTGTGTCCAGTTCTGGTCCCAACACTAGCAGAAGGATGTGGAGGCTTTGGAGAGAGTGCAGAAAAGGTTTACCAGAAATGTTGATTAAAATGGAGGGTGTTAGCGATAAGGTGAGATTGAGTGGTTGCTCTCTCAGGAAAGACAGAGGTTGAGGGGTGACCTTATAGAAGTATATAAAATTACAAAGGACGTGGATAGGATGAACAGTTAGAAGCTTTATCCCAGTCAGAAATGACAAAAATAAGGGGTCACAAGTTCAAGGTAAGGGGGGGGCAAGGTTCAATATGGATATACGAGGGAAGTATTTTACCCAGAGGGTGATGGGGGCCTGGAATGTGCTACCAAGTAAGGTGGTTGAGGCAGGCACGCTAGGATTATTTAAGACTTATCAAGATAGCCACATGGAAATAGAGAGATAACAACACATGTTCTAGTTAGGAACACATTATTGCAGGCTTCGAGGGCCGAAGGGCCTGTTCCTGTGTTGTATTGTTCTTTGTTCTTTAACAACGTAGTAATATATAATTTCTCATTGAGCCAGTGTATGATTGAAACACATCAACCAGAATTCTCCAGCCTTTTACTTTGATGGGCTTTTCCAGTCCTGTCTTCAGCTCATTCCCACCCGTGGTTTTCCCGCCAGCGTGAAGTGACGTCACTGGGAACTCCCATTGATAGCAACGGGACCAGAGGATCCCACCACCAGCAAACAACACACCACCCCCGCACCAGCAGGAAACATGCGAGTGGGAGGCCGGAGAATTTTGCCCATAGAATTCTCAGAGAGTTAGACAGGGAGGACATTTCCACTCATGGGAGAGTGTAGGAGCAGAGGGCACAGTCATGGAAAAGGGAGCACTCAGAATGGATTTGGTGAAGAATTTCTTTTCTCAAAGAGTAGTGAATCTTTGGAATTCTTTATCCTAGGAAGCTGAGGAGGGTTGAGTTCTTGAACCTTTTCAAAGCTAAGATGATAGGTTTTTAATCAGAGGGAAAAATTAAAAGCTACAGGGAGAAGTCAGTAAAATGAGTGTTAGATTTAACCTTGGTGTTTTTAGATGGTGGAATAGGCTGAAGGGCTGAATGGCCTACTCCTGTTCCTACTTCTTATGGTCTTAACATCACCATTTCCATCTGCCATTGGCTGGTATCTCCCGGGTCTGAAAATCAATGCCAGAACTGAATCACAGAATGCAGAAGAGGCCCTTCAGCCCATCGAGCCTGCTCCGACGCATGGAAGGCCCCGACCTGCTCACCTGTTTTTAAATATTTGAAATCATTGAAAACTGATCAGTCTTTGACCTCAAGGGGCAGATTTTCAGCCTGTAACGTCACTTAGAGACTGGCGCTGTGCCACACTAGAAGGCCCCAATGTTTGAATAAGAGGAAACTCAGTGCTGGGGGTCTCCTTGTCTCTGTAGCGGGGGTTCACTAAGAAAATCAGAATGAAGCCATGCCAGACCTCCACAAAGAACACCCCCTTGCATACACAGAAGAATTCAGACTGCAAACTCTCACCTCCACTTGTAAGCCCAGTTGACCACAGATTAGAAAGTGTCTTTGGTTGGATTTGGCTACCTGTTTCTGTTCTACTGCCTAGTCTGTACCTAATAGATCCTGGGAAAGAACATGTATTATCCAATGGTACACTTACAGCCAGCAGTGACTACTTAACAACAGCCAAGAATTAAACCCGGGTCCCCTGCATTGTGAGTCAGCAGTGCTGACCACTGTGCCACCGTAGAAGGTGTTTTAAGTATCAGAATTGTCCCCTCATTGAGGATGTGAAGATGTCTGCGTTGGACTGGGGTAAACACAGTAAGAAGTCTCACAACACCAGGTTAAAGTCCAACAGGTTTATTTGGTAGCAAACACCACCCATTGAGGCCCAGTGCAAAGGGGAGTCATTATTACCAGTAACATACCTGGATTTAAATCCGAGTTTTGAGAACGTCCCACAGTCGACCAGATTCCTGCCCTAATCCACTAGGAACACACAGAGTCACTTATATAAATAACACTGTGCTCAGTGTGAGTCTTAGTGAATTAATAGATTCAGAACCTAGAGAGTCCCAACACATACGCCAAGCCAATCATCTCTATATGTCAGTAAACATGAACTTAATGACTGAATTTGATTGAGTCTGACAGTAAACTTATACACAATTTACAAGTACCTTTCTCTCGTTGGTTGGTATGATTTGCCGCTAGACTGGGCCACTTCCACTCACCTGGAATTATTGTAGGGCAGCTGTCACATGACTGATAACTCTGATAACTGTATAGCAACCCATCTGATTGTGTGTGTGAGTATACGGTGTGTGTAAGTGATTCGAGTGTGTAATCACTCAGGAAGACCAACTGGAAAGAAACGGCATTTATTTTAAATACAAAATTAATCCACTGCTCCGTGGCGTACATACACCAGTCTCAACTTTCTTTCCATTGAAACAATTCATCCAAATATATTATAATTTCACAATGAATAAAATAACAAGCTGATGTAATTACAGCAGCAAATATACTTTCCTTAAAACTGCAGCAAACAGCCTCTCTTCCAATTAAAATGAAGTCCATTGAAAGTTAAGTTATTTGTCAATATTTGGGGTTGGGTTATGTTTTCTGGGTTTTTGCCATCCAGGATTTCACTGTCCAGAACACACCAATCCCAAATGGGACAATAGGTCTGCAGACAAAAGCAGAAAATGCTGGAAAATCTCAGCAGGTCTGACAGCATCTGTGGAGAGAGAATAGCGTCAACGTTTCCAGTCTAGATCACCCTTTGTCAGACCCTTTCTGGTGTTTATAGAGGGCTCAGGTGATGAGTTCCACCTAGGCAGGTCATTGCCTGTTACCAAGAGAACTCATATTCAATGATCCCCACAGGGAGACCATTTGGAGGTTCCCCATGGAACTCATGAGGGCAGCATGGTAGCACAGTGGTTAGCACTGCTGCCTCAAGGAGCCAGGGACACGGGTTCGATTCCCAGCTTGGGTCACTGTCTGTGAGGAATTTGTATGATCTCCCTGTATCTGTGTGGGTTTCTTCCAGATGCTCCAGTTTCCTCTGAAAGACGTGCTGGTTAAGTACATTGGAACATGCTAAATTCCCCTTGTGTGCACCTGAATAGGTGCCAAAGTGTGGTGACAAGAGGATTTTCACAGTAACTCCATTCACTTCAGATGAGTGGAGAGTTCTGGTCTCAAACAGAGCACACAAAAGACACACATTTTACAGAATATTGATTAGAATGTGAGTCTTCACAGCTAACCTGCTATTCAAGTCTCAAAGATGCAGGCAATGTGAGTGGAGATAGCGTTAGGCATCATGAAACCAGAACTCTCCACTCAGCTGACGAAAGGGCAAACCCTGAAAGCTGGGGGTTTACTATCAAATAAACTGGCTTTAACTTGGTGTTGTGAGAACTGTGTTCTGTGGGCCCAGGTTTGAATCCACTGCAGTAGAAGGTGAAATTCAAATTCAATAAAAATCTAGAATTAAAAGTCCATGACCGTTGAGATAAGATTAATACGTTTGCAGATGACACAAAGCATGGCTGAGCGATTAACAATGAGGCTGAGAGTTTTGGGCTACAAGAAGATATAGACAAGGTGGTCTTATGGACAGATAAGTTGTGAATGAAAATTAATAGTGAAAAGTGAACACTTTGGAGTCTACATTTGACTCCAGATGCACTACAGTGTGGTTGGCTCTTACTTGCTCTCTGAAATGACCTAGCAAGTTACCCAGTTCAAGGGCAGCAAAGTGAACACTTTGGAAAGGGTAATCTTACAAGGAAGTACTTAATAAATGGTAGGACGTTTGGAAGTTCTGTGGCACAAAGGGCGAGTTTGTCCACTGAAAGTGGGAGGACATGTTGTTCGGGTGGTAAAAAAGGCAAATGGGACACTTGCCTTTATCAGTTGGGGCACAGTTTACAGGTAAGTCATGTTGGAGTTGTGTAGAATTGTGGTGAGACCAGTTATTATACTGTGTGCAGTTCTGGTCGCCACATTATTAGAAGGATGTGATTGCACTGGCGAGGGTGCAGAGGAGTTTCACCAGGATGCTGCCTGGGGTGGAACAGTTAAGATATGAAGAGAGGTTGTATATGCTTGGATTGTTTTTGTTGCAGCAGAGAAGACTGACGGAGTGACCTGATCGAGGCGCACAGGATTATGACGGACATGGAGAGTGGATAAGGAGAAGCTTTTCCCCTTCGTTGAATGGTCAGCCATGAGGGGACCTCAGTTCATGATGAGGGACAGGAGGTTTGGGGGGGATGTGAGGAAAAATTCCTTTACCCAGGCAATGGTCTGGAATGCGTTGCCTGGGAAGGTGATAGAGATGGGTTGTTTATTTAAAAAGCACCTCAATAAGCACCTGGCATACCATAACATTCATGGTTATGGGCCAAGTGCTGGCAGATAGGATTAGATGGGAGTTCAGGTGTTTCAAACATGTCAATACAGACTTGATGGGCTGAATGGCCTCTTCAGCCCTGTATGTTTATATGATTCTACCATGAAACGGTTGTAAAAAGACTATATCTGGTTGACTAATGGCAACTATTGACAATTGTCATTCGCTAATGCTTTCTGGGAAAGAAAATTTGCCATCCTTGCCTGGTCTGGCCTACATTTGACTCCAGATGCACTACAGTGTGGTTGGCTCTTACTTGCTCTCTGAAATGACCTAGCAAGCTAGGTTCAAGGGCAGCAAATGCTGGCCCAGACAGCGATACCCACATCCCATGAATGACTAAAAGCAACATTCTGTCCTTTTCTGGCTCCATCAATAAACTCCCTATTCCTTTCAAATGCACTTTAATTATCAGTAACTCCATTATTTGCTTCAACCACGCAGGGTTGGTGAGAAATACATAGTGGTACAATAATGAGCATTGCTGTCACACAGAGCCAGGGACCCAGGTTCGATTCCCAGCTTGGGTCACTGTATGTGTGGAATTTGCACATTCTCCCCGTGTCTGAGTGGATTTCTTTTGTGTGTTCCGGTTTCTTCCTACAGTCTAAATGATGTGTTGGTTAAGTGCATTAGCCGTGCTAAATTCTCCCTCAGTGTGCCCGAACAGGCGCCGGAGTGTGGTGACCAGGGAATTTTCACAGTAACTTCATTGTAGTGTTAATGTAAGCCTAATTGTGACGATAGATAAATAAAAATCCCTCTCTTTGAAGAATTTGGCTATAAATCTGAACTGGATGGCAATTTGAAATGAACAATAGTGAATTGGCACTTTGCCCAATTTTCTCTATGTTGACCTGGGGAGCAGAGACAATGCAATGTGATGCAAGGTGGCTGCAGTTGTTCTTGGTCAAAATCACTTAGAGTATTTACAGTGAAGTCAAGTGTCAGTCAAGGTGTTGGATGACTGATCTATAGTTCTTGATATTTGCTCTTCTTTCCTTCCCAATTTGCCATTCTCAGTACACACACACACACACACACACACACACGTCAGAACTTCCAGAGCGGAGTGCCTGTCACAACATGCCCTATTTCATTAGCACGGAGCCGTTATCCTATTTAGTGTTCAAATTACTCAGGAAATATATACGTGGAGCTAAAAGTTGCAAATGACACCCAGCCCTCCTTAGGGAAAACCTCCACCATTGTAGAATGTGCCTGCACCGGAGAACGTTCGAATGTTAACCTTTGTCACAATATCACGTCCCAAACTGCAACCCCATTATCAGAATCGTTCACACTTGAGGTCTAAGTCCGGTGGAGCGCATGGAATTGAGAATGATTGAACATGTGTAATCTTGTGCCACTCAGCTTTCATGGGAAGGATAGACAATCTTGTGGTGGGAGGGACAGAAAAATCGCTATCCCTAGTGACTACACTAGTTTGACTAGTGTAGTCAAACTATATGTGTTTGACTACACACATAGTCAAAGGTCAGAGCACCATGCTTAAAGAGTGAGGAACCTCAGTTTGGCTCTCATGCACACTAAAGAGTACACGCCAACTCCATTTTCAAGTTTGCTGATGACACTGCCGCAGTGGGTCAGATCTCAAACAATGACGAGACAGATTACAGAAAGCAGATAGAGAATCTGATGAACTGGCAATAATGTCTCCCTCAATGTCAGTAAAATGAAAGAGACACTCATCGACTTCAAGAAGCATAGTGGAGATGTGCCTCTGTCTATATCAGCAGGGATGAAGTAGAAATGATTGAGAGCTTCATGTTTTTAAGTGTCCAGATCACCAACAACTTATGCTGGTCTCTTCCTCCACACCGATGCTGTAGCTAAAAAAGAGCCAACAACACCCCTACTTTCTCAGGAGGCAAAGGAAAATTAGCATGTTTGCTACGACTCTTACCAATTTTTCCAGATGCATCATGGAAAATATCCTTTCTGGTTGTATCACAGGTTGGTATGGCTCCTCTCTGACCAAGCCTGCAAAGAACTACAGAAAGTCGTGAATGCAGCCCAATCCATCTTGCAAATCAGCCTCCCATCCATTGACTCTGTCTACACTTCCCGCTGCCTCGGAAAAGCATCCAGCATAATCAAAATCCCTACACACTCCAGACATTCTCTCTTCCACCTTTCCGTTGGGCAAAAAATATAAAAACCTGAGGTCATGTAGCAACCAACTCAAAAATGACTTCTTCCCTGCTGCCATCAGACTTTTGAATGGACCTATCATATATTTTGCCGATCTTTCTCTTGCCCCTAACTTTAACTGGAACACGATATTCTACACCCTCTCCTTTCCTTCCCCCTTACGTACTCAATACACAGTATGCTTTGTCTGTATAAACAGCAAGAAACAATACTTTTCACTGTATCCAATGTATGTGAGAATAATAAATAAGATCAAAGGGATGCCAAAGATGATAGAGGTCCTGTGGTACTGCGATGTACGCCCTCATCAGGTTCTCCCCCGAGAGGTCCAGGAGAGGCAAAAGGTGTTGTTCCCCTGCAAATGCACAGGGGGCACTCTTATCTGACCATAAAGGCCTGGGAGAAGGATCGAGCACCCAAAAGTGAACAATTTGCTGCTCTCTAACAGGCTGAGAGCCCCAGCTACTCACTGCTAACTGACACTATGAGAAGGACATTGAGCAGTTTAAAGATAGACATGCGTAGGGATATTATACATGACCAGATGATGGACCAGCCACTTTGCGTTCTTAATCTCATTTGCTGCTGTGCAGACGATGTCTTGACCATTTACAGTGAAGGGATCAGTGGTGACAAAAGGTGCACGTACCCCAAGAGGTATTCATTCACCCAATGGGATCACAATCAATCCGTCTGCAGGACAAGAGCAGTCTCTGCAAGTGTGTGCAGGCCAAGACCAGCTGGGGGGGGATCAAAGTCCAGCTTAGAGTCCGAATCACTTTTGAGAACCAGGCCGCTGAGAGAGTGCAATAAATCGAGAGCAGCTCGACAGTAGATAAATATTTGCAACAAAAGGTTAGAGAATCAACACTGCAACTCAACAACTCTCCTCCCAGGCACCAACTGTGAGATCTCCTCCGCCCGGAATACACACCCTTCCTCCCAATTGGCTCAACTTCCTGCCCTGATAATCCATAGAATCCTACCCAATCATGTGGCTCTCAAGTAATGTCCTCTTAAAGGGTAAAACTACTCCAGAGGGCCAGGGAGAAACATGACCAATATCTATCTGGAAGGCCAAATTAGATTGTCCTCAGAATCCAGTGATTTTGTTCTCTCAAGGACATTAATGAACCAGACTTTTTTTCTGATAATGGTTTCACTGTCATCTGTAGATTCTTAATTCCAGATAATTTTGGTTGAATTCAATGTCCACTATCTGCCATGGCGGGATTTGAACCCGGATCTCCAAGACACCTTTCTGGATTAGTAGTCTAGCGATAATACCACTAGGCCGTTGCCCACTCCCCCGTGGGGCAGCAGAACGTTATGAGAACCTATATCCTACACATTGTTCCACTGCAAGTAAAGCAAAGTGTGATTTCTTGGCTCAATTGACATTGCCTCCATCTTGGAGAGTTTTTGGATTAACAGTCCAGCGATTAAACCATGAGGCCATCACCTCTCCATATATGTCAAAGTGCCAGAGCATCTTAGGGATTGTGAGGCTAACCATGAAATGCTTCACCAGCTCCAAAAGGAGTCTGCAGATGTTAACAGAGGAAAGATTTCTGCCTTGGTTGGTGTGTCCACAATCATGAAACACTCTCAGTAATGCTAAGGAAAATGGGGTTATGATGGGTGAGTGTTGATCGGCAGGGGGGAGGAGAGGGGTGTTGGGGTGGCAGGGGTGATGGGGAAGCGGTCAGGAGCTCCATCAATCCTTCATCAGCCTGTATTGAGGGGCAATCCAGAGGGGGCAGATTGTGCTGCTCCTCTCTGTTGACCCATCTATAAAGGTTCGACCAGAAAGATTTCTCCGCTTGGTCAACCCTCCTTTGGGACACAGTGTCGGGGTGACAGGAGTGCATCATGGCTGGTTAAGGTGTGAAACATGCTACACACAGATGAAATCTTTCCACCATTCGCACCAGGTGAATTTTCCCATCCCGCCGCAGATTCAGCTGACCGCCATGTTTTGCGACCTCGCTACAGCAGGACCGTGATGTGAATGACCAGTAAGATTGGGACCCTGATCTCGTGTGGGTGAAATCAATATTCAAAGCGAGGTTGCCTAAGGACATGGGAGAAACTCGTTAGATTTTACCCACGGCCATTTACCATCAAATCCCTGCACTTTATTATTTACAACATAATCAGATGATCAAAGCAACATCAGGCAGATGGTGAATAGTGCTAAGTAATGAAGCTCAGAAAGTATGGTGCAGTGGAAATAAATCATGCCTGGTCTGTGAACGAAATTGAGCCCAGGCCTTTTAGTCAGCAATGAGGGGAAGGCAACAAACCGCCAGCATAATTAAGGAAAACCTTGCACTCCAGGCATTCTCTCTTCCGTCGGGAAAAGGATACAAAAGTCTGAGGGCACATACTCAAGGACAGCTTCTTCCCTGCTGCCATCAGATTTTTGAATGAACCTAACTTGCATTAAGCTGATCTTTCCCTACACCTTAGCATTCTGCACCCTTTTGCTTCTCCATAAATGGAATGTTTTGTCTGTATAGCGCGCAAGAAGAACCTTTATTGTTCTAGATATAATTGTTGTGAGGTACTGGTATTCTCACACTGAATAGAAGCTGCCACATCCTCAGGAGAACTGGTGACGCTGTTGAATTTATTGTTTAATAAACTGCTTCCCAACAGAGTTGGGATCAAACTGCAGCGTATTTATCAAAAGCGGTGCTCACTTCATGTTCCCTGACCTGTCGTAAGGGAGGTAACTTAATCTTCAACATGACTGGCCAAAAATCTCCACTGCATTAATCTGAGGGGATTGTAGCAGGCTGTTAAGCAAAATATTATTTTGTAGATTAATAGTGAGAAGCTCCACATTGTTAAAAATAATTAACACATTAAAATTGAAATGTCACCAAAGCCAATATAAGCTCCCTTTAAAATGTGATAATCAGCAGCGATGGTGACTATGTTCCCTCCCATTAAAAACTTTTATTCTATAGTTAATAGTATTTTTGCATGATTAAGATGTACAATTCTTAATCCCAGATATATTTTTAGTGAATTCAAATTCCATTATTTGCCATTGCAGGATTTGAACCTGAGTCTCCAGGATATTAGCTGAGTTTCTGGATTAGTAGTCTAGTGATAACACCACTAGCTGTTTGCCCCTCCTCCTTCTGGGGGCAGCATAGTGTCACACTCTGTTCTACACACTCCTTTACTAGCTATTGAACAAAGTGTGATCTCTTGGCTCAGTTGACATTGCTCCTATCTCTGAGAGAAATATGATGTGGAGATGCTGGTGTTGGACTGGGGTGGGCACAGTAAGAAGTCTCACAACACCAGGTTAAAGTCCAGCTAATAAACCTATTGGATTTTAACCTGGTGTTGTGAGACTTCTTACTGAGAGAGAGAGAGAGAGAGAGAGAGATAGTTGATGCTTCAGTGCAGTAATCAAGGGGACTGACAAAGGTGCCATCTTCCAGATGAGAGATTAAACTGAGACCTTATTGCCTCTCTCAGGTGGGCATGAAAATCCCATGACAGGACTTGAAGAAGATCATAAACTTCCTGCCCATTCTCTGATTTACTGCTTTTGCTGTCATACTGTGTAGACGTATGCCAATTTGTGACAACAACAGCATTTAATTCAAGCAGATTTAATTTTAATTCATTCTTCGGTCATGGGCATCAATGTCTAGGCCAGTGTTTATTGCCCAATCCTAATTACCCTTCAGAGAGTGGTGGTAAACTGCCAAGTGTCCTTGCCAACATATATCTTTCACTGACTGTGCTGAGCCTGCATGTTCTCCCAGTGTCTGTGTGGGCTTCCTCCGGGTATTCCAGTTTCCTTCCACAGTCTGAAAGACGTGCTGGTTAGGTGTATTGGCCATGCTAAATTCTCCCTCAGTGTACCAGAACAGGCGCCTGAGTGTGGTGACCAGGAGATTTTCACAGTAACTTCATTACAGTGTTAACGTAAGCCTATTTGTGACAATAATAACTTAACACAACTAAATCAGATTACTTTTTACATTTATGAGACATTAGTGGCACGGTAGCACAGTGGTTAGCACTGCTGCTTCACAGCTCCAGGGACCTGTGTTCGATTCCTGACTTGGGTCACTGTCTGTGTAGAGTTTGCACATTCTTCCTGTGTCTGCATGGGTTTCCTCCGGCTGCTCTGGTTTCCTCCCTCACTCCAAAGATGTGCAGATTAGATTGATTGGCCATGCTAACATTGTCCCTTAGTGTCCTGAGATAAATATGTTAGAGGGATTAATGGGTAAATACATAAGGATAAGTGTGTAGGGCCTGAGTGCGATTATGGTCAGTGCAGACTTGATGGGCCAAATGGCCTCCTTCTGCTCTGTAGGCTTTGTTTGATTTTATGGGTGTTGCTGGCTAGGCCAGCATTAGTTACCCTTGTTGAGGAGGGCAGCTGAGAGTCATTCACATTCTTGTGACTCTGGAGTCACATGTAGGCCAAACCAGGTAAGGGCAGCAGATTTCCTTCCGTAAAGGACATTAGTGAACCAGATGAGTTTTTCTGACAATTGACAATGGTTTCATGGTCATCAGTAGGTTCTTAATTCCAGATATTTTTTCTGAGGTGATGGGATTCAAATCTGGGCCTCCATTAGCTGAATGTCTGGATTAATAGTCTAGGGATATTACTCTGGTCATTATTACATTACAAGGGATCCTGTTGTACATGCCTGCTAATTACAGGAACAGGAGGCCATTTTGCCCCTCAAATCTGTTTTGACCAATGAGTCCAAAGATGTGCATGTTAGGTGAATTGGCCATGCTAAATTACCCCTCAGTATCAAGATTAGTGGGGTAAATACATGGGATTACGAGAGTAACCCTGTGTATGAGAGTATAGTGTATGCAGGACTGTTGTTAGTACAAGCCTGATGACCTCCTTCTGTACAGTATAGATTCTATGATTCACATTTTAAGTATTTAGTCTTCCCTGTTCACAAAGGCCATGCAGCTTGCAAAGAATCCCTGCAATCAGGTGCATCTCTTAGAATTGTAATACTTGCATTAAAATTAGATAAGGTCACAATACGGCTGGTAAATAACCAGGAAGCTTAAAAGCAAATTACTGCAGATGCTAGAATCTGAAACAGAAACTGGTGGAAAATCTCAGCAGGTCTGGCAGCATTTATGGAGAGAGAATAGAACCAACGTTTTGAGTCTAACGGAGCAAAAGCAGCTTTCTTTACGCAGCTGCTTTTGCTCTGTTACATCACTACAAACTGGCAAGTATCTCTTTTGGCAAGGCAGGATTCGCTGGTTGGGATTTTCCATATCTTCCATTACCGCAGCTGCCATTTGCCATCTATTGAACTGAATGAGCAGAGATCCTACGGCTGGGAATCACACGATTGGGAAGCCTTGCTCTGTTCCTCAGTCAGAAGCACTAACGGTGCTTCTGCACAGTTGGAGAGTTCACCATTGAGCCTGGAACTGAACAAGACGCCCACGTGAGGCATCCAGAGAGGGGCTGGAGACTTTTCTTGTTGGGCCATGCAGGGGAAGAATTATTCGGTCCCAGTCCTTACTGAAACCCTGTCATTCTTACCGAGCGTAGATGGTCAAGAGGACTGAGTCCAGATTGCGATGGGATTTACTGACCAATATTATCCAGATGAGGCACAGATGGCCGTTTTGGTGCTGCAGCACAGAGAGAAATGATGTCCACAGGGAGATTGGGAAAGAGAGAGAGACAAGAAAGAATGTATTTGGACTGCCGTTGTATTGCCAACCATCTGGTGGATGCAAAAAGCCAAATTTTTATGAAATCATTCTGTCAAAGTTGTTTCTCTTGCATTTTTAGATCAATTGGTTGGTCCCAGCCCACTTGGCCTTCGCTAGCACAAGACTTTCTGCTCTTGTTCATCCTCTTTTGGACTGCTGTTTTCCTTCTATTCATTTCTTTTCAAACATGGCCTTGTTGTTATGTCTCTCCAGCTGGTCTGTTTGCAGTTAGGGTCTGTTCCACTCCTGGCTAGAATACTGATTTGAAGCCAATGGCCCACATGTCCTGTCCATCGCAACCTTCTCTCTGAAACGCACAGGCCAGTCTTCACCCCGGCAGTTTAGTAACCGTACCATCTCCCCCCAACACACAACTCAAACTGGCATCATCCCTACACACCACTGTTGCAATGCCAGAAAACAGAAACCAGAAGCATTAGGCCATACAGCCCTTTAAGCGTGCACCATCATTCATTTTGATCATCAAATACAATATCCTGATTCCCCCCTTCCCACCTATCCCTTGATCCCTTTAGCCCCAAGAGCTATATCCAATTTCTTCTTAATCAGACAACATTTTGGCCTGAACTGCTTTCTGTGGGAGTGAATTCCACACATTCACCTCTCTGGGCGAAGAAATTTCTCCTCACTGCTGTCCAGAGGAATTTTTTCACCCAGAGGAGGAGGAAATAATGCTGATTTATTAAAAAACAGCCAATGAAAGGTTCAGTAGAGATATGGTCTCACCCATTCCTGGGCTCACACTGTGGGCTCCACCTACCCAGAGCCACACCCTAATACTCGATAGGCTAATGTTCCTGCACTCAATTCTAATAGGCCCCTGGAAGGGTCAGGTGACACACGAACACTCGGCCCTCTTAAAAAGGGATCATTCTACCACAACCACTTCAAGCAGCCAACCTTCACTTCCATGTTTCATTTGATTTGGGTTCGTAGATCTTTCCTGAAACATGGACTGAATTCTCATCCTATATGTCCTGCATTTCACATTGGATCACACCCCTTCCTCTCATCTCTCCACAGTAGTTTCTACTGGCCTCTCTAGTGAGTCTCTCCCCCCACCATTTCTTTCATGCTCCTTTACTGTATTAAGGACTTGCCCTATGGGCCTCCATCTATTTTCCAATCAGGGAGTTTGATGCCTTGTGACCAGGTCTTAACCAGTGCCAGTTTCCCAGCTACCCTGGTTGGCTAGGACTCTGTCTTTCCCCCTATTAAATGCCCAAAAATGGAGTTCACAAGGGAAATGGGAGCCCAGTCCTTCTATACTTGCTCAGGGATGCTGAGATCAACAATGTTAATTTGAGACCAGCCACCTCAATCTGGGGATATAGCCTGAAGCCTAAGGCCTGGTCTGCATTGCCAAGGTGACCAACTGGTCAAACATACTAAGCATTGGACGGAGCAGCCCAACTGCATTACCTGGATGGGTTACCGCTGTGCATTCCTGCCCTTATTTATTTAGAAGATCAGTTCTAAAGCCACGTTTTGTTGTTTTGGCTGCCTGCTTCTCTCTAGGTTGCTAAGAACAAACATTTCTCTTTATAATCATCCCTGCTGAGCAAGAATTGGTCATGGCCTTCTTGTCAATGAAAGGCAACATCCTGTTCGAGCGAGGGAAGAAAAAGACTAATCCTGTTAGTTCCACACTGGAACCGCGGGGAATCCAGACATTGTGAAAATACTGAGAGCAATAAATAATCAAAACATCACATGATCTGGATGGTGTAAAGGCATGTTTGCTGGAGTTGTTTGTGAAATAAGCAAATCACAAAATGGAAGAGGGAGAGAGAGAGGAATTGAAACGGGTTAAAGCAAAATATTTCTGTTTAGTGTGCAAAATACTACGGCTGACTCCTATAAAGGAGCTCCTGAAAAGGAACGGTGCTTTATTTGCACAAGACAAAGTAAAACCACACACCTGTGGTGAACACAAACAGGTCCTAACTGGGCCAATAATGGACCCACTCAGGGGTCTGCTTTATACAGAGCTCGGTATACAAGTGCTACCTGGTCAGGTATTTACCAATCATCAGGGAGATCAATCAGGCATTCCCCGTACAAGTCCTGGGGGCTATGATATGCGAATGTTTTGTCGAAAGTGTTAGAATACTTTTGTGGTAGCCTGGCCCCTTTAAGGAGGATGCTTCACAGGACACGTGACCTGGCTGGACCCAATGGAACACGAGCGCGCAAACCTTAGCCAATCGGCAGCAAGGGCACACACCTCTGGGGCCGGAAGTTGGCAGACGGAGTTGGGAATGTTGTCAGACCTGTGTTATTGTGCTGCAAACCAATAAATCTTCTTGTTTTATACCTGCTCCTCTGAGCAATTTCGAGGTCACCACAATTAGATATAGTTATTGCAATAGCGATACTGTCCAGAAACCATTCCTGGAGATTTCTGCAATTGCAACCTGGTTTTCCTTTTGCAGAATCTTTCACCTGTTCCTCTAAACTGTTTGTTTTCTAGGTTGACTTTCCCTCCAATTCCTCATTGTCCTCATACAGCTTCAGCAAGGCCATTCGACCATGAGAACTATCACAGCTCAATCTGATTCTGTGCATGCCCAACAAGTCAGATAAAGAGCTAACGGGGGAAACAGGAGAAAGTCTGAAATGAGGAAATCAAATCTGCTTTATACTCAAGCCAGGTGGAATTCAAGAACAGTCCAAAGATGTGTAGGTTAGGTGGATTGGCCACGATACATGTAGAATTAAGAGGATAAGGCAGAGGGAAGCATCTGCGTGGGATGCTCTTGGAGAATCAGTGCAGGCTTGATGAGTTGAATGGCCTCTTTCTGCATTGTAGGGATTCTGTGGAATCCAAAAGTTAACTTGTCACAAGTAGGCTTACATTAACACTGCAGTGAAGTTACTATGAAAATCCCCTAGCCAGAACACTTCAGCACCCGTTCAGATACACAGAGAATTTAGCACAGCCAGCGCATCTAACCTTTAAAAGGTAGGCAGAAAGCAGTAGGTTGCCCGTTAGAATGGCCTGGATGGAATTTTTCATAGAATCCCTACAGTACAGAGAGACACCATTCATCCATTGAGTCTGCACTGACCACAATCCTTCCGAGGCCCCATTCCCGTAACTCTACATGTTTAGCTGCTAACCTCCCCCCCCGACACTAAAGGACAATTTAGCATGGCCAATCCACCTAACTGCACATGGTTGCACAGTGGGAGAAAACTGGAGCATCTGGACGAAACCCACGCAGACATGGAGAGAAGATGCAAATTCCACACATTTTCAGCCGAGGACGGAATTGAACCTGGGTCCCTGGCGCTGTGAGGCAGCAGTGCCACGTGTTAAATACAAGTGTACCAAGAGAGGAGTCGAATTGGCTCATTGCAACAAAGTGGGATGCCTTGGGCACTGAGGGGGGAGTTTGCATGGAGGTCTTGTATTGTGATGTTCTGTGGAAATGGTCACAAGGAGAAGAGATGTCCTGTGCTGAGAAAGGAAAAGGAGTCCAACTCAAACCTCCTACCCTTCCCTTTCCCCTGCAGGAACTTGTGCTGCTTCGAGTGGGCCTTTAGATCAAGGTAGAGCCTGTAACAAGATGCAAATAACCATAACCTCCCTCAAAACTATTACTCTTGTGTAAAATATATTGGGTTTCTTCATTTTTTCATGGGATATGGGCAAGGCCAGCATTTGCTGCCCATCTCTAATTGGGCCTGAACTCAGTAGCCTACTGAGCCATGTCAGAGGGCATTTAAGAATTAACCACCAGATGGCTGTGGATCTGGAATTACATGTTGGCCAGGCCGGGCAAGAATGGCAGATTTCCTTCTCTAAAGGCACTTTGAATCAAATAGTATTTTACAATCAAAAACAGTTTCACTGCTTTATAATTCCAGATTAATTAAATTTAAATTCCACCAGTTGCTATGGTGGGATTTGAACCCTCATAGCATTAGCCTGGAATCAGGATTATTAGTCCAGTGACATTAATACTGCCTCCTATAACAGGCATAACACAGCACTCTTTTTAAGGTAAAGTCCTCGGAGAATTTCTGGAACAAACGTTGTTAGAGTGATGGTGAAGTTATGACAAAGTGTTTCAGAAAGTCTCCGATTGTAGTTGTGAAATTCAACCACAATGACAATTGAATGGTGAAGGAACCTTTAAGACACACTTGAAATTAACTTTAAATGCAATGTATACAACAAATACCTGGCTTCTGTTTTGGGGAGGGCATTTGTTTGACTCCAAGAAGCGAGGGTAGAGAATTAAGCTTTCATAGAGGAAAAAAAAAATTCCAAAAATGCATCTTCTCATTCAGAGATTCAGTCTGTTCCTATTTATACTATTAAGTCAAACCAATTAAACTAAATTAAACAAATTAAGGGTCAAATTAGGAAAGCAGCCCCTTAAAGAGTTACTGCATCAAAGTTAGGTTTATTCATTAATGTTACAAGCAGGCTTGTATTAACACTGAAGTTACTGCGAAAATCCCCAATCTCCACACTCTAGCACCTGTTTGGATACACTGAGGGAGGATTTAGCAAGGCCAATGCACCTAACCAGCACATCTTTGGACTGTGGGAGGAAACCCAGGAAGAATTGGGAGAACGTACAAACTTCACCCAGAAAGTGACCCAAGCCCTTCTGTAGCAGCAGTGTTAACCATTCCATCACCCCAAAGGAACCTCAAAACATTAAATCAAAATATGATTAAATGGGGTCAATAAAACAAACCTAGTTGTGCTCACAGGATAAGGAAGCTGTTCCTATTTATAGGAACACAAGGGAAGTCCCAATTAATGCTCACCCTGTTTGCAATTAACAGAGTTAGTTGAAGCAACAACCAAAATATAACATGAACAATTACTAACATGTATTGTGATAAACACCTTCAACTCCTTTACCAAGATAGTGTCTTACACACACAAAGAGGTCATCTGGTGTTTGGAAGATTTTGACCACTTTAGTTGCGAAAGTGCAGATTAAAAACCAGCCAATGAATACTTCAACAGAAGTTCTGATGGTGACTGCAAACTGTTTCAAGAGGAACTCAGATGGAGTTTCAAAAGAAAGAATTTCAAAGGTTGCAGCAAAAAGGGAGAAGAAATAAAATTCGAGTATTTCCCACAAGGGGAGCTTTCTGCTTCTGATTTCCTGATCTGCTTCTGCCAGAGAACAAGATTCTCTATTTGGAATGAAGGATATTGTCAAATTCTGCCAGTGGCAAATAGCAAAAAAAAATTTGCATTGATGTAAGACATTAAATAAACACTCTACAGCGAATGAGAGACTGCTGAAGTCCACACACACTTGTTATTGTGTGGTATTAACTAGACAAGGCATGGCGAGTACTCAGCCTCTTAAGCTTTTACTCATGGAGAACAGACAGTGAATGTCAATGACATTCTAACAGAGTTTCACAAAACAGTATCAGTTATAACACTTTTTAGCCAATGACAAAACATGCCAGTTAATGCACCAATAGCCTTACAATTTGGTGTGTACTTTCAACCAATAGTATTAGTGTAATTTGAATCCTTGATTTGTGTCCTTATCATCTATACACAGCTGTACCGAATCCTTGACAATTTTAGCAAACAATGTTCAGTAAACATCCTGATCCCTTTTAACTGCAGTCAGTATTTGGAGTATCCTGGAGTTTCTCAAGGACCCATTCATGTTCCAAAACATAGCAGCCATTAGCAAGTGAAGGGTTTGGGTTCCAACTTCCACATTATGGCAGGGGCAGGGGGGTAGGCTAAAATAGCAGTCACATTGCACACAGCAATAAGATTTTTGGTGACCACAAGAGCAGAAGTAGGCCATTCAGCCCATCAAGTCTGTTCCACCATTCAAAGAGGTTATGACTGATCTGATAATCCTCAAGATCACTTTCCTGCCTTATCCTATGATGTTGCAAGAGGCTGTGAATTGTGATGATGGAGTGGAGTTCACTCAGATCAATAGCTCATGTAATTGTCTAAAGGCAAAAAGTTTATTTGAAGGTCTTCACTCACTGCGCAGAAAGATAAAGGAAATAAACTGTTCTTTGAGTCTAGGTTTATACACAATGAACAGGTTTTGCAGCCTCGTTCAAACAAGACTAGAAATTCCCATCAAAGGTCAACAGACATTTCCATTGTCCATCCCCCACCAGCTCCAAATCCATGGCAGTACAATTCCAACAAAAATATCCCTGGATGGCAAATCCCTTTCAGAGGGAAAGCTCAACACACAGTATTTCACAGCAACGGTCCTGCAGGAGGGCAAGGCAGAAACAGGCAAGGTCACAACACAAACAATGAAGGTCAGGTTATCAGAACAAGTTCTAACACGGGCCAAAGTCCAACACAAATCAGGGCTTTCATACAGTCCAAGCTCAACAACAAACACACATGCAGCAAATTCTTTCATCTCCACGGCACCCTCTTTACATTCATCAAGATGGATTTCGTCTAAGAGGCCGCTGTGCTCTGCTTAAATAGGCTAGCATATCTGATCTCATTTGCACTGATTCCCGATAGGGGTTTCCATCGGTCTGCCATGTGACATCTGGGTTGATTTCTTGTGGCTATCTTCGTCAGGGGAAACCCTATCAAGAAACTGAAGAATATGAGGAAGAAAGCATCACCCTTCTGCAGACAGCTCCTAGGTACACCACAATCTCCATCACTCTTGATTCCCTTACTGATGACTGGCAGAACCCTTAGGTGTATTAATAAGCAAAGGGATCTGGATGTACAGGTACACAGGTCACTGAAAGTGGCAATGCAGGTGGAAAAAGTAGTCAGCAAGGCATGAGGTATGTTTGCCTTCATCGGCTGGGGAATTGAGTTCAAAGATTGTCAGGTCATGTTGCCACTTTATAGGACCTTAGTCAGGCCGCACTTGGAATATAGTGTTCAATTCTGGTCGCCACATTACCAGAAGGATGTGGAGGCTTTGGAGAGGGTACAGAAAAGATTTACCTGGATGCTGCCTGGCATGGAGGGCAGTAGCTATGAGGAGAGGTTGGAGAAACTTGGTTTGTTCTCACTGGAGTGATGGAGGTTGAGGGGAGACCTGATAGAAGTCTACAAAGTTACGAGAGTCATGGACAGAGTGGATAGTCAGAAGCTTTTTCCCAGAGTGGAAGAGTCAATTACTAGAGGGCACAGGTTTAAGGAGCAAGGGGCAAGTTTTAAAAGAGATGTTCGAGGCAGATTTTTTACACAGAGAGTGGTGGGTGCCTGGAACCCATTGCCAAGGATGGTAGTGGAAGCAGATAGGGTAGTGACTTTTAAGGGGCATCTTGACAAGTACATGAATAGGATGGGAATGGAGGAATACGGTCCCTCGAAGGGTAGGGGGTTTTAGTTAAGTTGGGTAGCATGGTTGGTGTAGGCTTGGAGGGATGAAGGGCATGTTCCTGTGCTGTAATTTTTTTTGTTCTTTGATTAAAAACTTGCCTATCTCATCCTTGTACACACTAAATGACCCAACCTCTACAGCCCTCTGCGGGCAAGAATTCCACAGATTCACTTCTCTCTGAGAAGAAAGTCCCCCTTATCTCCATCTTACATAGGGGACCCTTTACACTGAGATTATAACCTCTGGTCTAGACTCTCCCACAAGAGGCAACAACCATTCCCCAACATGGCGGTGGTGCTAATGTACAAATAAATGGTGATATACTAGCTCCAATAGTGCCAAAACATTGCTTATTGACTTCTGCCATTAAACATCTTTCTGTGCAGTTAAAGGAACATCAGAATGTAGAAACATGAATAGGCCATTTATCCCATTCAACCTGTTTCAAAAGCCTTGTTACAACAGCAGTTCCCTGAGTTGACATTGTTGCAATATGAATGCAGTGACGCTACACCCTTCAATCTTATTACATTCCTCTTGTGTAGACAGTACACTTTTGTCCCTTTGCTCACATATTTGCCACACTGAAGTTTACTAGGTAAGCAGGACAGGAAAAGAGGAATATCGTTTCATTCATATTGGCAGCAACTTATCTCCCCTTTACCCAAATTCCTAGATATGGTCCGCTGGCTCAGCGGTTAGCACCGCTGCCTCACAGTGCCAAGGATTCCCAACTCAGGCCACGGCCTGTGCGGGGTCGGCACATTCTCCCCGTGTTTGCATGGGTTTCCTCCGGGTGCTCCGGTTTGCTCCCACAGTCAAAGACGTGACTGGTTAGGGTGCATTGGCCGTGCTAAATTCTCCCTCAATGTGCCCGAACGGGCACCAGAGTGTGGTGGCTAGGAGGATTTTCACAGTTACTTCATTGCAGCGTTAATATAAACCTACTTGTGACTAATAAATAAACTTTAATTGTCGGATTTGCTCACTGCTAAGGCAAGAGGTTGAAGACCCACTCCAGGATCTGGAGCCCACCACCAAAGCAACGTTGCAAAGTTGGAAATGTTGGGTGAGATTCTCTGGCCTCCCAGTAGCGTGTTTCCCATTGGTGGGAAGTGGCGCATTGTTTGCAATTCCCGGGATTCTCCGGTTCTGTCCCGCTGTCAGTGGGAATTCACTCCACGCTAGCAGGATACCCTTGAGCACGGCTGCGCTGCTGGTGGGATGGGAGAATCCTACCGCCATGAACAGCTGGAATATTTTGACCATATCCTTTTGGACGCATTGTTTGACTTAATATTCAGGTCCTGTGTCATTACAGAAGCATGGGCTGGTGAATTCCCTGTCAAAGTTGCCAGAGTTAACGTGGCGCAATGACTGGATTCGGAATCCAGCGACCCCGGAGACATGGATTCAAATCCCACCACAGCAGCTGGAGAGATCGAAATCTAATTAATAAAAGCCAGTCTTGTGAATAATGTTAACAAAACACAGCAATCAGTACCAGATTGTCATTAAAAACGTGTCTGGTTCACTAATACCATTTAGAGAAAGAAGAAAATCATTCATCAATTCCAGGTTTGGCCTATGTGTGACTCCAGACCTACAGCAATGGGGTTCGCTCTTAACTGTCCTTTAAAATGGCGAACTCAATTGTTATCATAACACGGAATTTCCCCACCCTACTCATTGATCTCGGGTGGCATTTCCGGTCTTGAGTGGCTGGAAAATCCCACTCATTGACTGTCTACTGTGCAGAAGGAGGCCATTTGGCCCATCGAAGATACACAGACAACAATCCCACCCAGACACTATCCCCCCAATCCAACCTACTCACCCTACTAATCTTCCTGACACCAAGGAGCAATTTAGCATGGCCAATGCAGCTAACCCGCACATCTTTGGACTGCGGGAAGGAACCCACACAGACACATGGAGAATGTGTAATCTCCACACAAACAGTGACCCAAGGCTAGAATTGAAGCTGAGTCCCTGGTGTTGTGAGGCAGCTGTGCTAACCACTGTACCACCGTGTTGCCGACTTGTATCAAACCCCCATTAATACTCTATCGATTCAAGAAGGGCAGGTGGGACTTTGCAGCCACACTGGTCCCAAAACCAGAAAATCCCGCCCAATATCAATAGACCTTCGCTTGGCAAATGTCTCACCCAATACAATTCCCATGGCTAGTGGCACAGTGTAATTCCGTTCAATGATTCACTCCCACATTCCTAATGAATGCCCGTGATGCTTATATTCCCAAGAATAAAGAGGATCATCGATGTCATTGACTGTTGGTGAGATCTTGCTGCGAGATCTTGCTGTGCACCGCTGGTGGGGCTGTCCCGAGGAGCTGAAAGCTCTAATTATGAGATGCCCTCTTGCCTTTCTCGATACATCTGAATGAACACTGCCAGTATATTCAGCCTTCCCGCTGTCCTTCCCTCTCCAGTGCAATTTTCCTCATGTCTGTCTGAAAAAAAGGAGCAGGAACGCAAAGTGCAATAATGGGGATTTTTTTTTCCCATGGTGAGCGCTTCCAGGAATTAAGTGATTACCAATTAATGGTGGTGTTTAAACACAAGATCCTACAGGCCAGATTTGCGTCTCTGAGAGTTCTATCTGTTTACAAAGAAACAACACTCGCTTCACAAAAAACAGTCTCCACAGACGTGCCAGCATGATCTGGGTATTAGATTATTTGACTTAAAACTGGTTGTAAGCACTTTAATTACACATTAAGGGATTGTTCAGCTCAAGGGCTGTCTATGAAAGGCGATGTTAGTGCAAATGCACAATCGCCATTAGCAAGATGCGGGCTGTCTTTGTCCATTGATTTCAAACCAGCTCAGAGATTTTCACTTAATTAAATGTGAAGTTTCAGAGATTGAGGGAGATTAATGAAAAAGGCTTCTTGAATTCAGAGAGCATCTTGAAAATGGAAAATGCACTCCCCCCCCCCCCCCCCCCCCAAACATCGGAGATGGGGATTGATGCCAAACCATCAATTAGAACGCGGGTTTGGAAAGGCTGACTCAAAGAAGTGAATGCTCAAAGGCGCAAAGGAAGTGTGGAAAGGTTAAACAGTGGGTGGGATTTTACTGCCTCATTTAGGTGAAACTGGGTAAGAGCCCATCTGAGGCAAATGGAGATTTCTGCTTTTGGGGCCCTCACCCATGTTGATTCCGCAGTGGGCAAGGTGATAGAGTTCATATATTTAGAGAGAGACAGAGAGTGAAGGAGAGTGAGATAGAGAAAATAGGTGAAAAGCCAAAGAAATCAACAGAGAATAAGAGGGGAAGAGAGAGAGAGAGAAAGAGAGAGAGAATGTGTGAAAAGCCAAGGAAATCTGGAGAGAGAAAGAGAGAGAGAATGTCTGAAAAGCCAAGGAAATCTGGAGAGAGAAAGAGATAGAGAATGTGTGATAAACCAAAGAAATTGAGTGAGAGAGAAAGAGAAGGAAGTGTAATGATATTAGTGTAATTGATTTTTTTTATGTTTGAGGAGAAATGTTTGAAAATTGAGCTTTATTCTACAAGCAGTCAGTATGTCTGGCAGGAGTGCAACTCAGATGTTGGGAGAGCAGGCTAATTATTTATTTTAACCATGCAAGTGGTTAAGTTAAGCAGAGTTAATAGACTTCAATTTACTTAAGTTCTCCAGGGATTTCTGATCAGACTGATTGATGAAGTGGTTTATATGCAGAGCCGTGTCTGTAGCAAAAAGCAAAAAGCTTTTGCAGAAAGCATTTAGTTCTGCATGAAAATTGTTTGAAGTTAGAAGTCTTTGCAAACTGCTCTGAAACTCATTTTCTCTCTGAAAACCTTAAGACTGTCTAATCCACCTAACCTACACATCTTGGACTGTGGGAGGAACATGGAGCACCCGGAGGAAACCCACGCCAACATGAAGAGAACGTGCAAACTCCACACAGAGAGTGACCCGAGGGCAGAATTGAACCCAGATCCCTGACGCTGTGAGGCAGCAGCACTAAACACGGTGCCACCGTGCTACTCCACGGTTGGCAGTGACTGCTGTAGGAAAGACGCTGACGGCAGGCTGAGGATCACAGAGCAGCCCAGGCCAATGTTTAATAATGGCAGCAAGGGTTTTGAGGGGTGGGTGGAGGTCAAGAGGGAATGGGGGAAAGGGGGATGTTATCAAGGGCAGGGGGTAACTCTCACCAGGCCCTCCATGAAGAAGGACCTGTGGACTTTGTAGAAAAAAGAGGTCTGCAGATATTAAGAAAGAAATTTTGTCCCCTGAAGCTTAAACACTCCTGCTGAAACTTCTGAAGCTCACGTGGTTCAAACAAAGAGAGCAGTGTTTCCTCAGAGTAAATTAAAAACAATTGCTCAGAAAAATGAATGCTCCTACCTTGAACATTTAACACAATAGGAGGCCCACAATTGCTTGGATCCTCTCATGCTCAAAAAAGCATAAGAAAATACTCCTGTTTACATCAATGGAGGTGAAGTGGAGGTGCTCAAATTTTTAAGTGTTCAGATCACCACAGCCTGTCTGTGTCCCTCCCTGCCAACGGTATAGTTAAGAAAACCAAACAACACCTCTATTTTCTCAGGAGACTAAGAAAATCCGGTATGTCAGCTACGTTACTAAACAATTTTTATGGATGCGGAATAAAAACAATCTTTATTACAGTTTGGTATGGCTCCTGCTCTAACCAAGACTGCAAAAAAATTACAAAGGGTTGTGAACACAGTCCAATCTATCACACAAACCAACCTCCCATCCATTGACCCCACTTCCCACTGCCTCATAAAAGCAGCCAGCATAATTAAAGACTCCATGTACCCCGGACATTCTCGCTTCCACCTTCTTCTGTCGGGAAAAAGATACAGAAATCACGTACCAACCGACTCAAGAACAACTTCTTCCCTGCTGCCCTCAGGCTTTTGAAAGGTAAGCTGATCTTTCTCTTCACCCTATCTGTAGCTACAACACTACATTCTGCACAGTCCTCTTTACTTCTCTCCTGTGTACTCTATGAATGGTATGCTTTGACTGTATAACGCGCAAGAAACAATACTTTTCACTGTATCCCAACACACGGGACAATAATAAATCAAATCAAGTCAGAATTATTGTGTGAGGTTACCATCAGCTCCTGGAAATTCAACTTAAACAGGAACTTCCGAACTCAAGAAATAGTAGAGAGGAAAGCTCTGGAGTTTTAGGAAGTCTTTTAAACAAAAAGCAGCAACAATAACCAGGGAGTCTATCAAAATCCGGAGAAAAATGGGAGACAGAACCAATGTCTACAGAGACAACCTCATATGGAAATAAACCAGTTACTGCACTCATGGTCTTAAACCTTTGGCACTTAAAGCTGTGACTACAAGAAAACACACAGAGAATTAGAGGAGCTCGTCATATTTTGGATAACAATATTGGCCTTGGAGGGAGTACAGAGAAGGTTCACCAGTTTGATACTGGAGATGAGGGGGTTAGTTTATGAAAAGAGATTAAATAGACCGGGCCTGTACTCATTGGAGTTTAGAAGGCTGAGGGGGGATCTTATAGAGACTTACAAGACAATGAAGGGGATAGGTAGGATAGAAGTAGAGAGATTCTTTCCACTTAGAAAGGATAGCAGAACTAGAGGGCACAGCCTCAAAATAAGGGGAGGGCAGTTGTGAACAGAGTTAAAGAGGAACTTCTTCTCTCACTGGATAGTGAATCTCTGGAATTCTCTGTCCATTGAAGTGGTGGAAGCTACCTCGTTGAATATGTTTAAGTCACTGGTAGATAGATTTCTGATCAATAAGGGAATTAAGGGTTATGGGGAGCAGGCGGGAAAGTGGAACTGATCCACTTCAGATCAGCCATGATCTTGTTGAATGGCGGGGCAGGCTCGAGGGGATAGATGGCCTACTCCTGCTCCTATTTCTTATGTTCTTAATAAAAGTGATCCCAGGAATTCCCAATAAACTGAAGGCAACATGAGATCTCAAAGGGAAGGCAACAGAAGATCCCAGACTGAGGGAGCCAAAAGACCCTAGAACAAGGGAATCAGAAGACCTCCCCCCTACTAGAGTGAAGGAGACAATATCCAAAATGGTTGCTGTCCATGCCAGTGCATGACATATCGAGCACATAGTAGTAAACAGAGAGAACAGTTTGGTGTGACGCTACTGTGCCTTTAAGAAATATATTTAAATCATGTCTCTCTGCACAAGTTTTCTCTGATTAGGCGTAGCCTTTGGTTTTGGTGCCATGTTGCCTGTACTAGTATCTTTTATTATTGCTGAAGCACTATAGTGGGCATCTTGGTTATTATTAATCTTGGCCTGATGCAGCATCCTGGATATTTATGATCTTTTCACGAATGCTTGATTTGCAACCGTTTGGAAGGTCAGGTGCCTTTGGACAATTTTTTTTCCTCACAGAAGGAATCCAAAGGGTTTCAGTTTCAGTTTTATTGTTTGGCTGAAAGAAATGGATGGGACTTTCCTGAACCAGAAAATCCCACCGAGGTGGGTGGGACAGGAAAGTTCAGCATAGTGTGCTTGTCTCTCTCCCTGGAATTGGAATTCAGTTGTCAGTAGCTGGCTAGAAGCTAAAGGCAAAGTAGTGTGCCGAAGTGTACTGAAAGTTCTAGGGAAGGAATGGCTCAGCGTTTCAATCCCACATCCAAAGGACTAATTCACAGTAGGTGTTGCAAAGCTGTAAAGTGCAGCATCACGCGAGCACACTTGTTTTCCATGTTAAGCCTAGAACCGGGTATATGTTTGTGGGAGTTGTTTATCTTGGGATAGTACTTAGGTTAATACAATGTTATAGCCGTGTTTTTGCAACTGGTAAAAGTTATTGCTGATTCTTTTTTCTTATTACAGTTGAACTCTGTTCTTAAATTAACATTGCTTCATAAAGCTCCCTCGTGGGTCATTTGAACCATACTGGAGAGTAATATCTTAAGCTCAGCCATGCCAAATTCAAAGTGTGAATCCTATGGGCCGGAATTCTACTGCCTGCCCACTATGGGAATCAGAGCAGGCTAGGGGTGGACAAGGGGAAGATCCATTGACCTCAAGTGGGATTTTCCAGCCTCAGGTTGAACGGGGCTGTAAAATCCCATCCACAATCAAGGCTGACTTCATAGAACACTTTGAGGTTTCTGACATGGGTCAAAACACTGGAGAGAACTTTGTAGAAACAGCCTACGTGCATGACAGCAGCATGCATGCGGATTCCAAGTCATTAGAGACTAACAATGTGCAAATAAACAAGTCTCAAGATCTCATTACTGAGAGGCCATGTCACCTCAAGATTCAGACAGAGACGTCTTTCAGACATGATCTTACCGATTGGTGGAGCAAACTCAAAGGGGCAAATAGGCTTCTTGCTTCCATTTCTTAAGTTGCCCTGCGTCACCAGGTAAATTTGAAATCATGCCCTACTCCTCATTAACACATTCGGAGAAAATCAGCCCTGTAATCTGTGGTATGGTTAAAAATTAAAGCATAAATAAATAATTGAACACTCAGCTTTCAGACCTCAGTCCATTCCTTCCAATGTGTTGTTTATTTTTCTCCATACTTCCAATATTTTTCTAATATTAAAGGAAAATGTTCAAATAAAATTAAAACTAGCACGTTTTTCATGCCCATATGTATGTTTCCTCACTTGGTCTCCTGCACCAGTAAGAAGCCTGACAACTCCAGGTTTAACAGCTGGTGTTGTCAGACTTCTTACTGTGTTTACCCCAGTCCAATGCCAGCATCTCCACATCACTCCTGCACCAGTGGCCAGGAGAATTTTTTTTTACTGTAGGATAATGCCAGAACATTGACAATCTACAAGAAAAAGTCTCACAACACCAGGTTAAAGTCCGACAGGTTTATTTGTTAACACAAGCTTTTGGAGCCCTGTTTCTTCATCAGGTGAGTGCAGAGTTGGGTTCACAAACAGGGCATATACAGACACAAACTCAATTCACAAGATAATGGTTGGAATGTGAGTTTTAACAGGTAGTTGCAGGTAATGCGAGTGGAGAGAGGGTTAAGGACAGGTTAAAGAGGTGTGAATTGTCTCCAACCAGGACGGTTAGTGAGATTTTGCAAGCCCAGGCAAGTCATGGGGGTTGCAAATAGTGTGACAAGAGCCCAAGATCCCGGTTGAGTCTGTCCTCATGTGTGCAGAACTTGGCTGTCATTTTCTGCTCAGCAATTTTGCATTGTCATGTATCTTGAAGGCTGCCTTGGGGAACACTTACTGAAAAATTAGAGGCTGAATGCCCCTGACTGGTGAAGTGTTCCCCGACTGGAAGAGGACACTCCTGCCTGGTGATTGTTGAGAGGTATCCATTCATCTGTTGTCATAGCGTTTGCATGGTCTCTCCAATGTACCATCCCTCAGGACATCCTTTCTTGTACAGTATCAGGTAGACAATGTTGGCTGAATCGCAAGAGTTTGTACCATGTACCTGGAGGATGGTGTTCTCACATGAGCTGGTGGCATCCTTATCGATAATCTGGCATGTCTTGCATAGATTACTGTGGCAGGATTGTGTGGTGTTGTTCTCATTCTTCCCCTAAAGGCTGGGTGGTTTGCTACGGACAATAGTCCGTTTGAGGTTGTGCGATTGTTTAAAAGCAAGTAGTGGGGGCTTGGAGGTGGTCTAAATCAATAACATGCTGAAGGCTCTGTAGAAGATGTTGTAGCTTCTCTGTTCTGGGGAAGTACCTGATGATGAAGAGTACTCTGTCTGTTATGTCCCGTGTTTGTCTTCAGAGGAGGTCGCTGTGATTTTTCGCCCAGGCATGTCAGAACTGTCAATCGATAAGTCGACCGCCATATCTTGTTCTTATGACGGTACCTTTCAGCGTCTGTAGTTGTCCGTTGCATTCCTCCTCATCTGAGCAGATCCTGTGTATACGGAGAGCTTGTCCATAGGGGATGGCTTCTTTAACATGGTTAGGGTGAAAGTTGAAGAAGTAGAGGATCATGAAGTTATCCATGGGTCTGCGGTACAGTGAGGAGCTGAGGTGACCGTCCTTGATGGAGATGCGTGTGTCCAAGAATGCAACTGATTCTGGCCAGGAATTCACGGTAAGTCTGATGGCGGGGTGGAACTAGTTAATGCCATCATATAGTTCTTTCAGTGATTGTTTATTGTGAGTCCAAAAGAAGAAAATGTCATTGTTATATCGAGTATATAGAATCAGTTGAAGGTCCTGTGTGGGGCATTTGATTACCTATTAAGATTTGCATTCCAACCATTATCTTGTAACGACATTGGGTCTAGATATGCCCTGTTTGTGAATCCAACTCTACACTCACCTGATGAAGAGGCAGTGCTCCAAAAGCTTGTGCTATCAAATAAACCTTTAATCTGGTGTTGTGAGACTTCTTACTGCGTTCACCCCAATCCAATGCCAACAGCTCCACATCATTGACAATCTAGAAATATATCGAATATATCCCAGACACAGCGTTCTCGTGCACACTGCACTGATGCTGCATTTAGATTGCATTTCTGAAACCATTCGTTGCATCAGAGCAAACAAGGTGCATTTCTCAAGTAAAGGCTGAGTTTCCATAGGATTTTTACTCAAGGATTCTACAGCTAATCAGTAGGAAAGGTCTTCAAATTTCCCGAGATTCACTTCATATCGATCCATCAGAGACCATGAAGACCTGATTCCAGGTTTTCTTCACTGAAGAACATTAATGATCCAGTTGAGATTTTATAGCAATCCAACAGCATCATTATCAGTGTCACTGATCATAAAACGTAACTCCTGCACGATTGTATCCCATTGGCTTTGACAATAGTATTACTGAGATCAAAATTTTTGATTCTAGGGGGACGGCACAATGGCACAGTTGTTAGCACTACTACCTCGCAGCGTCACCATAGACCCAGGTTCAATTCCAGCCTCGGGTCACTGTCTGCGTGGAGTTTACACATTCTCTCTGTGTCTGCGTGGGTTCTCTCTGGGTGCTTCAGTTCCTTCCAACAGTCCAAAGATGTGGGTTCAGTTGATGCTAAATTGACCCTTGCGTCAGGGGGATTAGCATAGTAAATATGTGCAGTTATGGGGATAGGGCTTGGATGGGATCATGGTCAGTGCAGGCTCGATGGGCCAAATGGCCTCCTTCTGCAGTGTAGGGATTCTATGATTCTCGTGCTGAGGATCGCTGGTTACCTCTGTCCTGACACCATTTTTGGGCATCTTCTTTCTTACAATTGATTAATGGGGAGAATGATGACAAGCACATGTAGAAAGGTTAAGCAATGTCACCTCCTCCACAATTATCCTCAATGCCGGTGCTAATCTGTGGGCTACACAGGGAAAATTTGATTCTAACTATTTAAAGCCCATCCACATTTCATAACCCAGGTTGGCTAAAAAAGAGTCTGCTCAGCTGCTTAAACAATCTTCCAGCAACCTTTCTTTCAATTCTCAATGGTTGGTACACTTAACAGAGAAAAAGCAAATCATTGTGGCCACCAGAATCTGAAACAAAAGCAGAAAATGTTGGATCAGACTGTAAACGTTGGCTCTATTCTGTCTCCATCGATGCTGCCAGACTTACTGAGATTTTCCAGAGTTTTCTGTTTCCGTGCGAGACACTTAACAATCTCGGGGACTGGGAGGCAAGGGGTGCACATTATCAGAGTGTGGAAATTCATAGGCCTCTGGCTTTTGGAGCCAGTAATATTTTCTTGCTAAATTGCAAGGCACAGTCTACTATTTACCATCCAACTGGCAACTAGAAAAGGAGCTTTGCCCAAGTTGAACACCTGGCCCCATCTACACTACTTCTGTACATCGCCAGCACGACTGATCCATCTCTGCAAAGCCTATCACATTGTCTGAAGTCAATACCATCAGAAAAACACAATGATCCAGCATTGGTTTTCAACCTAATGACCTCCATTAAGAAATGCCTCATTTAATTCTGGATGCTGGTATCCATGTGAAACAATATTCCTTTCCTCTGTGGTCCTGGTAGTGTAAATATATCTCCACGCTAATTCTCTTTATACTATCTGAAGGTGAGGGAGATGTTGTAAACTCTTTTTCAATGTGTGCAAATAAACACAGTTTGCTACAGAGTTATTGATAAAAAAAATTGGACTGTACCAAAACCTAGGGATTGAGAAATATGTTACTGCTTATAAAGGGGGAAACAAATCAAAATCACCTTTCTAGTTATGGATGGGAAGTGAGATTAGTGCTGTTTAAATTAACCCCCTCCTGTCTGTAACAAATGTCACCCCTAAGAAGTGCCACCACTGAGAATGAAACAGCACATTCAATCCATGGTGTCAGGGTAGGCACTTAAGTTCAACACAGTTTTAGAGAATAATCTCCTGTTTCCTTTATTTTGCATGTTTGATTAATCTTTATTCTCTTTTGATTTTACCTTCAGATGGAGCTATTTATCATTCTACCATTTGCTCCTCCTCTTAACAACGCCTATTGTTTCCTTTCCTATCCCATGGCCTTCCGCCAAACACCAATTTGCCTTTTCGACTCTCCAGGCTTCATTCTATCAGATCTTCCTCCTTGTGTCTTTTCTCCCCCTCCACAACCCACCCCCTCCTGCCCCTTCACTGGCTTGGAACCTGTGAAACTTCTAACTCTTAAAGTTTGGTGGTGGATCATTGACCCAAAACGTTTGGTGAGATCTTCTGGCTATTCAAGGCGGCGGAATCTTCCAGTCCCGCTGGCGGAATACCCCCGCCAAAGGTCACCCGATATCAAGGGGTGCGTTCAACTGGAAACCCCGTTGACAAAGGTGGGGCGAGAAGATCCCTTGCTGTCTGATGTTGGGCTGCCCTTTGTTTCATGGTGGATTTGGGGGAAAGTCCCATCCTCTGTTTCTCTCTTCATGCCTGACCTGCTGAGTATTTCCAGCATTTTTTGGTTCTATTTCAGACTCAACGCATCCAGATCAAGGGGTCACGTTATGATACGATTGCTGAAAAGGTCATAGAACATAGAAAAACTACAGCACAAACAGGCCCTTCAGCCCACAAGTTGCGCCAATCACATCGCTACCTACTAGACTTATCTACAACCCTTAATCCTACTAAGTCCCATGTACTCATCCAGAAGTCTCTTAAAAGACCCCTGACATCTCCTCTGTACCTAACCCCCAGCCTGTGTCCTCCCGTAGCAGCCATTCAGCCCTGGGAAAAAAACCTCAGAGAATCCACCCAATCAATACCTTTCAATATCTTAATACACCTCTATCAGGTCACCGCTCATCGTTTGCAAGCGTGGGAGCTCTCCCCAGAATTCAAGTAGAGTAGAAGTTTGTAAGAACAAATCGGAGTACGGATCAAACTATTGTTTTTATTTGTCCTCATAGCTGGTGCCATGAAAAGGAGGCATGTCTTTCTTCTCTGCTCCAACAACACTCAAAAAGCTTAACACCATCCAGGATGAAAAAGCCCGCATAATTGGCATCACATCTACAAACATCCACTCCCTTCACCACTGACATTCAGTAGCAGCAGTGTGTACTATCTATAAGATGCACTGCAGCAATTCACCAAAGATTCTTAGGCAACACCTTCCAAACCCATGACACTTCCATCTAGAAGGACAAGGGCAGCAGATACCTGGGAACCTGCAAGTTCCCCACTCACCATCCTGACTTGGAAATATATCATTATTCCCTTGCAGTCACTGGGTCAAAATCCTGGAATTCCCTCCCTAATGGGGTCAATCCACACAACACGGACTGCAACGATTCAGAATGGCAGCTCACCACCACCATCTCAAGGGCAACTAGGGATGGGCAATAAAAGCGGCCAGCCAGTGACTGTGAGCTAATGCTAAGGGGTGTACTTCATTGCTCCTGCCTCGCCCAGCCTGAGGGAGGCACAGTAGCACAGTGGTCAGTACTGCTGCTTCACAGTTCCAGGGACATGAGTTTGACTCCTGGCTTGGGTCACTGTCTGTGTGAAGTTTGCACATTCTCCCCATATCTGCGTGGGTTTCCCCTGGGTGCTCTGGTTTCCATTCCTCCCACAGTCCAATGATGTGCAGGTTAGGTTGACTGGCCATGCTAAAATTGCCCCTTAGTGTCCTGAGGTGTGTAGCTTAGCAGGTAAATATGTAGGGATGTTGGGTTGGCGCTTGGGTGGGATTGTAGTCAATGCAGACTCAATGGGCCCAATGGCCTCTTTCTGCACTGTAGGGTTTATATGATTCTATGAAGATTGGACAAGACGGGGTTTTGGAATATCAGCAAGGATTAGTCCATCCAGAGTGGCAATCTGCTGGAGTTTACTTCTCTTGAAGAAGTTACAGGCCATTGAATTTTGTTTTTGCATCTAATTAGTGGCACACCTTCTCCCCTTGCCCCTAACTACCCCACCCTTTCCTTTACCACCCAACCTACCCCTTTGCAGCCCAAATCCCACTCCCTGCCAACCTTCCACTTAATGGGTGGAATTTTCCCATCCTATCCGCCACGAGAATCATAGTGGGCGGGAGGACAGGACCCATACAAAGGTCCGATGACCTTGGCTCTTGAGCGTGGCTGGAGAGCACCCCACCCAATGAGCAGCACATCCCTGACTGGGAAGTGTTGTGTGTTGAGAGGTCGCTGGAAAGTACCATCACTGCATGGTATGGATACTTCTGTTTACAAAGTCCTTCCAATTGGGACGGTCTAACTGAGAGATGGTGAGAAGGGCCTGAAAATGCTCCATTCGGCTGAGAATTTCCACCATTAATTAGGAGCAGTATTGGCCAGTACCACTGTTGACATGTGTCTGGCATTAGTAATGTTGGCTAGGTTTCCTTAATGTGTCATCCTGTCTCTCACAGGCGGAAGTGTTTATTTTAGAATATTGTACCTCGGGTGTACTCAATATGTAACAGGTTCTTTGATTTTTGGCTGGTGATTCAAGGACTATTGATCCAGCTGGTCTATTACAGCATTTATCTAAGCTCAGCTAACAAATCCTACTTTGGCACAGGCAGATAGTGATGTGTCTGAATTTACACAAAAGACCAGAACTAATGACATGTCCAATTACTCGGCAAGGAGCCTGATGTGATAATACCTTGCCTTCGAAAGCCAAATTTCACAGCACATCACATCAAAATGATTCAAGGTGCAATGACTATTCTCTGATCAAACCAGACAAATGCTGATTGATACCAAATGCGCAGTTGTTACAAGAATTTGTAAGAGGGAGGCATCAGTGGGAGTCAGAGCCAAGAGATATTTCCATTGCTTATGTGTTAGGCACACATCAGTAAGATCTCAACGCTGAGTTTTAATCCTTGTGACCTCTGTTCCATTTGACGATTTACTAGCAGCTTAGGGGTGGCATGGTGGCCTAGCGTTAGCACTGCTGCCTCACTGTGCCAGGGATCCGTGTTCAGTTCTGGCCTCGGGTGACTGTGTGGAGCCTGTACATTCTCCCCATGTCTGTGTAGGTTTCCTCCGGGTGCTCCGGTTTCCTCCCACTGTCCAAAGATGTGCAGGTTAGGTTGATTGGCCACTGCCCCTTAGTGATGGGGGCATCAGCGGGGTAAAAAGATGGGGTTAAGAAGATAGGGTCTGGGTGGGATTGTTGTTGGTGCAGGTTTGATGGACCGAATGGCCTCCTGTAGGGATTCTATGAATTGATTGACAAAAAAAGCACAGACAACAAGAGGAAAAGATGTATGTTTTGACACCATGTGTGATTGGGATTTGGAACGCAGTGTGTGAGAATATGGCAGTGGCTTAGCCAAATATTGTTTCCAAAGTAGCCTTGGATAATTATCTGATGGGAGAAATAAATTGCGGTGCTGTGGGGGAAAAGCACAGGAGTGGGTCTTAGACGGGTTGCTCCAGCATGGACGTGACAGGCCAAATGGACTCCTTGGTGTTGCAACCGCTCTGTGATTCTCTGAGCCTCTTGCTCCAAGTGACGAGCTGGAAGCAGGAACCCACTCCCCAGATGTTTGGGCTGAACATTACTCAAACATTTGAACAAAATGGTTCCCACACATCATGCACCCAAAGGTTCAGCTTGCTCTGTCTGTGAGTCACACAAGAACTAGGAGCAAAAATAAGTCACTCGGTCGCTTGGGTCAAAAGGTAATGTTTGTTCTGATTGTGACCTTAACAGCTGAGCACCGCACCCCTCAAATCTAATGAATCTTGCATTCACTCTGTTATAAACACTAACATCAAATCCCAAACACAAAAAAAATTATCCACTCTTCAAGGACAATGGATTACTTTTGGGTGGCGTGTGTGGCACGGTAGCACAGTGGTTAGCACTGCTGCTTCACAGCTCCAGGGTCCTGGGTTCGATTCCCAGCTCGGGTCACTGTCTGTGTAGAGTTTGCACATTCTCCTCATGTCTGCGTGGGTTTCCTCTGGGTGCTCTGGTTTCCTCCCACAGTCCAAAGATGTGCAAGTTGGGTTGATTGGCCATGATAAGAAATTGTCCCTTAGTGTCTAGGGATGTGTCGGTGAGAAGGATTAGTGGGTATAATATGTAGGGATCTGGGAATAAGGCTCGAAGGGCCTCTTTCTGCACTGTAGGTTTCTATGAAAAGTGTGATCCCCGTTGTCAGACTTTTATTGATAATGTTTGAGGGATGAATCTTAGTCAGGAAGAGAACTTCTTACATCTTCATCAAAACACTGCCGTTGGATCTTTAATGTTCATCTAAAAGACCAGATCAGCCAAGGTTTAAAGTGTCACCCCGAAGATGGCACCTCGGGCAGTGCAGCACCCCCTCAGTATTGCACTGAAGCGTCCGCCGAGCACTTTTTAATACGGGAAATAATTTGTTGCTCGGTTTTGTGTCCGTGAGCTGTCGTTCCCTTCTTTGTCCTTAACGCAGGCATTGAGTTTTTATGTAAGTGGAAACAGCATTACACCATGCACCATCTGTGTCAACAGCTGACTGACTTCAATTCTTTAAATCCCCTGAATTAGAACTTAAGGGGAAATGGAAATCAATGACTTATTCTGCTTACTGTCCCTGGCATGTTTGATAAAAGCATTCTTTTTGTCTTATGACACTCTGACACATGTACTGTGGCAGCTTGTCGGACAAGTAGCAATGTAAGTAGATTTTCAAAATTAAAACGCATTTCAGTTTTTAAGCACCCCCTGTCACACAATGCATCAATTCTCTGCTGACTTCCAATGTTTCTTTATTTCGCTTTAACTCAGCATATTTCCGGACATTTTTTTTCTCATTTAAATGCAAATGAGGGGAATAAAAGCGTCCGCGGGGATGAGCTAAAGCCACCTGCGCGCAGCGGCAGGCAAACACTCACCCAGAGGACAGTCTCACCCGCCTCTGTGCTGTTCAAGGAGCAGCTGAGGGCCTCTTCCCTTCTCTCCTCAGAGGACTGACCTAGTCGAGCCCTCGAGGACTTTGGAAAAAAATAAAAGCAGAAAATGCTGGATAGAGTCAGCAGCATCTGCAAACGCAGAGACAAGCGTATAGAAGGATCATTTAGATTCAAAATGCTTCTCTCTCATAGTCTGCGTGTTCTCCCCATGTCTGCGTGGGTTTCCTCCGGCTGCTCTGGTTTCCTCCCACAGTCCGAAAGATGCTAAATTCTCCCTCAGCGTAACCGAACAGGTGCCTGAGCGTGGTGACTACGGAATTTTCACAACAACTTCATTTCAGTAAGCATACTTGTGACACCAATAAGTAAAATTTTAAACTTCAACTTTTTAAACTTTAATCTTTTAGCTTTAAATGTTAAACTTTAATCTTTAAACTTTAAACTTCACTTTTCTGTACCCTCTCCACTTTGGAGAGGGTACAGGAAAGATTTGCCAGGATGTTGCCTGGTATGGAAGGCATTAGCTATGAGGAGAGGTTGGAGAAACTTGGTTCTCACTGTGACGACAAAGGTTGATCTGATAGAAGTCTACTAGGCTATGAGAGGTATGAACAGAGTAGATAGTCAAAAACTTTTTCCCGGGGTGGAAGAGTCAGATACCAAGGGGCACAGGTTTAAGCTGTGAGGGGCAAGGTTTAAAGGAGATGTACGAGGCAGATTTTTTACGCAGACAGTGGTGGTGCCTGGAACTCGCTGCCAGGGGAGGTAATTGAAGTGGATATATTAGTGACTTTTAAGGGGCGTGTTGACAAATGCGTGAATAGGCTGGGAATGATGGAATATGGTCTCCAGAAGGATAGGGGGTTTTAGTTCAGTTAGGTAGCATGGTCGGTGCAAGCTTGGAGGGCTGGAAAGCCTGTTCCCGTGCTGTAATTTTCTTTATTCTTCAGATGCTGCCAGACGTGCTAAGTTTATATAGCATTATCTGTTTTTATTTCAAATTTCCAGCATGTGTTGTATTTTCCTTATTTTTGATTGAGGAAGAACCTGGTTCAAACATGATTGTCTCTTTCTCCTCTAAGCAAGATGGCAAAGGGTCTCAGCCCTCCTGCAGAATAGGAGTACATCTCCTAAGCAGCCATTCCTGTGTGGTATATCAAAACCCTGTTATCCTGACTGGGGCCAGGCCACCCCTGAGGCAGCTGACTGAGGACTGGCTGTTTGCTCTATAGGAAAATTGGAATTTGGATTAGAACATAGAACATTACAGCGCAGAACAGGCCCTTCGGCGTTCGATGTTGCGCCGACCAATTAAGAAAAAGCAATGACCCTCTAACCTAAACCATTCCCTTTTCATCCATAAACTTATCTACCTCTTAAACGCCACCAAACTTGGCGCATCTACAACTGCAGCAGGCAGGGCATTCCATACCCTTACCACTCTCTGGGTAAAGAACCTACCTCTGACATCCATCCTATAATTATCACCCCTTAATTTAAAGCTATGTCCCCTCGTGCTAGCTTTCTCCATCCTAGGAAAAAGGCTATCACTGTCCACCCTATCTAAACCTGTAATCATCTTATATGTTTCAATAAGGTCTCCTCTTAGCCGCATTCTTTCTAATGAAAACAACCTCAAATCCCTCAGCCTCTCTTCATAAGACCTGCCTCCATACCAGGCAACATCCTGGTAAACCTCCTCTGTACCCTCTCCAATGCCTCCACATCTTTCTTATAATGCAGGGACCAGAACTGTACACAATACTCCAAGTGCAGTCGCACTAGAGTTTTGTACTTTTGCAACATGACGTTGCAGCTCCGAAATTCAATCCCCCGACCAATAAAAGCTATTATTTTTGTAGAAATGGTCATTGCCTCACTACATCTCAAAACCACTTTACAGCCAATGAAATATTTTTGAAATATAATATCGGCACTGTTCTAACCAACTTCTTAAAAATTCATTTTTGGGATATGGCCAGCATTTATTGCCCATCCCTAGTTGCCTTTAGAGAGCTGTTGAGAGTCAACCACAACGCTGTGATTTTGGAGTCACACGTAAGCCAGACTAGGTAAGGGCAGCAGATTTCCTTCCCTAACAGACATTAGTAAACCAGATGGGTTTTTCCGACAATCAACAATGGTTTCATGGTCACCAGTAGATTCTTAATTCCATAAAACTTATATTGAATTCAAACTCCCCCGTCTGCCGTGGTGGGATTCGAAGGTCCCCAGAACATTAGCTGGGCTTCGAGATTAGAGTCTAGTGATAATACCACAAGATCATTGCTTCTCTGTGCACAGCAAGATCCCACATAAAACAACACGATGGGCTCAGCCCAGTGCCGGAAAAAAACATTTTTAAACGATGGATACGATTTTTTATTTCTTCAAACCACTCTGCTTCTGCAGGCTTGCACTGAGGTGTACGGTTCCTGTGGCAACAGCCACCCAGTAGCTCACCCACTGTAATAAGTTGGTCTGTGAGCCTGGTCAGAATTGGCTATTCGACACTGGGGCCTAATGGTTAAACTTCCAACTGCCCTTGACAAAGATGCATAAGAAGCATTTTCCAGCAGGGTGCAACGATAAGAATTGGGCGTCCTAACTAATTATTCCTCTCTCTGCAGTGCTGAATTTCAGTCTCGATTAACCAAGGTCAGATGAGTGAGCACGGACCAGGAATCAAACATTCTCACTGACATGCTAAGCGGCACATCTACACACTCAACAACAGCACCTTGTACCAATTAGGCACCTTTAACATAGTTAAACTGTTCAACTTCAAAGATCTGGGTCTCAGGATGTTATCTTAAATAATAAAAGCTTACAGGGCTACGGGCCAGGTGCAGGAAGGTGGGTTTATAAAGGGTGCTTGTGTATCCTCGGGCTGGCAAAGATGGGATGGGCCAAATGGCCTTCTTCTGCTGCTGTAACTTTTCTGTGGTTCAACCTCCCGCTTCCTGCTGCCTCGGAAAAGCAGCAAGGTCCCCACACAGCTGGGACACACTCTCTTCCACCTTCTTCCGTTGGGAAAAAGATACAAAAGTCTGAGGTCATGTACCAAGCTACTCAAGAAGTTCCACCTTCTTCCCTGCTGCCATAAGACTTTTGAATGGACCTATCTCTCACTAAGTTGATCTTTCTCCGCACCCTTGTTATAACTATAACACAACATTCTGCACCCTTAGAGATCCCTTTGCTTCTCTATGAATAGTATGCTTTGTCTGCATAGAGCACAAGAAACAATACTTTGCACTGTATACTAATACACAGACAATATCAAATCAACTCAAAAATATACAAATTGGCAACAATTGACACAGAGACAAAGGAGACATTACAGCAGCTCCAACAACCTCATCAAAGGAGTTGACTTTAAGGAACGTCTTAAAGAACGAGAGAAAGATAGAGAGGCAGAGATGTTAAGGGAAGGAATTCCAGAAGCTAGGTCCGAGGCAGGCATGAAAGGGGATTGGAATACACAGAACCTGGGGAAGCTCGGAGCTCTTGGATGGCTGCAGGGCTGGGTAAGGTTTGCGTTAGGATATGGCAAGGTGACGGAGCAATCCGATCACAAGGATGGACATTTTAAATTCAAAGTGATGGTGGAACGGAGCCAATGCGGATCAGTGAACATTGCGATGGGGTTTGAAATGAGTTTAAATACACACAGGAGAGTTATGAACGCAGCAATCAGGAAGCCTGCTGTGCGCTGATTGTTTGTTGAGTTGCGGAGAATGAGTTGGCATTGTGCCTTTCTCAGTCCATTTCAGATAGCTCGGTTAGTCTCCTTGTATTAACGTTTGCTCGGGTCAATTGATGGCATTACTGGAACGGTCAGTGATAGGTGACTCCATTCTATTTTTAGCCCACAGCATTGGTGCAGCTTGAGTTGATTTGAAGGTGATTCTTTCAAAAAAGTTACATAAAGGCTGATAGAATTGCAACCATCTTCCCCCTACAGCAATTGATGCAATATTAAGATTCTGGAAGGTGCAGGGTTAATGTGGGACTGTGTACAGTATCAACAATGTAATGATTAAAACAGACCCAAACCCAAGGATCAGCAAAGTGTTGAACAGAAATATTTATCAGTGTAGACATGGAAAAAAACCTCTAAGCTATTCCTTTTCCTGAATATGGTTGCAAGTAATTAATAAAGACTTGCTGTTAACGTACTTAAGAACTCAAAGACATCTGTGATGTTAATGTATTTTTAAGAGTTTTTTTTTTAATTAATGCTCACAGTCTGAGGTAATGTCATTTTCACAGAATAGAATAGAATCCCTCCAGTGCTGAAGGAAGCCATTTGGCCCATCGAGTCTGCACCAACCACAATCCCACCGAGGCCCTATTCCCATATTTACCTCTCATATTTACCCTGCTAATCCTCCTGACACTAGGGTTAATTTGTCATGGCCAATCCATCTAACCTGCACACCTTTGAACTGTGGGAGGAAACCAGAGCACCCGGAGAGAAACCCATATAGACACGAGAAGAACGTGTAAACTCGACACAGACAGTGACCCGAGGCCAGAATTGAACTTGGGTCCCTGGCGCTATGAGGTAATGGTGCTAACCATTGTGCCACCATGTCATTGTTGGGAGGAGAAAAAAACTGTGAGCATGTCAGGTGACGGGAATTTTATTTTCACTTTCAGTTTGGAGTGCAAATTAAAGTTGAGTTTTAGGACGGACAGCAAGCTAAAAAGGAGTGTTTTCTCTCTCTCCCTGTTGTTTTGAAAATTCTGTTGGTTTCCTGAAGGGTTAAACTATGTTGTTCTTGGGGGCTGGACTAGACTGTCTCTGATGTTTTGGGAAGCTGCTTTATCTTTAAACTGTTCTGAGTCTCAAGAACATTGGACTGTAGAATTCAACTAACGGCTTCAATTCCAGTATCACGTGAGCATTAGTCTACTATGTTAAATCTGCAAAAAGGGTCTTTTGTCTATGGAGGTTGGTTTTGACTGGGATACCTTATATATATTCATAAAGAGTTATAGCTTGTAATGGTTGTTTATTTCTTGTTTGTAATTGATAAAAGTTCTTGTTAATTGTCTTATTCTACTGTGTTCCTGGCACCATGAAGCAGCATCATACAGCCATGCCATCCCTTTTTGGGAAGGATGTGATAATTGTGGAAAAGGTGCAGAGGAGGTTTATCAGGAAGTTGCCTGCAGTTTTAATTAAGAAGGATTGGATAGACTGGGGTTGTTTTCCCTGCTGAGGGGAGACATGATTAGGATGTATATAAAATTATGAGGGGCATAGGTAGAGTAGACAGGAAGAAACCTTTCCCTTGGTGGAGGAATCAGTGACTAAGGGCATAGATTTAAGTAAGGGTCAGGAGGTTAAGAGGGGGTGTGATGAAAAACATTTTCACCCAGAGGATGGTGGAAGTCCGGAACTCACAGCCTGAAAGTGACGGAGGCAAAGATTCTCATATAGAACATAGAACATTACAGCACAGAACAGGCCCTTCCGCCCTCGATGTTGCGCCGACCAATTGAGAAAAAGCAATGACCCTCTAACCTAAACCATTCCCTTTTCATCCATAAACCTATCCACTGACCACTTAAACAACCCAAAATTGGCGCATCTACAACTGCTGCAGGCAGGGCATTCCATACCCTTACCACCCTTTGGGTAAAGAACTTACCTCTGATATCCGTCCTATAACTACCACCCCTTAATTTAAAGCTATGTCCCCTCATGCTAGCTTTCTCCATCCGAGGAAAAGGCTATCACTGTCCATTCTGTCTAATCCTCTGATTATCTTATATGCCTCAATAAGATCTCCTCTTAGCCGCCTTCTCTCTGATGAAAATAACCCTCAGCCTCTCCTCATAAGACCTTCCCTCCATACCAGGCAACATCCTGGTAAACCTCCTCTGCACCCTCTCCAATGTCTCCACATCTTTCTTACAATGTGATGACCAGAACTGTACACAATACTCCAAGTGCGGCCACACCAGAGAAATACTTAGGTGCGCACTTGTGATGCCAAGGCACACAAGGCAATGGATTAGAATAATTAGATGGTTGTTTTTGACCAGTGCAGACGTGATGGGCTAAAGGGCCATTTCTGCACTATGGACCTGTATTGCTCTATGACCTTAACTCTAAGAAACACACTGTGGATCAAACAAACACATTGAAAGAGGCCAAAGAGAAATGAGTGACTGGACAGGAAACATTCTGAACAGAACCAAACGCTCAGATTAAGCTGTCAAGCCTATATAGAATTTCTGCAGATAACTGAGGCAAAGATGTCACAGCTTACCCAACTAGCTGCTGAGCTGAGTGCAAAGTCTCTTCAGCTTGAAAAACAAGAAGGAGATGATCAAAAAACTGGTTAAAATCAAGAAACAGGTGAGAGTAGAAGTTCCATTGTTAAAACTTGAATGTCCGTGTCCATCGAGGCTGCCCACATGATGAAGGAACAAGAGAAAGAAGCAACAAGGAGACAAGTTCAATGTTCATCCACCCCAACAGAGGAACAGTAACCATTGATCAATACAACAGCCAAACTAACCAAATCGTTTCATCGTGAAGGAATGGATGCAGAGATTGGAAGCATGCTTCAGTATCAGTCTAATCTCCAAATCAACACCAAGAACCAACAACCACCAGCATCTGGCACAGCCCTGGCAGAACGACCAACAAGACACAGACGGGTTGCAAAGTCTATCCGGACCGATTGATCCTCCCAATTCAAGGACTTGGAATGATGGAGGGGGAGTAACAATAAGGTAGTGGTAATAATGTAGTAGTAGTAATGTATAGGAGATGTAGTAGTGGCAATAATATGGTAACAATAATAGAGCTGGGAGACTGACGGCAATGTTAGAGATAAAGTAAACTTGAAGAACTTCATTGACATTAGGTATAGACCTGGGGGAGGTATAGTAAAAGGGTCTGGCACATTCAGGGTTAAAGTGGCACTGAGTAAAGTGCTTCCCACACAGTGATGTAAGTAGGCACATGATCCAGACCCAGGGTTCAGTACGACATTGAGTAGAGATTTGTTAAAATCTTTGACACGGAGATAATTCCTTATTGTATCGTTTCCTGCACATATGTATATAGTTACAGATAATAAAGACTCACTGTTAACCTACTGAAGCTATGGAGTTGTCTTAAGAGGCAACATTCTGTAACAAACAACCTCTCAATAGTCTTCATTTATATTTCTTTTCTTACACTTCTCCCATGTCTAAGGGCTCATACTGAGAATTCATTTCTATTGCAATGGCCACTCATGTCAACAGTGACACCTTGTACGTATCCAGCACAGTAAGACTTCTCAATCAGAAAAATGAAATGTTGGAAAATCTCAGCAGGTCTGGCAGCATCTATAAGGAAAGAAAGGAGCTGACATTTCCGACTGTGGGAGGAAACCGGAGCACCCGGAGGAAACCCATGCAGACACGAGGAGAATGTGCAAAATCCACACAGACCTGAGGCGGGAATTGAGCCCAGGTCCCTGGAGCTGTGAAGCAGCAGTGCTAAGCACTGTGCTACCGTGCCGCCCCAAGGGTAAGAATTTGATCCCAGACAGTCAGGCTGTGAATGGTGGGGAAATGGAATCGGAATATCCAGGTGGTCAGAACCGGGAAGGAGCTCGGAACTCTCGAAGGGCTGGATAAGGTTTGTATTAGAGTGTGGCAAGGTGACAGAGGGATTGAACACAAGGATGGACATTTTAAATTCAAAGTGATGGTGGAACGGAGCCAATGCAGATCAGCGAACATTGCGATGGGGTTTGAAATGAGTTTAAATAACACACAAGAGAGTTATGAACACAGCAATCAAGAAGCCTGCTGTGCGCTGATTGTTTGTTGAGTTGCGGAGAATGAGTTGGCATTGTGCCTTTCCCAGTCCATTTCAGATAGCTGCACTGGCTCAGTTAGTCTCCTTGTATTAATGTTTGCTCGGGTCAATTGATGGAGTTACTGGAACGGTCAGTGATAGGTGACTCCATTCTATTTTTAGCCCACAGCATTGGTGCGGCTTGATTTGATTTGAAGGTGATTCTGTAAAATGAATTCAAGTCATGCAAAATGTGGTTGAAGTTTGGAAGCACTTTCCGCCAACAGCGATCAATTGTTAATTTTAAAACTTAGATTGAGAGATTTTTGGAATCATGAAGGTACAGAGTGAGATGGGATGTGTGAAGTTCAATGGCAGGTCAACCGAGATCTCACTGAACGATTCCAGAATAGTCTCCAGGTCCAACGTTCTTGGAGGCAGTTTTGCCCTCTGTGTAAAGAAATCCCCTGGGAACTCTGTTTAAAAGTTATGCTCACCCTGTCTGGGATTATCTACTATGATATATGGACAGCAAACAGCTGGAAGTTGGCACCTGTCTCCTAATGTTGCTCTTTACCCTTTGAATGAATCTTGACCAGGTAGATGCTAAGAGCTTGTTTTCTCTGCGGAAGATTGTTGATTTGATTTTGATTTGATTTATTATTTTCAGATGTATTGGTATACAGTGAAAAGTATTATTTCTTGAGCACTGTACAGACAAAGCATACCATTCATAGAACAGGTAAGGAGGGAGTGCAGAATGGAGTATTACAGTTATAGCTAGGGTGCAGAGAAAGATCAACTTAATGCGAGGTAGGTCCACTCAAAAGTCTGATGGCAGCAGGGAAGAAGCTGTTCTTGAATCAGTGGCTACACGACCTCAGGCTTTTGTACCTTTTTTCAAAGTAAAGTTTTTAAAGATTATTTTTTAGTCACAAGTAAGGCTTACATTAATACTGTGAAATTTGCCACAGTCCAGCACCTGTTTGGGTTAATGCACTTAACCAGCACGGCTTTCAGAATGTGTGAGGAACTGGAATACTTGAAGAAAACCCACACAGACATGGGGAGAAAATGCAAACCCCACATAGACAGCGAGCCAAGACGGGAATCAAACTCAAGCCCCTAGCATTATGAGGCAGCAGTGCTAACCACTGTGCTACCATACCACCCCTGGAAGATGCCACCCCAATAGTGGGTTTTCCCAACAGTAAAAGGTGAGAGAGGGGATGGCTGGGGTGCATGGGGGTCCTTGATTATGTTGGCTGCTTTTCCGAGGCAGCGGGAAGTGTAGGCAGAGTCAATGGGCGGGAGAGTGGTTTGTGTGGTGGACTGGGCTTTATCCACGATCCTTGATAGTTTCTTGCAGATTTTGGTCAAAGCAGGAACCATACCAAGGTGTGATCCAACCAGAATGAATGCTTTCTATGGCTCATCTGTAAAAGTTGATGAGATCGTAGAAGACATACCAAATTTCCTTAGTCTTCTGAGAAAGTAGAGGCATGGGTGGGCTTTCTTAATTAAAGTGTTGGCATTGGGGGGGACCAGACAGGTATTGGGTGATTGGACACCTAAAAAATTGAAGCTCTTAATCATTTCTACATTGTCCCCATGATGTAGACAAGAGCATTTTTCTCCACTATGCTTCTTGAAGGCATTGGCTATCTTCTTTGTTTCATTGACATTGAGAGAGAGATTAATGTTGTCACACTGGCTCACTAGATTCTTTATGTAGACCAGAGGACATCATTTCAGAGAAAAGGGTCATCCATTTAAAAGACAAAGAGAAGGAGGAATTTCTTCTCTTGGAAAGTAGTGAATCTGTGGAATTCTTCATTGTTGAGGTTGGGTCATTAGTACGTTCAAGACTGAGAAGGACGGATTTTTAACCGGGGAGGGAACTGAGGGTTAGAAGGATACAATGGCAAAGTGGAATTGAGGATTATCACATTAGATCAGTCACAATCTCAGTGAATGTTGGAGCAGACTCGATGTAGGCCCAAACTCCCTTCCTCGGCCCCCTCGCCACCCCATGTTGGATTCTCAGGTGAACAAACTCGGCGGTGTGAAAGCTGGTGGTGTGCAGGGTGTGGGGTTTCAGCCTCCCAAGTTCAGGATAGAGGCCACCACCATCCTTGAACCCCAGAACACCGCAGCAGAGTGCTTGTGGGGGAGCAACCTCCATTGGACCGTCCTGGAGGTTCATCTTCCAGAATGTTCCTGGAGATCCTTCTTCATTTTCAGGAGATCCAGCTTCTTTCTTCAGTAGCATAGTCAATGTTGTTGGGGGCCTTTTCAATATGACATCTGGACGCAATTCCACCCATCCCCCATGGAGACCATATGGGTGCATCATTAATAAGTTCAACCCTGGAGGGTTTGCCGTGTTTTCCTGCTGATCTCCACGGCAGAAAGCATTTCATCCTCCAGCCACAGGACTTATTCCCAAATAGGGAGAATTCACAGGTTCCCTACAGAACAGAAGATCATTCAGCCCATCTGCCTCAACTCTCTGACACAGTATCTGACCTAGGTTCTTTCCCCCGCTCTATCCCTGTAATCCCAAACATTTCTTATGGACAATCCACCTAATCTGCACATCTTTGGGCTGTAGGAGGAAACCGGATACCCCGAGGAAGCCTACACAGGCAGAACGTACAAACTCCAACACAGACAGTGACCCAAGCTGAACATCAAACCGAAGTCCCTCGTGCTGTGAAGCAGCAGTGCCAACCACTGTACCAGCGTACCAAACCGTAGTCTTCAGGCTGGAAGCTTTCGGCAAATCCAGTCAAAGGGAAAGTGACGGGGCACAGGAGACTGTGGTTAGCATTACAGCCTCTCAGCATCCAGCAATCCAGGTTTGATTCTGGTCTTGGGTCAATGTCAGTGTGGCTTTTGCACATTCTCCCCGTGTCTGCGTGGGTTTCCTCTGAGCACTCTGGTTTCCTCCTAAACTCCAAAGATGCGCGGGTTAGATGGATTGGCCATGCTAAATTGCCCCTTAGCGTCCGGAGATGTGTAGGTTCAGGGGATCAGCAGGGTAAGTTGTGGGATGAAGTGAGAGGAGTTCCTGGGTAAGATGCTGCAGTGCAGACTCGATGGGCTGAAAGGCCTCCTTCTGCCATGTGGAGATTCTATGATTGTAAGGGAAAGTCTATAAATGGCTGGAGAGTGGGGAAAATGGTATGACAAAACAGATGCAAAAAATGTTCAAATCGTCCAAACTTAGTAACCTGTGGCACTTAGTATATTTACTCTTTCAATCATTAGGGCGGCACAGTTGTTAGCACTGCTGCTTCACTGCTCCAGGCTACTGGGTTCGATTCCCGGCTCACTGTCTGTGTGGAGTTTGCACATTCTCCTCGTGTCTGTGTGGGTTTCCTCCCACAGTCCAAAGATGTGCGGGGTTAGGTTGATTGGTCATGCTAAGAAATTGCCCCTTAGTGTCCAGGGATGCGTAGATTAGAGGCAATCTGTGTGTATAAGTGTGTATAATATGTAGGGATATGGGGTGGGTGGGATTGCGGTCGGTGCAGACTCGATGGGCCGAAGGGCCTCTTTCTGCACTGTAGGGTTATGTGATTCTTATGATTCACCCATAGAAACCGGAATACGTGCTTCTGTCGAGAAAGCTAACAATTTGGACCAACTCTGTCCCAGTCGGAGTTACTCAAAGGCAGGAATTGATTGTTGAAAGAAGCCTTTTTCAATGTGATAAATCATTTAAGTGGGTCACACATCCTGATCGTAAACCGCAGATTAGTGAAAATACATTCGAGTTTATTTGTAGCGACGTATTGGCTTCCTGCCACGTCTGTGAGGAGCATGATTATATCTTGGGTTTCGCAGAGAAAGAAACAGGACTGAGAGGTCAGTCTGGAGAAGGACATTTAAAAGATTGAGTTCTTGTTTGCGTCTTATTGTGAGAGCATAAAGCTGACAGAGAACATAGGGATTGGGCCCATTCACAAGTAGGGATTTAGTTCAAGTAGCTGACACATGTAGGAAGCAGCTTACTCTGCAATAATTAGATCCAAGGAAGAAAGGGATATTTTAGATACCTAGCAAAAATAAATGAAGCTTTTCATCCTTTTTTTCATTCAAGGGCAGCACAATGGTTAGCACTGCTGCTTCACAGCCATGATGTAGAAATGACAGGGTTGGACTGGGGTAAACATAGTAAGAAATCTCACGACACTGGGTTAAAGTTTATATGGCAGCACAAGCTTTTGGAGTGCCACTCCTTCTTCAGGGAAGTGACAAGTTGGGTTACACAGTTACGTTACACACAGACCCAGGCCAGCATCAAACCCGGGACGCTGGCGCTGTGAGACTGTAATGCTAACCACTGTGCCACCATGCTGTCTGCTATGCCCCATCACTTTCTCTTACACTGGATTTGCCTAGAGCCTGTTCCATTGCCAACTTCTTCCAGTTCTAGTGCAAGACCATTGCCCTGAGACACTGAGCAGAATCTTCCATTCTGAAGACTGTGGTTGGCATGGTGGTACAATGGTTAGCATCGCTGCCTCACAGCACCAGGGATCTGGGTTCAATTCCTGTCATGGGTGACTGTTTGTGTTGGAGCTTGCACCTTCTCCCCATGTCTGCATGAGTTTTCTCTGGGTGCTCCAGTTTCCTCTCACGATGTGCAAGTTTGGTGGTTTGGCCATTCTAAATTGTACTTTAGTAGTGTCCGGGAATTAGCAGGGTAAGTATATAGAGTTATAGACAAAAGTCCTGAGTGAGACCATCATAGGCTTGATGGATCAAATGGCCTCTTTCTGCACTATAGGGATTCTATGATTCTTTCATGGGATGTGGGTGTCCCTGCTTGGGCTGATATTTGTTGCCCCTCCCTAATTGCCCTTGAACTGAGTGACTTGCTAGACCATTTCAGAAAGCAGTTGAAAGTTAACCACATTGCTGTGGCTCTGGAATCAGATGTAGGCCAGACCAGGTAAAGGCAGCAGATTTCCTTCCCTGGAGAACATTAGTGAACCAGTTGGGTTTTCCTGACAATCGACAATGGTTTCATGTTCCCCAGTAGGTTCTTGATTCCAGATTTTTTTTTATTTGAATTCAAATTCCACCATCTGCCTGGTCCTCAGAACATTAGCTGAGTTTCTGAGTTAAAGATCTACCGATAATATCATGAGGCCATTGCCTCTACTATGATAAAATAAGGAATGAAATGCCTCTTTCTCCAAATCTCTTGCAATTGAAAGTTAGAGTAGAGGCCAATTAGATCAATTTTCTTTCAAACTCAATGGGAAAACTCAATGACAATGGTCAGTCAGTGAGGAAGCCATTTTTGGAAACTGGTGGCATCATGTATAACAACTCATTGGTGAAGAAGATTGGAAAAAAGGCGGTCAAAGTTAAAATGAGAGGAATTAGGATGGAATTATTGTTTGGGATAATGATTGAAAAGATATCAGGATGACACAGATCAAGTTAGCAGGCTGGAGAAAAGTTATTTTTCTGCATGGCTCAGAAAATGGGGGACTAAAATCGTCAACAGCGATTTAGACCTGCCATGGTAATGCTTAAAGTGACATTCAATGGAATTCAGGACTGGCAGAAAACAAGGAGAAACCAGATATGTATGAGACGTTTTCGATGAACGAAGAAGTAAAGGAAAATCGTGAAATAAAAAATTGTACATTGTGTGCATGGGTGAGGGGAAGCACCACAAGGGAATAAGGAGAATGGAAATTTTTAAAAAATTAGAGAGGCAAAGAGCAACTCTGAAATTAAATGATCAAGTAACATGAAACAAAATTATAAAATACTGTATAGGGACTGAATGTGATTTAGTCATAAGGAATGGACAGAATAAAATCAGAGGTAAATATATTATATCACTGTTCTACCAGAATATTTTTCAGGGAGATGGAACAGATGAAAGAAGAGATTAGAAATGATGGGTATGGAATCTATAGAATCCCTACAGAGCAGAATGAGGCCAATCGGCCCATGGAGTCTGTACCTACTCTTTGACAGAGCACCTTACACAGGTCCACCCCCCAGCCCTCCCTTCGCCCTATCAGTACACTGGTTAGCACTGCTGCCTCACAGCACCAGGGAACCAGCGTGGTACACAGAGTTTGTACATTCTCCCCATGTCTGCGTGGGTTTCCTGCGGGTGCTCCAGTTCTCTCCCACAGTCTAAAAGACGTGCTGGTTGGATGCATTGGCCGTGCTAAATTCTCATCAGTGTACCCAAACAGGTGCTGGATTGTGGTGACTGGGGATTTTCACAGTAACTTCACTGCAGTGTTAATGTAAGCCTACTCGTGACATTAATAAAGAAACTTTAGACTTCAACTTTTAACTGTAATCTTGCACACATTTACCATGGCCAACCCACCCAACCTCCACATCTCTTTGAAGATAATGGTGGAGAATTCTCTGACCTTCCAGCCTGGTGTTTCTCGGTGGTGGAAGGTGGTGTGCTGTTGGTTGGTGAGGGCAATTCTCTGCTCCCATTGCTGTCAATGGGATTTTCTATTGAGGTCACCCCACACACAGTGTGAAACCCGCAGGCGGGGGTACGGTGCAGGCGGGAGCAGAAAATCCCACTTGCGAGAAGAATTCCCTCCCAAGGGAATTTATCCTGGCCAATCCACCTGCGCATCTTTGAAATCTTTTAGTCCAGCCGGCAGCAGGAAGCGTGGTGACCCACCAGGGAATGTAACTTCACACGAAGTCGAAAATAAGATTCCCAATTGTTGTGCCTGCAGCACAGTCTGTTTTGGACAAAGAATTGCGAGTAGACTTCTTGTTAGTACAACAATATTTATTTAAATACACAATCAATAATCATCCACCCAAGCAACAATAAGTTATCTTGCAGAAATACTAAAGTTCAAGTTCAATACTAGATTTTGGCTTAACTTTGCGTGTCCGGCAAGTACCCAGGCAAATATTGGCTTTTATCTGTATGTTGATTTCTGTAGTCCTCTGCGTAGTCTTGACCTTTGGTCTGATCTGACACTCTGGTTCTAGTCTTCCTTCTTTTTTGGTGTGTATGGTTGCTCTCCTCATGCTGGTTGTTGCTGCCGATGGTCACTGCTGTTGTAGCTCACTCGTGGGGTCAGAGAGAGAGAGAGATCTTAGTTGCGCCGTACTCTTTATACCGCATTGGATTTCATGCCCCTTTGGTCATTGCTAATTAATCGCTCAGGAATTGGTCTCGTTCATAGAGTAGATAGAGGCAAAGGAAAGAAGGTACAGAATATCGTGTTATCTATCCAAAATAAGCAAGGTAACTGACAATGAGCTGTATTGTTGCTAATAATGATTCTTTTGTAGCGAAGGAGCTTTTGTTATTGTATTATTAGTTTTTGGTACCGTTAGTTTGGAGGTTACTACTTTTTTTATTACGAATAATTTTAGCCCTCCAGGGATTATATCAAGATCAATTTAATAAAAGGTACGTCCATTCAAAAGTCTAATGGTAGCAGTGAGTCACTGCTTCATTGTCCTCTGTAGCGAGTGTCTGTAAACGGCAGTCTATGCTTGTGACCAGGTGATGGCATTGCATGTGGTATGGAGAGGACTGAGGGAGGAATGGGAGGTCGGAGAAGTGTTCAGACAAAGATGTAAGAGATAGTGCAACTCTCCGGCTGCCCTTTCAGTTTGGTGTCCAGACCTTCAGCTCCTTGGAGGTAACAGAGGAGAGGGCAACTTCCAGCCCACCCCGATGCAATTTACATTCAGTTAATAAATCTGAAATGTAAAGCTGATCTCAGTAATGGTGACCATGTAAATAACTTTGATTGTCATTCAAAACCTATCTGGTTCACTAATGTCCTTTAAGGAAGGAAATCTGCCATCCTTACCTGGTCTGGCCTACATGTGACTCCAGAGCCACAGCAATGTGATTGACTCTTTACTGCCCTCTGACATGGTCCATAAGCCATACAGTTCAAGAGCAATAAATGCCATTGACACCCACATTCCATGAAAGAATGGAAAAATAATCCTTGAAACCATTATTGACCATTCCACGGTCTTCAAACTGGTCACTATAACATCACAGTGACATTGCTGCTATGCCACTGATCTTCAACATGGGCGTTGCTTATCCTATTGGAAACACATTTCCAGCGAGGAGGAGGGAAGGGAAAGGAGAGCGAGGATCCAGGAATGCATGGAGTTGGCCAGGTTGCTGAGGAGCAAGGAGCCGGTGATGGCAGTGGGTAGCCTCAGGCAGAAACCACATGTAATAAATCTACAGGGGCAGAAATCCCTTCACCAAAACCCCTTTATTTACAATTCCAACAGCAGAACGCACAGTGCTATCACTCAGCAGTCTATCTTCGGGAGTGCCAGAGGAACTGACGTTCCCGGTTAGAATGAAAAGACTCCCTGGTTAGCCCATCAATCGAGTCCTTAATCAAGAAGTTCATGCTCCAATAGGCCAACCTCAAAGGCCTGATTGAAGACATTACACCCACACCCTGGTAATCCCGTGTACAGGGAACGCATGACTTATCTGCAGATGACAAAGAAACAGAGTATGTGAGGAGATGATGAGACTTTGCTTTTTGAGAATATCATAATGCTTTACGCTTTTGGATTGCAGTATCCAAAAGGAGCTGACCCAGAAGACAAAACTGGTAAGATGACAAGTACTGGCAATGTTTAACTGAAAATGAAGCTCCAGTTTGGACCAATCATTTCTGACTTTTACCAGTTTTCCCTTCTGCGTTCTCAAATTCTTGCATGTATGTACATCTTTTTTTTATTCTACAAGCCGTTAGTGTACGCTTGACCTGGACCATTTGATGGGCAACACGACAGCTCAGTGACTATCGCTGTGCTGTGCAGATACATGGATTTGGGCCTGTGTCTGTGGGAGTTTGCGCATTCTCCCTGTGCTTGCGTGGATTTTCTCCGGGAGCTCCGGTTTCCTCCCACATCCCAAAGATGTGCTCTTAGGCTAATTGGCGAAACAAATTCTCCCTAAATTGTCTCAAATTTGGTTTTTAATCCATAGATCTATAAACATGGACAGGGATCGCGGGTAGAGGTGGGAACATCGAGGTGGCGGCGTGGGCTCGTTGGGCCGAAGGGCCTGTTTCCTGTGCTGTTTTGTTCTTCATTCTTTGTTCTATCTTCCTAATGCAGCCACACTCACCGTGATAGATCTCTCAAAGGTCAGTGAGAGTTTCTCAATATTGAACTCAGGTTTTCTCAATGACTTCACTGTAGCCTCTATCCAGGCTGTTTCTTGGCAGGCTATGAGGCCTCCGCACCTTCATTTTAATCATACTGACCCTCAGATTCAATATCCTGAACACACCCCTACTCAAATCCCTCAATTCCTTTAGCCTCAAAAGCTATATCTAATTCCTCTTGAAATCATATAAAATTTTGGCCTCAACTACATTCTGTGGTCATGAATTCTACACATTCATCACTCTCTGGGTGAAGAAATTTCTTCTCACCTTAGTCCTGAAAGGTTTACCCTTTTATCCTCAAACTATGACCCCTAGTTCTGGACTCCCCCATCATCAGGAACATTCTCTCTGAATCTACTCTGTCTAACCCTGTTAGAATTGTATACACTTCCATGAAATCCCTCTCATGCTTCTAAACTCTAATGAATATAATTGTAATTGACTTAATCTCTTATATGACAGATCTGCATCCTAGGAATCAGCCTGGTAAACCTTCTCTGCACTCCCTCTAAATCATCTTTCAAGATCATCTTTCCTCAGATAAGGACACCACATAAGCTAAAAACCCAGCTTCACATGAACATTTTCTCAGTATTATCTTAGTCTGAAAAAGGGTCCATGGGGTTGCTTTACATTGGAACATCAGAGAAAGCTAGATGTTAAGAATTATGACATGGTTAAATTTTGTAATTGGTAAAAGCTATGCCAATTCTTTTCATTATATTTTAATCATGTTCTTAAATAAACTTTGTTTGATAAAAAGCTTCCTCGTAGATCACTTGAATCAGCTGAGTGAAGCATCTTATACTCACCAATATCAAACTCAAATGTAAAACTTAGAGTCTAGGCTAACTTCACATTATCACCTTGGAGTTTCTGACCTGGGTCTTAACAGGAAGATTTTATAGCTTATCAACCCCTGCACTAGGGAACTCACTATTGACACGGGGGGATCACCCTGGTTGAAATGGGAAGTTCTCACCTGTGACTGGAAAACCTTTGTCCTGTGTCTGGTAGTCTTTGAACAAATAAGACTGAGGGGTGAGTCTGTATCGCTTCGGATGCAGTTACTATCCGATGTGGAGATTAGAAATCCAGTCATTAGTTTCAGCTGGTCCAGTCTCACAGGGATAAGGAAAGCCCCAAAAAGTTTTCACACAGTATCAATTTAGAGGGAATGTTTCAACTTGTGGAAAAGACCAAAACAGGAGGACGGAAGTATTAGACCATGACCAAGAAATCGAATGGATAATTCAGAAGGAATTCATTTCTCAGAGGTTGGGGAGAATATGGAATTTGTTGGCAAGGGAGGAGTCAGAGAGAAATGGCATAGATTCATTTAAAGGGATCAGATCAGACGATAATCAACTTAATGCGCGCAAAGAATTATCATAGAATCGTAGAGTCCCTACAGTGCAGAAGGAGACCACTTGGCCCATTAGGATTGCAACAGCTCTCAGTAGCATGGTAGCACAATGGTTAGCACTGCTGCTTCACAGCTCCAGGGTCCTGGGTTCGCTTCCCAGCTCGGGTCACTGTCTGTGTGGAGTTTGCACATTCTCCTCATGTCTGTGTGGGTTTCTTCCAGCTACGCCGATTTCCTCCCACAGTCCAAAGATGTGCAGGTTAGGTTGATTGACCATGCTAAGAAATTGCCTCTTAGTGTCTAGAGATGCATAGGTTAGAGGGGATAATATGTGGGGATATGGGGGTAGGGTCTGGGTGAGATTGTGTTCGGTGCACACTCAATGGGCCGAAGGGCCTCTTTCTATGATTCTTCCCCAGGCTCTTTCCCTGTTACCCCATACATTTACCACAGCTAATCCATTCAAACTACACATCTCGGTGTAAGTGTTAATCTAGCATGGCTAATCAACCTACATCTTTGGAGTGTGGGAGCAAACCGGGGCACCCGGAGGAAACCCACGCAGATGTGGGAAGAATGTGCCAACTCCACTCTGACCCAAGCCAGGAATTGAGCCCAGGTCCCTGGCGCTGTGAAGCAGAAGTGCTAACCACTGTGCCTCTGTGCTGCCTTTTCACCATTAAAGATGTTAAAGCATTAACATATGAGTGGAGACATTTCAATTACTTATCTGCGATTTGGGTATGATTTGTGAGGTTTTACAAATTATCCACAACATTCTGAAGATTACTGCAAAGCTGCTTTCAAAGAATAAACAAGACCTGTTAATTCTGACCTTGTACTGTTTCCTTCCATTTTATAAACAGCAATCAAATCTCCATTGATTAGTCGCACTGCTTGCCCTGAATGAGACAGAGGCATGTATATAACACTGTTTCAAAACTCCTTGGAGTGTTACACTAATCCTGGCAGTGTACAACGATGAGTTTCCCAGAAAAGTGTGGCCTTGAATCAGTGCTAGAAGATCAGTTTTACTTAAACAAATCGCTACTGATATTATCACAGCAGGAAATTTGACTCAAAGATAATGGAATACATTCCATGCCAACAATCACCATTTGATCATGGGTTGGTATGATATTTCAATTTCAGTTTACAAGCTGTGGGATATCTGTCAATGTCCGGTAAGATGGTTTCTCTCCATTGCTACACAAGCAAATACTTGTGGATACATAAGTGTGGTGGCATGGTGGCACAGCGGTTAGCACTGCTGCCTCGCAGTGCCAGGGACCAAGGTTCAATTCCGGCCTTGGTCTGTGTGGAGTTGGCACATTCTCCCCATGTCTGCATGGGTATCCTCCAGGTGCTCCAGTTTCCTCCCGCAGTCCAGAGATGTCAGTTTGATTGGCCATGTTAAATTGACTATTAGTGTCAGGGGATTAGCAGGGTAAATGCATGGGGTTGTGAAGATGGGGCCTGGGTGGGACTGTTGTTAGTACAGCCTCGATGGGCCACATGGCCTCCTTCTGCACTTTAGGATTTCTATGATAAGGGCCAGAATTTTCCAACCTCGCCCGCAGCTGAGATTCTCCAGTCCCGCAATTGTGAATGGAGATTTGCCTGAGTGCCAAATTCTCCATTGTCCCTAGCAGAGGCGTGTGAACGGCCAAAGAATTCCTGCCAGAGTGTTACCAAACACGATGATACTTTCAAAATCGCGTTCGTCTAATTGGGTCAGAGGCTGATACACCCCCTGTACATGTGCCAGCCGCGCCAAGAATGACAAAAAACTCAGAAATAAGAAAACTCTGTCCTCCAGTTACTCCAAAAGTCCCACATCCATTGCTCATTCACAATGTCCTGAAAATATCTTTAAAGTTTATATTTAATGTCACAGATAAGCTTACATTAACACTGCAAACAAGCTGCTGTAAAAATCCCCTAGTTGCCGCACTCTGGTACTAGTTCATTAGGGATCTTTTTACAGTGAAACAAACTTCATTCAATAATTTAAATTAGGTTTAAATCAGTTTAAATATAACTCTAACAAACAAAGCAGCTTAACCATTAACAGTTGAACACGTAAGGACTGTTTCCCACCATGCTGAAAGACCAGTGAGGGAATTTCCCCAGTGCCAGAAAGGTCTGAAAATGATCAGTCTCAGGCTGTGAGCAGGAAGTGTGGGGGCGGGGAGGGGGGAGTTGCTGCCATGAGAAGACCCCTCATAATGATAGAGGCCCACTCTTAAGGCCTGCTGCTGGAATGTTCTCGCCCTCTCTCAGCTTCTCCTCCAACATCTCGATCACCCACTTCCCACATAGTCGGGCTTTCCCTCTTCCTGGGGCACTGTAACCTTATCCTTATATCTAATCCCAGGTCTCAAGCACTTCAGGAACATCCTCTTCTGACCATTGAAACTCCTGGCACTACAGGGCTAAGATAGCTGATTGAGCTGCAGCATTTTAAGGTGGGACTGGTATTGGGGGGGTTGGTGGGGAGGTGGGGGGCACTCACTTGCTGCCAGTTGATGCCCTGGGAGGGTGAAATGACTGTAGGGCCAGGCACCATTGGCAGGAATATGTTTCCCACTGGAACATCAGATAGTTGGAAGGGAAACTCACCATCGGAAATATTCAAGGTATGGAGATTCTGGCGCTGGATTGGGGTAAACACAGTAAGAAGTCTGATAATGCCGGGTTAAAATCCAACTGGTTTATTTGACAGCAATCCCACAAGTTTTCAGAAACGCTGTACCATCGTTGAACCTTCCACTCAACTGACGGAGGAACAGCTTTTCCGAAAACTTGTGGGATTACTATCAAATAAGCCAGTTGGACTCTAATCTGGTGTTGTGAGATTTCTTACAGAAATATTCAAGCCCAGGATGGGATATTCTATCTCACATTGCATCGCAACTGTGCCCAAATTGAAGGAACTATGGCACTAGCAGATGGCTCAGAATAATAATCAGGCCAATGACTTTCTCCACTAATGCATCTCCTCACATGGTCCCAGTGTAGATTAGCTAACTCAATTATAGGCCAAGGGAGGAATAAATCTACACTCAATTCCTGTTAATCACAATCCTCTCTATTGTGAGTTAGTTTGCCCGTGCGCACGTGTATGTGCATCTAGTCGCAGTTTGGGATGATGGATGGCACAGTGTTTAGCACTGCTGTCTCACAGCCCCAGGGACCTGCGTTCAATTCCCGACTCCAATCACTGTTTGTGTAGAGTCTGCATATTTTCCTCGTATGAATTTCCTCCGGATGCTCTGGTTTCCTTCCACAGTCCGTGCTGGTTAGGTGCATTGGCCATTCTAAATTCTCCCTCAGTGTACCCAAACAGGCGCCGGAATGGGGATTTTCACAGCAACTTCATTGCAGTGTTAATATAAGCCTACTGATGAGTAAACTTAAAAGCTTAAATTTAAAAATAAATCTTCGCTTATCTGCAATTTAGGCCCTTATGTTAGATGGTTAAACTCTCATTTTTCCCATGTCTTTTCCATGTAGAAAGTGTGCACTCTATGTGCGCCATCTCTGCTCACGCACACGTTCACCGTATCCAAGATTTCACAAGAACGTTATCTCTGCTAACAACAGGAGTTGACCCGTAAATTAAATATAATAAAGACAGCAAGGGAGGAAGACTTGTATTTGTGTAACGCCTTTCAAGACCTTGAGATGTCCCTGGCCGCTTTGTATTGTGGGAAATGTGCCAGCCAATGAATGCACAGCAAGCTCCCACAAACAGCGTTTTAATAAATGAACAGATGATCAGTCTTAAAGACGATGGTCAAGGAATGAATGTTGGCCAATGCACGAAGGAGGACACCTTTAATCTTCTCCAAATAGTCATCGGAATTAGGAGCAGAAGTAGACAAGTCAGCCCTTGAATCTGCTCCGCTATTCAATCAGATCATAGCTGATATCTCCTTATCTCAAATCCACCCTGTTCTCCATATCCCTTTAAATCATTTTTTTAAAAATCAGAAATATATCTATCTCCTTCTTGAAACCATTCAATGATTCAGACTTCACCACGCTATGGGGCAGCGAGTTCTACAAATTCACCACCCTCTGTGGGAAGCAGTTCCTCCACATCTCATTATTAAATCTACGAAACTGCGTTATGATCGGGGATTCTTTTGTACTCAACAGAAAAGATTTAGTGTCTCATCTGAACAAATAATTCACTTTTTAATTCCAATCACAAAGCAAAAGATGAGAACACTCTTGAGACAATTTGTGCTCATTTCATTTCTTGCATTCACTGATTCAGTAATATTAACTCAAACAGCCAGGAGGCTTGAAGAGGTAATTACTTAGACGTTGATAGTATTCCATTACCAAACCCTAATCTCCTTCTGACTGCTCAGGAAATATTATACGTGTATCTTTGTAAATGTATTAAGCTGATGACAAACCACATCAGACGTTAATTCTTTGGGATGTAAGCAGTGAAATCAATGTATGGGCTCCAAACTGATACTCAGGAACGCACTGTTTAAAGGACCAGCTACAAGTGGTAATAACAGGCCCCAATGGGCAGCCATTCAAATCAAACGTCACTAATTACTGAGGCTTTTGCATTATGAATAAGTATCAAAATGCTCATTGTTGCAGCGATAGCGTAGTTCCAAAACTTCTTGACCCAGAGCGTGCTTGGAATTGCAAAACTTACCAGGATCATTGAAGTGAGCAAAAGAACATATTTAAGGGGAAGATGGTAAGCACACAAGGGAGAAAGTAAGGGGTGGCATGGTATCACAGTGGTTAGCACTGCTGATACATAGCTCCAGGGGCCTGGGTTTGATTCCCGGCTTGGGTTACTGTCTATGCGGAATTTGCATATTCTGCGTGGGTTTCTTCTGGGTGCTCCAGTTTCCTCCCACAGTCCAAAGATGTGCAGGTTAGATTGATTGGCCATGCTAAAAATTGCCCCTTAGATGCATAGGTTGAGGGATTAGTGGGTAAATATGTAGTGATATTGGGAGTAGGTCTTGGATGGGATTGTGGTCAGCGCAGACTCGATGGGCCAAATGGCCTCTTTCTGTACTGGAGGGTTTCTATGAATCGAAATGTATGTTGATAAGTCTTAAGGTTTTTTTAAGGCCACCGTATTGAAGGAGGGCAGGGGAACTTCATTTGTGTTCTCTGCAATGTATATTCCACAACTAACATCATTAGTCATTCATGGATCTGCTACTTGTTGGACCTGGCTGTGAGCACTTTAGCTCAGTAAGAAATCTGCAACACCAGTTTTAATCCAACCGATTTATTTTGGAGAAAATAAATCAGTTGGATTTAAAACTCATGTTGCAGATTTCTTACTGTGTTTACCCCAGTCCAACGCTGGCATCTCTACATCAGCACATTAGCTACCATGCCTTCCTATGTAACAAAATCCACAGTCCTGTAATCTAGGGAGAATTTAGAATTAGGGAGAATCTAGGGAGAATTCTCCCTAATCTAATTTAGGGAGAATTTGTTTTGCCAATCAGCCTAAGAGCACATCTTTGGGATGTGGGAGGAAACCGGAGCGCCCGGAGAAAACCCACTCAAGCACGGGGAGAATGCGCAAACTCCCGCAGACACAGGCCCAAATTTACAGTTAGACCATAAATATGTATAAACGTTAGATGATGATAGCATCAGATTTCCCTGTGATGCCCCAGAGATTAAACGGCTTGCCAATAACCCACATCTGTGCTCGCGCATGAAGAGGTGAACTGTAATGGATTTAACATCTGGTCCCAGTGTGAGCTGGGAAAAAATTGGACAGCGGGGAGGGTGGGAGCGGGTGTTTTTGAGAGGGTACGTCTATTAATGTAGTCATATTCTTCCAGTGCAGTCACTGGTGTTAGACTACAGGGAAGATCACTCATAATGTAAAGGCTAAAAGAGCTGCTTTCTTCAAATTAACATATAGATCTTCATTATGGAATCATAGAATCCCTACAGTGCAGAAGGAGGCCATTCAGCCCATGAAGTCTGCAATAACCACAATCCCACTCAGGCCCTATCCCTATAACCCCATATATTTAAAATAGCTAGTCCCGTGACACTAAGAGGTAATTTAGCATGGCCAATCCACTTAATCTGCACATCACTGGACTGTGGGAGGAAACCGGAGCACCCGGAGGAAACCCATACAAACATGGGGAGAACATGCAAACTCCACACAGTGACCCAAGCTGGGAATCGAACCCTGGTCCCTGGAGCTGCGAGGCACAGTAAGAAATTTAACAATACCAGGTTAAAGTCCGATGGGTTTATTCGGTCGCACTTGCTTTTGGAGCCTCAAACTCCTTCTTTAGTTGAGTGAGGATTTGTGTTCACAAACAAAGCATATAAAGACACAAACTCAATTTACAAGATAATGGTTGGAATGCGAGTCTTTACAGACAATCAAGTCTTAAAGGTACAAACAATGCGAGAAGGTTAAGTACAGGTTAAAGAGATGTGTATTGTCTCCAGACAGGACAGTCAGTGAGATATTGCAAGCCCAGGTAAGTCATGGAAGTTACAGATAGTGTGACATGAACCCAAGATCTCAGTTGAGACCGTCCTCGTGTGTGCGGAACTTGGCTATCAGTCTCTGCTCAGCGACTCTGCATTGTTATGTGGGATGTGGGGCAGCAGTGCTAACCATTGTCTCCACTGTGGCTCCCCGATTACTCCCACATGTTAATGAGTTCTGGAGCAGTTAAGGATGAGGAAACTTGAGGAAAAGCTGGAGGAACGACACTGTAAAGAAAACTAATGTCCTTGCTCTGGGAATCTCGATCAATATTTAAAGTCTGCAAAAAGTACAAGCAACTGGAAAGTAAATCACCTTGCCCTGCTGTGCTGCTCAGATCTAAAAGGTGATTGCAGCTTTTGATCTAATGAATGGTGTTCTTTTCAACCCATGCTGCCTGCAGAACTGGTACCCAAGGAGGCTCTGTGAAGGGAACTGAAGGATAATTCTGCTTGGCAAACGTGAATACACATTTCTAAACAAAACCACTTTGCCGTATCAATCCCGACGGGTTGAATGGCTGCCACTCGCACTGCCAACTTGGACTGACGTCAAACTTCAGATAACTGACTTTAGCCAAGGGAACCGGCTATGCTAATTCAGATCTCTTATTCAATGGCAATTTAAGATGGGTGTCAAACGCTGAGTTTGATAGTGATGCTCACTTTCTCAGAAAGGAAAAGACTGCAGGAGGGATTCTGCACCTCTATGCCATAACCCCCCCAACTCTTTCACACCCCCAGACTCTACCCCACTACACTCCAATCCACCCTTACCTCTATCCTTCCTCCACCACCCCTCCCCCCATTACCTGCACCCCTGCAACCTTTTACTCTATCACCTATCACCCCTCCAGCCCCCTCATCCCCATCTCTACACCACCTATCACTCACACCTCCACCTCTGCACCTCCTCACCCTGACCCCACCACTCATTAGCCCTCCCCCACTTCCACTACTCCCACCTCCACCTCCACCCCCTCAACCCCCCACCTCTACTCCACTATCCACTACCCTTTGCCCCTACTTCCACGCTCCACAATCCCCCACCTCTACCCCCCCACCCCTCCCCCAAACTCCAACACCCCCCCACACACCCTTCCACTTCTATCCCATCAACCCTCTTCCCCACCTCCAACCATGCCACCTCCACCTCCTCACCCTCCCCACACCTACTCCCACTTTACCCGACCCTGTCCCGCCAATCCAACCCATGGAGTATTCTCCAACAACGGGAATGGAAGGTCCCATCCCAGGATTTAGACTTAGAACTTAAACTTAGAATCCCTACAGTAATGAGGCCATTCGGCCCATGAAGTCTGCACTGACCACAATCCTACCCAGGCCCTATCACCATATCCCTACATTTTTACCCACTAATCCCTCTAATCTGCACATCTCAGGATTCTAAGGGACAATTTTTTAGCAAGGGCAATCAATCTAACCCGCACATTTTTGGACTGTGGGAGGAAATCAGAGCCCCCGGAGGAAACCCACGCAAACATGGGGAGAATGTGCAAACTCCACACAGACAGTGACCCAAGACAGGAATCGAACCCAAGTCCCTGGAGCTGTGAAACAGCAGTGCTAACCACTATGCTACCGTGCCGCAAATGTTCTGGAAAACCCAGCCCTGCGTGCCAGTCCAGTATCACACTCTGCCAATAGCCCCTCTGGACAAATCAGGAATGAGCAATAAACGCTGTTGCCTTAGAGTGTCCCACATCCCGGTGACCTATAGCAACACGGAGGAAGAGGGAATGGATGAAGAGTTGCAACATCTTAAACTCTCGTGAAGAAACCTGTTAAAGTTGGAGGCACTTTGATAGGTCTTAATGTTGGTACGATGAGGAGGAAAATTTGAAGGACTCGGGAAGAGTAATAGAAGCAAAAACTAACAAAGAATAAAGGACAACACAGCACGGGAAACAGGCCCAAAGAGCCCGCGCTGCCATTTTAACATTGTGAATGGCCTCTTCCAGCTATAATCTTTGTCTACACCTACTGGACTCCGCAATAAAGGAACCGTAACCAGATCGGGGCTCGGCTAATTTAGGGACAATTTATCAACACCAATCAGCCTAAGAGCATGTTTTAAATGGTGGGGATTTTGTTTTTAAGGATGAAATAGGTGTGAAAAGGACCCAGAAAGGGAGGCAAAGGGCTGGTACTTGAAAATTTCCATTCGGAGAAATGACATTAAAAATCAGACTACTTTTACAAAGGAGATTTGAATGTCAGCTGCTGACACACTCGAGTGCTCGCTGCTGCCTTTGATGTGACTGAACAATTGCCAACCTTTACAAATCTGAAATAAAACCAGATACATATTCCAGCTGTCAGAGCCATTTGTTGTGTCAGGGTTAGGCCTGGAAAGAGAACATTTTCCGACTCCACATTAAAGGCTCCCAGTTTACTTATCACCCAGTTTTAACAGAAGATAAAATTACCTCTTCAATACATCACCAATGTGCCTGTATCCCAGCCTCACAAACCCTGGTGGCTATCCATAGCAGACACTCCAAAGGCCTCTCCCATGGACAGTTTTGTGATGGAATTTTCCCATCCCATCTGTCGTAGGAATTGTCGCAGGCGGGATAGGATCATGCAAAGGTCCGTTGACCAGCACATTTTTTGGACTGTGAGAGGAAACCAGAATATCTGGAGGAAACCCACGCAGACACGGGGAGAATCTGCAGACACCAGTGACCCAAGCTGGGAATCGAACCCAGGTTCCTGACACAGTGAGGCAGCAGTGCTAACCACTGTGCCACCGTAAAGGCTCCAAATTGGGGCACGATAATTTTACAAAGCTGGTGGGCGAATTGGCGAAAGTGGACTGGGCGCAGCTGTTACGAGAATAAACTGTGTCAAATCCAAACGCAAAGATGAAATTCCACAGGCACAGCGTAGACAAGTAAAAGGCTGGTATTGTCAAACCTAGAAGCCTTTGGTCATCTGGAAGCGTACAGGCCAAGGTAACGCAGGTAAAGAAAGATTATGCGTGTCACAAAATGCTATAGAAAGTCGAGAAGAGTATAGACAGTACAGAGTGAAGTAAAAATGTAAATTTAGAAAGTAAAGAGTGTATACAAGATATAAGAGCAGGTAGAATCAAAGAAAATATAAAAATGTTTTAGCAGTGGATTTAACCTGAGGATCACCATATCTCAGACAAGGGACAAAGAGTGAGAAAATGGGGCCTTTCTGAATAATCTAAGCTGGCACAGGAATAGAACCCACGCTTTTACTCCACATCACTAACCAGCCATTCAAACAACTGAGCTAAACCAACCCAAATAATTAAGGGAAAGACCTTTTCAGGCCTTTCAGAGGTGTGCATGGTACTGTGTGGGTTGACTCAGGAAATGCAGGCAGGGTTCTCAATGAGTATTGTGTCTCTGCCTTCACTAAAGAGGGGATGATGAAGTCATTTTTGTTAAGGAGTGTGAAATATTAGATACAATAAGCATAGAGGAAGGACTAAAGAGACTGGCATTCTTGAAAGTAGATAAATCACCAGGGCCAGATGGATTGTATCTCAGGCTGTTCAAGGAAGCCAGGGAGGAAATAATGGATGCTCTGAGGATCATTTTCCAATCCTCACTACATACAGATAAGGTCCCAGAGGATGAGGGGTTTGTGAATGTTGTGCCATTATTTAAATAAGGTTCAAAAGGATAGGCTAGAAAACTACAGGCCGCTGAGTCTGATTTCAATGGTGGGCAGATTCTTGTAGTCAACTTTGAGAGATGGGATAAACTGCCACTGAGAAAGGCACAGATTGATCTGGGATAGGTTCCTGTGTCTGAAGGGCACAAAACAAGTGCTGGAAAGTGTGATTAAAATGAATGTTTAGTTTCTTGTATCTTGTTTCTGGCCAGAGTGGACACAATGAGTTGAATGATCCCTTCCTGTGTCATAACTTTTCTATGGTTCTACATAGCTGTTCCCTCCCCTCTACTACTGCTCCCTCTTCTGCCCCTTCTCTACTGTCCCCACTCCGCTCTTCCCCCCTCGGTACCATCCCACCCCTGGTCTGCTGTTCCCTTCTCTGTGATTTCCCCCCACCTTGCTGCTTTCCCTACTCTGCTTTCCCCCTGCCCCGCTATTCCCCCCTCTCTACAATTCCCTGCTGCTCCCTCCTTTGCCATCTCTCCCATTCTGTTGCAGCCCCCACACTGTCGTTCCCCCCAGCCTGCTGTTCTCCCTATTCTGCCATCCCACTGTTTCCCCTACTCTGCAGTTCCCCCCACTGCACTTTTCCCACATCCTGCTGCTCCCCCTCTCTTCTCGACCACCCCCCCACCCCGACTCTGCATTTCCCCTCCACTCTGCAGTTCCCCTCCACTCTACTTTTCCCCCACCCTGCTGTTCCCTCCTCTCTCCAATCCCACCAGCCCTGCTGTTCCCTCCTCTCTACCGTTCCCCTGTCCTACGGCTTCCCCCCCTACTGTCCCCTTGCCCCTCTTTCTGCCCTCTGCGATTCCCCCACCCCGCTGTTCCCCCCTCTCTACTGCTCCCCCACCCTGCTGCTCTCCTCACTCTGCCATTCCTTCTGGCTTGCTACTTTCCTCCCTGCCCGTTGCCCCCGTCTTTTTGTCCCTCTCTCTGCTGCTCCACCCCACCCGCACCATGTTTAATTCCAGTCTCCACTGCTGCAGAGCGAGCTCCAAAGTGAGGCAGACAACGTGTCACCAATCCTGATACTGAAGTCTTCTAAAGGCTTGGGTCACTGTCTATGCGGAGCCTGCACATTCTCCCCATGTCTGCATGGGTTTCCTCCGGGTGCTCCGGTTTCCTCCCACAGTCTGAAAGACGTGCTGGTTAGGGTGCATTGGCCGAGCTTAATTCTCCCTCAGTGTACCCAAACAGGCACTAGAGCGTGGCAAGTCAGGAATTTTCACAGTAAATTCATTGCATTGTTAATGTAAACCTACTTTGTGACACTAATAAATAAACTTTAAACTCCTGCTCGGCACAAATTCCCTGACAAAACCTTTTCCCGATGGCAGTTAAGGAAGCAGCTGGGAGCACTAACTGTCGCTGTATTTACCTGGCTTCTAAGAAGTCTCACGAAAGCTGTTCTCTCATCTTTGTAGCTAATGGAGAGTTTCAAGGTGCTCAGGCAAGCTGTGAACAGAACCTGAATGCAAATGAAACAGAGTCACATCAGTAACCTGCCTCTCCAGCTGGTGGGCTGCACATCACCCACAGAACCCCCTCGGGGTTAAACCCGGAAAGCAGCAGAGTGCTGTGTGCCAACTGACTTCCAGAAATTTTAACAGAACACCGCCTGTACTCCATCTCTCCTCCAGGTCCCATCCCATCCCCACTTACACCGGGTTGCCTCAGGTTATCTGGCTTTGGGAGGTAGTTTTAGGATCAGGCTTGCAGCAGCCATCAGCTAAAGACCAACAGCAACAGATGGGCCCCGGAAGTTTTCTTTAATGTGAGCATCAAATGAGGCTATTCTATCGTCATTGGCAATCCAATTCCAGAAGGCTGCTGATTTTAGGGTGACATTAAAAAGGGAAACTTGTCTTTATAAGAGATATATTCTCTTCTAATTCTTTCTGTACCATGTCCGTTCCTTTATGGATTACTGCGGTAAGGAATGCTTGGTGTTGCAGGGGTTAATGTGATATAGGGGTGCTTTGTGTTGCAGGGGTTAATGTGGTATAGGGGTGCTTGGTGTTGCAGGGGTTAATGTGATATAGGGGTGCTTGGTGTTGCAGGGGTTAATGTGATATAGGGGTGCTTGGTGTTGCAGGGGTTAATGTGATATAGGGGTGCTTGGTATTGCAGGGGTTAATGTGATAGAGGGGTGCTTGGTATTGCAGGGGTTAATGTGATAGAGGGGTGCTTGGTATTGCAGGGGTTAATGTGATATAGGGGTGCTTGGTGTTGCAGGGGTTAATGTGATATAGGGGTGCTTGGTGTTGCAGGGTTAATGTGATATAGGGTGCTTGGTGTTGCAGGGTAAGTGATATGGGTGCTGTGTTGCAGGTTAATGTGATATAGGGGTGCTTGTATTGCAGGGGTTAATGTGATATAGGGGTGCTTGGTATTGCAGGGGTTAATGTGATAGAGGGGTGCTTGGTGTTGCAGGGGTTAATGTGATATAGGGGTGCTTGGCATTGCAGGGTTAATGTGATAATAGGGGGTGCTTGGTGTTGCAGGGGTTAATGTGATATAGGGGTGCTTGTGTTGCAGGGGTTAATGTGATAGAGGGGTGCTTGGTGTTGCGGGTTAATGTGGTAAAGGGGTGCTTGGTGTTGCAGGGGTAATGTGATATAGGGGTGCTTGGTGTTGCGGGGTTAATGTGGTATAGGGGTGCTTCGTGTTGCAGGAGTTAATGTGATATAGGGGTGCTTGGTGTTGCAGGAGTTAATGTGATATAGGGGTGCTTGGTATTGCAGGGGTTAATGTGGTAAAGGGGTGCTTGGTGTTGCAGGGTTAATGTGATATAGGGGTGCTTGGCATTGCAGGGGTTAATGTGATATAGGGGTGCTTGGTGTTGCAGGGGTTAATGTGATATAGGGGTGCTTGGTGTTGCAGGGGTTAATGTGATATAGGGGTGCTTGGTGTTGCAGGGGTTAATGTGATATAGGGGTGCTTGGTGTTGCAGGGGTTAATGTGATATAGGGGTGCTTGGTGTTGCAGGGGTTAATGTGGTATAGGGGTGCTTGGTGTTGCAGGAGTTAATGTGATATAGGGGTGCTTGGTGTTGCAGGGGTTAATGTGATATAGGGGTGCTTGGTATTGCAGGGGTTAATGTGATAGAGGGGTGCTTGGTGTTGCAGGGGTTAATGTGATATAGGGGTGCTTGGCATTGCAGGGGTTAATGTGATAATAGGGGTGGCTTGGTGTTGCAGGGGTTAATGTGATATAGGGGTGCTTGGTGTTGCAGGGGTTAATGTGATAGAGGGGTGCTTGGTGTTGCAGGGGTTAATGTGATATAGGGGTGCTTGGTGTTGCAGGAGTTAATGTGATAGAGGGGTGCTTGGTGTTGCAGGGGTTAATGTGATATAGGGGTGCTTGGTATTGCAGGGGTTAATGTGATATAGGGGTGCTTGGTGTTGCAGGGGTTAATGTGATATAGGAGTGCTTAGTGTTGCAGGGGTTAATGTGATATAGGGGTGCTTGGTATTGCAGGGGTTAATGTGATATAGGGGTGCTTGTTATTGCAGGGGCTAATGTGGTATAGGGGTGCTTGGTATTGCAGGGGTTAATGTGATGTAGAGGTGGCTTGGTATTGCAGGGGTTAATGTGGTAAAGGGGTGCTTGGTATTGCAGGGGTTAATGTGGTAAAGGGGTGCTTGGTATTGCAGGGGTTAATGTGATATAGGGGTGCTTGGTATTGCAGGGTTTAATGTGATATAGGGGTGGCTTGGTGTTGCAGGGGTTAATGTGATATAGGAGTGCTTAGTGTTGCAGGGGTTAATGTGATATAGGGGTGCTTGGTATTGCAGGGATTAATGTGGTAAAGGGGTGCTTGGTGTTGTAGGGGTTAATGAACATAGAACATAGAACATTACAGCACAGAACAGGCCCTTCGGCCTTCGATGTTGCGCCGACCAATATAAAAAGCAATGCCCCTCCAAACTAAACCATTCCCTTCTCTTCCATATACTTATCAACTAACCTCTTAAACGCCACACATTATAATGTGGTCAGGAGTTCTTGGTATTACAGGGGTTAATGTGATATAGGGGTGCTTGGAGTTGCAGGGGTTAATGTGGTATAGGGGTGCTTGGTGTTGCAGGGGTTAATGTGATATCGGGGTGCTTGGAGTTGCAGGGGTTAATATGATATAGGGGTGCTTAGTGTTGCAGGGGTTAATGTGGTAAAGGGGTGCTTGGTATTGCAGGGGTTAATGTGCTATAGGGGTGCTTGCTGTTGTAGGGGTTAATGTGGTCAGGAGTTCTTGGTGTTACAGGGGTTAATGTGATATAGGGGTGCTTGGTGTTGCAGGGGTTAATGTGCTATAGGGGTGCTTGGTGTTGCAGGGATTAATGTGATTATAGGGTTGGCTTGGTGTTGCAGGGGTTAATGTGGTATAGGGGTGCTTTGTGTTGCAGGAGTTAATGTGATATAGGGGTGCTTGGTGTTGCAGGGGTTAATGTGATATAGGGGTGCTTGGTGTTGCAGGGTTAATGTGATAAAGGGTGCATGGTGTTGCAGGGGTTAATGTGGTATAGGGGTGCTTGGTGTTGCAGGAGTTAATGTGATATAGGGGTGCTTGGTGTTGCAGGGGTTAATGTGGTATAGAGGTGCTTGGTGTTACAGGGGTTAATGTGCTATAGGGGTGCTTGGCGTTGCAGGGGTTAATGTGCTATAGGAGTGCTTGTGTTGCAAGGGTTAATATGGTATAGGGGTGCTTGGTGTTGCAGGGGTTAATGCAATTTGCAAAGTAAATTTGACACTGAGCCACACAAGGTCTGATGAATGACACTTGCTTCAGTCAGTATCCTGAATGAGTAGCGAGGGATCGAGAAAATAGCAGAGAATTCAAGAGCTTTATGCTTCATTATATCCACCAGTGACAGAGCACTGGAAATCAGGAATGCTCAAGAGACCAGAATCTGGAGGAGCGCAGATATCTCCTCCAACGGTGCAGGGGTGGAGAAGATTGCAGAGACAGAAGCCTGAATTTTCCAGACCTCCCACGGCGAAAGTGACTCACCATTGACCACTGGCAAGATCTTGCCAAAATCTACGCCATTTTTGCTTTGCTCACCTATCCTGCCTGCTGTGTTGGGGTGGAGGAGGGGGTGTGCAGGGAGGCGGGGGGGGGGGGGAGGGGTAGGCTTAAAGTTTTTATTTGAAGTTAATTTTGTTCATGTCACAGGTCAGCTTACATTAACACTGCAATGAAGTTACTGTGAAAATTTCCCCCAGGCACCATACTCCAGCATCTGTTTGGGTAAATTGAGGGAGAATTTAGTGTGGCCAATGCACTTAACCAGCACATTTTTAGGACTGTGGGAGGAAACCGGAGCACCCAAAGGAAACCCACGCAGACACGGGGAGAATTTGCAAACTCCACGCAGACAGTGACCCAAGTCAGGAATCGAACCCGGCTCCCTGGTGCTGTGAGACAGCAATACTAACCCACTGTGCCACCATGCCCTCCCCCCACCTTCCCACCCCACGGACTTCAGTCCCGCCATGGGGAATGGCCATAAAATCCCATCCCAGGTGAGATAAGACAAGGCGGAATCAGAGAAATAAAAGAAGGAGATTTTAAAACTGTGGTTCTGCCGAACTGGGAGACAAGGTTGGGCAGCAAATGATGAATGAACAGTCCTTGGTACAGGTTTGGATAAGGGCAGCAGGCACAGATGCACCCTGAAAGCTGAATTGGAATAACATTTGACCACTTTTATGGGTGCTATCTAAATGCAAGTTGTTGTTATATACAAGCGGTAAATGGAGAACTGGATACTCTTCAACAGATTGAAATACAGTGATGAAGTGATAACGAGCTAGCTCCAGAATGTGGTTAAACTGCTGGTGAAATGTCTCACGCAGTTCCTGGGCATTCACTACAAAAAGAGAGCATTGGAAACAGGGAGAGAGAGATAACATTTCCGCCCACAGTCCAAAATCCTGCTGGTTAGGTGGATTGGCTATGCTAAATTGCCCCTTAGTGTCAGGGGGACTAGCTAGGATAAATGTATGGGGTTATGGGGAATAGGACCTGCGTGGCAGATACAATGAGTCAAATGGCCTTCTGTGCTGTAGGGATTCTGTGATCAATTTGTTTGGCTGTTTACTCAGCATCAAAAGATCTGGGGTGGAACTTTCCTGTCCTGTCCACCACAGGAATCATAACAGGCCAGTGTCCAAACCGCCAGTGTCCAAACTGCCAGTGTCCGAGCCGCCAGTATCCAAACCACCAGAGTCCAAACCGTCAGTGTCCAAGCCACCAGTGCCCAAACCATCAGCGTCCAAACTGCCAGCGTCCGAGCCGCCAGTGTCCAAATCGCCAGCATCCAAACTGCCAGTGTCCAAACCGCCAGCGTCTGAACCGCCAGTGTCCAAATCGCCAGTGTCCAAACCACCAGTGTCCAAACCACCAGTGTCTGAGCCGCCAGTGTCTGAGCTGCCAGTGTCTGAGCCACCAGTGTCCGAGCCGCCAGTGTCCAAACCACCAGTGTCCAAACTACCAGTGTTCGAGCCACCAGTGTCCAAACCGCCAGTATCCAAGCCGCCAGTGTCCAAACCTCCAGTGTCCAAACCGCCAGTGTCCGAGCCGCCAGTGTCCGAGCCACCAGTGTCTGAGCCACCAGTGTCTGAGCCACCAGTGTCTGAGCCGCCAGTGTCTGAGCCGCCAGTGTCCAAACCACCAGTGTCCAAACCACCAGTGTTCGAGCCACCAGTGTCCAAACTGCCAGTATCCAAACCTCCAGTGTCCAAACCGCCAGTGTCCAAACCGCCAGTGTCCAAACCACCAGTGTCCAAACCACCAGTGTTCGAGCCACCAGTGTCCAAACCGCCAGTATCCAAACCGCCAGTGTCCAAACCGCCAGTGTCCAAACCGCCAGTGTCCAAACCACCAGTGTCCAAACTACCAGTGTTCGAGCCACCAGTGTCCAAACCGCCAGTATCCAAGCCGCCAGTGTCCAAACCTCCAGTGTCCAAACCGCCAGTGTCCGAGCCGCCAGTGTCCGAGCCACCAGTGTCTGAGCCACCAGTTCTTGAGCGCCAGTGTCTGAGCGCCAGTGTCCAAACCACCAGTGTCCAAACCACCAGTGTTCGAGCCACCAGTGTCCAAACTGCCAGTATCCAAACCTCCAGTGTCCAAACCGCCAGTGTCCAAACCGCCAGTGTCCAAACCACCAGTGTCCAAACCACCAGTGTCCAAACCACCAGTGTTCGAGCCACCAGTGTCCAAACCGCCAGTATCCAAACCTCCAGTGTCCAAACCTCCAGTGTCCGAGCCGCCAGTGTCCGAGCCGCCAGTGTCCAAACCGCCAGTGTCCAAACCGCCAGTGTCCGAGCCGCCAGTGTCCGAGCCGCCAGCGTCCAAGCCGCTGCAAAGGGCTGTTGAATTCGGATGGGATTTTGCTGTCCTTGGGCAGGTGCAGCCAGAAAATCCCATCCTTAGTCACAATGGGAGAATGATATAAATTAATTTCACACTCATAGCCGCAAGGAAAGATAAGCCGGAATCTTACTCCCATTCCTGATGGTGGGATTTCCCCATTTCCGACCTCGCCGCAGCGAGAGCGTGGCATCAACAGCCAGTAAGATCGCACCAATGGACTTTGTCTCCTGACTCCAAATTGGGTAACCTTTCACTGCCAGAGGCAGCACCCACCTTCGAGTCTCTACATTGTGGGTTAAAGTCCAACTCCAGGACCTGAGCTCTCAAACCGATGCTCACTCTCCGCTGCACCACTCAGGGTGTGCTGCTCTGTTGGAGGTGCCATCATTCAGATGAAATGTCAAACTGAAACCGCTCTCCCGGCTGGAAGTAGGAGATCCCATTGCACTAGCTTTGGAGAGGTATAAGGGAATTCTCCCAGCTTTCCCGCCCAATATTTATTCCGTCATCAATATCATTAAAATAGCTCACCCGGTCATTGTTGCATTGTCGTTTGTGGCAGCTTGCTCTGCACAGATTGGCTGCTATGTTGCCTACATTGCAATAGTGATGACACTCCAAAAGCACAACGTCAACTGCAAAACACCCTGAGACATCCAGTGGTTGTCCTCTGGTCCATTCATTCGTTTGAAGAAAGGAGAGGTACGAGCTAGAAAATGTTTTTTTATTATTGAAAGGACTTTAAAAAAATTAACATGACAAAAACAAAAAAAGAGAACTTGGGAGTTTGGTTTCTCAGCCAATTTCTCTAATCGCAGACCTGAACTGCATGCAACTGAACTTGAACATCATAAGACCACAATACCGTAAGATATAGGAACAGAATGAGGCCACTCAGCCCATCGAGTCTGCTCTGCCCCATTCTCCGGCCTGCTCTCCATAATCCCTGATCCCCTTATTAATCAAGAATCTATCTATCTCTGTCTTAAACACACTCAATGACCTGGCCTCCACAGCCTTCTGCAGCAAAGAGTTCCACAGATTTGCCACTCTCTGGCTGAAGAAATCCCTCCTCACCTCTGTTTTACAGGTTCGTCCCTTTAGCCTGAGGTTATACCCTCTGCTTCTAGTTCTTCCTACTAGTGGAGACATCTCCTCCACATCCACTCTATCCTCATAGTATCCTCTAAGTTTCAATAAGATCCCCCCCTCGTCCTTCTAAACACCAAGTACAAAACCAGAGTCCTCAACCATTCCTCATATGACAAGCTCTTCATTCCAGGAATCATTCTTATGAACCTCCTCTGGACCTTTCCCAAGACCAGCACTGGAAATATCATAATATTTAAGGATCTGGGAGAGGTGCAGGAAAATGGGATTGGTGTGTCTTTAGTGGTAGTTATAGTCAGTGTCAACTCAATGGGCAGAATGGCCTTTTCTGCGCTGTTTGATTGTATGATTTTGTTTTAAAGTTCATTCGTGGGACATGGATGTCACTGGCTGGCCAGCATTTATTGCCCATCCCTCTTTGCCCAAGGGCAGTTGAGATCGACCACATTGCTGTGGCTCTGGAGTCACATGTAGACCAGGCTAGGTAAGGATAACAGGTTTCCTTCCCTAAAGGACATTAGTGAGCCAGATGGAGCTTCTGACAATAGTTTCACAGTCATCAGTAGATTCTTAATCCCAGATTTTTTTTTATTGAATTTAAATTCCACCATCTGCTGTGGCAGGATTCGAACCGGGGTCCCCAGATCATTAGCTGAGCTTCTGGATTAATAGTCTGGTGATAATACCACTAGGCCATCGCCTCCCCTTCTCTGACATGCATGGGCTTGCTGGAGATTACTCGTAAACAGAAGGGGCCTTCGAATTCGTGGAGCTATTACATGGGAATCTCAGCACTCACAGCTGCTCTTTCTCCTTCAATAGAGAAAGGCTTGCTGACAGTAATATAGCTGTCAGTTTACTTTCTGCATCTTGAAGGTTTACTGAACCACATTAACATGGCCAATGTTTTGATTGGAACTCGCTCGAGGACTGATATGATTGACGCCAGCGCAGCACTGCTCCTGTGAGGCTCCTGTGAGAGCTGGAACTCTCCCAGGCTTGATCCCATCACGGCCCCCACTGTGGATACGTGCGAATTCCTCCTCTTCCGAGGCTCTGTCAAACATTCTGATCTTGTCAATTCGCCAAACCTCAAAGGTTGGAAAAGCAAACAATGAAGACGCAAAGGTCTCTCTGCCAATCATTTGTCAAGAGTGAACTGAAACAGCAGCTGCGATAAGTGAGGTTTGATTCGGATGAGGGGCAGTGACAGGTTTAAACATCTACCTGAACTACAGTTCAAATTACCTCAGTCTCCCCGTTAGCATCCAGACACCCATGCTGCTCACATTGCATTTGGAAGCAAGTTAAACACAATTTTAAAAACGCCTCATTCACCTCTCCTAAGGAAGCAAATTGTACCAATAGATGTCCGCCTACACCTTAAAGTTAAAATTTTATTTATTAGCATCACAAGTAGGCTTACATTAACTCTGCAATTAAGTTATTATACCCGCCTGTATCTAGTCTCACCACTCCAGATGCAATCATTAAACTCAGTTTGGAGTTTGCACATTCTCCCCGTGTCTGCGTGGGTTTCATCCAGGTGCTCCCGTTTCCTCTCACTCTCCAAAGATGTGCAGGTTGGATGGATTGGCCGTGCTAAATTGCTCTTTAGCTTCAGGGGAAGTAGCTAGTGTAAAATGCATGGGGTTATCAGGTTAGGATCTGGTGGGATTTGTGGTCGATGAGATTCGATGGGCCAAGTGGCTTCCTTCTGCACTGTAGAATTCTATGATTCTAACTCAGAACTATTTGGATTAGGCTGTACCCACGCTTTAGAAACCTCACCAATAAAGTTCCTTCTGTTGTTTTACCTATTTGTAGTCGTGGTAACAAAGCGCTGTGTTCGCAATCTTCAACACAATCCCATTTCCTTTATTTCACCAGGGGGATAAAATATACCATCACGAATTGCTTCGTGTCATGGGTTTAATGTCTGCAGATAATTAAGCAATAAATGCAGAAATCTCTGAATTACGGGACAATCAGTGCTTTGATTAAAGGCAACCCCCTGAACAAATGAGGCTTCGCGCTGAAGGTACACTTTTTAGACACAACACGTTAACAGGCTCCTGAGTCAGCTCTTCCATCCCGCAAGCTACATCTTTCTGCTGGAAGGTTCAAACTGAGAAAACAAACAGTGCAGAATGGAACCGCAAGAGTAATTCTCATCTTGAAGCACTTTTGTTACCAAAACAATAAACCTTATCGAGGTCCATAAAGAAATGAGGGACATAGACAGTCAACATCTATTCCCAAAGGTTTAAAACTAGAGGGCATAGACTTAAGGTGAGAGGAGAGAGATGTAAAAGGGTCTAGAGGGGCAACTTTTTCCACACAGAGCGTGATGAGTGTCTGGAACAAGCTGCCAGATGTAGCAGTAGAGGTGGATACAACTAAAAAGTGTTTAGACAGTTACATGGGTAAGATGGGTACAGAGGGATATGGGTCAAATGTGGGCAATTGGGACTAGCTTAGTGGTACATACTGGGTGACATAGACACATTAGACCAAAAGGGCCTAAGTCCATACTATAAACTACTTTGTTTAAGAAGCATAGTGAGAATAATCCAGGTAATTACAGACCAGTGAGCCTTACCTCATGAGTAGAGAAATTATTGGAGAGGATTCTTTGAGACAGGATTCATTCCCACTTGGAAATAAGTGGATGTATTAGCGAGAGGCAACGTGGTTTTGTGAAGGGGAGGTCCTGTCTCACTAATTTGATCGAGTTTTTCAGCGAAGTGATGAAGACGATTGATGAGGGTAGGGCAGTGGGTGTTGTCTACGTGGACTTGACAAAGTCCTTCATGGTGGACTGATGCAAAAGGTGAAAGTCACATGGGATCAGATGTGAGCTGGCAAGGTGAATGCAAAATTGGCTTGGTCAAAGAACGGACTAAGAAATCTCACAACACCAGATTAAAGTCCAACAGGTTTATTTGGTAGCACAAATCATTAGCTTTTGGTACACTGCCCCTTCATCAGGTAAGTGGGAGTTCAGTTCACAAACAGGGCATGTAAAGACACAAACTCAATTTACAAAATAATGATTGGAATGCAAGTCTTTATAGGTAATCAAGTCTTAAAGGTACAGACAATATGAGTGAAGAAAGCTATAGACTCGCATTCCAACCATTATTTTGCAAATTGAGTTTGTGTCTCTATATGCCCTGTTTGTGAATAGAACTCCTACTCACCTGACAAAGGGGCAGCGCTCCGAAAGCTGGTAGCCTTTGCTACCAAATAAACCTGCCCGTCTTTAACCTGGTGTTGTGAGACTTCTTACTATGTTTATCCCAGTCCAACACCGGCATCTCGAAATCAGTTAAAGAAGACAGAGGGTAACAGCGGAAAGCTGTTTTTCTGAATAGAGAGCTGTAACAAATGGGGTTCCTCAGGGATCAGTGATATATAGATGATTTGGAGGAAAATGTAACTGGTTTAATTAGTAAGTTTGCAGGCAACACAAAGGTTGGTGGATTTGCAGATAGCGATGAGGACCATCATAGATACAGCAGGATATAGATCGATTGGAGGCTTGGACGAAGAGATGACAGGTGGAATTTAATCGGGACAAATGTGAGATAGTGCATTTTGGAAAGTCTAATACAGATAGGAAATATACAGCAAATGGCAGGACCTTTAAGAGTATTGATAGACAAAGGGATCTGGGTGTACAGGTATGCACGTCACTGAAAATGCCAATGCAAGTGGAAAAAGTAGTCAAGAAGGCATACAGCATGCTTGCTTTCATTGGCCAGGGCATTGAGTCTAAAAATTGGCAAGTCATGTTGCAGCTTTATAGAACCTTAGTTAGGCTGCATTTGGAATATAGTGTTCAATTTTGATCGCTACACTATCAGAAAGATGTGGAGACTTTGGAGAGGGTGTAGAAAAGATTTACCAGGATGTTGCCTGGTATGGAGGGTATTATCAATGAGGAGAGGTTGCAAAAACTTGGTTTGTTCTCACTGCAAAGAGATAGGTTGAGAGGTGATCTGACAGAAGTCTACAAGATTATGAGAGGCATGGACAGAGTGGATAGTCAGAAGTTTTTTCCCAGAGTGGAAGAGACAATTACTAGTGGGCACAGGTTTAAGGTGCGAGGGGCAAGGTTTAAAAGAGATGTATGAGTCAGATATTTTACGTGAAAGACTGTGGGTGGAACTCATTGCCAGGGGAGGTAGTGGAAGCATATACAGTAGTGGCTTTTAAGTGGAGTCTTGACAAATACATGAATAGAACATAGAACATAGAACATTACAGCATAGAAATGGCCCTTCGGCCTTCGATGTTGCGCTGACCAATATAAAAAGCAATGCCCCTCCAAACTAAACCATTCCCTTCTCTTCCATATACTTATCAACTAATCTCTTAAATGCCACCAAACTTGGCGCATCTACAACCGCTGCAGGCAGGGCATTCCACTCCCGAACCACCCTTTGGGTAAAGAACCTGCCTCTGATATCCGTCTATAACTATCACCCCTTAATTTAAAGCTGTGTCCCCTCGTGCTAGCTTTCTCCATCCTAGGAAAAAGGCTATCACTGTCCAACCCTATCTAAACCTCTAATCATCTCATATGTTTCGATTAGGTCCCCTCTTAGCCGCCTCCTTTCTAACGAAAACAACCTCAAATCCCTCAGCCTCTCTTCATAAGACCTGCCCTCCGTACCAGGCAACATCCTGGTAAACCTCCTCTGTACCCTCTCCAATGCCTCCATATCTTTCTTATAATGTGGGGACCAGAACTGTACACAATACTCCAAGTGCGGCCGCACTAGAGTTTTGTACAGTTGCAACATGACGTTGCGGCTCCGAAATTCAATCCCCCTACCATAAAAGCTAAGACTCCGTATGCCTTCTTAACAACCTTATCGACTTGACTGCCTATTTTCAGGGATCTATGCACAAATACACCAAGATCCCTCTGTTCATCAACACTATTAAGAATCCTACCATTAGCCCTACACTCTACACATTTATTATTCCTGCCATAGTGCATTACCTCACACTTTTCCACATTAAATTCCATTTGCCACCTCTCGGCCCAGCTCTGCAACTTGTCCAAGTCCCTCTGCAAACTATAACACCCCTCTTCACTATCTACCACTCCACCGACTTTAGTGTCATCTGCAAATAGGATGGGAATAGAGGGATACAATCCCAGGAAAGATAGGGGATTTTAGTTAAGTTGGGTAGCATAGTCGGTGCAGGCTTGGAGGGCCAAAGGGCCTGGTCCTGTGCTGTAATTTTCTTTATTCTAGACCTCTATAACTCTAAACAAACATCTATACTGTATAGAAACATAGAAGATAGGAGCAGAAGGAGTCCATTTGGTCCTTCGAACCTGCTCTGCCATTCATTACGATCATGGCTGATCATCTAATTTAATAGCCTAATCCTGCTTTCTCCCCATAACCTCTGATTCCATTCATCCCAATATGCTATCTCCAGCATCTCTTGAATACATTCAGTGCTTTGGCATCAACTACTTCCTGTGGTACTTCCTCTTTGGGTGAAGAAAAGTCTCCTTACCTTCATCCTAAATGATCTGAATCCTCAGACTGTGACCCCCTGGTTCTGGACTCCCCCACAATCAGGAAATCTTCCCTGTATCTACCCTTTCGAGTCCTGTCAAAATTTTATAAGTCTCTAGGAGATCCTCGCTCATTTGTCTAAACACTAGCAAAAACAATCCTAACCTAGTCAATCTCTCCTCAGTCCTACCATCCCCTGAATCAGTCTGATAAACCTTACTCCATCCCTGCTCCTCTACTCAAAACCTCTCGCAATAAAGGCCATTTGCCTTCTTTACTGCCTGCTGCACTTCCAAGCTCACCTTCAGCGACTGGTGCACAAGGACACCCAGGTTCTGCTGCATACTCCCCTCTCCCAATTTACAGCAATTCAGGTAGTAATCTGCCTTCTTGTTTTTGCTTCCAAACTGAATAACCACACAGTTATCCAAATTATACTATATCTGCCATCGATTATCCCACTCACCCAACCTGTCCAGATCATTCTGAAGGACCTCTGCATCCTCATCACAGTTCACCGTCCCACCCGACTTGGTATCTTCTGTAAACTTTGAGATGTTACCTTATTATGTTTAATGTCTCAGAGATATGCAAGGTAACACTCTTTGTATACCCAGAGTTTTATTTAATGCTTTACAATGTCTGCTCTCTTTACATTTACAGCATCTAGCCTCAGTTTGGTTCCTTTCCTCTTCACTAGAAATGAGCTGCTCGAAAACTCGCTGGCCTGATACCCCTTATCCTTAAACTATAACCTCTAGTTCTGGACTCTCCCTACCATTCTTTCTAAATCTACCCTGTTAGAATTTTATGTTTCTATAAGATCCCCTCTCACTCTTCTAACCTCCAGTGAATATAATCCTAATTGATTTAGTCTCTGTTCATATAGATGGAGCTGCCATCCCAGGAATCAGCCTGGTAAACCTTTGCTGCACTCCCTCGGTAGGAAGGACATCCTTCCTCAGATAAGGAAAATAATACAACACACAATACTCCAAGTGTGGCCTCAACAAATTCCCATACAATTATCATAAAACAACTTCAATGGAGATATCCATACCATTCTGTGTTAGTTGAGTGCATTGGCCATGCTAAATTCTTCTTCAGTGTATCCAAAACAGGTGCCAGAGTGCGGTAATAGGGGGATTTCCACAGTGACTTCATTACAGTATTAATGTAAGCTTACTTGTGACACTAATAAATAAAGTTTAAAGAGGGTGCTTTATGCATCAATTTGGGGCTTTCTTAGCTGTTTGCTGTCTTTGCTCTGATAATGACACAGATCACAGCTGGCTGAAGGAAATTTTTCATTTTTGTACTCACTGAGAGATTTGCTTTGCTGTTAGAGAAATACTGCAGAAACATTATAACTGGTGTGTGCTGATAGTCTGCTGTTCATTAACATTAAGTGAACCCTTTGCTGAAATCACATATTCAATTCCTGCCTATTTCATAGTTTTGTTTTGGAATAACTATTGGATTCTTACTTTCAAGAAAATATTACCGTGGGATTTGAAGAGGCAGTGACAAAATGGGCGGGATATTCAGGCCACCCTTGTCCCAAAACCGGAAGATCCCACCTGAGGTCAACAGACCTTTCCATGGTGCACCCCTTCCCCGCTCCGATTCCCGCGGCAGGCAGGAAAATTCATCCCAATGCGTGAGTTTCCTCTGGATGCACCGGTTTCCTCCCACAGCCCAAAGACATGCTGATTAGATGGATCGGTCATGTTAAATTCTCCCTCAGTGCACCCAAACAGACACCAGAGTGTGGCAACTAGGGGACTTTCGCAGTTACTTAATTGCAGCGTTAAGGTACGCCTACTTGTGATGCTAATAAATAAACTTCAAACTTCAGGGAATGGGAAGAGGGCACGATAATGCATGCAAACCTCGGCGTACCGGAGGCAAGATTCACTCCTCATTCCCTTTGTGTTAGTCAATGGGACCACATCTCGAGAGTTGGAATCAGACCCACGCCACAGACAATTGATGGCAGAATCTCTTTTTCTTTTGAGTTGTATGGGAAGTCATTAAGATTTGAGATTGGATTTTGAAGGTGGCAGACAGGCACATTAGAAGCAATTACGGCTGAAAGTGGGACGCATGGAGTTTCTCATGTGACACCGTGGAAATGGATGTCAGCGACAGTTTGCGTGACAACCGCGGAAAATCATTTTCTCTGGCAAATCACTTCCACAAAAATAATGATAAATCTGAAGTAGTTCCCGTGTAATTTTGCTTCAGACTCCAAGAGGAAAGAAGCCACAAAAAAAAGATTAGCAGCGTATCTAAAATGTCACGCTGAAGATAGTTAAAGGTTTCAGACACCTACACAAAGGACCGAAGAATGAGAGTCTGCCCAGACCTCTCTCAATTTACTTTATCTGATCTGACTTTAATAGAATTATGGAGGAGATTCAAAAGTGCCTGGTCCCAGTGTTAAGTCAACTTAAAAGCTCACTGCCTCTATGACACTGGACAGGAGTGGATTATATATATATTTTTTGGAAATCGGTATTTGGGCCCAGCTAATAGACTGAAGCTTCGATTGGCATCCAAACCTGGCAGGTGGAGTGAAAGTCTCAGTGATGGAAAGAGAAAGCTCATAGAATTATAGAATCACTACAGTTCAGAAAAGGCATTTGGCCCATCGAGTCTGTACCAATAACGATCCCACACAGGCCTTATCCCCTGGATTCCATATATTTCCCTGCTAATCCCCCTGACACTAAGGGACAATTTAGCATGGCCAATCAACATGACCTGCTTATCTTTGGAATGTGGGAGGAAACCGGCGCACCCGGAGGAAACCCATATGCAGGCATGGGGAGAATGTGCAAACTCCACACAGATAGTGACCCGAGGCTAGAATTGAACCCGAGTTCGTAGCACTGTGGGCAGCAATGCTAACCACTGTGCCACCCTGCAACCCCAAGATGGGTGAAACATTTCAGAAATGCGATAAAAACATGACAATTCTGTATAGTCATAGAATCATAAAATCTACAGTGCAGAAGGAGGCCATTTGGCCCATTGAGCCTACACCGACACCCTGGACCTATCCCTATAACCTCATATATTTGCCCTCCTAGTCTCCCTGACACTAAGGGGCAATTAAGCATGGCCAGTCAAATAAGCATGGCCAAACCTAACCAGCACGTTTTTGGAGTGTGGGAGGAAGCGGGAGAACCCAGAGGAAACCCATACAGTCACGGCAAGAATGTGCAGAGTCCAATTGCTGAAATAAAAGATGTGTCAAAGTTTTTCATCTTGCACTCATCAGGACACTTGGCATGAATACTGATATGAGGGGAATATGACAATTTATACTATCTGACAAGGAAGTGCTGATTAGTTGGCCAGCAGACTGATTGGTGGAGACGTTGCCATAGAGAATGCGCTAGGTGTCTGATGGTTCCCTGCCAAGCATTGTTTTAAATTTAAACCAGGTAGTTTGATTCTGATTGAACAAGGCATTGCCTTAAGGAACGAGTCGGCGAACGGCTGTCACTTGTCTTGTTTGTGTGCAATAGGTGCAATGTGTGTACCTGTCCTTTCAGTCTGCAAAGAACAGTGCCCTGTGTATGTTGCTTCCAGTACATGCAAATGGGGCACACTGTGAGCCTGACTGACAAACTTAAATTGATTATCAGTGTAATTTTTAGCATTCTGAGGATTATTCAGGAAATGTTGCCCGATCGCAGAATCACTTCTAATGTTGGACACTGTGTTTTGAGTTTAGCAAGTTCAGGCTGGTTTGGGTACAGTCTGTACCTTGCCCATTGTGAAGAGCAGTCGGGATATACTATTTGATACTGTGTGCCAGTCTATGAGACATACGGCCTACATACTGGGCACTGAAATTTACATTGCTCATTTGTGTAATAGGCAGAAGGTCTTTTTGACCAGAGGTCTCTGTATTCACGAAGGCTGGGTTGGTAATTAAACAGAGCAAATTCCATTGCGTCCTACTTGAAGACATCATTGGGACCACTGGACAGAGCAACACAAATTACAAGGAGAGGATTGTCCATTCAACCAGTGACGGGAATCGTGATGGGCTGGGGAACGAAATTTGTCATGGTGACAAAGGGCCAGGGGTGATTTTGCACCTGTGTTCGCACAGCCATGGCAGGGAGTAGTGCCAAGGGAAGCAGTGCCAAAGGACCATTGACAAGGGGAGCAATGCCAAGGGGATAGTGCTGGGGATAGTGCCAAGGCACTTCTTTGGGAGTTCTATGGAGGTGTGGGGAAATTCTATTGTGGGGGGAAAGTGCCCCATTGTTTGTGTGTGGGGGGGTTGAGTTTCCCTGTATAGTGGGGGGAGTGGGGATTCAGTGCCCCTTATAAAGACAGCCCCCGATCTTTGTGAAGGCAGCATTGCCAACCCAATGAGACTCTGCCCTATCAGCAAATATCACATCCCCAGATTTTCAGTGCACAGGGTGCTGGGGTAGCTGGAGAGAAAACTCAGCACAGTGTACTCACTTCGGCCTGCAATCTGTGTAGAAAATTCCATTCTCTCTTTCCCAGAGGCCGGGCATTCATCGGGAATTTTGTTCCCTGACTTTGACAGTGGGTTAAGGCAGCTTCAATTTCCTGCGAATCCACCTCTGGAACCACATATCCATTTATTTACATATCGCAAATGTTCATTCAGAGGCCAATTGACCAGAATTCCACTCCCCCTCCAAACTAAGGGCCCACCGATGGATAAGTAGGGCAGTCTGTATCCTTACTGTCTGCGCACAGTGTTTACCTGGAGACCTTCGCTCTATCTCGGGTTATGTAGCTTTTGCGAGAGGAGCTGTCAGATTTCCTACATCCCAAGCTGTTTCCCAGCTGTAGAGGGGACGCAGGTTTATGGGGGAAAGGGTGGGGGGGGATGGCTGCAGGGGGAGAGTGTTTTAGAGTAGGATTAGTAGTGTCAATGGTGGGGTCCTGGGGCCTGGTGAAGGGTAAACTCAGGGTGCGGGTGGTAGCAGAGATAAAACACAGCTGAAAGCGAAGCGGCAGTGTAATAAAGATTTACAGCATGAAATTGGCCCAAATTATCCATGCCAGCCAGTTTTTACCACTAAGCTAGCCCCAATTGCCTGTGTTTATCCCATATCCCTCTATACCCACCTTACCCATGTAACTGTTTAAATGCTTATTAAAAGACCAAATTATACACGCCTCTACTATTGCCTCTGGCAGCTTGTTCCAGGCACACACAATTCTGTGTGAAAAAAATTGCCACTTTGGATATTTTTTTTATCTCTCCCCTCTCACCTTAAACCTACACCCTCTAGTTTTAAATTCCCATACCTTTAGGAAAAGATACTGACTATCTAGCTGATCTATGCCCCTCATTATTTTATAGACCTCTATAAGATCACCCCTAAGTCTCCTACACTCCAGAAAAAAAAGTCATCAGGAACAGCACTCCGAAAGCTCATGATTCCAAATAACCTGTTGGACTTTAACCTGGTGTTGTGAGACTTCTTACTATACCCACCCCCTTCCAACGCCAACATCTCCACATCGTGGACAGTTAACAGATTAGCCCTAGTAAGAACAACTGTCTCATTCTGTTTGCTCCTACCTTTAGGGCCCCAAAGCCTAAAGGAAAATCCTTCCCATAATTTCCATTCATTCAAGGCTTGAGGACTTGGGAGGCCGAGCTACAGCACCACCATTGGCTGGAGGATATAGTTACAGCGTGACAAGTCTGCAAGGGCAATCTCCCTGATGAAGGTTGACAGGGCAAGCGTGGCTGGGCTTTAGATTCCGAATGTATTTTGCTCTGGCTTTTCTTGATTAGTTACTTTCTGTCATTCTCGTATGAAAAATCCATCCAAGTTGCATTTCAGCAATCTCATTACCCGACTGAAAATCTTTAAGTGATGGCAGGTACACAGACACACGCTACCTGGTGAGAATCGAATGAGTGGCTCTGTAAATGGCCTTAGCTCATTTATACCATCCGGAAAGTGGCAAAAAAAAAATCACTGGCTCTGTGGAATTAAACTGAAAACACAACGGAAAAATCAATCAGCTAATTCAGCTGAAGAGAGGCGTCTTGTTAATTAAAACAGTTTCTATTGAACAACTCTCAGTATGAACGTTGTCATTTCAGTCAGAGGCACTGCGACTCCCAATGTTCACGAGGGTGGTTATAAGTAGAGTCCATCCCTAGAACAAGGCGACTAAGAGTCAAAAACCTCAAGAGAGTTTGTGTGTGTGTGTGTGTGTGTGTGTATGAACATGTATGTGTGGGCGTGCGTTTAAGAGTGTGTCTGTGTGGGCATGTGTGTGTGTGTGGGTATGTGTGTGTGGGTATGTGTGTGTGTATGTGTGTGTTTGTGTGTGAATGTGTGTGGGCATGTGTGTGTGTGGCATATGTGTGTGTGGGTATGTGTGTGTGGGCATGTGTGTGTGCGTATGTGTGTGTAGGCATGTGTGTGTATATGTGTATATGGACGTGTGTGTGTGTGGGTATGTGTGTATGTATGTGTATATGGATGTGTGTGTGTGTGTGGGTATGTGTGTGTGTATGTGTGCGTGGGCACGTGCGTATGTGAGTATGTGTGTGTATGTGTGTGGGCATGTGTGTGTGCGTATGTGTGTGTAGGCATGTGTGTGTATATGTGTATATGGACGTGTGTGTGTGTGGGTATGTGTGTATGTATGTGTATATGGATGTGTGTGTGTGTGTGGGTATGTGTGTGTGTATGTGTGCGTGGGCACGTGCGTATGTGAGTATGTGTGTGTGTATGTGTGTGTGTATGTGTGCGTGGGCACGTGCGTATGTGAGTATGTGTGTGTATGTGTGTGGGCATGTGTGTGTGGGTATGAGTGTGCGTCGGCAAATGTGTGAGACTGTATGTGTGTGGGGGCATTGTGTGTGTGGGCATGTGTGTGGGTGTGTGTATTTGCATGTATATATACGAGCATGTGTGTGAGGGCATATGTGTGAGTGTGTGTGTATGTGAGCATGTATGTGTGAACATGTGTATGCGTGTGGGCATGTGTGTGTGTGAGCATGTGTGTGTGTGAGCATGCATGGAAGAACATGTGTGTGTGTGTGTGTGTGTGTGAACATGTGCGTGTGTGTGTGAGCATGTTTGTGAGAAAAAAACATGTGTCTGAATCCCTGCAGGAAGAGTGTGGCTCCAAAGGCCAGCTGGATCTGCACCCTTCAGTTCAGAATGCAAGCTCCTGAAGCTTTCCAATGCATCAAAATTCCTAACCCCTTGCCCCCCACTCCCGTGTCAGCCTCTACCCCTCAGGTTGCCCATGCCACCCCATGTCACTTTATATCACCACATGTCCTCCTTGCACCTTCAGATCATCCATACTGTCCCATATCACCTCCATGACCCTTCCACTGTCACTCACCCAGTCCTACAGCCCTCCAATTCCTTGCATATCAAAGGAAAAGGTTTCACAATTCTTGAGAAAGATAAATCTCTCATCGCGCAATAAAGGTCTCCATAAAACAGACCATCGCTGTATTTGAACTGTTTGTCTGAAAACAGGAAGCGACACAGAGGTTAGCCTCACAGCACCAGGGACCCAAGTTCAATCACTGTGTGGAGTTTGAATGTTCTCCTCGTGTCTGCGTGGGTTTCCACTGGGTGCTCCGGTTTCTTCTCGCAGTGCAAAGATGTGCGGGTTAGGTTGATTGGCCATGGTAAATTGTCAAGGGAATTAGCAGGTTAAATATGCGGGGTCGTGGGAAGAGATCCTGGGTGGGATTGTGTTTGGTACAAACTCGATGGGCCTCCTTCTATACTATAGGGGTTCTGTGATTCTATAAAAGACTGGTTATACTCGTTCAGTGAGTCTGCGACAGGCTGTTCCTCGGCCTTTGAGTGTTGGCTGATGTTTCAGAATCTGCAGGCTCCGACCTCGCCCATACCTGGGATTCTCCAGTGCCGCCGCAGTGAATGGAGTTTTGGCTAAGGGGCAGGACAGAAGGGGTTTGAGAATCCCATCCCATGTTTGTCTCTGGTTGTTGATTGCATGCTAACCTGAGGCAGCATAGGCTGAAGGTGATGTGATGTTTACCATTACCCACTTTAATCAGTCAATATTGGCTGCAAAGTAGTTGGAAATAATAAAAATGTACTCCTAAAAATACACCTAACTCATTCATGTTTTAAGAGATAGGAAGGGGACAGGCTTTAGTCTGATTTGTTTTTCAGTGCAATTAAGGATGATCATTTATTTTTACTCCATTTCTCAGAATTGTCAAAACAAAGAACAACACAGCACAGGAAACAGGCCCTTCAGCCCTACAAGCCCGTGCCACCCACTTTAACATTCAGTAAGTGCCTCATTCCAATCCTTCTTCTACCCACAAGGTATCTGTCCTCATATATCTTGACCTCCTCGAAAATCCATCTCAGTCTTGAAGATATTCATCGACTGAGTGCGCGCAGCTCCCGGGAGCAGAGAATTCCAAAGGTCCACAATCGGCAAATTGAAGAAATGACTCCCCCTCCTAGCCCTATCCTGAAATGTTGCCACCTCATTGTGAACCTCGCCAGCCAGGGGAAATGATCCATCAGCATTTACCCTTCAATTTTATACATTCAAATCAAATGACTATTGTGTTAAAGTACAAAACACACAGATTTGAGTTCATTTATTAGTTTTTAAAGTTTATTTATTAGTGACAAGTCGACTTGCATTAATACTGCAATGAAGTTACTTGGGAAGATGGGCCGAATGGCCTCCTTCTGCATTGTAGGGATTCTATGATTCCATGAGTTTGAGATACTAAAGGGCAATTTAGCATGGCCAATCCACCTAGCCTGTACACCTTTGGAGTGTGGGAGGAAAGCAGATCACCCGGAGAAAATCTACACAGATACGGGGAGAACATTCACTTAGCGAGTGGTATGGAGGGCCTTTTAAGAGACTTTTAGATAAATACGTGGAACTTAGTAAGATAGAGGGTTAGTAAGCCTAGTAATCTCTAAGGTAGGGACATGTTCAGCACAACTTTGTGGGTCGAAGGGCCTGTATTGTGCTGTAGTTTTTCTATGTTTCTATGTTACCATGCAAACTCTACACAAACAGTGATCCGAGGCCGGAATTGAAGCTGGAATTTAACTTCCTAGATCTTGTTTGGTGAATTGTGAAGATTAATTGCAATCGGAGGGATGAATCTGCACTCAATCCGTACAGTTTGGACTTTGGCCGGGACATTACAGATTCACCATGGGGGGCCCACTGCGGGGATGAGGCAGGCCAGTCAACAGCCCATTGATTTTCGACGGGGCTGGAATATCCAGTCCGTGGGCGCTTATGGAAAATCCCAGCCATTGAATTGGCAGATCAGTGAGAAATGTGTGACTGTTCTGCATTTTCTCATGAATCCATTGCCTGACAGGAAAAGAAACGTTTGATTTATGACCAGAGGGCATTAAAATATAGAAATGGATTCAGAATCTACTCCCTTGACTGAGTTATAGATATTGCCAAATTTATCTTCCCCCCTTGCTCTGAATTCTGAGAGCCAATAATCAAGTGAGACACTTATTATTTTCTAACTTAAAAGAATTTAATTTGACACACAGGCACAACAGTTCTTGCCAGAGAGAAAATACCTTCTCAAATATCATTTTCCAGTGAGTACACAAGTCAAAAGATAAATCATATCCCTTTTTCTTGGAAGTAAATGTTCTGTTTCCTCCCTGCCTTGTCTCAGTGTTGTTTTTTATCATTCATTCCAGGGACATGGGTATCGCTGCCTGGCCAACATTTATTGACCAGCCCTAGTTGTCCTTGAACTGAGTGGCTTATTAGACCACTGCTGTGGTTCTGGAGTCACGTGTAAGTCAGATCCAGTAAGGATGGCAGATTTCTTTCCCCAAAAGGACGTTACTGAACCAGATGCGTTTTCTGACAATCGACAATGGTTTCATGGTCATCAGTAGATTCTTAATTCCAGGTATTGGTATTAAATTTAAATTTCACCATCTGCCATTGTAGGATTCGAACCCAGATCCCCAGAACATTAAGTGAGTTTCTGGATTAATTGTCTATCGATAATACCAGTAGGCCATTATCTCCCCCTTACATAATGATTCCTGTACAACAGTTAGGTAAGTAATAATGTTTAGAATCTTAGAACACCACAGTGTAGAAGGAGACCATTTGGCCCATTGAGTCTGCACTGACCACAATCCCACTCAGGCCCTATCCCCGTAACTCCATGCTTTACCCTAGCTAGTCCCCCTGACACTAAGGGACAATTTACCATGGCCAATCCACCTAACCCACACATCTTTGTGTGCTCTGTGACACACGGAGAATGTGTAGACTCCACACAGATAGTGACCCAATCCAGGAAGTGATCCCAGGTCCCTGGCACTAACCACTATGCTGCCCATTATTTACATACAACTATAATACAGAGGCTTACAGTCTCATGGCTACCAGTCATTCCAAGGTTGGACTGATACGGAAGCACACACTTGCTAGGGTGAACCTTCCCCCCTGCCCTGAACTCTAATTGATTACCCAAAAAAAGTTAATTTATTAGTCACAAATAGGCTTAGTATAACACTGCAATTAAATTATTGCGAAAATCCCCTAGTCGCCACACTCCGGCGCCTGTTCAGGCACACTGAGGGAGAATTTAGCACAGCCAATCAGCACATCATTCAGACTGTGGGAGGAAAGCAGAGCACCAGGAAGAAACCCATGCAGACATGGGGAGAACGTGCAAACTCCACACAGACAGTGACCCAATCCAGGAATCAAACCCGTGTCCCTGATGCTGTGAGGCAGCAGCACTATCCACTGTGCTGGTTAGTTGCATTGGCCATGCTAAATTCTCCCTCAGTGAGACCCAGTTCATCTCATTAAGAGGATAAACACCACAAGGAGTCTTCTACAATGGGTTGTGTTTTTCTTTCCAAATCTGCTGCCAACTTTCAGGCCAAACAAGGTTGGCATGGTGGCACGGAAGCCCCGAGCAAGTGTGGGCTTCCGTATCAATCCAACCTTGGACTGACTGGTGGCCATGAGACTGTAAGCCTCTGTATTATAATTGTATGTAAATAATGGGCAGCATAGTGGTTAGTGCCAGGGACCTGGGATCACTTCCTGGATTGGGTAACTATCTGTGAGGGGTCTACACATTCTCCGCGTGTCACAGAGCACACAAAGATGTGTGGGTTAGGTGGATTGGCCATGGTAAACAGTGCTGTGAGCACTGTTGGCTCACAGCATCAGGGTCTGGGTTCGATTCCAGCCTTGGGTGACATGCACATTCTCCCTGTGTCTGCGTGGGTTTCCTCTGGGTGCTCCAGTTTCCTCCCACACTCCAGAGGTGTGGTGGTTGGGTTGATTGGCCATGTTAAATTTGATCATTAGGGCAGAACTTGCCAATCCAACCCGCCACAGGAATCGCAGCAGGAGGGGGCACACTATGCAATGGGCCATTGACCTCAGTGGGAATTTCCTGCCTGGGGCTGAGCGTGGCTGGAAAATCCTCGTGTCGAGGATGAAGAACTCCTTATAAATTTTCAGGCCTCGTTTTTCATCTCCGTAACTGGCAGCATTGTTTCCTTTTATCAGTCACTCGGGTCTTGTATTTGACTGTGGTCAGTCTGATTGGCACAGATAGTACACGGCTGGTATTACAGCAAAAACAGAAATCCCATCATCCCTTTCCTGATACGTCAGTGACCTAATTTACTGCCATGTTGATTCCGCCACATGGTGCCCTTTCACCAAATGAGCGGCGGTTTCAATTCTGTTCTCTTAGTCTTCTTGACAAACGAGAATTTCCTCACCGGAATTCCAAATTTCCTGGGTGTGAAGAGACCATTGCCTCAAGTGCAGCCCATCGCATCGCAACTAATGAAACACAAATTTAGGGCCAATTTTAAGAGTTCCTTCAAGCAAGCGGCCTTCTGTGTCGAGTTAACACCTGGATCTTGTCATCAGGAAGGACTGGTAAAAGGGCCAAACATCTTTTATGAGGGAGTGATTTAAAATAAGAAGAATTTGGCAGCGAATCTGTTTATTTCAACAATGGCAACTTGGTGGTAATCAAAGAACAAAGTATAGCGCAGTGACAGGCCCTTCAGCCCTTCAAGCCTGTGCTGATCATGGTGTCCTAACCATACAAAGAAAAAAAAATTCTGGCCTTACTCAGTCCATATCTCTCCATTCCCTCCTTATTCATGTACCCATCCAGATGCCTCTTAAATACTATTAATTTCCCTGTTTCCACCACCTCCATGCATTTCAGGCACCCACCACTCCTTGTATAAAAACTTGCCCCACACAAGTGCCTCAAACTTTCCCTCTTTCACCTCTCTCCCCTTTCCGCCCTCTATCACCCTGTCCATGCCTCTCATAATTTTGTAGACCTCTATTATGTCTCTCTTCATCCTCCATCTTTCCAGTCTATTCAACCTCTCAAAGCCAACACCCCCAAGCAACAAGCTGCTGAACCTTCTTTGCAATCTCCCCACAGTCCTTCCGGTAGACCAGAACCGCACACAATGCTCCAAATGCTGCCTAACCAAGGTTTTATACAACTGCAACATGATTTGCCAAGTCTTGTACTCAATGCCCTGGCTGATGAAGACAAGCACACTATATGTCTTCTTAATCACTTTGGCCACGTGTGTTGCCTTTTTAGGGAACTGTGGATCTGCACTTCCAGATCTCTCTGTATGTCAAACAAACATTCTGTTCCTCATTATAGCAAATTCTTCATATGACATTCATGACAAAACACTGAACAACAATACTTCAATCCCTATACATATCAGGCTATTGCGCTGTCCTTTTCTGTTGCTATTTTGATAAATGTCATTTAAGTTACTGACATTTTTCTATTGATCTTCTAACAGTAAGCGTAAGAAGCAAGCTAAGGAGCCTTTGTCTTGTTCACATAGAGCAGAAAAAAAAAATGAAAGCTCAGGAAGAGGTCATTCAGCCCATCTTGTCTGTGCCAGCCCAAGATCTCCCTTTCTAATCCCACCTTCCTGCACCCAATCCATAGCCTTGTACCTTACAGCATTTGACGTGCAGATCAAGTACTTTTTAAAAGATCTTAGGGTCTCTGTTTCTATCACCAACTCTGAATTCCAGGCACCCACTACATGGCACCGCTACCTCATAGTGCCAAGGATTTGAGTTCAATTCCTGACTTGGATCACTGCCTGTGTGGAGTCTGCACATCCTCCCAGTGTCTGCATGGGTTTCCTTCGGGTATTCTGGTTTCCTCCCACAGTCTGAAAGACATGCTGGTTAGGTGCATTGGCCATGCTGTTCTTCCTCAATGTACCCGAACAGGCGCCAGGGTGTGATGCCTAGAGGGCTTTCACAGCAACTTCACTGCAGCGTTAATGTAAGCCTACTCGTGAAACTAATAAATTTTAAACTTAAAAACTTTAAAAGATGCCACGGCCTGTTTCCAAACAAAAGAAGTTCTTAGTACACATTTTGGAGCCAGCGTTTCATTATATGAATATTGGAATGTAGGCTATATGTAGTAAGGGTTGAACATGATGGGGTCCTGGAGGCTCCTGACCCTCTCCACTGGCTTTAACTGATTAGCCTAATCAAACAATGCAACCGGGTTCCTGATCCATTCATTGGCCATTTATCAAGGAACTTTTGGGATATAAGAATGCTAATAGAAAGAGCTTGTGTTTAGTAAAAAAAAGAGATCAAAACTCACAGAAGAAGAGACAACAGGCGGGATTTTACAACCTCGCTCGACCCAAGACCAGAAAATCCTACCCAAGGTCAACTGACCTCCCCATTCTACTGCCCCTCACTTGCTCCTATTCCCGGGATGGTCGAGTTCTGGCGAACAGAGAAGGACGATATCCTTGCGGCCAAATCCTAGCCAGGTTTCACACACAAGTGGAAATTAAGATTAAGTTAAGGAACAGACAGTGGTTTAAGCATTACAAGTGTTTACAATTGTCGGCAAAACAAAGAAGATCGTGTTTAAATATTCAAAGTTGACTTAGTTGCCGGGCGGGAGGGATATTAGGCTTTGTCCAAAGCGGTCCAATAGGCCAGCAATCACAAGGTGTGGGAGGTGGGAAGGTCAGTCATTGGGAGGCTGGCAATGGGAGGGCCACTACACGTGTCAATCTCTGTTCTAACAAATCAATGCATGCACAACGGTTTGCTCAGTGCTATGGTGTTAGCCCTCTCTGGTGGAAATAGGCCCCATCCATCACTTAACAGTGTGAATCATGCCAAGAAACTCTGCATGCTCAGAGCGTTGGAATTCACTCTGATAATTGGGGCGGCGCAGTAGCACAGCGTTTTGCACAGCTGCTTCACAGTCCAGGGGCCTGGGTTCGATTCCCGGCTTGGGTCACTGTCTGTGTAAAATTTGCATATTCTCCTCGTGTCTGTGTGGGTTTCCTCCTGTTTACTCCACAATCCAAAGATGTGTAGGTTACGTTGATTGACTGTGCTTACATTGCCCCTTAGTGTCCTGAGTTATGTGCGTTAGAGGGATTAGTGGATAAAATATGTAGAGATATGGGGGTAGGGCCCGGGTGGGATTGTGGTTAGTGCAGACCCGATGGGTCTAGTGGCCTCTTTCTGTACTGAAAGGTTTCTCTGATTTCTAAGTATTCCCAAAAAATGGCCAGCAAATACACATGACCACCTGTTGGGCATTTTGTTTCTCTTTTTTGGGAGAACTCCGGTCAGTGCCTTCATCCGCTATTGGAGGTTAAAACACACAGGTTTGGACAACAAAATGATGAATCCCTGATTGGTTAAATGGTGCATGATCAATGTCTAATTGGTCTTTAGGGTGATGGCTGCCTTGCTGACATCGCTTCCCATTGACCCCTGACTGGTTCCCAAAGGATGTCAGTCACTCAGAGGGAACATCCTTCTCTTTATTGCTTTTCCATGCTATTTTATTAATTTTGTATCTTTTCAACGGAGATAATAAGGTAATTTGTGTGTCCACTGACTTGTATTAAGGGGATGTGTGGTGTCTCTTCCAAATGATTGAAGTTTGGCAGGCTTATCACTCTAACTGATTCTCCTGTAGGTTGTTATATGAAACTTCTCAGTAATGCCTGAGGCAATTTACTTAAAAAAACAAATAACTCAAAGTACCAGAGTTAATACAAGCTTAAACTAATACAGAAATCACAAAATTACGGTAATATCTACAAAATCAATGCATGAAGACAATTAGTTGAGGCAACTATGTACATGTCATAGAATTATATGAATATATCACAGGTTCATAAGGAATAAAAGTCATAAAAGCTCCATAGTTACAACAATTTTATAGATACTGCTAATAAAAACCACTCTAATGCGCACTGCCCATTGTACTCTTTAAAGGTAAATGACTATTTCTCTTCAAGGTATTTTAAGTTTAAAAGTAAGCTCATCCAATTTAAGGTACAGAATTTTTTTCAACGTTTGCTTTCATAATTAAATGACAAGAAACTTCTCATGTAACCTCCATAAATTGTAAGAGTGATTCTCCTTTACAACACAATAAAAAACAACCCTACTTTGGCCGAAGACAATAAGGCACACATCACTCGTCAAGAACGCACTTAAAAACACTCACGTAGAAGGATGCTGTATTGAGTTCATTGATTCATACACTTTGATTCCTTGATAATTGAACAGGACTAAACTAAAACTGTTAACATTAGTAAACAAGGATTTTCCCATGCTGTGACTCATGACCAGAGTTGCACAGTGGTTAGCACTGCTGCTTCACAGTGCCAGGGATCCAAGGTTCGATTCCTGACTTGTCTGGGTGGAGTCTGCACATTCACCCTGAATCTTTGTGTGTTTCCTTTGGGTGCTTTGGTTTCTTCCCACAGACCGGTAGGTTAGGTGACACTAAATTGTCCTTTGGTGTCCCAAGATGCGGAGGTTAGGGGTAGATATGTGGGGTTAGAAGGAAAGAGGGCAAAAATTACAATTTTCAGCCTCTTGCTAAAAGTGAATGAACTGTGCAGAAATGATTATCGGCTTAGTACGTGACCCACATTTCAATCAAAGGGCCTGGGTTTATCACGTGTCCAGATTCCTTCTCTGCTTTTTGGGTGCTGTCTAATTTAGCCCCCAGCCTATCATTCTGTGATTTGCTGAAGTGAGGTTTACTATTCAGGCGAGAAGGAAACAGTTCCACACTGATGTTGAACTTGCATCATTAATACTTTCCATCCATAATGAGTGTCAATGTTGGCTAATAGCTGAGTGAATAGAGACATGCTTGAGGCTTTTGCCTTAGGCATCAGTATCTGCAATGACATTATTATAATGATTCTAATGATATGCAACTTAATTTTTGAATGCGGTAATTTGACATAATTTGGGTGCTTATCTTTCTTTTCTGGAGTCTACTGTGCAAAAGGAGGCCATTTGGCCCATCGGGTCTGCACTGACAACAATCCCACCGATGTTTTATATCCGTATAATCCCATATATATACTCCGCTACTCCCACTAACCTATGCATCCTGGGGTTCTAAGAGGCAATTTATCATGGCACCTAACATGCACATTTTTGAACTGTTGGAGGACACTGGAGCACCCAGAGGAAACCCATGCAGACACGCGGAGAATGTGCAAGCTTCACACAGTTAACCAAGCCAAGAATTGAAACTGGGTCTCTGGCGCTGTGAGGCAGCAATCCTCCCCATCCCCCATTAACCCAGCTATCGCTTCCTCTCCGTCTCCCCATCCCCCACTGACCTGAGTATCACTGCCTTCCCCACTCCTCACCCCCCATTGACCCAAATATCACTGCCCTCCACCACTCCCCACCCCCCACTGAACAGAATATCACTGCCCTCCCCGCCTCCCCACCCCACTGACCTGAATATCACTGCCCTCCCCACCTCCCCATCCCCACTGACCCGAATATCACTGCCCTCCCCACCTCCCCATCCCCCACTGACCCGAATATCACTGCCCTCCCCCTCCCCATCCCCCACTGACCCAAATATCACTGCACTCCCCCCCTCTCCATCCCCCACTGACCTGAGTATCACTGCCCTCCCCACCTCCCCATCCCCCACTGACCCGAATATCACTGCCCCCCCCCCTCCCCATCCCCCCTGACCCGAATATCACTGCCCTTCCCGTCTCCCCCTCCCCCACTGACCCGAATATCACTGCCCTTCCCGTCTCCCCCTCCCCCACTGACCCGAATATCACTGCCCTCCCCTCCCATCCCCCACTGACCCGAATATCACTGCCCTCCCCCTCTCCTCCCCCACTGACCCGAATATCACTGTCCTCCCCGCCTCCCCATCCCCCACTGACCCGAATATGACTGCCCTCCCCCTCCTCCTCCCCCACTGACCCAAATATCACTGCCCGCCCCATCTCCCCATCCCCTGACCCAAATATCACTGCCCTCCCCGCCTCCCCATCCCCACTGACTCGAATATCACTGCCCTCCCCGTCTCTCCATCCCCCACTGACCTGAATATCACTGCCGTCCCCGTCTCCCCATCCCCCACTGACCAAATATCACTGCCCTCCCCGTCTCCCCATCCCCCACTGACCCGAATATCACTGCCCTCCCCCCCTCCCCATCCCCCACTCACCCGAATATTGCTGCCCTCCCCATCTGCCCATCCCCCACTGACCCGAATATCGCTGCCCTCCCCATCTGCCCATCCCCCACTGACCCGAATATCACTGCCCTCCCCATCTCCCCATCACCCACTGACCCGAATATCACTGCCCTCCCCATCTCCCCATCCCTCACTGTGCAGCAAGCATCTTATGGGAGGCAGTTGCATCTACAGTGAATGCCAGATCACTGACCCCTCAGTCTGAGACCAGTGCCACAAGATAATGAACAACCTTCTTTGGGCAGCAAGGGTGAGTGTGCGTCCCATTCTGAAACCTGTACTTGTGCTTACAAAATCAAACCATCACCACAAAGGCAAGCCATCAACTGACCCCTCCTCCCACCCCCACCTCACCCCCAATGTTTCCTCCAACCAATTTGGCACCCTTCCAATCAGCACCTCCCCAGTGGGGACACATTTCCCCGAAATGGCCAACACAAGCTCCCCAACTCTGACACACAGTGCACCCCTCGCCCTTCCGTACATCATTGCTCAATCCCTCCTTGTGTCCCCACAGGTGAAAACCTCACACAACCAGCGTGAGAAGGAGAAAACTGGCTGGGATCTTTCTGAACTGTGGATGCAGATTGGCTCTGAGTAGTGTGCCCTGGAGCTGACTGGAGGGTGGGGTGCATGGGAAGGGTCACATCTCAAATTATTACCGACAGCCAGGTCGGTGTCCGGCTTGCAAGCGAGTGCCAACTGAAGCCTCTTCCTAATGTCTGCTTAGAAGTAAGTGCTTTGCTGCATGACCTGTTTTTTCCCTCCCTTCCCCTAATGTATGTTCTTTCTTACAGCGCTGCACCTAATGAACCAGACCCTTCTGGTGTCTCCCCCTCCCCATCCCCCTCTCCCCCGTCCCCCCTCCTACTTCCCCTCCCCATCCCTTCCCCCTCTCCTTCCCCTCCCCCTCCTCTCCCTCCTCCCTCCTTCCTCCCCCGCCCTCCCCCACTGCCCTCCCGCCACTATTCCTGAACCAACTCCCATGGACGTCTCGGTGAGTGATCCTGAAGATTCCCCCGAGGACAGCACTAGTGAATCAGCGCAGGCATCAGCTGTGTAACAAACTAGCACAGACACCATCACCACAGTGGGTCACATTAGTGCTGAGACTTCAGGGTCACTACTTACTCGTGAGCATATCACGACTGCTGATGCACATTGGGTGGAGGTGGGCACATCCAAGGGCTCGAGCACACCAAGGTCTGCCGGAGGCCGGGATGCAGCTGTTCCCAAGCCAAATCTCAGACCTCAGGGTATGTTCATCCTGAAGCTGGTGGAAAAAGATCAAGAAACGCCGGGAGTTGTGGAGGGACTGTCAGCTGCGACTCCAAGACTCTTTAGAGGAGTCAAACAGAGTGCTGTTGCAGGAGCTGAGGCCGACACAAAGTGAGACCCAGGCCAACACTGCAAGGGTGGTGTCCACAGTGGAAGATCTGGCACAGAGATCTGGCCTCATGCGTAATAGGATCCAGGCCATACTGGAGACACAGCAGTGGCCCAGTGCATTGTATTGTCCCAGAAGAACCAGATGAGGGTTCTCTGGATGCTTGTGACAAAGATGTTGAGATTCCGGCGTTGGACTGGGGTAAACACAGTAAGAAGTCTGACAACACCAGGTTTAAATCCAACCAATTTATTTGATAATAAACTCACAAGCTTTCAACTCTATGGTCTTCGTCAGGTGAATGAGGTGTTTTGGTCTCCAACAGCACACATAACAGCATTGACTGTTTACAGATTACTGATTAGAATACAAATCTTTACACCTAACCTGCTATTGAAGACTTAAAGTGGCTAACAATGTGAGTGGAAGGAGCACTGAGCACAGGTTAAAGAGATGTGTATTGTCTCCGATACGCAATCTCTTTAATACACATCTCTTTAACCTGTGCTCAGTGCTTCTTCCACTCACATTGTTAGCCACTTTAAGTCTTCAATAGCAGGTTAGGTGTAAAGATTTGCATTCTAATCAGTAATTTGTAAACAGTCTGTGTTGTTATGTGTGCTGTTTGAGACCAGAACACCTCATTCACCTGACGAACAGCAGAGCCTCGAAAGCTTGTGAGTTTACTATCAAATAAATCGGTTGGATTTAAATCTGGTGTTGTCAGATTTCTTGCTTGTGACAAAGTCAGGGGGAGGGGTCACAGTGTCTAGCCGGTACCGCAACAGGGAGGCTGTGAGCTGGTTGGTGACGAGAACTCGTAAGACAGCACTTGGAGCAGTGCCATCCATCTTTTCTTCTTTTAGAGAAAAAGAGAGAGAGAGAGCTAATCAGGCCATCTAAAGAAGACAACAAACCAATCAGAGCCAATTGGAGCATTTGAGAAAGAGGGAGGTTCAACCAAGTGGGATTTTTGTAAGACAGGGCAAACCAACCTATCCTGTCCCTCCACACCACTGCTGTAGCTAAGAAAGCTCACCGATGTCTCTATTTCCTCAGAAGACTAAGGAAACTTGTTATGTCCACTACGATTCTCACCAATGTTTGCAAATGCATCACAGAAAGGGTGCGTTCTTTCCAGTTGTATCACAGCTTGGAATGGCTCCAGCTCTGATCAAGACTGCAAAAAACTACAAAGGGTTATGGATGTAGCCCAGTCCATCATGCAAACCAGCCTCCCATCCATTGACTCTGTCTATACTTCCCATTCGGCAAAGCATAATTAACAGACCCCACATACTCTCCCTTCTACTTTCTTCCACTGGGATAAAGATATGAGTCTGTAAACAAGGACCAACCAACTCAAGAACAGCTTCTTCCCTGCTGCTGTCAGATTTTTGAATGGTCCAGTCACACATTAAGCTGATCTTTCTACATCCTAGTTATGACTGTAAATCTACATTCTACTTTCCTTCTCCCCTATTTACTCAATGAACGGCATGCCTTGTTTGTATAGCGAGCAAAACAAAACAATACTTTTCCCTGTATACTAATACATGTGACAATAATAAATCAAATGAAACAGGGTGTCAGATAGATAGTTGGAGTAAACCATTGTGATGTAGTGTTTGACTATCATTACTACAATGAAAATTAACAATGGAACATCGACCCTGTCTCAGAGCTGGCTACCCACTTATTTCTGGTTCAATACTCGCTTCCCCACAATTAAACAGCTGAACATGTCCACAGATCAAGAACCACCAACTCAAATATTCCCAGATTTCTCACAAGGCTAATCCTGGAATTGGAGGAGATGTACTTTGGAAGTCTGAGTTAAATTGGAATGAATACATCGCCCCTTCAGTAGGCTGTATTGAATTTGAAACTTCTTGCTCCCTCTCAAGCATGCACATTCAAATTAACGTGGGCAAATAAAGATCACCAAAGCCTTTGGTCATTGGGAACGATTCCAACAGCAAAATAGTAAAAGCTGCAAAAAAGGAATCAAAATATTTGCTAATAAAGCTAATGAGACATGAGATTTATTCGATTGATTTCTGTAACACAAGCCGTGGATCTTTTGTCAAAGACTGCTTTAATTACTGATCATCTAATTCATCTTTCATGTCCAACAGAACAAGTTGAACAAAAGAGTTATTCATAATGTAAATCAATAGCAACAGTGGCTGGAATCAAGGGGACTCAATGGTGGAACTATAACCAGTGCCCTTCTAAATGATTCCATTCATCAGCGCAATCCAAACTGCTCGGAATCAATATGCCAATGGGAAGGGAATATATTTGGGATAATTTATACTGGGCGGTAGTAATTGACCATCTCGGAAAAATGGAATTGGGCAGCATGCAGTTTTAGTGAGACTTTGTGACTGAATTGTGTGGCTGCAGGACATGGGAAAGCTTGAGTGCTCTTCGTCAGGAACGTGTGAAAGCAACATTGTGAAATTTACCAGCTCAGAAGTTGTCTTGGCGAGTGATAGAAAATGATTCATATTTGCCTTGATCTTTTTTTATTTAAGCGATTCACAAAGATATTACAATTTTGAATTACAAACAAAACAATACAGTCTCCCAATATATTATAAGCCAACAGCCAATATGGCACAATATAGGTTATCAGCAACCATCTGGATCTCAGCACTTGGACCCTAGACTTACCGAGTATTGGGGCTATGCCTACTGGGTCCAAGCGCCAGGTATCACAAATAGTGCGTTCGAAACATTATAGACAAAACACATGATAGTTTCATAATAGCAAATATATAGAATCATAGAACCCTACAGTGCAGAAAGAGGCCCTTTGGTCCATCGCACCAAACATGTGCGATCCCATCCAGGCCCCTATCCCCATATCCCTATGTATCATACCCACTAATCCCTTTAACCTCTGCTACCCTGGACACTAAGGAGCAATTTTCTTTTAAACAACAACCTAATAGAAACATGATATCAGCCACTGGTATGTATTGTAGGTTATCCGTAATTTTCCAGACTTTTGCCATCTGGGGTTTTGACTTACTAAGCCAATGGAGCAGATTGATATTGACTTGCTGTTAACGCACCGTGCCTGATTCCGTTCCACTGCCACAAACAGGATGAAATATTGAGTCCCATGCAGAAGGGATGGCTCATCCAATATCACCCATTCTGCTCCAAAGGCTAAGAAAAAAGTACTCACCCAAAAATTCTACTACATATTAATTCCAATGATTGTATTTTGAGGAAGATTGAGTCTGAAGCTCACTTGTAACTTAGAACACATTTATTTCCGAGGTGTAAAGTCACGGGCTCTCCCAGTTCCTCCCAGGCACCCAGATTGAACTGGTTTATATTACAATCATCCCCTAATCCAACCTCTGCTGCCAAACCAATGATGTGAAGACGCCTGCATTGGACTGGGGTAAACACTGTAAGAAGTCTCACAACACCAGGTTAAAGTCCAACAGGTTTATTTGGTAGCAAAAGCTACGAGCTTTTGGAGCACTGCCTCTTTGTCAGGCCAAACCAATGCTCCAGTTCTGTTTTTTGCAATTGACCTCCGACCCCAACGTGGATGTTAACAGATCTTGTTGTGTGATTTGAAGAATTGCAGGGGATATCTCCCCATATCCTTGTCATTGGACTCACCTCTGGGTCTAGGAGGCTGCAACCTTACATCAGAGACTTGCGGCTGGCATATAATCTGGATCAGAAATGGGCAACGTAGGCTGGTGAGTGGGCCGGATGAGTGGCCCTCCTTTATCTCAGTGGGCCATAAGATTGAAATCGGGTTTGTTCTCTAACCATGACCTTGTGAATAAGACAGCGTCATAGAGTCATAGAGGTTTACAGATTCAGCCCAAACTAATCCCAATTGCCCTCATTTGGCCCCATATCCCTCTATATCCATGTAACTGTCTAAATGCTTTTTAAAAGACAAAATTGTACCCACCTCTACTACTACCTCTGGCAGCTTGTTCCAGACACTCACCATCCTCTGTGTGAAAAAATTGCCTTTCTGGACATTTTTGTATCTCTCCTCTCTCACCTTAAACCTGTGCCCCCTAGTTTTAGACTTCCCTATCTTTGGGAAAAGATATTGTCTATCTAGCTGATCTATGCCCCTCATTATCTTGTAGACCTCTATAAAATCATCCCTCAGCTTCCAAAACTCCAGAGAAAAAAGTCCCAGTCTATCCAGCGTCTCCTTATAATTCAATCCAATCAAGTCCCGGTAGCATCCTAGTAAATCTTTAGTGCAATCTTTCTAGCTTAATAATAAGATGAAATACACTATTAATATGCACCAATTATTTCATAACAAGTTAACATTTAAAGTTAAAGTTTATTTATTAGTGTCACAAGTACTCTTACATTAACACTGTAATGAAATTACTTTGAAAATCCTTTACTCATCACACTCTGGTCCCTGTTTGGGTACACTGAGGGAGAATTTAGCATGGCAATGCATCTAACCAGCAAGTCTTCCAGACTGTGGGAGGAAACTAGAGCACCTGGAGGGAACCTGTGCAGGCAAGGAGAGAACATGTAGACTTCACACGGTGACCCAAGCCGGGAATCAAATCTGGGTGTCTGGTACTGTGAGGCAGCAGTGCTAAACATGTGTCACCATGCCAAAAAATGTTTAATCAGTGATATAGTAAAAGAACTGTCAATAACTCCCTTACAGCACCAGAGACCTGAGTTCAATTCTGGCGTTGGGTGACTGTGTGGAATCTGTACATTCTCCCCGTGTCTGTGTGGGTTTCCTCCGGGTGTTCCTGTTTCCTCCCACGCTTCAAAGATGTGCAGGTTAGGTCAATTGGCCACGTTCAATTGCCACGTTAGGTTGAATAGATTAGCAAAGATAAATGTGTGGGGTCACAGGAATAGGGTGGGGGAGAGTGTCTGGATAAGATACTCTGTCAGAAAATTGGTGCAGACTTGATGGGTCGAATGGCCTGTTCTGCACTGAAGGAATCCTATGATTCTATGAACTTCAAAAGGTAAAAAGAAAAGAAATATTTACCTAAGGCGGCACATTGCTACAGTGGTGAGCACTGCTGCCTCACAACGCCAGGGACCCTGGTTCAATCCCAGTCTCGGGTGATTATCTGTAAGAAGTTTGCATGTTCTTCCAGTGTTTGCATGGGTTTCCCCGGGTGCTCCGGTTTCCTCCCAAACTCCAAAGATGTGCAGGTTGGGTTGATTGACCATGATAAATTGCCTCCTTCGTGTTAGGGGAGATGAACAGGGTAAATACACGGAGTTAAGGGATAGGGCCTGGGTAGGATTGTTGTCAGTATAGGCTCAGTGAGCTGAATGGTCTCCTTCTGTACCATAAGGATTCTATGATTTGTCTGCTCTCCAACCTAGGAGCTCTTCAGCCCCTTGAGCACATTCCAGCATGCGATTAGATCATAGTTGATCTGTCTCTTAAATCCAATTATGCACCTTGGCCAGAGGCAGCCTTGAAGATTGAGAAACTTTTCTAATCAACTTAAGGTTACTTAAAAAGCAATGAAAAGAGCAAAAGTAAATTATGAAAAAAGACCATCACAAAATATTAAAAGAAAAGCAAAAGCTGCTATAAGTATATCAAAGGAAAGAATGTGGCTACAATGAATGTCGGTCCCTCGGAGGATAAGGATGGTGGATGAGGGTTGGAGGCTGGGGGAGAGGGGCATGAGGGTGGGGGGGGGCATGTTAATAGCAGGAGAACACTAAATCAATATTTAGCCTCCACTTCCACAATGGAGAACACTTTTTCCATTCCAGGGAGTGCGGAGAGAATAGAAAGGAAGGAATTCAGAACAATCATCACCAGTGGGGAAATAGTACTCAACAAACTATTGGGATTGAAGGCAGACAAGTCCTTCAGGACCTACGTCCTAGGATATTAAAGGAAGTGGCAGCCGAGATAGCAGATTCACTGGTTATAATATTCTAAAATTCCCTGGGTGTGTGTAAAGTTCCAGTGGATTGGAAAACGCTAATGAATGCCCTTATTCAGAGGGGGAGGCAGAAAATAGGAAACTATAAACCAGCTATTTAAACGTCTGTTGTTGGAAAATGTTAGAATCTAGAGTAAAGAAATAATAACAGGGTATTTGGAAAGTCAAAATGCAATCCATCAGAATCAATGTGTTGTTGCTACTTTACAAAACATTAGTGTCACCATACCTGGAATACTGTGTACGGTTTTGATTCCCCTTCCTAATATTGTGGCATTAGAGGTAGTTCAGAGGAGGTTCACTGGGTTGATTCTAGAGATGAGGAGTTTGTTTTATGAAGAGGGCTTGTGCAGTTTATCCTCTGCTCTCTAGAGTTAAGAAGTATGAAAGATCTAATTGAGGTATAAAAGATGATAAAAGATATTGACAAAGAGGACATAGACTGCGACAAATTAAAATAAGAGATAATAGCTTTAAGATAAGGGGTGGCAGATTTAAAACAGAGATGAGAAGAAACTACTTCTATAAAAGGGTCATGAACCTCTGGAATTTACTACCCCAGAGTGTGATGGATGCTGGATTTTAAGTAAGTGGAAGGCGGAGATAGACACATTTTTAATTAATAATTGGGTTGAAGCGTTATATAAAATAGGCAGGAAGGTGGGGTTAAGGCCAAGATGTGATCAATCATGATCATATTGGATGGCAGAGCAAGCTCAAGGGGCTGACTGGCCCACTCCTGCTCCCAGTTAGGGAGTGGGATAGCTTGATCTTCGGTTCAGACATAGCTCGGCACAATATTGAGGGCTGAAGGGGCTATACTGTGCTGTATTGTTCTACGGTCTATGTTCTATGTTCTAGTCCTTATGTTCCTATGTTGGTTGCATGGGGGAGGTGATGGCCTAGTGGTATTATCACTACGTTATTAATCCCAGAAACTCAGCTAATATTCTGGGGACCTGGGTTCAAATCCTACCTCGGCAGATGGTGGAAATTGAATTCAATTTTAAAAACATCTGGAATTAAGAATCTGCTGCTGATCATGAAATGATTGTTTGGGCAAATCCATCTGGTTCACTAATGTCCTTTAGGGAGGGAAATCTGGCCTACAAGTGACTCCAAAGCCACAGCAATGAGGCTAACTGTCAAATGCCCTTGGGCAACTAGGGATGGACAATAAATGCTGGCCAGCCAATGATGCCCATGTCCCACAAACGAATAAAAATAACCCTATTGTATAATAGGCTGACGGAACAGAAATCTGTCAACCTCAGGTTTACCCCGGACATCAATATGGATATAACAGATTTGATAGCATGATTTGAAGAATAGCAGATGAGTGTTCACTGAGCCAATATCAATCCTTTGGACAAAAACCAAAATTGCCTCATTGTTCTTTGTGGGACCTTGCATACAATTTGATGTTTTCATGACTTAAATGGTTTTTGAATGCACTTTGGAAGAACAGATGAGTGTGACTGCAGGAATGCCTAATTGGCCCTGGTTTTTGCCAAGAAGCCTAACAAAATCTGAATGATTCTAATTAACGCTTCCATAAAAGAAAATGAAAATATTGGCACCCTACATTCTAAAAATGGGACCGATCCTCTCCGATCCATCAGATCACCCTGCACTAATTGGCTCTTGACAGCTATTCCTTTACATCCCATCTACACTCATTAACCTGCTAACATCATGGATCACAGACTAGCTCATACATTCTACCAGGTACCACATAAAACATGAACGGGTCTATACCATCAATTGAAATGATTCAGTTATTGGCAGATACTGGACACAAAGGATGGAATTTAATGTCTCTGCTTAGGTGGGTTTGATGGTATCAGGAACAGGGAAGGTGACATTTAATTGAATGGGAGGGCAATGAGGAGAGATCCCATCACCTTCTTCGCTCCACCTGATGAACTCCACAGCAGGAAGGCTGTAAGTGGGCAGTTGGGGTCCGCCTAAGGGCCTTGCCCCACTACTGTTGGTATTAACGTAGCAGCGGGAAACAGTCTCGCTGTGTAACCTGTGCACTGTTGTTTCCTGACTCCAAGAAAGGGGGGAGGAAAACCCAATTAAAGGCACTCAGGACAGAATTTTACAGCCCCACCTGCCTCGGTAGCCGTGGTGGGTGAGGAGCAGACAATAGGATGGTCCATTGACCTCGTGTGGGATTTTACACTTTGAGGACAAGTGGGGCCATAAAATTCCATATCCAGTGTCTGAGTCCTTCCATGTCTGGGTGTAGTATCGATGGGGGGATGCCAGCGTTGGACTGGGGTAAACACACTAAGAAGTCTCACAATAGTAGGTTAAAATTTGGTAGTAAACACCACTGCCCCTTCGTCAAGTGAGTGGGGAATTCTGATCACAAATACGGCATATACAGACACACACTCGGTTTACAGAATACTGATCAGAATGCGAGTCTTTACACCAAATGAACTTTTAAAGGTGCTGACAATGAGTGGAGTGAGTGTGAGAACCTCTCCGGCTATATCGAGGGCATCCTGAAACCCATCGTACAAAGAACCCCCAGCTTTTGTCTTGACACTACGGACTTCCTGCAGAAACTCAGCACACATGGAGCAGTAGAAACAGGGACACTCCTTGTCACAATGGATGTCTCGGCGCTCTACACCAACAACCCCCACGACGATGGTATTGCTGCAACTGCCTCAGTACTCAATGCCAACAACTGCCAGTTTCCAGATGCAATTTTACAACTCATCCGCTTCATCTTGGACCACACTGTCTTCACCTTCAACAATCAGCTTTTCATCCAGACACACGGAACAGCCATGGGGACCAAATTCGCACCTCAGTATGCCAACATCTTCATGCACAGGTTCAAACAAGACTTCTTCACCACACAAGATCTTCAACCAAGGTTATATACTAGATACATTGATGACATCTTTTTCCTTTGGACTCATGGTGAACAATCATTGAAACAACTGTATGATGATATCAACAAGTTCCATCCCACCATCAGACTCCCCATGGACTATTCTCCAGAATCAGTTGCATTCTTGGACACACGCATCTCCATCAAGGACGGTCACCTCATCACCTCACTGTACCGCAAACCGACAGACAACCTCACAATGCTCCACTTCTCCAGCTTCCACCCTAGACACGTTAAAGAAGCCATTCCCTATGGACAAGCCCTCCGTATACACAGAATGTGCTCAGATGAGGAGGATCGTGACAGACACCTCCAGACACTGAAGGATGCACTCGTGAGAACAGGATATGGCGCTCGACTCATCGATCGACAGTTCCAACGTGCCACAACGATAAACCGCCCTGATCTCCTCAGAAGACGAACACGGGACACGGTGGACAGAGTACCCTTTGTTGTCCAGTACTTCCCCGGAGCGGAGAAGCTACGACATCTTCTCCGGAGTCTTCAACATATCATTGATGACGATGAACATCTCGCTAGGGCCATCCCCACCCCCCCCCTTCTTGCTTTCAGACCACCGCACAACCTCAAACAGATCATTGTTCGCAGCAAACTACCCAACCTTCAGGAGAACAGTGACCACAATACCACACAACCCTGCCACAGCAACCTCTGCAAGACATGCCAGATCATAGACATGGACGACATCATCAAACGTGAGGATACCATTCACCAGATGCACGGTACATACTCTTGCAACTCGGCCAACGTTGTCTACCTAATACGTTGCAAGAAAGGATGTCCTGAAGCATGGTATATTGGGGAGACCATGCAAACACTACGACAGCGGATGAATGAGCATCGCTCAACAATCACCAGGCAAAACAGTTCCCTGCCTGTGGGTGAACACTTCAGCAGTCATGGGCATTCGGCCTCCGACCTGCGGGTAAATGTTCTTCAAGGGGGCTTTCGTGATACACGACAGCGCAGAGTCCCTGAACAGAGACTGATAGCCAAGCTCCGCACACATGAGGACGGTCTTAACAGGGATCTTGGCTTCATGACACACTATCTGTAACCCCCGTAACTTGCCTGTGTTAGCAAAAAACCTCACTTACTGTGCTGTCTGGAGAAAATACACAACTCTCTAACAATGCTCAGGATCCCCTTCACACACATTGTTAGCCACTTTAACACTTGAATAGCAGGTTAGATGTAAGGATTCGCATTCTAATGAGCAATCTCTGACTGTCTGTGCTGATGTGTGCTATTGCAGACCAGAACACTGCACTTGCCTGATGAAGACACGGGAGTGTTGAAAGCTCGCTATTTTACTATCAAATAAATCGGTTGGATTAATAATTGGTGTTGCTAAATTCTTACTGAGTTCTTACCACTCCAATCCAACGCCGGCATCTTTACATAATGAGTGGAGATAGCATTAAACATCAGTTAAAGAGATAAGCACTGTCTCCAGACAGTTCAGTAAGTGAAATGTTACAATCCCAGGCAAGTCATGGGGGTTACAGATAGTGTGACATGAACCCAAGATTCCGGTTGAGGCCGTCCTCATGAGTGTGGAACTTGGCTATCAGTCTCTGCTCAGTGACTCTGCGCTGTCGTGTATCGTGAAGGTCGCTTTGGAGAATGCCTACCCAAACGTTGGAGGCCAAATGCCATGAGTACCAGCAGCAGCCAGCTCCCCCTGATGGCACTGCTGTTCCATAGAGCTGCCAATCTCTAATTAGCCTATAGCAGCTGAGGTATTGAAATGTCTCTGGAGCAAAAGGCTATTTTTAGTCAGGGGAACCATGAAATGCCTGGATCATTGTTTAAAAGCCCATCAGCTTCACAGATATCCCAACCCAGTCTGACCTAGGGAGCCTCTGATGTAGCCAATCAAACCATTCCCTTGCATTCAAACTTCTGAGGGCAATTAGGGATGGGCAATGAAGGTTACCTTTACAAACGATGCCTATATCCCGTAATTAGCAAAGCACAGAATCGATCTGTAGCTATGATCAATTGCATATTAAATAACAGAAACCATCTATGTTTCTTGCAAGTGTCGTGTTTATTAAGTGGAGGGGTTTATGAATATGGAATCATAAAATCATAGAATTCCCTACGGTACAGAAGGAGGCCATTTGGTCTATTGAGTTTGCACTGATTCTCCAACAAGGCATTTTAACCAGGCCTTATCCCGTAATCCCACAAATTTACCCCAATAATTCCCCTAATCTACATATCATGGGATACTCAGGGACAAATTAGCATGGCCAACCAATCAACTTGCACGTCTTTCCACTCTCTTTACCTGGACTTGCGTTCAAAGCTTAGGAAGAGCAAGGCCAGGCATTGATTAATATTATTTCTGTCCACATTCTGTCCCTGAGAACCCCGCGTCAAGGAGCCCAACTCTTACAAAGATGCACATTTGTTTTGATTTCCAGGCAGAATTTTCTCAAAGATAGGCAGAGCGGGCGGGAAAACCAGCGCGGGAGCCGGCAACCCAAAAGGCAGCTTTCCCCTGAGCACTATTCGGCAGAAAAGTTCGGAGAAATGCAAGGTTGGGTCCCAAAACAATGTTTAAAGTTTATTTATTAGTGTCAGAAGTTGGCTTAGAGGGCAGGGCAGTTCAGCACACACCACTTTGGTTTTCGCAAACTGGGCCACCCTCACAGAAAGTGCCAAGGTGCTGCCCAGGCTTAACTCTTCTACCCCAACCTTGGCAGGGAGGTTGTATTCACCTGCATGCCTTTGGCAGAACCTGCTCGTCAGTTGCACATTATGGGGGACGTGAGAGCACATTAATGTGAATGGACATTCTAAGGAGAAAGCAGGAGATGACAATCAAGAATAAAGACCTGATAATTATATGTAAACGTATTCAAATTGAGATCCTGAGGTTACATCATTGGTGGTGGTGTATGGCAGTGTGGAGGTTAGAGAGGGGGACACAATCAGAACAGGAAATCCCACCAGCATAAATCTCATTTTGGGACGACTGCAGGAATAATCACTTCTGCTGCCCCCTCCTACCCTCAGAAAGCAGGAGTGCGAAATCTCAAACCCTCACTTGCTCCACCCTTGTCTGTAAACTAGGCAGATTTGACATCAGCTATCTATTGTTCTCTCCTGCTTTCGACTTGGGATATATTTCTTCAGGTTCTCCAGGTACACCCCAAGTGTGTCCTCACCCCCACATCACCCCTTTGCTTTTGTTCGTTTCGGTGGAAGGACATCCTTCAGCCCGGCCAATCCCAAATCCGAGGGAACTAGAAACACTCGGCAGAGATTTCGGGAAAGCCTCTCTCATCCTCACTCACCCGTTATCTATTCCGTTACCATTTTGTAGCTTTGCCAGTTTAAGGACACTTTACGGACAGTTTCCAGTCACGGCTCATCCCCAGCAGGAATTGGAACTGTCCCAACCTCATTTCACGAAGGACCTTTCATCCAGAAAAGCAGCTTTAATGCAACCTCTCTTCAATCTTCTTTGAATGTTAATGCTTTCGCAATCATTCATCTTTATAAAGCACAGGCAGATTAAGGAGCCACTTCTCTCAGGAGATTGTGCACAGCTTTGTATTATATCCAGACTGCAGCACAAATCAAGAAAGGAACACGGTAGCACAGTGGTTAGCACTGCTGTTTCACAGCCCCAGGGTCCTGGGTTCGATTCCCAGCTCGGGTCTCTGTCTGTGTGGAGTTTGCACATTCTCCTCGTGTCTGCGTGGGGTTTCCTCTGGGTGCTCTGGTTTCTTCCCACTGTCCAATGATGTGTGGGTTAGATTGATTGACCGTGCTAACAAAAATTGCCCTGAGTGTCCTGAGACATGTAGGTTAGAGGGATTAGCGGGTCGAGGTGGCAAAAGGGTAGCAATTTGTCCCACAAATTCTAACATGGGAACAGACATGAGTAGTGATAACAGGTGGAATAAATACTGGCTTAAACAGTAGTGTCCCCATCCTGCGAAAGAATAAAAAAGACCAAGGACAGATTATTTAGCCTAACTAGTCGATACCAATTCTTAAGTTTGACACAAACTTATTATTTCAATTGGTTGCAAATTGATCTCAGAAATAAAACTTTGTCATGGTGTAAAATATAGTCTGACAATTCACTATGAACATGTTCTAATTTTAGCCTCATTAATTATGAGGTGGGGGATCGATGACCAAGATGGCATTTGCCTCATGGGGTGAATGGTTGCTAACATCCCAAGTCCATTCAGCTACTTGTGTTGCTGGGTATTAGGCTGCAGTCAGGCAAGCCAAAAAGCGATAGTCTTGACTCAGCAACCTGCTTTATATCTTCATCCATAGGCCTTGAAGTAATATCCTGTTTTAGTCACGCTGGGTGGAATTTTAAAGCCTCGCTCGCCCCGAAACTGTAAAATCCCACCCGAGGTCATCGGACCTTCCCAACGTCCACCTCCTCGCCCGCTCCGATTCCCGTGGCTGACTGGGGGGGGGGGGGGGGGGGTTGAAATTCCGGCCGTGTTGCGAGGTTCCTCAGTCACCTCTCGACAACAATTACAGGCCGAAGCCTAATGGAGAAAGAGCGATGGGGCTGCTAACAGAAATGGTGTGTTTCTTTCCAAAATGATCTTCTTTCCATCTGAATTTGTGACTGGAATGTGTTGTCGTATCGGTGAAACTCAACCCGTATTGCCAAGCGAGCGAAGAATTATTAACAACGTCGATCACCAGTTATGAATGTTATCCCTAGAATCCAGCACGAGTTGGTATCATTTCACATCAATTATTGATATATTTGTAATGTAAAAGGTTCTTGATTTTACCACCTGCTCATGTGGAAAATTATTGATACTGTCATTCATAAGATATTAATATTAGTGTGTAACTTTCACCACTGTTATGAGAATGTCATTTGGGAGGTATTATGGATGCATTTATGTATCGTATTAAAATAATGCACGTTGCACACACTGTTATATCTTGCTCCTTAATCATTCGCGGTTTCAATATCAATGTTAATACTTGCCAAAGTTTAAGCTACAGTGGTTCTTTTATTGTGTCATCAAGTGGGATCCGATTATCTTCACCCTCACAAACTGCTTCAAGTCCCTTCTGAAAGTTAGGGAGGAAATGCCCTCCCTATAACCTCCCCCACTCCCCACGGAGACAATTGGTTAGAGGTAGGATCCTCTGGTCCACTGTTGTAAGAAGTCTCACAACACCAGATTAAAAGTCTGATGGGTTTATTTGCTAGAAAACGCCACAAGCTTTCAGGATTTGCTCCTTCATTAGGTGATGAAGGGGCAGAGCTCCAAAAGCTTGTAGTTTTTGCTAATAATAAACCCGCTGGACTCTAACCTGGTGCTGTGAGACTTCTTACTGTGTTTACCCCAGTCCAACGCCGGTCTCTCCACATAATACACACCTTCGTCAACAGGATTTCCCCTCTTTCGCTGTGGAAACCATTGGTCAGGAGTTGCCAAAAGTTCCTGCCAGTGGAAGTGGCCAGGAATTCCCATCCCTGAATCTATCCACCTTCCCCCCACCACCATTCATTTGCCGTTATTAATTTTCAGTCGCCTGTTGTTTTGTTATCCAGTCCTGGGAATTGTAGAATACCTACAGTGTAGCATGAGACCATTCAGCCCATCCAGCCTCCATGTACAACAATCCCACCCAGACCATATTCTCGTAACCCCACATATTTACCCTGCTAACCCACTCCCCCCCCCCGACGCGAAGGGGTAATTTACATGGCCAATCCACCTAACCTGTGCGTCTCTGCAGTGTGGGAAGAAACACAATGTTCTTCATAGACCATCATCATAGATCCCTACAGTGCAGAAAAAGGCCCTTTGGCCCATCGAGTCTGCACCGAACATAATCCCACCTAAGCCCTATCCCCATATATTATACCTACTAATCCTGCTAAAGTAGGCATCTCTGGACACTAAGGGGCAATTTCTTTGCATGGCCAATCAACCTAACCCACGCATCTTTGGACTGTGGGAGAAAACCGGAGTATCCAAGGGAACCCATGCAGACATGAGAAGAATGTGCAAACTCCACACAGACCGTGACCCAAGCTGGGAATCGAACCCTGGACCCTGGAGCTGTGAAGCAGCAGTGCTAACCACTGTGCTACCGTGCCACCCCATCTGTTGGTGAGATGGAAATAGGTCTCACTACAAAAGTGGGTCAAGCTCTGTGTGACTCATTTTGAGAGATGCAGGAATTGCTAGACTAGGGAAAGACCATTTGGTTCACCTTGGCATAACCCTGAAAGTCCAATCATACAGCAATGGAGTTGGGTGATTAATTATTGCTATCAATCTCCACCAATTAATCTAAAACAGACATTACACAAGGGAAAGTGAGGGAGAGCTGTGGAAACCATCGGTCCAAAGTCACCTATTTCGTCCAAGCAAGCAACACTTGTCACAGTCAGGTCTGAAATTATTCATTTACTCTGTCCTAAGCTGTTATCTACTGGGAAAAATTGGTCTAATTTGCATTTAACTGAATCAATGTCATTCTACCTTCTCCCTCAGGATGCCATTAGTGGAGCAGATACTCCAGTTTTTATTACTCGTGAAAGTGTATGTCACCACCACAGAATGTCCTGAGGATTAAGTTCAACACCTATTACATTCCAGAATGTTTCTCCCTTCTATTTTGAACCCCATTCCTAAGGAAGGACGTGCTGGCTTCGGAGGAGATTCAGAGGAAGTTTACGAGAATGAGCCCAGGAATGAAGGGTTTGTCATATGAGGAGGTTGAGAAGTCTGGGTCTGTACTTCATAGAGTTTAGAAGGCTAAGGGGGGATCTAATTGAAACCTGCAAAATACTGAGAAGCCTAGATAAAGTGGACGTAGAGAGGATGTTTCTATTAGTGGGAGACATTAGAACTCGAGGGCACAATTTCAGAGTGAAGGGAATCTCCTTTAAAACTGAGATGAGGAGGGATTTCTTCAGCCAGAGAGTGGTGAATCTGTGGAACGCTTTGTCACAGAGGGCTGTGGAGGCCAGATCATTAGATATCTTTAAGACGGAGATAGATAGGTTCTTGGTTAATAAGGGGTTCAAGGGTTATGGGGAGAAGACAGGAGAATGGGATTGAGGAATATGTCAGTTATGATTAAATGGCAGAGCATACTCAGTGGGCCAAACAGCCTAATTCTGCTCCTGTATGTTATGCTCTACTCTTGCCAGATGTTGAAGGGATGTATAACCTATTTGACGATGCCATTGTCTATCATGGGACAAAGCAGAACAGGCTGCTGGAGCTGGAATAACTGGGGTAAAGCAGACACACAACAACCTCAAAGCTATTCCTGCGCTTCCCAACCTGTCAAATGTGGAAAAGTTGGCACTGTTTTTCAGTATGACCAAATTCCTGCCCAGGTACGCACACATGATGGAATCTCTTTGGAGCCTACTGTACAAAGATGCATGCACCATGAGAACAGACATTCAAACAAAGCAAAGATGGAATCTCCTACAGTCCTTGTGCTACACATGCAAAAATAAGTGATCTCAATGCAACATGGCTTTACCTTTGATAATTTCCTTCCTTATGAACCAGGAACTGCTCTGCTTACGAATCCTCAGCCAACTCAGACACATTTCTTCCATCATAGCCAGGTAGGCATGGCTGGGTTGATGGATCGGACTTCTTATATTTGACAGTATCTAACATCAGAGACAGCATTGTTCTCTCCACCTTCCCCTGTCAAAGTCAGAGCTCTGGACACCACACCCACTTGAAACTAGCCTCTAACTCAATGATGCATCACCTCTCAATTAACATTGACAAGCAGTCTGCTATTTGGCAGCAACACTGCAATTACATGATACTAATGTGAGGCATTTCTTGCAATATCCATGATTGATGTGTACAAAATTCTGAGGGGCATTGACAAGATAGAGGAAAAAAGATCTGTTTCTCCAGGGATCGATTCCTGGGGATTATAGATTTAAGGTGACTGGTAGGAGGATTAGAGGAGACACATGGATAGACTTCTTCCCCCTCATCAGTTTCTTAAAAATCTTTGGTTATGGTTTTATTTACACTTCAGTCCCATGATCTACGAGCACAAGATGCAGATAGGATTTGGGGAAGGAGGAAGATCTCCTTATGAATTTGTTCCTGGGTCTGGCCAAACTCCCCAACATCCTCCTTAATGATGTTCCAACACCCCTAGCACTTATCTCAATTACTTGGCAGCATGGTGGCACCATGATTAACACTGCTACCTCACAATGCCAAGGACTGGGTTCAATTCCCGGCTTGGGTCACTGTTTGTGTGGAATCAGTGTGTGAGCGTGGGTTTCCTCTAGATGCTCTGGTTTAGTCCTACAGTCCAAAAAGATGCACGGATTAGGTGGAATGGCCATGCTAAATTGACCCTTGGTGTCAGGGGGACTAGTTAGAGTAAATGCATGGGGTTATGGAGATAGGGCCTGGATGTAATTGTGTTTGGTGCAGACTGGATGGGCTGAATGGCCTCCTTCTCCACTGTAAGATTCTATGATTCAATTCCATCACCTTTTGGCAAATTTTGTATTCATGGCAGAGCATTTTAACTGCCTTAGCCCTCACATGAACTTTCTACTAGAGATCGTAAAGCGCTGAAATTCTTCCCTCTTCCTGCAGTAAGAAGAGCAATGATTTACTGAATCATTACCGCACAGAAATCGTCCTCTGCCCCATGAGCAGTTTGGGGGACATTGGCTGGTGACCAACTGTAACACTAGCGAACACAGTGATCTGAATCATTATGGAGCACAGGGAAGAGAAAAGACCCAATTTGAATGCATTAACACAGGTATTATCATCAGAAGAAGGTTCCTGCTAATTGCACCAATTTTGGTTGACTATTTCCTCACTGTAACTCCAATTGAATTCAGAGCATCTGCAAGCTTCTTTATAGCTATTGGCTTCTCAAAATTGGGGGCATCCAATCTGATTCATTTTTGAAAATTCATAACGATGTTTCCTAGAATCTCTACAGTACAAAAGGAAATCATTTGGCTCATCAAATCTGCACCAACTCGCCAATAGAGCATCTTATCTCTGTAACCCTACCTATTTACCCTGCTAATTCATAGAAACCTACGCTGCAGTAAGAGGCCATTCAGCCCATTGAGTCTGCACTGACCACAATCTCACCCCAGCTCTACCCCCATATCCTTACACATTTTACCTGCTAATCCCTCTAACCTACACAAATCAGGACACTAAGGGGCAATTTTTAGCATGGCCAATCAACATAACCCGCACATCTTTGGACTGTGGGAGGAAACCAGAGCACCCAGAGAAAACCCATGCAGACACAAGGAGAATTGCAAACCCCACACAGTCAGTGACCCGAGCGGGGATTCGGACCCATGTCCTGGAGCTGTGAAGCAGCAGTGCTAACCACTGTACTACCGTGCCTCTCACCTATACATCTTTGGACACTAATTTAGCATGATTAATCCACCTACCCAACAGATCTTGGGACACTCGGGTGCAATTTATCATGGCCAATACTGAATGACTGTGGAGGAAACTGGAGCACCCAGAGGAAACCCATGGAGAGATTAAGCAAACTCCACAACAGACACCCAAGGTCAGAATTGAACCTGGGATCCCTGGCATTGTGAGGCAGCTGGAAGAAACCCATGTACTCACGGGGAGAATGTGCTAACTACTGTGCCACTGTGCCATCCACATCTGGATTATGGTACAAGCTGACAAGAAGGGAAATGGTTTGTGCCACCAGGTTGTGCAGTAACTGCGTGAGGCTGGCAGTGAGTACAAACGGTTTACAATGCTTGAGCCAAACCATTGATTGTAAGGGCTTTTGTAATGAATCAGTTTATGAATAACACAATCACGTCGAATATACACAATGACCAATCTGTAGCGTTTATGTCTCTCGGAGGATTTAATCGCTTGTGCAGCCATTGAATCGTAACACCAAGCACTTTGTTATATTGCTTGCAATCTTTTACGGAAGGTTTCTGGTGTCAGAAGCTAGTAGGCAGGCGGTGCTGACAATGTTTGTTCAACTGAACAATTACGCGATGTAGACTTGCTTCCCCCATGTCAGATAAGGAAAAATAACACTTGTGTTTTTATATTAGTTCCTGATTCAGGAGAATACAGAGAGTGCGCACAGTGGTATCATTTCTGAATCAGAACGTCAAGGGCTTAATCCCCTCATTGGAGTCTGAAGCAGAGAGTGTAGGTTTATTCATCAGTGCATTATTGAGGGAGAGCTACGCTGTCAGGGGTGCTAAGTTTTGGAGTGAGGTCCCATTTACCCACGTGATTAGATGTATAAAACCCTGTTGTGTTATTTAATAGACAACGGGGCAGATTTTACAGTATTCTGGATAATATTTCTCTCTCTCTCATTTTACGGTTTGGGAGATCTTGCTGTGTGGAACCTGACTGCCGCATTTTCCCCATTTTGAAGTGCACAAAAGGGCAAGCTGGTTCAAAGGCAATGATCAGTTGGTATCATCACTAGAATATCAATCCCGAAATGCAATAATGTCCTGGGAATCTGGATTTGAATCCCGCGACGGCAGATGGTGGAATTTGAGTTCCAGAAAGAATATCTGGAATTAAGAATCTATTGATGACCATGAAACCATTGTCAGTTGTTGGAAAAACCCACCTGGTTTACTAATGTCTTTCAGGGAAGGAAATCTGCTGTCCTTATCCGGTCTGGCCTACATGTGATTCCAGAGCTACAGCAAAGTGGATGACTCTCAACTGCCCTCTGAAATTACCTCAACAAGCCACACAGTTCAAAGGCAACTAATAAATGCTGGTCCAGCCAGTGATGCTAATGTTCCACAAATGAATAAATAAAAGAGAAAAAGGAAGAGCCTATTTGCCAAAATGCCTTTCAGAATTTAAAGTTTCAAGTTTATTTATTGGTGTCACAAGTGGGCTTACATTAACGCTGCAATCTAGTTACTGCATAAAGCCCCAGCACCCCCTGTTCGAGCACACTGGTGGAGAATTTAGCATGGCCAATGCACCCTAATCAGCACATCTTTCAGATGATGGGAGGAAACCAGAACACCCGGAGGAAACCCATGCAGACACGGGGAGAACATGCAAATTCCACATAGACAGCGACCCATCCAGGGGTCAAACACGGCTCCCTGGTGATGTGAGTAGTGCAAGTTTAGGGATAACACTCGCAAAATTTTGTGGCTTTCTTGCTGCAACTCTACAAGGCACTGGTGAGCCCACAACTCAAGTACTGTGTGCAAATTTTGATCCCCTTGTTTGCAGAAGCCATATTGGCCTTGCAGGGAGTACAGAGAAGGTTCACCAGGTTGGTACTCGAGATGAGGGGGTTAGCTTATGAGGAGAGATTGAATAGACTGGGCCTGTACTCGTTGGAGTTTGGAAGGCTGAGGGAGGATCTTATAGAGACATATAAGATAATGAAGGGGCTAGATAGGATAGAGGTAGAGAGATTCTTTCCACTTAGAAAGGAAACCAGAACTAGAGGGCACAGCCTCAAAATAAGGGGAGGGCAGTTTAGAACAGAGTTGAGGAGGAACTTCTTTTCCCAGAGGGTGGTGAATCTCAGGAATTCTCTGCCCATTGAAGTGGGAAAGGCTACTTTGTTGAATGTGTTTAAGTCACAGGTGGATAGATTTCTGATAGCTAAGGGAATTAAGGGTTATGGAAAGAAAAAGGGAAAGTGGAAAGTGATTCACTTCATGATCTTATTGAATGGTGGGGCAGGCTCGAAGGGCTAGATGGCCTACTCCTGCTCCTATTTCTTATGTTCTTTCTCAGGGGGTCTCAATCACTTCCCAACTAAATGATCACTTTTGAGAGCTTACCGTTATTCAACACAGGGAAATGTCCCAGTTCACTTGCACACAACCTCAAAACCAACCACTTGTGAATGTTTTACACATTTGGTCGCGTTGCTTGAGGGAAGAATGTTGACCAGGACACTGGGGAAAATTCTCTTTCTTCTTGAATCATGCTAGTTAATTCTGCGTTTGAACCCCTAGAACAAACCCAAACATTTAATCCAAAATAACTCTGATAAAAATAAAAACAGAAAATGCTGCAAAGACTTGACAAGTCTGTTGGCATCTTTGGAGAGTTAAAGGGCTGAATTCTCCGACCTCACCCCGTGGTTGGGATTCTCCAGTCCCGCTGCAGTGAAGACTTGGCTGAGTGTCAAATCCTCCATTCTCGCTGGCAGTGGTGGTGGGGGCATGGATGGCCAGAGGGTGTCGGCCAGTGTTTCCAGTGTGTATGGGCTCTTTCTCAGAACTCTGATATTGTGATGTTCCCCCTGAATGATAAGATTGTTCGCTCGGTTATGTGCTCAGGTGAAACCACGACCTCACTAGCCATGATATGGGAAAATGATCCGTCAATTTGAAAATTACAGTCCAAAGGAATCTAATCACCTCCGTTACCAGAGTGGACGTTGGTGCAATTTTCAAAAGTTGCGGTGGGTCTGTTTTGTTGTCAGGGGCAACCCTTTGAGAAGAGGCTGCACAATCGGCCAAGCGAGATTAAATTATTGGTCTAAAACTCATTTGTCATTCATTTCACTTCATTTTCAAACACTGTCATATTCTGAGCTTGTGTGAAAATGTAGCAGGAATGGTCCAATAAATACATCAGAAGCAGTACGTCATTAATAGAATGCAAACCTTCTATTTGATGGCACAGCAATCAATCAAAACTCAAACCATAGTAGAGTTATTAGGATTCACTCAGAATTCATGGCTGCAAAATCCAATGAACAAATACTAGGCTGTAAAATTTCGGAGCAGAATTGGGGCATTTGGCCCATCAAAGTCTGCTCTGCCATTTGATCATGGCCGATGTATTTCTCAGCCCCATTCTCCTGCCCTTTCTTCATAACCTCCTTACTGATCAAAAGTAAAGTTTATTAGTCATAAGTAGGCTCACATTAACACCACAATGAAGTTACTGTGAAAATCCCCTAGTCGCCACAATCCGGCACCTGTTCGGGTACACTGAGGGAGAATTTAGCATGGCCGATGCACCTAACCAGCAGAGTTTTGGACTGTGGGAGGAAACCGGAGGAAAACCATGCAGACACGGGGAGAATGTGCAAACTCTGCACAGACAGTGACCCAAGCTGGGCATCAGGCTTAGTCTCTGACGCTGTGAGGCAGCAGCGCTAACCACTGTGCCACTGTGTCACTCAAGAACCTATTTATCTCTATCTTAAATACACTCAATGACATGGCCACCACACCCATCTGTGGCAATGAATTCCACAGATTCACCACCTTTTGGCTGAAGAAATTTTTCCTCACCTCAGTTCTAAAGGGTCGTCCCTTTACTCTGAGGCTGTGCCCTCGGATCCTAGTCTCACCTACTACTGGAAACATCTTCCCCACATCCACTCTGTCCAGGCCATTCATTATTCTGTGAATTTCAATGAGATTCCCCTTCATTCTTCTAAACTCCATTGAGTACAGACACAGAGCCCTCAAAAGCTCCTTATATGTCAAGCTCTTCATTCCTGGGATCATTCCCGTGAATTTCCTCTGGATCCTCTGCAAGACCAGCACATCCTTCCTGAGATACGGAGCCCAAAATTGCTCACAATATTCCAAATGTGGTCTGACCTTATACAGCCTCAGCAATACATCTCAACTTTTGTATTCTAGTTCTCCCGAAATGAATGTTGACATTGCATTTGCCTTCCTAACTACCAACTTAACCTGCAAGTTAAGAAAATCCTGAACTGGGACTCCCAAATCCCTTTGCTCTTCCAATTTCTCACACTTTCCCGCATCGTAATCCATCTGCTACTTCTTTGCCCAATTATCTAATCTGTCCAAGTCCTTCTGTAATCTCCCTGCCTCCTCAATACTGCCAGTAGAACTCTAATGATATGCAGATTAGATGGATTGACTATGTTAAATTGCCCCTTAGTGTCCCACAGACTTGATCGGTCAAATTGTCTCATTCTACCTTGTAGAAATTTGATGATTTTATAAAATTAAGGTCTCTGAGCTTAATCCTAAACTCAGCACCATAGCAGATCCACATCTCAACTCATTCTGAAGTCATCCATTTCTATCATTGCAATGGTCTACCAATAATAAATCTACCATTTGGCAAATGGAGTTTAATGTGGAAAAGTGTGAGGTAATGCACTTTGGCAGGAACAATAAATGTGTAGAGTATAGGGCTAATGGTAGGGCTCTTAATAGTGTTGAGGAACAGAAGGATCTTGGTGTATGTGTCAATAGATCCCTGAAAGTAGGCAGTCAAGTGGATAAAGTTGTTAAGAAGGCTTATGGAGTCTTAGCTTTTATTGGTAGGGGGATTGAATTTAGGAGCCGCAGCATCATGTTGCAGCTGTACATAACTCTAGTGCGGCCGCACTTGGAGTATTGTGTGCAGTTCTGGTCGCCACATTATAAGAAAGATGTGGAGGCATTGGAGAGGGTACAGAGGAGGTTTACCAGGATGTTGCCTGGTATGGAGGGCAGGTCCTATGAAGAGAGGTTGAAGGATTTGAGGTTGTTTTCGTTAGAAAGGAGGCGGCTAAGGGGGGATCTTATTGAAACATATAAGATAATTAGAGGTTTGGATAGGGTGGACAGTGATAGCCTTTTTCCTAGGATGGAAAAAGCTAGCACGAGGGGACACAACTTTAAATTAAGGGGTATGAGTTATAGGACGGATATCAGAGGTAGGTTCTTTACTCAAAGAGTGATTAGGGAGTGGAATGCCCTGCCTGCAGCTGTTGTAGATGCGCCAAGTTTGGTGGCGTTTAAGAGGTTAGTTGATAAGTATATGGATGAGAAGGGAATGGTTTAGTTAGGAGGGGCATTGCTTTTTATTTTGGTCGGCACAACATCGAGGGCCGAAGGGCCTGTTCTGTGCTGTATTGTTCTATGTTCTATGTTCTATGTTCTATAACTTCTTTGATGTGTTTCAAATGTTGATGTACATGACTTGGCAGAGAATAACTCCCATAGCACATACTCAAGTGGTCCTTATGTGTAAATCCAGAGCAAACAAGTAGGAGTGGTTTTAATTTAATTACTATATAGAATTATGTAAAATCTACAGCACCAGAAAGTCATTTGACCCAGCTAGTCCAATGCAGATGTTTGTGCTTCACATGTGTCTCCTGGGCTTAGTGATATGGTGCATGGAAACAGTCCCTTGGTTCAACTTGTCCATGCCACCCAGATTTCACTGCTGAACTAATTCCAATTGCTCCCATTTGGACCATATCCCTCTATATCAATCTTACCCAATGTTTTATAAAAGACAAAATTGTACCCGCCTCTACTACTGCCACTGGCAACTCATTGCAGTCACTCCCCACCCGCTGGACCATTTTGTATCTCTCCCCTGTTACCTTAAACTCATGCCCTCTAGTTTTAGACTCCCCTATTTTCGGGAAAAGATGTTGACTATCTACCTTGTCTATGCAATCCCCAGCACAGCAGAGTGCCACAGTAAAAGTGGAGCTGTCGGCAGCAGGCTGGGTTTTTGAAAAGAATCGGACTATCGGTTCACTGATAGTTGCTGCAAGCAATATATTTTTGTCCAGGCAGAGTCACCAAAACGAACAATTTAATAATATCAGTGCAGGAGCTGAGAACAACTTACAGTCTGCTGTTACGATTATTTTCTTTGTAAAGAATACATCATGTAAAGATTGAAAATAACCACCTTGAAAATAAAGTGGAACTGTCATAAATTTTGATTCCTCAAGAATTCTGTGTCTACTCGATGTGGTTCAAAATTAAAAGAAACAGCAAATACTCAGTACGTGCGGAAAGAGAAACTAAGTTAATGCTTCAGGTTGATGGCCCTGCCCTTTCCCTCTCCCTCAAGCTTGCTGAGTTTTTCCAGCATTTTCTATCCCATTTCAGATTTCCAGCATCAACTTTTCTATTACTTCTTTCTGTTCTTAGAAATCCGACAGATTGGTTACATCCACACAAGACAACAGAAGAATTTAAAATCTCTTTTGCAAGGCAACCCCTACCATAGAATCCTAGAATTCTTACAATGTAGAAAGAGGCCATTCAGCCCATCAAATCTGTACTGGACACAATCCCATCCAAACACTATCTCTGCAACCTCACGTATCTACCCTGCTGGTCCCCCCCCCGACACCAAGGGTCAATTTAGCAAGGCCAACCCACTCATCTTTGGATTGTGGGAGGAAACCCGAAGCACCCAGAGGAAACCCATGCAGACATGAAGAGAATGTGCAAACTCCACACAAACAGTGACCCAAGGTTGGAATTGATTCCAGGTCTCTGGCGTTGAGAGGCACCACTGTGTCACTGTGCCACCTTGGCATGGTTCCCTCCAGATGCACCAGTTTCTTCCTGTACTCTAAAGATGTGCCTGTTCGATGCATTGGCCATGCTAAATTGTCCCAGAATGCTTAGGTTGGAGGGACTAACGGGGTAAATATATGGGGTTACAAGGATAGGGCCTTTGCAAGATTGTTGTCCGTGCAGACTCAATGGGCTGAATGGCCTCCTTCTGCACTGTAGGGATTCTATGGTTTCTATTTCTATGTGGGCAGCACGGTAGCACAGTGGTTAGCACTGCTGCTTCACAGCTCCAGGGACCGGGGTTCGATTCCCAGATTGGGGCACTGTCTGTATGGAGTTTACACATTCCCCTCGTGTCTGCGTGGGTTTCCTCCAGGTGCTCCAGTTTCCTCCCAGAGTCCAAAAATGTGTGGGTTAGGTTGATTGGCCATGCTAAGAAATTGCCCCTTAGTGTCCTGAGATTAGAGGGATTCGTGGGTAAATGAGTAGGGCCTGGGTGGGATTGTGGTCGGTGCAGACTCGATGGGCTGAGTGGCCTCCTTCTGCACTGTAGAGAATTCTACAGTTTCCATTCTCTCCCTCATGTGTTTATCTATTACCTTTAATGTTTTCCAATGAAAAAAATTCCTTTTTTGTTTCCTGTGTTAAGTAAGTTCCACATTCTCACCTTTCTCCGACTGAAGAGGTTTCTCCAATTCCGTACCGGATTTTTCCGTGACTATCATAGGACCTCTCAATCTGAATTCCCCAACAGCTGTCGTTTTCTTAATGTCACAAATATTTTCAAACTATCGAAGTAAGTGGATGTCACCCTTTCCCAGGCTGAAGTGGGTATGAAGATAATGTGAAGAACCTTCAAACTTCACGTTGCAATTTTGACTGGAGAATGAGAATAATTATTCTCGTGATCGCAAAATCATACTTCACAGTAATTGAAAGTTAAATCGAAAGCTTCATAATGAGGGGAGGATGTTGTGCATACATATTTCCTGCAAAATCCACTTCTTGTTTTCTTGCACTTCACCAGTTTGCTCTCTTGAATACTTCTGAATGTAAACCTGTTGTTGTCACACCCAGCTGGTTATTAGGCATGCGGCACAGTTAGTTGTGAGAGGTTTTTCAACATTGTTCTCTTAAACTATCCGTGTATCTCAGGAGGATTGGAAGTTTCTGATTAGTGCCTCTACAATTTCCACCCTTACTTCCCTCTTATTTCCATAGTTGGCACACTGCTGCCTCAGAAGTGCCAAGGACCTAGGCTCGATTCCCAGCTTGGGTCATTGTCTGTGTGGAGTCTGCACATTCTCCCCATGTCTACAAGGGTTTCCTCCTGGTGATCTGCATCCTCCCACACTCCAAAGATATGCATGTTCGGTGGATTGGCCATGCTAAATTGCCCCTTAGTGTCCACAGATAAGTTTAAAGTTTACTTTAAATTTACTTAAATTACTTCAAAGTGTCATAAGTAAACTTACATTAACACTGCAATAAAGTTACAGTGAACATCCCCACGTCGCCACGCTCCGCCGCCTGTTCGGGTACACTGAGGGAGAATTTAGCGTGCGCAATGAACCTAGCCAGCACATCTCTTGGATTGAAAGGGGAATCTGGAGCATCCGGAGGAAACCCTAACAGGCACAGTGAGAACGTATAAACTCCACACAGACAATGACCCAAGCCAGAAATCAAACCCGGGCCCCTGGCTCTGTGAGACAGCAGCATTAATCACTGTTCCATTGTGTCACCCTATGTACAGGTTCGGTGGGTTGGCAATGTTCAATTGCCACTTAGTGTCCAAAGATGTGTAGTTTATGTGGATTAGCTATGATAAATGTCTGGGGTTATAGGGAAAGGCGGCAGAGGAGGGGTAGATTTTGTTGGAATGCTGTTTCACAGAGTCAATGATGACCAATGTGCTTGTTAAAAATGCAGGTAGCGAATTGCCACGTTTACAGTAAGGGCTAACTTCCATCCAGGATCCCTCAGACAATACATGGAAACTAGCCAAGGTGGCAAGCATTTGTTGGGGAGAAATGTGCTATGATACACAATGTTGAGATGTAACTGAGGATAAATCTGATCCATTCCTGTTCCTCAACCATTGTATCCGCCCATTGCATCTGGTACAATATTCCAAATACTAACAAGAGCAATGTGAAAGAATGAAATTCTAACAGTTCACTGTGAGCAATTAAGGAAACCTCCAGACAAGGTTACCAGGACAAGATCCGGGAATATCAGCTACTTACCTTTACACAGATTTCTTAGTTCTATATACTTATGCAATGGTAGCTAAAAATGAACACTACATGTTCTACTTCTTTGGAAGGTTTTGGGTGGCGTGGTGGCACTGTGGTTAGCGCTCCTACTTCACAGTACCAGGGACCCAGTTCAATTCCAGCCTCGGGACTGTCTGCATGGAGTTTGCACATTCCCCCTGTGTTTGCATGTGTTTCTTCTGGGCATCCTAATTTCCTGCGTAGTCCAAAGATGGTGGATTGGCCGTGTTAGATTGCTCCTTAGTGCCTCAAGATGTGTAGGTCAGGTGGATTGGCCATTATATGTTGCGTCTTAGTATCCAAAGACATATAGGTTAGGTGGATTAGTCACGGTAAACGTGTGAGGTTATAAGGATAGACAGGATAATGGATCTTGAGGTGGGCCTGGGGAAGGTACTCTGTCAGAAAGTCGGGGTAGACTTAGAACATAGAACATAGAACATAGAACATAGAACAATACAGCACAAACAGGCCCTTCAGCCCACGAGTTGCGCCAATCACATCTACCAATCCACAGACCTATCTATAACCCCCTATCCTATTCTTTTCCATATACTCATCCAGAAGTCTCTTAAAAGACCAGTGAGTTTGCCTCAACAACCTCCAACGGCTGTCAGTTCCATTCACTCACCACCCTCTGAGTGAGAAACCTACTCCTGACATCTCCTTTGTATTTGCTTCCCTTAAATCTGTGTCCTCTCGTATTGACCATTTCTGCTCGAGGAAATAGTTTCTGAGAGTCCACCCTATCTATTCCTCTCAACATTTTATAAACCTCTATCAGGTCGCCTCTCAACCTACGTCTCTCCAGTGAGAAGAGTCCCAGCTCCCTCAACCTATCTTCATAAGGCCTGCCTCCCAATCCAGGCAGCATCCTTGTAAATCTCCTCTGAACTCTCTCAATAGCCTCTACATCCTTCCTATAATGAGGCGACCAGAACTGCGCACAATACTCCAACTGGGGTCTGACAAGAGTCTTATAGAGCTGCATCATTACCTCCTGACTCCTAAACTCTATTCCTCGATTAATGAAGGCCAGTACACCGTACGCCTTCTTGATCACTTCCTCCACCTGCAAGGCCGATTTAAGAGTCCTATGGACCCGAACCCCAAGATTCTTCTGCTCTACAACACAGCTAAGACACCTACCCCTTATATTGTACTCCTTCATCCCATTATTCCTGCCAAAATGGACCACTACACATTTATCTGCATTGAAGTCCATCTGCCACTTCTCCGCCCAGTCTTGCATCCTGTCTATGTCACGCTGCAACTTTTGGCATCCCTCCAGACCATCAACAACACCACCGATCTTTTGATCACCACTGATCACTTGATGAGGCAAGTGACCTCCTTCTGCAATGTGGGGATTCCATGATTCTATGGAAGGTTGAAAGTATCTTAAAAAGGAAAGGGGGATTTTGTAATATATATTCTAGGGATATCAGCCTGGCAGCACTGGTAGGGAAATGTATCATGTGATTCAGTCTTAGTTTCCCTCCTGCTTTGAGCAGAGCACACACAGTCAGCTCTGATGCCTTCAAGACGTGAACCCAATTGATTCAGAACAGTCAGCACCTTGTGTGAATAAGCCCACAGTATGACATCAATATGATATTATGATAGAAAGATTCAATGGCAAAAGGGATGCAGAGAAGAGGCAAAATAGGAGCGATGATGAGTTGAGCAAAGAGTGGATTAAAGGGAGATGAAAATGGCAAAATCAGCGATGTAACTGGTGCCTCCTGCAGAAATGGGAGCAGCAATTGCGAGCGTCAATTGTCATCGAGTTCTGGGTGAGTGGGCTTGAATCACTGGTCAGGACACAGCTTCACGTCTTTGGACTGAAGAAATCGCAGGTGGATTTTTGTCTCAGACTCTGCACATCTCACTTAAAGGAATGAGACTGGCAACATCTGGTTGCTTGGGACATCTGCCAGTGCCAGCTGGTGCTCGAAGCATCACGCAGCAGGCTTGCTGTTGTTCAGGATGTGCTACACAATCAAGATGCCAAGATCGTCTATCCTTTTGTAGTCAGACTGCCCGGGAACAAAATCTTCCGTCAGAATTGTTTACCACGGAGATGCTAAAGTTGCAGCTCTTAACTGCTTGAGTTCAATAGGAAGTAAAATGAAAGCCGGGTTTGTTGAACACTTTTCATGACTTAAAAATGCCCAAGGTGCTTTACAGCTGATCATTACATTTGGAATACGGTTGTAAGGTAGGAAATTCTGCATGCAATTTAAGGGCAGCCCAATGACACAGCACCAGGGACCCGGGCTCAATTCTGGCTTCAGATGACTGACTGTGTGGAGTTTGCATGTTTTTTAAAGCTGATTTGCCTTACATTAACACTGCAATGAAGTTACTGTGAAAATCCCTGAGTGAATTCCAGGGATTCACCACCCTTTGAGTGAAGAAGTTCCTCCTCAACTCCGATCTAAACTGACCCCCCCCCCCCCCCCCCCTTATTTTAAGGCTGTGCCCTTTAGTTCTGGTTTCCTTTCTAAGCGGGAAGAATCTCTCTACCTCTACTCTATCTAGCCCCTTCATTATTTTGTAAGTCTTTCAAATTGTGGGAAAAAACTGGAGCATCGGACAAAACCCATACTGATACAGGGAGAACATGCAAACTTCACGCAGAAAGTGACCCAAGCCAGGAATCAAACCTGGGTCTCTGGTGCTGTGAAGCTGCAGTGCTAATCGCTGTGCCACTGGACTGGGGAGGTGTTCGAGGGTCACTTCAGAAACTCGAGGACTAGCATCAAGGCTGACACTCCATGGAAATACTGAGGGAGTGCTGCACTGTTGAAGATGCTGTCTTTCATAGTACATGTTAAACTGAAGTTCAATTGTTCCCTCTTGTGAACGTAAAAGATGATGTAGAGATGTTGGTGTTGGACTGGGGTGAACACAGTAAGAAATCTCACAACACCAGGTTAAAGTCCAACACGTTTATCTGGCACTAGTTTTCAGACTTAAGTCCCAATGAAGGAGCCTGAGACTCCGAAAGCTAGTGCCAGATAAACCTGTTGGACTTTAACCTGGTGTTGTGAGACTTCTTACTGTGCTTAATACAAAAGATCCCATGGCATTACTTCAAAGTACAGCAGTGCATTATTACTGAGCAAGACTTACCTCTCAACAAGCATCCTGACAACAGATTGGCTGAAATTTCCGGCTGTTCCTCCCAGTGGGATCTTCTAGTCTCACCGATTCCACCCCCCCGAACAACCTCCACCCACCATCCATCGTCAAGTGTTCCCTGGGAGTGGAGAGTGTGAACAAAGGGAAAATCCATTGACTGCGATGGGTCTGGAAGATCCCACCACCAGCCGATGGCAGGCCACCTTCACAAAACACAAAGCAGTGAATATAGAAAATCCTGCCCATTATAGCACGGAAGTTTACAGCATGGAAACAGGCCCTTTGGCCCAAATTGCCCACACTACTCTTTTTTTAAACCACTAAGCTCGTCCCTATTGCCTGATTTTGTCCCATATCCCTCTAAATCCATCTTACCCATGTAACTGACTAAATGCTTTTTAAAAGACAAAACTGTACCCGCCTCTACCACTGCCTCTGGCAGCTTGTTCCAGACACTCACCACCCTCTGTGTGAAAAAATTGTCCCCGGGGACCTTTCTTGCCTCTCTCCCCTCTCACCTTAAACCTGTACCCTCTAGTTTTAGTGTCTTCGACCTTTGGGAAAAGATGTTGACTATCTACATTACCTATGCCCCTCATTATTTTATAGACCTCAAAAGAATCGCCACTAAGCCTCCTACACTCCAGTGAAAAAGAGCCTCAGTTTATCCAGCCTCTTCTTATAACTCAAACCATCAAGTCCCGGTAGCATCTTAATAACATCCAGCATTCCCTTCCCCCCCACCCACCAAACACCTCAGAGCCCCTCTGGTCATGTATCATTTTACTGCTTGTGGGATCTTGCTGTGCACTAATTGTCTGCTGCCTTTCAAACTGTGATTATACTTCAAAAATATTCCATTAGCTGGAAACTGCTTTGAGACTTGCCCAGGTCACGAGAAGCACTTTCTAACCAGAAGTCCATCGACACGTTGAACTGTCCATTTTCTTTACAAATACTCAGAGACTCATGGTGCTCACCCTGGTGTAATTCCGGTCTCTTCTCTGCACTTGCGGACTTACACTTATTAAGTCGCTCAGTGGACTAAATGCCAGAATCTATTAGATAACGTCAAACCATATTCTTCTGCTGATTTGCCCGTGGAGACCAAGTGCAGCACGTTAATCTAATTTCTTTACACATTAGAGGTGAAGTGAAATAAAAATTAAGCGTTTTAGTAACGAAGTTGTCTGTTAAATTGAAAGTCGGAAGACGGTGTCCCTGCTGTAGATTTATCAAGCGAATTTCGAATAGAGTACAGCATGTGGTTATGTGCTGGATCTGCTCACCGACTGGTCTTGGTGCGAATGTATTCCCTGCCCTTTGATACAGAGTCTGAACTGAGCTCCGAGAGACTGGGAACCAAATCACAGGAATTCTTATGTGGGCAAAGGAAATGGGGCTGTAGACGGATGAAGGAAGGGAGAATGTGGGGGGAATGAACTGAGGGAAGGAACATGGGGATCTCAAGAGGGGCTGAGTTGGGTAGATGGGAGTGCAAAGCTATGAGTTGGGGAGATGGGAATGCAAGGGGATGAGTTGGGGAGATGGAAGTGCAAGGGGATGATTTGAGGAGATGGGAGTGCAAGGGGTTGAGTTGGGGAGATGGGAGCACAAGGGGATAATTTGAGGAGATGGGAGTGCAAGGGGATGAGTTGGGGAGATGGGAGCGCAAGGGGATGAGTTGGGGAGATGGGGTGCAAGGGGATGATTTGAGGAGATGGGAGCGCAATGCGATGAGTTGGGGAGATGGGTTATGTGAAAAACTCATTGTAAGATGAATTTGGGTAAAGGGGGAGCGAGTGGGTGGAGCAAGTGAGGGTTGAGCTCAAGGTGGGGATTGGGATGAGGTGGCAGGGGGACTCATGAGGGTGAATTGAGGGAGATTGGGGGCTGGGTAGGGAGTGTGGGGGGGCTGAGGTAGGGTCCTGATATGTGTGCATGGAGGTTGAGGTGGGATGGTGTGTGAGGCTTGTGGAGATGAGTTAAAGGAAGTGGGGATGCATGAGGGCTGAGTTGAGAGATGGGGAGCATGATGAATGAGTAGGGGGTTGGGTAGAGCATGTAGAAGGTGAATAGCAGGATTGGGGATGATAGGGGCTAAGTTGTAGGGTGGGAGCCGCGGTGTTCTGGAAATTTAGAGAATGTACTGCCCGAAAGAATGGCAGAAAGAGACAAGATTTTGAAAGGATTTGACAATAAAAATAACAATGTCTCTGGGAAAGGCAGAGCATTGGAACCACTTTTCAAAGAGCTGGCACCTAATCGAAACATATAAGATGATTAGAGGTTTAGATAGGGTGGACAGTGATAGCCTTTTTCCTAGGATGGAGAAAGCTAGCACGAGGGGACACAGCTTTAAATTAAGGGGTGATAGTTATAGGACGGATATCAGAGGTAGGTTCTTTACCCAAAGGGTGGTTCGGGAGTGGAATGCCCTGCCTGCAGCAGTTGTAGATGCGCCAAGTTTGGTGGCGTTTAAGAGGTTAGTTGATAAGTATATGGAAGAGAAGGGAATGGTTTAGTTTGGAGGGGCATTGCTTTTTATATTGGTCGGCGCAACATCGAAGGCCGAAGGGCCTGTTCTGTGCTGTAGTGTTCTATGTTCTATGTTCTAAGACAATGGGTCGAATGGCTTCTTTCAGCATCTTTGAGATTATATGGTTTGTTGTTAACCAAACGATGTTGGGGATGGTGTCAGTTAAAGAACGTGTCTGTTAAAGGAATCTTTGTCAGCTCCTGTATATTAACAGGCTGCCTCGGAAAAGTGGCCAGTATAATCAAAGATGGATGGTAAAATTAATTCCGTACTCATTTTCCTCCTGGTGTGCTGTTCTACCATATGGATATCGGGAGTGGGATTTTCCCACTGCCTGCATCTCAAGACCAGAATTTCCTTCCCAAGATCAATGAACCTTTAAACAGTTCACAAATTTTCTGTCATTCCCACTTTGGATAAGAAAATTCCAACCTGGAATGTGATCCTCTCTCCTGTCTCCCAATTCCCAGCATGTTTTTCAAAGGATCCTGCTAACACAAACCAAATCCGATATTTCAATTCATAGCTTGACAGGTCAGCCGGGGGGGATATGGAACGGTAACCTTTAAACAAGCTTTAAACATAACTTTGTGCCAATTCCCACGTTAGCCCACTGTGCTCTTCACCTTTCATACTGATTCCATAGTCCATTTGCCCAAAGTGGTGCCCACTTACAACACTGCTCATGCCACCTGGGATAGAATGGCGCATTTCCACCGTGTTAAAGAACAAAGAAAATTTACAGCACAGGAACAGGCCCTTCGGCCCTCCAAGCCTGCACCAACCGTGTTGCACGACTGAACTAAAACCCTCTACCCTTCCGGGGACCACATCCCTCTATTCCCATCCTATTTATGGATTTGTCCAGATGTCCCTCTAACATTCACCATCGTATCTGCTTCCACTACCTCCCTCAGAGTGAGTGCCTTTATTGCATTGCAACCAAAACCTTATGGTGGGATTTGCCGGCTCTTCCCGCTGATGAGATCTTCCAGACCCGCTGAAGTCAACCCTTGCGGGTGATGGGACGGGCGAGGCAAGCAAAATGGCGTAGATTTCGGCGGGGATGGAAGATTCCACTGGCAGCCAATGGCAATTGATCCCCACTGCAGGAAAACACACTCCTGTGGCAGAGGTGGGCAGCGGAGGGAATGCCCGTGACTGCTGAAGTGTTCCCCGACTGGAAGGGAACACTCCTGCCTAGTGATTATCGAGCTTCGCTCATTCATTCGTTGTTGTAGCGTCTGCATGGTCTCCCCAATGTACCATGCCTCGGGACATCCTTTCCTGCAGTGTGTCAGATAGACAACCTAGGCCGAGTTGCAAGAGTATGTACCATGTACTTGGTGGATGATGAAGATGATGGCGTCTATGGCGATGATCCAGCACGCCTTGCAGAGGTTGCTGTGGCAGGGTTGCGTAACGTCGTGGTCACAACACAAGCTTTGGCAAAGGGTCATCGGGACTCAAGATGTCAGCTCATTTCTCTCCTTACAGATGCTGCCAGACCTGCTGAGATTTTCCAGCATTTTCCTCCACAAGAAGGAGGCCATTCGGCCCATCGAATTCCACGCTGGTTTTTCCATGTAACAATTCAGTCAGTCCCACTTCCTGCTCTATTCCTATAACCTAGGTATATAATTCCCTTCAATTTCCCATCCAAAATCCTTTTAAAATTATTGGTCATCTCTGCTTCCACCATGCACATAGCAGTGAGTTCCAGTTATCATTCACCACATAACAGATTTTGCCTAACATTCCCTTTGCATCCCTTGTCCAAAGCGATCCATCACAAACAAATATAAATGATAAACCATCAATCCGATTTAGTTTATTGTTTTGTTGACAAATGGGTAAAGCTTTTTTCTGACTACCTTATCTAAAGCTCGTGATCCTTGAACGAAGGGACATGAACAAAGCCCAGTTCAGGATGCAAACCAGCCTCCCATCCATTAATTCTGCCTACTCTTCCCACTGCCCCAGAAAAGCAGCCAGCATAATCAAGGACCCTACGCACCTTAGGCATTCTCTCTTCCTTTGGGAAAAAGATACAAAAGTTTGAGGTCATCTACCAACCGACTCAAGAACAATTTCTTCCTCGCTACCATCAGACTTTTGAATGGACTTACCTCACATTAAATGAAATCTCTGCATCCTAGCTATGATCACTATATTCTACACCCTCTCCTTTCCTTCTCTATGAACGGTATGCTTTGTCTCTATATCACACAAGGAACAATACTTTTCACTGTATACATGTGACAATAATAAATCAAATCAAATCTAATCTAAATATACTATAATCTTGTACATCGCTTTCCAATCTTCCCTCATTCTCCTTCACTACATGGACAATTCTTCAATCAAAAATGCTAGGTCTTCACATCAATCACAGTTCATTAAGGGTGAAGTGAATAAAAAAGCAAAAAGCTTGAGAACTCTCTGGATCTCTTATTTCAGGGAGCTGACAGTTTCTTCCCAACAGGCATCAATCCAAACGCTAACCATTCCTAGCATTTGGTTGGACAAGAGGGAGCTAAGGTCTGCGGGCGGCCTAATAGTCTGTATGTTCCAGTCACTTGGCAGCAATCGGAAAACACAATTCAGTCTGTCTCGTCACAGTAAGGAACAATCAAAGTGAGTCAGCGCTGGGAGGAAGGTGAGAGTCCCAGCTATGAGTCACACCAATTGTTTCTCAATACTGAAACATATTTCCTTTGTAAATCACCCACTTGGATTCCATCTTAACTTGACACAACAGGTGGGATTTTACGTTCTCGCTCGAACAAGACTGGAAAATTCCATCCGAGGTCAGTGGACATTTCCATCGTCCACCCCTCGCTTGCTCCAATTCAGTGGCAGATTAGGTGGTAGAATTCCAGGGAGTATCAATCTGTAAAAGGAACCTCACGAGATTAGTTATTCTTGTAGAATCATAAAATCTCTACAGTGCAGAAGCAGACCATTCAGCCCATCAATTCTGTACTGACTCTCCAATGGACCATCAGATCCTATCCCCATAATCTCACATATTTAGCCCTCTAATTCCCCCCAACCTACAAATTTTGCGACAATAAGGGGCAATTTAGCATGACCAACTCAGCTAACCTGCACGTCTTTGAACTTTGGGAGGAAGGCAGAGCACCAGGAGGAAACCCACATAGATGGGGGAAATGTGCATACTCTAGAACATGCAATCATGCAAGACCAGAATTGAACTCAATTGTCAGTCAGCTAGTAGACTAAGAAAGGCAGTAATCAATGGGATTGATTTTGGAATATAGGCCAATGATTCGGGGTAGGTACATGGTTCATGTGGTCAGAACTGACTGTGTCAGGCTATCTCAGGGTCCATTCTGATGAGGAGAAGATATTTAAAGTCATACAGATGACTCTAGAGATGCTCATCCAAATACTTTTCAAAGGTTGTAATAGGGTCATATAGCACAGAAAAAGACCCTCCTGCCCTTTGCAACTGCTCTGGTCAACAATTCTAACCCCATTTTCCACTTTTGACCTTGTATGCCTTGGCAGTACAAGTGCACATCTAAATACTTCTTAAATGGTATGAGGGTCTCTGTCTTCATGAGACTTTGAGGCAATAAATTCCAGACGCCCATCACCTCTGGGTGAAAAGAGTGTTCCTCACATTCCCCCTAAACCTCCTACCCCTTACCTTAAATCTCTGCCCCCTAGTTATTGATCTCTCCATTAAGGGGAAAGGTATCTTCCTGTCTACTCCATCTACACCCCTCATTTCTATCATGCTCCCTGCCTCAGTATCCTCGGCTCCAAGGAAAACAACCTCAGTCCATCCAACCTCTCCTCATGATTAAATCTCTCCAATCTGAGCAAGATCCTTTGTTTTTCTGATGAATGTTCAGCCCCCCATGGACAGATGTATTTTAGTCCCGTTCCAAAGTGGAATAATTAAGAGAATGCCAACTGTGGCCCAGGTCAAGGTGAGATCTATATCAAAACTTACAGTGCCCATAACCAAACAAATTAAATTGGAAAATAAATCACTGATGATTTTCTAAATCCTTTGGCGATTTCTCAAGGTCTTTGCTTCCTTTGCAGGCCACTGATTGGCTATCCAGTTTCAAGAGAACTCACTGGGCAGCGAATTTGGCTACAATTCAGAGAGAAAATTACAAGGAGTTACAGTTTCCCTCCCCCCACCCTCCGGGGTGAGTTCAAGACCCAGGAACTATACAGACATCGGCGCCCCGTCCTCAAAGTGAAAATTCAGCCCAGAGTGTTTGTAAGGGAGGATATACCTTCATTGAGTTTGTCTGAAAACCTTGCCTGAGGCTGCAATAGGTACATATTAGCGTCATTTTTAAATGAGTATGTTTGTGTTCCATTTTTCTGGAGAAATCTTTCATGTCATGTACAAACATACAGAATAGGAGCAGAAGTAGGCCATTTGGCCCCTCGAGCCAAGGATGGTCTTTTTGCATGTTTCAAGTTCTACATTCCCACCTATCCCTAATAACTTTTGATCCCCTTTCCAAACAAGAATCTATTGACTGTTGAAAAATATTCAATGACCTCAAATCCCATTGCCATCTGAGATAACAAATCCCAAAGTCACACAATCCTGACAGACAACAAAAATTTTCCTCATCCCTTGTTCTAAAGTGGTTACCTTTAATTTTATAACAGTTCTCCTGTACTCATAAAATCACATAATCCCTACAGTGTACAAGGAGGCAATTTGGCCAGAACTCTCAACAATTCCTCCTAGGTCCCAACCCTGTAGCCTCACAAATTTACCCTCCTTGCCCCCTGACACTAAGGGGCAATTTATCATGGCCAACCAACCTAATCTTCACATCTTTGGACTGTGGGAGGAAACCAGAGCACCTGGAGGAAATCCATGGGGAGAATGTGTAAATTCCACACAGTCACCCAAGGCTAGAATTGAACTTGGGTCCCTGGCGCTGTGAGGCAGTAATGCCTGTGTCACCATGCTATCCAACTCACCCACAACGAGAACAATCCTTTCCACGTGCACCTCGTCAATACTGCTCAGGGTCTTATATATTTCAGTCACCACCCTCCCCCCTGACCTCCTCAATCATAGAGTCGTAGAGTGATAAAGTCATAGAGCACAGGGAAGGCCCTTCAGCCCATCGAGTCCACATCAACAATACCTACAACCAATGGTTCAAAAATCCCATTTCCCTGCACTTGTTCTACATCCTTTAATGTTATATTTCAAGCGCTCATCCAAATACTTTTTAAAGGTTGTAAGTTCTCTGAACCCCACTGGAAATAAGCCCAATCTGTCCATCCATCCTTCATTAGGGTGGCACAATAGTTAGCAGTGCTGCCTCACAACGCCAGGGGCCTGGGTTCAATTCCCAGCTTGAGTCACTGTCTGAGCACTCTCCCCATGATTGCATGAGTTTCCTCCAAATGCCTTGGTTTCCTCCCAGGGTCCGAAAGACATGCTGGTTAGGTGCACTGGCCGTGCTAAATTTTCCCTCAGTGTATCCAAACGGGCACCGGAGAGTGGCGACTAGGGGATTTTCACTGTAACTTCATTGCAGTGTTAATGTAAACCTACTTGTAACCATAATGTATAAACTAATGAATAAATAAGATAGATAGCCTACTCACTCCAGGCATCAATCCAGTAAACATCCTCATAACTGCAAAGTAGATTCAGTCACCATTCACTGTTGTACTTTTTGTATCTTGGATCTATGCAGAGATGACACCAGTTTGTATGTGTGTAACAAGTTATATTCACAGCGCTGTTCCTTGCTTCAGTCCAGCTTTTCAGTACTTTCCACAGTCTGTTTACTTTTTTTCCTGCGTCCACACCCAGCCTTAATCAATCAAACACAGTGAGCGCCGTTAAAAAAAACAGGCTCACATAATCAAGCCCAGAATAACTGAGCATTACAGTTTTCATTCCGCAAATCATAAGGGTTGAATGGATGGAAGGAGAGAACATTCTTAAAGTAGCTTCACTGTAAATTATTGCATTTCAGAATGTAGTCGAACAACATTTCAACTTACAGGGAAAAACAACTGGGAACAACCCAGAGGAGTCACGAATACCAGTGAAGAAGGTCAAGTCATCAACTATCATCTTTCAAAGGATTGAAAAGGCTAATACTCTTTTTTTTCCGTAGAAGAGAAGGTTAATAGTAATCTACAAGAATCGTTAAAATTATGAAAGGGTTTGGTAGGGATAAGAGAAGGTATTAAAGAGGAATAGGAATATGCCAAGAAGCCCTTCAAGACTGCTCCAACATTCATAGAATCAACAGAGCAGAAGGAGACCATTCGGCCCATCAAGCCTACATTGACAACAATCCCACCCAAGACCTATTCCCATACCCATTAATCCTCGATACTAAGGGGCAATTTGTCATGGCCAATCAATCTAACCTGCACATCTTTTGGAGAATTCAACAAGATTATGACTGATCTTCTATCTCAATCCTATTTTCTTCCTCCATCTGCGTATCAAATGGTGTCCCTTCGTGTCCAAAGACCTATCACCCTTTAGCTTGAATATACTGGATGACTGATCATGCAGAACCCACTGCAAAATTCCAAAGCTTTCACTGAAGAAAGGATAGATTGAAAAGATGTGCTGACTTGTGGAAAAGACCAAAGGTTAAAAAAAAAGGTAAGATAGCCATGTATGAATCCAATAACGATTTCTGGAGAAAACTTTTTCACCCAGAAAGGGGCTTTCATGTGGAACACGCAATCACACCAGTGAGATTTTGTGCTTCCATTTGCATTGGGCAAGGCGACGCGAGCACAAAATCTTACGAGAGCCCAAATCGTGTTATACATCAACAGAAAATGCCGTGGCGATTGTCGCCAACCCTGATCAGTGATATTAAGGGATTCCCAATATTGAATGCAGGAACCCCTTTAGAATAAATGGAAATCACATTATTAATCAAATAATTCCCCCAGCCAGGCCCTCTGCCTATCTCCATAACCCATGCATTTGCTATGGCCAGCCCACCTAACCTACACATCTTTGGACACTAAGGGACAATTTAGCATGGCCAATCCACCCTAACCCTACACATCTTGGGACACTACGGGGAAATTTGGCATGGCCAATCCACTTAACCCTACTCATCTTTGAACACTAAGGGGCAACTTAGCATGGCCAATTCACTTTACGTACACATCTTCGGGCAGTGGAAGGCGGAAACCAGAGCACTCAGAGGGAACACATGCAGACATGGGGAGAACGTGTAGAGTCCACACAGTCACCGAAGGTTGGAATCGAACCCAGGTCCCTGGCACTGTGAGGCAGCAGTGCTAACCACTGTGTCACCATGCTGTCAACCACCAAATGGATAAGCATCAGACCATCATTGGGAGTTCCAAATTAAGACCAGCTTCAAAGAAGATGTGCTTTTTGGTCATAGAGAATCCCCAAACCATAGAATCTTGCAACTCAGAGGGAATCCACCCTAGCCACCATCCCTGTACTGGCTCTGGGGAAAAGCTTTCTGATTAATCTGATTCACTTGAAGTTTTTACCTGTACAAGTAATGCAGGAGTTGGGATATCTTGTTGAAGTTGTACAAGACATTGGTAAGACAATACTTGGAATACTGTGTACAGTTCTGGTCACCCTGTTATAGAAAGGAAATTATTAAATTAGAAGGAATGCAGAAAAAGATTCACTAGGACACTACCAGAAATCGATAATTTGAGTTATAAGGAGAGCTTTGACAGACTGGAACTTTTTTCTCTGGAACATAGGAAGCTGAGGGGTGATCGTATGGCTTTCTATAAAATAATGAGGAGTATAGATCAGCTTGATAGTCAATATCTAAAACAAGGGAGCGTAGGTTTAAGGTGAGGGGGAGAGATACATAAGGGTCCCGAGGGGCAATGTTTTCACACAGAGGGTGATAAGTAATGGAACAAGCTGCTAGAGGCATGTATAATTTTGTCTTTTAAAAAGTATTTAGACAATTACATGGGTGAAACGAGTATAGAGGGATATGGGCCAAATGCGGACAATTGAGACTAGCTGTTAAAAAAAGGGGCAGCATGGACAAGTTGGGCTGAAGGGCCTGTTTACATGCTGTAAACCTCAATGACTTTACAACTGTAAGTAGAGGGTCAATTCCCTTTTGAAGGTTATCCTCGGATCTGATTCCATTCTTCATCAATGCATCAGATTAGAACCCACTGCTCAAATAAATTCTTTATATTTCCCCTCAGTTCTTTTGCAATTTTCATAAATCTCCTGCCTGTGGAAACAGTTTCTCACTGTCACATTCTCAAAACCCAGCATTAGTCTGAACATCTCTTCCATCTCCAATTATCATTTTTTTCTGCTCGAAAGAAGAACAGTTACAGTTTCTAAAGCCCTCTCACAGTTCTGGCTCCATTCTTTGCCCAACTACGTTCTATTAAACAAAAGCTGCGGATGCTGGAATCTGAAACAAACAAAAAATTATGGAAAATCTCAGCAAGTCTGATAGGCCGTGGAGAGAGAATACAGCCAAGGTTTCAAGTCTGGATTACTACAAAGGGTCATGAATGTAGCCCAATCCATCACGCAAACCAGCCTCCCATCCGTTGACTCTGTCTACACTTCCTGCTGCCTTGGCAAAGCAGCCAACATAATCAAGCACTCCGGACATTCTGTCTTCCACTTTCCTCTGTTGGGAAAAAGATACAAAAGTCTGAGATCACGTATCATCCAACTCAAGAGCAACTTCTTCCCTGCTGCCATCAGGTAGCCTTACCTTATATTGTGGTCTTACCCTATATTAGGTTGATCTTTCTCTAGCTATGACTTTTGCACTACATTCTGCATCCTCTCCTTTACTTCTCTATGAATAGTGTGCTTTGTCGATATAACACTCAAGAAACAATACTTTTCAATGTCTCCCAATACATGTGACAATAATAAATCAAATCAAATGAATTCAGGGTGACGCAGTGGTTAGCACTGCTGCTTCACAGTGTCAGGGAGCTAGGTTCAATTCCTGGCTTGGGTTACTGTGTGGGGAGTTTGCACATTCTCCCCGAGTCTGTGTGGGTTTCCTCAAGGTGCAGTTAGGTTGGTTGGCCATGCTAAATTAAGCTTAATATCAGGAGGTTTAGCAGGGTAAATTTGAAGAGTTATGGGAATAGGCCTGGGTGGGATTGTGATCAGTGCAGACTGGGTGGGCTGAATGGCCTCCTTCTGCACTGTAGGGATTCTACGATGAAATCAAAGACCCTCCATTATAGCAGTAATTTTTTTTTAAATATTCACTCATGGTGGAGGGGCTGGAGAGAGGATTGGCAAACGGGGATGAAATCGGTCAAGGAAAGATCCAGTGTATTTCGGTGTGAGGACTTGTCTTTTGTTGGAACACGGGCTGGAGAGAGAAAGAGACAGAGAGAGAAAACTGCACAAGGCTTACTCCCACCGCACTCTCAGCGAGATCTCTGCTGAACTTACACCAAAGTTTTGGGCACTCCGCAGGATTTACTGTCTTTGATCATTGTTTACAGTCCTATCAGCAGTCCCGTCTCCTTCACTCAGACTCAGGGTGAGGTAAAGTTAACCGCAGAATAAGCAGTCTGCTTTATAGAGACGAATGCCCATGCTGAACACTTCTATTGATTTTTCTATACTTAACGATTGAAGATCAATAGTTTTACCATGCAAACAACTCAGCTTTATCTGCTCTGCCACTAGCTGCAATCAAATAACTCATTTACCACTGCTGCTGTTATACTTTTCCCCAACTCTGCAAGCGGTAGAGATCCAGAAAAGAGCCACTACGATTGTGAACATTTTTCATTTTCCCTGATGACTAAGTTTTAAATAAATAACAAAGTGTAAACAGTTGATTAAAATACGAGTTGACTAATAATCTCCTGACACCCGCGTCAGATTATAAATGTTTTAAACCTTCCAGCTGTTCAGGGTGTCCTTTTTAATCTGATGGCTCTTATTGTATGAATCACCCCTGGTTTCGGGTGGATGATCAGAGAAGAAGCAGTGGGTAAAATTAATACAGTCTTCCACAGGGAGGCACGGTGGCACAGTGGATAGCACTGCTGCTTCACAGCGCCAAGGACTTGGGTTCGATTCCTGGCTTGGGTTCTTGTCTGCACATTCTCCCCGTCTCTGCGTGGGTTTCCTCCGGGTGCTCCGGTTTCATCCCACAGTCCAAAGATGTGCGGGTTAGGTGGATTGGCCACACTAGAATTCCCCCTTAGTGTCGAGGGGATTACCTAGGACAAATAGGTGAGATTATGGGGAGACCATCTGGGTGGGATTGTGCAGTCTCGATGGGCCACATGGCCTGCAGGATTCTGTGATAATTTAGACCAGGTATTGTCAAGGGTGAGGCCACATCAGCAGAGCCCCAGGTAGCTGAGGTTCTAAAGAAGGGGGAAGGAGAGATGGAGTCTGTTAAAGTCCTGTCCTGGTTGTACAGTAGGAAATGTAGCAGCTAACTCCCAGAATCAGGAATGGAATAATTTCATAGAATCCCTATGGTGCAGGAGAAGGGTATTCAGCCATTGAGCCTGCACTGACAACAATCCTAACCAGGTTCTATCCCCCATGTATTTAATCTGCTAATCCCACTGATGTGGACGTTCAGTTCTGTAGCATCTCTTTCCTGCCTTCTTCACAATCCCAATCCCCCTGACACCATGGGGCAATGTACCATGGCTAATAGAACATAGAAAACTACAGTGCAAAACAGGCCCTTTGGCCCACAAGCTGCACTGATCATATCCCTACCTACTAGGCCTACCTTTAACCCTCAATCCCATTAAATCCCATGTACTTATCCAGAAGTCTCTTAAAAGACCCCAACGAGTTCACCTCCACCACCACCGACGGTAGCTGATTCCACTCACCCACTATCCTCTGAGTGAAATACATTTAACCTGTACTCCTATGTACACTAAGGGCAATTTTAGCATACTTATCCCAATAATGCCCCTAACCTACACATCTTGGGACACTAGGGGGCAGTTTAGCATGGCCAATCAACCTAACCCACACATCTTTGGACTGTGGGAGGAAACCAGAGAACCCAGAGAAAACCCACGCAGAGACGGAGAGAATCTGCAAACTCCACACAATCACCCGACGCCAGGATTAAACCCGGGTTCTTGGCGCTGTGAGGCAGCAGTGCAAACCACATTGCCACCATGTCACCCATAATGACTGGATCATAGAATCCCTATAATACAAAAGAAGCTGTTCAGCCCATCAAGCCTATACCAACCACAATCTCACTCAGGCCCTATTTCTCTACCCCATTGCAATTCCCCGAAACTAGATGACATCTTAGCACGACTAATCAACCTAACCTGTATATCCTTGAACTGAGAGAGGATATTGGACAACATGGAGGAAACCCATGCAGGTACAGGGAGAACATGCAAAGTCCACACAGACAATGATCCAAGGGCAGAATTTAACCTGGGACCCTGATGCAGTGACGCTGTAATGCACCTTCCATGGCCATCAAGTTCTGGGATGGGATTTGAACATTAACCTCCTGGCCCACTGCACCAGCAGACCTCCATTATCCAACTCTTAATTCTTTCAATTATTTACAAAGAACAAAGACCAAAACAGCACGGGAAACAGGCCCTTCGGCCCAACGAGCCCGCGCCGCCACCTTGATGTTCTCACTTCTACCCGTGATCCCTGTCATCCCTATGTTGAAAGATCTATGCATTAGAACCAAATTTGAGACAATTTAGGGAGAGTTTGTTCTGCCAATCAGCCTAAGATCATATCTTTGGGATGTGGGAGGAAACCAGAGCACCCGGAGAAAGCCCACGCAAGCATGGGGAGAACGCACAAAATTTAGTATTTTTTTCTTCTTGCTATCTTTTTGCTTCCTCAGTTGATGATCTTCAAATCACCCAGCAGTTTTCCATAAAGCAACCTGCACCCTATTCCCTGCCCGTCCTGCACTGCAGTGCTTGTTTTCTGCCCAGTATTACTAAGCCCCTATTTATTTTTCCATTTTCAGTTCTGTATAGCGTCTCTTTCCTGCTTTGTTCACAATCCAAAAGACAAAGAAACAAGCAAGCACGAGATGTGTTCAAACAGCAAATAATTGCATTTGACTTCCAAACATCACAATTCCTTTCTTTTTCAACCAGATGGAAACTAATAATATTTCATGCAATTGCTCCTCATGAGTACAATTGAGCAAAAGATCATTGTTCAATTTCTTTGTGCAGGGAGAATGAAGGTTTCTCTCCTCTTGCCCTTCTTGTCAATGCTTCTTTTCTTAACTCCTGTAGCGTAGAATATTTTCCCTTCTGAAAGCCTCTCTCTGGGCGGCACGGTGGCACTGGTTAGCACTGCTGCCTCACAGCGCCAAGGACCCAGGTTCGATTCTGGCCTCGGGTGAGACAGCAGTTCTAACCACCGTGTCGCCCAATTGTGACATTGGGATAGGGGTTCAGTTCCAGCCTTGGGTCACTGCCTCCGTGGAGTCTGTTTGTAAGGATTCAGTCACCTCAGGGACGGAGCCCACAGAGAATGTAATAGGTAAGCAAGGGGGTATTGGTGAAATTGTGGGATGGGTCTCACCACAGGGAAGAATCCAATGGTGGAGGTTGGTCTGATTATGTGAAGAGAAGCTGATTACTTCGGGGGGAGAACCCCCAAATCTACTTAATCCACAAGCAGTGCTGGAAAAGCACTTCGCACACGCTTTATGCTCTCTTCCTTGCGGAGCAGCAGATGCTGGGTCGTTGGACGTTATTAGGGGCATGTTGATGGGGCAAAGGTTGTTTGGTGGGAAGTGAACGTGGAGTCAATTTGTTGACCAAACAAATAAACTAAATCAAATAAACTGGGGGACAAATTAAAAGGGGCAGCCCCCAAAAGGAGGAGAATCGCCCGAAACAGAGAACAAAGCAGAACGGAAACTTAAAACAGCAAACTAAAATGTGGTTAAAGGGGTCAGTAACACATCTCACTCCCTACGGTGCCTAATGAGTGCCGGAGGCCTCAATAGTACCTTCAAACACTCCATGTCCCTCTCCAAGGACACCCGGCTGTGAATGCGGTCACGCTAGAGAGGCAGATAGTCGGTTGGGATGATTCCCTTGGCGGTCTGCTGCCTGGTTCTATTAATAGCTGATTTGGCCAGGCCCAGGAGCAGTTTCACGAGGAGGTCCTCCACACCGTGTGCCTGTAGACCGCAGAGCAAACGAAACATCAACAGGACATTTTTGAGGCAACTAAAAAGGGAGTGCAGTCTATAACGTGTAAATTAGACGCGGTCTCCACAAGATCGTAAAAGGGCATATTTCTTGGGAGCTGGTGAATTGTTGTACCAAACTGCTGAATGCATTAGCCTCCAACTCAGGTCCCCAAGATAGTGGGGGAAGATCAGAGGGATCTCCACTGGGGACCTCTGCCACCGGATGGCAATAAGGCCTGCCGAGGTATGTCTGGGCAATGGGCAAAGGCATGATATTAGTAGATGTGAAGCAGTAGCCCCCATACAGCAAACTCCTCTATGCAGTGTGGAGGCAAAGGGCATGAAGGGCAAATCTGCAAGGTGGCTCAAACTGTGAGGCACCTGGCCCTGGGGAAGTGTTGGAGGTTCTAGGCTTGGGGCCAATGTAAAATTCCACTCACTCAGACGGAATCCCACCGCAGAGTCGCACCTCCTCGAGAGCATATGTACCCTCTGGTCCAAGCACGACCATACCAAGGTCATGGATGGTATTGGCTATGAGTCAAATGCCCACCTCCATGTTCTTGACAAGCCCCTGGGGTATCTTCCAACACACTCCTCTGCCACCTACATTTACCCCACCCTGGTCACCCCAGCAGCCTTCCTCTCTGCCAGCCACTCAAAATGGTATTGGTGGAGGAGCAGATCCCTGAGCAATATCTCCCAAACGACAGCCGCGACAGTGAGAGAGCAGTGGCACCAGGCAACCATAACTTAGATTTTGAGTAGGTCCAAGTAGAAGATGGGCAACACCTCCAAGGAGATCTGAAGGGCCTCCAGGTCAATGCCAAGAGTTGCAAGTCATAGTCTAGGCCTGGTGGAAGAAATACATTGCCAGGACACACCATCGTGGAGAAAGCTCGATGTAAAGGTATCTCTGGAGGGTCTGGAGATGGAAGGGCACCACCTGGGTACGAAGGCACACCAGCACCTGACCACCCTCCCTAAGCAGGAGATGCAGAACTTCAACCCAGTACAGTCTGTTCTCCCAGGAAGAACTGAACAAGGAGCAAGTGTGGATTCAAGGCCACATTCGGATCATCAGTAATCCCTTTAATTACTGGAGTTTCCATGGCAACTCCATCCCCTATCTCATCCAGTTGAGACCCATTGGCTATCCCCACTTGGTTTAGCTGGCTGTTGAGGCCATTGCCCAGAGTGTGCCCGCTGTCACATGCAAACAGCTACAGGTGAGGGCTGAGTGCCAGGTGGGGACAAAGGATGGATAAACCACGCTGAAAGGACCCACCAGAGGCACTACCCCTCCCTGACACCCCAAACACGCTCACAACCTCTGTTGACCTCATGAAATCCTTCAACACTAAGCGACAAAGCCTGTGGAGGATCACGTCAAAGTTTGTCTGCTTCCCCCAAATCATTCAGATGGTATGCCAGTTCCATGATGGCCAGTATACTGGATGGAAGAGAATCCTCTGAGGCATTCTCTGTCACCAATGGCTTCAAACAGGGCTATGTGCTCGCACCCACACTGTTCAGCATGATGTTTACTGCCATGTTGAATGATGCCTTCCAGGACAGTGTTGCTGGAATCAGCCTCAAGTACAGAGTGGATGGGAAGCTCTTCAACCTGAGGAGACTTCAAGCTATTACCAAAGTGAAGGAGTTCTGAGAAATTTCCTCTTTGCCGATGACTGCGCCCTGTATGCTAGCTCAGAGCTAGAGATGTAGTCAGTATGGACAAATTTTCCACAGCCTGTGACAACTTTGGGATCACCATCAACGTTAAAAAGACTGAAGTCATCCACCAGCCTGCGCCCCATGATCCGTACACAGAACTCATAATCACAATCGAAGGGCAGAAACTAGAGGCTATGGAACAGTTCACTTACCTTGATAGCACCCTCTCCCAAGCAGAAGTTAACTGTAGAATAGCAAAGGCAAGTTCTGCTTTCGGTGGACTGCGCTCCACTGTGTGGGAACATCGAGGAATCAGCCCAGCAACAAAACTGAAAATCTACAGCGCTGTGGTATTCACTACCCTCCTGTATGCCTGTGAAATGTGGACTGTGTATTGAAGGCATGCAAAACAGCTCAATCATTTCCACATCTCTTGTCTTCACAGAATATTACACTTCAAATGGCAAGACAAAGTACCAGACACTGAGGTTCTCTCTCGAGCAAGTCTACATCAGTCCACACACTACTGATGAGAGCACAGACCCAGTGGGCAGGTCATGTCATCCGTATAGAACATAGAACATTACAGCGCGGTACAGGCCCTTCGGCCCTCGATGTTGCGCCGGCCAGTGGACCCTCTAACCTAAACTATTCCAATATCATCCATATGCCTATCCACCAACCATTTGAATGCCCCCAAAGTAGGCGAGTCCACAACTGCTGCAGGCAGGGCATTCCACGCCCTTACCATGAGTGCATACCCAAGCAGCTCCTTTTTGGGAAAACTCTCTACTGGAAGACACTCTCATGGAGGGCAGAAGGAATGATTCAAAGACATACTCAAGGCCTCCCTGAAGTTGCTTGACATTGACATCACCACCTGGGAGACACAGGCACAAAACTGCCCTACCTGGCTCTGCCTCATCCACAAAGACTGTCAAGCTCATGAAGCAAGGTGTATTGCTGAAGCACAACTTAAGCACAAGCTACGCAAGTCCAGGACCACCAGCGCAACAACTACAGAGTGTCTACACAAGTCTGTCCAATATGGGCCTGGACATTCCGTGCCTGAATTGGCCTGATCTCCGCAACCAGCCTCGAAAATGACTAATGGTGTCAAAGTCCTCATCGACAATGATGGACAAACAACAACTGAACTGGAGTTCCCATGGCAACGGGAAATCCACCCAGCCCGGTGTAAATCTAGAGTGAGGGAAAAAAAAATCAGAGACTCACCATCTTATTAACTTCCCTGCCCCTGTCATGCTGTTCCCCTCCCCCCACCAACTCTCTGGCTCTGACCCCATTAAAACCAGGAATATAAGCTGGTTGCGGTTGGATTTGAAATTTTAACATCACAACCCAGCCTAAAGTCACCATCTCTGTGATTCACGGATCGATACGGTTCTTCCGGAATTAACTTCCTAATAAAAGGAATTGCAGCTGGTAATCTCACGTTAGATTCCGGACAAACATTCCACTTTCACATCTGAAGAACTCACCAGGATGGAATATTTCCTGCCTCGACACTTGCAGCAAGCTTCAAAATGCCGAGGGAAGTCTTTAGGGCTTCGATCACATCTTGGTGAAATTTAAACCTGCCGCCGCTCCAGCATGCTTCTGCATGTAAAGTATTTCATATCTTAAGAATCATAGAATCCCGATAGTGCAGAAGGAAGCAGCACGGTGAACCTGCTCTAATCTTGTACACCTCTATCAAAATCCTTCAAACTCCTTCACTCGAAGGGAAACAACTCCAGCTTTGCAATGTAGCTAAAATCCTTAATTCCCAGAAGCACCAACTTCTCAGCGGCAAATAGGGACAGTGCAAGATCAATGGGCTGAATAGCCTCCTTTTGCACTGTAGGGATTCTATTACTCTATTCAGCCCATCAAGCCTGCGCTGACAACAATCCAACCCAGGTCCTAAAGCTGTAAACCCACATATTTACCCTAGCTAGTCTCCCAGACACTCTGGGTCAATTGAGCATGGTCAATCAACTTAACCCACATACCTTCGTGAGAGGAAACCGGAGCACACAGAGGAAACCCATGCAGACACCAGGAGAATGTGCACACTCCGCACAGAGTGACTCAAGCCGGGAATCGAACCCAGGCCCCTGGCGTTGCGAGGCAGCAGTGCTAACCACTGTGCCACTGTGCCAAAAAGCTAAATGTTGGGTCAGATTGTGAGTTGAGTTATTTACTTCCAGCTTAGCGACAAAGAAGTTTGTTGTTAGCTGAACCCAGATTGACTTCAGGAAGCATAAAGGAAACATGCTGTGGTCTATGTCTACGTAGAAAAGGTCGAGAGCTTCAAGTTTTTAGGTGTCCAGATCACCAACAACCTGTCCTAGTCTCCCCCATGCTAACACTATAGTTAAGAAAGCCCACCAATGCCTCTACTTTCTCAGGAGACTAAGGAAATTTGGCATGTCAGCTATGACTCTCACTATCTTTTACAGATTCACAACAAAAAGCATTCTTTCTGGTTGTATCACAGCTTGGTATGGCTCCTGCTCTGCCCAAGATCACAAGGAACTATGCAAGGTCATGGATGTAGCCCAATCCATCATGCAAACCAGCCTACCATTCACTGACCCTGTCTACACTTCCCGCTGCCTTGGCAAAGCAGCCAGCATAATCAAGAACTCCATGCAACCGGACATTCTCTCTACCACTTTCTTCCGTTGGGAAAAAGATACAGAAGTCTGAGGTCACGTGCCAAATGACTCAACAGCAGCTTCTTCTCTGCTGCCGTCAGACTTTTGAATGGACCTACCTTGCAGTAAGTTGATCTTTTTCTACATCCTAGTAATGACTGTAACACTACATTCTGAACTCTCTTGTTTCCTTCTCTTTGAATGGTATGTTTTGTCTGTATAGTTCACAAGAAACAATACTTCTCACTGCATGTTAATACATGTGGCAATAATAAATGAAATTAAATCAGAAGGACAGGAATGGTAGTTGGTATAAACCTGCAAACAGCCACAAGATGAATATCTGTTTCTCAAAATGTTGGTCCAGGAATAAATCTTGACCAGGACACCTGGGGGAATCTGCCTCAAATGTTGGGGTGTAACTTCCGGTCCAAATGCCGGGTTATGTTGAGATTAAGCGCCGGATATGCGCATGGGACTTCATGGAAGTCCTGACACATGCACACTGAAAGAGCACCAATTTTAAACCTCCAATCGAGGTGTGGAAAGTCCCAAAGCACTGAGCTATAATTGAGCCAAAACCTTTATCGCTTACACTGATGTTATGTGAGTTTTTGCCCTTATCTAATTGCACTTCTATTTTTTGGTCCATGTCGAAGCAGCAGACATTCTTTGGGTTAGGTTTTTTTTCAGTACACGTTTTAAATATTTGTTCAACATATAATGTTAAATTTAACATTTAATTTAAATTTAGTTTAAATTTAACATTATATAAATAATTTTATAAATTTCTTTTACAACTTTTACAAATTTATACATTTCTTTTACAACTTTGTCATGATAACTAATTCCATTAAAATGTTTGTTCAAATATAACAAAGTGGATGTCAGTGTCCAGAACGAATTTCAGCATTTGGATTCTGCAATATACTTTAAGCAGTTTTTTTTAATATGTTTTAAGAGCTTCCCTAATGCAATGTTGATCCTTATGTGTCTAATTCAAAAAAGTGTATTACTTAAGATGAATATGCAAGTCTCCTGTAAGGTGATGTGAACTCAGCATTACAGAATCCAGTGTAGCTTCAACATCTGGAGTCATGTTCCCCAGCACTGGAACATCATGTTTTTTCAGGAAATGGAATCATGCATTTTTTTTTCTATTTTTGGCAAAGTGTACACTTCCGTGGGCGATCAGAATTTACACGTCATTAAAAGCCTTTTAAAAGTAAGGTTTTTGTACAAGGCAGCAGAGTTAGTATTGAAAATAGAATGGTCATATTTTTCCAAACTTAAAGTGTGATTAAGGCAACAAGGACACATAGCGGGTGTATAAATGACGCTGGTTCGAACTTCGATTGACCTTACCTTTGAAAGAGCAACTTGCGTGTCTATTCATTCCTCAGACAAAGAGAGACATTAAAGATTGCTTTATAAAGGAATACATGCAGAGCAAGGTTGTAAAAATCTGCAGTCTCAAAACACATGGTCCACAATAGTTCATTACACCATCAGTTAGAATACTCTCTACTTGGAATGAACTTTTGGAGACTAAGGTTGACCTGTTGAAAAAAGAACATCATCAGGTTCAACCCTAATTTGGTGAATGTGAAGAGAGATAGAGATAATAAGTGGTGTGTAAACCTGTCAATCCATCTAATCCCATCACTGAAATTTTCCAGCCATTTTTGCCAGTGGGACCTTCCTCTCCCACTGACGGCAAACCCTTGCCGTGGGTTTCCCAAGAGCGGTGTGTCCACAGGAAGAGAAACCCCATTGATAGTGATGAGTTTGAGCGATCCAGCCAGTGGGGCATCATCTCTGCCACGGTGAGACAAGTCGTGGAAAATCCTGCCTCACTGAGCAGATTAACATGGCCCCCCACAACTCCACCTACCCCCTTCCCCTCCCATTTTGTATCCATGATTGCATTTTCAACTATGAATCAAACGGTTAAGGGTTTGCACCCTGTTCAGACATTACTGACCTGATGAGACCGTAAAACAACATGAGTTGACATTAGGCATGGGATTTCTGTCTAACCAAAAAGCCATGGACTGAGTGATAGTATTCTGCCACAGAATAATAGGATATTACTTAAATGGTGGTAAATTGGGAAATGTCAATGTACAAAAGGACCTGAGTGACTTACGTCAGTCACTGAAAGCAAGCATGGAGTTACAGAAAGAAGTTAGGAAGGCAAATGGTATTTTGGCTTTCACTGTAAGAGGACTTGAATACAGGAGCAAGGATGTCTCACTGTACAGAGTCTTGGTGAGACCATTTCTGGAGTATTGTATGTAGTTTTGGTCTCCTTATCTAAGAACAGAAATACTTTCCATAGAAGAAGTGCAACAAAGGTTCACCAGACTGATTCCCGGGATGACAGGTTGTCACATGAGAAGAAATTGCATCGACTAGTGGGTGTAAGTACTGGAATTCAGAGTAATGAGAGGGGATCTCATTGAAACGTATAAAATGCTGACAGGGTTGAACAGGGATATTGTTTCCTCTGACTGGGGGGTGTTTTAGAACAAGAGGCCACAGTCTCGGGGTATGGCGTTAGCTATTTAAGACTTAGACGCGAAGAAATTTCTTCACTCAGAGGGTGGTGAATCTGTGGAATTCTTTATGACATAAAGCTGCAGAGACCAAATCACTGAATAGGTTGCAGAAGGAAACAGATTTCTGGAGTCTAAAGCTGTCAGGGAGTATGGGAAGAACGCAGGAGTGTGGCACTAGAATTGAGGATTGGCCATGACCATGTTGAATGGCAGAGCAAGATCAAAGTGCCGAGTGGCCTACTCCAGCTCCTGTTTTCTATGTTGTGTATTCCTGAATCACAAGAGCCCTCAACAAAGAATATTCTATTCACTAGCTTAGCAGCAACTTCAACACATATATTCCTAGGGATAGAGATTGGTAGGGGGATTGAATTTCGGAGCCGCAACGTCATGTTGCAACTGTACAAAACTCTAGTGCGGCCGCACTTGGAGTATTGTGTGCAGTTCTGGTCCCCACATTATAAGAAAGATGTGGAGGCATTGGAGAGGGTACAGAGGAGGTTTACCAGGATGTTGCCTGGTATGGAGGGCAGGTCTTATGAAGAGAGGCTGAGGGATTTGAGGTTGTTTTCTTTAGAAAGGAGGAGACCTTATTGAAACATATAAGATGATTAGAGGTTTAGATAGGGTGGACAGTGATAGCCTTTTTCCTAGGATGGAGAAAGCTAGCACGAGGGGACACAGCTTTAAATTAAGGGGTGATAGTTATAGGACGGATATCAGAGGTAGGTTCTTTACCCAAAGGGTGGTTCGGGAGTGGAATGCCCTGCCTGCAGCAGTTGTAGATGCGCCAAGTTTGGTGGCGTTTAAGAGGTTAGTTGATAAGTATATGGAAGAGAAGGGAATGGTTTAGTTTGGAGGGGCATTGCTTTTTATATTGGTCGGCGCAACATCGAAGGCCAAAGGGCCTGTTCTGTGCTGTAATGTTCTATGTTCTATAACTCTCTGTGCTCCCAGCATGTGGACCTTACATAGCTGTGTCATCACATTTTCTCATGACCACTCTATGCTTCTGTTCCTGGAATCCACACCACGCAGAAGGAAGCCATTCAGCCTATCGAGCCTGCAGTGACAACAATCCTGCCCAGACCCTATTCCCGTAACCCCACGTGTTTACCCTGCTAATCCCCCTGACACTGAAGGAGCACTTGGAATGATTAATGCAGCTGACCAGTATATCTTTGGACTGTGGGAGGAAACCGATACACTCGAAGGAAACCCACACAGACACGGGGAGAATGTGCAGACTCCTCACAGATACTCACCCAAACTAGGAATCGAATCCGGGTTCCTGATGCTGTGAGCAATGTTCTTCTTTTATATTCCTGCTTCTGTGTTTAAAGGATTGTGCTTATTTCCCACTATGGAGATAGTTCTTCAGTTTGTTAATAACGAGTTAATAATGAGGGTTAACCTGCGGGTTCTTTCCCTGTCTCACAGTGACCCAGCTTGTGTATCTGCATGGGTTTCCTCTGGTTTCCTCCCAAAGTCTGTAAGATTGAAATGCTGTGATCTGCGAAGCTATGGACCAGGTGTTGGAAAATACGACTAAAATGAATGGCTAGTTTCTTGTATCTCCTTTCTGGCTGGTGCAGACACAGTGGCCTGTAATGCCTTTCTGTTTGTTGTAACTTTTCTATCGTTATACCTAGTGGCTTCCCACCTCCTTTACTACTGCTCCCTCGTCTGCTGCCTCTCCGCGATTCCCCCCACCTTGCTGCTCCCCCTCATCCATTCCCTCTACCCTGCAGCTCCCTCCTCATTTGTTCCCCCACCATGCTGTTCCCCCCTCATCTGTTCCCCCCATCTTGCTGCTCCTCCTCATCCATTCCCTCTACCCTGCAGCTCCCCCCTCATTTTTCCCCCACCATGCTGTTCCCCCCTCATCCATTCCCTCCATCTTGCTGCTCCACCCTCGTACTCCTCCCCCCCACCCTGCTGCTCCCTCCTCATCTGTCCCCCAACTGTTGCTCTCCCCTCACCCGTCTCCCCACCCTGCTGCTCTCCCCTCATTCATTCCCCCCACCCTACTACTCCCCTCGCTTCCAATTCCCCTCACCATGCTGCTCCTCTCTCACCCGTTCCCCCCACCCTGCTGCTCGCCCCTCATTCATCCCCCACCCTACTGCTCCCCCTTTATCCATTCCTTCACCTTGCCGCTCCCTCCTCATCTGTTCCCCACCCTGCTGTTTCCCTCCTCTACTGCCTGCCGCCCCCCCCCCCCCCCACCCCCCCCCCCACACCATGTTTAATACCAGTTTCTGCTGTTGCAGAGCGAGCTGCAAAGTGAGGCAGACAATGTGTCACTAAATCCTGATACGGGCTTCGAAATCTCTAAAAGGCAGAAAGCAGCTGATTCCTGGCCTTGGGTTTCTTTCTGTGCAGAGCCTGCACATTCTCCCCGTGTCTGCGTGAGTTTCTTCTGGGTGCTCCGGTCTCCTCCCACAGTAAGAAAGACATGCTCGCTAAGTGCATTGGCCGTGCTAAATTCTCCCTTTGTGTACCTGAACACAGTGTGGTAACTTGGGGATTTTCACAGGAACTTCATTGCAGTGCTAATGTAAGACTACTTATGTCACTGATAAATAAACTTTTAAACAAATTTTTCTTTCAGAACGTCAGCGAATCTTTTCATCCTTATGAACAATTCTGAATCATAGCTTCTTTTGCCCATTTTACCTTTCCTTGTAGGATTGATGTGGAAAGAGTGAATCTTCTCTGCTCACTCTCAGAGGGACCATCCATTAGAAGCAATAAATATCTCTGAGATTATTTGCAAAGTAACAGATTACTTCCTTGGCAAACCCATAACACAGATCAACAGCCATATAATGATATCTCTGCTTCCCATAAGAACATAAGAAATAGGAGCAGGAATCGGCCATCTAGCCCTTCCAGCCTGTCCTGCCATTCAATAAGGACATGGCTGATGATTGAAATTGGTTTTGAGGACTTCACCTTTCTTACCTCAGGATCCAGCAGATCCATCAGAACCATCAGCCATTAGGCAGTTTGAGAGCTAGACTCTGAAACCAGGTCTTCAATGAGCCGGAGTTGCTTAACTAACTCCAGTTTCAAATGACCAACCTCTGAAATATTTGACTACGAGAAATGTCACAATCTATTCTGAACCCCGTGCTTTATGAAACCTTCACTTCAACTTTAATTTATTGAATTCTTTTAAGAAACCATAGGTTTTCCACATGGCAAATCGTGAATCAAAAACTGAATTGACTGTAATCTGTAAAAATGCACTATCTGTCTAATGTACAGATATATTTGTGTGTGTGTGTGTGCGTGTGTGTGTGTGTGCGTGTGTGTGTGTGTATGTGTGTCTGTGTGTGTATGTGTGAGTGCATGCGTGTGTGTATGTATATGTGTGTGTGTGTCTGTGTGTGTATATGTGTGTGTGTGTATGTGTATGTGTGTGTGTGCATGTGTGTCTCAGTGTGTGTACATGTACGTGTGTGTGCATGAGTGTGTGCGTGTACGTGTGTGTGTATGTATGTGCATGTGTGTGTGCGTGTGTGTCTCAGTGTGTGTGCGTGTACATGTGTGTGCGTGTGTATGTGCGTGTACGTGTGTGTGTGCGTGTGTGTCTCAGTGTGTGTACGTGTATGTGTGTGTGTGTGTGTGTGTGTGTGTGTGTGTGTGTGCATGTGTGACAGAAAACTTAAGAACCAAAAGGTGCCAAAACTAGGTAGACAAGTAGTTAGGCTGGAATTTTCCCACTGTTTATATTGGTGGGATCTTCCAATCATGCCAACAGCACAGTGGCTCAGCGGGTAGCAATGCTGCCTCACAGCGCTAGGCACCCGGGATTCAATTCCAGCCTCGGGTCACTGTCTGTGTGGGGTTGCCCGTGTCTGCATGGGTTTCTTCCAAGTGCTGTGGTTTCCTCCTACAGTCCAAATGTGTGCAGGTTAGGTTGGTTGGCCATGTTAAATTGACCCTAATGTCAGAGGGGGATTAGTAGGGTAAATATGTAGGGTTATGGGGATAAGAGCCTGAGTGGGATTGTGTGCAGACTCGATGGGCCAAAAGGCTTCATTGTGCACTGTTAGGATTCTATGATTCTATGACATATCTAACTGTGAGTTACCCTGTGGCATTGAGGAACAGTCAATAATAAATCCCATTGACAATGGTGGGACCAGGAGATCCCACTGCCAGCATGCCGCCTTTTGCCATGTGAAACACACCACGGGAGAGACCAGAAAATCCCCCCCCCTCACCTCCACAGATTAGATTAATAGTTAATTCATTCTAGCTCATTACACATACACGGACAATTTATGTGGATCTTCAAGCACTAAATCTTATTTTATTTTAACACAGCAGTTATTTATTTCTTCTTTATGTAAAATGAATACACTCATACATACATTAAAGGCTTTAGCAAGGCTACTTCATGCAAGATCATCCCCTGGTTACCACAGACAGCAGGTTATTTATCAGCGAAATAGAATTGCATCAAAATTCTAACTGTTACAAAGACTTTAACCTTAATAAAATCTGAAAGTTAACCTTCCCACCTGCCGTGTATGATAAGCTCACAAGAGAATCGCCTGATACATCTGTCATTGACTGAAGCTTGTTTCACGCTTCCTGCACATATACCAGTTCCCTGGACAATCTCTCAACCAATGGATCTATTACTATCTTCCTTGGATGGATGAATCAGTTTTCCTTCGGACCACTTGAGACCTGTCAGCCTCTGCTAAAGGCCTGTTTCCTTCCTGTCAGGAGTTGGATATCCAAAAAAGGGGAGGTGGTTACACTTGCAAAAGTATTTCTCCATAATCCCAACCATTCGTTTACCCCGTTCATCAGCACGGATTTGGGACAGGGTGAGCCATCGCCATCCTGGTTATTACCATTCTAGGCGGTGGGAGAATTAGCTCCCAGTCGCTGGCAGCATTAACCAGCTTTAACCTTGGTGACGATTCAGCGGACACGGATATTCGGCCTCTGATCTTCGGGTAAGCGTTCTCCAAGGTGGCCTTCACGACACACGACAACGCAGAATCGCAGAGCAGAAACAGATAGCCAAGTTCCGCACACATAAGGACGGCCTCAACCGGGAACTTGGGTTCATGTCACACTAGCGCCACAACTTGTCTGGGCTTGCAAAATCTCACTAACTGTCCTGGCTGGAGACAATACACATCTCTTTAACCTGTACCAACCAACTTAAGAACAGCTCCTCCCCTGCTGCCATCAGACTTTTGAATCGATCTACCTCGCATTAAGTTGATCTTTCTCTACACCCTAGTTATGAAGTAACACTATATTCGGTACTCCCTCCCTTATTTCTCTGTGAACGAAATGCTTTATCTGTGATGTGGGCAAGAAACGATACTTTTCACTGCTTGCCAATACATATGATAATAATAAACCAAATCAAATCAAATCCTGCTGCCGTATGAATTTAAACTCTCCCCAAATTACTCTAGCAACTACCCCACTCCTCAAGGAAATCAGTCTTAAAAACACTCGAGTGTGACCCATAGAGTTTGTACAGGTCTCACCTCCCCCACCAGAACTGATCCCAATGCCCTAGAAATCCCATCACACTATCTTCTCAATTAACTTCTGATCTAATTTAGGCATTTTAAAAAAGGGGCGGCACCCACCATTTGGGCCGAAGGGCCTCTTTCCATGCCGTAAACCTCTACGACTTTAAAAAAAATTGCCAGTGAGGTTTCAAAACAAATTGTTTGCGGCATGTATTGTTTAAGCAGATAATTATGTTGCACATTTATTTCAAGCAACAGCTGAACCTATTTCTATGCCTTGAATGAATCCTTTCTAATGGACAGTGACTGGGTAATTGGAAATGGCACTGGGCTCCTCGAGAAGCCTTTGTGTCACATTGACAGTTGAAAATAAAGTGTTTTGGGCCAAACGCATTCAACGTCTGCTCTTCACTTATGGAAATATATCACCCTGCCTGTCCATTACGATGCTCTCACTCTCAGCAGGGGCTCTGATCTTTTCCTCCAAATACTGTCCAGATTAATGAAACACCAATGTTCAGTCAATCTATACATTGATCTATTTGTCCAGTGCGTCCCCATTAAACCCAAACACCTTTAGTTGGTCAATATCTTGTCGTTGGCGGTTCCATCTCTATTTTCGCCTTTCCGTCAGCAGATAGACCTGGCTTCTCTGATGAAGATGAACGTATATCATTTCAGAGGACAGGGAAGATTGAAGAAAATGATGATGAAGGAGGGGAAATGGAAAAGTGGAAGAAGACGTGAAGGGAATTTGAATGGAGTGTGTGAAAGCCCGGCAGTTATCCATGGGAATCTGTACGCGAATACTCACCTGTAAAAGCTCAGGGGGCGGCATTTTCCAGCCATTCCCGCTTGCAGGATCTTCCAGTTCCAACTGACGGTGACCCTCCCTGGGATTGTCCAGCAATGAGATGGGCAAGCAACTTAAAACACTGTTGGCATCTTTGGCGGTGGCGGGGGTTGGGGGGGAGGGTGGTCAGGATTTTCTGCCATAATGGCTGAGGTGGTTCACTATTGGTCACTGGGGGGATCTTCTGGAAAACGTGCTACACAATGCTGGGAATCTCCCCCCACACCCTCATGTTGTGCACATTTACTCTATAAAATTAGAAATGCAGGGGGTGGGCACAGTGGTTAGCACTGCTGCCTCACAGCGCCAGGGCGCTGAGTTCGATTCCTGGCTCGGGTCACTGTATGGAGTTTGCACATTCTCCCCATATCTGCGTAGGTTTCCTCTGAGTGCTCCCGTTTCCTCCCACACTCCAAAGATGTTCAGGGTAGGTTGATTGGCCATGCTAAGTTGACTTTTAGTGTATGGAGATTAGGAGGTTTAATAGGAATAATTTACAGGAATAGGGCCTGAGTGGGATTGTGGTCAGTGCAGACTCAATGAATGTCACTGGCTGATGATGTAGAGATGCCAGCGTTGGACTGGGGTAAACTCAGTAACAGTCTGGCAACACCAATTTTAAATCCAACCGATTTATTTGATAGTAAATCTGTGAGCTTTTGACTTTCATCTTCGTCAGGCAAATGCAGTGTTCTGGTCTGCAATAGAACACATATCAACACAGACAGTCACAGATTGCTGATTAGAATGCGAATCCTTACGCCTAACCTGCTATTCAAGTCTTAAAGTGGCTAACAATGTGAGTGAAGGGAACCCTGAGCATTGGGTAGAGAGATGTGTATTGTCTCCAGACAGCACAGTAAGTGAGGTTTTTTGCTAACCCAGGCAAGTCATGGGTGTTACAGATAGTGTGACATGAAGCCAAGATCCCTGTTAAGACCGTCCTCATGTGTGCGGAACTTAGCTATCAGTCTCTGCTCAGCGACTCTGCATTGTCGTGTGTCATGAAGACCCCCTTGAAGAACATTTACCCGAAGGTCGGAGGCCGAATGCCCTTGACCGCTGAAGTGTTCGCTCACAGGAAGGGAACTGTTTTGCTGGGTGATTGTTGAGCGATGTTCATTCATCCGCTGTCGTAGTGTCTGCATGGTCTCCCCAATGTACCATGCTTCGGGACATCCTTTCTTGCAACATATTAGGTAGACAACGTTGGCCGAGTTGCAAGAGTATGTACCGTGTACCTGGTGAATGGTATCCTCACGTTTGATGATGTCGTCCATGTCTATGATCCGGCATGTCTTGCAGAGGTTGCTGTGGCAAGATTGTGTGGTATTGTGGTCACTGTTCTCCTGAAGGTTGGGTAGTTTGCTGCGAACAATGATCTGTTTGAGGTTGCGCGGTTGGCTGAAAGCAAGAAGTGGGGTGGTGGGGATGGCCCTAGCGAGATGTTCATCGTCATCAATGATATGTTGAAGACTCCGGAGAAGATGTCATAGCTTCTCCGCTCCGGGGAAGTACTGGTCACTGGCTGGCCAGTATTTATTGCCCATCCCTAGTTGTCCTTGTTGAGAGTGCAGTTGAGAGTCAACCACATTGCTGTGGCTCTGGAGTTACATGTAGGCCAGACCGTATAAGGATGGATGATTTTCTTCCCTAAGTAAAGCCAGTTGAGTTTTTCTGACAATTGACAATGGTTTCAAGGTCATCAGTAGATTCTTAATTCCAGATATATTTAATTGAGTTCAAATTCCACCATGGTGGGAATCGAACCCAGTTCCCCAGAGCATTAATTGAGTTTCTCGATAGTGGACCATCACCGCTTCCCCCCACCCCACAACAGGTAAAGGTTTTATAGGTGACAGCCAATTACCTGGCCATCTCTGGGCCTGTCATTCTATTTCAATCAGCCCACTCCCAACCACACTATCCCAATCACAATCAGCAGCCCCATAACACCAATGGGAATCAGACGATTTGAACACCCACTCCTAGGAACTGGCCTCAAGTTCATTACATCAAGAATAAGTAAAGAAGAAGCTAAACTAAAAAAAACTTTCTTAAAAAGCTTGTTAAAGATGTATAGATTTTTTTTATCCATGATTAAAAAATCAAACATTTGACCAATGTATAATTAATTACTCAGGGTCAGAGTTTAATATGTCGAGCAGTAATTATGATATTAGTCTGTCGCTAAGGATCCATTCAATGAGGTGAGCTTTTTTCAAGAGTTTTCACTGCCAGATAGTGGCATGGAAATAGAACGTTCTGGTCAATTCAATCATTATCCATTGCCGGGGTGGAATGGTACGTCAGCAGCGCCCCTCCACTGAAGTGGGGAATCACTCACAACAGCTTCAGAATCTCCACATTATTCTGCACATATCCAGACTCTGGAAGTTCTGCCTGTGCCTGCAAGGGTTTCCTCCGGGTGCTCTGATTTCCTCTCACAATCCGAAAGACATTCTGGTTAGGTGTATTGGCCATGCTAAAGTTCCCTCGGTGCACCCAAGCAGGCGCAGAGTGTGGCAACGAAGGGATTTTCACAGTAACTTCACTGCAGTGTTAATGTAAGCCCATTTATGACATTAGTAAATAAACTTAATGCTCTACCCTATCCACATATCCTTCTATTCCTTTTCCCTCGTGCATTGACCTAGCTTTTCCTAAGTTGCATCTTTGATATTAACCTCTGCTGAATCCCCATGTTATCAGGTTCCCCATTCTAAATACTCTCTGATAAAGCAATTTCTCCTGAAATCTTTATTAAATTTATTAACAATCATCTTATATTTATAAAATATATCTAAGTATTTAACCAATTGTTCTATCAATTCTATCTTATTGGAAATGAAAGAAAAGTAAATGAATTCTATTAATTTTAAAACAATTCCTTGATAAGGCAGTCTCTTGGGGACCAACATGCACACTTTATACATCAGTGCTGGATTCAAACTCGAGTCTGAACGAAGTAAAGAGAATGTTCTTTTTAAACATCGGAACTACAGTCAGGCAGCGTTAAGCAGAACCAAATTTTATTCAGGGTGGTACAATGGTCAGCAATGCTGCCTCACAGCACCCGGAACTGGGGTTCGATTCCAGCCTCGGGCAATTGTCTTAGGGGAGTTTGCATGTTTCCTCTATGGGTTTCCTCTGGGTGCTCTGGTTTTTTCCCACAATCCAAAGATATGGAGGGTAGGTGAATTGGCCATGGTGAATTGCTGACAGTCTCACAACATGTGTAAGTTAGGTGGATTGACCATTGAAAAATCATGCCTTAGTGTCCAAAAATATGCAAGTTAGGTGGATTGACCATTTTAAATTGCCCTTTAGGGAAGGATTTTACAGCCTCGCTTTGGCGAGACCGGAAATTTCCACCCAAGTTCAATAGAGATTCCCATTGTCGGATCCTTCCCTGCTCCAATTTTGTGGTGTGCGAGGTGATAAAGTTCTGTCCTTGGTATCCAAAGGTGTGCAAGTTAGGTCGATATGTGGGAATACAGGAATAGGGTAGAGAGGAGGGCTTGGGTGAGACACTGTTTCAGAGAGTCAGTACAGACTCGATGAGCTGAATGGCCTCTTTCTGCACTGCAGCGATTGTATAATTCTATTCACTGGGCTTTCCAGAAGCTTTGTATTCGCCAAAAGATCATACATTTCTCCTAACCTTTAAAGAACACTGCAGATACTTCGGATTAGGATCACAGTTTAAGACCATGACAAATAATGGAAAGGTCTTGGTTCTCTGTGAGTAGCTCAGTGCTTGAAAGGTTATCACTACCCACATAAGACAAAGAAGCGATGGTATCTCTTTAATCTATCATCCATGGAAGATGTTTGAAGGTAAGGCCTTTTGATGAAAATGATGCGTAGACATTGAAGTAGAAATTCAGGCTGCAAAGTCAGACTTTCATTTTACAACATCCTGCCTGACCCTTTAACAAGTGTGTTGCCTGGGTGTAAAGTGTACTTTAGTGAATGAGACAGCATCCCTGCTCAGTTCCTATTGTAATCAGAGCTCTCCTCATCCTTTACTATTGCCTCTTACATCAATACAATAAACTTATAGAACAGAAAAATGAGTTCCTACAGCAGTGACAGGGTAATACAGTTTCACAAGAAAGAAATTGGGTGCCAAGAATGCCTTCCGATCAAAAGGCAATCTTTATTCTGAAGTGTCATGGACGTAAAACCTGCAAAGCTTTCTACTAATATTTCAACGCAGCCATATCCCACTGGAAAAGTACCTCTGTCAGTGAAAGTTGTTTTATATTATTTATTATTAGTATCACAGGTAGGCTTACGTTCACACTGCAATGAAGTTACTGTGAAAATCCCCTAGCCACCACACTCCGGCTCCTGTTCGGGTACACCGAGGGAGAATTTAGCACCCAACCAGCATGTCTTTCACACAGAGGGTAGTGGGGGTATGGAACGCGCTGCCAAGTAAAGTGCTGGACGCAGGTACTCTGGAGTTATTTAAGAAATACTTAGATGGGCACATGAACAGAATGGGAATGGAGGGGTATAGAAAACTGATTTAAAATAGGGATCATGAGCCTTGGGAGTCCCTGGGAAGTGTGTAAATAGATCATGATATTGATGTACTTGTTTTTATCCTACAGGTGCTTTGGTCCACCTTGTTGTCTAACGAGGGGCAGACACGCGATGGGTCGTGAGAGGACTGCTCTTGGATTTTTTTCGAGAGTATCCTAGTGCTTCACATCGTTAGTGTATGCTTGACCTGGACCATTTGATGGGCAACACGACAGCTCAGTGACTATCGCTGTGATGTGCAGATACATGGATTTGGGCCTGTGTCTGTGGGAGTTTGCGCATTCTCCCCGTGCTTGCGTGGGTTTCCTCCGGGTGCTCCAGTTTCCTCCCACATCCCAAAGATGTGCTCTTAGGCTAATTGGCAAAACAAATTCTCCCTAACTTGTCTCAAATTTGGTTTTTAATCCATAGATCTATAAACATGGACAGGGATTGCAGATAGAGGTGGGAACATCGGGGTGGCGGCGCGGGCTCGTTGGGCCGAAGGGCCTGTTTCCCGTGCTGTTTTGTTCTTTGTTCTTTGTTCTTTGTCTTCCGGGTTGTGGGAGAAAACCGGGGTACCCAGAGGAAAGGCACGCAGACACAGGGAGAATGTGCAGACTCTGCACAGACAGTGTCTCAAGATGGAAATTGAATTCAGGCCCCCGGCACTGTGTGGCAGCAATGCTAACTACCATGCCACTGTGCCATCCCCAGGCAAGCACAAAGAATTGGAATTCTGAAATTCTGCAGCCTTTTATAGCAACTTGCTGTCACTTAAGACATAATCGTACTGTTTTCAAACTTAGTCCTTTTTCTCTTACGGAGCATATCTATCGCTTAGTACGTATCGATTTCTGCTGCATTTTGAGATTAAGGTGCTCTAAAGAAGCTTGCTGAAGTTTGTACAAGGTTATTGCAAACACACTGCCTGAGAAACTCCCAGATTATGCCAAAAGGTCATTTTGTATTACGCATCCCAAACTGGTGCTGATGTTTCAATCGGCCTTTCTCTGCAGTCACAATTGATTTAGAGAGAAACTTCAGTACACTAACATTAATCTGTGGCATTATTGACAGGATCTGACCATGTTGAGAGTCGACCTTTCTCTTCAAGAACTTGAGCAATCTGAGAGTTGTTCACTCCAGAATTATAGGGAGGGGATAGTTTGACCTTGGGATTGGGCATAGCTCGGCACAACATTGAGAGCTGAAGGGCCTGTACTGTGCTGTAACGTTCTATGTTCTATGAAGGTGGGAATCTGTGTTCCACCCCCAGAAGTTAATTTTTTTCTGTGATGCCAGTGATAGGGTGAATGTCACACTGGAGCCAGATTGTACCAGGAATCTCTACCGCTGGGTTCAATTCCAGTTCTTTTCCCACACCCAGTGATGCACTGAGGCAAACTTTTGCCTACTTCTATAATCCTGAGAATGGGTCGCTAATTTGTCTCCAGGAGTTTAAAGCTTGAGGACTGTCATTCCACACACTGAAGGAGGCTAACCAGGAGTCTCTCTTACTGCTAGCCAGTGGCGTGTTTGGAAGAATTTTCAGGTTGACCCTCAATCTGTTTGAGTGTGTTATGAATGCACCTTCCTTGGTCATCAAGTCCTGGGGTGGGATTCAAACCTGGAGCTTCTGGCTCAGAGACAGAGATGCTAACCAGCTCTGTCACCAGACCCCTACTGCTGGGTACCCGCCTATAAATTTGACACATTTGCTGACAGTACAAAAATCACAACAGACACCGTAACAGAGAGAGGAGGTAGGTTCAAAGTTAAGATAGGGAGAAGTTATTCTCGGAAAGTTGTGAATCTGTGAAACTCACAGCCCCAGAATGCAGTGGAGGCAGAATCAATCAACAGATTCAAGAAAAAAATAGATATGTTTTTGATTTGATTTGATTTATTATCACATGTATTAAGGTACAGTGAAAAGTATTGTTTCTTGTGCTATGCAGACAAAACATACCATTCATAGAGAAAGAAATGAGAGATGCAGTGTCACAGTCATAGCTAGGGTGGTAGAGGAAGATCAGCTTAATGTAAGTCCATTCGAAAGTCTGACAACAGCTGGGAAAAAACTATCCTTGGGTCGGTTGGTACATGACATTAGATCTTTGTATCTTTTTCCTGATGGAAGAAGGTGGAAAAGAGAATGTCCGTGGTGCGTGGTGGCTTTAATTATGCAGAATGCTTTGCGAGGCAGCAGGAAGTGTAGACAGAGTCAATGGATGGGAAGCTGGTTTGTGTGATGGACTGGGCTACATTCATGACTTTTGTAGTTTTGATAAAAGCCGGGATAAAGGGCAATAGGGAGCAAACCAGAAAGTGGAGTTGAGACCAGGATAAGATCAGGAATGAGCCTGCTAAATGGCAGAGCGGGACGGAGGGGCTGAATTCCCCACTCCCGCTCCCAATCCCTATATTCTTTCAGAGTTTTGGTGTCAGCGGTAATTCAGTTGGCGGTGATTTTCAGAAGGTTCAAGTTCCACTGCGGAGACCAGAGTACAAAAATCTAAGCTAAAACTCAAATTCAGCACTGAGAGAGTGCAGCACTGTCAGCTGTGCAACCGACTAGGTGAAAATTGAAACTGAGTGCTTCAGTTTTCTCATTAGGCTTTAAAACAACCCCTATAACTATCTCAAAAAGGAGCATAGGAGGTTTTATTTCTTCCCCCCTCACCACTGCCACATCCAGTTTTATTCCTCAACCACAAATACAAACAAAATGGACAACCCAACCATGATCAGGTTGTTGTTTGAGTGAGCTTGCAAAATGACTGCCATTTTTCAACAATGACGTCCTTTGAAAAAGTAGCTCATTCACAGTAAAATGCTTTGGTGCATCCCGTGGATGTTAAATATGCTCGACAAAGTAAATATTCCTTAAACTTGAGTGTTAATAATTACCCTGCTGTGATGTGAGAGGTCCAATAGCCTGATAGCCACGGGCAGTGGTTAGCATGGCTGCCTCATGGTGCCAGGGATCCGGGTTTGAATCTGGGTGACTATCTGTGTGAAGTTTGCACATTCTCCCCATATCTGCGTGGGTTTCCTCTGGGTGTTTCTGTGTCCTCCCAAAGATGTGCAGGTGAGTTGGACTGGCGATCATAAATTGCCCTTCAGTGCCCCAAGATGTCTAGGTTAAGCGGATTAGCAGGGTAGCTATGTGGGGTCACAGGGATGGGGCCTGGGTAAGAAGCTCTGTCAGAGAGTCGGTGCAGGCTTGATGGGCCGAAAGGCCTCCTTCTGCACTGTCGAGATTCTAAGACATGATTCTACGAATTGACACGTAGAAAGTTTTCCGGAAACTCTGTGGAAGGGTTTCACGTGAAAGGAAGCTCATCGTGAGCCACGCGTTGGATGATTGCACAAGATCCAAGGTGATAGACCAAGCAGGGTTGTTAATTCCTTACTGGCAGCAACACCCCACAGGCTAATGCTGCAACACTTACACCACGCAGAGAGTGCTTGTCTCATTGGGACTGAGTGGCACAGACACGCGGTTACCATAGCAGCTGCCTTCACTGTCACTGCCAGATCACTGAACCCTGAGAAACATTGTAGGAATTTCCTTGGGGTTAGGGATTTCCCACTCATTGCCAGCTCTATTCACTACCAAACATTTGCAATTTTTGTTCCACTCGAACTCCAAGCAGGATGTTCCCTCTTTAATCCTTACCTCATATTTAGCCATTCTCCTCATCAATGTAACTAAAACCCTCTGCTCTCTTTATCCTTGCCCTTTTGCTACCTCAAATCCTTGTTACCAAGAATTACTTATAATGCAAGGTTGTCCCCACCATGAGACATAGGAGCAGAATTAGGCCATTCGACCCATCAACGCTTCTCCGCCATTCGATCATGGCTAATACGTTGCTCACCCTCATTCTCCCACCTTTTTCTCGTAACCTTTGATCCGCTTATCAATCAACAATCTACCTTTCTTTGTCCTAAATACACTCAATGACCTGGCCTTCCACAGCTTTCTGTGGCAATGAATTCACCACCTTCTGGTTGAAAAAATTCCTCCTCATCTTGATTCTAAAGGATTGACCCTTTACTCTGAGGCTCTGCCCTCGGATCCTAGTCTTTCCTACCAATGGAAATATCTTCCCTGTGTTCATTCAGTCCAGGCCTTCCAGTATTTTGTAAGCTTCAATGAGATCCCCCCTCAACCTTCTAAACTACCCACTCTCCTTTCTCTCTCTCTCTCTTTCTGTCTCTCTCTCTCTCTCTCTCCCCCCCCTCCCTCACTTCTCATTTCAGGAGAGAGCGAGGGTGATGTTGTCCTTGGTGCTGTCATCTCACAAGTGGTGATAGGCAGAAAGGGTAACAGGAAGTGGTGACAGATGCAGGGGCTGCTGGGATGGAAGGTGAGCCAGGATGAGGAGGGAAGTGATGAGAGTAGAAGTGCGTGTCATGGGGTCAACATGGTCAGAACATTACCAGCCATGGTGAGGGGATGGTGTGCAACTCTTAGTTGAGAGAAAAGAAAGGAATATTGGAATTGTCAACGTTGCATTGTTATGAAGATGGAGAAACTGGGAGATTGAAAATGGATCTGACAGGAAGTGCAGTGGGAACAATATAATCAAGGATTCGTAAAGGTGAGTGCACTTCTGGTCAACATTATTTGACAACTGAAGACAGTGAAGTGGAGAAAGATAGAGTTAGCAAGACACCACGAGGGGACAAAGCTGATGAAACTTTCCCGGTCGGAGTGAGAGCCAGAGATGGCACCAATCCAGTCATCATTCAATGAAGGAAAAGGTGAGAAGGAAACAGAGTCAGACTGGATGAAAGAATATTCCACACATCCCATAAAGAAACAGCCATAGCTAGGATTTGCATGGGGTTTCCATAGCAACACAACTTACTTGGAATAAGTGAATGGATTCAAAGGTGAAGATTTCTGTCGTGCCCTCACTGTAATAATGCAAGAATTGTAACGTTGTGATAAAGGCCAAAAGAGAAATATTTTTAATGCAGTAAGTTGTTACTATCTGCTTGAAAGGGCAGCGCAAGCAGATACAATGGCAACTTTCGAATGGCAATTACTTATTTATTTGATAGTAAAATGTTGAAGGGCTATGGGGAAGGGGTGCCGAGTGGATAGTTTTCTTTCAAACAGCCAGGTGCATGAGGGGCTTCTCCTTACAGTGAGATTCTTGAATTCTATGATACCCTTTGCAACATCCGTTGTCGAATAGCAGTCAAAGCTTAGTGTGTTTCTCCCTGCTTGCCTCTGTCACACACTGATGACCATTGCAATGTCCCTACTGCCAACCAGAAGTAACATAAGCGAACTCAGCATACAGATCAGGACCTTTCCTGTTTCCCACACTGGAGTTACCTCCTCCCAACTCAACCATCCAGGAGACTGAAGCAAATCAGTCTGGGAGCAGGTTGTCTCACTGCCCTCATTCATGCACCTGTCTACCTCTGCCAACCTGTCCACCTTTGCCAACCTGTCTATGCCCACCAACCTGCCTACCCTCGCCAACCTGTTCACCCTCACCAACCTATCCACTCCAGCCAACCTGTCCACCCTCGCCAACCCGCCCATCCTCATCAACCCGTTCACCCCCACCAATCAATCCACCCTCCTCAACCTGTCCACCCTCGCCAACCCGCCCATCCTCATCAACCCGTTCACCCCCACCAATCAATCCACCCTCCTCAACCTGTCCGCCCTCGCCAACCCGCCCATCCTCATCAACCCGTTCACCCCCACCAATCAATCCACCCTCCTCAACCTGTCCACCCTCGCCAACCCGCCCATCCTCATCAACCCGTTCACCCCCACCAATCAATCCACCCTCCTCAACCTGTCCACCCTCGCCAACCCACCCATCCTCATCAACCCATTCACCTCCGCCAACCTATCCACTCTAGCCAACCTGTCCACCCTCGCCAACCCGCCCATCCTCATCAACCCGTTCACCCCCACCAATCAATCCACCCTCCTCAACCTGTCCACCCTCGCCAACCCGCCCATCCTCATCAACCCGTTCACCCCTACCAATCAATCCACCCTCCTCAACCTGTCCACCCTCGCCAACCCACCCATCCTCATCAACCCATTCACCTCCGCCAACCTATCCACTCTAGCCAACCTGTCCACCCTCGCCAACCCGCCCATCCTCATCAACCCGTTCACCCCCACCAATCAATCCACCCTCCTCAACCTGTCCGCCCTCTGCTAACCCCTTGACAGAAGTTATCTAAATACCTTCTCCCCGACTCTCCCCGGCTAACACACTGCACTCCAGCAAAGCAAAAATAACGAATGCTTCAAACACAGTCCACGTTCCACAGCTCAGTATTTCCAATGACCTGCAAGAATTTCTGATGGAGAAAACCCACAATTGATGTTTCATCTCGTAGAATTACTTCAGATTCCATTTTCCATCCTTTCATCTATATCAAAGAACAGGGTGACAGCGTTCCACAGACTCAGCGCCTCGCAGAATTCGGAATGTCATGAAATTTTTTTGCAACCATTGTTGTATCTATTATTTATGACATGAACAACTCTTCAAGTTTCTTTCGATTCACTTTCTTATTGGTTTCTCGATGTTTCCACTTCCTTTCCAGAATCTCGTCACTGCTGCGTCTCTCATGCTCCGACCCCATCCCATCCCTTCTGTTTTCGGTCCGCTGTCTAAGACCACTCTCCATCTCAGTGTCATACTTCACCCCAGATTGAGCTTCCGATCAAATATTCGCAGAATCGGGGCTTCCCACCGATTGCCACCTTCCTAACGTTGCCCAGCTTCACACTCCTGTCCCAGCTCATCAGCCACTGAGACCCTCACTCACACCTTTTGTCACCTCAAAGCTCAACCATTCCAATGGACCCCAGAGGACTCCTGACCAATCTTATACCCACTCACTCATCCAAAACACTGCAGACTGTTTCCAAACTCATTCCCTGTCCCATTACAACTATCATTTTTCAGCCTGCTTTCCTATACTGATTCCTCGTTGGGCCATTGCTATATTTTCAAATCAGGTTACTCCTTGCCTTTTTCTTCACTCTGTTTCCACCTCCGACCTCACAATCCTGGAGAGTATCAATATTCCTTTAAAGCACACATTCTAGGGACAGCACAGTGGCACAGTGGGTAGTACTACTGCCTCATAGTGCCAAGGACCCAGGTTCAATTCCCACCTTAGCTCACTGTCAGAGGTGGAGTCCGCATGTTCTACGAGTATCTACGTGGGTTTCATCCGGATGTCCCACAGTCTGAAAGCTGTGCTGGTTAGGTACATTGGCCATGGTAAATTCTCCCCCGAACAGATGCTGGAGTGTGGCGATTGGAAGATTTCACAGTAATTTCATTGCAATAAGCCTACTTGCGACACTAATAAAATAAAACTTTGATACTAATTCCGCTGTTATTGGCAGCTGTGCCATCTGCTCCTCAGACCTGGAATTCCATTCCGAATCCTTTCTCTTTCTCTCTCCCTCTCTACCTCTTTCTCTAACACAAAGATGCTCCGTAAAAGCCTCTCTGACCATGCTTAACCCATATTTCCAATTGCCTGTGAAATAATCCATGCAGATGCTTCGACCAGTTTAATCACTCAATACACATTTACCCAGGTGCTTTCACTTTAGAGACTGTGGTCTCTAAAGTAAAAGCGGCATTGTGGCACAGTGGTTAGCGTTATTGCCTCACAGTGCCAGGGACCCGAGTTCAATTCCCGGCCTTGGGTCACTGTCTGTGTGGAGTCTGCACGTTCTCCCTCCCTCTGCGTGGGTTTGATCCGGTTTCCTCCCACAGTCCAAAAGACGTGCTGGTTAGGGTGCGCTGGCCGTGCTGAATTCTCCCTCAGCGTACCTGAACATGTGCCGGAGTGTGGCAACTAGGGGGATTTCACTGTAACTTCATTGCAGTGTTAATGTAAGCCTACCTGTGGCAATAATAAATAAACTATTATCAGCTTTATTAGAACTCTTGCAGGTTAAAGAAACAATTCTCATGCAATTAATTAAGTTAATTTTCCCCAAATTTTGGGCTGATTGTCTGAGAAATCGATGTCACCCAGTCTGGTAAAATCGATTAGGTTAGTCGGGTCCAATTCACTGAATTCAGAGTGACAGATGAACTCGGGATCCTATTAGCAAAGGTAGATCCCGCATGGCATTTTGCGCTGTCCCAGGTCACAGTAGGCTGGTCCAGTCCAAGCTCTCTGTCGAGATGGATGTCTTTATCACTCCTCTCTGAGCCCTTCTTGAATATTCTCTGGCTTCCAGCCAATGGGGTGAGGGGGCTAGGGGTCAGAACACCCAATAAGCTCAGGCCAGGTTATCCTAATTGTACATATCTCCTCCCAGGATGTTGTTAATATCAGGGAGAAGTACACAATCATCGCGTCTTTTCTATTCTTCTAGCTGGGTTGAGTACATTTTAATGGGTTTCAGGCCACAATGATTGTCCATTGTTAAGTTTGAGCCTCTCTCTTCAACATGCAAGAGTTCTGAATTCTGGTTTCAGCTGATAATAACTTCCCCATTGTTAAGGTGAAGTGCCTGTGTTCGATATACGAGACAGTCCCAGTATGTAGAATCATAGAATCCCTGCAGTACAGAAGGAGGCCATTTGCCCCATCGAGTCTACACCGACCACAATCCCACCCAGACCCTAACCCCATGTTAATCCCCCTGACACTAAGGGTCAATTTAGTTTGGCCAATCAACCTAACCTGCACATCTTTGGACTATGGGAGAAAACTGGTGAAATCCGCGCGGACACGGGGAGAACATGCAGACTCCGCATAGACAATGACTCGAGGCAGGAATTGAACCGAGGTCCCTGGTACTTTGGCAACAGTGCTAACCACTGTGCTACCGTGTCAATGTGTTGGCTTTTGACCCCTGGTAACCCTGTCTGCATTCCATCAGGCCTTATTTGTAGAAGTAGTTCAACTGCATATTAATTTGAAGTGTCCAATTTAATGTTGGGTCTAATTGCTCAGACTATTGTCCATTTGATCACATTCCTTAATAGCTCCCTGTATAACTCAGAGTCATATTTTGTTTGATTGTACTGTTATGAAGATCTTTAGGATGTATTATTATATTAACAGGGTCTTTTCCACCTATTCTGTCGCAAGATGTGGCCATCACTGGCAAGTGAGCATTTGCTGTTCATCCTTAATTGCCTTTGAACCAGGTCAACCACACTGCTGTGCCTCTGGAGTCACATGTAGGCCAGACCAGGTAAGGACAGCAGATTTCCCTTCCCTAAAGGATATTAGCGAACCAGATGGGTTTTGACAAGGATTGACAATGGTTTCATGGTCACTATTACTGAGACCAGCTTTTAATTCCAGATTTATTAACTGAATTCAAATTCTACTCGCTGCTGTAGTGCGATTTGAACCTGTGACCCAACATTAGCCTGGGCTTCTGGGTTACTGGTGCAGTGACTCTCTACTGTCGCACTGTAAAAATCCAAATTGTTATTGAAGTGCTTCAAAGAGCATGTTGAATTCTACTTATTGCCATCCATGTCACAATCCTTGGGTGGAACTTTATGAAGGCGGCAGGGCGAAAATCCCCTAGTCGCCGCATTCCAGCGCCTGTTCTGGCACACAGAATTTACACGGAGAATTTTACGTGGCCAACGCATTTAACCAGCATGTCTTTTGGACCGTGGGAAGAAACCGGAGCAGCCAGAGGAAACCCACGCAGACACGGGGAGAATGCGCAAACTCTGCACAGAGAGTGACCCAAGCCAGGAATCGAACCTGGGTCCCTGACGCTGTGAGGTAGCAGTGCTAACCATTGTGCTACCATGGGTAGCACTGAAGAAGGCTGAGGCATTTGAACAGGACATGATCAGTGAATTAACTTCCTTGTACGTGCTCCTTCTGTCAGGAACATGGCATTGTAAAATTAATCCCACGCTGTGTGTATGCAGGAGGCATTGGCTGGTATCCATTTCACTAAGGTCACGCCTGCCATGGCATAACTCAGTGAAATTAGATCAACCATTGCCATAACACACGGCTGAGACCCCAGCTGACAACAAAACGCACCGTCAGCAATTCTGATCTTTGGCCTCCTTTGTGCTCCAGTAATATGTGAAATTTTCCACATATTGCTGCCCCTTCCCCTTCGATTAACATCCAGAGCTTAGGTACAATGCCTGAAGTTGGCAGGATTTTACCGGAAGGTTTACTTGTCGAAGATGATCATGTACATATTCCACTGGATATGATTCCTTCATAAAGCAGCGCGGTTTCTGTTCTATTCGGTTAATGTATTTCACTCTTGCAAACAAGCTAACATCTAAACCAAGAAGACAGATCAACTGCTTGGTACACTGCCTCAATGTCTGCGCACTCCTGCTGTTCTTTCATTGGCACTCAAAGTCATGCCAATTTTCTTACTTTGTCTCACCCAGCCTCGGCAAGACATTTTAACCACTCCCCCTTCCCCAAGTCCACCAGCCCCCAGTTCCCCACCAGTCCCCATTCCCCCACCGGCCCTCAGTCCTCTACATACTGACACCCCCATGGTTAAATATAGAGTTAGAACAAAGAACAGCATAGCACAGGAACAGGCCCTTTGGTCTACCAAGTCTGTGCTGACACAAATGCCTCTCTAATCTAATATTTTCTTGCCTCTATGTGGTCCATATTCCTCTACCTCCCCCCACCACCACCCCCCACCCCCTGCCTATTCATGTCTCTATCCAGATGCTTTTTGAACATTGTTATAGAATCTGCTTCCACTATCTCCATCGGCAACACATTCCAGGCATTCATCACCCTCTGTATAAAACAACTTGCCCCTTACATGTCTTTTAAACTTCCCCCCTCTCACTTTCCACCTATGCTCCTGAATAATTGACCCTTCGAATCTGGGAAAAAAGACACTGATATCCATTCTATCCGAGCCTGTCACAATCTTGTAAACCTCTATCAGGTCCCCCATTATCCTCTGACGCTCCAATGAAAACAATCCAAGTTTGTTCAAGCTTCCTTCATAGTCCATATCCTTCAACCCAGGCAACATCCTGGTAAATTTCTTCTGCACCCTTTCTAATGCATTAATGTCCTTCCAGGAATGTGGCAACCAGAATTGTATACAGTACTCCAAATGTGACCTAACCAAAGTCTTATACAACTGCAATATGATTTTCCAATTCCTGTACTCAACGCCCTGAATGATGAAGGCTAACATGCCATCTGTCTTCTTGACCACCTTGTCCATCTGAGTTGCCACCTTCAGGGAACTGTGGATCTGCACACCTAGATCCCTCCATATTCTAATATTTCTACCATTTACAGCATATTTTCCTCCTTCAGTAGACCTTCCAAGTCGCTTCACCTCACATTTATCCAGATTAAATTCCACTTGCCATCTTTCAGCCCAGGTCTCCAGCTGATTTATGGCCTATTGTATCCTTTGATAATCCTCCTCACTATCTGCTACTCCCCCAATTTTTGTATCATTTGCAAATTTACTAATCGGTTACCTACGTTTTCCTCCAAATCGTTTATAAATATTACAAGCAATAGAGGCCCCAGCACTGACCCTTGTGGAACACTGCTTGTCACAGACCTCCAGTTAGATAAGTACCCTTCCACTGCTGCTCTCCAAGTCAGTTTTGTATCCATCTTACCAGCTCACTTTGGATCCCAAATGACTTCATCTTCTTTATTAGTCTGCCGCGAGGGACCTCGGTGGAGGCTTTAGTGCAGTGGGAGCCACTGTGCAATCCAAAGGATTCAGTCTGACGGTATCCTGACTAAGATTGCTATTGCCTGGCAACACTCGGGAAGATCCAAATCCCAGAGTGAAAGCCTTGCCATGTCAGTGGTGTTGGTGGGAGAGCTGGGGGGTAGTAGTTTTGATTTGATTTATTATTGTCACATGTTAGTGCACAGCGAAACCTATTCTTTCTTGCATGCTATACAGAGAAAGTATACTATTCGTAGAGAAATAAAGGAGAGAGTGCAGAATGTAGTGTTATAGTCGTAGCTAGAGTGTAGAGAAAGATCAACTTAATGCGAGATAGGTCCATTCAAAAATGTGATAATAGCAGGGGACAAACTGTTCTTGTGACCTAAAACTTTTTTCCCGACAGAAGAAGGTGGAAGAGAGAACGTCCGGGATGCGTGGGGTCCTTAATTACACTGACTGCTTTTCTGAGGCAGCGGGAAGTGTAGACCGAGTTAATGGATGGGAGCTGGTTTGGGTGATGGACTGGACTTCATTCACAACCCTTTGCGTTTCCTTGCAGTCTTGAACAGAGCAGGAGCCATATCAAGCTTTGATACAATCAGAAAGGATGCTTTCTATGATGCATTTGTAAAAGTTGCTGAGGGTTGTCGCGGGCATACCGAATTTCATTATCCTCCAGAGAAGGTAGAGGCATTGGTGGCCTTTCTTCATTGTAACATCCGCATGGAGGGATTAGCCTCTTGGCTGTAAATGGCCCCATTGTTCCTCTCTCACTGTTAATGCCCCACTGTTCCTCTTGCTGTGTAAAGATGTTCCTTCACCAGTTTAGGGAAAACACTACTTATTTATTTGCATATTAAAACTATGCAGAGGCTGGCAGTCTTGTGGCTGCAAACAGCTCCTGAGGTGACCCCGTGTATTTACCTCTAATCTATACATCCTGGGACACTAAAGGGCAAATTAGCATGGTCAATACATCTAACCTGCACATCTTTGGAGTGTGGGAGGAAACCGGAGCACCCAGAAGAAATCCACGAACACAAGGGGAGAACATGCAAACTCTGCATAAATAATGACATGAGGCTGGAATTGAACCTGGACCCCTGGTGCTATGAGGCAGCATTGCTAACCACTGTGCCACTTTGTCATGGTTCATTCCTTTAATGTGCTGTGAGCCACCCCATGAGAGCTCCACTCCTAATCTAATTAGTTCAAGGTTGCTTACTGGTTTCTAAATGGCCGTTTCCCTCGATTCTCGTCAGCGATAAACTGAGACTGATATCTGTCAAGGAACCAATTTTAATCGACAGACTGGACGAAGAAAATTGATCACCGATCGGTTTATCTGTGGCACAACAGCCCAACTTGATTAAAAAGAACCGACAGGATGAAATGAGACAGTTCAAAGTCATATCACAGTTACAAACCAATTTGCAGACTTTGCCACAAGCGCGACTCTTTGAGATGGACTTAAGGAAATCCAGCCTCAGTTTTAGAGAGACATTTCAACGTAGCCAGCTTTATATTCATCTGGCCTCCTTAGAAAGCGTTCCAGAGCCATTTACGGAGATAAGGGGATTCTGACCCACATGGGGAGATATTAGGGGGGAAGCATGAGGGGGTTCGGAGGGGGAAAATGGGTGGGAAAAGTTTGGTCCAATGTTTGCGTTTGAAACAAAATTGGGAAAGATGAGATATTTAAGGAGGCTGTTCATTGTTGCCAAGGTGACTCAAGGTATAGCAATCAGTGGTGGAACAAACAGGGCAACGCATAGAACCATAGTAAAGCTACCTTGCAGAGAGGGTCAATTCATCCCATTGCATTTGATCCGTATTCTGCAGGTTATATCTGTTCAGATGCAGATCCAGGTATCTTTAAACAAGTTGAATGTTTCAGCCCTCAACATCAACCCAGGCAGTGAATTCCAAATGCCCACCACCCTCTAGGTGAGAAATAATTTCTCCCTGTCCTGGCTAATCCTTCTACCAACCACTTTAAACCCATGTCCTTCTGCTAACTGATCTCTCAGTGAAGGGAAATAAGTCTTTCCTGTTTACCCTATGTAAGCCCCTCAACGTTTTGTACACTTCAATTAGAGCATTTTCCCTAAGCCTCCAGTGCAGGAATCCAGGAGGTTGGAGGAACAAAGAGTTGGGGTGGGAGGGCTGGGAGGTTACCAAGATGAGAGAGGTGAGGTCATAGAATAATTGGCAATTTTTAAGTTGGAGCTCTCGGGGGACCAGGATCAAATGAGGATTAGCAAAGGACCGGGTGTACAGAGCTTGTGCAGGATAGGGTGTGTCCAACAGAACTACGGCTGAGCTAAAATTTACAAAAGGTATAGAATGAAAATGTCAGCACTTTATAACAATTAACACTAGGGTGATGAAGGCAAGCGTGCAGTGACAAAGAGTGCAACTCACACTGATTGTCAATGTGGTGAGTTGAGTCCAAAACCCATTTTGGCTGTTTAGTTCCATTAGAAGGTCTGTCATTGGTCACGAACCTGAGAACAAGGGGAATAATTCCAGTAATATGGAATCCCACAGTATCAAATGCAGGCTGTTTCACCCATCATGACTGTGCTAGCTCTTTGAAAATTAATCACAAGTAGGCTTACATTAACACTGCAATGAAGTCACTGTGAAAATCCCCTAGTCGCCACACTCTGGCGCCTGTTGGGGTACACTGAAGGAGAACTTAGCATGGCCAATGCATCTGACCAGCACATTGTTAAGAAATGGGAGCAGGAGTAGGCCATCTAGCCCTTCAAGCTTGCCCGCCATTCAATAAGATCATGGCTGATCTGAAGTGGATCAGTTCCACTTTCCCGCCTGCTCCCCATAACCCTTAATTCCCTTATTGATCAGAAATCTATCTACCTGTGATTAAGCATATGCAACGAGGTAGCCTCCTCCACTTCAATGGGCAGAGAATTCCAGAGATTCACCACCCTCTAAGAGAAGTTCCTCCTCAACTCTGTTCTAAACTGCCCCTCATTCCCTTATTTTGATGCTGTGCCCTCTATCCCTGTTTTCCTTTCTAAGTGGAAAGAATCCTCTATCCTTTCTAGCCCCCTCATTATCTTGTAAGTCTCTATCAGACCCTCCCTCAGCCTTTTAAACTCCAATGAGTACAGGCTCATTGATGAGTCATCCTCACATCCCTGGTCTTTCAATATAGCCCTACAAATTCCTGTTTTTCAATTTTATATCAAAATCTGTTTGAAAGGCTATTGAATCTCCTCCTGCCAACCATTCAGACTGCGTATTCCAGATCATAACAAGGAGCTGTGTAGAAGTTTTTCTCTCAGGTTCCCCTCTAGTTTTATTTTTCTGAAGTATCTTAAATCTGTGTCCTTGGCTGATGTCCTCTTTGCCACTAGAAAAAAGTTCTTATACTCAGTCGATCAGAAGATCTCATCTTTTGACACTTCAAATAATCTCCACTTAACCTTTGCTGCTTTAAGGAGAACAATCTCAAACTTCTCTGGTCTCTCCACATCACTGAAGTTATGACAGTGAACGTATCCTAATAGTTGATGAAGTAGTGGAGTCTAAAACCCGAGGGCATAGGTTTAAGGTGAGAGGGGAGAGATACAAAAGGGTTCAAAGGGGCAATTTGTTCACTCACAGAATGGTGAGTGTCTGGAGCAAGCTGCCAGAGTTAGTAATAGAGGCAGGTACAATTTTGCCTTTTAAAAAGCATTTAGACAGTTATATGGGTAAGATGGGTTTTAAGGGATATGGGCCAAACACAGGTGATTGGGACCAGCTTAGGGGTCAAAAAGGGGCAGCATAGACAAGTTGGGCCGAAGGGCCTGTTTCCACACTGTAAACCTCTATGGCTCTATGACAATCACAGGATTGTGGTGCGGTGGGAATGTGTCTACCTCTGGACCAGAAGCTCTGGATTCGCCTAGATTTGTTAGCCATAGAAGTATCATTCGTTCCGCATCTCAACAGGAGAGTGGCACAGTGGTTAGCACTGCTGCCTCTCAAGGGCAGGAACCAGGGTTAAATTCCCAGCTTGGGTCACTGTCTGTGTGGAGTCTGCACGTTCTCCCCGTGTTTGAAAAGGAAAAGAAAAGTCAGGCCCTTCAGCCTCCATGCCTGCAGCCGTCATGATGTTCTAATGAAACAAAAAATCCTTCTGCTCTTCCCTTCGCCTCTATTCTCTCCCTATTGATGTACCCATCCTGATGTCTCTTAAACGTTCATAATGTGCCTGCTTCCATCATCTCCTCTGGTAGTGCGTTCCAGACACTCACCATTCTCTGTGTGAAAAACTTCTGTCACTCAGCTTCCCTAAACTTCCCCCCTCTCAACTTGAACCTGTACCCCTTTGTGATTGACACTCCCCCCTTGGGAAAAAACCTCTGACTATCCACCCTCTAATAATTTTGTAGACATCTATCAGGTCTCCTCTCAGCCTCTGTCTTTCCAGTCAAAACAATCCTAATTTATTCAGGCTCTCCTCAGAGTCAACACCCTCAAGACCAGAGAATATCCTAGCGAACCTTCTTTGCACTCTATCCCTGTGATAGTGTTCCATTGGAGCAGCACGGAGAGGCAGCGATTTGGGAGAGCGAGAAGTTCGATTGTTAAGTAGTTTTTTAATTTTTCTCTTTGTTTAAAACAGCGAGCGGGAGTAGTTTTTGCCGTTTTTTATTTAAACTAACTTGTAACCGGAAGTCGTCACTAGGAGGCTGCCGGTAGTTGTAGTTTTTAAGCTATATAAGTACTAACCTCTGGGTATCGGCCTCATTGTTCCATTGGAGCAGCACGGAGAGGCAGCGATTTGGGAGAGCGAGAAGTTCGATTGTTAAGTAGTTTTTTAACTTTTCTCTTTGTTTAAAACAGCGAGCGGGAGTAGTTTTTGCCGTTTTTATTTAAACTAACTTGTAACCGGAAGTCGTCACTAGGGGCTGCCGGTAGTTGTAGTTTTTCTCTCTGACTCTATAAATTGGTCCAGAGAGGTAACCCGATACTCTACACAGGTAGAGTATCCCACCCTCCCCCCTCCTCTAACCTAATAATAAAAGTGTGTGTGTAGTTTTTTTTTCTCTCCTGCAAATTAAAGTAACAGTGATGGCAGTGCAGGTAGTACATTGCACCTCCTGCGGTATGTATGAGGTGAGGGACACCAGTAGTGTTCCTGCTGATTACACCTGCAGGAAGTGTGCACATTTGCAGCTCCTTGAGGATCGTGTTAAGGAGCTGGAGCTGGAATTAGAGGAACTCAGGGTAATTCGAGAGGTTGAGGAGGATATAGGCAGGAGTAACAAAGAGATTGTAACTCCTAAAAGTGATAATTGGGTAACTATTAGGAGGAGGGGTAAGAAGCAATCGGGGAGACAATCCCCTGGGGCTGTTCCCCTCCAAAATAAATTTTCTGTCTTGGAGGCTACAGTTGAGGAAGAATCAACTGGAGCTGACCAAAGGGAGCAGGTCTCTGGGGGTGAGCCTGCTGAGAATGCTCAGGTGGGTGGGGGGAATAAGAGATTAGGCCTAGTTATAGGAGACTCCATAGTTAGAGGGACAGATAGGAGGGTAAATAGTAATAAACAGGACTCAGGGCTGGTGTGTTGCCTCCCAGGGGCTGGGGTCCAGGATGTTGCAGATCGGGTTTTTAGGATTCTTAAGGGTGAGGGGAGTCAGCCCCAAGTCATTGTTCATGTGGGGACACATGATGTAGGTAGGACAAGGGAAGGGGATATTAAACAGAAATTTATGGAGTTAGGGTGGAAGCTTAGGTCCATAACAGGCAGAGTGGTTATCTCTGGACTCTTGCCTGTGCCAAGGGATAGTTTAGAGAAGAACAGAGAAAGGGAAAGTTTGAACTCATGGCTGCGTGGATGGTGCAGGAGGGAGGGGTTCAGGTTCCTTAACAATTGGGACTCATTCTGGGATAGGTGGGACCTCTTCAAGAGAGATGGTCTACACCTGAACCAGAGGGGGACTAATATCTTGGGGGGAAAATTTGCTAAGGCTATGATGGGGGCTTTAAACTGATTCGGGGGGGGGGTGGGATCCTAAGTAGTTGGGGTGCTGAGAGGGATGAGAGTAAGGGGGTTATAGAAGAGAGTTGTAAAACACAGCGGCGTACGGGTGGGGTGGGGCATGGTTTGAGATGCGTATACTTTAATGCAAGGAGTATTCGCAATAAGGGGGAGGAACTTGCAGCTTGGACCAGTACCTGGAACTTCGATGTTGTGGCCATTTCAGAGACTTGGGTAGAGCAGGGACAGGAATGGATGTTGCAGGTTCCGGGGTACAAATGCTTTAGTCGGAGTAGAGAAGGAGGTAGAAGGGGGGGAGGAGTGGCGTTATTGGTCAAAGACTGTATCACGGTGATAGAAAAGAAGTTTGATGAGGACTTGTCTGTTGAGGTAGTATGGGCTGAGATTAGAAACAGGAGAGGAGAGGTCACCCTGTTGGGAGTCTTTTACAGACCTCCTAATAGTTCTAGAGAGGTTGAGGAAAGGATTGCGAAGTCAATTCTGATTAGGAGTGAAAGTAGTAGGGTAATTGTGATGGGGGACTTTAACTTTGCTAATATTGATTGGAATAGCTATAGCTCTAGCTCGTTAGAGGGGTCAGTTTTCGTACAGAGTGTGCAGGAAGGTTTTTTTGACTCAGTATGTAGATAGGCCAACTAGAGGTGAGGCTACATTGGATTTGGTGCTGGGCAATGAGCCAGACCAGGTGTTAGGCTTGGAAGTTAGTGAACATTTTGGTGATAGTGACCACAATTCGGTTACGTTCACCTTAGTGATGGACAGGGATAGGCATGAAGCTGGGGGCAGTAGTTATAGCTGGGGGAAGGGTAATTATGAGGCCATCAGGAGAGAATTAGGGTGCATAGATTGGACTAGGAAACTACAGGGACTGGGAACATCTGGAATGTGGAGCTTATTCAAGGAGCAGCTGCTGCGAGTCCTTGATAAGTATGTCCCTGTCAGGCAAGGAGGAAATGGTCGAGTAAGAGAGCCTTGGTGTACGAAAAAAGTTGATTTGCTGGTTAAAAAGAAAAAGGAGGCTTATGTCAGGATGAGGCTTGAAGGCTCAGTTAGTGCAATGGATAGCTATAGATTAGCCAGGAAGGAGCTAAAAAGTGAATTGAGGAGAGCTAAGAGGGGACACGAGAAGATTTTGGCTGATAGGATTAAGGAGAATCCTAAAGCTTTCTTTCGATATGTTAAGAATAGAAGATTGGTTAGGGCAAGATTAGGGCCAGTCATAGACAGCAGTGGGAAGTTGTGCGTGGAGCCTGAAGAGATTGGTGAGGCACTGAATAAATATTTCTCTTCGGTATTCACGCAGAGTGCTGGAAATGTAGCTATGGAGAACACTGAGGTACAGGGTTGCAAATTGGGAAGTATTGTAGTAGATAGGGAGGATGTGTTAGAAATTCTCGAGGGTTTGAAGTTGGATAAGTCCCCTGGGCCGGACGGGATTTACCCTAGGATTCTCTGGGAGGCAAGAGAGGAGATTGCAGAGCCTCTGGCTCTGATCTTCAGGTCCTCGTTGGTTACGGGTGTGGTTCCGGAGGACTGGAGGATAGCGAATGTGGTCCCATTGTTTAAGAAGGGGAAGAGAGACCTTCCTGGGAATTATAGGCCAGTGAGTCTTACTTCTGTGGTGGGCAAGGTATTGGAGAGAATTATTAGGGATAGGATTTATAGTTATTTAGAGAGAAATGAATTGATTGGGGATAGTCAGCATGGTTTCGTGAAGGGTAGGTCATGCCTTACTAACCTCATTGAGTTTTTTGAGAAAGTGACCAGAGAGGTGGATGGGGGTAAGGCGGTTGATGTAGTATATATGGACTTTAGTAAGGCTTTTGATAAGGTGGCCCATGGAAGACTTCTACAGAAAATGCAGATGTGTGGAATAGAGGGTGATTTAGCTAATTGGATTAGAAATTGGCTGGCAGATAGAAGACAGAGGGTGGTGGTTGATGGGAGATATTCATCGTGGAGTTCGGTGACGAGTGGTGTGCCTCAGGGGTCTGTTTTGGGGCCCCTGCTGTTTGTAATTTTTATAAATGATCTGGATGAGGGTATTGAGGGATGGATTAGTAAATTTGCAGATGACACTAAAGTCGGTGGAGTGGTAGATAGTGAAGAGGGTGTTATAGTTTACAGAGTGACTTGGACAAGTTGCAGAGCTGGGCCGAGAGGTGGCAAATGGAGTTTAATGTGGAAAAGTGTGAGGTAATGCACTTTGGCAGGAACAATAAATGTGTAGAGTATAGGGCTAATGGTAGGGCTCTTAATAGTGTTGAGGAACAGAAGGATCTTGGTGTATGTGTCAATAGATCCCTGAAAGTAGGCAGTCAAGTGGATAAAGTTGTTAAGAAGGCATATGGAGTCTTAGCTTTTATTGGTAGGGGGATTGAATTTAGGAGCCGCAGCATCATGTTGCAACTGTACAAAACTCTAGTGCGGCCGCACTTGGAGTATTGTGTGCAGTTCTGGTCCCCACATTATAAGAAAGATGTGGAGGCATTGGAGAGGGTACAGAGGAGGTTTACCAGGATGTTGCCTGGTATTGAGGGCAGGTCTTATGAAGAGAGGCTGAGGGATTTGAGGTTGTTTTCGTTAGAAAGGAGGCGGCTAAGAGGGGACCTTATTGAAACATATAAGATGATTAGAGGTTTAGATAGGGTGGACAGTGATAGCCTTTTTCCTAGGATGGAGAAAGCTAGCACGAGGGGACACAGCTTTAAATTAGGGGTATGAGTTATAGGACGGATATCAGAGGTAGGTTCTTTACTCAAAGAGTGATTAGGGAGTGGAATGCCCTGCCTGCAGCTGTTGTAGATGCGCCAAGTTTGGTGGCGTTTAAGAGGTTAATTGATAAGTATATGGAAGAGAAGGGAATGGTTTAGTTTGGAGGGGCATTGCTTTTTATTTTGGTCGGCACAACATCGAAGGCCGAAGGGCCTGTTCTGTGCTGTAATGTTCTATGCTCTATGTTCTAACCGGAATTGCACTCAATGCTCCAAATGCAGCCTAACCAAGGTTTTGTGTAATTGCAAAAATGATTTGCCAATGTCCCTGCCAATGAGGGCAGGCATGCTGTATGCCTTCTTAATCATCTTAGCCACCTGCATTGCCACTTTTGGGTCTGCACGTCCAGATCCCTCTACATGTTAATGTTCCTCGGAGGGGGGCTTGCCATTTACAGTATAATTCAAACCTAAATTTGATCTTCCAAAATGCATTCATCCGGATTAAACCCCACTTGCCATTTCTGTACCTGAGTCTCCAATCTACCTGGTCCACTGATTCTTCTTGTGTTTGCTGGTTGAGGTGCACTGCCACATTAAATGTATGGTCGTTTTAAATGCATTACCTCTTTAAGATTATCATCCTTCTTTCATGCTGTCAGCCGCTGCTGGTTCTTTATGCGCTTTAGAAGCTCTGCCGCAAACTCTTCCTTTGAACCTTCCTATAAATTTTGAAAACTACCTTCCTTTTTACTCATTTAAAGCTCCCTCAGCGATCGCTGTAGCCTGTTTTCCCTTCCTCCCAGCTGTTCAAAGAGTCCATTTCTCCCCTCCGCTTTTGATGCGTCCGTTTCCTTTGTCGGTTTCTCGGGAAGATCTGGTGTTCCCATGATCCGAGAAGCTGCTTTTAAAACGTTCTAACTTTTCTTTTAAACTGGTTGAGGGGTTATTTTTGGAACCTCACTGCACGTGTCTCTCAGTGCAGGGCCTGACTAGGCCCAGAGCCTGCCCCGGCCTTCCGTTGAGACTAGGAACCTGACAATCTCAACCTTTCATTTTCCCACATTTCTGGGCAGGGCCTGCTGTCCTTTGGGATACTTTTCCCTTTCCAGACAAGACATTGCTTTGTGTTCCCTTTGATTCATCTCTTCCAAAAACTCTGGCATGGCAACAGCCGATTTCTTTCTTAAGTTCTGTCTTTCCTGAAACACAAATCACAGCTCTGGCTTCAGGAGGTGATTTTCCCTTCATTTTCTTTTTCTACGATATTTCTAAACACTTGTCTGTAGCAGCCAATCCAGCTTCATTCATATCTGCCACTTGGCAACGTCTCAGTATCTCACTGCATCTATTGGCCCAAGGACAGCCATTCGAGAGAATATCTTTTTTCCCCTCAGACATCGATTAAAACACGATACTCACAATGTTGGGCCACAGGTAATGTTCTCATATCCATCCCATCCTCGTCGCCAATGTAATGGCGCATGCTCACAGACTTCGTCAGGGATGCAAAGGGCAGCTATTGACTAGAAAAGGCTGTACAGAGACCAGGAACTCCCTGGCTGCCTGGGTGGAACATCCCACTGACTGCCCCATTCTCTACGTAGCTTCTTCGTATCTTCCATCTAACAAAGACCTCCACCCCCTGAGGTGATTATCTATCTTGGTCCCAATTGGTGCCACAAAGCCAAGTCACCCTCTCCTGTTCTTAAAGGGACAATCACCACATCAATTAAGTGCAGTCATGAGGTGACACCTGTTAGATGACAAAATTAGCTGAGGACCTCTCTGTATCCTCAAATGGGCACAGAGATCCTATGGTATAATATAGAAGTCATGATGTAAAGATGCCGGCGTTGGATTGGGGTGGTAAGAACTCAGTAAGAATTTAGCAACACCAATTATTAATCCAACCGATTTATTTGATAGTAAAAAAGCGAGCTTTCAACACTCCCGTGTCTTCCTCAGGCAAGTGCAGTGTTCTGGTCTGCAATAGCACACATCAGCACAGACAGTCAGAGATTGCTGATTAGAATGCGAATCCTTACATCTAACCTGCTATTCAAGTGTTAAAGTGGCTAACAATGTGTGTGAAGGGGATCCTGAGCATTGTTAGAGAATTGTGTATTTTCTCCAGACAGCACAGTAAGTGAGGTTTTTTGCTAACCCAGGCAAGTTACGGGGGTTACAGATAGTGTGTCATGAAGCCAAGATCCCTGTTAAGACCGTCCTCATGTGTGCGGAGCTTGGCTATCAGTCTCTGCTCAGCGACTCTGCGCTGTCGTGTATCACGAAAGCCCCCTTGAAGAACATTTACCCGCAGGTCGGAGGCCGAATGCCCATGACTGCTGAAGTGTTCGCCCACAGGAAGGGAACTGTTTTGCCTGGTGATTGTTGAGCGATGCTCATTCATCCGTTGTCGTAGTGTTTGCATGGTCTCCCCAATATAGAAGAACATTGGATTTCTTTTGGCTGACCTGCATCCTTCAACCAATGTTGCATGTTGTTTGCAAATTGCTGGTCCCATTTCTGAAACCATCTGCAAGTTCTCCTTCGAATCAGATACCATCCAGACTGGGAATTGTTATCACCATTCCTTTACTGTCGCTGGGTCAAAATCTTCAAACTGCCTCCCTAAAGGCACTGTGGGTGTACCGAGAACACATGGGCTGCAGTGGTTCAAGAAGGCAGCTCACCATCACCTTCTCCAGGGCAATTAGAGATGGGCAATCGATGCCAGCCCAGCCAACAATGCTACAAACAAATAAAAAAGGTACAGAAGCAGCTAAACTTCAAAAGTACTTCGTTGGCAGAAATTGCTTCAGGAAATGCTACATTCAGAAAAAATGCTGCAGGCATTCAAGATAGATAAATCCCCGGGACCTGATGAAGTGTAACTCAGGACACTGTGGGAGGCTAGGGAGGAAATTGTGGGTCCTCCGGCAGAGATATTTGAATCATTGACACATGATTCAAATATGTGTTTGAATCATGTGAGGTTCATGTGAGGTTCCTAAAGATTGGAGGGTGGCAAATAGTGTGCCTTTGTTTAAGGACTGCAGGAAAAACATGGGAACTACAGGCCAGTGAGCCTGACCTCTGTTGTGGGTAAGTTGTTAGAAGGTATTCTGAGACATAAGGTCTAAAGGCATTTGGAGAGGCAAGGACTGATTAGACAGTCGGCGTGGCTCTGTGAGTGGAATGTCATGTTTCACAAAATTGATTGAGTTTTTTGAAGGGGTAACCAAGAAGGCAGATTAGGATGGTGTAGTCAACATTATCTATATGGACATGAGCAAGGACCAAATATAGGCAATTGGGACTTGCTTAATGGTAAAAACTGGGCAGCATGAGCAAATTGGGCCAAAGGCCTGTTTCCATGCTGTAAACTCTATGACTATAAAATGCAAGTGTTTTTTGTCTTCTGCAGAAGTCATGCTAGAGAGTGGAATCAAGTGACTCTCATGCAGAAGTATGTGGTAGTGACCTTCTGGGGCAAATGGCCTGTTTCTGTCCCCTCGTAATCAATGCAAATGTCACCTAACATGCATGTTATTGAGGCCAAAGGGTAATCTGAAGCCAACAATAAGCGATGGCACAGTGGTTAGCACAGCTGCCTCACAGCGCCAGGGACCCGGATTCAATTCTGGCATTGGGTCACCGTCTGTGTGGAGTTTACACATTCTCCCTGTGTCTACATGGGTCTTCTCCCATGGTCCAAAGATAGAATATAGAACACTACAGCACAAACAGGCCCTTTGGCCCACATGTTGCACTGATCATACCCATATCTACTAGGCCATAGAACTATCTGTAACTCCTAATCCCATACTCATCCAGAAAAGACCCCAGCGAGTTCGCCTCCACCATCACTGACGGCAGCCGATTCCATTCACTCACCACTCTCTGAGTGGAAAACTTACCCCTAATATCTCCTCTGTACTAGCTGCCCAACACCTTAAACCTGTGTCCTTCATAGCGACCATTTCAGCCCTGGGAGACAGCCTCTGAGAATCCACCCTATCTATCCCTGTCAACATTTTATAACCTCTATCAGGTCACTTCTCAATCTTCGTCTTTCCAGGGAGAAGAGACCTAGCTCCCCTCACATGCCTCCCAATCCAGGCAATATCCTTGTAAATCTCCTCTGCACCCTCTCAATAGCTTCCACATCCTTCCTGTAGTGAGGCGATGTGCGGGTTAGGTTGATTGGCCGTGCTAAATTGACCCGAGGGGGATTAGCAGGGTAAATATGTAGGGTTACGGGACAGAGCCTCAGTGGGATTGCAAACTTTGACTATCCTAATTTCACTGCTGAAAGGTTAGACCAAACTCCTGAGTTCTAGGTTCCCACAAACAAGTGGAAATGGTTAATAACCATCTCACTGCTTCCCTTAACATCTTGAATATTTCAATCAAATTACCCCATGTTATCTCATTCCAGCCACAAGGATATGTAAGCAGAGCTCAGGTATTTAAGTAACTATAAAGCACACACCATTCTGACTTGGAAATATGTCGCTGTTCCTTCACAGTTGCTGGAACTAAATCCTGAAATTCCTTCCCCCCAAACAGCACCGTGGGTGTACCTATAGACTGTAATGGTTTAAGAATCATAGAATCCCTGCAGTATGCAGCAGGAGGCCATTCTGCCCATCAAGCCTGTACTGACAGCAATCCTGCCCAGGCCCTATTCCCATAACCCCATACATTTAACTATCTAGTCCCCCTGACCCACTAAGGGAGAACTTGGTAAGTCCAATCCACCTAACACGCACATCTTTGGACTGTGGAGGAGCACCTGGAGGAAACCCATGCAGACATAGGGAGAACATGCAAACTCCATGCAGACAGACAGACCTAAAGCTGGAATCGAACCCTGGTACCTGGTGGTGAGAGGCAACAGAGGTAACTGTAGCCCACCACCTCTTTCTCAAGGAAAATTAGGGATGGGCATGAAATGCTGGCCTAGCCAGCGATGCCCACGCTCCGTGAATGAATAACAAAAAGTGCGAATGAACTTCCAGATTGTTTCCAAGTGCCGCGCTCACATTGCAATCTAACCAATGTACGCAATGAACAAGTACGTTCAAATTCTGCCCTTAACCAGAATCTCAGTCACATTCCCAATAGAGCAGGAATGAACATTTGAACATGAGGCAGCACGGCAGCATATTGCTTGGCACTGTTGCCTCACAGCACCAAGGACCCAGGTTCGATTCCCAGCTTGGGTCGCTGTCTGCGGAGTCTGCATGTTCTCCTCGTGTCTGCCTGGGTTTCCTCTGGATACTGTGGTTTCCTCCCACAGTCTGAAAGACGTACTGGTTAGGTGCTAACTTCTCCCTCAGTGTACCAGAAACAAGTGCTGGAATGTGGAGACTAGGGGATTTTCAGAGGAACTTCATCGTAGTGTTAATGGAAGCCAACTTAAAACCTTAACCTTCATTAATACTGTGAGTAATGTCGCCCAAATCTAGCTGGACATATTCCTGGAGGTTGCATCACCTGATCTCCCACATAGAGGTGCCCCACCCTCCCACACTCCTACTATTGGGTGTCCAACATGATGCCTGTGAGGCATTTCTTCACCAATTGGAAAGTAAAGAGACTCTCCAATAACCAACTGTATGACTTTTCACAGCCAGTTATACAGTCATTCCAATAATCCTAGAACAAGTAAGTGATAGAGGTGGACAAGATTTTGATGGGTATAGATAGAGTGAATGCAAGCAGGCTTTTTCCACTGAGAATAGAGGAGAAAAAAACTAGACTGCATGGGTTAAGGATGAAAGGAGAAAAGTTTAAAGGGAATATTTGGACGGGCTTCTTCACACAGAGAATGGTGGGAGTGTGGAATGAGCTGCCGGATAAAGTGGCAAATGCGAGGTCGCTTTTAACATTTAAGAAAAACTTTGACGGGTTCAGGGATGAGAGGGGTGTGGAGGGATATGGTTCAAGTGCAGGTCAGTGGGACTAGGCAGAAAAATGGTTCTGCACAGCCAAGAAGGGTCAAGAGGCCTATTTCTGAGCTGCAATTTTCTATGGTTTTATGATGAAAGTGAAAAAAACAATGTTGTCTATTGCCCCGAAGACCTCAAGGTTGTTGTTGGCCATGTTTGGGACAATCCTCCAGGATTGGTAACTATAACCACTGGTCAAAATGTGATACAAACTACTTTCTTAACAAAACAAAGCCAAGTTGTTTTCTGAACAACTCATTAAAAACCCAAGGCAAGTCAAAAAGAATTGAAATCTTATTTACCTGTGGCATTTGATTCAAAGATTTCAGAATGCTAAAATAGTGAGTATTCAATGTTGTCTCTCTCTGTCTCTGAGTGACATGATAATCATTGTTTGAACCTGTGTCCAACACTCATGTTGCATTGCTGAAATTGATGGTGGGTTTAACCAGGATAAAGAGCTTTTGGTGATTACACGAGAGGACTTTAAGCTTCTTATCAATTTTGTACAGGCTATTAAAGAAATGACATTGCTGTTTGCGCAATCAACAGTCACAGATGCTAAACAAAGACAGAGCAAACAAGCACAGGAGGGACATCCATCCTTATTGTCGAATCAATTATTAAGTTGGCGTAGAGTTCAGGAATGGAATTAGGATGCACAGTTACATTATCTATATGCAGCAACTGGCAATGTTTTCATGGGCAGAAGTGATACTTTATTTAAGAGGGGCTGGGGATCAGCGTTTTATAAATGCATGAAGCATCCAAACTGCGACAAAGTGGATGCCTCCTTCCTGGTGTCCTTTACCCTCTACTGTGCTTGATTCAATTATTTCCCGACATTTCACTCAAGAGATCAGTGTCCAAATCAAGACCAACTAAAGTAGGCTGAAGCTTGCACCTGTATTGTTCCTATGGATTTAATCCTGTAGGACATGGACTGAGTAAGAAAATGGGGAGAGAGATGGTGTCATGGTTTTGTCCCTGGTGTAATAATTCTGAGACCCAGCCGAAGCTCAATTAATGCAAAAGAAAGCCAATCTCCATAATGGTAATCATGACAACTAACATTGATTGTTATAAAAAACCCATCTGGTTCACTATTGTCCTTTAGGGAAGGAAATCTGCAGTCTTTACCTGGTCTGACCTACACATGACTCCAGATGAGATGTAATGGGGATTATCTCTTTATTGTTTATTTATGGGACATGGGTGTCGCTGGCTGGTCAGCATTTATTGCCCATCTCTAGTTGCCCTTGAGAAGGTGGTGGTGAGCTGCCTTCTTGAATCACTGCAGTCCATGTGCTGTGGGTTGACCTACAATGCCGTTAGGGGGCGAATTCCAGAACTTTGTCCTAGACTATAAGCTAAGGTGATACATTTCCAAGTCAGGATATTGAGTGGCTTGGAGGGGAACTTGCAGATGGTGGTGTTCCCTTATATCTGCTGCCCTTGTCCTTCTAGTTGGAAGAGGTGGTCAGTTGGGAAGTTGCTGTCTAAGGATCTTTGGTGAATTGCTGCAGTGCATCTTGTAGATAGTAGACATTGCTGTTACTGAGCGTCGGTAGTGGAGGGAGTGGGTGTTCTACATGTGGTGCCAAACAAGTGGGCTGCTTTGTTCCTGCAATACTGTCAGGAAAAGTAGAAGGGATGATTTCTCAATGACACTTCAGGAAGAACATTTATTTTCTGTCAGCAGTGATGAGCACTTCTCGCTGTGTACGAGGTTGGACCGTGCTGGGCAATTGGAAGAATTGCTGTGGATTTGGAGACATTATTTTTAGCTATGGAAGAAACTTCCTGTGGACAATCAACTTGAGGACAAGATTACTCTACAGGCTCTGCAGGTTCAGCAGTGTTAAAGATTCCGCCGCAACTTCAGTGCTGACCTCCAGCTCTGAAAAGAAGACTTTCAACCGGGAATTAAATAGGTCACAGTCGACATTCACACTGCAAAGGTACCAACTCTAGAGGGGTGTGCTCCTTCCCAGACTCTGATGTGGACTCAGGCAAGGCAGTCTTTCTGGAAGACTCCTCATGGACAACTGATCATACATTGGTGGTTCAGTAGAGAAAGAGAGGGAAAGAGGAAGAGAGAGAGAAAGGGAGAAAGAAGAGAAAAAGAGGAAGAGAAAGGGGGGAAGAGATGGAGAAAGATAGAGAGGGGGAGAGAGACAGAGAGAGAGGGGGAGCGAGGGAGAGTGAGGAAGAGTGAGGGTGAGAGAGAGGGAGAGAGAGATAGGTGTGAAATAGAGACAGGAAGAGAAACGGAAAGAGTGGGAGATGGAGAGAAAGGGTGAGAAAAAGAGTGAGAGAGTTTAACACATGACTAACTGTGTCAGTGGTTCATCACCATCTATGCCTTCCATTTTAAATGTTATCTGTTAACTCTTTGTACCACACTCACTGTCTGGAGAAGGCAATGGTGGCCTTCTTTCTGTCACAGTAGTTTAACATACTTAAGCCATTTCAAATACAAGTTAAAAGCCAACAATGTTTGTATTGGGCTGGTGTTACATACTGACCAGGACAAAGAACAAAGAAGAACAAAGAACAACTCCCCCCCCTCTAAAGAGCATTCAAGATCCGGTTGGACTTTTTTCTTTACCCACAATCCAACAGTTTCATGGTCACTTTTACAGATCCAACGACTAGAATCCAATTCTCAAACTGCCGCAGTGAAATGTGCGCTAAACCCATCAGATCACAGCGCTCACTGTTCACTGAGGAGAGCAAACATGAGCTCTCTCTGACCTCGGGAAGCAGGAGTGTTGATGTCAAGTAGACCGGTTAGATAGCTTGACATATGTTGCCCTTAGTCTGTGAATAAAGTTGCTTCACTAAAATAACAGGAGCTACTTGAGACAATCAACAAGAGGTCGGTGTCTGAAATTGTGTAACACCATTCACTGCTGATCAAGAGCACTTATTGCTGAGTGAATGAGCAAAATGTCCTCTTCTCCAGCCCTGTCAGCTCTCATCCTCACTCTGCATATCAAGAGACTCAGGGGAATCTGTATACAAGAGTGGGTCATTCTCCCCTCCAGCCAGCTCCACGATTTAACTCAATCAGAGCCGATCTGTGTTTCAACTTCAGCCCACTCACCTCGCTTCTAAAACCCACAAAACTTTGTGGAACAAAGCTCCGTCCATCAGGATTTTGAAATTCTCAATTAATCCCCAGGCGCTTTTTGGGTGAAAATTTATTTATTTGTATCACAAATAGGCCTATGTCATAAGTAGGCTTACATTAGTGTTGCAGTGAGTTGAATCATAGAATCCTTACAGTGCAGAAGGAGGCCATTCAGCCCATCTAGTCTGCACTGACAGCAATCCCACCCAGGCCCTATTCCCCTAACTCCATGCATTTACCCTGCAATTTAGCACGGCCAATCTACCTAACTTGCACATCTTTGGACTGCAGGAGGAAACCAGAGCACCCGGACGAAACCCACACAGACACAGGGAGAAAGTGCAAACTCCATACAGTGAGTGACCCAAGGTAGGAATCGAATCCAGGTCCCTGGAGCTGTGAAGCCGCAGTGCTAACCACTGTGCTAGCGTGCCACCCAAAAATTGGTAGGAGTTCCAGCTCTGTGGCCATCAGAAACAAATGCTTTCAATCATAAAAGTTACTGCGAAAATTCCTATGTTGCCTCACTTTGGCACCTGTTTAGGTACACTGAGGGAGAATTTAGCATGACCAATGCACTTAACCAGTAAGTCTTTCAGACTATGGGAGGAAACCGGAGCACCCCAAGGAAACCCACACAGACACGGGAAGAATGCGCAGATTCTGCACAGACAGTAACCCCAAGCCGAGAATCGAACCCAGGTCTCGGGCATTGTGAGACAGCAGTGCTAATCACTGTGTTACCGTGCCGTTGTGTTTCCCAACATCAGCAACACCGGAAAAATCCCAGCCGCGTACGAGGAGAGAGGATTCGGGCATCAATTAGACCACCCGTTAATCTTCACTGCTCGAGGTCGTACAAGCCTCCCCATTCCAACCTGCCATTCTAATTTAACCCTTTAGTGCTGGTATCACTTTTAACAAAGTCAGGTTCTCCTTTTAGACAGATCTTCAAAACGGATTCATAAGAGACGGAGATCATTTCAAAACCAGAGGTTGAATAAGGATAGGAAGATTCATCTGTTTTTCAGCGTGGCCAGTTCTTCATTCTTATTGCCAATCTCTTCCCACTCAAGGTTCCCAACAATATCAGTGGAATAGTAAGGAAGAGAAAGGTGAAGAGCCCATCTGCAGTTATTAGTTACTGAACATGCATGTTGCAAATACATTGAAAACAATATTACAGCAAGTTTTTTTTATCGTAATTAAAAAAAGTTATCTGAATACATACTGTAGTTAGAGATGTAAAGACATACAGCAATATAGCATGGAGACAGGCCCTTCAGCCCAACTGGTCTATGCTGACCATTGTGCCCTCCCAGCTAGTCCCAAGTTTGCCCCATATCCATCTAATTCTCTCCCAGTCATACACTTATCCAAATGCTTGTAAATGTTGCTATTGTACGTGTCTCAACCACTTTCTCAGTCTATGTACGTGCTACCCTCTGTGTGAAGAAGTTGTCCCTCAGGCCTGTTTTAAATCTTTTCCCCCTCATCTCCAAATTATGCCCTTGAGTTGTCAATTCCCCTTCCCTAGGAAAAGGACTTTGCGAGGAGTTTTACAGCCTTGCTCGAGAAATTCCCGCCCACAATCAAGGGATATTTCCAATGTCTGCCCTTTGCCCATGCCAATTCTATAATGGGCGGAGCGATAGAATTCCAGCGTTTGTATGTTCATCCTCTCTGTGCCATATGACTTTATACACCTCAATAAGGTCATTCCTCATTCTCCTACATTCCAAGGAATAAAGTCCCAGTCTGGCCAATTGCTCCCTATACCTCAGGCCCACCAATTCTGGCAACATCCTCATAAATCTTCTCTGCAATCTTTCCAGATTATCAATGTCTTTCCTGTAACAAGGTGACCAAAACTGTACACAATACTACAAATGCAACCTCACCAATTATTAAATAGATGCAAAGAATATGTTCCTCCATCAATAGGATTCACTGGTTAACTTCTTCTGCTGGAGGAGTTGCTAAAGACAGCACCAAGTGAAGCACTTAACTTTTGATTGAGTTCATGGGTCACAGCTGAGGGTGACTGTTAAGATGTTACAGTCATCGCCAGGGCTCCTGATCCTGATGTAGGATGTGGGTGAAACTGCACCTCAGATAACATGCACAGTTTTGCTCTCATTATTGAAGGAAGGAGCTAAGTGTGTTGGAGATGGCTCACAGGATGTTGACTGGTTTGATACTGGAATGAGTGTCTTATGAAGAAAGTGTTAAACTGGATTTGTGTCTATTGGAGTTTAGAACAATAAGGGGAGCCATTCAACTGAAGTTTATAAGATCCTGAATACTATGGACAAGGTGGATGTGGAAAGGATGTTTCCCTTGTAGATGACTCCAGAAAGAGAGGGACAGTTTTAAAATTGGGATTTTGCATTCTATGGAGGAGATGAAAAGAATTATTTTCTTTGGGGGTTTGTACGACTCTGAATTCTCTGGCTCAGGAAGTTTAAAATGTATTTATTAGTGTCACAAGTGGGCTTACATTAACACTGCGATTAACTTACTGCGAAAATCCCCCTAGTCACCACACTCCAATCGATATTATAGTTAAGAAAGCCCACCTCCCTCAAAACACCAAGGAAATTCACCTTATCCGCTATGAATCTCACCAGCTTTTATAGACATACCATAGAAAGCATTCTTTCTGGTTGTGTCATGGATTGGTATAACTCCTGCTTTGCCCAAGACCGCAAGAAAAGTTGTGAATGTGGCCCAATCCAAAATGCAAACCAGCCTCCCATTCATTGACTCTGTCTGCACTTCCTGCTGCCTCGGCAAAGCAGTAGCATAATTAAGAACCCCATGCTGCCTGGACATTCTCTCTTCCGCCTTCTTCCTTCGGAAAAAAAGTTACAGAAGTCTGAGGTCACGTACAAACCGACTCAAGAACAGCTTCTTCCCTGTTGCTGTCAGACTGACCTTTGCACAGGCAGTAACCCAAGCTGGGAATAGAACGCAGAGCCCCGGTATTGAGGTAGCAGTGGAGGTGGACGGTGACTGAATATCTTTAAGGTAGAGGTAGATAGATTCCTGTTAGACAAGGGAATCGCAGATTGTCAGGGGAACATGCTAAGGGGGAATTTCATCAGGTCGCTCACCTGATAGAGGGGCAACGCTCCGAAAACTCATGCTACCAAATAAACCTGTTGGATTTTAACTTGGTATTGTGAGACTACTTACTAGGGGAGAGAAAGCACAGGATAAGACTGGTTTCGGATGCTCTCAGTGGGCAAGCACCCTGCTGATGCTCACTCACGGTTTACACTGGAAGAACATCCATCTCGTGAGAGTTCAGAGAGTTGTCATCACCCATGGAGCTGCATGCAAACAAGGCATTAGGGTCTTGCGAGGAGAGGGGAAATGTAAAACACAGCGCTGCTTAATGAGGAGAAGCCACTTTGCGAGGTTTGCTTCCTGCTTTTACTAATCTGCCACCAATGGATGCATGTGAAGACTTGTCTAAGTCACAGCATGCTCATTTACAAGACGGTCATGTCGAACAGAGGAAATCGGCTTCTAATCGAACAAGCCATTTTCTGTTATTAAGATGCTAAACCAGAGTCCGGATGCAGATATTTGTGAACAAGAATGAGTCTTAGCATGCCAATCATGCGGAGGAACTGCCTCTGAATGTCACAGGGAAGTGCAAAGTGAAATGATGCATTTGTCTAAGGGAATCAGCCCCGTGTTTATTTTCTTCTGTTAAAGGTTATCATCCAGCAAGTGTTTTCTCGGGACAAGAAGATAAATGTTAAGATATTTTCAGTCTATTGAGAAGCAGCAAAGGTGTTTCGCTCCTTTGCTTACAGAGATCTCTCTGTGCACTAAAAGTCTGTCCACCCATACACAAGTGGGAACTTAATTTAAATCCCATCAGCTTTGGAAAACATGTCAGCAGAGAGTAAAATGCCGATTAATAGGGCCAGTTAATTACCTCCATTGAACACCCATCTCTGAATGTCACTGCCCACTGCCATCTTTTCAGAGAATTCAATGCAAAAGGAGGCTATTTGGCCCGTCGAGTCTGCACTGACTCTGACAGAGAGCATCCCCCCACTCTAAATTCATAATCCCACATAATCACCCCATTAGTCTCCCAAACCTACACAGTTTTAGACACTAAGAGACAACTTAGCAAGATCAATCCACCTAACCCGCATATTTTTGGACTGTGGGAGGAAACCAGAGCACCCAGAGGAAACCCATGCAGACATGGGAAGAGAGTGCCTCAAGACATCGCCCTAGTCCAGAATTGAACGCAGGTCGCTGGCACTGTGAAGCAGCAATGTGAATCACTGCGCCAGCGTGCCATCCCTGATGGGACAGTTCTTGCAATATTCCATGGCAGGTTAGATGATGTCAATCTTCCTTCCAGATGTCTTCTCCCATTTTACCTGCCTTCCCACTTCCCAAGGAAGTAGTAAAACCCCATCCTCAATCTCTTTGCAGTACCAATAACTCCCCTCTGACTACAATAAGGGACTCTACTTCTCCAAGATTGTCTGCAAATCTCTAGAGATTAAAGGTGAATTTTCAGGAGACGTTCTGTTGAATGAACAGCTGTTCAACATTTATTTTTATTTATTCTTTGATGGGAATGTGTGGATCGCTGGTAAAGCCAGTATCCCTTTGAACACTCTGCTTTGCCAGGCCATTTCAGACTCCACCATCTTGCTGTGGCTCTGGAATCACATGTAAGCCAGACTGGGTAAGGACAGCAGATTTCCATCCCTAACAGACATTAGTCAATGGGATGAGTTTTTGGAATGAAAAGTTAAAGCTCTCATGGTCACCATTATTCATAGAATCCCTGCCATACAGAAGGAGGCCATTCAGCCTATCGAGTCTGTACTGACCACAGGTGAGACGCGTCTTCTAGGTTTACTAATTGAATTAAAATTCCAACAGCTACCACAGTGGGAGTTGAACTCACATCCCTGAAGCATTAATCTGAATTATCAGTCAGCGACATGATCAATACACCACTATCTTATTGATGAGCTAAGAGAGGTACGGTAGCTCAGTGGTTAGCACTGCTGTTTCACAGCACCAGAAACCTGGGTTCAATTCCCAGCTGGGGTGGCTCTCTGTATGGAATTTGCACATTCTCCTCGTGTCTGTGTGGGTTTCCTTCCACAGTCCAAAGATGTGTAGGTTAGATTGATTGGCCAGGGTAAAATTGTCCTGAAATGTGTAGGTTAGAGGGATTAATGGGTAAATTTGGAGGGATACGGAGATGGGGCCTGGATGGGATTGTGGTCAGTGCAGACTCGATGGGCCAAATGGCCAGAGTTGCTTTGATTTCTATGGTGTGAGGAGATGGTGTATATGGTGGGGATGAATATGGCCATTGACCAATCAATGGGGAATAGTTACCTTGGCCAAGTCACAAAACCTCCCGGGTTGCCTCTAACCAGAGAAGACAACCATTTAGCCATGGCTGAAAGGAGACGCTTTTAAAAGTTCATTTATTGGTGTCACAAGTCGGCTTGCATTAACATTGCAATGAAGCTAGTGCGAAAATCCCCTGGTCACCACACTCCAGTGCCTGCTCAGGAGAGTTTAGCATGGCCAATCCACCTAACCAGCACATCTTTCGGACAATGGAGGAAACCCACGCAGACACGGGGAGAACGTGCAGATTCCCACACAGCCAACGACCCAAGCCGGGAATTGAACCCGGATCCCTGGCGCTGTGAGGCAGCAGCGCTAACCACTGTGCCACCGCGCCACCCATTCCACCGCGGCTGGGATCCTCTGGTCACTCACATCCCAGCACCCATGACAGAGAATCTGGCGGATAGCCAAACCGCGGCGAGGTCGGAGGATCCGGCTCTGTGACCCGAGATGGATGACTCTCATCGAACGGTGGCCGAAGGAACTAAACTAAAACAATGAAAGTGGAGTAGCAACGGTAGATTTTCACTCCAACGGCTCGTAATTTTCTTCAGGGCACCGTCTGGAGTGAATCATTTTGCAGTGAAATCGCTATTGAATGAATCAGTTGCGTGTTTCACTTGCTGATAATGCGGTTTTTGTGGAGAATTTCATTATTCTGCCTGTTCACGGGACACTGCTACTAAATTCATCCGACTGCGAGGAACATGAAAATGATCAAGTGCTTCAGTCTATGATCTCTTTAGCGTTGATAGATTGTGACAATAGGTAGACGTTTCAAATAAATAGTCGCATTGCTGGTTGGAAATAAATAGGAGCTACTGTAATGAATTGTGAACGTAAAAAGCCGGAGGGGTGATAAAGGATGACAATCAGCAAACAACTCTTTATCTAATGAGCTACAAGTTGAGAAGTTCTCCAAATATTTGCGGAGAATTTTTGGTGACGTATTGAACAACCTCGGGTTGTGTGCAGAAGCAATCTGAGGGAATGCTGTACGGTTTCTGATCTCTACCATCCGTGCACTAAAGGTGGCAGCAATTTACCCATGTCACCAATGCAACAATAACCTGCATTTACATAGCGTCTTCAGCATGGTTAAAATCTCCCAAAAGTATTTAAAAAGCAGCCAGCAGCAATGAGATTCGAACCCTTGTCCCTGAAGGGAATTAATCCACGGCTGTTAACCAATTGTAGCTTACTTATAAAAAATTCTCATGATTATAGAATTCCTGCAGCGCGGAAGGAGGCCATTCGGCCCGTCGAGCCTGCACTGACAACAGCTCCACCCAGTCCCTATCTCTGTAATCCCATATATTTACCTTGCTAATCCCTCGAATTTAAGCATAAATTTATCACGGCCAATCATCCTAACCCGCATATCTTTGGACTTTGGGAGGAAACTGGAGCACCTGGAGGAAACCCACACAGATATGGGGAGAACATGCAAACTCCACACACGGACAGTGAGCCGAGGTCGGAATTGGACCTGGGTCCCTGGCTCCATGAGGCAGCAGTGATAACCATTTGCCATCACGCTACCACTATAGAAACCCTACCGTGCAGGAGGAGGTAACCCAGCCCTTCAAGTCTGCACCGACTGTCTGTCAGAGCAGCTTATACACTTCTTCTGCTCCACCCTATCCCCTTAATCCCACACATCTTGCCTGTCTAATTCCAGTACACATCTTGAAACACTAAGGGGCAATTTATCATGGCCAATCAACCTAACCGGCACATTTTTTGGACCATGGAAAGAAACCAGAGCACCTGAAGGAAACCCACGCAGACACAGGGAGAATGTGCAGAATCCACACAGTGGCTGGAAGTGAGCCAGGGTCCTTGGTGCTGTGAGGCAGCAGTGCTAACCACTGTGCCACTGTGCCACCCCCTTGTCAATGGGAATATTGGCATAAACATATCAAAACTCGAACTCCACTTTGAACGTATTCAATGACCCAGCCTTCTTGGGAAGAGGATACCACAGACTATGTTACCTTCTGAGAGAAAAAAAAACCTCCTTATCACCATCCTAAAAGGAAAACGTTTTATACTGAAACTCTGATCCTCTATTCTAACCTCCTCCAATCCCTCCTGGTATCTACCCTGCCAAATCCCTTTAGGATTTTATATGTTACTCACAACTGTACAGCAAGTTAACTGAATCAATGCATCCCATGGGGTGACCAAAAATGAATATATTATTGAACTACTTGATACAGAAAGGCACCGAGTCAATATAATGAAGTGAAAAACAACTTGTGGCTTCAAGTAGTAATTGATTTATGAACAATAATATATATATAAAAGATGAGGGTCTGAGGAGAATTGCAATACTCTCTACTCTCTTCTCCTGCCTGGCTCCAGCTAAGTTCTTCCCTAACCCAGGGCATGTGTCCTTGTTCCCGATTGGCTTGCCTTCCTATGTGACCACTCCATAGGGTCCTTCCCAATCATGTGACCCACAAAAGCTCGGTCCCTTAAAGGGACCACGTTACCACAGTCAAGAATCAGCCAACCAACATCTATTTGAAAAGTTGGTCTGATTTTTGGACCTGGAGTAGGCCCAGACTGTCCATAAGAAGTGTCCAAAGTGCTCACCTTGTGGACCAGTAGCCCTTTTGCTTGAAGAAAGATGGTTGTCCATCTGCTAACCGTCCTCACCGTCCATTCTCTGACCCGCTGTGAATTGTTTCCTGTGCAACAGGGCTTGCAAAGTTCTCATTTCTCTGCGGCCATTAGAATTTTACAGGCTGACAGGAGATGAAAGCAGAGTCTGAGATTTTTGAATTCTGTCTGGCATTGCCTGTCTGCTCTGAAGGAAATCCATTCACTGTACATTCCTTAGAGACACTCCCTTATCTCCCTCTTAGTATTTTTGGTCAATACTCTCTGTCAACACACAACAAAAATAGAAATTGCTGGAAAATCCCCTGAGCCATTGTTTTTGCAAACGTACTGGGGGCAATCTTATGAAAAATTTCTAAGTCCAGAACAAATATGAAAACAGAACAGTTCAGATCTGTTATTTTTTTTTTGGGGGGGGGGGTGAGTTGGTATCTTAGTGCATGAAAAAACCTGCATTCAGCTTTCCGCCTGTAAGAGGAAAGGACTTAAATTGCTAAAAGCTGACTGATAGCAGCAGAGGGCACAATTGTGCATGTGCAGGTCTCCCTGCAGTGAGAGCAACAGAGAGACCTGTTACACAGCCTCTACTGTTTTCAACTGGCCTCTGTAGCCTAAACCTGGCACACCCAGTACCCCACTGCAGGGCCCCATGGTCAATCATGAGCCAACCCCCCCCCACCCCCTCACCCAGATGAACTGTTCAACTCCCACACTCCAACACCAATTGCAACAGCAGAGCATGCATCAGTCCATCCTCTGTCTACCCAGGTTGACTTGCCCCAATTAGGCCCCTCCCCCACTAGACTCTGTCCCCTCAGGCCCCACTCTCTTGGCACAGCACAGAGCCCAATGGACAGTGCCAGGTTGACACTGCTCAAGGGGCAACCCCTTTTCCCTCAGGATGGGGGAGGGCCTGAATAGCTTCTGGTTCTACTGGCAAGACCATCATGACTAGCCCCCCCGTTGCAGGGTCCAGCTGTGATTCTCGCCAGAGAGAACCTCCCATGGCAAGGTCACAGAGGCAAGTGAGCTTGGACCATTGAGTCCTGGGCTCATAAATTAATGTGATATTTCAACTAAATTTATATAACTTATTCAGCCTTGTATAGGAAATGGGTGCAAAATACCAGGTAAGATCGCAAGAGGCAAGAAATTGGGCGCAAAGCTGATTTCTCAGCTGTCTTGCGATATCTGAAGCAAAAATAGAAAAATGATGGAAAATCTAAGCAAGTCTGACAGCATTTGTGGAGAGAGAACAGAGTTAATGTCTCCTAGTGCTTCACGTACGCTTGACCTGGACCATTTGATGGGCAACACAACAGCTCAGTGACTATCGCTGTGCTGTGCAGATACATGGATTTGGGCCTGTGTCTGTGGGAGTTTGCGCATTCTCCCCGTGCTTGCGTGGGGTTTCTCCGGGTGCTCCGGTTTCCTCCCACATCCCAAAGATGTGCTCTTAGGCTAATTGGCAAAACAAATTCTCCCTAAATTGTCTCAAATTTGGTTTTTATTCCATAGATCTATAAACATGGACAGGGATCGCGGGTAGAGGTGGGAACATCGGGGTGGTGGCGCGGGCGCGTTGGGCCGAAGGGCCTGTTTCCTGTGCTGTTTTGTTCTTTGTTTTTTGTAAAACAGGAATTAGTGGTTAATGGATGTTTTAAAGACTGGAGTTCTCCAAAGGTCAGTGTTAAGAACCCCTGTTCTTTCTGATATACATGAATGATCTACCTCTTGGTAAACAGAGCACAATTTCAAAATTTGCAGATGCTACAAAACTTAGAAGTATTATGAATTGTTTGGAGGATAATGTAGAACTTAGACAGATTGGTGAAATAGGCAGGCAAGTGGCAGATGAAATTTAGTGCAGACAAGGTAGCTATGGATATGATTGGTGCAACTTGTGGGCCGAAGCGCCTGTATGTGCTGTGGTGTTCTATGTTCACCCTGCCTATTAGCCGGTGGGGCAGATCACAGCTCATTATGTCTAAGGAGTTTCTACCAGATTGGTTGGGGGGACTGTACATCCCAACCTGAAAGAGAGCTACTAGTAGGCCAGTCTCATTGGATAAGCTATATTTGCTACAGACTCTGCTAACCCTTTCAGATTGGGATGTACAGTCCTCCCACTGATCTGGTAGAAGCTCCTTAGGCATAATGAGTTGTGACATTCCCAAGAGTGAGGTGTGAATTCTCTTGTTCTGGGGTTGGATCGCTGATGATAACTTGCATACAGAGGGTCAGTCAACTTCATCGCTTTCCCTCAGCCAAGAAATCCAATTAAAAATAAGAAGTAGTAATAAGATTGACTTTATAAAAGTGTATACCATGTTGGGTTCGGTTCTGTAACAATAGGATGGATACAAAGAGGCTATTTCCACTTGTAGAGGAGAGCAGCACAAGTGGACCCAATTTTAATATGTGGTGGCCGGACGGGGAAAACTTTTATGACAATCTGGCAGTTACGTGGGCCAGAATTTTATCTGAGACGTACTGAATGTCGTTCTCCATTGGCTTTGGACAGGATCGTACAAGCTTCGGGCAGGACGATGGTAAAACTACGGTAATGGTCTCCAAGAGTCTCATTTTTTATTTGGAACATTTAGAAAATCTGGGTGGGTTTTAACAAAACCTTTGCATACTCATATCATTGGTGCATCCTTTGAAGGTCCTGCAGTATATCAGGGAGGCAGTGTAGAAAGTAAGTTGCAACAACTACATTCTTGTTGGCAACTCTGCCAACAAGAATGGAAAAAGCTTATTATTAAACAAGGCCCCGTTGAGGTCAGGAAAGAGACTAATCTAACCTTGTGTCAGTTTCATAAACACTGCACTCCCGGCCTTGGTGACAGGACGAAACAAAGACAAATTACCATGACAAATACCAAAGAACAAGATGTGTTAACATATCATGCTAATGACGGAGATAGCTTTCTATTTGATAAAAAAGAGCAAAAAGCTATGCTGTGATTGTATGTTATGTATGTAAATGAAATGGGAAATGCCAAAGCATCCACAGGGCAGTGCCAAGGTGCCAGGCTGGTACTGCCAATCTACACAAGGAGCACTCCCACCTTTGTGTCCGACTTCCCCGGGCGCCTCAATGGCTTCTAGTTCTACTGGCATCTCCACATCATCTTTGGACTTGATTCTCATTTGCTATAATTAACTATAACTATTAATTATCTGTATGAATCAACAGAACACCTAGCACTGCACTGCGTTGAATTTGTGTTCTCCTTGCTAGCAAGTAATAAAGCTCAGGAGATTAAGTACTCATCGTGCGTTGCCTGGGTTAATGCTCAACAGCAGTAGTATTCTCTCTGGATTAGTAACCTAACAATCAAGGGTGATGTTCCGGCATCAGGATTCAAATCCCACTGTGACAAAAGACAAAATTTTAATTCAGTCAAAAACTCTGGAATTAACAGCCTAATGATGACCATAAAACAATTGTCATAAAAAAATCATTCATTCCTCAAATGAATAAAGAAAACAATGGGAGGTCTAAGCTGGAGATGAGGGGAAATATTTCCTCCGAGGGTCATTAGAATGTGCAATTCTCGTCAGAAAGCAGTGAGTCAGTGCATTTATTCAATATTGAATTAGACAGTGTTTTGATAGACAAGATTCATGGGGTAGACAGCAGAGTGACACTGAGACACAGTCACATCTGCTACAATCTTATTGAATGGTAGAGCAGGCTCAATGACCTGCATGGGACCTCGATGGGTGGCACAGTGGTTAGCCCTGCAGCCTCACAACGCCAGTGACCTGGGTTCAATTCCAGCCACGGGTCACTATCTGTGCGGAGTCTGTACATTCTCCCTGTGTCTGCGTGGGTTTTCTCCGGGTGCTCCGGTTTCCTCCCACTGTCCAAAATATGATGTGAAAATGCCAGCATTATATTGGGGTGGGCACAGCAAGCAGTCTCACAGCACTCAGGTTAAAGTTCTACAGGTTTATTTGCAATCATGAGCTTTCGGAGCACTGCTCCTTCCTCAGGTAAATGGCTCGCCTGGTTCTATCCAGCAAGGAAAATACCCGTTCCCCATTAATGGGGAACAGTCGTGTCGATTTCACCGGTAGAACTGAAGGCCATTAAGGTCCTTCCTGCGAGGTTGAGCACAAGGGTGAGGCAGTGCCAGATTGGCAGTGACAACCAGTACCTTGGCATTGCCCTAGGGTTGCTTGCCCACTTGCCTGAAGGGGTCAGGACTTGAAAGGAGTGGGTGCAGGCCATTGCAATTGGTATGGGAAGGGAGATGGAGGGGGGGGGGTATGCTTGTGATTGGCATGGAGAGGGAGAGGGGGATTCTGCAGGAGATCAGTGGAAGAGGGAGTAGGTTACATTTTGTCTGTGCAGCAGAGTCAAGCAGGGTCATGGAGGCAATACTTCCAAGTGGTGTGGGGCTCATGATTAGCTCTGGTAGCTGTAGATGCTGTGTTGAAGGTGATTGGAACAGCAGAGGTCTGATAGCTTTCTCTTTCTCTATCAGACTTCTGCTGTTGCAACTGTGCATGTGCAGGCATTGGGGTCAGCACATGCGCAATAGCTCCCTCTGCTGCGACAGCAGTCTTGCTGGCAAGCTAAGCCTTGCCCACTCCAACTAGTAGCTGGACAATGGATGGCACCACACCTTAGGCAAGCTGGTGAAAAGGACAGTCACATGGTGGAGTAAAGATTTGCCCAAAAATCAGATCTGAAACTCTCTCCATGTTCACACTAGCTGGACACTTCAAATTATTCTCTTAAAATAATCCCTGACTTGTTTTAGTGCATTATAAATCAAAGGACCTTGCACTCTTTCATAAAATCCTAATAGTACAGAAGGGGGCCATTTGGCTCATCAAGTCTGCACCAACTCGGCTGCAGAGTATTTTATCCAGCCCAATGTCTATAACCCCACAATATTTACCTCACTGATCCCCCGAACTTACACATTTTTGACTTAGCACGGCCAATCCATCTAACCTGCACATCTTTGGAGTGTGAGAGGAAACCGGGGCACCCAGAAGAAACCCACACAGACACAGAGAGAACAGGGTCATGGATAGTGACTCAAGCTGGGAATCGAACCCAGGGTCTCCGGCGCTGTGAGGCAGCAGTGCTGACCTCTGTGTCACCATAACTTTATGAGCAAACTGAGCGAGTATCTTCGAAGCGTTGCCTGTGTGAACCTCCCCAGGCCTCAGTGTTCCTGCAAACATTCCAAAATTGTGCCATGTTGCGTTTCTTTGACTTCAAAATGCATCACTTCACACTTCTCGGCATTAAAATTCACCGTCATGTGATCACTCGCTTCACCAGCCTGATTGAGATATGGTGCAATCGCCTCACTATTCCCTATTTTTCCAAACTTTCTGTTGTCACTAATGCCTCCTCTATCCAAGTCCACGTCATTCACATATATCAGAAAATATAGTAGTCCTCATAATGATCCCTGCTAGACACCACTTTACACTTCGTTATATTATGCAGAGGTGCCAAGCGGCTACTGGTGCTATCACTAGACACTCAGAAACTCAGCTAATATTCTGGGGACCCAGGTTCGAATCCCACTACAGGTGATGGTGGAATTTGAATTCAATTTTAAAAAGTTTGAAATTAAGATTCTACTGATGACTTTGAAACTGTGGTCGATGGTCAGAAAAATCCATCTGTTTCGATAATATCCTTTAGGGAAGGAAATCATAGAATCCACAGTGCAGGAAGAGACCATTCAGCCCATCGAGCCTGCATCAACTACAATCCCGTGCAAGTCCTATTCCCATAGCTCCACATACCCTCCTAACCTCCCTGGCACTTAGGAGCAATTTAGCATGGCCAATCAATCTAACCCACCCATCTTTGGAGTGTGGAAGGAAACCGGAGCACCCAAAGGAAATACACGCAGACACGGGAGAACATGCCAACTCTACACAGACAGAGACACAAGGCTGGAATTGAAACTGGGTTCCTGGCATTGTGAGGCAGCAGTGCTAACCGCTGTGCCACCATGCCACCCAATCTGCCATCCTTATCCAGTTGGCCTCAGAGTTGCAGTAATGTGGTTGAATCGCAACTGCCCTCGGGCAACTAGGGATGGGCGATAAATCCTGGCTTGGCAGCAATGCCCATGTCCCATGAATGAATTTTAAAAAAGCTGTTTGTGAGCAAGGGAGATAAAAGAATCAAATTTACTCTTTTCAAACCAACAAATGAAAGGCTGTGATAGAGCAGGAGTTACACAAATCCTGCAGTTTAATACAATCTGCTAATGAAATGCTTTAAATGAAAAAAACTTTCTTCATCTGAGACGAATCTACACTCTGAAACTTATTTGAAGATAGATACACTGTCAACAATAATTTTCAATGACCTTTAGATTCTTTTTTTGATAAGATGAGATACTGTGACCATGGAAATTCCTATCAAAACCTTTGCTTAAATCTGTAAATCCAATATTTGCTGGTTTTATCTTCTTGAAAGAGCTTTCCAGTTAGACATCTCTTGTCGCTCCTAACTCTCTTTCTATTCCTCTTACTTTCTTTGCTTTTCTGTTTCCTTGACTTCTGTTTCATTTCTCCTCTTGGATCTTGACGTTAAGCTCCCACTGCACTGGGAATGGGGTGGGAAGGGGTGAAACTAGGACGTCAGAACAATGTGCCTGTCATTGGTTATTCAGCTAGCTCCTGTGGATCTTCCCCTGTTACCAAAAGATTACCATTAGTGGGTGTTAGAGAAACGTAAGAAATAGGAGCAGGAGTAGTGCCCTCGAGCCTTGTCAATAAGATCATGGCTAATCTGATGTGGCCTTATTTCCTGTCTGTCCTCCATAACCACTGATCACCTCTTGTCCCTTGTGTGTGTATATGTGGTGTGAACATATAATTGTGTCAGTATATGGTGAGTGTATGTGCTGTGAGTGTGTGTAAATGGTGGGTATATATGGTATGAGCATGTGTTTGTGTATGTATATGGTGTGAACTTGTATTTGTGTATGTGTATATGGTATGTGTATATGAAATGAGCACATATTTGTGTGTTTATACACTGTCTGTATATGCTGTGAACTTGTGTTTGTGTGTGTCTATCTGGTGAATATATGTGGAGTAAGTGTGTATTTGTATGCGTATATGGTGTGTATATACGTGCCAGTGTGTAATTGTGTTTATATACTATATATAGTGTTTGTAATTTTTATAAATGATCTGGATGAGGGTATTGAGGGATGGATCAGTAAATTTGCAGATGATACTAAAGTTGGTGGTGTGGTAGATAGTGAAGAGGGGTGTTTTAGTTTACAGAGTGACTTGGACAAGTTGCAGAGCTGGGCCGAGATGTGGCAAATGGAGTTTAATGTGGAAAAGTGTGAGGTAATGCACTTTGGCAGGAACAATAAATGTATAGAGTATAGGGCTAATGGTAGGGCTCTTAAGAGTGTTGAGGAACAGAAGGATCTTGGTGTATGTGTCAATAGATCCCTGAAAGTAGGCAGTCAAGTGGATAAAGTTGTTAAGAAGGCATATGGAGTCTTAGCTTTTATTGGTAGGGGATTGAATTTAGGAGCCGCAGCATCATGTTGCAACTGTACAAAACTCTAGTGCGCCGCACTTGGAGTATTGTGTGCAGTTCTGGTCCCCACATTATAAGAAAGATGTGGAGGCATTGGAGAGGGTACAGAGGAGGTTTACCAGGATGTTGCCTGGTATGGAGGGCAGGTCCTATGAGGAGAGGTTGAAGGATTTGAGGTTTTTTTCGTTAGAAAGGAGGCGGCTAAGAGGGGATCTTATTGAAGCATATAAGATGATTAGAGGTTTAGATAGGGTGGACAGTGATAGCCTTTTTCTAGGATGGAGAAAACTAGCACGAGGGGACACAGCTTTAAATTAAGGGGTATGAGTTATAGGACGGATATCAGAGGTAGGTTCTTTACTCAAAGAGTGATTAGGGAGTGGAATGCCTGCCTGCAGCTGTTGTAGATGCGCCAAGTTTGGTGGCGTTTAAGAGGTTAATTGATAAGTATATGGAAGAGAATGGAATGGTTTAGTTTGGAGGGGCATTGCTTTTTATTTTGGTCGGCACAACATCGAAGGCCGAAGGGCCTGTTCTGTGCTGTATTGTTCTATGTTCTATGTTCTAATAGTGTGAGCATGTGTTGGTGTGTGTATATGGTGTATGTATCTATGTATGTACAAGGTGTGTATATGGTGTATGTATGTATGCATATGGTGTGAGTGAATGTATATACTGTGTGCATATGGTACGAGTGTGTGTATATATACTGTGTTTATATCCTGTCTGTATATGGTGAGTGTGTACACATCATGTGTATATGGTGTGTGACTGTGCATACTGAGTGTATATGATGTGTGTGGATATACAATGTGTATATGGTGTGGATGTGGATATATTGTGTCTATATGGTATGAGTGTGGGCGTACTGTGTATATATGGTGTGAGTGTGGATATACTGTGTATATGTGGTGTGAGTGTTGATATATTGTGTATATATGGTGTAAGTGTGGACATACTGTGTGCATATGGTGTGAGTGTGGATATACTGTGTGCATATGGTGTGAGTGTGGATATACTGTGTGTATATGTTGTGAGTGTGTATTTGGCCTCCGACTTTCGGGTAAACGTTCTTCAACGTGGCCTTCATGACACATGACGGCTCAGAGCCGCTGAGCAGAGACTGATAGCCAAGTTCCACACACATGAGGACGGTCTTAACAGGGATCTTGGCTTCATGTCACACTATCTGTAACACCCATGACTTGCCTGGGTTAGCAAAAAACCTCACTTACTGTGCTGTCTGGAGACAATACACATCTCTCTAACCAATGCTCAGGGTTCCCTTCACCCACATTGTTAGCCACTTTAAGATTTGAATAGCAGGTTTGGTGTAAGGATTCGCATTCTAATCAGCAATCTGTGACTGTCTGTGCTGATATGTGTGCTATTGCAGACCAGAACACTGCATTTGCCTGATGAAGACGAAAGTCGAAAGCTCGCGGATTTACTATCAAATAAATTGGTTGGATTTAAAATTGGTGTTGCCAGACTCTTACTATACACAGAGTAGGAAAGGTGGGGAGAGAAAACACGTGTTCAATTTGTTCACTATTTTTGATAATCAGTAGCTCCCCTTTGGCAAGAATGAAGGAAAAATCACACTATACAGGAAACATTTATGTTCATCTTGGTTAGATTTACAATTAATCAATGCTAAAGAATGTGACCTTGGCTCTCAACCTCCGTAATGTATCAAGTGAGAGGAACGAAAGGTAGTTTGAGCAGAGAAGTTATTCAGTGCTGTAAATAAATCGGTTGGACTTAAACCTGGTGTCGTCAGACTTCTTACTGTGTTCACCCCAGTCCAACGCCGGCATCTCTACATCATGTCAGTCACATCCCGGTTTGCTGAATGAAAGCGGCTAATGAAGGGGCAATGGTTGATTCAACTACTTTGTTGCTCACTCCTAGGAGAAGTTCATTGGTGCCTCTGAATAAATAAACTATGAGTTAATGGAGTCTGTGTGTGTGTAAATAGCGACACTATTTGGTCAGAACATTGAATACAGGAGTTGGGACGTCTTGTTGAAATTGTACAAGACATTGATGAGGCCACATATAGAAATCATAGAAACCCTGCAGTACACAAAGAGGCCATTCAGCCCATCGAATCTGCACTGACCACAATCTCACCCAGGCCCTACCTCCCTATCCCTACATATTTACCCACTAATCCTTCTAACCGACGCATCTCAGAACACTAAGGGCAATTTTTTTTAAGCATGGCCAATCAACCTAACCTGCACATCTTTGAGTATTGAAATACTATGAACAGTTCTATTATAGAAAGGATATTATTAAACTAGAAAAAGTGCAGAAAAGATTTACTAGGATGCTACCCGGACTTGTTGGTTTGAATGATAAGGACAGGCTGGATAGACTGGGACTTTTTTCTCTGGAGTGTAAGAGGCTGAAGGGTGATCTTATAGAGGTCTATAAAATAATGAGGGGCATAGATCAGCTGGAAAGTCAACATCTTTTCCCAAAGGTAAGGGAGACTAAAACTAGAGGGAGTAGGTTTAAGGAGACAGAGGAGGGATACAAAAGAGGGGCAATTTTTCATACAGAGGGTAGTGAGTGTCTGGAACAAGCTGCCAGAGGTAGTAGTAAAGGCAGGTACAATTTTAATAAAGCGTTTAGACCGTTACATGGGTAAGATGGGTATAGAGGGAAATGGGCCAAATGCGGATTATTGGGACTTAGCATAGGGATTTTAAAAAAAGGGCAGCATAGACGTATGACTCTATGACTGTTTGATATATTAATTCATTGTATTTTCTAAATGAACAAAATAGAACATAGAACATAGAATACTACAGCACAAACAGGCCCTTCGGCCCACAAGTTGTGCCGCACACATCAAAACCTACCCAGCCATAGACCTATCTATAACCCCCAATCCCATTGGATCCCATATACTCATCCAGAAGTCTTTTAAAAAGACCCCAGCGAGTTCGCCTCGACCACCACCGACAGCAGCCGATTCCATTCACTCACCACCCTCTGAGTGAAAAACTTTCCCCTAGCATCTCCTCTGTACTTGCTTCCCTGCACCTTAAATCTGTGCCCTCTCGTCGTGAGGGCACATCCAATTAATACATCCAATTAAATATCAGGAAGGGCAAAACCTTTGCTCCGCGACACAAATTTTGGCCAAGATTTTGCCCAGGAGGCCAAGAGATGGGGCAAATATTTTACTCATTCGTGGGACATGAGGTCACTGGCTGGGCCAGCATTTATTATCCATCCCCAGTTGCCCTTGGAGAGCAGTCGAGAGTCAACCACATTGTTGTGGCTCTGGATTCACATGTAGGCCAGACCAGGTAAGGAAGGCAGATTTCTTTCCTATAGGACATTAGTGAAGCAGAGGATCTTTTGACCTGACTGATCCAACACATCCCTGGTCAATCTCTCACATCCTCCCCTCAGTAAAATTGAGATCATCAAAACTCAGCTGCCTGTGTTGTAACTCTCACCAATTCCCAATCTCCAACCCTTCCCATGTTGGCTAAACACAAATGGCTCCTGGTTGAATAATAGCTCAGTCTTAAAATTCTCATTGTTTTTTTAACTTTCTCTGTGGCCTTGTCCTTCCCTATCCCCATACTCCCCTCCAACCCTTCCAAGAGTCTGCATCCCTCCATTTCCGGACTCTTTCCATGGTGGGCCAACCTTGCCTATGCCCTAGAAACTCCAGAATTCCTTCACTCAACCTCTCTGCCTCTCCTTTGTTTCGCCCTTTAATTCATTCCTTAAAGCCTACCTCTTTAGTCAAACATTTGGTTTGGTAACACTCTTGAAAAACGACTTGAAACGTGTTTTTTTATTAGTGCCACATTAACACTGCAGTGAAGTTACTGTGAAAACTTCCTAGTTGCCATACTCGGGCACACTGAGGGAGAACTTAGCATGGCCAGTGCACCCTAACCAGCACATCTTTTGGACTGTGGGAGGAAACCAGAACACCCGGAGGAAACCCATGCAGATATGGAGAGAATGTGCAGACTCCTCACAGACTAGAAATTGAACACGGGTCCCTGATGCTGTGATACAAAAGTGCTAACCACTGTGCCACTGATCTGATGTTAAAAGAGTTTCATGAGTTATTGGTAGTTTTTTTTTAACATGGCCCTTTTGATTATTGGTCTATTTTGTGTAATTTGATATGAATTCCACTCCGTGGGTTAAGCCTCAAAGACACATAGTTTCTCAAAGTAACATAAAATAAGGGTATCATGGTGATGCAGTGGTTAACACTGCTGCCTCACAGCACCAGTGACCTGGATTCAATTTTGTTCTTGAGTGACTGTCTGCGTGGAGTTTGCACATTCTCCCCATTCTATGTGAGTTTCTGCGCATCATCCATGTAGAGTGGGATTGCATTAAAAACGTTCAGCAAGAGCACATGCAGAGTAGGGTATGACAGTATAACTTTGTTTTTCTTAACATGATGTGGGCATCACTAACTTAGTCAACATTTCTTACCCACCCCAACAACAATTCAAGAAGGCAGCATATCACCACTTTATCAAGGGCAACTAGAGAAGGACAATAAATGCTGACATAGCCAGCAATGCCTCCATCCCATGAATGAATTTTTAAATAATCACTCTGGTAAAACTGTTCTATAATTCCTCTTCATCCTAATACATCCTTGTCAATGACACCCAGGGTGGCACAATAGCATTGTGTTTTGCACTGCTGCCTCACAGTGCCAGGGACCCTGGTTCAGCCTTGGGTCACTGTCTCTGTGGAGTCTGCTCATTCTCCCGATATCTACGTGGGTTTTCTCCGGGTGCTCCGGTTTCCGAAAGACGTGCTGGTTAGGTGCCTTGGCCATGTTAAATTCTCCCTCAGTGTACCCGAACAGGCCCTGGGGGGTGCCGACAAGGGGATTTTGACAGTAACTTCATTGCATTAATGTATGACTAATAACTACAAAATAGATAAACTGAAGCGAAGTCTGTGTGAGAGAAAAGCGCAGCCAATTCTCAATGAGATGGAGGAAATAAAAGACAAACTTAGGAAGAGTGGATGGATGGATTGGAGACTGAGGATGTGGTACAATGTGATAACTCGGAGTGTTATATCAAATGAAAGCAAATAGTGGAAATAACAACTGAAATGTTACATTATCGTTGCAGTTGAAGGTATTGGACTATAAATAGAACATTGCACATCAAACTGATGAATGAAATGAACGAACTAATGGGTTCACTGCCAACTGCCAACTCCTTCAAAAGGCAACTTCAAACTACCAAACAGCCCAACCAGCGTCAGGGTCAAGAAGGGAAAGGCTACGTTCTGGCTGAAAAAAACTTCAACCATTATTTGCAAACTGAAGGAGACCAAATGCCGCCACGTTGATGTTGATAGGCAATGAAAGGTAGTTGCTGGTAGGCATGAATGTTTAATAACACACACTATGGCCATAAGGAACCTCAGAAAATCCTGACCATCAATATTGAAATGCTCCAAATTGAACAGCACTTTGATCGCCTTGGTGTGGGGTGGGGGGTGGGGGGGGGGGGGGGGGGGGGGGGGGGGGTGGGGGGGGGGGGGGGGGGGGGGGGGGGGGGGGTAGCAGGAGCAATCGCCAGGGGCGATTTATTGATTTATGAATATTCGCCTCACAATGTAACATTAAATAGCTTCAAAATAATATGGCATTAGTAACTGCCAGAGCACTCAACGTTGGGTGAGTTTTGGCTTTGGGGTTTCCAGTTGCAGTGTCTGTGCATGAGACCTATAAGCGAACAGACCCAAAGAGATCTTTTATTTCATGGATTGTGGGTCCCACTGACACAGCCAACACTTAATGCTCATTCTGGATTCCCCCTTGGCAAGTTGATGGAGAACCACTGTCTTGAATCACCATCATCATCAGGGTGGTGAAGATACCCCCTGGGTGATGTTAGGAAGAGAGTTCCTGGATTTTGGCGTAGCAATGATGAGGAAACTGCAACATATTTCCATGTGGGGATGTGGTGTATGATTTAAAGAGGAGCTTGTAGGTTAGTGGCGGTCCCAGAACTCCCCTAGTATTATCCTTCTAGGTGGTAGGGGTCACAGTATTATCGTTCTAGGTGGTAGAGGTGGTGTTGAAAGAAGATTAGTGGGCTGCTCCTGTCTATCTTGTAAGTGGTACAGGGTTGCCACTGGTACAGGAGAGGGGCAGTGTTTGAACTGATGGCTAGAGAATTAATCAAGCTTTGATTTGCTTTGTCTTGAAGGGTGCCACATTTCTTCACTGATGGCGGAGTCGCCCAGGCGAACAGAGTGTGAGAGTATTCCATCATACTCCTGACTCCAAAGCATGCTTTAGAGAGTCAGGAGATGAATTACTCATTGTAGAATTCCCAGCCTCTAATCTGCCCTTGTATTTATGTGGCTGGTCCAGTTCAGTGTAAGGCCAATGGCAATGTCCAGAATGCTAATGGTGTGGGAGGATTGCTCAGTGCTTGTGATTGAATGTATGGGGAGATTCTTTCTTGTTGGAGATAGCTATGGTCTGACACTTGTCTGCTGTAGCCATGTCTGAACAGTGCCATGATCTTGCTACACGTGGGCATAGACTGCTTCAGTATCTGAGAGCATCCTTTTTTTAATTCATTCATGGGACATGGGAATCCAGCACTTATTGCCCATCCCAAGTTGCCCAAGAGCAGTTGAGAGTCAATCACATTGCTGTGACTCTGGAGTCACATGTAGGCCAGGCCGGGTAAGGATGGCAGATTTCCTTCTACAAAGGACATTAGTGAACCACATGGGTTTTTCTGACAGTGGGCAATGGTTTCATAGTCACCAGTAGATTCTTAATTCCAGGGGGTTTTTTTATTGAATTCAAATTCGACCATCTGCTATGGTGGGATTTGAACTCATCTTCCTAGAACATTAGCTAAATTTTTGGATTAATAGTCAAGCCATAATACCACTAGGCCGTCGCCTCCCCTTCTGATTACCGTGTCAGGATGATGACGCTGTTAGCCTCCTGCCTATCCTTAGCGTAAAACTGGGCTCAGTGTGTCTGGACAGGAAACAGGTCTACATTCGATTTGCTTCACAACTGTGGTGAGTGAGCGGATTCGGATAGAGAGTGTTGACAGAAGCAAAACAATTTGTCTTGTTGTAACAGTATTGGCAATCTGGCCTCAGTGTGACAGAGGCTTAACAAGTCCTAATCCCAAAGAGATTCACAGACATGGTTGATTTACAGGACTTGTATTCAGACTGCTGCTGAAATCAATAACGTCAGTAATTACCCAACTCCAGCCCAAGTCTGTTTGAGCCTTTCTTTATTCCCAGTTTTGATTTGATTCCATTTTTACTCGTATTATTATCTTTCAATCACATCAACTCTGTCCCAGTTTCATTCTAAGCCACCTCCTGCTGCCTCTGCTCTATTCCTGCTCGCTGCCAGGATGTATACATAAATATTAATCGCTACTACGTAACCAGGCCACGCAATGCAAGTTCCCCCTGCCTCCCGTTGCTTGCACATTTTGGATGTCGCTCTAAACCATCTATTCAGGATCATAGATTCCGTAGAGCACCATTCAGCCCATTGAACCTGCATCGACAATGATCCCGCCTATTGCTGGAATCCCACATATTTACCCTGCTAATCCCCCTGACGCTAAGGTGCAATTTAGCATGGCCAATTAACCTAACCCCCACATCTTTGGAGTGTGGGAGGAAACTGGAGCGCCCAGAGGAAACCCATGCAGACACGGGGACAATGTGTAAACACCAGGGATCTAAGATAGAAATCAAATCCAGGTCTGCAGTGTGTGAGACAGCATTGCTAACCATTGTGCCACTATTTATTTTCTTTTCACTTTTTTTAGTTATTTGTCAGTCCTAGGGCCCTGTCTCTCATCATCATGCCTCCTCTCCACTCAGGCACTCTGAATGCACTCACGACTAATGCACCTTACCGCACGGCTTTTGGACTGTGAGAGGGAACAGGGCCTGGTTGTAAAGACTTTCCAAGAATAGTAGAATGTACTACTGGAATCAAACCAGGAACCCAGACACAGAATAAACAACCAAGCCCATTGGGGAAATATATTCCAGAAGCTCTTGTCAACAGGTCAAACCAGAGTACTTGTTGTTACTTCATTGAAAGGGAAAAGCTGTCAATGGAGCCGAAGGCAAGACTTTGTCAAAGGACAAATTCATAAAAAAGGACGCAAAACTTTGACATAAATAGGAAGAAGAAGCTTGTGAATAAGATTGTGTTGATGTGGCATTAAGACCATCAGATATCTCCTCACGATCTATAACACTGTGATAGATGCCTTGGCTTCTGGAATTCAGTGTCTCTATGGAGTTCCACGTCACCATTAACGTCAAGTAGATTGTCTATGTTACAACTGCAGTTGTAGGTTTTTGATGAGGCTCTGGCATCTGAAGGCAAGCTTGTGTGTTAGAATTGTTTCACTGTTCTGTTCTGTGAGGTGTAAGGGGCTAAGACTGTTAACACAGAAGAAAGCGATGTCAACAAAAAATATTATTTTGTCTTTTCCAATTGCAAAGAGGCATTCTAAAGCATTATAATGGCACTTACGTTCTAATGACTTTGTATTGACAGTGACAAAAGGAGGGGGCGCAAAGCCAATTTCGCTGGCAGAACAGGTTTGGTAAGATCGGGTGAAGTGGTTGGCCAGGCACAGACCCCTCATCCAATCTCACCCAGTCTTACCACTGTGGTGAATGCTGATCAGGACAAGATCATGAGGAGTCATCCAATATTTTATTCGCTAGGTGAATTTTGTTTGTGCTCCAGAGGAACTCCCATGCTCTCGGAGCGTGACCTTACCTGTAGTCACATCATCATGTGATCATCTAATATCAGCTTTCTTGCTGATATTATCTTACACCAGTTAAGTTCAATCTTTAAATTGTGTAGTTTGTTTTATCACCCCACTGACTGGTAAAATAGACATTTATATGCAAATCCTCCCTGAATAATTGTAAGTGATAACATGAGGGCATGCGCCATATATATTTTATCTCCATATAAACCTGGCAATAGGCAGGAGTGATGAAAACTTGTACATTTATCTGTTAAAGTGACAGAGTCTATCATATCTGTCCTGTAAACACTGTCACTGGCAATACAAAGTCATTAGAACATAGACGTCATTTAATGCTTTAGAATGCCTCCTTGCAATTGGAAAAGACAAAATAATATTTTTTGTTGACACTGCTTGCTTCTGTGTTAACGGTCTTAGCCCCTTACACCTCACAGAACGGAACGGTGAAACAATTCTAACACACAAACTTGCCTTCAGATGCCAGAACCTTATCAAAAACCTACAACTGCAGTTGTAACGCAGACAATCTACTTGACGTTAATGGTGACGTGGGACTTCATGGAGACACTGAATTCCAGAAGCCAAGGCATCAATCACAGTGTTATAGATTGTGAGGAGACATCTGATTGTCTTATTGCCACATCAACACAATCTTATTCACAAGCTTCGTCTTCCTATTTATGTCAAAGTCTTGCGTCCTTTTTTATGAATTTGTCCTTTGACAAAGTCTTGCCTTCGGCTCCATTGACAGCTTTTCCCTTTCAATGCAGTAACAACAAGTACTCTGGTTTGACCTGTTGACAAGAGCTTCTGGAATATATTTCCCCAATGGGCTTGGTTGTTTATTCTGTGTCTGGGTTCCTGCTTAGATTCCAGTAGTACATTCGATTATTCTTGGAAAATCTTTACAACTCACCATTCCATATTTTGAGTCACTGGCTCAACTTACTCTGAACATTCCCTCACTAACACCTCCATCCCCTTCCTCAAACCCCATCTCTCCCCCAACCCACTCCCACTCAATCATTCAACACCAGGGTGACCAAACGCAAACTGGGTGATCACTTTGCAGAACACCTTCACTCAGTCTGTAACCTGCCAGTCACTTGCCGGTTCAAATGAGCATCTTGCTCCCATGACTCAATGTCTGTCTTTGGGCTGCTGTAACGTTCCAGTGGAGCCCAAAGCAAACTGGAGGAGCAGCACTTCAACTTTCGATGAGGCCCATTAAAACCATCAGGACTCAACATTGAGCTCAACATCTTCAGATTGTGAGATTCCTCATCCATCAAAACCCCTTTTTTAAAAATATCCCATTCATGTATTGTCTCAGTGTAATTGTCCCACCTCCCTCTGCACGCCCCTCCCCTCCCCCACCTCCAGCACTTCCTCCCATACTAGGCCATCTGTCTCTTGTTCTTAAGGTTGTTATATCTTCTTGCAATCTCTCCCAGCTACAGTTTAATATCCACCACATCTTCCCTCTCTTTAGCTCTGGTGAAGAGTCAGACTGGATCTTACCAGCTCACCACACCAGCTGACAAGTAAGGGGAGCTGGTAAGATAGGACGAGAGGGGGAGAATCAGGTTCTCCCCGTTTCTCACCTTTCCCGATCATACTAGCATGTTTTGTCAGCAAAATCAGCTTTGCGCGATATTAACTTAAATAGAACAAAGAACAAAACAGCACGGGAAACAGGCCCTTCGGCCCAACAAGCCCGCGCCGCCACCTCGATGTTCCACTTCTACACGCAATCCCTGTCCATGTTTATAGATCTATGGATTAAAAACCAAATGTCATTAGTGAGTGCCAGACATTATTGTCTAAGCTCATTTGTACTTAGAACCTCACCGGGTGAGGTCTTCACCAATGGGAATCACAGATGGTCTTCACTAACAAAGACCTGACGTGATGTCCTTGCCAATAAGACTGCAGGCCTTTGAAGATCCCCAAGTGGTCAGGCAGTGCCCATCCAGCAGTGCCAGCTGAGCACCCTAGCACTGCCCACCAGGCACCCTGGCAGCACCTGGGACAGTGCCAAGGGGGACATGGCCTGAGGGGGATCGGGATTAGAGCTGAGAAAGTGTTGAGCTGTGATGGAGGATGCGGGGGGACCTCCACAGTGGTGGGGGGGCAGGGAAAGGGGGAACTCTTCAGAGGGAGGGTGTTGATCCGAGCAATTGAGGGGGAGGAGAAATTCTGCATGGACGGTGAATGTTGAGGAGGGCAATGCCCAGGGTGCAAGGTGGAGGGGTGGCAAAGTCGAAATTGGCTAAATGCTGAGTAATTGGTGGATTTCCACTGTGGGACCTGCTTCTAGGGTGTGTACAGAGTTAAGGACCAGATGATGAAGATGTTCCCATGAGAACATTCCTCTCCACTACACCAACTTAATCATCCCCTTCCTTCTAAGCTGCGCACAAAAATGATTCACAAAGACTCAGGATGGAGGCTGCATGGTTAACTCCAAATCCGAGTCACATTTAGAAGGTCAATTGCCTCTCTCAGACTCCAATTAAAAAAGGCCCGCAGGTTAAACCATCTGACCCAGAAGCAGCCAGTTGATGTCCCAGTGTTATGTTGGTGCCTGGCCCACTAATTTACATTCCAATGGAAAGATCACTCATGCTCAATGAACTTTATTCTTAATGTGTCTCTGCCAGAAATCTCATTAACACACTCATTAGCACCAATCTCCAAACCAGGCTATTTTAAATTCTTTACTCCAGTTAGCCTTTCTCTCCGCCTCGCAGTCTGGCGCTTCCTGAGGTACTGGTGTGAAAAGCTCTGATGGGCAAACTGTTTCCACTGGCAATCAAAGCAAACTGATTTCAGCCGAATCATAGAATCCCCGGCACTGCGGAAAGAGGCCACTCAGCCCATCGTGCCTGCGCTGACAACAATCCCACCCAGGCCCTCTCCCCAAATAGCCCCACATACTAACCCCCCTGACACGGTCTTAGCCCCTTACACCTCACAGAACGGAACAGTGAAACAATTCTATCACACAAACTTGCCTTCAGATGCCAGAACCTTATCAAAAACCTACAACTGCAGTTGTAACGCAGACAATCTACTTGACGTAAATTGCTAAGGGGCAATTTAGCATTGGACAATCCACCATAGCTTGAGACTGTGGGAGGAAGCTGGCGCACCCGGAGGAAACCCACGCAAACATGGTGAGAGTGTGCAAACCCCACACAGATAATGGCCCAAGGCCGGGGAGCAAACCCGGGTCCCTGTGAGGCCACCTTGCTGCTCTCTAATAAGCAAAGAAAAGATGAGCTTGTTTTTGGTTTTACACAGTGAGTTATTGCGATCTGGAATGAACTGAATAAAAGAGAGTTGAAAACAGATACAACAGTAACTGCCAGAACTGAAATTGGATATATACTCCGCCTCTAGGTCCTATAGTGACATCTATAGACTTCCATTGGATTTGAAATATCTCCTCAGAAGCTGGTGTCCCTTTATGAATTCCCTTTATTTACAAATTCCATTCCTAGAGTGCTCCAGGTATACAGTCGGAATACACCTACCACTCCCATAGTTATACACAAGTGAGGATCTCTGATTGGGCTGGCAATGATGACCTCAGTTTGGGACATCTTTTGTTGTCCAACCAAATAGACGAAATCAAACCAACTTCGGGACAGCTCAAACAGGGACAGCTCCTTAAAAGGAGGGGAGCCGCCCAAAATAAAAGACAAAGCAGAAAGGAAAGTTAAAATATCAAATTGATTAAAGTGCCCTCCAGTCGCCGTGGTACCCAGCAGGCACAGAAGGCATTAACAGTGCACCACATGTTCCCCGTCCACCTGGCTGTGAAAGTACCTGTGGTAGAGGGGCAGACAGTCAGCTTGGACAACCCCCTCTCGATCGCCCGAACCTGTAGATGGGACTTCAATCAGGGAGCTCATACACCAAAAGGCCAACTTCATGGGCCTCGTTGAAGTTATTACAAGATTGGTCCATGATTAAGGTGGCCTTCTGCTGACCAGGAAATTCTCCCACTCACGACAGGCAGACTTTACAGACTGATAATCAACCCTTCTGACCACTTTCTGAATGCATCATCTTGGCCTAGAGTGGGACTTAAACCAGGAATATCTCTCCCAAGACTATCAACTGCACCACAAAACCACTGGGGCGCAGACTAGGACAAGTAAAAAGAAGAGTGGAATTTGTTCTACTGCGTAGCTCCTTCGCCTGACAAATGGGGCAGCAAGTGCTCCAAAAGCTTGTAGCTTTTGCGACTAAATAAACCTGTTGGACTTTAACCTGGTGTTGAGAGACTCCTCACTGTGTTTACCCCAGTCCAACGCTTGCATCTCCACATTATAAGAGACTGAGCAGTTCTAGTTGAGAAAGACCATGTTTAAATCATATACCGGAAAACCTTGGTGGAAAGGAAAAGAGATGCCCTGTATTCATGGAAGACTAGAGGCATCCCTGACATGTATTCAGGACACAACAAGAACAAATAGTGGTGCGTTCAGTGCCGGGAGTATTTGCTCCTCAAACTTTGAACACTAGAATGTTTAGTGGTCACACAAGAATATTCGAGGTATGTGAGCTCACCTTCAAGTGCCATATCCTATCCTACTGCACTATGAGCCTCATCTTCTTAATTCACTAAACCCTCAACACTCAGCTACCAGCAATATCTAACAATCAGCACTCCACCATTCACACACTTCACATTGCTGCAAACCTCCTACTGCTAACTTATGGCTCATGCATACACACCAACAACCGTGATAAACACATTACCAAACGCTTCCCTCTTCCTTGCAACAGAAGGTGACACGTAACAAGCAGCATGGGGAGGTGGATAAAGCTGCCAGCATGTTTTAATCCCCAAAGATTAAGTTAATTCCATCATGGGAAGGGACACCACTGAAAGTGTAGCCATTGACAGTGCTAATATAATCAATGATTAGGATATCTGCATAACTGATCCTCCTCCACTCATCCCCCCTTTCGCCCTCATCCCGAATCCAACCATGCCTGAGTTCATCTTCTGCTGGGAAGCTGATCCGCGCCTTCTAAGTTTCACTATTCCAAACCTCGCCTGCTCGAGTCCCACTTTCCAGCTGATCTGTATTTTCACTCATCCAAACTTCCTGTCCAAATCTTAAGCCACATCAAGTCCAGTTCAGCCATCATTCCTGTGTCTGCAGACCTCCCAATCTGTCAACAACCCCATTTGAAAAACTTTGTCATTGTTTCCAATATCAATCCACCATTAACCCTCAACCCCCACTGGTCTACTCTCTGTTCTAAGGCAGATATGAAGTGATGAATCTCCCAGCTCTTCACAAAGTTTAAAGTTTATTTATTAGTGTCACAAGTAGGCTTACATTAACACTACAATGAAGTGAAAATCCCTGAGTCGCCACACATTGGCACCTGTTCGGGCACACTGAAGGAGAATTTAACGTGGTCAATACATATAATCAGCATGTCTTTCAGACTGTGGGAGGAAACCGGAGCACCCAGAGGAAACCCACACAGACACAGGGAGAATGTGCACAGAATGTGACCCAAACCAGGAACTGAACCTTGGTTTCTGGCGCTATGAGGCAGTTGTACTAACTACTGCAGCCAGAGGTGGGGAATACAATATGACCACCCCATGAGGATCCGCTGGACCTGAATGAACACGTCCTAGATTGTGATGAGGAAGAATCCTTCGCAGTTCTGGCAGGTGTTGAGGTCTTACGATTATAATCATTCATTGATGGATGCATCCAATGAAGTCGTTGGTTGTCTTTATAAAAGGATCTGCCACGTTTTTACTGGTTGAACAGACTTTGGTTCCTCTGAATCTACTGATGTATTCCTGGGAACCCATAGGAACGAGGAGCAGGAGTAGAGAATGTTGTTCACTGTCTGAATTGGTGCTCGAGGCTGAAATGCTCAACTCATTTCGAAAGTACCTGGATCTGAATCTGAGCACTGGAACCTGCGAGGTTATGAACCAAGTGGTGAAGAGTGGAATTAAAATGAGCACTTACTTTCTTTGATCTCCTCTTTGGTCACTGCAGACATGATGGGCTGAATGGCCTCTTTCTGTCCCATAACTTTTCTATGATTCTCTGTTTTCTTTTAACCTTCTTGAGGAATCCAGTTTGCTTTGCTGAACTTTTTTTTACGCCACTTAGGGTGGCATAGTGGTTAGCACTGCTGTCTCGCACTTCCAGGGACCCGGGTTCAATTCCAGCCTTGGATCACTGTCTGTGTGGAGTCTGCACGTTCTCCCCGTGTCTGTGTCAGTTTCTTCTGGATGCTGCTGTTTTCTCCAAAGATGTGCAGGTTAGGTGGATTGGCCGTGCTAAATCATCCTTCAGTGTCCAAAGATATATACGTTAGATGGAATAGCCATGGGAAATATGTGGGGCTAATGGCAGGAGAGAGGCCTTGGTGAGCTACTCTCTCAGAGAGTTAGTGCAGACTCAATGGGCCAAAGGGCTTCTTCAGCACTTTAGGATTCAATGGCTTCTCAATATTCCTTTGCTCTTCCAATAATGTGTCAAGGGTTAATTCTGACTGTCCCCATCTGGGCAGCAACAGCCTGAAAACGGGATGGGTTAGAATTCCCACCCCATGCCTAGCAACAGTGCAGCAGGTGCTATGAAATGGACCCCTTCCTCATCGGGTGTCCAGACAGACTGCCCAATCAGGAGATGGGCTGTGTTTAACACGCAATCTGAGAAATCCTTGCTTGAAATCCAAAATTAATATTGTCGGATGGAGCAGAAGTTAAAATATTTTGAGGAAATTGCTGCATTTATAAAATAAAGCCGCAGAGAGTTACCTGAGACTGGTACATCTGAATAATAACCTGGCGGTTTGGACAAATAAGAGGTGCACGGGGGTCAAAAATTAGTGGAGCGACACCATGGGGTTTCGGAATTCAGAAACCGTTAAAATTCAGTCACTTCCGTCTGAAGCAAACGTATTTATTAGCTGGGCGAAAATTGAAAACCTTATCTGGCGATCTGCTGCGCAAGGGAGTTAGATGGTAATTGTGTGAGAGTGCAAAATGGGTCATTGCCAATTAACAGTCCATTTTGCAGCTTTCTAACATTTATTTCTATTAAAGGGAAGAGAAATAATAATAAGTGGAAGAGATGGGAAAATGGGCTGTCCGTTCACCAGCCCCTTCCACACCATGATGCAGAGTTGAAGTGAATCTCCCTCCGGTGGAAGGAACAGTTTCTGGGGGTTTTTTAATCATGTGCCTGGGTTCATCAAGGCTAGCATCTTCCCTCCTCCATTGCCCAAGAGTGTGAGCATAGGATGTAAAGCGTGCTCTACTATTTGGCTGCAGAGGGCATCGCGGCCCAACTTGAAACTGTTAAGTCTGCGGACGCACTTTTATTAGCAAGGGACATAGGATCCTTGCAGAAGGAGGCCATTCGGCCCATCGAATCTGCAGTGACAGAGTACCTTATACAAGTCCTCTCACCCGCCCTTTCCCTGTAACCTCACACATTTACCGTGGCCAATCCTTCGTATAAGGGGGCAACTTAACTTGCCCAATCTTCCTAATCTGCACATCGTTGGGCACTAAGGGGCAATATGGCATGGCCAATTGTGGGAGGAGCACTCAGTGGAAACCCACGCAGATACAGGAAGAACAAGGAAACTCCATACAGACTATCACCAGGAAACGGACCCAGGTCTCCAGTGCTGTGAGGCAGCAGTGCTAAACACTGCGCCGCTGTGCTGCCCACACTGGTTGGCAGCTGGCATTTGGAATAAGAGGGGCCAATGATTGCCCATTGCCCAAACACAGAGCATTGGCACCAGTAACTCTCCAATCCCCGCATTGGCTGATCCGAGCTAACGCTGTCGAACGAAATCAAAGCTGGGACCATTATTCAAACTGACTTAACAGCAGAATGACAAATGCCTCTTACCTACTAAACTAGTGGGTTAAACCCAAGTGACGAAAGGAACACTGACAGCGAAGCTACGTTTTGCCTTTCAACATCAGGCGTCCCGAGGGAATATGTCACCTTTGGCTCAGAATAATGAGGCTTCTTCGCTAATTGGGATGATTTCCATGAGTAGCTTTTTCCGTTCCAAGGGAACAGTTGCTGAGTGGTCTGCCCACTTTGCCACGTCCTCCCTGAACAGCACTAATCACATTTTAATTAGTCAATGTGGTCATGTCATATGCAGTCCCCACCACCAACGTTCAGCCAATGTCGCTGTCAAGATGCCCTGAGGCAGCAGTGGAGGTGGCAAGAGTGGGAAGTACACAGGGACGTTGCTTAGTGCGAATTCTCTCTCTGAGAACTGTCGGAGCTGGACCAGCTCCAAATGTATAATTTGGATATCATTATCTCCTCGCACCTCGAAGCTTCACCGGTGTCAGACAACAAGGCAGACTCCAGGTTCTCAACTATCATCAAACACTTTCTGCAATGCATAAACCCTTCCATTTTAACCCATTGTTGACCGAATGCTCAAACATGGCGTGTTTATAGAATAAAGCAGAAGAGAAATCCTACATAAAGTGGCAGGGGAGATGCCATTTATTGGGACGTAGGGATCAGGGTGCATTTGGGTGTTTGTGAGTTGGGTGAGGAAGGGAGTTTGGTGGATATGATATGGAGATGCCAGCATTGGACTGGGGTGAAAACAGAAAGAAGTCTTAAAGCTTAAGGAAAGCTTAAAGCTTTTGGAACAGACTGTCCCTTTGTAGGGGGGGGGGGTGAGAATTCCCACCCATGTGGCAAAGGGACAACCTGCTCCAAAAGCTTGTGGTGTTTCCTACAAAGAAACCTGTTTGGACTTTGAGCTGGAATTGTGAGACTTCTTTCTCATCACAGATAGAGAAAGATCTATCTCTTTCCATAAAGATAGAAACCAGTTTTGTTAGAGAAAGATCGCGGGGGATTCTTCCCATTCGACCACCCACGGGAACTGAGCGGGAAAGGGGGGTGGGCTGCGGTGGAGGGGGGTGGGAACGGAGAACGCAAAGGTCCATTGACCCCAGGCGGGATTCTCCAGTTTTGGGGAGAGTGTGGCCAGAGAGCTCCAACCTACTCCTGAGTAACTTAATCAAATTGTTTGATTAAGGAGGATTGATGAGGGTAGTGAGGTGGATGTTGTCTACATAGATTTCAGTAAGGCATTTGACAAGGTCCCAAATGGCAGCTGGATTTTTAACACAATCCAACAGCCCTATTTTTAAATTCAGATTCTCAATTTGGAATTTACATTCTCCGCATGATTACTTCAGGCCTCAAGCCTAAGATTACTGGTCTGTATGCAACCACTACACTACTGTATCCAGTGATAGTGTGTCATCAGACTTTTGAATAGACCTGTTAAATATTAAGCTGGTCTTTCTCTTTACCCCATTAGTAACTGTGACACTACATTCTGCACCCTATCCTTTCCTTCTCCCCTGTGTCCTTTATGAACAGTATGCTTTGCCTGAATAGCTTGTAAGAAACTTCTCACTGTAAGAATTTCTCACTGTATTTCAATGCGTGTAACAATAATAAATCAAATCAAATTAAATCAGGAGTTTAACAGTTTGGAGATATAAATTGAACAGTGTCCTGACCATGAGGAAAGTATTCAGGCAGAGAAGATTTGATGGATGTTTTCCTCGGTAGGAGTGATGTGGTTGAGAGGGACAGCATCTCACAGAAGAATGGTTTTAAATCTCAAATCTACCATGAGGAGCAAATTTGCCTTCCACTAAACCCCTTGGGTCTGAAATCCCAGAGTTCCTCTTCCAATAACAGATGACTGGTCTTTTTAAAGCTCATTTCTTAGTTACAATTAGGCTTACGTTCACACTGCGATGAAGGTACTGTGAAAATCCCCTTTTCACTGAGGAAAATCTGCATGGCCAATCCACCTGACCTGCACATCTTGGACTGTGGGAAAAAACCAGAGCACCCAGCGGAAAACCAAGCAGACACAGGGAGGATACGCAAACTCCACACAAAGTGACCCAAACCAGGAATTGAACCCAGGTCCCTGGCACTGTGAAGCAGCAGTGCTAACCACTGCATCATCATGCTGATCTTTGAATGTTCCCAAAGGTTTTGAAGTCACCCCCAAGAGTTTATTGCAGGGATTCATCATTAAGGAAAAAGTGTATTCTAAAGTCATGAAGTTGTCTTTGGTCAGTTTCTACCCAAGTCCTGTGGTCTTGGATTAACCGAAAAAATTGCTTTTGATTTCTTCCTTCCAACTCTGATATTTCCTGACACAAATTGCCAATATTAATCAGCTTCTGAAAAGTAAATATCTTGGCATTAGCCCCTGTGTTTCTCTGTTGACTGCAGCCTCCTCAATAGAGCAATCACTACCACTCTATAATGTCCATTGATCCTGATATTATCTGAGCTATTTTGGGAATTATTGCTTCATAATCAACTTCCGCAGTCCTTATATTTGTTCCAGTCCCTTACACATTTGATCTCAAGACTATCTTTCACTGCCCCCCTCCTGCTGCAATATTCTGCAGTAAAAGTGCCTTCAATGCCTTTCCTTCATTGTCCAGCTCCCCCTTTGCCTGTTATGGACGTATTAGTTAAATACTATATTCTAAAAGCTATTCATGGCAGAGGTAGGATTTGGGCTGTAATTTGATTTCACAACTGTAATCTCATCCAGCTTTCATAGTTTATACTCTGAAATAAACTCCAAGAGCAAACTACAGTTTACAAGTCACAAGTGTCCTTGTTTGTACAAGCATAGCACAGTATTCGAGTCAATCCTGTATACTATAACTCTGTCATCTCAAAGATGTAGTTAACAATAAATTGAAGGAAGTAACACTCTTTGACAAACTTCAATCCAATGGTTCATACAAATATAAGTGGTTAGAGCGGCGAAGAGTTAAATAAGATATATGAGCTGAATTATGCCATTTGGCCCATTGAGTTTGCTCTGGCATTCAATCATGCTTGATAAGTTTCTTAACCCCATTCTCCTGCCTTTTCCCCATAACGCTTGATCCCCTTAAGAATCAAGAGCTCATCAATCTCTGTCTTAAATATAAATGATCTGGCCTCCACAGCCTTCTGTGGCAATGAATTCCACAGATGCACCATCCTTTGGCTGAAGAAATTCTTCCTTATCTCGGTTACACAGAAACATAGAAAACTACAGCACAAACAGGCCCTTCGGCCCACAAGTTGCCCTACCTACCAGGCCTATCTATAACCCTCAATCCCATTAAATCCCATGTATTTATCCAGAAGTCTCTTAAAAGACCCCAACGAATGGGTTGTTTTCCCTTGAAAGACGTCGGCTTAGAGGGGATCTCATAGAGGTGTATAAGATTATAAGGGGTATAGATAGAGTAAATGGAGGTAAACTTTTTCCACCTTCAGAAATGGATAGGACGAGGGGTCATGGCCATAGGGTGAGGGAGGCTATGTATAAGACGAATATTAGAGGGCAGTTTTTCACACAAAGGGTAGTGGGGGTGTGGAATGCACTGCCGAGTAAGGTGGTGGGAGCAGGCACGCTGGGGCTGTTTAAGGGTCTCTTGGACAGCCACATGAGCGGTATGCAGATAGAGGGATATATTAGGACTGTTTAACTACGGCTTTTTTCCACAGGTAATTCGGTCCATACTTGACCAACAATGAGCATGCATTCGGCAGGTGGTGCGAGGACAGCTCTTGGATGTTGATTCATGGGTTGCCTGGTACCTCATGTTGTAAATGAGTGCTTTATGTGGACCATCTGAAGGGCACCATGACAGCTCAGAGACTATCGATGTGGCTGTGCAGACACTTGGAATTGGGCCGGTGTCTGCGGGAGTTTGTGCGTTCTCCCCGTGGTTGCGTGGGTTTTCTCCGGGCACTCCGGTTTCCTCCCACAACCCAAAAATTCGCTCTTAGGCTGATTGGGAAACAAATTGTCCCTATAGTGAGAGTCTTCCATATTAGGAATAACCTAAATCTATAATAGGATAATGGAATTGCTACTATATGGTTATGACGGCGGCGCGGGCTCGTTGGGCCGAAGGGCCTGTTTCCCGTGCTGTGTTGCTCTTAAAAAAGAATTCGCCTCCACCACCGCCAACGGCAGCCGATACCACTCACCCACCACCCGCTAAGTGAAAAACCTATGCCTGAAATCTCCTCTGTACCTGCTCCCCAGCACCTTAAACCTGTGTCCTCTCGTAGTGACCATTTCAGCCCTGGGGAATAGCCTCCAAGAGTCCACCCTATCAATACCTCTCAATATCTTATAAACCTCTATCAGGTCGCCTCTCATCCTTCATTTCTCCAGGGAGAAAAGACTGAACTCCTTCAATCTATCCTCATAAGGCATGCCACCCAATCCAGGCAACATCCTTGTAAATCTCCTCTGCACCCTTTCAATAGCTTCCACATCCTTTCTGTAATGATGCGACCAGATCTGCGCACAATACTCCAAGCGCGGTCTGACAAGGGTCTTATAAAGTTGCAGCATTATCTCCCGATTCTTAAATTCAATCCCTTGATTAATGAAGGCTAGTACACCATACGCCTTCTTGACCACATTCTCCACCTGCGAGGCCAATTTAAGAGTCCTATGAACCCGGACCCAAAGGTCCTTCTGATCCTCTGCAAAGGTTCTAAAAGGTCCTCCCTTTGCTCTGAGTTTGTGCCCTCAGATCCTGGTCTCTCCTACTAATGGAAACATCTTTCCTGTGCCTACTCTACTAGGATTTCCAATATTCAGTATTTGGCTGGACAGTCTCACACAGCGATATTGCTGGCTCCGCATCTATATTGCCCTGTAGACTGGTGAAGCAGAGTCAGGTGATCAACTCAGCCAAGGAACCAACCAAATATGAATAAAATTTTAATATTTAGAAAGGGCTAACAGATCAACTGGATTGTTGCTAATGGGAAAGTGCATTCAAAAATGAATTTTAACAATGTTGTCCATCGAAAGATAGAAATTAGGGGCAGGAGGAGGTCATTTGGTCCTTCAAGCCTGCTCTGCCATTCATTATCATGGCTGATCAGCAAACTCAATAGCTTGATCCCAACTTCCCATCATATCCTTTGATTCCCCTTTGCCCCAAGTCCTGCTTCTTGAAAACATGCAATGTTTTGGCCTCAACTACAGGAACTTTGTTTAATTCTGGCTTTGGGTGACTGTCTGTGTGAAGTTTGCACATTCTCCCTGTATCTGCATGGGTTTCCTCCAGGTGCTCCAGTTTCCTCTCACACTCCAAAGACGTGCGGGTAGGCAGATTGGCCAATGCTAAATTACTTCTTAATGTCAGGAGATTAGCAGGATAAATACGTGGGGCTGTGGGGATAGGACCTTGGTTTGATTGTTGTCAGTGCAGGCTCAGTGGGTAAATGGGTTTCAATCTGTTCTACAGGGATTCTTTAATTCTAGCCTATGATTCTATATTTTCTCTGGTAGTGAATTCCACAGGCGAACCACTCTCTGAGTGAAGAAATTCTTCCATCTTTGTTCTAAATGAGCTACCTTGTATCTTCAGACTGACCCCTAATTTTGGACATCCCTTCATTAAGAGCACTCTTATTTCATCCACCCTGTCTAGTCCTGTTCAATTTTTACCAATTTCCATGAGATCCCCCTCATTCTTCTGAACTCCAGTAAATACAATCCTCAGTGATTCAATCTCTCCTACATCAGTCCTGTCTTCCCAGGAATCAGACTGGCAAACCTTCTCTGGAACAAGAACATCCTTCCTCAGAAAGGCCAACTTTTGCAAATTAAAGCTCAAGCCACATTTTTGTTGTCAAATTCAAAACGAGGGTCGCAGGAGTCTCACTGGTTAAATTCAATCAAAACAACAACACAAAGTCACCTCCATCGAAATGAATGAGTTAAAAGTTTTACTCTACACTACAATAATAATATTTCCATTCATATAGCACCTTTAAATGGTAAATGTCCTGACATCCAACTTACAGAGATTAAGTCAATTCTGCAAAGTCTTGGCAGATCAAAGGAAGATTTGCATTCGTATAGCACCTTTTGAAGTTACCAAAAGTGCTTGGAAGCCAATCAATTACTTTGGAAAGCACAATGTAGGAAACACTGTGATGTACAAAGAGAAATACCAAGATCAAATAATTGGTATCAGTATTTTTGAGAGATATTGACTGACATAAGAGTTAGGTGGATTGGCCATGCTAGATTGATTTAATTAGACTAGATTTGATTTGATTTATTATTGTCACGTGTATTAGCATACAGTGAAAAGTATTGTTTCTTGTGCATTATACACATAGAGCATACCATTCATAGAGAAGGAAGCGAGAGAGTGCAGAATATGGTGTTACTGTCATAGCTAGGGTGTAGCGAAAGATTAACTTACTGCAAAGTAGATCCATTTAAAAGTCTGACAGCAGCAGGGAAGAAGCTGTTCTTAAGTCAGTTGGTACGTGACCTCAGACCTCTGTATCTCTTTCCTGACAGAAGGAGGTAGAAGAGAGAATGTTTAGGGTGCATGAAGTCCTTAGTTACGTTTTGCCAAGGCAGTGGAAAGCGTAGACAGAGTCAATGGATGGGAAGTTGGTTTGCATGATGGATTGGGCTACATTTGTGACCTTTTGTAGTTCCTTGCAGTCTTGGATAGAACAGGAGCCATACCAAGCTGTGATACAAGAAAAGGAATGCTTTCTGTGGTGCACCTGTAAAAGTTGGTGAGAGTCATTGCTGACAGGAGACTAGGTGTGTGGGTTTTCTCCGGGTGCTACAGTTTCCTCCCACATTCTAAAGATGTGCGGGTTAGGTTGATTGGCCAAAATTGACCTTTAAATGTTCTGCGATGTGTAGGTTAGAGGGATTAGTGGGTAAATGTGTAGGGATGTGGGGATAGGGTCTGAGTGGGATTGTAGTTGGTGCAGACTCAATGGGCTGAAGGGCCTGTGTCTACACTGTGGGGATTCTATGATTCTGAAAGACGTGCCGGTTAGGGTGCATTGACCCGAAAAGGCGCCAGACTGCGGAGACTAGGGGAATTTCGCAGCAACTTCATTGTGATGTTAATGTAAGCCTTACTTGCGACTAATAAATAAATTTTTCTAATGTGCAGCACTCCTTCCATCCTGCTGCATAGTATGAGCCTAGATTATGTACTGGGGTCACTGTGTGGGATTTGAATCCATAGACCTTCTAATTCAAAGGCTCAGACATCACCCAGCAAGCATGGGGTCATGCCTGACACTCGGAAAGTGACCAAAAGCATGACCCAAGATGTAGATTTCAAACGCTTTTCAAAGCTGGGAGGTAACAAGGTGAAAGGAGGGGGAGCAGAGCAGGGGATTGGGGAAGGTGGGAATGTGGGCTGTGAAGACAAGCGGAGGAGCGGGATATGATTGTACAGGGGAGTCGGACGTGTGGGAGGGAGATGTGGGGTAATGGGCTGTGGTATGGAGGGGAGGTGGTGCGGGGGAAAGGGTGCGAGGTCTTTGTGGTGGAGGGTGAATAGGGGAGGGAATGAAGGGGAGGGGAGGAGGGTATAGAGGGGAGGGAAGTGTGGGTGCAGAGCGGCAGGGGATGCAGGAGAAGGAGGCATGGCTAATAGAGGGGAGGGAATGTGAGGGGAGGGGGGTGTGCGGGGACCTGTGGTGTGGCCTGTAGAAGGGAGGGGGGGTGGTGATGGTGGAGACAGTTCCACAATTTAAGACCGAGAAAGGCATACATGTCCAAATTCAATAATCAAAGAGAAATATTGCGCAGCTAAAATTCAGGTTGAATAAATACATTGGATCAAGGCCGTTGCTTCAAGGTGACTGAATACATTAAATCCCCCGAGTTTATATTGGATCTGTGGATGCTTATTAATGTTTCAAAATCCCAGCCTGAGATATGGTTTGCTTTTCTATGGAAACAAAAGCCCAATTGTCTCACATAAGATTTAAAAAACAAATAGCTACAACAGGAGTGTACTCGTCACAAACAAGGTGCTTTTGGACTTAATATTTCATCCTTTTGACTTTTAGAGGGTCTAAAGAGGGGATACGGAGAGACATTTTCAGCAATATTGGATTTCCAATCTTTATGTAGGTGGAGGTTGTAATCACTTGCAATTTTTTGTTTGCAACATTTTGAAGCGTAATATCATTCCAAGGGCTCCGGAGAGGGATGGTGAGAAGGAGGAAGTGAGCGAGGGAGCCAGCGGAGTTAGGGGGTCAGGAAGGGAAAAGGTGAGTGGGAGAGGGATGTGGCAAGGTGACAGGGGGGAGTGACGGGAGGGAGGGAGAGTTGCCGAGGGTGAGAGTCAGCAAACTGGAGATCCAGCGGCAGGGAGGGAAGGCGAGTGTGAGCCTCAGTGCACAGTCTGCAGGACAGAACGAATGTGGCTGGAACAGACCCAAGAGCTGTGTAGTGAATCCCAGTGCACAATGCTGCCATGGTGTGTCGGGGAAGGTCAGAGTGAATATTTAATATGGTGGATGGGATTTGCTCTGGATATTGTTGAATTTTTTGAGTGTTATTGGAACTGCGTTAATCCAAACAAATAAAGAGTATCCCATCACACTCCTAGCTTGTACCTTAGTACAATGGTTAGCACTGCTGCCTCACAGCACCAGGGATCCAGGTTTGATTCGTGATTTGGGTCACTATCTATGTGGAGTCTGCATGTTCTCCCCATGCCTGCATGGGTTTCATCCAGGTGCTCCATTTTTCTCCCACAGTCCAAAAGAAGTGCTGGTTAAGTGCATTGGCCAAGCCAATTTCTTGCTCAATATACCCAAACAGGCACCAGAGTGTGATAACTAGGGGGATTTTCACAATAACTTCATTTCAATATTAATCTAAGCCTACTTGTGGTAAATAAATAAACTTGTGGTGTCATGGTGGTTAGCCCTGCTGCTTCACAGCACCAGAGACTAGGGTTCGATTCCTTACTTGGAGTTTGCACATTCTCCCCATGTCTACATAGGTTTCCTCTGGGTGCTCTGGTTTCCTCCTACAGTCCAAAGATGTGCAGGTTCAGTTGATTGTCCATACTAAATTGACCCTAGTGTCAATGGATTGGCAGGGTGAATATATGGGGTTATATATGGGGTTACAGGAATAGGGCTAGGTTGAGACTGTGCTCAGGTCAAATGGCCTCTTTCTGCACTGTTGAGATTCTATGATTCCATTAAACTTAGATAGTGAACATGCTTTGGGGAGTCAAGACGCAAGTTCCTCATGTCTGACCTGCTCTTGTAACCACGGTATTAATATAGATGGTCCAGTTCAGTTTGTGGTCAAAGATAATCCCCCAGGATGTTGATGATGGGAGATTCCGTGATAGCAATGCCATTGATTGCGAAGGGGCAATGGTTAGATTTTCTCTTGGTGGGGATAGTCAGCTTTGTGTGGCATGCATGCTGATCATTTACCAGCCCAAGCCTGGATGTTGTTCAGGTCTTGTTGTATTGGGACATGAACTGCTTCAATACCTGAGGAATGGTGCTCAACGTTGTGCAGTCATCGACGAACATCCCCTCTTTTCAGCAGCAGATCCAATGGGTCTACTTCTTCTCTTGCACCATGTGGTCTAATGATCTATAAGCTTAAGGGAGGGATTGACAAAGCAGCTTAGGTTAGGATACCACCCTGACAAATTCCTGCAACAACGAACAAGATAAACTTCTAACAATCAGTACAATCCATTCTGGGACAAAATAAACCACATTCTGATCTGAAGAGAATAATACCATTGAAAAACAACCATTGAGAGAATTAGTGATTTGGATTAGTGACTGATTAATTTTGTAACCCAAGAGAATAAAGGAGGGCTTTGTTTATGCTGTTTGATGTTCCGATCTAGAAGCATTGCCGGAGAGGATGTGGGAAGCAGAATTTTCAAAAGGGAATTGGATATAAACTTGGAAAAAGAATTGCAAGGCTGTGAGTAAAAGGGCAGGGAGTGGAATTAATTAAGTGGATATCTCTTTCAAAAGGCCAGCACAGACACAGGTGACTGAATGGCCTCCAGCTGTCTCTATATAACTCTATGAGCTAATTCAATTATGAATTTGTGGTTTTTATTTTCACTGCTGAACATCTCCAGCTTCAATTTCTTTGCTCTTTTTGGCAGCCTCGCGTTTTTAATAAAATAAGTTCATTTGCTGGCATTTTTCCACTGCATCTTCAATTTGAGTATCTGAAAATTAAACAAAGGCATCTCCACAAGTGTTCGTGAAATCCTGTGCTCAGACCCGAGATTGGCAATGGAGCTTATGTTATACTGAGTCAATAAGACGCCAACTGCAAGGAAACCATGCCCTCCTGAATCCTTATATGTCTAAATGTTCCTGAGAAATTTCCAGCCTCGCCCACAGCTGGGATTCTCCAGTGCCGCTGCAGTGAGTGCGGGTGGGGTTCTCCGATTTCGACCAGTCCCGCCTGCCACTGCCAGCGAGAGTTTGGTACTGAGCCAAAACTCTATTCATGACTGCGGCACTGGAGAATCCCAGCCATGGGCGAGGTTGGAGGCTGTCCTTGTGAAGTTTCAGCTGAGCGCCAAATTCTCCATTCTCGCCGGGAGTGGGTCGGAACAGATGGGATTGGAGAATCCAGCCCATAATTTGTACTTAAGTTTCTGTATTCTGAAGCTTTGGGTATTTGTGCCACATCATAGGTGGGCGTGTGGTATTTTAGGACTTCCTGGATTTAAAATTATAGAATCCCTACAGTGAAGAAGAGGCCATTTAGCCCATCAAGTCTACATCAATTACAATTCCACCCAGGCTCTATTCCCTTAACCCTACATATTTCCCCCGCTAATACCCCTGAAACTAAGGGGCAGTTTTACAGTCTTAAAATTGAAAGTTTATTTATTGTCACAAGTAGGCTTACATTAACACTGCAATGAAGTTACTGTGAAAATCCCCAAGTCGCTGCACTCTGGCACCTGTTTGGGTACACTGAAGGAGAAGTTAGCATGGTCAATGCACTGAACCAGCACGTTTTTCGAACTGTGGGAGGAAACCAGAGAATATAGAGTAAACACACGCAGACACGGGGAGAATGTGCAGACTCCGCACAGACAGTGACTCAAGATGGGAATCGAACTGGGGTCCCTGACGCTGAGAGGTAGCTGTGCTAACCACTGTGCTACCCATGCCATACTTAAAGGATACAGGTAAAGATATGAAAATCACAGGTAAGTGTGAAGCTGATAGGCCATCCACTCTGTCTCTCACAATTGTGGGACCTTGCGATTCATGTCCCATATCACTCAAAACGACACCATGGCCAGGGAGAGGTCAAAACAGCTAGAAACCCAAGCCGTTCCAGAGAAAAACAAAGGAAAATCTCCTCACCAAACCTGTTTATTGAAGCCAACCCAAGAGGTGACATTGACACTCAAGTCCTCTTCAAGACAGATGGTCTACACCTGAACCAGAGGGGGACTAATATCTTGGGGGGAAAATTTGCTAAGGCTATGATGGGGGCTTTAAACTGATTCGGGGGGGGGTGGGATCCTAAGTAGTTGGGGTGCTGAGAGGGATGAGAGTAAGGGGGTTATAGAAGAGAGTTGTAAAACACAGCGGCGTACGGGTGGGGTGGGGCATGGTTTGAAATGCGTATACTTTAATGCAAGGAGTATTCGCAATAAGGGGGAGGAACTTGCAGCTTGGACCAGTACCTGGAACTTCGATGTTGTGGCCATTTCAGAGACTTGGGTAGAGCAGGGACAGGAATGGATGTTGCAGGTTCCGGGGTACAAATGCTTTAGTCGGAGTAGAGAAGGAGGTAGAAGGGGGGGAGGAGTGGCATTATTGGTCAAAGACTGTATCACGGTGATAGAAAAGAAGTTTGATGAGGACTTGTCTGTTGAGGTAGTATGGGCTGAGATTAGAAACAGGAGAGGAGAGGTCACCCTGTTGGGAGTCTTTTACAGACCTCCTAATAGTTCTAGAGAGGTTGAGGAAAGGATTGCGAAGTCAATTCTGATTAGGAGTGAAAGTAGTAGGGTAATTGTGATGGGGGACTTTAACTTTGCTAATATTGATTGGAATAGCTATAGCTCTAGCTCGTTAGAGGGGTCAGTTTTCGTACAGAGTGTGCAGGAAGGTTTTTTGACTCAGTATGTAGATAGGCCAACTAGAGGTGAGGCTACATTGGATTTGGTGCGGGGCAATGAGCCAGACCAGTGTTAGGCTTGGAAGTTAGTGAACATTTTGGTGATAGTGACCACAATTCGGTTACGTTCACCTTAGTGATGGACAGGGATAGGCATGAAGCTGAGGGCAGTAGTTATAACTGGGGGAAGGGTAATTATGAGGCCATCAGGAGAGAATTAGGGTGCATAGATTGGACTAGGAAACTACAGGGACTGGGAACATCTGGAATGTGGTGCTTATTCAAGGAGCAGCTGCTGCGAGTCCTTGATAAGTATGTCCCTGTCAGGCAGGGAGGAAATGGTCGAGTAAGAGAGCCTTGGTGTACGAAAAAAGTTGATTTGCTGGTTAAGAAGAAAAAGGAGGCTTATGTCAGGATGAGGCTTGAAGGCTCAGTTAGTGCAATGGATAGCTATAGATTAGCCAGGAAGGAGCTAAAAAGTGAATTGATGAGAGCTAAGAGGGGACACGAGAAGATGTTGGCTGATAGGATTAAGGAGAATCCTAAAGCTTTCTTTCGATATGTTAAGAATAGAAGATTGGATAGGGCAAGATTAGGGCCAGTCATAGACAGCAGTGGGAAGTTGTGCGTGGAGCCTGAAGAGATTGGTGAGGCACTGAATAAATATTTCTCTTCGGTATTCACGCAGAGTGCTGGAAATGTAGCTATGGAGAGCACTGAGGTACAGGGTTGCAAATTGAGAAGTATTGTAGTAGATAGGGAGGATGTGTTAGAAATTCTCGAGGGTTTGAAGTTGGATAAGTCCCCTGGGCCGGACGGGATTTACCCTAGGATTCTCTGGGAGGCAAGAGAGGAGATTGCAGAGCCTCTGGCTCTGATCTTCAGGTCCTCGTTGGTTACGGGTGTGGTTCCGGAGGACTGGAGGATAGCGAATGTGGTCCCATTGTTTAAGAAGGGGAAGAGAGACCTTCCAGGGAATTATAGGCCAGTGAGTCTTACTTCTGTTGTGGGCAAGGTATTGGAGAGAATTATTAGGGATAGGATTTATAGTTATTTAGAGAGAAAGGAATTGATTGGGGATAGTCAGCATGGTTTCGTGAAGGGTAGGTCATGCCTTACTAACCTCATTGAGTTTTTTGAGAAAGTGACCAGAGAGGTGGATGGGGGTAAGGCGGTTGATGTAGTATATATGGACTTAGTAAGGCGTTTGATAAGGTGGCCCATGGAAGACTTCTACAGAAAATGCAGATGTGTGGAATAGAGGGTGATTTAGCTAATTGGATTAGGAATTGGCTGGCAGATAGAAGACAGAGGGTGGTGGTTGATGGGAGATATTCATCGTGGAGTTCGGTGACAAGTGGTGTGCCTCAGGGGTCTGTTTTGGGGCCCCTGCTGTTTGTAATTTTTATAAATGATCTGGATGAGGGTATTGAAGGATGGATTAGTAAATTTGCAGATGACACTAAAGTCGTGGAGTGGTAGATAGTGAAGAGGGGTGTTATAGTTTGCAGAGAGACTTGGACAAGTTGCAGAGCTGGGCCGAGAGGTGGCAAATGGAGTTTAATGTGGAAAAGTGTGAGGTAATGCACTTTGGCAGGAACAATAAATGTGTAGAGTATAGGGCTAATGGTAGGGCTCTTAATAGTGTTGAGGAACAGAAGGATCTTGGTGTATGTGTCAATAGATCCCTGAAAGTAGGCAGTCAAGTGGATAAAGTTGTTAAAAAGGCATATGGAGTCTTAGCTTTTATTGGTAGGGGGATTGAATTTAGGAGCCGCAGCATCATGTTGCAACTGTACAAAACTCTAGTGCGGCCGCACTTGGAGTATTGTGTGCAGTTCTGGTCCCCACATTAAAAGAAAGATGTGGAGGCATTGGAGAGGGTACAGAGGAGGTTTACCAGGATGTTGCCTGGTATGGAGGCAGGTCCTATGAAGAGAGGTTGAAGGATTTGAGGTTGTTTTCGTTAGAAAGGAGGCGGCTAAGAGGGGATCTTATTGAAGCATATAAGATGATTAGAGGTTTAGATAGGGTGGACAGTGATAGCCTTTTTCCTAGGATGGAGAAAGCTAGCACGAGGGGACACAGCTTTAAATTAAGGGGTAAGAGTTATAGGACGGATATCAGAGGTAGGTTCTTTACTCAAAGAGTGATTAGGGAGTGGAATGCCCTGCCTGCAGCTGTTGTAGATGCGCCAAGTTTGGTGGCGTTTAAGAGGTTAATTGATAAGTATATGGAAGAGAAGGGAATGGTTTAGTTTGGAGGGGCATTGCTTTTTATTTTGGTCGGCACAACATCGAAGGCCAAAGGGCCTGTTCTGTGCTGTAATGTTCTATGTTCTATGTAAATAGTTTCTAACTCCTGTGTGAAGTGGTCTCCATCCCACCCAGAAACAGATTCCATTCTGACTGGACAGAGTGCAGGAGCTTTCGCCTTTTTAGCAACAATCAGTGTGTCCATTATTCTGGTGCATAAGCAACATTTTTATTTATTTATTAGTATCACAAGTAGATTTACCTTAACACTGCAGTGAAGTTACTGTGAAAATCATCTAGTCGCCACACTTCAGCGCCGGTTCGGGTACGGGAAGGTAAAATTTAGCATGGCCAGTACACCAAACCAGCATGTCTTTTGGACTGTGGGAGGAAACCGGAGCAACCGGGAGGAAACCCACGCAGGCACAGGGAGAATGTGCAGACTCCACACAGACGATGAACCAAGCCGGGAATCGAATCTGGGTCCCTTGCGCTGCAAGGCAGCAGTGCTAACCACTGTGCCACCGTGCCTTGATGTCTTTTCACCGTTCTCAGAGTTCCCTGTTATCGCTCAGGATATAATCATCAGTAGAAATTTTTATTTTTGTATTGAAATGTCCCTTCAAGACATCTGGAGAATTTGTCATAGTGATAAAGAGGTCTCAAGAGAATACACTGAGAACCAGATCAGGAGATAGAATTACAGAACGCAGTAAAGAAACATGTCTGTGGGCACACACAGATTATCTAATCCAATATTTTAACAAATGCATTAGTCACTTCATTTAATCTTTCTAAATAAAGAATTTACTAAAAGTGCACAGAAAGAAAGATCTGCATTCGTAAATCTCCTTCCCCCATCTCATGGCATCATAAAGCTAATAAAGAACTTTCTGAAGTTACAATATGTGGGTATTAACTTGTAATTTGAAGGTTATGGGTTCAAACCCTTTCCCAGCTCATGCACAAAATTCAAACTGATTCTCCCATGCAATACTGAGGGTTTACGACGTTGTTGAAAGTGCTGTTGAAGTGTTAAACCAACTTGGATGGATGCAAAAGATCCCACAACATGTTTTGCTATTCATGGAGCAGCAGGACAGTACTCCCCGGTTTCTTGATTGTTTCAGTGGATTTCCTCCGACTAACCACAGGGAACTCAGGGATAGGTTACCATTGTTTATTCATGATTCCAGCATTAAGGGCTCTGCCCCAGAGGAACCTCCAAAATATCACTCTCCTAATATAGTTCTCACAGGGAGAGCAGTCTAATACAACACTCTCAGCTCTAAGTCAAAGATACACTGTCAATCAGTTTGACAATGCAAAGAACATTGTTTTTAATTCCAATCTTGTCTAAATAGGTTTATTGTTAGACGTTCACCCAAAGCAAAACTGTTATCAGCTCCCAGCTAGAGGAGATAGGAGTCCCACATATATAATTAAGATCTTGCAAGAGGGTTCTTATTGAACACAGATCCTTGGGGTGTGTAAGGTTCACTCAGGGTAAAGCATTTGACTATCATGTGTTTTTACTCTGATGGATAATAGCACTATCCACTTCCCGCCCTCCTCTTCCCTAACATGTGGAACATTGTGTACAGTTTTGGTCTCCTTATCTGAAGTTTTTGCTATAGAGTGCAGAGGTGTATCAGACAGATTCCTGCAATGGCAGGACTGGCGTGTGATGAGAGATTAGGATTATATTCACTGAAGTTCAGAAGAATTATAGATTGCTTTATTATAAAATCCTCCAGTGCAGAAGGAGGACATTTGGCCCAGCAAGTCTGCACTGACCACAATCCCACCTATCCAAATAATCCCATGCATTTACCTTAGCTAGTCCTCCTGACACAATTTAGCGTTGGTCAATTCACCTAACTCACGCATCTTTGGACTCTGGGGGGAAACCAGAACATCCAGAGGAAACGCAAACACGGACAGACACGGAGTGAATGTTTAAAGAGTTTACACATCTTTGTGTGACCCAAGCCAAGAATCAAACCTGGGTCCCTAATGGTTTAAAGCTACAGTGCTAACCACTGTGAGAGGGGAGGGGATCTCAATGAAGCCTAGAAAAGGTTATTGGGACGAGGCAGTATAGATGCAGGAACCGTCTCTATATCTCCCTGTCCCATCTCTCTTTGTGCTCCCCCGGTTAATGTGCCTTTTATTAGCTTAGCATATTTATTAGTCACAAGTAAGTAACACAGCAATGAAGTTACTGTGAGAATCCCCTAGTTGCACACACTCTAGCACATGATCGGGTACTCTGAGGGAGAATTTAGCACCTAACCAGCATGTCTTTCGGACTGTGGAAGGAAAGCGGAACAGCGGGAGGAAACCCATGCAGACACGGGGAGAACATGCAGATCCCACACAAATAGTGACCCAACCCAGGGAATCGAACCTGAATCCCTGGCGTTGTGAGGCAGGAGTGTGAACCACTGTGCCGTCCATCATGCTGCCCATTCATGGGAGTAACTGGGAAAGATGTAACTGGAAAAGCTGGCAGAAGAGAAAGCTGGCTAAGCCAGAGACAGCACTGCTTGACTCAAACACTGAGGGAATGGCAAGTTGATACTCTGTAATAGTGCATACTATGGACTTCACCAGGAATGCAAAAGATATTTATAAACAGGGAAAAGCTTGTACTGAGGCTTGCAGCCTCATTGGTTGCTCCGATCCCTATCGTTTCTACATGGCTTCTAGATATCTTCTGCCAAAGACAGAGCTTCATCATCTGGGGCGATTTCCCATTCTCAGTTCCAATTGGTCCCTCAAGCCAGGTGACCCTCTTCTGCTGTGATCCTCTTAAAGGGGCAATCACCACAATCCCTCAGCCACGTTGACTACCCTGGTTGGGGAGTGGGAGTGGGTATCTAGTTGCAGACTCGGGCTCAAGAGAAAAGTACCCGCCAGTCATTAAGAGGGAGGAGATGGATTTGGGCAGGATCGAGAGATGTGATTAGAAGTGATGGGGTTGGGATAAGCCTAGCACAAGGGAGGCCTGAGATTCCCCTGTGAGGCCTGAAGAGCATTACTACATCCCATGACCCAAAAGATAACTAAAATAACCTCCCAGGCCTGTTCTGTGCCAGGAAACCCTTCCTATTAGGGTTTGTCCAACACGGAAGCTAACACCATGCTCCCTCTCAGACTTCCCCTGAAGTTGTACCCTTGTTCCAGTGTCTGGAACGCTGGCACAGTGGTTAGCACTCAAGCCTCACAGCACCAGAGAATTGGGTTCAGTTCCAGCGTAGCCTGCCCGTCTATATGGAGTTAACACATTCTCCCAGTGTTTCCCCCGGGCACTACGGCTTCCTCCCACACTTGGGGCAACACAGTAGCACAATGATTAGCACTGTTGCTTCACAACTCCAGGGACCTGGGTTCAATTTCTGGCTTGGGTCACTGTCCGTATGGAGTTTGCACATTCTCCCCATGTCAGTGTGGGTTTCCTCCGGGTGGCTCCGGTTTCCTCCCACAGTCCAAAGATGTGCGAGTTATGTTGATTGGCCACGCTAAAGTTGTCCCTTAATGTCCTGCGATGCTTAGTTTAGGGGGATTGGTAGGTAAAATATAGAGGGATGTGGGGGTAGGTCCAGGGTGGGATTGTGGTCAGTGCAGACTCGATGGGCCAAAGGATACTGTAGGCTTTCTATGATTCCAAAGATGTGTCAGTTCGGTTGATAGGCCATGCTGAATTGCCCCTTAATGCCCGGGGATTAGCGAGGTAGATGTGTGGGATTACAGAGATAGGGACTGGGTGGGGGAGTTTCTTTGGTGTTTACAGCAACAATGCTTCAAAAAGTACTTCACTGGCTGTAAAATGCTACAAGACATCGAGTGATCATCAAGTGTTCAAATACAAATCTCTTTTAAATTCATGTGGTCTTCTGATAGAAGCCAGATAATGTTCCCTCAGGAGTAGTAAATGCAACTCTCTTGAAGTTTTCTGTGTTGCTGAATGCATAAAAGAAGATTTAAGTGTCAAGAGTCTGAAGGATCTATTAAATCTAACTTCTTGGTTTTCAGAAGAAATTAAAGCTAGAATGAATGTAAGTGTATAGCAGCGTGTGATCGTTAGAATAGACCAGCAAGTGACTCAGAAGGTGAAGAAAGATTTGCCATTCCAGAGCACCTTAAGAATGTCCCTAAAGACTTCACAAGCATGGAGCAGACTGGAAAATGGGTTTAGAATAGATAGGTGCGTGATGGCCTTTGCAAACACAATGGGCCGAATGCCCTCTTTTTGTGCTATAAAATCCAAGACCAGAAATTTCCATTTGAGATCAATGGACCTTTAAACACTCCCTCAGATCAGCTACGATTCCTGTGGAGAGTCGGAAAACTTACTTTTTAACTCTACGTTTGATTGAAAGCCATTGGCCAAGATCAGTGGCCTCCCCCTCCCAGTTGCTAGTCTTCTTTTATTCCTTCTCTGGAACCCTCTGTTCGGCAGGCTTTCCAACCACCACCCACCCCCCAACTCCCCCGCTGCCGATCGCTGGCCTTCCCTCCACCACTCCCCAATCACTAATCCTACACTGGGATTGAGCCAGCTCCGATCTCCTTTTGGGCCAGCCCTGTTTATACACCCCGCTGCAGATGGTCACCCTGCCGCCCCCCCCCCCCCCCCCCCCAACAAATGGCCCATCCTGATGCCACCCCTCACAGCCAACCCTGATTCCTCCCCTACCCATGGCCAGCCTTGAGCCCCCCCCATAATCAACCTTGATCGCCCAACCCCTCCTCACTTCCCTTCCCAACAATCCTATTTGCAGAGTGGCAGAGTGTCACTGCCAATTGCCACCCCAGCAGGCCCCACCCCTTCAGCAGGCCCCACCTCCTTGGCACTGCCTGGTGTCTGATGGGCAGTGCCAAGGTGCCAGGGTGGCACTGCTAGGTTGTCACTACCCAAAGGATCATTCCCTGCCTTCCCAATGGGAGAGGCTCAATGGCCTGTGATCCCACCAGTGATATGGGGATGTCTGTTCTCCATTGTTAGGGAGCAATTGTAAGCCCTTCTGGTGAGAATCACCCCCAGTAGGTGGGGATGCTAGCTGCCATGATTCTACAGTCCTGGGTTTGTGAATCATATGGAATTGTCCATTTCTATATAATACACACTAATCTCTGGCGCAGAACAAATTGGGCTAAAGAAAAACACCTCGGAGACTCAGGACCAGCCAGACACAGTCACAAATCTTGCAAAAGTCCCCCGACTGTTATCTCCCAGCCTGGGTCAAACTGCTGGGCTAACATTTCAAACAATCTTGGCAAATAGGGGCGGCACAGTGGCATTGCTGCCTCACAGCTCCAGGGACGCAGATCCGATCCCTGTCTGTGCAGAGTCTGCACATTCCCCCCATGTCTGTGTGGGTTTCCTCTGGATGATCCAATTTCCTCCCATGTGTGGGATAGGTGGATTGGCCATGATAAATTGACCCTCAGCATTAGGGGGAGGCAAGCTAGGGTAAATGCATGGGGTTACGGGGGATAGGGCTTGGGTGGGATTGTGGTCAGTATGGACTTGGTGGGCTGAGTGGTCTCCTTCTTTAGTATCTGATTCTATGATCTCCACAGTTAACTGTCAGTCACCTGGTGCACTCTCCATGGCAACGCCTCGAGCAACCAGTGCCAACGAATCAGCGCCTTCTTCTCAGGCATTCTAAATTGTTGTTTCTCACAAAGTGTCCTGATGAGTGCAAAACAGATAACTTCAACACGTTTCTCTTTTCTTCAGCTAAGTAATGTTGAAATGTCAATCTGATTGGGCTAACCAATCCTTTCAGTGTTCTTCCAGTAACACTGAAATAAGCGTTAACATTACTTGGCATGGAGAGTGCAACAGGTGACTGACAGTTAACTGCAAAGATTGTTTGAAATTTAAACCAAGCAGTTTGACCCTGAGGAATGAAGCAGCGAATTGCTGTCACTCAACCTACTAACAGACAGTGCCAAATTAGCAAACTCTTTCTGCAAGGTTCTTAATTATTCATTGAGCCTGTTCCTTTGTTTAGGGATCTGGTCTGAACAGCAGCTCTAGGTTTGAGTGGAAACAGCTGCAGAAACGAGTACCAAGGTCACACGGCATTTTATTGGATTGTGGAACAACGATGCTAAACAACAGCTCGAAGCGATACTCACAGCAGTAGATAACGATTCAGAATGTAAATTGGCCAGATCATCACAGTGGAGAGGGCTGTGAGTGTCTGCATGATCAATTCTCCCTCATCTCCATCTTAAGCCTCTCTCCTGATGATAGCTCAGTTTTTTTTTTCCCCTTGCTTGGAGGCTAGCTCGGTCGATAACTGTTAAAACTACGTTCTTTGTCTGAATCTTCCCAACCCCCCCCCCCACCGTAAAGGGATTTATTTTGCCCTCTTGCTAATGTTGCGTCCATGGGGCGGCATAGTGACACAGTGCTATCTCTCAGCGCTGGGGACCCGGGTTTCAATTCTGGCTTTGGGTGACGGTATGGAGTGTGTACATTCTCCCCGTGCTTGCATGGGTTTCCTCTGGATGCTCTGGTTTCCTGCCACAGTCCAAAAATATATGGGTCAGGTTGATTGGCCATGCTACAAGAGGATACAGGTTTAAGGTGCTGGGGAGGTGGAGATGTTAGGGGTAAGTTTTTCACTCAGAGAATGGTGAGTGAATGGAATCGGCTGCCATCGGAGATGAACTTGCCGGGGCCTTTTAAAAGATTTCTGGATGAGTACTTGGGATTTAATGGGATTGGGAGTTATAGATAGCTCTATGGCCTGGTAGGTAGGGGTATGATCGGCACAACTTGTGGGCCGAAGGACCTGTTTGTGCTGAAGTATTCTATGTTCTATGTTTAAATTGCCCCTTAGTGTCAGGGTGATTGGCAGAGTAAATACTCTTGTGGATTGGCCATGATAAATTGCCCCTCAGTGTCAGAGGAGGGGCTAGCTAGGGTAAATGCATGGGGTTATGGGGATAGGGCTTGGGTGGGATTGTAGTTGGTGCAGACTCGATGGGCTGAGTGGCCTCCTTCTGCAGTATACCATTCTATGATTTTCACAGTTAACTGTCAGTCAGCTGGTGCACCCTCCAGAGTAAATACTCCGCCAATCACCCTGACATTAAAGGGCACAGGACCTGTGTGGGATTGTTGCAGGTACAGGCTCTGATTGGCCTCTTTCTGCTCTGTAGAGACTCTATAATTCCAAATAGTGTTCATCTACTCAATGCCTCTCTCCTGTTTTTTGTTCGGAATGAGGTGAAAGCGTGCGCTTTGTAGTTAATGGACAAGTTCTCCTCAATGGCATATCGGTTGATCTTTTTTTCCATTAGCAATAGAACTCAAAACTGTAAATTTTGCAAAAAAAAAAATCTCTTGTGCCTCACATTTCCTGCAGAGATGATTACTGTCAATTCTCAACATTTCCCTGAGGGATCTCTGCAATCTCGCACCGTAACCTCAGCACTGGATCGATGGACAGTTCAGAGCAACGCTGTAAATGGCTGTTCACACCAAAATCTCTGTCTTTGTGCCCATTTCTCACCAGTGGGAAATCAGGAGGACTGCAGGGAAATATTGTTTTAGTTTCCAACAGATTTAAAACTGCAGGTATTGAGAAGACAGAGGGAGTGCGATGTGAGATGCTCTTTTGTCTGCCTTGATTTTAACTCCAATCAATCAGAGTGTTATGTGTGTATGTGCATGTGTGTGTGTGTGCATGGCATACGTGTGTGAGTATGTTTGTGTGTTGTGTGAGTGATTGTGTGTGTGCACGTATATTGATGCATGTTTGTGTGCATCCTTGTATGTATGTATGTGTGCGTGTGTTGTTTGTGCATGGATGAATGTGTGCATCTATACATGCATTTGTATGCATGCCTACTTGTCCATGTGCGTGCATGCGTGTGTGTGTGTGTGTGTGCGCGCGCGCATGCATATGCATGCATGTGTCATAGAGTCAGAAAGTCACCGAGGTTTACAGGATGGAAACAGGCTCTTTAGCCCAATTTGTTCATGCCACCTCTTTTTTTAACCCCTAAGCTAGTCCCAATTGCCCAAGTTTAGCCCATTTCCCTCCATCCCCATCTTACCCATGTAATTGTTTAAATGCGTTTCAAAAGATAAAATGGTACTCGCCTCTGCAGCTCATTCCGGACACTCTCTGTTTCGGAATTCTTCCTAACACCCTACCATTAACTGAGTAAATCTTGCTCTGGCTCCATCTACCAAAATTATCGCCTCACAATTATCTAAATTAAACTTCATCTGCCATTCATCAGTCCATTGGCCCATTTGACCAAGATCCTGTTGCAATCCTAGATAACCTTCTTCGCTGTCCACTTTTCCACCAATCTTGGTGTCATCTGCAAACTTACTAACCATGCTTACTAAATTCTCATCCAATTCGTTAATATAAATGACAAATAGCAGCAGACCCAGCACCAATCCCTGAGGCACACCGTTGGAGTTTGCACATTTTGCCCTTGTCTGTGTGGATTTCCCCCCACATTCCAAAGATGTGCGGGTTCGGTGGATTGGCCATGCTAAATTGCCCAAGATGTGTAGAATCATAGAACCCTACAGTGCAGAAAGAGGCCCTTCAGCCTATTGAGTCCACACTGAACACAATCCCACCCGAGCCTTACCCCCATATACCCATATATTATACCCATTAAACCCTCTAACCTACACATCCCTGGGCATTAAGGGGCAATTTCTTAGCTTATCCGATCAACCTAACTCGCACATCTTTGGACTGTGGGAGGAAACCAGGACATCTGGAGGAAACCCACGCAGACACGAGGAGAATGTGCAAACTCCCCACAGACAGTGACCCGAGCTGGGAATCGAACCCAGGTCCCTGGAGCTGTGAAGCAGCAGAGCTAACCGCTGTGTTACCGTGCCGCCCTTGATTCCCGCGGCAGGTGGGCCAGGAAAATTCCATCCTAAAATTTCATCTACCTCAGACCTAGTGTGTTCAACAACATCCACAACCCTCCAAGGTAGAGAATTCCAAAGATAGATTAAGACCAGAAGTTTAAAAGTTCAATTACGAGGGCAGGCAGATGAAGATGAGATACTGATTAGCCATGATCTAACGGAATGGTGGGATAGACTAAAAGGGGCTGAGTGGAGTCCTCATCTTTCAGGTCTACCTATTCTGATTTGGTTGACCGTAGCCAGATCAACAATGAAGAGGCTACAATTGATCTCAGTGCCACAGGGGGCAAAGATAAAGTCATGGTGATGCTTTAATAATTCAATGGCCCTCTCTAGAGAATGATTGAATCTGGCTGTAATTCTCCCCGAGTGGGCGAGCACTGTGAACATATTGCAGAGGGTCACCCGCAAAGAGAACAAGGCGTGAGACGGCGCTGACAACTTTGTGCCTCGGCCAGACCCAATTCCCCCGGGAGATGAGGAATTTTATGAAGGGATGCAATAAGATGGCAAAAAAAAAGTTGCTCTCCATCTGGCCCGGGGAAGCCCAATGATTTAAGCAGATCAAACTGCCGGATGACATATTTTGCTGGAAATCGATCAATGCAAACAGAATGAAAAGGTCTGGATTGAAGTAATGGCTGGATACAACTTCTCTACAAGGCTGCATGTGTTTCTGGAATTACTCCCAAAAGGTCACTCGAAGCTGATTGTGGAATAGATCAGTCATGGTAAATGATGTAAAGGATATCCAGCAGTAAAACACCATGTCTCAACATTTGAATGGAAATGAATTTCATGTTCTAGCATCAAGAACACGGCAAGCCTATCGATCCCTTTCTCAAGAGGAAGATTAAAAGAGTAAATTACAAAGGCTTTTTCATTTTTGTCTCACGCCTCCAGGACTCAGCTGGTGAAATCACACCAAACCAGTGGATTGGCCATGCCAAATTGCCCCCTAGCGTCAGGGGGATTGGCAGGGTAAATGGGTGGGACAGCAGGGATAGGGGCCTGGATGGGATTGTTGTTGTTGCTGGCACAATGGGCTGAATGGCCTCCTCCTACACTGCAGGGATTCTATGATTCCATACCACATTCTGCTTGGGTAAAAACTTCCCGGCTGTTTCGGCTTAAAAAAAGAAACCATAAAGAAAAAATATATCATAAGAATATAAGAAATAGGAGCCACCTAGCCCCTCGAGCCTGCCCCGCCATTCAATAAGAACACGACTGATCTGATAGTGGATCAGTTCCATTTACCCTCCTGCTCCCCATAACCCTTAATTCCCTTATTGATCAGAAATCTATCTACCTGTGACTTCAGCAGGAAGCCTCCACTGCTTCAATGGGCAGAGAATTCCAAAGATTCATCACCCTCTGAGAGAAGAAGTTCCTCCTCCACTCTGTTCTAAACTGACTCCCCCTTATTTTGAGGCTGTGCCCTCCGGTTCTGGTTTCCTTTCTAAGTGGAAATAATCTCTCTGCCTCTGCCCTATCTAGCCCCTTCATTATTTTATATGTCCCTATAAGATCCCCCCTCAGCCTTCTTAACTCCAACGAGTACGGGCCCAGTCTATTCAATCTCTCTCTTCATAAGCTAACCCCCTCATCTCCGGTATCAGCCTGGTGAACCTTCTCTGTACTCCCTCCAAGGCCATGTAGCCTAATAGCTGGCTGGAATTTGCCCAAAGAAATTCAAAATGTCGAATACACGGAGAAATGGAGTAGCTTACGTTGTTTTTTTCACACTAGAATCTCCCACATTCTGTGTAATGCAAAGGCCACGAGGGTGAATATCATTAGATTTCAGATGCAGGGATCTATTCACACTGGAAAGAGTCAAACCAGCAAGCCTCTGCACGCGCGCAGTGTCCCCCAAACTCTCAGACTCCCACTTGCAACCAACACGATTGTTGGCCAGCCCGAGACCTCCACAGTGCTGCCCCCTCAACCCCCTCCCTCCCCCCCCCGGTCCCCCCCCCCCCCCCCCGAACATTCCCAAGCCAACCTCAACGCCCCCCCCCCCCAAGCCCCGTCTCAGCCAACCCCTCCCACATATTTCCCCCAGCAGACAAAATCCCTGCCCCCAGCAGACCCCCTCATGGTCAGAATCCCCTCCCCTTTGGCTGACCACCCCCTCCCCCCGACAGGTCCTCCACAGCCTGTTCTGATTTCCTCACCCATCCCCGTCTCGCAGTGCAGACACCCCCTCTCTGTTGGCCCCCTGCCACCACCAGGCCCTGCCCCTATTACGCCTAACCCCTATCAGGCCCTGCCCTCTTGGCACTGCCCTATGCCTGATGGGCCGTTCTAAGATGCCCCCAGGCATGGGTACTTTGCCCATTGGGCTGTACCGGGGGGGGGCACCACTACCACCCCCGCCGCCCGACCTTCTGGGGACCTTGATTCCACCCCCCTTCACCATCGCATTTGACCATCCAGTGCGAAACGGACACAGTGCTCAAAGGTCCAATTCCAGCTTCTGAAGAGGTGAGTTCAGAGCTTCCAATGGCTCACTAACTCGTATCGGTGGAGGGAGGCGGGGGAGAGAGATGGGTCAGATGGCTCACTGTTTGGGGAAAGGAAGGGATGCCCACTGCCACTCTTCATGCAATCGGTGGGATGGGGAGGGGGATCCGTTGCCAATCTACATGCGAATGATGAGGGTGAGGGTGAAGGGATGCCCACTGCCACTCTGCACGCAATAGGTGGGGGGCAATACAGTCCCCTGCCAGTCTGTGTGCGATCAATAGAGGGGGTAAAGTGGGCAGGGGGCCGCGATCAGTCTGGGTGGTAGATGGGTGGAGGGACAAGGGGTTATGTTATGGGGGGTGGGATAATATATGTGGTGGCCAGGAGGAGGCATTATCCAGCCTGGGAACAATGTTGCAGGAGAGAATTTTTCTATATTTGTTTCTGCACGTACACAGTGTGACTTACCGATGGGAGCTGTAGGGTTTTCGGCACACTAAGCCCTGCCCACAGGCTTCTGCAGCACGATTTGGAATTGCTGATACTTGTTCAGGCAGAATGTGGGCATGGGGCACCTGAGAACGGGTCTAAAAGTTGGACGTAAAACACTCCCAGTTTTGAGTCGGTCCAGCACTTAGAATCAAAATAGTAAAATAGGGCCCTTAGTCACACATCCACTCACACACCTCTCCCATCTCCCCCCAACAATGCTCCACACATGCATACTGCTCCGTAGCTATACACACACACACACACATACATACACACACATACACACACACATGCTACACACATACACACACACACTACACACACACACTCACACACACATGCATGCACACACATACACACACACACGCTACACACATGCACACACGCTATACACACACACACATACACAAATACACACACACACTCATACACACACCTACAATCTCCACACACACACACACACACAACACACCCACACACTGCTCCCACGCTCCACAGATGCTACTCCCATGCTCCACACAGACACACTGCTCCCATGGTCCGCAAACACACACGCTACACACACACACACACACACACACACATCCTGCTTCCAAGCTCCACACGCACACACATATATATACATACAAACACAAGCCATACACACGCACTATTGCCACGCCACACACCCACACAATTTTCTTTATTCTCTCATAGGATTTGGAAGTTGATTTGATTTATTATTGCCATATGTATTGAGATGCAGTGAAAAGTATTGTTTTTTGCACTATACAAAGCATACCATTCATAGAGTGTATAGGGAGAAGGGAACGAGAGATTGCAGAATGTATTATTACAATCATAGCTAGGGTGTAGTGAAAGATTGATTTATTGTTAATGCAAGTCCATTCAAAAGTCTGATGGCAGCAGGGAAGAAACTGTTCTTCAGTTAGTTGGTACATAATCTCAGACTTCTTATCTTTGCTTGGACAGAAGAAGATGGAAGACAGTATGTCCGGGGATTTGATTGTGCTGGCTGCTTTTCCAAGGCAGCGGGAAATATAGACAGAGTGAATGGATGGGAGGCTGGTCTGAGTGATGGACTGGGCTACATTAACAACCTTTTGTAGTTTCGTGTGGTTTTGGTCAGAGCAGGAACCATATCAAGCTGTAATAATCCAGAAAGAATGCTTTCTATGGAGCATCTGTTAAAAAAATGAATTGCTGGCTAGGTCAACACTCATTACTCATCCCTAATTGCCTTTGAACTGAGTGGTTGGCTGAGAGACAACAGTTAAGTGCTAACCACATTGAAATCACATGTGGATCAGATCAGTAAGGATGGCAGATTTCTGTAATAACCTCAGGAATCGGCTGTAAAGGGACAGCGTTTTATTGCACAAAATAAAGTAAAACCACCAGTGTGTAAAGAGGTCCCAACCAGATCAACACAATAATGGACCCACTCAGGGGCCTGCTTTAGAAAGGGCTCAGTATGAGAGATCCACCTGATTAATTTCCAATCCCCAGGAGTTCATTTTTGAGTTCTACAGGAGGGTCAATCAGTGATTTCCCCCTGTGATGATCATCACAATCTCCTTCCCTAAAGGACATTAGTGAACCAGATGTGTTTTTATGAGGGTCAGAGATAATTTTGTGATTGGAGGCTAGGGGTGAGATTCTCCGGTCTCCCAGCTGCATGTTTCCTGCCGGCAGGTGGTGGTGGCACATTTTTTTGCTAGTGGCAGGATTCTCCAGTCCCGCTGCAGTCAGTAATTCCCATTGACATCACCAGGAAACCTGTGGGCGGGAGTGCACTGCTGGCAGGACTGGACAATTCCTTTAGTATGAATGGCTAGAGAGTTTCAGTCTAGCTTCCAATTCCAGATGTGTATCAGTTGTGTTTAAATTGCACCGGTTGCTGTGGTGAGATTTGAATTCATCTCCCTAAATTGTCTCGCAAATTTGGTTCCAATGCATAGACCTATAAACATAGACAGGGATCATGGGTAGAAGTAGGAACATCGAGATGGCGGTGCAGGTTCGTTGGGCCGAAGGGTCTGTTTCCCGTGCTGTTTTGTTCTTTGTTCTTTATTTTAGTCTTGGTCTCTGGATTAATAGTCTATTGACAATATCACTACATCACCATCTCCACAAATGACATGGGTCAGATCTATACACTGATGCTTGTAGCTATTCCTATCAAGAGACCTGCTCCATATAGTATGTCACACTTATCTATCTTGCATACATCTTCGTACATCCACTGTGGCTCACTCGGTCATCCAATTGCACCCAGGCTCCTTTTTATAAGCTATCCTGAGGCAAATAAAATAAATCAAATAAAGCAAGGGACACAAACTGGGGACATCTCCCTAAAGGGCCATTGGACAAACAAAAATGCAAATCACAAAACTTAAAACATCAAACCAAAGTGTGATTAAGAGGGACAATAAGACACCCCAGTCCTTGCGTGCCCTCTGGTCACTGAAGGGCCTTGAACGTGCCAGTGAACTCACACGCAAAACTAACATGCTGGGATAATACCTACGCTATCAGTATAAATATGTATAGAAATTGTTTCTTTCTTGTTTAAGGGGAATATTTAAAATTCCAGATGTATATTCTGCAGGCAGCCAGGGAAATATTTAGCTCCAGGGTGTAGAGAGCAAGGTTAATTATTCATTTCCACTCAGAAGTTGTTACTTTGGTCGAGCTAATGGGTTTTTGTTTATATTAAAAGATCCTTTGGTAATTGATCGACAGGGTCATGTGATCATGTAAGCACTGGGTCTGTGCACAAAGAAAGGGGGTTTTGCAGTTTGGAGTTGTTGCTTTGCTAAAGTCAGATGCACATGCAAACTGTGTCTGAGAATTCACTCTCTTTCCATTGAATCTCCCTGAAAGCTTCAAGGCTGTTAATTCGATACATAACAAGTACAGCTATGTTGCTAACTGCATTTAAAGTGATACTTAAGTCGCTAAGAGGAATGTTGCTTATTTGGAACTGAAATGGTGATAACAACAAACAAAGAACAAAACAGCACGAGAAACAGGCCCTTCAGCCCAACGAGCCAGCGCCGCCACCTCAACGTTCCCACTTCTACCCATGATCCCTGTCTATGTTAGAAATTAAAGTTGCTTCCTTTCATTTTTAAATATTATTCACTTGTTAACGGGTTAAGGTGCTTCATTTGTTTGAGTTATATTTAAATTGGGTTATTAAATGAAGTTTGTTTCATTGTAAAAGATCCATTGTGAACACACACAGAGTGTGCTGATTAAAGGATTTTCACAGTAACTTCATTGCAGTGTTAATGGAAGCCTACTTGTGACACTGATAAATAAACTTTAAACTTGTTGGTGCAATTACTCCTGGAATCCTCACATTTAGGACAAAATAAATTAAAATTGTTAGGATCTACTGTGGCTACCTGACATAAGTTGGGGTTCTGGGCTGGGACCCTAACAACACCTACGTGCAAACATGCACAAACACAAGTTCAATAATTAAAGACATGCTCCGCTTGCCGTCCAGTTCAAATAAAAACAACATGGCTTCCCCAACAAAAAGCCGAGGAGTTTGTCTTTAGCTGTCGAATGTAATTTGGAAAATCGTAGTGACATAATTTGCATTTTTTTCTCAAACTAATTATACCTATGAAAGGGACATTGTCTCTTTAATGTATTCAAGCGATCTTATCTTGGTGAATCAACGTTCAAGGACACCTCTAACATGATGGGATTTCAGGCATGCAGTATTGAATCTGCTTCGCCATCTATTTTTGGCATCTGGTCCCATTACTGTGTTGTTCTTGGTTCAGTAGCAACATTGTATAGTTCTGGAGACCAGCAAAATCCTCCATCTCATAAAGATACGTAGAAATCAATCACTTTTCTATTATTGCTTGACAACCAATTAACATTTTTTTTGAAGAATCCATCATACAAAATCTTTTAGGACTCCTGTTCCCCCTCTCCTTAACTTTACACCAGTTGTAGGACAATATTCTTTAGTTATTTTGCCTCATGTTAATTCCAGGGTATAAATCAGATCCAATATCATTTGTGAATCTTTGGGCAATTTGAATCTGAGGATGCCAAGCTTTTTAAAGATTTTTTGTTTGAAACCCAACCAGATTTTCTAAATGTTTCAGTAAAAGAAAATCAGTCTCGTGGAAATCATGAAACTGCCAAATTGTGGTTAAAAACTCATCTGCTTCAATCATGGGCTTAAAGGAAGAAATGTTTCCATCCTTACCCAGTCTGATCTACATGCACTTCCAGGCCAACAAGCTTGACTTTTAAGTGGCCCCAAGAAACCAATTTAGTTTTGCACAAGAAAGCCCACCACCAACCTGGCAATGCGGGATGGCTTTGCCAGCAAAGTGATGGCTTTCTCAGTGATCCTATTGAGTGGTGCCGGAGGCTCGAAGGGTCAAATGGTTTGCTCCTGCACCTATTTTCTATGAGGGTAGCACAGTGGTTAGCACTGCTGCTTCACAGCTTCAAGGACCTGGGTTTGATTCCTGGCTTGGATTCTTGGCTTGGGTCACTGTCTGTGTGGAGTTTGCACATACTCTTCGTATCTGCGTGGGTTTCCTCCGGGTGCTCCGGTTTCCTCCCACAGTACAAAGATGTGCGGACTAGGTTGCTTAGCCATGCTAAAATTGCACCTTAGTGTCCTGAGATGCTGAGGTTAGAGGGATTAGTGGGTAGGGATATGGGGATAGGGCCTGGGTGGGATTGTGGGTTGGTGCAGACTCAATGGGCCGAATGGCCTCTTTTTCCACTGTTGGATTCTATGATTTTCTATATCCACATCCTGGGGCCGAATTTTGCCTCGCAATGATGAAGGAGGGCAGACAGTGTAGACATTTGGGGGGGAGAATTTTCCCAGTGCACCCACCACAGAAATAGTAGAGGGGATGGGGAGGGGGGTACATGCAAAGGTCTGTTGACTTTGGGTGGGATTTTACGGTTTTCGGGCGAGCGTGGCCAGACATGTTTAAGGCTTGAGATATTTTCATGCAAAGCAGTAAACTTGGTCCATGTTTAAAGCTATATCCCCAATGGTATTCAATGGAACACATAGCATCGCAGCAACATGGAATCCCAGCATAAGTAATGAATAGAAATAAAAGGATGAACTAGAGTGGACCAAGGAGATTAAAAATGGTTTTGCTGCCTGCCTGTAACTGGTTTTTTGGTTTGGTATTGAGGGGAGGTTTCTGATAGAACAAAGGTCAGTGATGAAGTAATTGAAGATGGCTGGGCCACAGACACTAGTTCGGTAAATTTGATTCTTTTGCTCACAAGCAGAAGATGGTTAAAGGCACTAATAATACCGAGGAGATCACTCCGTCTAAGGGGCAGGATCACCACCTTCTCAAATGCAGCTAAGGATGAGCAATATATACTGCAAGACACCCACATCCATGAAAGGTTTTTTTAAAACACAACTTTACAAGATACCTGTGCCATTCTAATTCTGCTCTCTTGAGCATTCACTCATCTTAATTCCTCCATCATTTGTGGCTGTTCTTTTAGCTGCATTAACTCAAACTTAGAGTTCCTTCCCATCCTCCCTGAACCTCCCTTCTCTCCTTTAAAACACTCCTCAAAATCTCCCTGGACAAAGGTTTTGGTCAAAGGTTCAAATAGTTCTTTATGGAATCATTTTTTGTAGACTTTTACAGCACGGAAGGTGGGAGGCAATGTCGGGAGGTGACAGCTTTATGGTATTATCCCTGGACTGTTAATCCAGAAATTTAGCTCATGTTCTGGGGACTGGGTTCAAATCCTGCCATGGCAGATAGTGGAACTTGAACTCAATTTTTTTTTAAATCTGAATCAAGAAAATACTGATAACTATTATCAATCATCAGATTCACTAATGTCTTTTAGGGAAGGAAATCATAGAAATGCTACAGTACAGAAAGAGGCCATTTGGCCCATCGAGTCTGCACTGACCACAATCCCATCCTGTCATACTCCCATATCCCTACATATTTTATCCACTGATCCCTATAACCTATACAACTCAGGACACTAAGGGGCAATTTAAGCACGGCCAATCAAGCTAACCCACATATCTTTGGACTGTGGGAGGAAACCAGAGCACCCAGAGGAAACCCACGCAGACATCGGGAGAACATGCAAACTCAACACAGACAATGACCTGAGCCAGGGATTGAACCCAGGTAGCTGCAGCTGTGAAGCAGCAGTGCTAGTCATTGTGTTACAGTGCCACCCCTGCTACTTTATCTACTCTGGTCAACATGTGACTCCAGAACCACAGCAATGTGGTTGATTCTAAACTGCTGTCCAAGGGCAACTAGGAGATAGGCAATAAATATTGGCAGCCAGCAATGCGCATTCTCCCCATGTCTGCATGGGCTATCTTCAGGTGCTCCAGCTTCTTCCCTCACTCCAAAGATGTGCGGGTTAGGTGGATTGGCCATGCCCTTTAGCATCCAAAGGTATGCAGATTAGGGGGAATCAGCAAGGTTATGGGAATAAGGCATGAGTGGGATGCTCTGTCAAATAGTTGGTGCAGACTCGATGGGCTGAATGGCCTCCTTCTGCACTGTAAGGATTCTATGGTTCTTCCTTGATCTCATATGCATCTTGAATTAACCCCAAATAAACACTTTAAAATGATTTTATTTTACCATTTATTTGGTTCCTGTTTGTGCTGCTGAAAATTGTGACTTCTTGCTTGGACGGTCTGGTGCTATCTCTCTAGACTAGGATACCCTGTACAGTTAGTTACAGTACAGAGAGAGAGAGACAGCTGAGAGCTTCCTGGCACTACAGTTGCCTGATATGGTTGCAACACCCTGCCATTGGTTACGCCCAAGTTAATTAAAAATCTGTCCTTGGCATGACAATGGCAAAATAGGCAACAAAATCCACTCAATTGTGTAGATTCTGTTAGATCAGAAACTGGGACAGCACAGTGGTTGGCACTGCTGCCTCACAATGCCAGGGACGTGGGTTCGATTCCTGGCATGGATCACTGTCTCTGAGGAGTTTGCACATTCTTCCCGTGTGTGCGTGGGTTTCCTCTCACAGTCCAGAGATGTGTGGGTTAGGTAGATTGGCTGTGCCACATTGCCCCTTAGTGTCCTCGGATGTGCAAGGTCCATGTGGAAGGTGAGGAAAGTCTGCAGAGGGATCTGATAGGCTGAGTGAATGGGCAAGGATCTGGCAGATGGAGTATAATGTTAGCAAATGTGAGGTTATCCACCTTGGTAGAATTAATAGTAGGAGGGAATATTATTTAAAGGGTGAAAAGCTGCAGCATGCTACAGTGCAGAGGGACCTGGGGGTCCTTGTGCACGATTCGCAAAAACCCAGTCTGCAGGTGCAGCAGGTGATCAAGAAGGCGAATGGAATGTTGGTCTTTATAGCGAGAGGGATAGAGTATAAAAGCAGGGAGGTCTTGCTGCAACTGTACAGCGTACTTGTCAGGCCGCAACTGGAGTAGTGTATGTAGTTTTGGTTCCCGCATTTGTGAAAGGATATATTGGCCTTGGAGGGAGTACAGAGAAGGTTCACTAGGCTGATACCAGAAATGAGGGGGTTAGCCTATTAGGAGAAGTTGAATAGACTGGGTCTGTACTCGTTAGAGTTTAGAAAGCTGAGGGGGATCTTGTAGAGATGTACAAGATAATGAAGAAGCTTGATAGGGCAGAGGTAGAGAGATTCTTCCTGCTCAGAAAGGCTAGCAGAACTAGAGGGCACAGCCTCAAAATAAGAGGAGGGCAGTTTAGATCGGAGTTGAGGAGGAACTTCTTCACTCAAAGGGTGGTGAATCTCTGGAATTCTCTGCCCATTGAAGTGGTGGAGGCTACCTCGCTGAATATATTTAAGTCATGAGTAGATAGATTTCTGATAGACAAGGGAATTAACAGTTATGGGGAGAAAGCAGGAAAGTGGAACTGATCCACTTCAGATCAGCCATGATCTTGTTGAATGGTGGGGCAGGCTCGAGGAGCTGGATAGCCTACTCCTGCTCCTATTTCTTATGTTAGAGAGATTAGTGGGGTAAATACGTGGTGTTATAGGGAGACCGTTTGTCGATGTAGACTCAATGGGCTGAATGGCCTCCTTCTGCACTGTGGGGATTCTATGACTTTTTTCTATGAAAGTGAACGAGGTCCTTCCACTCACTTTGAGAGCTCGGAGATCAGAGACGGAAGGAGGCTCAGCAGGAGTCTTGGCTGCTATGGGAACTTCAGTCTTCAGCCCAGCGGGGAGCTAGAGAACTTCAAGCACTGCTAAAGCTAAGAATGGATCAGTTGCCATGCATGTTACAAAGATAGTGACCATGCTGATCCTGCCCTACTTTGATATTTTGTCTTTTCCGTACAATATTGCTGGCAGCAAGTACAGCCTTTGTGTGTGAGTGTGCGCGTGTGTGTGTGTGTGAGTGTGCGCGTGTGTGTGTGTGTGCGCATGTGTGTGCGTGTGTGTGTGTGCGCATGTGTGTGCGTGTGTGTGTGTGCGCGCGCGCATGTGTGTGTGTGTGTGTGTGTGTGTTGTTTTGATGCTGAACAATTGTACCTGAACAAAGATCTTACAAAGTAACCCCTTCGCAATTCAGTAAAGTGGTTTTCCAGAATGGTTCCCGTCAGCTAATCAATGTTACTGACATAAGCCCCCAGCTAATTATTGACTCTTATTTTTATTAACCGGTAACTTCCAAAACCGATATTTATTTTAAACAGGGATTCGCTTTCAGGATACCAATGTATCCTTTCTAAGGTGCAGTACTCAGAATTGCTCACAGTACACAGTACAGTGTGATCTAAGCCTCTGGAGTTTGGGAATATTAAGCGGTGATATCTCACCAAAACATGTATGATTCTGATGAGGCTTGACTGATAACAGAGAGATTGATTTCCCCCTATCTGGAGAATCTAGAACACAGGAGCACAGCCTCAGGATGAGGGTCAGAAGACAAGGGAAGAAAATCTTTGAGTATTTTTGGAGTTCGCTACCCCAAGGCCAGTTTCCTGTAGACAATCATCTGACTGAGGTCAGCATACCCAAATTTCGAACATTAGTCATTAATTTGTGCTTCTCATTTCGAACACAAGGTTCAACTTAATCATATTATGATCACCTTTAGATCAATGTTCACACATTTCTTAACCTTGTTTATTCAGAGGGAGGCGATAGCCTGGTAGTATTATCGTTGGACTATTAATCAGCTAATGTTCCAAGGACCCTGATTCAAATCCCACCATGGCAGATAGTGGAATTTGAATTCAATAAAAAAATTCTGGAATTAAGAATCTGCTGATAACATAGAATGTAGAAGAATTACAGGATGATAGAGGCACTTCGGCCTTTATCTTACAAAGTTCCATGTACTTATCTAGAAGTCTCAAAAGACCCTATTGAATCTGCCTCCACCACGTTGCCGGCTCCCCATTCCACACACGCACCACTCTCTGACTTACCCCTGACATCTCCTCTGTACCTACTCCCCAGCACCTTAAACCTGTGTCCTCTTGACCATGACCATGAAACCATGGTCGGGAAAACCCATCTGATTCACTAACATCCTTTAGGGAAGGAAATCTGCCATTTTCATCTGGTCTGGCCTACATGTGACCCCAGAGCCACAGCAATGTGGTTGACTCAACTGCCCTCGGTGAACTAGGGATGGGCAATAAATGCTGGCCCAGCCAGCGACGCCCGTGTCTCATGAGTGAATTAAAAGAAGGTGGGAATATGGAACTCGCAAAGCAGAGTGGGTAGGTGTGCTGAACAGTACACAGGCACTGGAGAGAATGAGATAAGCACGTCAGGGAAAGGGAAATAAAGGGTTAAACTGAGCCAGAAGGTTGAGGAAGGCTGAGAGGAGATTTGAGGGAATGCTGACGTCGACTAGTTGTGCTTGACAAAGAGTCATCCTGGTTCGAAACGTTGGCTCTGATCTTCCTTCACAAATGCTGTCAGAACTGCAGTTCCTGTTTCTGTTTCAGATTCCAGCATGCACAGTATTTTCAACATCAAATTCAACATGATTTGCTCTACTTCGACCCCTTCGTTTTCATTCTCTTTTGTTTTTTCACTGTCCTCTACTTTTTATTTATCGTCTGTCTTCATTTTTCTCCCCCCCCACCACCACTCTATGCCTCTTCCCTTACATTTCTCCCCCTTTTCTAAATATTCTCTCTACCCATTTTCCTGCCCCACCACCGTCCCAACATCTTCATTTTAGCTTCACTGACATTTGGCCATTTATTCTCTCTGTGGACAGCCATTAGCAGCATTTTCTCCTGATTTCTCTGGCTATGACTTATCTTTCATTCCCTCCCCCTGCAGTATAAATATCGCCCATTCTCTGTACCTTTTAGCTTTGACAGAGGGTCACCTGGACTCGAAACATCAGCTTTTTTCTCTCCTTACAGACGCTGCCAGACCTGCTGAGATTTTCCAGCATTTTCTCTTTTGGTCTCAGATTTCAACATCCGCAATAATTTGCTTTTACCAAGCTAATGCCAGGAATGGGAGCGTTACCTTGAGAGGGAAGCTCGGACAAACTAGGCTTGTACATGCTGGAGTTTAGAAGAGTAAGAGGTAACTTGATTGAAAGATAGGAGATCCTGAGGGAAACTTGACAGGGTGGGTGTGGAGAGGATGCTTCCTTTTGTAGAAGAATCTAGAATTAGGGATCAATGTTTAAAAATAAGGGGTCACCTGTTTAAAATAGAGATGTAGCAAAATAAATGATCTCAGAGGGTTGTGAATCCTCAAAAGACATTGGAGACAGAGTCTTTGGATATCTTTAAGGCAGAGGAGGATACATTCTTGATTAAAAAGAGGGTGATAGGTTACCGGGGGTGGGTGGGATGCAGAGTTACTATCAGATCAGCCACGACTTTATTAAGTGGGGGTGCAGGCTAGAGGGGCTGAGTGGCCTTCTTCTGCCCCTTGTTTGCCTTCGTAGAATCATAGAAACCCAGCAATACAGAAAGAGGCCATTCGGCCCATCGAGTCTGCACTGCGTACAATCCCACCCAGGCCCTGCCCCCATATTCCTAGACATTTACCCGCTAATCCCTCTAACCTGCGCATCTCAGGGGCAGTTTTAGCATGGCCAATCAACCTAACCCGCACATCTTTGTACTGTGGGAGGAAACCGGAGCAGCCAGAGGAAACCCACGCAGACACAGGGAGAACATGCAAACTCCACATGGACAGTGACCCAAACTGGGAATGGAACCCAGGTCCCTGGCGCTGTCTTATTAATCATTCAAAAACAGTTGAACTGCTTTAAGTTAGGCATCAGTGCCATACAGTCTCTAAACTACGAAATTCATCTCGCTGGGCTGCAGTGTCAGGTCACAACCCACAGGAACCGCACTGGCTAGGGAATTCCGGAACATTTGGTATTCCATTATTTATGCATCAATGAGCGGCTGCTCAGCGAGACACCTGGAGTGGTGACCTTAACTATTCCACAGAGAACGGCCCACTCCGGCAGAGCCAGGCGATGCTTATTTTTTAAATTCCTGTTGAACGCACAGGCTTCGAGAGAGAGAGAGAGATCTCCAGTGGTGGCTCTGTTACTGGAGCGAGAGGTCTCAAACTCTGCGGACGTGTTTGGCTTGTCGGACTTGCAATCAATCATACATCACTAGTGCTCTCTGAGGCTGCAGTGGGGATGTTACAAAGCCTTTAACCCCAAAACTGCAGGCTGTTTGTGTGAGATCACAGCAAATGCATCGCGGAGTAGAAACATCCCACATTTTGGCTGTATGAATGGTTAACATCCATATTCCTTGATTATTCTTCAATGCTAACCCATTTAAAATAAATGGGTCAATTTAAGCGATAGTGGGCGGACCTTATTACCAGTCCCAGCATTCCCATAACGTCCCTGGAATAATATTGATGACAGTAATCAAACCAGTCAGATGTCACGAACATCTTTATTGATATAATATTAACCCCAAGCTACTGTGATTAGCATTTAAACATCTATTGGGTCAAATCTTCCAGGCAAAGAATAAATAATAATGTGCTAAATGTCATCACAGAATGAACTAAACAGTGAGTTCAAGTAATTCAGTTATACTTCATAAATTGCACATCATTGCATTCCTGTGTGTTTTATGGCATTTGTCCCACAGCATTCCAGTTGCTGCTTCGAGTTCCTGATTTTGACACTTGAACGTTTCCCTACTGTGATGGTCTGCCTTCCTGGGATACAATTCTACACACACAATCGGACAACTGGGTCCAATCAGAAGGGTCGGCAATCTCTCTCGGGCCAACCTCGATAGGATGAGACAACAAGTTGGGAAAATGTGGAGGAATGGAAGAATTTGGAAAAATAATTGAGAGAATTCATGTAAAAATGTGTCGCAGAAATGTCATCGTCCTAATTTTTCCATTCTGGATCTTCAATTTCCCACCCAGGCACACACAGATCCTCAGGGAAGGTGTTGATGTTTAGAACAAAGAACAACGCAGCACAGGAAACAGGCCCTTCAGCCCTACAAGCCCGTGCTGCCCATTTTCTCACAGTCAGTGAGTGCCTTATTCAAGTCTTTGGTCGTTCGTTGACGTTTTTGTCTAGCTCTAGTGGAACTCCACAATAAAGGGAGTGGAAATTTAGGGAATTGTACATACGCCAGATTAAGGGAGATCCAATTCAGGGACAATTTATTGACGCCAACCAGCCTAAAAAAACAGCTTTTTGGGATGTGGGAGGAAAAACCCACGCAAGCACGGGGAGAATGTGCAAACTCCCCACAGACATTGATTCAAGCCGGAGATCCGACCCGGCTCCCCGTAACAGCAGACAGTGATAGTCACTGAGCTGTCGTGTTGCCCATCAATTGCTTCTGATTAAGCGTACACTAACTGACGTGAAGCTCTAGGCAACTCTCGAAGCAACATTCAAAAGCCACTCTCGCGTGATCCACCGCATGTATGCACCTTGTTTGCCAACAAGGCGGAAAGAATCACCTGTGGATGCAAAAGGAGACATCAATAAACATAAATAGACACACAACAAGCTATACAGAAAGTGATGGAAGATCCCATATAGCTCCAACATAAGTAACAAGGTGAGCCTTAAAATTTGTTGGATGACTGAAAAGAGTCTATTAATTCCCAGGAACGTCCTAAGGCCCTTGATCTTCAATTAGAACATTCTTTTGTACCCCTGGTGTATACATAGTGGTAATAACAGTGAACCAACAATCCCAAACCAATCTTCTGGGGACATGGGTTCAAATCCTATCACAGAAGTTGGTAGAACTTCTATTCAATTAATTAAAAATTGAAACAAAGAAACAGAAAATGCTGGAAAATTTCAGCGGGTCTGACAACAGATGTGGCGTGCGGATAGAACCAACATTGAGTCTGGATGGCTGTTAATCAGAGGTAAAGACAAAGTAAATAGGATGAGATGTATACCGTAAGGCTGGGAAGGGTGGGGAGTGAGAAGCAATGGCTTATTGGCATTATTACTCAACTATTGATCCGGAAACTCAACTAATGTTTTGGGGATCTGAGTTCGAATCCCGCAGATGGTGGAACGCAAATTTGATTAAAAATATCTAGAATTAAGGATCTATTGATGACCACGAAACCCCATTGTTGGAAAAACCCATCTAGTTCAGTAATACCCTTTAGGGAAGGAAACTTGCCATCCTTACCCCATCCAGCCGACATGTGAATCCAGACCCACAGCAATGTGATTGACTCTCAACTGTCCTCCAACAGCAACAGAAGATGGGCAATAAATGCTGGCCCAGCCAACCACACCCGTGTTCCATGAATTAAAAAATATGACCAAGAGGTCACAGACAAAGGGAATGTACATGGTGGTGATAAAGACTGAGAATGGTGCGAAATAACGTCCCTTAAGAGATCGGAATGCGTAAACGTGTAGACTGTGAAAAGTCAACCTGAGCAATGTGGCAAATGGCTCTAATGAGACGGGGGCAACAAGATGGAAAGTGAGATTTAGAACTGGACAAATAGAATGGTGGAGGAAATTAAAATTTAAAATAGAACGTAAAGTGATAAAAATGGATTAAGATGAAAAGAAATGAAGCAAAATAAGTGGAGATGGAGGAGGCAGTTCAGCTCTGAAAGTTGTTAAACTCAATGTTCGGTTCTGAAGGCTGTAAAGTGCCCAATTGGAAAGTGAGGTGCTGTTCTCCTAGTTTGCATTGGATTTCATTAGAACATTGCAACATTAGAACACCGACCAAGAACAGACATGTGACCAAGAGAGCTTTTATCTTAAGGATTGAAAGTTAGTCTCAATAATGGTTCAAAGATGTGCGGGTTAGGTTGATTAGTCATGTTAAGACATTTCCCCTTGGTGTCTAGGGATGTGTAGGTTAGAGGGATTAGTGGGTATAATATGTAGGGATATGAGGGGGTAGGGCCTGGGTGGGATTGTGTTCGGTGCAGACTCGATGGGCCTCTTTCTGCACTGTAGGGTTCTATGATTCTATGAATGGTGGCTAGGAACCTTTTTTTCATTAGTGTCTCAAGTAGACTTACATTAACACGGCAATGAAGCTACTGTGAAAATCCCCTAGTCACCACACTCCGGCGCTTTATCGAGTACACAGAGGGGGAATTTGGCATGGCCAATGCACCTAACCAGTGCATCCTTTGGACTGTGGGAGGAAAGTGGAGCACAGGAAACCCACTTAGACACAGGAAGAACATGCAAATTCTGCACAGACAGTGACCCAGGAATCGAACCCAGGACCCCGACATTGCGAAACAACGGGGCTAAACACTGTGACAGCCTACCGCCCACCTGGAAGCTATCATTGATTGGTGAAAGCCCACCTGCTTCAATAATGCCCCTTTTGGGGGAGGGGGATCCGCCATCTTTACCCAGCCTGCCTCGCATGTGACTGTCGGCCCACAACCCCGACAATGACTGCATAAACCAGTCCCTTCAAAGATAACAAAGGACAGGCAACAAATAGTGACAACTAATCTCCATGAAAGAATAAAACTTTTAAAATGTTGAACCAGATGGGCTTTTAACAACAATCAGTGATAGTTTCATTATTGAAATGTGCTTTATAATTCCAAGTTTTATTAATTTGAATTTAAATTCCGCCAGCTGCTATGGTGGGATTTGAAGCCATGTCCCCAGGACTCGAGCTCACTACCGTGCCACTCTCTCTCGCTTGCCGTTATGTCACACCGAGCTGTTCTCAGCCCTGACTTTGCTACAAGAGCACCATGTGTTCAAAAGCAGAAGCGTCGAGACTCCCAAAAAAAAAGAATTACCTCAGCTCCTGTCAGCATCAGTGACACGAAGTGTTATTTTTATTCGCAAGCTGTGGCAGGCTAAAAATAATTTGTTTAAAAAAAAAGGCTTGAATGATGTAAACCAAATGGTCAGCTCTTCTTTATCTTGTGAGAGTTCTGCAGGCTCATTAGCTTAATAAGTTCAGGGAAGATGTCGATTGTAATTCACTAAAGGACAACAGCTAACAAGCCACCGCCGCCCGCAATGTAACTCAGGGGTTTCATCTGGTAATGAAAATCTGATTGAACTTTCCGCTCCCCATCTTTGATGAACCCTGCTAATTAAGTTTGTCATCACTCTGTACTGTCCATTCTCTCTCTCTGGGGTGATGCAGTGGTTAGCACTGCTTCCCCCCCACGCCAGGGACCTGGGCTCAATTCTGGCTTCTGTCACGGTCTGTGTGAAGTCTGCACGTTCTCCCTGTGTCTGCATGGGTTTCCTCCGGGTGGTCCGGTTTCTTCCCACATCCAAAGATAGGCGGGTTAGGTTGATTGGCCGTGCTAAGAAATTGCCCCTTACAGTCCAGTGTAGCAGAGGTTACGGTAGCACGGGTGGCATGATAGCACAGTGGTTAGCACTGCTGCTGGTCCTGGGTTCGATTCCCAACTCAGATCACTGTTTGTGTGGAGGTTGCACATTCTCCTCGTGTGTGCGTGGGTTCCCTCCAGGTGCTGTGGTTTCCTCCCACAGTCCAAAGATGTGCGGGTTGGGTTGATTGGCCACGCTAAGAAATTGTCCCTTAGCGTCCAGAGATACGTAGGTTAGAGGGATTAGTGGGTATAATATAGAAGGATATGGGGGTAGGGCCTGGGTGGGATTGTGTTCGGTGCAGACTCGATGGGCTGAGGTGTGGTGGGGGGGAGTGGGGGGGTTGGGTGTTGGGGGGTGGGTGTGTGGGGGTGCAGTGGGTGCGCTGGGTGGTGTGGTGGTAGTGGGTGCACTGGGTGCGCTGATGATGCACCCCAGGACCCTTAATAGCCACTCCCCCATGTCAGAGAAAACCTTAGGTGTACTTGTAGACACTGGGTGCTCCTTCTCCAAGGGTCACCTGGCTATGAACATAGCCACATAAGAGAGGCAGGTGGTTGGGTTGGATAACCCCCTTGACTGCCCACTGCCTGGAGCTCTTCGTGACCACCTTGGCTAGGCCCAGGAGCAGGCCCAAGAGGAGTTCTGCATCCTTCCCCTAGCCCGTCCCCTGCCTCTCTCAGCCCCACGGCCAGGAGTGTGGGGCTGAAGTACAGCCAAAATGTAAGTGGCCAGTCCCTCAGGTGTTTATTTGTTTTTATCCTACAGGTGCTTTGGTCTGCCTTGTTGTCTAACAAGTGGCATACACACGATGGGTAGTGAGAGGGCTGCTCTTGGATTTTTTTCGAGAATATCCTAGTGCTTCACATCGTAGTGTACGCTTGACCTGGATCATTTGATGGGCAACACGACAGCGTGCTATCGCTGTGCTGTACAGATACATGGATTTGGGCCTGTGTCTGTGGGAGTTTGCGCATTCTCCCCGTGCTTGCGTGGGTTTTCTCTGGGTGCTCCGGTTTCCTCCCACATCCCAAAGATGTGCTCTTAGGCTGATTGGCAGAACAAATTCTCCCTAAATTGTCTCAGATTTGGTTTCAATGCATAGATCTATAAACATAGACAAGGATCACGGGTAGAAGTGGGAACATTGGGGTGGCGGCGCGGGCTCGTTGGGCCGAAGGGCCTGTTTTCCGTGCTGTTTTTTGTTCTTTGTTCTTTAAAAAGAGAGTGTAATCTCCCACAGTCTATGGACATACAAAACCAGGGGAAACTTCACTCTTGCTGTAACAATAACACAAAAACAAATTATGTTAATGTGATAGCCCCTTAAACCATCTCTCATTAAACTAACGGGCAAATTAACAAATTAAATCTCTTCATAATCGCTCAAAGTATTTAATTAAACAACGACCTTCACCTGTTTATCGGAACAGTATCATGAATACACCACTCAGAATGGATGTTGGACTAACTCTTACTGACTGCGATAGGGTTTGGTTTAACCTGGTCTGGCCTTGTGTCATTCACTGCTCAAACACCTGGGGAGAAGGGGTTCAAATGGAGAAACTCAACAGAATGATGGTTGCCAGGTTCAGTTTGAGAGCGTTCACTACTTTTATGCTCCTGGTCAAAGTTATTTGGCTTAAAATTACTGATTTTCTCAATTGATTTTCTGGAGAATGGTTCCAGGGATGAGAAACTTCAGTTATGAGGATAGATTTTACACTTCCTGCTGCCCCGGCAAAGCAGCCAGTATAATTAAGGACCTCTCGCACGCAAACATTCTCACTCCCACCTCCTTCCCTTGGAGAAAAAGATACAAAAGTCTGAGATCACGTACCAATCAACTTAAGAACAGTTTCTTCTCTGCTGCCGTCAGACTTTTGAAGGGACGTACCTCACATTAAGTTGAACTTTCTCTACACCATGGCTACTACCTTCTGCCCTCTCTCCTTTCCTTCTCTGTGAATGGTATGCTTTGTCTGAATAGCACACAAGAAACATTACTAATACATAGTGTGTTCGCGTTTATTAACAGGGGTTTAAGTTTAAGAGCCATGGGGTTATGCTGCAACTATATCAGACGTTGGTGAGACCATATTTGGAAGAACATTGTGTTCAGTTCTGGTCACCTCACTATAAGAAGGATGTGGAAGCATTGGAGAGAGTGCAGAGTTGATTTACCAGGATGCTGCCTGTTTTGGAGGATAGGTCTTATGAGGAAAGGTTGAGGGAGCTGAGGATTTTCTCTTTAGAGCGGAGGAGGATGAGAAGCAATTTAATAGAGGTTTATGAGATGATGAGGGAGATAGATAGAATAGACACGCAAAGACTATTTCATTGGGTGGATGTAACTGTTACTAGGGGGCATAACTATAAAGTTCATGGTGGGAGATATAGGAGGGATGTCCGAGGTAGATTCTTCACTCAGAGAGTGGTTGGGGTGTGGAATGCACTGCCTGCTGTGATAGTGAAATTGGACACTCAAGTGGTTATTGGATTGGCACACGGAGCACTCCAGAATGATAGGGAGTGGGATAGCTTGATCTTGAGTTTGGATATAGCTCAGCACACCATTGAGGGCCGAAGGATAGTACAGCACAGTACAGGCCCTATGTTCTATGTGACATTAATAAATCAAACAATAAAAGATCAGAGAGTTTGGGACAATCCCCCTTTGAGAAAAAAAAGACAGAGGAGATTTGATAGATGTGTTCACATTCAAAAGGGAGCTAGACAGAGGGTATAGGAAGAAACCGTTCCCGCTTGTGAAAGAATCATTAACAAGAGGGCATGGATTTAAAATGATTTGCAAAAGGAGCAAATTTGGTGAGAAAATCTTTTTCCCAGTGAGTGGTTGGGGTGTGGAAGTGTGGTGGAAGCAGGTTCCACCAAGGATATTCAAGAGGGCATTAGATAATTAGTTGAATAAAAATAACATGCAGAGGGAAAAAGTGGGCATTTGGCACCAAGTTACGATGGCCTCTTTCTACACTGTAACAATTCTTGTGGTTTGTCACGCATAAAATGCATTTGTACATTGGTTAACCTGCCAATGCACTTGTGCAATCATATAAAATCTTACAGCACAGAAGGAAAGGCCATACATTGTGCCAACCCTTTGCAGAAGCAATCCAATCAATCCCATTGCTAGCCTATTTGCCCATAGCCTTACAATCTTTCCTCTTCAAGTATGTATCCAGCTTCTTTTGAGAAGGTACCACTGAATATAGCTTCAACATCTCCAACAGGTAGTATGCTCACTGCATGGGGAAAGTGGACAGGAATCAGGGTGAGATTTTAACTCACTCAAAACCCAGTCATTTGCCCAGAGCTAAAAGTCTTTGTTAAGCCTCTCAGACGCAGTCCAACTTCTTCACAACCTCCCTGTATTCTCTTCTATCACTCCACACGCACACACAGTAATTTGTATATATCCCGGTAGGTATTATTAAACAATTAACATACAAATTAAATTGAAAGTGAAAGTTAACCCATTCATAATAACTCTTCAAATTGACACAGCATCAAAAGATGAAGGATAGCCAGAGCAAGGCACCCTTTGGGGAAGGAAATCTGCCGTCCTTACCTGGTCTGGCCGACAGAGACGAGCAATTTGATTGATTCTTAAATGACCAATCAAGTCACTAAGCTGTATCAAACCCTAGAAAGTTAATAAAACCAGACAGGCCTGGCATCAGCTTAGACATGATGTAAAGATGCCGGCATTGGATTGGGGTGATAAGAACTCAGTAAGAATTTAGCAACACCAATTTTTAATCCAACCGATTTATTTGATAGTAAAATTGCGAGCTTTCAACTCTCCGTGTCTTCCTCAGGCATTTGGATTAAAAATTGGTGTTGCTAAATTCTTACTCAGCTTAGACATCAGAGACTCAGCCTGTCAACCCTGCAGAGTCCTCCTCACTACCTTCTGTTTCAAAATTAGGAGAACCTCACAGAATGGTCAAACAACAGCCTGTCACACACATGGAATCATACCTTACAGAAAACATACCAAATTCTACCCAACTCCATCCTTGTGCATGTCCTAGCCCACAGCACCAGGTTAAAGTTCAACAGGTTTATTTGGTAGTAAACACTGCTAGCTTTTGGAATCCTGTTCCTTCATCAGGTGAGTACAGAGTTCTGATCACAAACAGGGCGTATAAAGGCACACACAGTTTGCAACACTACGTTTTGCACTCTCTTGTTTCCTTCTCTATGAACAGTATGTTTTGTCTGCATAGCAAACAAGAAACAATACTTTTCACTGTATGACAATCATAAATCAAATCAAAAAAATTGCATTTGCAAAGGAGAAGTACAGGTTAATGCTGAGTTAGGTGTAGCCCTTTTCCGATAATCTTTACCCTGTCGACTTCTCGCTGATGCTAACAGACCTGCTACATTCCTCCAGCTGGTTTCACTTTGAGCTGAGACAAGCAGTTTGTAAATGCTAGATTAATATCCTACTCTCCACTCGGTCATCTTTCAAGGTGAAGCGAAATGTTTTGTGCTGTTAGCTTTCCCTGTCAGAGCCCAGCTTAGCGAGAACAAATACGTTGGAGAGAGACTCTCGGGGTGTAAACTGGATATGACTTATTGCAAGAAGCAAGCTCCATTACCTTTCATTTTGTACAGTAACAGCCCTCAGGGATGTTGACATGGAAGAACAGTGTCGAACAATTCGTTCAGCGGTGAATCCCATGCCAAGGGTATGAGGGAGAATGATCTCTCAGCACCAGGGACCTAGGTTCAATTCCCGGCTTGGGTCACTGTCTGTGCGGAGTCTGCAAATTCTCCCCGTGTGTACGTGGGTTTGCTCCAGGTGCTCTGGTTTCCTCCTACAGTCCAAAAGACATGTTGGTTAGGGTGCATTGGCCGTGCTAAATTCTACCTCAGTGTACCCGAACAGGAGTGGGAGTGTGGCAACTAGAAGTTTTTCACAGTAACTTCATTGCAGTGTTAATGTAAGCCTACTTCTGACACTAATAAATGAACTCTAACTTTAAACTTTAGTTGAGGGGCAGTTATTTTCTAAGCCAGGTTGATTTATGACTGAATCCAAATTAGCTATCGGTTGTATTACAGATTGAAGTGGGTCGAAAACATTTCCTTCCACTGGCTAGGGGTGTTCTTGAAGGAACACATCACATGACCTCTTCATTCAAACTGCCCTTCCCCCTCCCCACAATCCCGAACTTCAGATGCCAACAGATTTATCTTAGCCAATCGGATGAATCAGGTCTGGCAGTGAAACTTCCTGTTACCCTATTCCCAAAAATTTCACAACTAAAGTACAAAGTGAAACGGGGGAAGGAAGCAAAAGAATCCCGGCAGTGCATTCGGCCCATCCAGCCTGCACAGGCAACAATCCCACCCAGGCCCTATCCCTGTAACTCCACACATTTACCCTAGCTAGTTCCCCTGATACTGAGGGACAATTTATCCAGGCAAACCAACCTAACCCGCTCATCTTTGGAGTGTGGGAGGAAACCGGAGCAGCTGGAGAAAACCCATGCAGACACGAGGAGAACATGCAAACTCTACGCAAACAGTGACCCAAGGTCAGAATCGAATACAGGACCCTGGTGCTGTGAGGCAACAATGCTAACCACAGTGCTGTTTAACACCGCTGCCCTATCTTCTCCTCTAACCTTCATTTCAAAGATCAAAGAACAAAACAGCACGGGAAACAGGCCCTTCCGGCCCAACGAGCCAGCGCCGCTACCCCAATGTTTCACCTCTACCCGTGATCCCTGGCTATGTTTATAGATCTTTGGATTTAAACCAAATTTGAGACAATTTAGGGTGAATTTGTTCTGCTAATTAGCCTGAGAGCACATCTTTGGGATGTGGGAGGAAACCGGAGCACCTGGAGAATGCGCAAATTCCCACAGACACAGGCCCAAATCCATGTATCTGCACAGCACAGCAATAGTCACTGAGCTGACGTGTTGCTCATCAAATGGTCCAGGTCAAGCATAACTAACAACGTGAAGCATTAGGATACTCTCGAAAAAAAATCCAAGAGCAGCCCTCTCACGACCCATCACTTGTATGCCCCTCGTTAGACAACAAGGTGGACCAGAGCACCTATGGAATAAAAACAAGTACATCAATATCATCATCTATTTACACACTTCCCAGGGAACTCCCAAGGCTCATGATCCCTATTTTAAATCAGTTTTCTATACCCCTCCATTCCATTCTGTTCATGTGGCCATCTAAGTATCTCTTAAATAACTCCAGAGTGCCTGCCTCCACCACTTTACTTGGCAGTGCATTCCATACCCCCACCACCCTCTGTGTGAAAAAAATTCACATAGTATTTCCTGCAGACTCCAAGATAATCCTTGGGTGGGGGCCGGGGGGTGGGGGGGGGGGGTGCTTGACGACACTAATTTCAGCATCCATTGTGTTGGTGAAAACATGGCCATTTAACTTGTGCCACCAGCCCATGCGAGCCGGGAGGAGGGGAAGAGGAGGGTCGGAGGGGGTGCGCGAGTGCAGGAGCTGGTGATGCATTGTAAAGTTGGTCTTTCCTGCGGATCCTTTTGGACAGCACAGCTAGATAAAAGTGGGGGAAGAATGTTTCAATTCTCCTGGTGCCCATTAGAACAGATGTAACATTTCTATTGTGCCTGTGATCTGACAGAGATAGCAAGACAGTTGGATGCAAATGCGTAGAAGGGTTATAGCTGTCATTTTCGATTTCATGGCTGTTTTTCATAATCACCTGTCGCCAAGCTCTGGAGATCCTTCCTTTTCCCAAATAAAACAGCCTCGGAATTGTTTTGACAACAGTGACAGGAATTGTCCGTAATTATATACACACCGGAGAGATTGGGACTGTTCTCCTTAGCACAGAGAAGGTTAAAGGAAGATTAAATAAAGATTTTCACAATACACATGGGGCTCTGACATGAGTACACAGGGAGATGCAGTTTCTACTGGCTGGTGTATCAATGATGTGGAGATGCCGGTATTAGACTGGGGTAAACATAGTGAGAAGTCTCACAACACCAGGTTAAAGCCCAGCAGGATTTATTTGGTAGCAAAAGCTACTAGCTTTCGGAGCACTTGCTCCTTTGTCAGGTGAGTGGGAGTTCTATTCGCAAACAGGACATATAAAGACACAAACTCAGTTTACAGAGTAATGATTGGATTGCAAGTCTTTGCAGTTAATCAAGTTTTAAAGCTACAGACAATGTGAGTGGGGAGAGGGTTAAGCATAGGTTAAAGAGGTCTGTATTATCTCCAGACAGGACAGATAGTGAGGTTTTGCAAGCCCAGGCAAATCATTATGGGGTTACAGTTAGTGTGACATAAACCCAAGATCCCCATTGAGGCCGTCCTCATGCGTGTGGAACTTGGCTATCAGTCTTTGCTCAGCGACTCTGCGATGTTGTGTGTCATGTAGTGTGTCTTAAGCTGCGTCTATAGCCAAAGGATACAATTTAAAGAAGCTGGCAAAGTAAGCAGGGAGAGCATGAGGCGGATTATTGTTAGGCAGCATGTTTTTGTGCTCCAGAATGCATGTTCTGGTACTCAGGTTGAAGCAGATTCAACCGCACCCCTCGATCTCACCGTCAATGTCAAAATAATGACATTCACCACCAACCTCAAAGAAATCTCCTGACAAGAAAAAGATCCAGCCAACTGCCTGACATGGATTTCCCCTTTCCCAATATTGAATTGAATCTGGCCCCAAGTGGCAACCTGCAAAATTGAGGCTTTGCATCCCAGTAGACAACAAATCACATCTAAGTATTCTCACAGACAGCAAACCAGGAAGAAGAAGGCGTGGCTGGTCCTTAACTTTCCATTAAATTTCATGAAGCTCAAAGTACATAATTGGGATTGTGAATTCTATGAGGAATCTCTAATTGAACTCCCTGTGGAGCTCGCTGAACATGAGTTCCCTTGGTAACAGGCAATGGCCTGCCAAGTGGAACTCATTACCCGAGTTCTTTCTAAGGCAGACACTGGGAAGGGTCAGCAGATCCATCGTTCTGGATGGGATTCATGAGTCTTGAAGGTGAAAAGGCAAAGTGCCGGAAGGTGAGAGATACCTTAACTTTCCAAGGACTCCATTTTCTTTGGATGGGAGGTTGTTTACTGCAGTATTCATAGGTACCATAGAACCCTACAGCGCAGGAAGAAGCCTTTCACCCCATCAAATCGGCACCAAACACAATCCCACCCAGGCCCTACCCCCATATCCCTACATATTATACCCACTAATCCCCTCTAACCTATGCATCCCTGGACACTAAGGGGAAACTTCTTAGCATGGCCAATCAACCCAACCCGCTCATCTTTGGACTGTGGGAGAAAACCGGAGCACTCGAAGGAAACACACGCAGACACCAGGAGAACGCGTAAACTCCACACAGACAGCGAGCCGAGCCGGGAACCGAACCCAGGACCCCGGCATAATAAGAAGTAGCGATGCATAATAATAAATAGTACTGATTGCCATTAAGCCCACACAATGGCTGGAATTCTCCGACCGTTCGCACTGGCGGGATTCTCTGTTCCCGCTGGAAGTGCACCATTGATTTCACGCTGACATGAGGTGACATCAGTGGGAATTCCAGGGAACCCCACCACCAGCAAACAGCACAACACCTCCTCCTACTGGTGGGAAATACATTGGGCGGCCAGAGAATCTCACCCACTACTTCAGTTAACCAGCCCATTTAATTGACATCCAAGAATATGAACTATTTCCGCTGGATGAGGTATATTTGCAGTTGGCACTGTGATTATATCAGCTTGATGTCTTAATAGTTTATTGAATGTTCAAGCAAATAAGTGCTTGCACCTATCATGTTGATGAGGTTGTCATGGTTTATTTGTTTAATACAGGTGATAATTACTGAAGAATTTGTCACCTTCACAACTTCATTGATAGAAAAAGGTCCAATTCTGCCATCTGTTAATATTTAAGACCATAGAAACTCGACAGTGCAGAAGGAAGCCATTCAGCCCATCGAGCCTGCATCAACAACAATTCCACCGAGGCCCTATCACTATAACCCTACATATTTACCCTGCTAACCCTTTCAACTTGCACATCCTGGGACAATTTAGTATGGTCAATGCACCTTTCCTGCACATCTTTGGGCTGTGGAAGGAAAGCAGAGAACCCTGAGGAAACGCACGCAGACACTGGGAGAACATTCAGACTATGATCCAAGCCGGGAATCGAACCCGGATTCCTGGCGCTGTGAGGGAGCAATGCTAACCACTGTGCCACCTCAAACTATGGGATCATGTCACCAGGTAAATTCTTATCAATGTTGGAATACGGCAGATGTACGAATTGTAAACCAGACAAACATTAGGGGAATGGGCAATCCAGGGTACAAAAATGGAGGAAATATCACTTTGTACAAGAGGCCAGAATTTCACATTGTTTGGTCGGGTGTGTGTGCAATCGCACAGGAAGATGCCAGGCACGCATTCCGACATCATCACGCACTCATGCGATATTTCAGTTCACAGTCAGGATGACAGCTAAGCCCATTAAGAGGATAATTGGATGCAATTTTACACGGCCCATCCCCTTTTATTGTTGGCGGGCTAGGCAATTGGTCAAGTGGCCTTGACGTTTTAGCTGCAACCTCGCTCCAGGACAGGATGAAATTGGAAAGGTGTCTGGGGACGCAAGTTTAAATTGTGCTGACTGGACACTTTTTGCAGAGTATTTTCATCGCTTTTTTTTTAACGGATCTGCAGTTCCCTGGGACAGCTCCGCAGCTCCCTGAGGAGAGGACTTTGGTCCATACCCTCCCATTTCTCAGTGCCCGCCCTCTGCAGGGCAGCGCTGAGCCCTAGTCAGCGCGTTTTCACACAGACTGCCATTTAAATGGGCAGGCAGCACACGTTCTGTGTCCTCTTTCAAACCTGTTGAAGGCTCATGTCCGACAGACAAAAAAATCCACATCACAATCTGCGAATAATATCGTGTATCGGTTGGAAGTTTTGACGTATATCTGTTAACATATTTCATCTGGAAAAGGATAAACTCTTGTCATCCAAATTGTTACCTTGATGTCTAAAAGCTTAGAATTACCCAGTCACAGATTACTCAAAGAGTCCAAGAGTACATTTGAGTGATTTACTGCTTTGCTATCTGCTGCGATACACAAATTGCACTTTGAATGCCTATTGCCAATCTTTTCAATCTTAGAAGAAAATATATTTAATTATCTCTAAAACGCAGCTTTAGCTCAGCGTGATAAATTAGAGAAGGTGAGTGGAAAAATCAATCAGTCAGCGTATATATCGCATCTATCACAGCTGGGGAAAGGGGTTTCTGAGCCAGGCAGAGGTCCCAGTTGTTCTACAATGATAGATGGTGTGGTCAGAATTTAATCAATATTTATTCTTTCATGAGGGTGTAACAGTAACTGCTTCAGACGCGGTTAGGAATCCAGAGCTTGTAGGACAATTGACGTTAAGTAATAATACACATCCGGCACAGTAGCACAGTGGTTAACACTGCTGCTTCACAGCTCCAGGGTCCTGGGTTCGATTCCCGGCTCGGGTCACTGTCTGTGTGGAGTTTGCACATTCTCCTCGTGCCTGTGTGAGTTTCCTCTGGGTGCTCTAGTTTCCTCCCACAGTCCAAAGACATGTGGGTTAGGTTGATTGGTCATGCTAAGAAATTGCCCCTTGGTGTTCAGAGATGGGTAGGTTAGAGGCATTAGTGGGTGTAATAATGTGGGGGTAGGGCCTGGGTGGGATTGTGTTCGGTGAAGATTTGATGGGCCGAAGGACCTCTTTCTGCACTGTGGGATCTATGATTCATAGTTAGGGGGAACATACCCAATTCTTTGGAAACATTTCATAGCGAGACAGCAGCTTGTCTGTTCAATGGAGCCTTTCCCTGTGCTGTATGATGCTGCGCCTGGCCAATTTCAAAATAAAAGCCAAAACTTCCTTGTGCAGGTCCATGGAAAGGTTAGAACTTCCTTCCTTTGGAGCTCCGAAGATTGAGGGATGATCTTTTCAAGGTTTATAAGGTCATGAGAGGCATGGATAAGGTGAATGCACTTATTCTTTTTCCCAGTGTTGGGGAATCGAGAACCAGAGGGCATAGGTTTAAACTAAAAGGGGAAAAAAATTAATAGGAATCTGAGGAGCAAGTTTCTTTTTTACCTAGAGGGCTGAATGTGTGTGGAATGAGCTGCCAGAGTTGACGCAGGGACATTGACAACATTTAAAAGGCATTTGGACAGGTACACAGATAGAAAAGGTTTAGAGGGAAATGGGCCAAATGCAGCTCAATGGGGTTAGCTTAGATGGGCCATTTGGTCAGCATGGACCAGTTTAGCCCAAAGAGCCTGCCTCCATGTCATAGGTTCTAAGATTCTATGAAATTCACACCCTCATAACACCCTACAGCCCCGAATCTAGTGTAACCGGATCATTAGAATGCAGAAGGAGGCCATTTGACCCAGCGGGTCTGCATCAGTGCCCTCTAAGAACAATCCAACTGATCTCAAACCCCACAAGTTTCCCAGGACCCGACACACTTTTTAGTCTTTAGCATCTCCTCCAACTCCCTGCAGAAACCGCCCCCACCACACTCTCAGGCAGTCCTGATCACTTGCTATGTGAAGAAATACTTCACTTCGGGGACTTTTTTAAACTAATCATCTCAAATCGATGTCCCCTGACTTTTGATTCTTCCACCAATGGGACTGGCCTCTCCACCGGATCCTTCATCATTTTGAACATCCCTGTGGAATCTCACTTCAATATTGTCCAGTCTTCGATGAGTTGCCTCTACTTTGACAATCCATCCGGGTAATTGGGGCCCCTCATCCCCGGAAGCCGGCTCATAAATTTCTTCAGCATCCTCTCCAATGCCTTCACACCCTTCCACAAGTGTCCAGAATTGGGCACAGTTCTCCAGTTCATGCTGAATTGATGTTTTATAAAGGATCATTGTGTTCTTATGTCTGTATTTGTAAAGCCCAGAATCTTGTAAGGGTGTATTAACCACTATCTCAGTCTGCCCTGGTTTGACTTTGCTATTGTCACATGTATCAGAATACATGACTTGCCAAGTTTAAGGGCGTTCAAATGGTCAGTGGATACGTATATGGATAGCATTGGAATAGTTTAGGTTAGAGAGTCATAAGATTGGTTCCGTTGGTCGGCGCAACATTGAGGGCCGAAGGGTCTGTACTGCACTGTAATCTTCTATGTAATCTATACAGTGAAAAGTATTGTTTCTTGCACGCTATGCAGACAAAGCATACTGTTCATGGACTACGTAGGGGAGAAGGAAAGGAGAGAGGTGGAAAAGGCAACGAGAATATGGTGTTATAGTCATTGATAGTTTTAAAGTTTATTTATTAGTGTCACAACTAGACTAACAATAACACCACAATGAAATTATTGTGAAAATCCCCTAGTCGCTACACTACGGCACCTGTTCAGGTACACTGAGGGAGAATTTAGCACTGCCAATGCATCTAACCAGCGTGTCTTTCGGGCTGTGGGAGGAAACCAGACAGGAAACCCATACAGACACGGGGAGAACATGCAAACGCCACACAGACAGTGACCCAAGCCGGGAATCCAACCTGGGTCCCTGGCATTTTGAGGCAGCAGTGCAAACCACTGTGTCACTGTAAAAAAAGATCAACTTAATTAAAGGTAGGTCCATTTAAAAGTCTGATGGCAGCAGGGAAGAAGCTGTACTTGAGTCAGTTGGTACGTGACCTCAGACTTTTGTATCTTTTTCCCAATGGAAGAAATTGAATGAGAGAATGTCGGAGATGCATGGGGTCCTTGATAACGTTGGCTGCTTTTCCGAGGCAGATTTATCCTCTGTTCCATTGCGAATTGTACCAATTATTTTTACTGTTGTCTCTGCCAAGATATATCATATCACATTTCTCTGTATTTGCCACATGTCTGCTTTAGGGTATTAATGGAAAAAGATGAAGCCTGCCCTAAGGGGAGGGTGTTAAACTGGGGGAGGGCTAGATATAGCCAGATTAGGCAGGATCTTAGGGATACCGACTGGGATAAGCTGTTCGAGGGTAGGTCGACACTGCACATGTGGGAGTCTTTCAAGGGAAAACAGAGGGGTCACGGGCTCAGGGTGAGGGGGGCTATGTATAAGACGAATATTAGAGGCCAGTTTTTCACACAAAGGGTAGTGGGGGTGTGGAATGCACTGCCCAGTAAGGTGGTGGGAGCAGGCACGCTAGGGTTGTTTAAGGGTCTCTTGGACAGCCACATGAGCAGTCTGCAGATAGAGGGATATAGCAGGACTGTTTGAATATCGGGAGGACCAAATAGTAGTAGACTATCTTTTAGTTTCGTCTCGGGAATGTCTTAGTTTTTTTTTAGCATGTTTAATTAAGTCTTCTTTGTTTCCGCAGGCAATTCGGTCCACCTTGTTGACCAACAAGGGGCATGCATGCGGCATGTCGTGCGAGAGCTGCTCTTGGAGGTTGCTTCAGGAGTTGCCTAGTGCTTCACATCGTCAGTGTATGCTTAAACTGGACCATCTGATGGGCAACATGACAGCTCAGAGACTTCCTCCCACATCCCAAAAATGTGCTCTTAGGCTGATTGGGTAACAAATTGTCCCTATATTGGTCCCTATATGGGAATCTTCAACAATAGGCATAGCCTAAAGACAAGGATATGTCATTAAGACGTTAGGACGGCGGCGCGGGCTCGTTGGGCCGAAGGGCCTGTTTCCCGTGCTGTGTTGCTCTTTGTTCTTTGTTCTTTGATCTATGTCTACCCAATCTACCAATCTGTCTATATTGACATGGCAATGTTAAGTCAAGCGCAAACATAATTCTCCTGGTCTTCAGTTTATCTCCACTCCTCCTGCAGGTCCATGGGTATATTATACCTTCTAGTATTTGAACCCCAATTACCCATCCTGGACCCTGTGAGTTTGGACAGTGCCTATCAGTTGAGCCCAGTAGCCAATAATCACTGTCTTATCTAAATAAATCTGCTTGATATGTTGCTGTCACACTAATTCTTTAACCAAGTTCAGCATTATATTTTTATCTGGGCCGTAACTTCTGAGCACCCAGGGTCTGATGGGGGAGTGGGGATAACATTCTAGGGAATCCCTCTCAGAGATTCCCAAGTAATGTTTCCATGGCAATTTCCCAGGCAGTGGAAACTATCCAAAAATTGCAGTTTTAAACACAAACTTGCAATCATTTGATCTGTCTTACAGCAATATAGTCACCCAGAAAAAGTGAGAAGAGTTAAAGCCACTACTAACTCCTGGATAACTACTTTACAGACTTACACACACCCACCACCTCATTCTCAACCCCGAATGCCCCTATCGTTCAAATACATCCCACAATAGGACTCACCCTCCCCCCCTCCTGGCTAGGGAATCTCCCCCAAGCCCCTATGCAGTATTGCCTGCTGGCCCAGATCAATTCCGTCCCCCTCCCTGACCACATCGCTCCCAACTATCTGAATCCCTCCTCCCTTCCACTGACTCCCCGACATCCTCCCCATTCCTGACTGGCTGATACCCCCCCTCCACCCAACACTGCTCCAAAACCGACTGGCTAACACTGTCCCCTCCCCCCCCCAGTCTCTCCCCAACTCCAACTGACTGAAAACCCTAACCCCAACTGACCAATGCTCCCACCCCAACTGACCAATACTCCCACCCCGACTGACCAATACTCCCACTCCGAATTCTAACCTGGCAAATCTATTTAACCCTGATGGCGGCTGAACTTTTGAACTCATCTGGTTTGCAGTAGCCACCTTTGGAATGGAAAGGGAAATGGGCTTTTGACTGCGGGCCTCAGGGGTGGTACTGTCCTACACCATCCGTGCCCAGCCCGGCGAGACAAGATTGAAAGAAATGTGATGGGGAAAGGAAGCAGGAACCCCCTCCCCAGAAGATCAGGCCTCTCAGGAAGATCCCGTTCTGTGATTGTACTGTAATATGGGCTTTGTCATTTCACCTGGAAAAGATTAATGTAGATTTATCAGTGTTTCACTCCATTACTATTTCTCTCACAGATACGTGCTCATTACTGTGAAGATTTACATGTCTTCTGTAACGCCGTTCGTTTCCTGACAATTCAGCGGTCCGCTATTTATTAAAAAGGTAGGACTGCCTGATCCAACAAATTAATTTCTCTTTGTGCTCCATGTCAACATGTCACCTGTTGTAATAGGCAGCCCCCTTCTCCACTTCACTCATTAAACCGGGGCCCTTTACTCCAATTCAACTCTTCCTGTGTTTAAATCGGGAGACATGCAGAGTGTGCCTGATAATTCACTATCCCGGCCTAATTGATTTAGATTCATTTGCCCCTGTCACAGCGATTCATAAATCCAATTTGTCAACCTTGCACAAGTTGGGTTATTTGTTGGTTCTCTCACTAGGAAGAACGGTATTTGCTGGGTTTCCACCGCACTCGATTGCAAGCGGACTCAAAATGATGGTTAAGTGCTGCCTTGAAAGAAGAACGCAGTCCTCAATACGAGATTTTTTTAAAGATTCATTCATGGGATGTGTGTGTCGCTACCTGGCCAGCATTTATTGCCCATCCCTCAATGCCCGAGGGCATTTGAGCGTCAAGCATGTTGCTGTGGTTCTGGAGTCATATGTAGGCCAGACCAGGTAAGAATGGCAGATTTCCTTTCCTAGAGGACATTCATGAACCAGATGGGTTTTTCCGACAATTGACAATAGTTTCATGGTCATCAATAAATTCTTTATTCCAGATTTTTTTATTGAATTCAAATTCTCCCACCTGCCGTAGTGGGATTCGAACCCGGGTCTCCAGAATATTAGCTGAGTTTTCTGGATTAATAGGCTAGTGATAATATCACTAGGCCATCTCCTCCTTGTTCTGACACAATACTTGGCACCTTCTGAACTTAAATTTTAAAATTGCAGAAGGAGGCCATTCTGCCCATTGAGTTGGCACTGACACAATCCCATCCTGGCCCTACCCATAACCCCATGCTTATGTCCCTGACACTAAGGGGCAATTTAGCACGGCCAATCCACCTAACCCACACATCTTTGCAGTATGAGAACTGGAACACCCAGAGGAGACCCACACAGACATGAGGAACACATGCTAGCTCCACACAGACAGTCACCCAACACTGGAATTGAACCCGGGTCCCTGGTGCTGTGAGGCAGTAATGCTAACCACTTCCCTGGAGCACCAACTCCAATTCTGGGCAGACATATTTTTATTAATTTTTTTAATTCATTTGTGGGACTTGGTGTTGCTGGCTAGGCCAGGATTTATTGCCCATCCCTAGTTGCCCTTGGAAGAAGGTTGGGAGTGAACCACATTGCTGTGGCTCTGGAGTCACATGTAGGCCAGACCTGGTAAGGATGGCAGATTTCCTGTGGGATATTCCTGTTCAGTGAGTATGGCTTATCCCTCCTCATTGTCTAGGGTGTGAAAATCACAATATGTAGGACCAACACTCCTATTGGCTTGTATGGAGATTGTGGCAGCCACAGAAGGAGTGATTGTGTTGGCCTACCCTCCCAGGGAAGGTACAAACACAAACATAAAGTAGATAAGGATCTCCCTGGACCAGAATGTTGGATAATGAGCGGGATTTTCCACACCTCTGTTTTGTGATGGCGAAGGTTGCCCACCATTGGCTGATGGTGAATCTTCCAGTTCCACCAGGGATGTCCCAATGTTTGTACCCACGGTGCAACCCAGGGAAGTCACAGTGGGATGAATATTAGTATTCCTGCTTCTTAGCTTGGCCTTCCCCACATCCAATATTCTGTCAACTGTGATGGTTCTGAAGCAGCATCAACATGTGCTCTGCAGTATAAGGGTTTTTGGTTTAGAAAGGGTGAATGAGGACCTGTGAAAACTATATTGCCCACACTCTGAAAGAACCATTCAACCACAGAAAAATTATAGCACAGAATGAGACCATTCAGCCCATATTGTGCATGCCAGTCCGAGGACATCCAGGTATCCTTTCTAATCCCACCTTCCTGTATCTGGCCCGTAGCTTACAACAATTAAGGCGCAGAGCCAGATATCTTTTAAAAGAGTTGAGGGTCTCTGCCTCCACCCTAATTTAGACAGCAAATTTCAGAGTAATATGTATGTTGGGAGCATAGCCCCTTTAAGGGAACAGGTCATGTGACCAGGGACGTGGGGTGAACTGGTTGGGAACCGCCCTGAGTGGGCAGTCAATGTTTGAAGTGCGGAGTGAGTGGACTGAATGAAGATTTGTGTTCTCTGATGTTTGGCTGTGGAGTAATTCTTCAGAAGACACCTCAGGGCTCAGAGATTTAACAGAGACCCACTACCCCTTGCATCAAAAATGTTCTCCATCGTGTCCCCTCTGCACCCTCATCTGAAAACCACGGGTTCTAGAATTCTCCGGCAAGGGAAATCATTTCATCTTGGACAGTCTATCACTTCCCCGGTTTCCTCCGGATGCTCTGGTTTCCTCCCACAGTCCAAAGATGTGTGGGTTAGGTGATTTGGCTATGCTAAATCGACCCTATTGTCAGAGGGATTAGCTAGGGTAAATATGAAGGGTTACGGGAATAGGATCTGGGTGGGATTATGATCGGTGCAGACTCAATGGGCTGAATGGCCTCCTTCTGTACATTTGGGATTCTATGAATTCAAAATCAGGTCAATCCCAGATATTTCCAACATTTGCAGACGTCAAGTGGGGCATTTTTTAAGGGAGCTGTAAGAGAAATTATACTTCACATTTCGCAGAGTGGAGATTCTGTGATCTGCCTTCACGATGTGGAGATATATAATGAAAGGTTGGCGGAAAATATTTCGCAGGCTGGGCTATGTTGTAAGGCTGTTTGGTGTCTCACTAAGGGAGTTGTGTGGTTGATCAAAGGCTGTTTCTTGTTAACACACAGTGATACATGTACCTCCAGGCTATAAACCTATCGGGGTGCTTTCTTGTTGTTGGTTTTTCTCAGACTCTGTCTGCACTCTGTCATGTGAGGCTGAGAGATGGTGTGATAGAGGAATACAAAATGATGAGGGGGAAGTGATAGACTGTCCAAGATGAAATGATTTCCCTTGCCGGAGAATTCTAGAACCCGTGGTTTTCAGATGAGGGTGCAGAGGGGACACGATGAAGAACATTTTTGATGCAAGGGGTAGTGGGTCTCTGTTAAATCTCTGAGCCCTGAGGTGTCTTCTGAAGAATTACTCCACAGCCAAGCATCAGAGAACACAAATCTTCATTCAGTCCACTCACTCCGCACTTCAAACGTTGACTGCCCACTCAGGGCAGTTCCCAACCAGTTCACCCCACGTCCCTGGTCACATGACCTGTTCCCTTAAAGGGGCTATGCCCCCAACATACATATCACTCTGAAATTTGCTGTCTAAATTAGGGTGGAGGCAGAGACCCTCAACTCTTTTAAAAGATATCTGGCTCTGCGCCTTAATTGTTGTAAGCTACGGGCCAGATACAGACACGGGGAGAACATGCAAACTCCGCACAGACTGTGACCTGAGGCCAGAATTGAACCCATGTCCCTGGCACTGTGAGGCAGCCGTGCTAATCACTGTGGTATTGTGCCGCCCCAAAAGGTTTATTTATTCGCCTCACTCGTAGGCTTACATTAACACTGCAATGAAATTATTGTGAAAATCCCTTAGTTGCTACACCCGGGCACCTGTTTGGGTACTGAGGGAGAACTTAGCATGGCCAATGCACCTTACCAGCACATCTTTCAGGCTGTGGGAGGAAACTGGAGAACCCAGAGAAAACCCATGCAGATATGGGGAGAACATTCAGACTCTCCACAATGACAGTCGGGAATCAAACCCAGTCCCTCATGCTATGGGGCATCAATGCTAACAATTGTGCCACCCTGCCACCCAAATAAATAGATGAAGGTTGACATGAGGACTACAGTCAAGATTGGAATACAAAGGGAAGGAATGCTGCTCCAGAACCTCAGGCAGTCCCCATCTAGAGAACTGCATTGAGTTCCCAGCAGCATACTTCAGTACGGACAGACTGTCTTTAGAGGAGATGCAATGCCGATGACTCAGAAGGAAAAAAACAGAAAAACAGGGCGATAAGAACACTGATCTGAACTGCTTTTAACCTTCTGGGAGGACTGGGCTGGAAGAGTTTAACTATAAAGGACAGGCTTGACATGACTGGGTGGCACAGTGGTCAACACTGCCGCCTCACAGAGCCAGGGACCTGGGTTCGATTCCTAGCTGGGTCACTGTCCATATGGAATTTGCACGTGGAAGGAAATCTGCCATCCTCACCCGATCTCATCTGCATGTGGGCTTCCTTTGGATGCTCCCGTTTTTTCCCATGGTCTGAAAGACGTGCTTGTTCAGTGCATTGATCCAAACTAGCACTGGAATGTGGGAGGAATTTCACAGTAACTTCATTGCAGTGTTAATCAGTGGCGGATTAACCATTAGGCCGAGTGGGTTTAAGCTGAGGGGCCCAGAAGGGAGGGGGGCCCGAAAGCAAAAAAAATTGGTTTAATCCTTTTAAGAATGAATAAATTTTCATAACTATACTCCATGGGTGAATTAATATAACAAATAGTCATAAATAGAGAAGCTTCATCCCTGGTCTTGTACTACAGGCAAATAAATACAAAATAAATGCAACAAAGAGTTTATTGTCATGCTGCAACATGTATACATACTTATTTTAGTGCATATTTAGTTACATATAGTACTTTTTTCAACATTCACCCTTACATAGTATCAGTTCCACAAATTTTGCAGTCGTGTATCCCACATTTGAGGACATCGCAGGCATCAGCAACCCAACATGCCATGGGATGGTCTCATCCTGGGTGAACCACTTGCTTGATCATGGTTTCACCCCTGCCAGGTAAGACCACAGCACGATGTCTGTCACCACTGCCTCCAGCGCTATCGATGTATCATCAAATTCACCATCATCATCTGATAATTCACCAATATCAGCAGCAAAATCCTCAGCATCTAGATCACTCCCACTACCATCACTGCATTATCCACTATCAAAACTGTTTACTTTTACCTTCTGCGGAAACGTCATAACAGACTTTCCTTCGACTGGGACATCAGTTTGCAAAGAAATGCAAAGGAAGCAAAAAGTTGGTACCAAAATGACAAGATACAACTGCAAAGCACAGGCAACAGAGCTTTCATCTCGCCAGAGCTTCAAGATTAATGTATATTTACTGATCTTGGACAAGTTATCAGCGGAGCTTAAAAAACACACTGATGCATGTAGATCTGTGTCCAACTGATTTGGATTTCCTTCTCGTATTTGCAATATTGATGTCATAGAAACCCTACAGTGCAGAAAGAGGCCACTCGGCCCATCGAGTCTGCACTGACCACAATCCCACCTATGCTCTACCCCCCCATATCACTGCATATTTACCCACTACTCCCTCTAACCTACATATCTCAAGACACGAAGGACAATGTTTAGCATGGCCAATCAACCTAACCACACATCTTTGGACTGTGGGAGACTGCCAGAGCATCCGAAGGGAACACACATAGACACGCGGAGAACACGCAAACTCCACAAAGACAATGACCTAAGGCTGGAATTGAACCCGGGACCCTGGCGTTGTGAGGTAGCAATGTTAACCACTGGGCCACCTTGTCGCATTTTCTTGCCTTTACTTCATATCCATTGATACCTTTACATAACTCTATCCATGTTAAACCTTTGGGGTGAGAATTTCAAACTCCTATCGCCACCTGATTCACTAATGTCCTTTACGGAAAAGGCAGCGAGTGCCCTCAGACAAGTTTCTCCGGGTGATTTTGATGTGGTCTTTGTGGAAGACCTCGTCCACTTTTAGAAGTATGTTCACGGACAATCCGATGATGATGTCACTGGGATGTATCGAGCTTTGGCAAGAGATCGACTGGGCAAGGTATATCCAAATACATTACATTAGCTTCAGGATTTACCTGTCCTTAATGATCACTAACTGTTCAGTAAGCATTCATTTTCGGCACTGAAGAGAATCAAAATCTATTTGCGCTCAACAATGAGAAACTTAGTCATCTGGCACTTATGTACATTGAATCAGACATGCTTCGATCAGTTGATTTACACACTGTTATCAACAATTTATAAACCAAATTACACGGAAGCTTTTAAAGTACAGATGTAAAGAAAACGAAAAATAAATTAACAAAAAGCTTGTAATTGATTCATATAAGTTTATGATATTATAAATGCAGTGCATTATAAAAAATACAATGATATAAGTTATCTAATGTAACTCAACATCACTCTATTCTATTCAATGAAGCGGGATGGCCGGCGGGGGGGGGGGGGGGGGGGGGGGGGTGGTGGTGGTGGTGGTGGTAGTGCAGGGGTAAGGTCAGAGGGCCTTACTAAAGCTCAGCCTAGGGGTCCGAGTGGTACTTAATCTGTCACTGGTATTAATGTAAAGCCTTACTTGTGACTGATAAACTTTAAATTTTTAAACTTGCCTCGTGGTGCCCAGAGCTTAGAGGGATCAATGTGCTTGAGTTGTTTAAAATGCTCAAAGGATTTGACATTGGAATATAAGAATTAGGAGCAGAAGTCGGCAAATTCAGTCCTCCCGAGCCTGCTCCGCCATTCAATGGCTGATCTCTCCCTGGTCTCAAAGCCACTTCCGTATCTATTCCCCATACCCCCCTTTTTAAAAAATAAGAAGTATATCTATCTCCTTTTTGACACCATTCAATGGTTCAGACTCCATCGGGCTATGGGGCAGCAAGTTCCACAAATTCGCCACCCTCTGTGAGAAGTGGTTCCTCCTCATCTCAGTTTTAAATCTAACATTTCTCAATCTATACCTATGACCAATAATAGGGTTGATGGAAAGGAGGTAGCACTTCTGAAGTGGGGGAATCCCAAACACTGGGGCAGAATGTTAAAATCAGAGCCAGGCCGTACAGCAACAAAATGAGGAAGTTCCTTCCCAGACAAATTTTTATTCATTCGTGGGAATGGATATCGCTGACTGACCAGCATTTATTGCCCATCCCCATTCGCCCTTGACCTCGTAGTGATTCATACAACTGAGTGGCTCACTCAGCCACTTCGGAGGGTAGTTGAGAGTCAATTATATTGCTCTGGAGTCACATGTAGGTCAAATCGGGTAAGGGCGGCAGATTTCTTTCCGTAAAGGACATTAGTGAATCAGTGGCGATAGGAGTTTGAAATTCTCACCCCAAAGGTTTAACATGGATAGAGTTATGTAAAAGTATCAAGGGATATGAAGTAAAGGCAAGAAAATGCGACAAGGTGGCCCAGTGGTTAACATCGCTACCTCACAACGCCAGGGTCCCGGGTTCAATTCCAGCCTTAGGTCATTGTCTTTGTGGAGTTTGCGTGTTCTCCGCGTGTCTATGTGTGTTCCCTTCGGATGCTCTGGCAGTCTCCCACAGTCCAAAGATGTGTGGTTAGGTTGATTGGCCATGCTAAACATTGTCCTTCGTGTCTTGAGATATGTAGGTTAGAGGGAGTAGTGGGTAAATATGCAGTGATATGGGGGGGTAGAGCATAGGTGGGATTGTGGTCAGTGCAGACTCGATGGGCCGAGTGGCCTCTTTCTGCACTGTAGGGTTTCTATGACATCAATATTGCAAATACAAGAAGGAAATCCAAATCAGTTGGACACAGATCTACATGCATCAGTGTGTTTTTTAAGCTCCGCTGATAACTTGTCCAAGATCAGTAAGTATACATTAATCTTGAAGCTCTGGCGAGATGAAAGCTCTGTTGCCTGTGCTTTGCAGTTGTATCTTGTCATTTTGGTACCAACTTTTCGCTTCCTTTGCATTTCTTTGCAAACTGATGTCCCAGTCGAAGGAAAGTCTGTTATGACGTTTCCGCAGAAGGTAAAAGTAAACAGTTTTGATAGTGGATAATGCAGTGATGGTAGTGGGAGTGATCTAGATGCTGAGGATTTTGCTGTTGATATTGGTGAATTATCAGATGATGATGGTGAATTTGATGATACATCGATAGCGCTGGAGGCAGTGGTGACAGTCATTGTGCTGTGGTCTTACCTGGCAGGGGTGAAACCATGATCAAGCAAGTGGTTCACCCAGGATGAGACCATCCCATGGCATGTTGGGTTGCTGATGCCTGCGATGTCCTCAAATGTGGGATACACGACTGCAAAATTTGTGGAACTGATACTATGTAAGGGTGAATGTTGAAAAAAGTACTATATGTAACTAAATATGCACTAAAATAAGTATGTATACATGTTGCAGCATGACAATAAACTCTTTGTTGCATTTATTTTGTATTTATTTGCCTGTAGTACAAGACCAGGGATGAAGCTTCTCTATTTATGACTATTTGTTATATTAATTCACCCATGGAGTATAGTTATGAAAATTTATTCATTCTTAAAAGGATTAAACCGATTTTTTTTTGCTTTCGGGCCCCCCTCCCTTCTGGGCCCCTCAGCTTAAGCCCACTCGGCCTAATGGTTAATCCGCCACTGATTAACACTGCAATGAAGTTACTGTGAAATTCCTCCCACATTCCAGTGCTAGTTTGGATCAATGCACTGAACAAGCACGTCTTTCAGACCATGGGAAAAAACGGGAGCATCCAAAGGAAGCCCACATGCAGATGAGATCGGGTGAGGATGGCAGATTTCCTTCCACGTGCAAATTCCATATGGACAGTGACCCAGCTAGGAATCGAACCCAGGTCCCTGGCTCCGTGAGGCAGCAGTGTTGACCACTGTGCCACCCAGTCATGTCAAGCCTGTCCTTTATAGTTAAACTCTTCCAGCCCAGTCCTCCCAGAAGGTTAAAAGCAGTTCAGATCAGTGTTCTTATCACCCTGTTTTTCTGTTTTTTTCCTTCTGAGTCATCGGCATTGCATCTCCTCTAAAGACAGTCTGTCCGTACTGAAGTATGCTGCTGGGAACTCAATGCAGTTCTCTAGATGGGGACTGCCTGAGGTTCTGGAGCAGCATTCCTTCCCTTTGTATTCCAATCTTGACTGTAGTCCTCATGTCAACCTTCATCTATTTATTTGGGTGGCAGGGTGGCACAATTGTTAGCATTGATGCCCCATAGCATGAGGGACTGGGTTTGATTCCCGACTGTCATTGTGGAGTCTGAATGTTCTCCCCATATCTGCATGGGTTTTCTCTGGGTTCTCCAGTTTCCTCCCACAGTCTGAAAGATGTGCTGGTAAGGTGCATTGGCCATGCTGAGTTCTCCCTCAGTACCCAAACAGGTGCCCGGGTGTAGCAACGAAGGGATTTTCACAATAATTTCATTGAAGTGTTAATGTAAGCCTACGAGCGAGGCGAATAAATAAACCTTTTGGGGCAGCACAATACCACAGTGATTAGCACGGCTGCCTCACAGTGCCAGGGACATGGGTTCAATTCTGGCCTCAGGTCACAGTCTGTGCGGAGTTTGCATGTTCTCCCCGTGTCTGTATCTGGCCCGTAGCTTACAACAATTAAGGCGCAGAGCCAGATATCTTTTAAAAGAGTTGAGGGTCTCTGCCTCCACCCTAATTTAGGGTGTTTGCGTGTTCTCCGCGTGTCTATGTGTGTTCGGATGCCCTGGCAGTCTCCCACAGTCCAAAGATGTGCGGGTTCGGTTGATTGGCCATGCTAAATTGCCTCTCATGTCAAGGAGACTGGGAGGATAAAAATGGAGCTACAAGGATAGGGCCAGGGTGAGATTGTTGGTTCAGGCTCCATGACCAAATAGCCTCCTTCTACACTGTAGATTTTTTATGTTGCAGTTCACCAATGTTCTAACTGAATGGTAGAAAGACTGACCCATCTATTCCTCTTCCTAATGCTTGTCCCATTTTCTGACTCTTTAAAATATTAATCCCTTTTCGTAGCTTTTTAATACGCATCTCAGCTGTGTCACATCTCGGCTGTGTCACATCTGAGCTATGTTGACAATGTCTGTATGGATCACAAATAAATAACACTGGAAAAAAAACTGGGAGACCACAAATGAAAATGCCCTGAATTATGACAGGAGGCTGTTACAGTTCAGTAATCCCTCAAGGCCAATTTCTCTCAGAATCCCAACAAAATTTGTCCCGCAGATCATTCAGCCTCAAGGTAATATATAATTCCAGTACAACCTCACAACAGTGTTAAACACATGCTTTTTCAAAAAAAAAACCATATTTAATGATTAGAGGTAATGCTTACTGTGCCTATCATTGAGTTCACAATAACAGCTGCAATTTAACAAATGGCAAGGAAAAGCAAGAGTGTTAATTGGCGATTTAAATAGATTGCAAATGATCGCTGAATTCTAAATGGGAATGAAATCATTTGGTACGATGCTTCTTATTCCCTAATAGGGAGGCTTTACACCGTTTCTTCTGCTGATTTATACCCCGGTTTTCAGTGAAGATAGTTGCTTCATGAAAATAGGTTGTGCAAGGAGTGATCTGCCTGGCTTAAAGGCCGAGGTAGTCATGAGAAGATGGATGACACCTCGCTCACATTCAGGATATGAATACTGAAATAAAAGTAAATTTCTGTTGATGAGACTAAAATAGAAAATGCTGGAAAATCTCCTCAGGTCAGCAGCGTCTTTGGAGAGAGGAGCAGAGCAGAATTCTCCGGCTGGTCTGAAAGCTGGAAATTCCCAATAAGGTTTCACATTATCTGCAACTCCCAATGCTAAAATTCCAGTAGCGGGCAGGATGGGAGAATTCCAGCTGCAAAGTTCACATTTTGAACCTGGATGATGCTTCTCCAGGGCCTCAACAACAAATCTGATCCTTAAACACACAAGCCTTCCTGAAATATCCGACCACTGACATTCACTGCACTGTGTTCAAACACCCACTTCAGGTGCTGAACAAGTTTCACCCTTTGTGCAGTTCAGCGTACACCTATCTCTGAATTATAAAGTTCATGGATTCAACCTATCACAAGGTGACACTGTGATTAGCACTGCTGCCTCACAGCACCAGGGACCCAGGTACGATTCCAGGCTTGGGTCACTGTCTGTGTGCAGTTTGCACATTCTCCCTATGTCTGTGAGGGTTTCCTCTAGCTTCTTCCCACAGTCCAAACGATGTGCAGATTAAATAGATTAGACATACTAAATTGCTCCTTAACTCTCCAAAGATGTCTCCATTAGATGGATTAGCCACAGCAAATGTACAGAGTTACAGGGTGCAAGTCTAGGTAAGATGTTCTTTCGGAGAATCAGTGCAGACTCGATGGGCCGAATGGCCTGCTTCTGCACTTTAGGGATTCTATTCTATAGATGCTTATCTCCCATTATGTTACATCGTCTTCATCAGAAATGACAATTAGTTTCTGTATACTTTAGAAGTCCAAAAAGTTTGTTTGATAGTAAACCCACAAGCTTTCGGTGTTTGCCCCTTCGTCGGGTGAGTGAAAAGTTCTGGTCTCAAATAGAGCATATAAAAGGCACACACAGTTTATAGAATACTGATTAGAATGTAAGTCTTTACAGCTGATCAATTCTTAAAGGTGCAGACAATGTGAGTGGAGATAGCATTAAGCAAAGGCTAAAGAGATGTCTATTGTCTCCAGACAGGACAGTAAATGAAATGTTGGTGAGCACTCCATTGGTCACGGGCATTCGGCCTCTAATCTTCGGGTAAGTGTTCTCCAAGGTGGCCTTCACGACATGTGACAGCGCAGAGTCGCTGAACAGAAACTAATAGCCAAGTTCCGCACACATGAGGATGGTTTCAACCGGGATTTTTGGTTCATGTCGCACTATCGGTAACCCCTATGACTTGCCTGAACTTGCAATATCTTACTGTCTTGTCTGGAGACAATACACATCTCTTTAACCTATGCTTAATGCTATCTCCACTCACATTGTCTGCGTCTTTAAGAATCGATCAGCTGTAAAGACTCACATGCTGATCAGTATTCTATAAACTGTGTGTGCCTTTTATATGCTCTGTTTGAGACTAGAACTCTCCACTCACCTGACGAAGGGGCAAATCCCGAAAGCTTGTGGGTTTACTTTCAGATAAACCTGTTGGACTTTAACCTGGTGTTGTGAGGTTTCTTACTGTGTTCACCCCAGTCCAACGCCGGCATCTCCACATCATGTTTTAGAAGAGGCACACAGACACAGGGAGGCAGGGGTTAGCGCTGCTGCCTCACAGCATCAGCAACACAGGTTCAATTCCAGCCTCACTGTCTGTGTCAAGTCTGCATGATCATAGAATCAGAGAATCCCTGCAGTAGTGAAGGAGGCCATTCTGCCCTTTGAGTCTACACCAACAACAATCCCCCCCAGGCCCTATCCCCAAATCCCACTCTTTACCTGGCTAATCCCTTTAATTTACACATCCCAAGGCAATTTAGCATGTCCAATCAACCTAACCCACACATCTTTGGATTGTGGGAGGAAACCAGAGCACCTGGAGGAAACCCACACAGACACGGGGAGAACGTGCAAGCTCTGTGCAGACAGTGACCCAAGCCAGAAATCGAACTCAGGTCCCTGGAGCTGTGAGGCAACAGAGCCAACCACGTCTATATGGTTTCCTCCGGGTTCTCTATTTCCCTCCCACACTCCAAAGATGTGCAGGTTAGGTTGATTGGCCATGCTAAATTGATCTTAGTGTCAGGGGGATTAGCAGGATAAATATGTGGGGGTTACGGGGATAGGGCCTGGGTGGGATTGTGGTCAATGCAGACTCAATGGGCCAAATGGCCTTGTGCACTGTAAGGATTCTATGATTATATGATCTTTGTCTGGAAACAGGGGGGGATTTCATTGTCTCTCACAGTATCACCCTCCAGCAATCCCGCCAGTGACTGACTGTTTGTCCTCTGCGATCTTTGCCATCTAAATGCCATTTTTTTTAAAAACTCAAGTTTTATTTATCATTCAATATTTCCAAAAGTAATTTGCAGTTTTTCCTTTATTATGAGAATACCACTGAGCTCCTGACTCAATTACAGTCTTAGTTTGAGTAAAAAAATCTTAGCTCAAGCGATGAGATCTTGAAATCAAGACAGCATTTGATCAAGTCAAGGAACCCTGGCAAAACTGGAGTCAGTGGGAATCAGGGCAAAACATCTCGGTTGGTTATAGCTATTCACTACCATTTGTGTCTCCTCAGATACTGAAAGAATCCATGTCTATATGCAGCAAGACCTGGGCACAGATAAGCCGCAAGTGACATTCACTTCACCCAAGTGCCAGGCAATGGCCATCTTCAAGAAGAGAAAATTTAACCATCTCCCTTTGATATTCAATGGCATTACCATTGCTGAATCCTCTACATCTTGGCGGAGGAGAGGTGGGGGTTACAGTGGACCAGAAATTGAACTGGACCACACATATAAATACTGCAAAAGCAGGCAAGAGGCTGTGAATTCTACAGCTCCTCTCCTGCAGCAACTCACCTCCTGATTCCCAAAGTCTGTCTACTGTCTACAAGTCAGGAATGTAATGGAATACTTTTCATTTGCTTTGATCGGTGCAGTTCCAGTAACAGCTTGGATCTGGTTCAATCACAGCGTGCTCTGTGCAAGACTGTAAGAAACTATAAAGGGTCGTGAATGTAGCCCAGGCCATCACACAAACCAGCCTCCCATCCGCTGACTCTGTCCACACTCCCCACTGCCTCGGAAAAGCAGCATAATCAAAGACCCGACACACACCAGACATTCTCTCTTCCATCTTCTTCCATTGGGAAAAAGAGACAAAATTCTGAGGTCACGTGCCAAATGACTCAAGAACAGCTTCTTCCCTGCTGCTGTCAGGCTTTTGAATGTGTCAGCTCACATTAAGTCGATCTTTCCCACACCCTAGCTATGACTGCAGCAGTATGTTTCGCACTGTCTCCTTTCCTTCTCTATGAAAGGTGTGTTTTGCCTGTATAGTGTGCAAGAAACAATACTTTTCACTGTATGTTAATACATGTGACAATAATAAATCAAATCAAAATCAAAGCAAATCAAATACTTAAGAACTCAACACCTTCCAGGAAAAAGCAGCCCCTTTGATGGGAACCCCATCCGCCACCTCAAACATTCCCTCCCTCCTCCAGCAATGTGCAGTAGCAGCAGTGTATAGCAGAGACAAGGTGCTCTGTAACAACTCATTAATGCCCTTCAACAACACCTTCCAAAGAAAATAAAATTTATTCATCAGTCACAAGTAAGGCTTACATTAACACTGCAATGAAGCTACTGTGAAGTTCCCCTAGTTGCCACAACCCGGTGCCGGTTCATGTCAATGCACCTAACAGCACGTCTTTCAGACTGTGGGAAGAAACTGGAGCACTTGGAGGAAATACTTGCAGATACAAGAAGAACATGCAAGCTCCACGCAGACACCCACTTGGTTAAATATCAGTGACCCAAGCCAAGAATCAAACCGGGTTCCTTGGCGCTGTGAGACAGCAGTGCTGACCATTGTGCTACCGTGCTGCCCCGTGAAGCAAGTGACAAAGGCAGTAGCTGCATGTGAACACCACTACCTGGAAATTCCCCTTCCAGCCACTTGGAAATCTATCAGCCATTTCTTCACTGTCGTTGGGTCAAAATCCTAGAATTCCATCCCTAACAGCACAGTGGGTGTACCTACACCACATGGACTGCGCAGTTCAAGGAAGCAGCTCACTGCTACCTTCTCAAGGGCAAACCAGGGATGGACAATAAATGATATTCTTGCTAGCAACACCCATCCCATGAAAAAAATAAAACGAACAGACGATATTAAGGACCTTTGGACATCTCAAAGGCATGAAGCAACTTAGCAGAACCTCTCCTTAGGAATTAGTGGAGTCCATATAGGCAGCTTCAATGAGTCTTTACCCATTCTCATGCCTCCTGATATCCTTACGAAGATGAGGCCCAAATCCATGGCCTTCTGACTTGCTTTACCTGCAGGAGAGATGAGATGGCTTTGATTAAAACAACATAGATACCTGGTGATCACTTTTAGCAAGAGGCGATTACCATGTGGTATTATTGCTAGACTATTAATCTGAAAACTCAGCTAATGTTCTGGGAACGGGGTTCAAATCTCGCCACGGCAGATGTTTGAACTTGAATTCAATAAGAGAAAATATCTGGAATTAAATATCTACTGATGATCGTGAAACCATTTTCGATTGTCGGAAAAAACCCATCTGGTTCACTAATGTCCTTTAGGGAAGGAAATCTGCCGTCCTTATCCAGTCTGGCCTACACGCGACTCCAGAGCCACAGTGATGTGATTGATTCTCAACTGCCCTCGGACAACAAGGAATGGACGATAAATGCTGGCGATACCTTAGGTGGAATTTTACCGCTCGCCTGCGACAGGAATTGGAGCACAGGAAGGGCTGACAAAGGGGTTAGCTTCAGGCAAGATTTTCGGGACAGGGAGGCCGTAAAATCCCTGTGCATGTCCCACAAATGAATAAAGAAAAAAATGAGTTGCCTTTTGAACAGCGTGACCTCGGTTTGTTCTATTGGCATGTGGGTTTAATTTGCCCACTCTCAGGGAATATTTATGTTTGTGGGTTGGCCAAGGATTGCGACCTTGCAAATTCACAGCCATCCCTTTGAAATCTCAGTGTTAACCTTCCATCGCAATGAAGGTTCAGTTCAAAAGCGACAACATGGCATAGAACAACCCTGTTTAAGTCAAAGCTCACCTTATCCTTTCCTGGAATGTCAAATGTTGGAAACTGGCAGATTTAGGATTAAAGGTTAACAGTGACAGCAACAAGCTAGCTGTCAACGCGCATGAACGATTTTAAGCAATTAAGATTAAGGAAATCTGTGGCATTTACTTTGGACACAAGCATTGTGATAGGCTTCAGAACGCGGAGCAAACCTTGGGCATTTCTGTTAGAATTCATTGATTTGCTGTCAGGCTTTTCAAACAAATGTAACCTTGCAAGAAAGGAAAATCTATTCTGTTTGCTTGACCTCAACCTTTGTGAGTTTGGTTAAAATGGGATAGACTTGTACCTTCCATAAATGTTGCATAAACAAGATATTCCAACTCGTTTTGTGTCAGCTGTCGCATCCATCCTCGACGCAACATCAATCAGCGGGAAGTTCCTCAGTGATCTACGGAAGTATGTTCCGGAATCTGACAAAGCAGTCACGTCTGGGTGTGCCCACCTGCTAATAGCAGTGGCAAATTGAGCACAGCGTGAGATTTTAACTCCCTCGGCTCTCTGTGCCTGTTGCGATCTGAAAGAAAACGAAAGGTTTGCGTTGACCGTTACCTCAGGAATGTCCAAAGCGTGTCAGAGTCGACGGGGGGAGAAGTTTTCCTGCCCCACCCACCATGGGAATCGTAGTGGGCGGGCAGCGGGGGGGAGGTGCGGACTATGCAAAGGTCCATTGACCATAGGCATGTTTTTTCCCATTTTGGGGCGAGCGCAGCAGGAAAGTCCCGCCCAACGCAGACCTTTGTGACTTTGTCACCTGTGCCAATTTGTGCACAGCAAGATCCCAAAAAAGTCCCGCAATGATCAGGCGCTCTGTTTTACGGGCGTTGGGTTGAGAGAGAAATATCGATCAGGACGTCAGATCCGAACTCCCCAACTCTTTGTCTAAACAGTATTGTGGGATCTTTTCATCCATTTGCCAATTGTGGCTCTCAAGTATGAATTTCAATGAACCTCTGCTGAATTCCCCTCTCAAAGGAGTGTGCATAAAGTACAGTGAAAATGTGGAAGTGCGATAAGAGGTGAGTGAGGAGTGAAAAGGAACTAAAAATGTCATTTTCTCAGACCGCAATGTCCTAGATTTTCCACCCAGTTTTATTTCCACAGTGGCGTTAATCTATTTAAGATGATAAGATCGCAGAGTCTGGGCTACGACGTGTTCTGCTGTCTTAACAGCTCCTTGATATGGCAAGGCTGTACACATTCTTACCTTCAGTTTTTGATAGTATTTGATAAGCCAGGAGCACGTTAATCTGTTACAATTCACAAAACCAGTTTGGTCCTGGCAGAAGTGACGGAAGTATGGAAATTGAATCATAGACACCCTACAGTGCAGAAGGACGCCATTCAGACAATTGAGCTTGCACCTATCACACCCAGGACCTATCCCCATAACCCCACATATTTATGTTGCTAATCCCCCAACACGAAAGGCAATTTAGCATGGCCAATCAACCTAATCCGCACATCTTTGGAGTGTGGGAGGAAACTGGAGCACCCAGGGGAAACCCACACAGACATGGGGAGAATGTGCAAACTCCACACACACAGTGACCCAGGGCCATAATTGAACCGGGTTCCTGGCACAGTGAGGCAGCAATGGTCTTAAAGAGGACTTTCAACAAAAAAAAATTATCCCAAAGCACATGGGTTATCACAAATGCCAACAAAACAAATGATTAGAAAAGTTCATTCAAAGCCTTGCTTGATCTTATCTCTACAGTTTAAGTTTAAAGTTTATTTATTAGTGTCACATGTAGGCTTACACAAACAATGAAGTTACTGCGAAAGTCCCCCAGTCACCACACTCCGGCACCTGTTCGGGTGCAGTGAGGGGGAATTTAGCACGGCCAATGCACCTAACTAGCACGTCTGTGGGAGGAAACCAGAGCACCCAGAAACTCATACAGACACAGGAAGAATGTGCAGATTCTGCACAGACAGTGGCCCAAGCCGGGAATCATACCCAGGTTCCTGGCGCTATGAGATAGCAGTGCTACCATGCTACCTATTGCCATAAGGGGGTAAGAGAGAGTTAAAAAAAATTTCATTAAAAATACTGCAGTCACAAAGATCAGCAGAATCCCCAATGTGTCAGTCTACTCAAGGTCTCGAAAAAGCCAAGCCTTTGAGTTTCACTGATAACATTATTTTTCTAATTGGTATTCGAACGGGTATTGATTTCATTGAGACATTCTTAATAACCAGCTCTGTTCCACTCTGCTAATTATTGTAATTAGTGTCTGGCAGATTAAATCTAGCTGTTTGTCAATGCAAAACATGCCAGGATAAGTCCCCAGTGATGATCTGCCACAACAGTTTCCCTGCAGTTGTGAAGTTATCTCACTGAGAATGATAAGCAGTAAGAATAGCCTTGGGTGCTAATTGTACCGAAATGGCAAAGGGTGAAAGACAATTCACTCCGATAGCAAATCCTGACAGCATTTGTCATCTCATGAAATATACTAACCAGAGGAAATGTTCATAAATCCATTTACAATGATGTGTCCCAGGAAAACTGGAGCCATTCTCCCCGCCTCCACCTCCTATCCCACTCCATAAAGTACCGTGACATATGGGGCTGGGTTGGAATTAAGAATCCGCTGAAGCCAGTGCATGTTGTGGGGACCCGAGTTCAAATCCCACCATGTCATTTGGTGGAATTTGTTCAACAGAAAATATCTTGAATTAAAAGGCTTCCCACTAATCTGTATGTTTTCTGTATGCAGTGAGTGTGTCCATGCAGGAATTTCAATGCTAAACCTGAATCTCGGATTCCTCTGGATCATGATGACTACGATGTAGAGATGCCGGCGTTGGACTGGGGTAAACTCAGTAAAGTTTTGCAACACCAATTTTAAATCCAACCAATTTATTTGATAGTAAATCCGCGAGCTTTCAACACTATGTTGTGCCTTCGTCAGGCAAATGCAGTGTTTTGCAATGTGATCCTCCTGCCTCCTTCCTGATGTCTGAAGTTTTCATGAGGGGATTGTGAATGCGCCCACACTTGTGTTTCTGCCAATTAATGGTATTTAAGGACCTAGTTCAGAACCTGATCTTTTCGGCCTCATAAACATATTTGGAGGTGGCAAGTGTTCACGGCCTCTGACTAGCTGAAGCCAAATGTGCTGTGATTCGGGGAGGCCCAAAATGCCATTACCGTAAATCACCAAAGGCTGGTCAGAGCTGAGAGAGCTCACCCCTTTGAAATGAGGGTGGTAGCAACCCCGTCACATGTCAGAGAAGGAGCTGGCTAGACAGAAAGAATTTCACCAGTTCCGGGGGGTGGGCCATCACTCTCCTGGCATCACCTGGGCATCGCAGAAGTGGGCAAGGCTGCTCTGATTCTACCCAAGCACCGGGAAGGGTGCGACCAAAAATTGCTGCTGCATGCCAAGAAATTAAGGCCGGTTAGAGATGAGAAGCAGCCTCTTGCGCGGGAAAGGGTGCATCACTGGGTATCAGGAGGCCTGAGAACACACACAAGGGACACAAAGAAGGAAAGACTCCACCCTGAGAACAGGATCCACTGGCAGAAGTGGAACTGCCTGGAAATGACAAAGGAGATGACAGGTCTCTAGTCAGATAGTCAGAGACATCTGGGCCCTCTTCAAGGACATCTCACAAGTGGCTGGACACCAGTTCATTTCCAAGGCAGCAGACACCATCTCTGCCAAGATTGGAAATTGCAGTAGATTCACAATTTGATTCAATATGGCAGGTTCAACAGTCACTGGGCTTCCCCATTTTTATACTCCATTCCATTTGCTTTCCAGGGTGATAGGGTGAGAGAGTGGTGGTAGCAGGGCGGTGAAATGTGGCAAGCCATTCAAAGGCCCAATGACTTCGGCAAGACAGTGAAATCCTGCCAGTGTAAAATGCCGCCTTATATTGAGTGAGGCTTAACCTGTACCTTAAAACAAGTTGATTTCTAAGACAGCAGAATGAGGTCACAGAGGTCTCCCCGTTCCTCTCGGTTACCCGGAGTGAAATTGCAATGATTTCCTATTCCTTCCCCAGCTGGGGATAACCAGTGTATAATAACCAACTCCAAGCATGCACGCTACTGCCACACAATTTCAACATTAACAATCACAATTTAAACACCTTGAAGTTTACTTATTAGTCACAAGTAGGCTTACAGTAACACTGCAACAAAGTTACTGTGTAATTTCCCTAGTCGCCACCTTCTAATGCCTATTCAATCATAGAATCCCTACAGTATGGAAGGAGGCCATTTGGCCCATCAAGTCTGTAACTGACCACAACCCCACCCAGGCCGTATTCCCGTAACCCCACACATTTATCCTGTTAATCCCTGATTCTAGTGTCAGTTTAGCATGGCCAATCAACCTAACTCTTATCTTGTCTGCACATTCTGACGCGCATTTCTTTCCCCGTGCCACTGTGCAGAAAGCAGGGACTCGGAACACCTCCCTATTGTGTTTATGGACCTTCACACCACCTGCAAAAATGCCTGATTCCAATAATGATTAATAATGCATCTTTGGGCTGCGGAAGGAAAACAGAGCACCAGGAAGGAACCCACACAGACACGGAGAGAATGTGCAAACTCCACCCAGACAGTGACCCGAGGCCGGAATCAAAACTGGATCCTTGGCGCAGTGAGGCAGCAGTGCTAACCACTGTGCCCTAGTTCGAGTACACTGAGGGAGAATTGAGCGTGATTCAGTGCACCTAACCAGCATGTTTTTCAGTCCTGGAAACAATTTGTCAGAGACTGTTTGCTACCAGAAAGAAATCACAGCTGGGGCAATGGCAAAGAATGTATTCCCCAAAGAATAAAGAATTGCTCAGAATAGGAAATATGAAAATAATTAATAAAATTGTGATTTGGAACGTCTTGTATGGGATTGAAAAAGAGATTTTGAGAAAAGACATCCAAAGTTGTAAAATGTGGTACTGGAGAAGGACGGAGTGGGTCGGTTGGCGAGAAAGAAGAACAATAAAGAAGTTCTGTGGAAGAGGATAATAGTGTAGCATTAAAGAATAGGGCAGGAGAGTTGGTCTGGGTAAGATACTCTGTTGGGGAGTCGGTGCAGACTTGAGGGGCTGAATGGCCTCCTTCTGCACTGTAGAGATTCTAAGATCGTGAAATCATGAGGGAAAGGCAACAAGATTGGGATTGGCCAAGTTCTGAGATATGAGAACTTGCTGAAGGCGGTGAACAGCAGAAAATTGGAGAGTTGTACAGGAGAACAGGAATGGCTACATTAGACAATTTAAAGTTTAAAAATGGGGGCTGCAATGAGCAAGAGGAAACTGTAAGTTCAGAGAGTGTGCCTTTGGGCAGATTGCTACTATTATCTGTAAAAGATAGACAACTTGGCTGTTCTGTCTGTTACAGATAGCATGGCATCAAATCTTGTCTGCTCTCTCATTCAGCAAGCATGGCACTCAGGTGAGGTGCCAAGGTGTGAATGTCCTTGGGAGCTTAACGCAGAACGGACAACATATGAAGGTAACAAAGACAAGGCTTTTTACCCCCAACTGCGACTTTTTGTGCTTTTCATTTTAGATTATCTGCACATTCTGATGCGAATTTCTTTCCCTGTGCCACTGTGCAGAAAGCAGGGATTCAGAACACCTCCCTATTGTGTTTATAGACCTTCACATCACCTGCAAAAATGCCTGATTCCAATAATGATTAATAATGCAGTCCTGTGGAATACAACAAAACACTAAAACTGCTTACTAACTCATCATAAACATCTCCAATAGGAGACTCTGCAAATGCCCAAAGTCATTAGCTAGTAATAATATAATGATGATAAATTCTTGCCTCGAAACTAATTTTTCTTTAAGTTTTGCACTCTCAGCAACATTCACTCTCCTGGGTAAGCTCTAAACGGGATCTTCAAATGATTAGTTAAAGGCCTACAGTCACTGCCACACAAAAAAATTAGCAAGATCATTGCTTAATCAATAAGTCTCAATCAAGCTAAAGAGAAATTTCACCATCTGGAGTGTTGGTTGGGAGAAAGGGAGATGATGTTCGGAAAGGATGGTGTTATCACTGTGCTATTAATCCAGAGACTCAGCGAATGTTCTGGGGAGCAGGGTTAAAATCTTGGTGAAACTTGATTTCAATCAAAAAAATCTGGAATTAAGAATCTACTAATGACCACCAAACCATTGCTTATTGTCACAAAGACCTGCCTGGTTCACCAATATCCCTTAGGAAAGGAAATCTTACCTGGTCTGGCTTATATCTGACTACACAGCAACGTGGTTGATTCTCAACTGCCCTTGAGCAACAGAGGATGGGCAATAAATGCCACAACCCCCCATGTCCCACGAATGAATTTTAAAAGAAAGATAAGGGAATTAATTAATTAACATCACCAGGTATGGTTCTCCCCTCATCAGAAAGTGACCACAAGCTTGATCCAAAGGAGACATTTTAGTGGAGGAGAGGGAAGCAAAGAGCTTTGGGACCTGGATAGATAAAAGCTTGGACACCAGATATAGAACCAAAGGAAATTGGCATGTGGCCAGAATGAAGTAGAGTTCTGGAATGGTTGTCCCATGTCTAAATAATCTGCCAATACTCAATGGTTGGAATCCAAGCAGCTGCTATTATTTGGATGCAATAGGCAGTGGGAACCAGCAACAGTGGATCTAAACCAATATTTCACCACTGAATGTTCAAACCTTTTTTTCACTGATTTGTGGGACATGGGCATCGCTGGCTGGCCAGTATTTATGGCCCATCCCTTGTTGTCCGAGGGCAATTGACACTCAATCACATTGCTGTGGCCCTGGAGTCACATGTAGAACATAGAACATAGAACATTACAGCACAGAACAGGCCCTTCGGCCTTCGATGTTGCGCCGACCAATATAAAAAGCAATGCCCCTCCAAACTAAACCATTCCCTTCTCTTCCATATACTTATCAACTAACCTCTTAAACGCCACCAAACTTGGCGCATCTACAACTGCTGCAGGCAGGGCATTCCACTCCCGAACCACCCTTTGGGTAAAGAACCTACCTCTGATATCCGTCCTATAACTATCACCCCTTAATTTAAAGCTGTGTCCCCTCGTGCTAGCTTTTTCCATCCTAGGAAAAAGGCTATCACTGTCCACCCTATCTAAACCTCTAATCATCTTATATGTTTCGATAAGGTCCCCTCTTAGCCGCCTCCTTTCTAACGAAAACAACCTCAAATCCCTCAGCCTCTCTTCATAAGACCTGCCCTCCATACCAGGCAACATCCTGGTAAACCTCCTCTGTACCCTCTCCAATGCCTCCACATCTTTCTTATAATGTGGGGACCAGAACTGCACACAATACTCCAAGTGCGGCCGCACTAGAGTTTTGTACAGTTGCAACATGACGTTGCGGCTCCGAAATTCAATCCCTCTACCAATAAAAGCCAAGACTCCATATGCCTTCCTAACAACCTTCTCGACCTGACTGCCTACTTTCAGGGATCTATGCACATACACACCAAGATCCCTCTGTTCATCTAGACTACTAAGAATCCTACCATTTGCCCTATACTCTACACATTTATTATTTCTGCCATAGTGCATTACCTCACACTTTTCCACATTAAACTCCATTTGCCACCTCTCGGCCCAGCTCTGCAACTTGTCCAAGTCCCTCTGCAAACTATAACACCCCTCTTCACTATCTACCACTCCACCGACTTTAGTGTCATCTGCAAATTTACTAATCCATCCTTCAATACCCTCATCCAGATCATTTATAAAAATTACAAACAGCAGGGGCCCCAAAACAGACCCCTGAGGTACACCACTTGTCACCGAACTCCAAGATGAATACCTCCCATCAACCACCACCCTCTGTCTTCTACCTGCTAGCCAATTCCTAACCCAATTAGCTAAATCACCCTCTATCCCATACATCTGCATTTTCTGCAGAAGTCTTCCATGGGCCACCTTATCAAACGCCTTACATAAGTCCATGTAGGCTAAACCAGACAATGTTGGCATATTTCCTTCCTGAAAGGGCATTAGTGAACCAGATAAATTTTTCCAACAATTAACAATGGTTTCATGGCCATCAGTAAGTTTTTAATTCCAGGTTTTTTTTTAATTGAATTCACATTCCACCACCTGCTATGGTGGGATTTGAACACAAATCCCCAAAACCTTAACTGAGTTTCTGTATTATTGATCTAGCAATAATACAACTAAGCCATCACCTCCCCTCGATCCCCTTTTACCCCTGCATCCATCGCCATGTCTAACGAAGGCAACTTTGTTTCTTCTGAATGGAAGCCAATCCTTATTCTTCACTATCACCACATACCCTCAAACTGAACAACCTCCCTTTTGATTCTACTCACTTCCTCCAAAATAAAAGGAGGAACCCACATGGCTCCTAGCCTTTTTTGTGGAACATAACTTGTCTCAATTCTATTCTGGTCAGCTCCCTCACTTTTTCCTCTGATGCATTGATAACTGTCTTCGTACCATTTCCTGCTCTCATCACCTACCCTCCCTTCTAGGCCAGACTCGCCAGCACCCCTTCCGCTTCTTGCCCCATTGCCCACCCACCAGCCTCGACAGTCACTCCATTATCCTCTGCCATTCCTGTCATCTTCTGTCTGCTTTCTCCCTCCCCACTCCCCTTCTCCCTTGTCAATGTTCAGAAGGAAGCATTGCCTCCGCTCCACAATCGCTCCCCAACAACTGCTCCTCTTCTCACAGCACCTTTCTTGCCAGCACAGAAGACGCAAGACTTGCCTTTTATTTTTCCCTCAACCATTCAAACCACCAAAACAAGTACGTGGTTACAATTCTGCTGATTTGGAAAATTGCACCTTGAAGTAAGCGACAGGGTCTCATTGGACCATAAAACCATAAGATATAAGAGAAGAGTGAGGCCATTTGTCCCATTGAGTCTACTCTGCCATTCAATCATGCCTGATAAGTTTTCCATCCCATTCTCCTACATTTTCCCTGTAATCTTTGATCCCCTTATCAATCAAGAACCTATCTTTGTCTGAAGAACAAAGTACAAAGAAAATTACAGGACAGGAACAGGCCTTTTAGCTATCCAAGCCTGCACTGACTATACTACCCATGAGAACTAAAATTCCCTACCATTCTGGGCTCTCTGTTCCCATCCTACTCATGTATTTTTCAAGACTTCCCTTAAAAGCCAATCAAAATACTCAATGACCTGATCTCCACAGTCTTCTGTGCCAATGCGTTCCACACATTCATAACCCTCTGACTGAAGAAATTCCTCCTCATCTCGGTTCTGACTTTACCCTGAGGTTGTGCCCTTGGATCCTAAGCTTCATTCTGCACTGAAAGTCAACAGTGATTTATCCTTTCCAATTGTCCATGAAGACCACTGGGACTTCTTGAAGTCGAGGTGCTATCGAAATGCAAATCATCCTGCTTCCGACAACAGTCCCAGCCATCTGACCGCGGAGGTGCCTCAAAGAATTGTCTGATTTAATGAGCTCAGACTCATGCAGTAACTTGGGAGATAATTTCCTCACCCTGAAGCTGATAAAATAGACATTGAGTCAAGGCCTAAAATAAATTGATCCAAACGAAGTTGATAGCCACAAACTGCAACATCACTCATGTCACTGGCTGAATGAGCCCATCATTTTAATAGTTCGATGGATACTAAAATAATGAGCACTGAGTGGTTGTAATTTTTCTCGCTCAGGATTGATTTTGGAAGTTGTGCTCAGTGAGATTTTTTTTTCTCCCGAGGGAGTATTGCATATTATCAATTACTGTGAAACCATCCCATAAATTGCAAGCTGCAAGGGCATCAGGACTTGGCTATCAATCTTCCCATTTCGCCAAATTCAGAAAGTAATCCACATAGTTTGCCGCGTAGGAATTTAGCCACAGATGAGCTGGCACCAAAAACAATGAAGGCTCGGGTGAGATACTAATCCTTCAGTGCACCTCCTTCTAGATTTTGAAGGTCGTTGGATTCACTTGGGATGGCACGGTGGCACAGTGGTTGGCACTGTTACCTCACAGAACCAGAGACCCGAGTTTAATTCCGGGCTTGGGTCACTCTCTCTGCGGAGTCTGTATTTTCGCACCATGTCTGCGTGTGTTTCCTCCGGGTGCTCCGGTTTCCTCCCACAGTTCGAAAGATGTGCTGGTTGGATGCATTGACCGTGCTAAATTGACCCTCAGTGTACCCGCACAGGCGCCAGAGTGTGGCAACAAGGGGATTTTCACAGTAACTTCATTGCAGTAATCGTCACTCCGGGATTTGCAACACAAAGATCTGGCACAGTTCTGAGAGCAGCTCTGCAACTTTGCGGGGAGAGACCCTTCAGGTCCTGAATCTCTGGGCTGAAGAGTTGTCCCTCACCCTTTGTGAAAAGAATTACCGTATTCAGAAACATCTCCTCCAGTATCTAACTGACCTGAATGAATGAATGAAAAGCATATCCAGGCAAGAAATGGGGTTCAGTTTTACAATTTATGCAGAATATAAATGGTTGTGCAAACATTCCAGGTATAATGAGATGATTAAGTTTAAACAACACTGATTGCGATGCAGTGCAGAGCTATTCATGTTTTATGAGTTGGCACTAAGCATGGAGCTCATTTGTCATCCATTTAAATGATACTTATGGGGGAGGATGCTTCCTTTATTAAGAATGCACCAGTATCCCTGTGCTGTGTCCAACAAATTCTTCACACAGCTTGACAATGAAAGGAAGATTCAAAATAAGAATAGAAAATGTTGGAAGTACTCAACAGGTCGGGCAGCATCTGGAGAGAGAGAAGCAGAGATAACAGATTCAATTTTCCAACACTTCTGGCCAATGGGGTTTTCCAGTCCCGCTTGTGGCAACCACTCTCCGCTCGGTTGATTCCTCCAGGGGTGGGATGGGTGTGCCAGCAAAATGCCAAAGGCATCGGCAGGACTGGAAAACCTCTCTGGCAACCAATAGTGAGTCACCTCTACCATCGGAAAACACGGCGCGCAGTGGGGATGGGACTGGAAAATCCTGCTCGATGTTTCAGGTTGATAGTGGCTTCATCAAAGGAAGATCGGTTCTTGATTGTATCTTATGACATCCTGCTTGCAGTTCTTCTTCACGCTCTCTGTATTGACCTTGGGAGTGTGCTCATGTTCCCAATCTGGTCTCTGATCACTGCAGCAAGATGTACTGAATCTAAAGAGGGAAACTCTGATAGCGAAGCACATCTGGAAAGATAATCAGAAGGATTAGACATTGTTCAAGCAGCCAGCATGAAGTAGATTTATCAGATTATAATTACTGATGAACAGCGAAGGCTACAATTTAGAATTCAGCAACTTCAATAAAAAACAAAAATATAATAATTTGCAGTAAAAAGCACACTTTGGGAAGAACTGATAAATCAGACAGTGGTAATTCTTTAACAAGAAGGAGGCTGGAACAGAAATACTTTTCATAGAATCCCTACAGCGTAGAAGGAGGCCATTCATCCCATCGAGTCTGCACTAATAACAATCCCACTTAGGTCCTGTTTTATCCCCTTTACCCCACATATTTAGCCTCCAAGCCTCCTAACATTAAGGAGCAATTTATCATAGTCAATCAACCTAACCCACATGTATTTGAGCCGTGGGAGGAAACTAACAAGGAGAATGTGCAGACTCCACACAGACAGTGACCCAAGCTGGGAATTGAACCCAGGCCCCTGGTGTTGTGAGGTAGCAGTGCTAACCATTGTGCCATCGCGCTGCCCAACCTATCCAATAAAATCATCACCATAAGACAAATGATGCACATTTCCACCAGAGGGTTAAAAATGGTCAGCACAGTAGCACAGTAGTTAGCACTGCTGCTTCACAGCTCCAGGGACCTAGGTTCGATTCCCGGCTTGGTTCACTATCTATGCGGAGTTTGCACATTCTCCTCGTGTCTGAGTAGGTTTCCTCCAGGTGCTCCAGTTTCCTCCCGCGGTCCAAAGATATGTAGGTTAGGTTGATTGGCTATGCTAAGAAAAATTTTCCCTTAATGTCCTGAGATGCATAAATTAGAGGGATTAGTGGGTAAATATGTAGGAATATGGGAGCACAGCGTGGGTGGGATTGTGGCTGGTGCAGAGTCGAAGGGCCAAATGGCCTCTTTCTGTATTATAGTGATTCTATGATGTTACATTGAATATTAGCTGCTATATATGTTGGGGGCATTGTCCCTTTAATGTGACCTGGGGGTGTGGAGTGAGCTAGTTGGGACCTGCCTTGAGTCAATATTCGGGGTGTAATAAAATAAAGGTCTGTGATCCCTGATTCCTAGCTATGGAGTAATTCTTGAGGAGATACCTCAGAGATTTAACATGAGCCTCCACCTATTTTGCCAGCCCTATATAAGAATTTGTCCAGTTGGCCCAGAACAGATGAAAGTATGACCTGAAAACATTAAGCTCCTCACAACATCAGTTCTGCTTTTCATTTCTGGTTTAAGATGTTTCTCTGGAGCTTAGCCACAAAGTCAACCTTTCCTTTAATCTTACTCCATTATCCTTATGATCTCATTCTTGGTGCTCATTAACCTAGTCCGACATCAAGAACTATTCCACCCAATGCAATCTTCTGCTCCTTGTTGTAGGTAAAATAATACCACTGAGACTATTAATGAGACAAAATACAGTGGCTTTTATTTCAAAGCTCTGGCTTTTATTCCAGACCTTTGGGAGAACTGGTTCCTCAGAATGGACTACCAGACTTTTCACAGAACACAAACACAAGTGGGTATTTGTACGTTATGAGCTCCAGCAGTAATCACGATTCAAATTTCCAATTCTGGCCAGATTCCAGGTCTTCCTTCCCTGGTCACGATTTAGCTTCAGAGTTGACCAGAGTTTACGGTCCAGCTGGCAGCTGCAGTCATGACACATCGGGTCACAATTCAAAACTCTTCTGCTGCAGAACCAGCATCCCTGTCTTTGAAGTTACTTGTACGATCGCAGCTATCCCAGCAGGACTCTCCCTGTTAAAAGTCGGTATTGTGATGTGCCATCAGTAGCTGTCCAAAGCCAGTACCAGAATATACCATCTGTACAACAATGTCCAATTAACCCAAATAGGTAAGATTTGCAAAGTCTACCAAATAACAGCCACATTAAAATATTTGTCTTAATAAAAATGAGAGTTAAAGCATCTAATATGTGAACAAATAACTTATATTAATGCCAGGAGTAGTATAAGCTTGAGAAAATCAGTCATGAGGAAGGGTTATGTTTGTGATATATTCTAGGTGCAAAATCCATTAACCCTTTCCCTTCTACAAGGTACAAAATGCATTATAATCATTTCCCTACTTCATTAACTAAACAGTCAACTTGAGAAATTCTTCCCCAATGCATTAGTGACTTGGTCCAGTGAATATCTGAGTCACCCAGATCACCTTTTAGCACCAGGACCTGGGTTCAATTCTTGGTTTGGGTCACTGTCTATATAGAGTTTGCACATTTTCCCCATATGTTTCCTCCAGGTGCTCCAGTTTCCTCCCACAGTCCAAAAACGTACTGGTTAGGTCAATTGACTATGCTAAATTTTCCCTCAGTGTACCTGAGCAGGCACCAGAGTGTGGCAACTGGGGGATTTTCACAGTAACTTCACTGCAGTGTGAATGTAAGTCTACTTGTGACTAATAAGTAATCTTTAAAAAAAAAATGGACCGGGTTCAATTCTTGATCCCTGCTGGATTAACAAATCTCAATGTGCCTTGAATTAAAGAATGTGTAACACACGCTCTTTATCACAGTCCAAGATCCTAGATGGAAGTGTGTGTCTTGAGTGGGTCTCCAATAATGGGGGACCTTGACTTGTGACTGATCAAACTGGACAAGGATTAATTTGAGAAGACACCCGACCACATCGAGAGATTTCACCAGGAGTATGCAGAGGCAAAGATGAGGCATCAGCGGAAGGGCGGAAAACTCCAACCAACACATGTACCCAACGCTTTAAGCAGCTCCTTGTTACAGATTGTACATTGGATTCATCTGACACCCTGGAACTATTGATTTGGACTGGGAGAAAGTCATCCTCGATCCCTCAATGAGGCTGCCTGAAAAGAGAAAATGTTAATCAAATGAGGAAAGCGATGGGCTCGGTTCTCATAACCTTCTACACCATTAAACACGTCACTAAAGATCACATCTCAATACTGACCACTGGAGTGAGGTCCCAGAGGGTGATGGAGCCCAGTGAAAGTTTACCCCTGTAAGAAAAATGGAGTAGCAAATAAATGAGAAATGGGACAGGATAAAACTGAATTTTTTATCCTGAAATTGTAGATAAGTGGCAGTGATGTGGGCATCGTAGTAACTAAGAGAGAGTACAGTTAGAACTATAACCAATTGGACATTTTAAACTCATCAATCACATTATCATTGAGAGCAATTCGAGTCCACGGGGGAAAACCTTCTCAATTAAGCCTTACTCTGTCCACTTTGTAGTTCTACATCACCGTTACCCAATGGTCTTGAGTAGGTTTGTACAGCAATGATGGATTCAATTTGAATTGTGTTAAATGACCATTTTTTAGTCAATTGCAGTGCGTGAATTCACTGAGTGAATATGGCAATCACGCCTGGTTCTGCAATCGGCAGCTAAAGGAGATTGAACAGAATAGGATCCTTCCCATTTATCTGACAGATTAGTCCAGTCTCCCGCCTTACAGGAGGTGGTCTCAGTTCATCAGTCCTCCTCAGCACAGTTAGATTTTTGTCTCAGAAGTGTTTGAATAGTTGCTGGAATGACTTGTGAAATCTAAGATGGTTCAAAAACACAGCGTAATATCGGTCCTCCCCCCAACCTTCCGCATACACACACGCATACACACACAGACACACACACACACATACACACACACACACACACACACACACACACACAGACACAGACACACACGCATACACACGCATACACACACACACACATACACACACAGACACACACACACACATACACACACAGACATAGACACACACGCACACACACGCATACACACACAGACACAGACACAGACACACACGCGCACACACGCAAACACACACAGACACACATGCATACACACACAGACACATGCACACACACACATACACACACAGACACACACACACATACACACAGAGACACAGACACATGCACACACACACATACACACACGCACACATACACACACAGACACACACACACGCATACACACACAGACACACACATGCACGGACATGCACACACATGCATGTACGCACACACACGCATGTACACACACACACACACATGCGCACATGCACGTACACACACACATGCACAGACACGCACACACACACACACACACACATGCACATGCACACACACGCGCACACAGACACACGCACACACATGCACGCACATGCACACACACACACACGTGCACACAGACACATGCATACACCCCTCCAAGATAAAAACATAGAAACTAGAAACAAAAGAAGGCCATTCGGCCCTTCAAGCTTGCACCGTCATTCATTATGATCATGGCTGGTCATCGAATTCAATATCCTGATACCCCCCCTTTCTCCCAGTATCCATTGACCCCTTCAGCCTAAGAGTTGTATCTAATTTCTTCTTGAAATCACACAATGTTTTGGCCTCAACTATATTCTGTGGTAGTGAATTCCCCACATTCACCACCCTCTGGGTGAGAAAATTTCTCCTCACCTCACTCCCTTATCCTCAAACTATGACCCCGTAGTTCTGGACTCCCTCATCATTGCGAAGATTTTTCTGAGACTTCAAACAGAGTTTCTGAGGTGGATGTTAAACTGAGATGCTGATTTGGCTGCAGGTTTAACCAAAGACTCCATATTGGTAACAGAGTAAACTCAGACAGACTGCTCGAAGAATCATTAAGCAGCTAATTTCAACCCAATCTCCTATCAACACTCACCAGCAAAACCTATACGATATTTCAGCGGCTGGCACTGAACTAACTCTGTCTCTCTTAACAATAACCAGTACAGTAAACATTGTGCCAATGATTTTGAGTGCTGGTTAATGGTATTTCCCCTTTTACATCTCACTCGCTGCTGGAGGGTTGAAGTGGAATTTTTGAAACACATCGGAGACTTCCTGGGACACTTGCTCAAGTCTTCACCAAAATCCCACCAACACTTATTCTGGAAATTAGCCGCGCACCACACCCGGGGATTCTGTACCGTCCACAATCTCACAAGTTTTTGATCGAGTGAGGCTTCTAGAAGTTGTAGCTAAACCGAAGTTAATGGGGATCAGGATAAAACTCTCCATTGGCTGCAGTTATACCTGGAACAAAGGAAGATGTTTGTGGTTAGTGGAGGTCAATCGTTCAGTCTTGGGACATCACTGAAGGAATTCCTCAGCGGAGTATCCTAGTTCTGACCATCTTCAGTTGCTTCCTCAATGACTTTCCCTCCAGCTATGATCAGTGATGACGACTCAATGTTCAGCACCTTAGAACATAGAACATAGAACATAGAACATTACAGCACAGAACAGGCCCTTCGGCCTTCGATGTTGTGCTGACCAAAATAAAAAGCAATGCCCCTCCAAACTAAACCATTCCCTTCTCTTCCATATACTTATCAATTAACCTCTTAAACGCCACCAAACTTGGCGCATCTACAACAGCTGCAGGCAGGGCATTCCACTCCCTAATCACTCTTGAGTAAAGAACCTACCTCTGATATCCGTCCTATAACTCATACCCCTTAATTTAAAGCTGTGTCCCCTCGTGCTAGCTTTCTCCATCCTAGGAAAAAGGCTATCACTGTCCACCCTATCTAAACCTCTAATCATCTTATATGCTTCAATAAGATCCCCTCTTAGCCGCCTCCTTTCTAACGAAAACAACCTCAAATCCTTCAACCTCTCTTCATAGGACCTGCCCTCCATACCAGGCAACATCCTGGTAAACCTCCTCTGTACCCTCTCCAATGCCTCCACATCTTTCTTATAATGTGGCGACCAGAACTGCACACAATACTCCAAGTGCGGCCGCACTAGAGTTTTGTACAGTTGCAACATGATGCTGCGGCTCCTAAATTCAATCCCCCTACCAATAAAAGCTAAGACTCCATATGCCTTCTTAACAACTTTATCCACTTGACTGCCTACTTTCAGGGATCTATTGACACATACACCAAGATCCTTCTGTTCCTCAACACTATTAAGAGCCCTACCATTAGCCCTATACTCTACACATTTATTGTTCCTGCCAAAGTGCATTACCTCACACTTTTCCACATTAAACTCCATTTGCCACCTCTCGGCCCAGCTCTGCAACTTGTCCAAGTCACTCTGTAAACTATAACACCCCTCTTCACTATCTACCACTCCACCGACTTTAGTGTCATCTGCAAATTTACTGATCCATCCCTCAATACCCTCATCCAGATCATTTATAAAAATTACAAACAGCAGGGGCCCCAAAACAGACCCCTGAGGCACACCACTTGTCACCGAACTCCACGATGAATATCTCCCATCAACCACCACCCTCTGTCTTCTATCTGCTAGCCAATTCCTAACCCAATTAGCTAAATCACCCTCTATCCCATACATCTGCATTTTCTGCAGAAGTCTTCCATGGGCCACCTTATCAAACGCCTTACTAAAGTCCATATATACCACATCAACCGCCTTACCCCCATCCACCTCTTTGGTCCTCTTAGGTACTGAAGCAATTGATGCCCAATTGTAGCAATGTCAGGATAATATCCAGTCTTAGCCCAATCAATGGCAATAGACGTTTGAGCTACACACTGCTTTGCCAACTCACTCTGTGACTATATTTTGGGTTATAATGAGTACAACCATACTGGCCATACAAGCCACACTCCCGCTTCAACGAGGTCGAAGAATTTGGTCGCAGCCAAATTAGTGTGTCCCTGACAAACAAGACATGTAAGATGCTTTAAATTTAACTTTGTTTATGAGTGTCACAAGTAGGTTTACATTAACACTGCAATGAAGTTATTGTGAAAATCCCCTAGTTGCCACACTCCAGTGCCTGTTCGAGTACACTGAGGGAGAATTTAGCATGGCCAATGCACCTAACCAGCACGTCTTTTGGATTGTGGGAGGACAATTGGATTGGAGATTGGAGCACCCAGAGGAAACTCACACAAACACAGAGAGAACATGCAGATTCCGCAGACAGTGACCTAACAGGGTCCCTGGCGCTGTGAGGTAGCAGTGCTAACTGAGTCTGAAGCTAGTACATGTTGGGTTTTAGCAGAAAATTCTATAAATTGGATCAAGTGCTTTCTAAAATGTTGTTTGAAAGTTCATGTCGATTGGAGTATTCGTTTCTCTCCTTGTCACTCTTAACTGGGGTGAACATGTTCATCCCGGACAAAGACACTAGGAGGGATTTTCCAGTCCAGCTTGCCCCAAAACTGGAAAATCCCGCCCAAGGTCAACAGGCCTTTCTACGGTTTGCCCCTTGCCCGCAGAATAGGAATATTTGTCCCACTGGGCAGAATTATCTGGTCCTTCAAATGATAGGATCTTCCAATCCAGCCAAAGGGCAAATTCCCTGATGACACAGCCTGATGAGCAACACAAGCAGCCAATGATTTCGGCAGGACTGGAAAATCTCACCAGCATCCAGTGGCCCCCAGAGAATCCAATAAGGGAGAAAGCGGAGGGAAAACATGGTGTTTCAAACATTTTAAGGAAAAATAAATGAGGATTGTGAAGAGAAAGCCAGGAGGTGAAAGAGTGACGGGCCAAGAAGAGAAGGTAACCTTTCTGCATGTGTACTGTTCAAAGAGGATTAAATGGAACAGCATACGTTGGACCTAATAAACAGCTGGAAGCACGAAGCCTTTCATTGGCCCGGAAAGGTCATGGTTCACACTGTGTTTTAGAAATCTGAGTTTTTAAAGACATGACTATGACGTATTGATTTTACTCTGTTGATCTTTTCTCGTACAAATTTATGTTATTGATTGCTGGCTCGATATGAGAAAGGGTTCATTTACAGTAACCTTCACCACTCCACTCTTTCATTCGGAGCCTGTCCCTCCTCGCTCCCGCGAACCCACTTAATCTCAATTATTCATGCTGCTCCGCCGTACGGACAGAACACAACTTTAAAATGAATATAAAATAGGACAGTTTTCAGAGCAGTGCTTGAGAAACCTCCCCACATTGTGCTTTGTTGTTTTCTTTCATTTCAGCTCGATCGATTGTATTAAAAACTGTCAGGGGCCTGTGCAGTGCATTAGTTTGTTTTTTTTCGTTCATTCCCAGGACGTGGGCATTGCGGGCAAGGACAGCATTTATTACCCATCCCTAATTGCCCTTCAGAAGATGAGAAGCCACCTGCAATTGAGTGGTTTGTTAGGCTGTTTAAGAGGGCAATTCACAGTCCAAGTGCTGTGGGGCTGGAGTCATGAATAAGACAAAGTAATTACACCAAGGGCAATACGGTAGCACAGTGGTTAACACCGCTGCCTCACAGCGTCAGGGATCTAGGCCTTGGGTTGCTGTTTGTGCAGAGTCTGCATATTCTCCCTGTGTCTGCGTGGGTTTCCTCCAGATGCTCCAGTTTTCCTCCCACAATCCAAAAGACATGCTGGTTAGTTGCCTGGTCGAGGTAAATTCTCCCGCAGAGTATCTGAACTGGCACTGGAGTGTAGCAACGAGGGGATTTTCATAGCAACTTCATTGCAGTGTTAATATCAGCCTACTTGTTGAAACTAATAAATAAACTTTAAGATTCCTTTCTGTAGTAATCCTACTGAGGAATCACCAATCACTTTTATTTACAGAGTATTTGAAATGCCATTCAGCGGCCGCAGTGTACAGATCAGCCCATTGACTGCCACCTGGAGTGGAGTCAATTGGTTGTAAATCTTCCACCATCCTTCTACCTCGCCCTCACTTCTCCTTCTCTACAGGACGAACCTCCACTCGCCTAATAAGGGAGCTGGGAGGGAGCTACACTCCTGGGGAGATCTACTGGTAATCGCCCGGGACTATCGTTACACCTCCCCCGAAGAAAATTTGTGAACCAGATGGAGTTCCTAACACAACGCAGTAATTTCATTGTCACCATTACCAATGTTATGTTTTTTTATTTCCAGTGAGGAGGCTTAGTGATGCAAATGAGTGGTGTTTCTAACACTGAACAAGTAGCTCTGGGTTCGAGTCCAATGCCAGGATTTACTGGCCACGGCAGGAGTTTTCAACAAGCTCACAATCAGCACCAAAATCCTTCCCCCCACTATTCCCTGTTATACAGTATGTATGAAGATATGCAAGAGAGAGAGATTCCACATTCAGTTAATTAAATTTAACACCCCCTGTTGCTGTACTGGGATTTTTTTTTTGTTTTCTGGAGGTTTTATATTTCCACTTTTTTAGGTTACCATGGGATTCAGGCATTGGCTGGGCCAGTGTTTGTTTCCCAGCCCCCCACTATCCTTGAGAAAGTGGTGCTGACCCCACAGTGCTGATTGGGAGGGAGTTCTAAGATTTTTACACAGTGACCGTGAAGGAATGGCGTTATATTTCCGAGTAAGGATGGTGGGTGGTTTGGAGGGGAACTTGCAGGTTTTTCCATGTATCTGCTGCCCTTCTGCACAGTAGAGGTTGCAGGTTTGGAAGGTGCTGTGGATGGAGGCCTAGTGAGATGCTCCAGTAATCTCGTAGATTAACACTGGATCGTTAGTCTAGGTTTTAGGATGAGGCACGTCACAACCTTCAAGGCTCTGGGCTGGTAAATGAGATTACATTAGATAGGTCAGCGTTTCTCATGTGTCAGAGCAGACTGGATGGGCTGAAGGGTCTCCGCTGCACTGTGTGATTCTGCAATTCTCTCCAATAACATAGTCACAGGACTAGCCTATTCTGTTTTAAACAAAGGCGATCAATCCAAACCAGCCTAGGATGTGTACAGGTGTGGGATGAAAGGACACAGAAGGATGCCATTCAGCCCTTCTTGCCTGTGGTGGGTTGCTGAAATAATGTCCAGTTGATAATACTCTGCCGATTATCCCCTGCGTACTTTTGTTTCGGGTACAGCTCCAATTCCCCTGGAGAAAGTTAAATCTCATTCCCTTCATCTGCGCACCCTGGTCCATAACCATTTTTTTGGTTCGTCTCCACGTTTGTGCCACCCTGACTTGCAAACGTATCAACCGAACCTTCGCTGTCGCTGAGTCAAAATCCCGGATCCCTCTCTCTAACAGCACTGTGAGTGGACCTACGTCCACAATGTGATTCAAGAGGGCAGTTCACCACCATCTTCTCAAGGGGGCAATTAGGGATGGGCAATAAATGCTGGCCCAGCCAGAAATGCCCACATCCCATGAAAAAAAATTTTTTAATTAGTTCTAAATAAAAATTCCCCTCAATTCCCTGTTTCTTTCACCAGTTTTTATAATTCCGTGTCTCTTGGAAATAACTGACCTTACCACCTCAATTCGGGACAGAACATTGGAAAGCTGCTTTGCAACGAAGTTTCTCTCTCGATTCCTTTGTCAAATTCTGAGGGATAATTACAGATACTGTTCTGTCTGAGATTCCCAATCAATCGTCACAAATTCCTTTCTCAGTTTGTTGCTTAGATCTCTTCAATTGGAATGATCTATAATTAGAATTGTCTATAAGTTACTAACGGAGACACAGGCATGTTTGACCCAACCAGGCCAGCCGCACGATAGCAGCAATTTAACTAATTTAGTCATAAATGTACCTGCCATAGTTTAGGAGCATGTTCTTACTGCCTGTTCACACCACACTCCCACTGTAGCAAAGACGGAGAACTTGGTGACAAACCAAATCTCTATTCATACCAAGGCATGATAGCACAGTGGTTAGCACTGCTGCTTCACAACCCCAGGGTCCTGGGTTCGATTCCTGACTCAGGTCACTGTCTGTGTGGAGTTTGCACATTCTCCTCGTGTCTGTATGGGTTTCCTCCTGGTGCTCCGGTTTCCTCCCACCATCCAAAGATGTGCCGGTTAGGTTGATTGGCCATGCTAAGAAATTGCCTGCTATTGTCAAGGGATGCATAGGTTAGAGGGATTAATAGGCATAATATATGGGGGTAGGGCCTGGGTAGGATTGTGTTCGGTACAGACTCGATGGGTCGAAGGGCCTCTTTCTGCACTGTAGCGTACTATGATCTATAGCAGCCCGATGGGAAAATCCCACTGGCATGAACAGCTGGAATATTCCGGCTTAAATGTGGGACCAATCCATCTGAATCCAAAATTTATTTAACCTCTTAAAGTCTAGCCAAGGGGGAGGGGAGAGGAAGGGGGCGAGGGGAGAGGCATTGCCGGCTGAGGAGAGCAAATAAGGAATGTAGAATTAAAAGATATTGCTTTCCTGGACGCAATCATGAAGTTAGAGTTTACATTTATTATTCACAAGTAAGGCTTACATTAACACTTCAATGAAGTTACTGTGAAATTCCCCTAATCACCACAGTCTGGTGGCATCTGTTCGGGTCAATGTACCTAACTAGCGTATAAAATATAGAGCATAGAACACTACAGCACAAACAGGCCCTTCGGCCCACAAGTCACACCGATCATATCCCTACCTCCCAGGCATATCTATAACCCTCAATCCCATATACTCATCTAGAAGTCTCTTAAAAGACCCCAACGAGTTCGCCTCCACCACCACCGACGGCAGCCGATTCCACTCACCCCACCCACCCTCTGAGTGAAAAACTTACCTTTCAACATGTGGGAGGAAACCAGAGCACTCGAAGGAAACTCGCACAGACAGTGACCCAATCGAACCCGAGTCCCTGGCATTGTGAATTAGCAGTGTTAACCATAGTGCCACTGTGCCACTCCAGAGAACTTTCCCTGTGCAGGTAAACCTCACATTACGGGTACAACCGTGGAACAGGATTCAGGTGACCGTGTGCGCTGAATCTTTAGCAGTCCCCTTGAACTATCCGTGCAGCTGTAAGGTTGTCAAGTGCCAGGCCTGGAGTTACTGCTGAGGGTGGGAGGTCCCTTCCAATCTGCAGGATGCAATTAAATGGCTGCCAAAAGGGCAGCCATTTCTATTAAGGACGGTCACCTACCGTCACCGAGAGCCGCTGCCAATCGATAAGCCACTCTGTCACTGTTTCGAAAGATGCTCCATTCTTACCCTCAGCAAAAGATCTGACTGGAGGCAAATTTGCTTTTACAAAGAATATTTTATTTGTACGTAAGATTTACAAAGCACTATGACGGAGTGAATGCTCCTCTCTCAGATTCCCCTCACAGATGACATCGTCCATATTCAGTAGCTATCATATAAGCGATTTTAGAGTTAATCCCTTCCTGTACAGCCCGCAGCATCGCTCAGAGACACACAGGGGCTGCACCGGGAAGCAAACAATGCAGCGATCAGCATGCGCCCTTAGTTGTGTCTGGTCATGCCAAGGTTATATTCACTGGTGTTTGATGCTAGGATTATATTCATTGGAGTTTAGGAGAGTGAAGGGGATCTTGTAGAAATTCTAATGGAAGTAGACAGGCTAGGTTCAGAGAGAATGTTCCTGATGGTGGGGGAGTCCAGAACTAAGAGTCATAGTTTGAGGATAAGGGATAAATCTTTCAGAACTGAAATGAGGAGAATTTTCCTCACCCAGAGGGTGGTGAATGTATGGAATTCACTACCACAGAAAGTAGTTGAGGCTAAAATGTTACGTAATTTCTAGAAGAAATTAGATGTTGCTCTTTGGGCTAAAGGGATCAAGGAATATGGGGAAAAGGGGGATCAGAATATTGAATTTGATGATCAGCCACGATCAAAATGAATGCCAGAGCAGGCTCAAAGGGCCAAATGGCTTACTCCTGCTTCTAGTTTCTATTTTTCTGTTTTTCTATGAGCAGTCAAGCCGGGTTCCAGTGGAAGGAGTGTTTAGAGAGGGCGGGTTGCCATGGGAGCACTGCTTCCACTGGGGGAACGGTGAGGGGAACACTTTGTGGGCCAAAGTATAATTGAGAAGAAGGAGGCCCCTGTCGCTAGTTAAATTCTGCTCCGCAATAAGCTGTATGAACAGAACTCAGCTTCCAAAATATTGATGGCTAAAAAAAAAGCATAGCTGTTGAGGCAATGTTTAAGAAACTTCCCCCATTTTGCTTTGTTGCTTTTTCAGATCAATCGATTGTATTGAACTGCCAAGGATCTGTGCAATGTATTCACTTCTCTGCACTCATGCACGGGATGTGGGTGCTGCTGGCTCAGTCAGTGTTTATTGCCCATCCCTAATTGCTCTCAAGAAGGTAGTGGTGAGGGGCTGGCTTGAATGCAGCCGAATTTCTTGTTGAGCCAATTCAGAGGGCATTTAAAATCCAACCACATCGATATAGAACATTACGGCGCAGTACAGACCCTTCGGCCCTCGATGTTGCACCGACCAATGTAATGACCCTCTATCCTAATGGCCTGGAATCACAGATAGACAAGATTGTACTTCTTTTAGGATAAACAAATCAAGGGATAAATTGAAAGGTAGCCATAATAAGTCTTCAGAGGCAGAATTCCCTCCATCATAATCCCTTTATTTACAAACATCAGTACATAGAGCTCTATCAGTCAGCAGTCTATCTCCAGGAATGCCAGAGGAACTGACGTTCCTGGTTAAATACAAGACAAAGACTGCCTGAGTGGCCATCAATTGGATCCTTAATGAGGGAGTTCTTACTCCGATAGGCCAACCTCAATGGCTTGATTGAAGATATTACAACAGCCACTTAAAGGGATATTTCATCAAAACAAATAGAATCTCAAAGGAAACTTAAAATAGCAAAACAGAATGTGATTAAAGAGGTTAATAAATCACCCTCATCCCTGAGGAGCCCATTGAGTTTGGAAGGCTTCGATGGTGTCGGCAGACTCCGTGTGCTTTCTTTCCAGAGACACACAGCAGCAAACGTAGAGAGTTAGACAGTCAGGACGGATGACCCCACTGCCTGGCCCTAGTAATGTCCTTCTTGGCAAAACAAATAAACTAATTCAACCAAAAAGAAGGAAACGGCCTAAAAAAAGAAGCAGAAAGGAAATTTAAAACATTAAATCAAAAAGAGTTTGATAATACACCCCAGGCCCTGCAGTGCACCACAAGTATGGATAACCTTAATGATGCTCTCAAACAGCACATGCTGCCTCTCCAGGAATACTCAGCAATGAATGTAGCTGTGGTAGACAGTAGGGTTGGACAACCCCCTGACTTCCCACTGCCTGGACCTACTAATTTTGGCTAGGCTCAGGGTCAGCCCCACCAGTAGATCCTCCTCCGTCCCCACTCCTCTCCAGATTGTATAAGTGCAGGAACATTCATTTCCTAATGAGACCCCTAATTGGCCATTTTAGGGCTTCAATTGGCCTCTGGTTTGAGAGGGCCAACCACCACTTCTCTCCCTCCACTGGCAAGATGGTTTGGATGTGGAGATGCCAGCATTGGACTGGAGTAAACACAGTAAGAAGTCTCACACCACCAGGTTAAAGTCCAAGGTTTATTTGGTAGTAAACGCCACTCTCCACTGACGAAGAAGCAGTGTTCCGAAAGCTAGTGGTTTTTATTACCAAGTAAATCTGTTGGACTTTAACCTGGTGTTGTGAGACTTTTACTAAGATGGTTATGAAGACAGGAAGATGGTGGAAACCATGCCATGCCATTTTAGGAGTCTACTTGTCTCCCAGCCTATGCCTAGAGGCTGGGACAATCTAAACTTGTCTTTTAGATTAACCAATATAACCATTTGATATGACCATGGTTAGCGGGGACCAATCAGGTTTGACAAACAGACTCCACAACAAGCATTAAGGTCGCCCATTATAATGCCATTCTGCCAAGAAGTAAAATAATTCTAACCAATTAAAAATTAAGGGGTGAAAGTTTAATATAATTTGAAAAATATAAATGATTCACATTCTAACTGAAAAACCTGGGTCTTGTGAAACCTTGGCCCACTGGGCAAGTTTTTCTAAGAAGGGGAACAGTCAGAAGTCTCAACACCAGGTCAAAGCCCAACAGGTTTGTTTGGAATCACGAGCTTCCAGAGTACTGCTCCTTCATCAGGTGAGGCACGGAAGGCAGAAGGGACAATTTATCAATTCCATTTTTTAATTTGTTAATAATGTGGGACAACAACTCATGAAATGTAAAATCTTAGACAGATCTAATTAAGTTTCACCTTCTGATGTTTGAATATGGAGGGTGATGTGGGTTGAAACCGCAAAGTTGAAAATAGGCCACTTACCCACCTGGCATTCATTAGTTACTAACAGTGGCTATGATCTTTTTACCTAAGCAACCAGCTACTGTCATTACACTATGCAAAGTGAAATCATAGAAATAGAACCCTACAGCACAGAAAGAGACCATTTGGCCCATCAAGTCTGCACCAAACCACAATCCCACCCAGGCTCTACCACCATATCCCTAATATTTACCCATTAATCCCCCTAACCTGCACATCTCAGGACACTAAGAGTATTTCTAGCATGGCTAATCAACTAACCAGCACATCTTTGGACTGTGGGAGGAAACCTGAGCAGCTGGACAAAACCCACACAGACACAAGGAGAACGTGCAAAGCCCACATAAACATTGACCCAAGCTGGGAATCGAACTCAGGCCTCTGGAGCTGTGAGGTAGCAGTGCTGACCACTGTGATACCTTGCCGCCCTAAGTCTCCAGCCATAACAGAGCTGTGAAATTGCCGAGGACTGCGAAGGTACTCCCTCCGACAGATTAACTAAGTCTGCTCCTGCGTGTTTCTGAGTAATGCTTATTTGAGCTGTCAGTTGAGCAAAGCATTCTTTCCAATTTCTGAAATGCACTTAGGCTCATTGCGGATCTGGCAGGTTGCCAGCCAACCCATTCCTTCAACAATCACAGTCATTCCTGGCTAATGAAATTAAACAGGTTACTTGGTGTTAATGTGGTTCGCTATGAGCTCCATCTCACCCTGCCTTCTTGCTCCTTTTTTTTTAAATGAACTCCAAATGCATTGACGTACTTTGAAATTATGGATCTCAGCTGCTTAGCCAAATACTTTTGTATAGCGCTGTCCATGGTGCTGAATGGATAAAACCTTGGCACCTTTAGGCACAATCAAACATTTACTAGTGTGTGTGCAGCAATGTGAAAATAAATTGAAGTTTATTTTGCTGGTATCAGAAGCGGGCTTACATTAACGTGGCAATGAAGTTACTGTGAAAATCCCCGAGTTGCTTCACTTAGGCACCTGTTCAGGTTCACTGAGGAAGAAAAGCAAATGACTGGAATCTGAAACCAAAAGAGAAAATGCTGGAAAATCTCAGCAGGTTTGGCAACATCTGTAAGGAGAGAAAAGAGCTGATGTTTCGAATCCAGGTGACACTTTGTCAAAGCTTTGGTTTTCCGGGCTTGAAATGTCAGCCCTTTATTCTCCTTACAGATGTTGCCAGACTTGCTGAGATTTTCCAGTATTTTCTCTTTTCGTACACCGAGGAGTAATTTAGCATGGCCAATGGACCTAACCAGCATGTCTTTCAGACTGTAGGAGGAAACAGGACCACCTGGAGGAAACCCAGGCAGACATGCAGAGAATGTGCAGACTCCACACAGATAATGACCCAAGCAGTGTACCCAAACAGGCGCCGGAGTGTGGCGACTAGGGGATTTTCACAGTAACTTCATTATAGTGTTAATGTAAGACTACCTGTGACACAAATAAAACAAATGAGCTTAAACTTACTGATCTTCCATATGCAATTACAGAATGAATGGTATTATCATTTGATTATTGATCCAGAAATGTTTGGGTGGCACAGTAGCACAGTGGTTAGCACTGCTTCTTGAGAGTTCCAGGGACCTGAGCTCGATTCCCAGCTTGGGTCACTGACTGTGTGGAGTTTGCACATTCTCCTCATGTCTGAGTGAGTTTCCTCCGGGTGCCCTGGTTTCCACCCACAGTCCAAAGATATGCGGGTTAGGTTGATTGGCCATGCTAAAAGATTGCCCCTTAGTGCCCTGAGATGCTTAGGTTAGAGGGATTAGTGGGAAAATACATAGGGATATGGGGATAGGGCCTGGGTGGGAATATGGTCACCACAGAGTTGATAGCCCAAATGGCCTCTTTCTATACTATAGGGTTTCTATGAATCATAGGAGGTTTATGGCACAGTAAGAGGCCATTTGGCCCATTATATCTGTGTTGATCACTAAATAAGTCATCCAGCCTAATCTTCCCAGCATCTGGTCTGTAGGCCTGCAGGTTACAGCACTTGAGGTGCATATCCAGACACCTTTTAAATAAGTGAAGGGTTTCTGTCTCTGTTACCCCTTCAGCCAGCGAATTCCAGACCCCTATGGTCATCTGGGTGAAAAATAATTTCTTCGCCTCCTTTCTGACCCTTTTACCCATCACTTTGAATCTCTCTACTAAATTAAACACATCCTACTGACCAACTCTATCCAGGCCCCTCCCAATTTTGTGGGACAGTGGCACAGTGGTTAGCACTGCTGCCTCACAGTGCCAGGGACCCAGGATCCTGGCTTGGGTGGCTGTGTGGAGTTTGTACGTTCTCCCCATGTTTCCTCTGGGTATTCTGGTTTCCTTCCACAGTTCAAAGATATGCAAATAAGGTTGATTGGCTGTGCAAAAAATTGCTCCTGAGTATCAGGTATATTAGCAGAGTGAATATGGAGATAGGACCTGGGTTGGATTGTTGTCAGTTCAGAATTGATGGGCAGAATGGTGTCTTTCTGTGCTGTAGAGATTCTATAACCATTGGTCTTTAGGATGGCACAGTGGTTAGCACTGCTGCCTCACATGTCAAGAACCCCAGTTCAATTCCGGCCTTGGGTTACTGTCTGTGTGGAGTTTGTACATATCTATGTGGTTTCCTCTGGGTGCTCTGCTTTCCTCCCACATTCCAAAGATGTGTGGGTTAGGTGAATTAATAATGCTAAATTGCCTCTGAGGATCAGGGGATTAGAAAGATAAATATTTGGGTTATGGACTTAGGGTTTGTGATTGATGCAGACTCAATGGGCCGAATGGCCTCCTTCTGCGCTGCAGAGGTTCTATGGTTCTACCTCCCTCAGCCTCCTCTGTTTCAAGGAGAACAACACTTACCAGTCTTCCCTCGTAGCCTTAAATCTCCAGTCCTGGCCACATTCTCATAAATCTCCTCTGCACAACTCAAGTTGTAACCTAACTAATATTTTATACAGTTCCAGCATAATCCCCCCTGTCTTTATATTGTATGTAAGAAAGAATCCAAATGGAGGCAGGTATTTCCTCTGCAGTAACAGTGCCAGATGTCAGATATTGCTTGAATATCACCGCCCCAGGCTAAAAATAGATTAGGCTATAAATGGATAAGTTGAGCAATAAAGATGATTAAGTGCTTTGCATATATTCATGGTCTTCATTGATCTCATAGTTTCTTGCGGTCTTGGGCAGAGCAGGAGCCATACCAAGTTGTGATACAATCAGAAAGGATGCTTTCTGTGGTGCCTCTATAGAAGTTGGCGAGAGTCGTAGCGGACATGCCAAATTTCTTTAGTCTTCTGAGAAGGATGTGGTAACACCAGAGGAGGTTATAGAGGAGATTCACCGGCATGTTGGCTGGGATGGAGCATTTGAGCTTAAAGAGAGACTGGATTGTTTTCCTTAGAACAGAGAAGGCTGAAGAGAGAACATGACTGAGGTATATAAGATTATGAGGGGTATGGACATGATGGGTAGAGAACAGCTGTTCCCCTTGGTTGAGGGGGGGGTCAATCACGAGGGGCCATAGTTTTAGGATAAGGAGCAGGAGATACAGAGGGATTTTGAGAAATTATCAGAGAGTAGTGAAAACCCAGAATGCGCTGCTTAGGAAGGTTGTGGAGGTTGGAAATTTTACAACTTTTAGAAAGTATTTGGATGGGCATTTGAAACACAACATAAAAGGACAAATAAAGAAAATGAGATTTAGTGGTGGTTATTGTTGGTGCAAACTCAATGGACTGAAGAACCTTTATGACTCTATGGATGGCTCCTGAAATTCCCACTCAAAATCAATGAATATATCCACTGTTGGAGTCTTGCCCCCGCTGATTCCATGGTGCATGCTGGTAGAGTTCCGGCCTATGACTCCATGACAGGAAGGTTGACACTTAAAGAACATCGATTTAACGAACCATGAGGAGGGGAGCGGATCACAAATATTTTAATGCAGTGAGTTGTTAGCAGACTATTGGAATTAGGGCAGGCCAGTCAACACCCAAAATAAAAGCAGGATGCAGGCACTCTGAAATAAAAACAGAAAATGCCCCATAAACTCAGCAGGCCTGACAATATTGGTGGAGAGACAAACAAGAGTTAACGTTTCGAGACCAAGTGACCCTTTCTACAGAGCTGGGGAGGGATAGGAATGGAATTAATTATATAATTGGAGAGGGGAAGGCAGATTAGAAGGTCAGTGACAGGTTGGATTTAAGGGGAGATTGGCAAAGGAACGGTTGCTTGCTCAGCCTGTTCTATCATTTAATGAGCTCATGGCTGATCTGTTTCTGAACTCCTTCATTTAGCTTTTCCCCACATCCCTCAATGTCCTTGATTGGCACTGATCTGTCAGTCTTAAGTTCAACTGAGCTAACATCTGTTGAGTTTTGTGGAAGAGAATTCCACACTTCAATGGCCAGTTGTCATGACTTAAACTGCAACTATAACCAAAATTATGGAAGTTTCTTTCCTAACTTCTATCCTGAATGGCTTGACTTTTAAACAATGCTGTCTTGTCGTAGATTCCCTCCACCAGTGGGAAACATTTCTCTTTATCTATTCATAGAATCATAGAACCCTGCGGTGCAGAAGGAGGACATTCAGCCCATTGAGCCTGCACTGACAACAATCCCACCAAGATCCTATCCCCATGACCCCGTGTATTTACCCTGCTAATTCCACTGACACTAAGATCAATTTAACATGGCCAATCATACATCTTCAGAGTGTGGAAGGAAATTGGACCATCTGGAGGAAACCCATGCAGATACAAGGAGAATGTACAAAGTCCACACAGACTGTCACCCAAGGTTGGAATCAAATCCGGGTCCCTGGTGCTGTGAGGCAGCATCATGCCACCCCAATTCCATCCAAAATTGTAAAGAAATCCCAATCCAATCACTCATACATTTGTATTCCAGGGAATACAATCTTGGTCTCTGTTATAGCTCTTCCTCATGTAACCCTCAGAGTCTAACAACATATCGGGGAATTTATATTTAACGCCTTCCAAAACTGATGTGTCTAACCTAAGATGCTGTGCCCAGAACTCTACACAATTCTCCAAATGTGGCCAACAGGGACTATGTGTAACTGTCGCCAACCTTCTTCCCTTTGACATTCTGGCCCTTTTGTCATAAAAACTAACATTGTATTTGACATTTTCATCATTTATTATAACCAGACTGCTGACATTTTAATGAACCATTATAAGTTCATAAGATATAGGAACAGAATTAGGCCATTTGACTCATCAAATCCACTCCGCCATTTGATCATGGCTGATATGCTTCTTATCCCCATTTTCCTGCCCTCTCCCCAAAACCCTCCAACCCATTATCAATCAAAAATCTGTCTGAGTCCTCCTTAAATGTACCCATTGTCCCAGTATCCCACTGCAGTTTGAGATAGTGAATTCCACAGATTCCACAACACTTTGAGAAAAGTAGTTTCTCCTCAGCTTTGTTTTAAATTTGCTACCCTTTATCCTCAATCTCTTTGGACTGTCACAGTTCCAACCTTTCATCAGTAACATCTGAATCTACCCATCTTTGGCTCAAAATAGATCATTTCTCAGTTGAAATCCATCTACCACCTTAGGAGGAGATGGTGGAGTAGTGGTATTGTCACTGGATAGTAATTCAGAGACCCAGGGAAATGTTATTAGCCCAAGGCAGATGGTGGAATTTAAATTGAATGAGAATTGAGTTAAATAAAAGGAAAATTGAGAATTGGAAGTCTAATGATGACCATGAAACCATTGTCGATTGTTATAAAAACCCACCTGTTCCACTCATGTGCTTTAACATAGAACATAGAACAATACAGCACAAACAGGCCCTTCGGCCCACGAGTTGTGCCGATCACATCTACCAATCCACAGACCTATCTATAACCCCCTATCCTATTCTTTTCCATATACTCATCCAGAAGTCTCTTAAAAGACCCCAGTGAGTTTGCCTCAACAACCTCCGACGGCAGTCGGTTCCATTCACTCACCACCCTCTGAGTGAAAAACCTACCCCTGACATCTCCTTTGTATTTGCTTCCCTGCACCTTAAATCTGTGTCCTCTCGTAGTGACCATTTCAGCTCGGGGAAATAGTCTCTGAGAGTCCACCGTATCTATTCCTCTCAACATTTTATAAACCTCCATCAGGTCGCCTCTCGACCTACGTCTCTCCAGTGAGAAGAGTCCCAGCTCCCTCAACCTATCTTCATAAGGCCTGCCTCCCAATCCAGGCAGCATCCTTGTAAATCTCCTCTGAACTCTCTCAATAGCCTCTACATCCTTCCTATAGTGAGGCGACCAGAACTGCGCACAATACTCCAACTGGGGTCTGACAAGAGTCTTATAGAGCTGCATCATTACCTCCTGACTCCTGAACTCTATTCCTCGATTAATGAAGGCCAGTACACCATACGCCTTCTTGACCACTTCCTCCACCTGCGAGGCCAATTTAAGAGTCCTATGGACCCGGACCCCGAGATCCTTCTGCTCTACAACACAGCTAAGACTCCTATCCCTTATATTGTACTTCTTCATCCCATTATTCCTGCCAAAATGGACCACTACACATTTATCTGCGTTGAAGTCCATCTGCCACTTCTCCACCCAGTCTTGCATCCTGTCTATGTCCTGTCTATTTAGAAAGAGAAGTTGCCTTCCTGACCTGATCTGGTTTACACGTGACTCCAGACTCACAGCAATGTGGTTGACTCTTAACTGCTCTCAGAATGTGAGACACTCACCTCAAGGGGCTATTAGTGAAGGACAACAAATGCCATCCTTGCCAATAATGCCCACATCCCATGAATGAATTAAAAAATAAACAATCTATCAGTGTCTCTTTGTAACTATACACTACTGACAATGCCATCAATTGTTGTGTGAGGAGGGAATCTTAAACATAGGGCTGGATTCTCCAACCTCGCTCATAATTGGGGTGCTCTCATTCCACTGCAGTGGATGGAGATTTGGCTGTGCATCAAATTCTCCATTCTCGCTGGCAGCAGTGGCAGGGCAGGAAGAGCTGGAGAATTCCTGCTGTTGTGTCAGGATAAGGGACAATCACTCAGGGCTGATCCGGGAAGAATTTTTTTTTTATTCATACGTGGGACATGGGCGTCGCTGGCTGGCCAGCACTTATTGCCCATTTCCAGTTGCCCCTTGTTCAGAGGGCAGCTGAGAATCAACCGCATTGCTGTGGTTCTGGAGTCACATGTAGGCCAGATCCGATAAGGATTGCAGATTGGTTTACTCAAAGGCTTGTGAATCTCTTGAATTTTCTACTCCTGACAGTTGTGGATGCTCCATCATTGGATACATGTGATAGGCAGATTTTCAATCTCTCTGAGAATCAAGGGATATGGGGAATGGATTGGAAAACCGGAGCCTGTGATCGGCCATGATTGTAGTATGATAAATGGGCTGAAGGGTCTACTCCTATCTCTTGCATTTTTGCGTGTCAGAATATGGCTTTCGATTGTGTTATCCAAGTCATCAATCAATATAGTGAACGGCTGAGAGTCCATCACAGATCCTTGTAGAACATCTTCCAACACTTCCTTCTAACTTGAGTATATATCCATTATCCCTGAACTCTATCTTTCACTGCTTAACCAAACCCCCAGATCAGCTCAATAATTTGTGTTAAATTCCATGAGCTTTAATTGAGTAGCAGTCTTTTATGTGGAACCTTATAAAATGCCTTGTGGAAATCCATCTAAATTACACCCATAGACAGGCCCCGTTTCCGACTTAATCACTGCCTCAGAAAATTAAATTAGGTTCATTAGTTGTGACCTATCCTTTACAAACCTATGTTGGCTCTCTCTAATCAGCTCAAATTTCTCTAAGTGATCACTCACTGTGCTTAATTATAGTTTCCAGCAACTTCCCCACAACAGATGTTATACTAACAGGTCTATAATTTCTTGGTCTCTCTCACTCATTATGATCTTATTTACTATAATACAATAGCGACTATATTTCAACAGTATTTCATTGGGCTGCAAAGTGCTTTGGGATGCCCAGTAATCATGAAAACACAAGTTATTCTTTTAAATCAAGAATGCATGGCACATAAGAGAAGGGGAAGCTGAATTAATAGAAACTTTCCAAAAAGAATTAGAAAAGTGTCGAAAACCAAAATTCACTTGGGCTGTAGGGAAATAGCAAAGGATAGGGGCTCACTGTATCACTCCTGAGCTAACAGTGGTTAGCACTGTTGCCTCACAATGCCAGGGACCCAAGTTCGATTCCTGGCTTGGATTGCTGACCGTGTGGAGTCTTCACATTTTCCCCGTGTCTGGATGCATTTCCATTGAGTACTCCAGTTTCCTGCCACAGTCTGAAAGACATGCTGGTTCGGTGCATTGGCCATGCCAAATTCTCCTTCAGTGGACCCGAACAATCACCAGAATGTGGCGACTCGGGACTTTTCACAGTAACTTCATTGCTGTGTTAATATAAGCCTACTTGTGACACTAATAAATAAATAAATAAAATTAACAATGTAAAGGCAGTGGCACAGTGGAATTGTCACTGGACTAGCACTTCAGTGACCCAGAGCAATTCTTTGGGTACCAGGGTTCAAATCCCACCACTGCAGGTGGTGAACTTCACCATCCATATACAATAAAAATCTGGAATTAAAAGCCCAAAGATGACCACGAAACCATTACCAATTGTCAGAAAAACCTTAATCAAGTGTCCTTTGGAGAAAGAAATCTGCCGTCCTTACCTGGTTCGGCCTACATGTGACTCCAGATCCACAACAACGTGGTTGACTCTCAAATGCCCTCTGGAATGGAGGGCGGTTAGGGATGTGCAATAAATGCTGGCCTAGCCAGTGATACCCACATCCCAAAAAAATGAATTAAGAAAATGCATGATAGGCTAACTGACACAGCCAGACTGAGGATTCAGGGCAACAGCTACCAGAACAAAAGAGGCTCTTAGAAACACAACTTTAAGTCTCTGAATACAATTCTCCATTTGTGAAACATGGGCGTTGCTGGCTGGGCCAGCATTTATTACCCACCCCTAGTCAGATTAGAACTGAGCGGCTTGCTCGCCAGAGGACAGTTGAAAGTCAGCCACATTACTGTGACTCTGGAATGACTTGTAGGCCAGAACAGGTAAGGACAGCAGATTTCCTTCCCTAAAGAACATTGGTGAATCAGATGTGGTTTTACAACAATTGTTTCAAGGTCATCGGCAGATTCTTAATTCCAAATTAATGCAACCATGGCAACTACCACCACAGTTTTGAGGGCGAATTCCTTCTTCAGATTGTCGTTTGCTTTTACCAGATGATTTGACAGAAAGATTAGGGAAGAGATTAGGGAAAATATTAGGGACAGGAATGGTTGTTGCAGGTTCCAGGGTTCAAATGCTTCGGTCGGAGTAGAGAAGGAGGTAGAAGAGGGGAAGGAGTGGCATTATTAGTCAAAGACTGTATCACAGTGACAGAAAGGAAGTTTGATGAGGACTTGTCTGTTGAGGTAGTATGGGCTGAGATTAGAAACAGGAAAGGAGAGGTCACCCTGTTGGGAGTCTTTTATAGACCTCCTAAAAGTTCTAGAGAGGTTGAGGAAAGGATTGCAAAGTCAATTCTGGTCAGGAGTGAAAGTAATAGGGTAATTGTTATGGGGGACTTTAACTTTACTAATATTGATTGGAACAGCTATAGCTCTAGCTCGTTAGAGGGGTCAGTTTTCGTACAAAGTGTGCAGGAAGGTTTTTTGACTCAGTATGTAGATAGGCAACTAGAGGTGAGGCTACATTGGATTTGGTGCTGGGCAATGAGCCAGACCAGGTGTTAGGCTTGGAAGTTAGTGAACATTTTGGTGATAGTGACCACAATTCGGTTACGTTCACCTTAGTGATGGATAGGGATAGGCATGAAGCTGGGGGCAGTAGTTATAGCTGGGGGAATGGTAATTATGAGGCCATAAGGAGGGAATTAGGGTGCATAGGTTGGACTAGGAAACTACAGGGACTGGGAACATCTGAAATGTGGAGCTTACTCAAGGAGCAGCTACTGCGAGTCCTTGATAAGTATGTTCCTGTCAGGCAAGGAGGAAATGGTCGAGTAAGGGAACCATGGTGTACTAAAAAAGTTAATTCGCTGGTTAAAAGGAAAAAGGAGGCTTATGTCAGGATGAGGCTTGAAGGCTCAGTTAGTGCAATGGATAGCTATAGATTAGCCAGGAGGGAGCTAAAGAGTGGGTTGAGGAAAGCTAAAAGGGGACACGAGAAGACTTTGGCTGGTAGGATCAAGGAGAATCCTAAAGCTTTCTTTAGATATGTTAAGAATAGAAGATTGGTTAGGGCAAGATTAGGGCCAGTCAGAGACAGCAGTGGGAAGTTGTGCATGGAGCCTGAAGAGATTGGAGAGGCACTGAACAAATATTTCTATTTGGTAATCATGCAGGGAGATGTAAATGTAGTTGTGGAGAACACTGAAATACAGGGTTGCAAACTGGAAAGTATTGAAGTAGATAAGGAGGATGTGCTAGATATTCTTGAGGGTTTGAAGTTAGATAAGTCCCCTGGACCAGACGGGATTTACCCTAGGATTCTCTGGGAGGTGAGAGAGGCGATTGCAGAGCCTCTGGCTCTGATCTTCAGGTCGTCGTTGGTTACGGGTATAGTTCCGGAAGACTGGAGGATAGCGAATGTGGTCCCATTGTTCAAGAAGGGGAAGAGAGACCTTCCAGGGAATTATAGGCCAGTGAGTCTTACTTCTGTTGTGGGCAAAGTATTGGAGAGAATTATTAGGGATAGGATTTATAGTTATTTAGAGAGAAATGAATTGATTGGGGATAGTCAGCATGGTTTTGTGAACGGTAGGTCGTGCCTTACTAACCTTATTGAGTTTTTTGAAAAAGTGACCAAAGAGGTGGATGGGGGTAAGGCAGTTGATGTGGTATATATGGACTTTAGTAAGGCGTTCGATAAGGTGGCCCATGGAAGGCTTCTGCAGAAAATGCAGATGTATGGGATTGAGGGTGATTTAGCTAATTGGATTAGGAATTGGCTAGCAGATAGAAGACAGAGGGTGGTGGTTGATGGAAGATATTCATCGTGGAGTTCGGTTACAAGTGGTGTACCTCAGGGATCTGTTTTGGGGCCCCTGCTGTTTGTAATTTTTATAAATGATCTGGATGAGGGTATTGAAGGATGGATTAGTAAATTTGCGGATGACACCAAAGTCGGAGGAGTGGTAGATAGTGAAGAGGGGTGTTATAGTTTGCAGAGAGACTTGGACAAGTTGCAGAGCTGGGCCAAGAGGTGGCAAATGGAGTTTAATGCGGAAAAGTGTGAGGTAATTCACTTTGGCAGGAATAACAAATGTGTAGAGTATAGGGCTAATGGCAGGACTCTTAATAGTGTTGAAGAACAGAGGGATCTTGGTGTATATGTGCATAGATCCCTGAAAGTTGGCAATCAAGTCGATAAGGTTGTTAAGAAGGCATATGGAGTCTTAGCTTTTATTGGTAGGGGGATTGAATTTCGGAGCCGCAACGTCATGTTGCAACTGTACAAAACTCTAGTGCAGCCGTACTTGGAGTATTGTGTGCAGTTCTGGTCCCCGCATTATAAGAAAGATGTGGAGGCATTGGAGAGGGTACAGAGGAGGTTTACCAGGATGTTGCCTGGTATGGAGGGCAGGTCTTATGAAGAGAGGCTGAGGGATTTGAGGTTGTTTTCGTTAGAAAGAAGGCGGCTAAGAGGAGACCTTATTGAAACATATAAGATGATTAGAGGTTTAGATAGGGTGGACAGTGATAGCCTTTTTCCTAGGATGGAGAAAGCTAGCACGAGGGGACATAGCTTTAAATTAAGGGGTGGTAGTTATAGGACGGATATCAGAGGGTGGTTAGGGTATGGAATGCACTGCCTGCGGCAGTTGTAGATGTGCCAAGTTTGGTGGCGTTTAAGAGGTTAGCTGATAAGTTTATGGACGAAAAGGGAATGGTTTAGGTTAGAGGGTCATTGCTTTTTCTTAATTGGTCGGCGCAACATCGAAGGCCGAAGGGCCTGTTCTGTGCTGTATTGTTCCATGTTCTATGTTCTATGAGACACATTCACCTTTACTTTGACAAGGCTCCATCTCAGATTTTGATATGCCAGGTATTGTGACGGCTTCATAAATAAAAAATATGCAGACTTGTAGCGTCGACTTATTAAGTGCTTGATTTAAATGTCAAGAGCAAAATTATTACAGCTGAATAAATGATGCTGATTACTTTATGTATATATGATTATCTAATTGCCTGAGGCATGTAAGTGGCTTTTTACAGATAAATAGGATTTAGAACTTACATTGTGGGCTAAATTCAGACAAAACTTGCTTTAACCACACTGCGCTGCTGTAATACCATTTTTCTCATGTAATTAAGGTGCTCGGCTGCACTCCTTCCATTCCGGGCTTGTGCATAGCCCTGACTTCCATCATCTCACCACGGGTGGGCTGTGCTGTGAGCTGCCAAAGGCCTAAGTTCTGGAAGTCTCTCCATAAACCACTCCCTCCAATCTTCAGACATTCCTATCAGTCTACCATCCTGATCAACACATGCTCAAATACCCTAATTACTCCTCACCATAAAATACAGATGCAGAATTAGGCCATTCAGCCCATTGAGTCTGCTCTGTTATTCGATCACGGCTAATAAGTTTCTCAACTCCATTCTCCCGCCTTTCCCTGTACCCTTTGATCCCCATACCAATCTAAAATCTTACCTATCTCTATCTTAAATACACTCAATGACCTGGCCATCACAGCCTTCTGTGGCAATGAATTCCACGGCCTCTGGCTGGAAAAATTCCTCCTCTTCTCGGTTCTAAGTGGTTGTCTCTTCATTCCGAGGCTGTGCCCTCATGTTCTAGTCTCTCCTTTTAATGGAAACACCTTCCCCGTGTCCACTCTATCCAAGCCTTTCATTATTCTGTGAGTTTCAATGAGATCTCCTCCTCATCGTACTCCACTGAGTACAGACCAGAGGTCTCAAACATTCCCTCATACAGGACGTGCTGTCAAGTTTTACAGAAACACGGAATGATGATGCAAAACCTCCACTGAAACATGTCTGCCTTGGTTTCCTTGGGTTCTCCACTTTCTTCCAAAGATGTGCAGGTTAGGTGGATTGGCCATGCTAAATTGTCCTTTAGCATCAGGGGACTATCTAGGGTGAATGCATGGATTTATGATGATAGTCCTGGGTGCAATTGGGGTCAATGCAGACTCAATGGGCCAAATGGCCTCTTGCTGCAACATTGTAGGGTTTTATGATTCTAATCCTCTCTGGCTGCAAAGTTCAATCGTCCTTTCACTTTTTCTGTTGGAATAACTTCACACCAGCGTATCTCAACATAGAGAACATCCCTGAATGAGGGTCTGACACCCCAGCTGCGAAGCTAGCCTCCTGAACCCTTCAAACCTCAGCGTACGCTCTGAGAAATCAGACCCAGCATAATAAAGACAATATCACCAAGCGGGTACAAGATAGCCCCACGGCTCAGCCTTGCCTGTCCACCCAAACCTCTGCATGGAGCCTGGGGATGGCTCCATGTCGAAGGAAGAAACCCTCCTGTCTAACCAAGAATGTCTGGACAGATGTTGCCGTGGAGATGATTGCTGTGGGATGCAGCAAAGGACCCAGTGCACAAAGAGGATGAAAGACTATTTCCACATCATAAGGGTGAGTTTGTGTGAAGGGTGTACACACAGTAGTTGCACAGTGGATTGAGTGAAGGGTCACTAAATAGGAAGGGACATCTGTGGGTACAGTTATCTCCTTCAGCTGATACCTTGGGGAATAGACCTGTCACTGGCTATGTCCTCCATTTCCTAAACCAATGGGCATGTGGGTGAGACAATCACGAGAGTCCATCACAGGCCTGATAGAGAGCCAACGACAATGGATCCATCTCAAGAAGCTACAAAGGGTCATGAACGAAGCCCAGTCCATCGCACAAACCAGCCTCCCATCCACTGACTCTGTCTACACTTTCTGCTGCCTTGGAAAAACAGCCAGCATAATTAAGGACCCCATGCTCCCTGGACATTCTCTCTTTACCCTCTTCTGTAGGGAAAAAGATACAAAAGTCTGAAAACACAGACCAAACAACTCAAAAACAGCTTCTTCCCTGCTGCCATCGGACTTTTGAATGGACCTACCTCGCATTAAGTTGATCTTTCTCTACACCGTAGCTATGACTGTAACACTGCATTCTGCACTCTCTCCGTTCCTTCCCTCCGATGCACTCCATGAACAGTATGCCTTGGCTGTATAGCACACAAGAAACAGTATTTTTCACTCTCGATCAATTCACGGGATACTAATAAATCAAATCAAATCAGAACCCTCATCGGCTGCCAGAGAGTCACCCTCCCCTTCTGGATGTGGGAGGAAACATCTGGGAAAGAGGCAAGATGCCCTTATGCTAGTTTTTGGATCTTCATTTGAATTCTAACACTTCCATTCACAACATCTCCTGAGTTCTTCCTTTTAACTTCTTTCTTGATTTTTGATGTAGTTGAAACATTTTCCCCACATTTTGTCCTTGGTCCTTCCTTCCCAGGCTCCTTACATAGGTTCCCATCTCCCTGCATATTGGTTTAAACCCTCCCCAGCCCCTCTAACAAACACTCCCCCGAGGATATCAGTCCCAACCCTGCCTAGGTTTAACCTGCCCAATTTGTACAGGTCCCACCTCCACCAGACCCGGTTCCAATGCTCCAGGGATCCTCCCCCTGACACCATCTCTTCAGCCGCATATTTATCCGATATATCCTCTCATTTCTACTCTGACTAGCATGTGGCACTGGTAGTAATCCTAGGATCACTACATTTGAGGTCTGATTTCTTAACTTTCTTCCTGGCTCCCTGTATTCTGCTTTTATGACCTCATTCCTTTTTTTAACCTATGTCGCTTGTACCAATGTGTACTACGACCATTGGCTGTTCGCCCTCTCCCTTCAGAACGTCCTGCAGCCACTCTGAGATATCCTTGACCCTGGCACCACGGAGACAACATACCATCCTGGAGTCTCGTTTGCGGCCACAGAAATGCCTGTCTATTTCCCTTACAATTGAACCCTCTATAACTATTGCACTGACACACTTTTTACCCCTCCCCTCTGCAGCAGAACTAATCATGGTGCAAAGTGTTTGATTGCTGCTTTCCCTAGAGAGGTCATTCCCCTCAACAGTATCCAAAGTCGTATATCTGTTTTGCGGGGGAACGGTCACAGGAGACTCCTGCACGACCTCCCCATCTCTCTTGCTCTGTCTGTTGATCATCCATTCTCTTTCAGCCTGAGGGGTCTGAGCCTGCGGTGTGACCACCTCTCCATACATGCTATCCATAATACTCTCTGACTTCTGGACACTCCACAGCGTCTCCAACTGGTTCTCCAGCTCTGAAACTCGAGCTTCCAGGAATTGCAGAACTTCCCACACATACCCTGACCCAGAGGAATGGAACTGTCCCCAGCGTCCCACATGGAGCAAGAGGAGCAAACCACAGCTTGGAGTTCTCCTGTCATGTCTTACCTCTTGAAATTAAACTTTTGAAAAATGTTTCATTTCAGATTATATCCAATTTCCTTTTTTCCTGCTCCTCATTACTACCAAATATAACCTTACCAAACTATAAACTACAGAGATGACACAGAAACACTATTATAGTGTACAACTACAATGCCAAGAGCAAAAAGAAGAAAATAACATTTATTGTTAGATCAGCACTCTCCCTTGTAGTCCCTATTTTCTCTTTCACCCAACTTCCTCTTTTCACCCAACTCCAAAATCAGTCCTCACAGTCAGAGCAGCACTTTGAGATCTCTGTTTTTATAGGCACAACTTACAAAGCCCTGCAAGTGGTTTTAACTAGTTGTACAAACAACAGCCAACTTCAGTTGAGAGACGACTCAGCTGATTTCTGTTGCAGGAATGCACTGAAGTGCACTTTTTAACTTTCCAAATAAGAACTACTTTAGCTCACCCTGAAAGCAAGTTTAGTGACTGCTTGCCTCCTTAACACTCCCTGTGTTCACCCAACTCCAAAATCACTCCCTGCAGTCAGGCAGCACTCACCGTGCCACCATCTGCTGGCTCTCTGGCCACACCCCCTCCCCCTGTTGGCAGGAAACAGAACTTGCTTCATTTTTTTTCCTCCGAGGGAGATAAGCTTCGATTTTTATCTCGCCTAAAAAAAAGGGCGCGATTTCACACCCATTTAAAATTTTTATGGTATGATCTCCGCGTGCAATCTGCATCTTTATCGTTTTATTCAAAATCCACAAACAACTGAGACAGTTACAGGAAACGGGCATTCAAATTTTACAAATGCAACTTAAGATAACCCAACATAGCAAGTAACCTTCAGGATCAGTTAGTACGACCTGGCAACGCACTCTTTGAATGATTACATTCCAACTTTAATGCAACCAGCAGGTCCTGACGCTGTGCAATGTCAATTAAATCTGACTTTTATGTGCCCTATTGCATTGCAACTCATTCATGTGGATCCAGAGTGCAGAGAGGCAGAAAGGGACAAGGGGAGGTCAGGAGAAATGATTTTGCACATTGGTCATGCTACACCGAACAGCTAAGGCAGAGATAATTGTGTCTTTTCCAGAGCAAACCGAATAAATATTTAAAGGAAGACAAAGGGCACAGGAGCTGGAGCAGGGCTGTTTGGATCAGTTTGGGAACATTCCAATAGAGAGCTGGCTGGTATAATGAGCTGAAAGTCGTCCCTCTGTGCTCCTCAGCACAACCCACTGAAATGTCGAATGATTTATGAGACAAAACGCGTGGAAGTGTAATGCCCTTTTACTTCTGCTCCGGGCTGACAGCAGAGCGGTGCGAGGGCACTTGGAATCTTGCCAAGCAGCCTTGACTGTAACTGGATGGCCAGGAATAATCTTGGAGCTGTCCCCACTCCAACGCTGAATCATACAATTGCGGAAGGTGGGTGGATTCTGTCGCGTCTTCACTCAAGTGGAATGGTGGAACAGTGGTTAGCGCTGCTGCCTCACAGCACCAAGGATCCAGGTTCAATTCCGGCCTCAGGTGACTGTCTGTGTGGAGATTGCACATTCTCCCCGTGTCTGTGTGGGTTCTCTCTGTGGGCTCTGGTTTCCTCCCGCAGTGCAATGATATGCAGGTTAGTTGGATTGGTTGTGCTAAATTGCCCCTTAATGTCCAAAGATGTGTCGGTTAGGTGGATTAACCAGGATAAATGTGCAGGGGACTGGGGGGAGAGGGACTGGATAAGATGCTCTTTCAGAGAGTTGGTATAGACTCAATGGGCTGAATGGCCTCTTCTGCTCTGTAGGGATTTTATGTTGTTAAGTTACAGAGGGAGAAATTCCATCTAGTACGTCAAAATTCAAATATGTGAAGCTATGGAACATTACTTAGAATCCAAGATGCGATTATCTGGCCACACTCACCCCAAAACTGGAAAATCCCATCTAAGGTAAATGGACCTTTGAATGTTCCTCATGAAAAGTGGAAGAATTACTCCAACTGGTCTAAAGTTCATGCTGATTTATTGTAAGGAACTTCCTCAATGCTACTCACCAACAAGAAGCACCTCCCCCAAAGTATTCCAGCTATCTCTATAGGACAATAAATGTCACATGTTTAACTAGCAATTCTCTTCACAAGGGCATTGCCACATCTTTTGATTCATAATGCATTGACATCTAATTGGATTGACATTAAGTAAAAGATATTTGGAGCAGGATCTTGGTTGTCGATTAAATGGGAGAAAGGAAGTTTGGTAGGTCAAAAGATAGCAGGCAGAAAATCATAGAATCCTACAATGCAGAAAGAGGCCCATTGAGTCTGCACCGACCACAATCCCACCCAGGCCCTACCCCCATATCCCATCCACTAATCCCTCTAACCTACACATCTCAGGACACTAAGGGGCAATTTAGCACGGCCAATCAACCTAACCTGCACATCTTTGGATTATGTCAGGAAACCGGAGCACCCGGAGGAAACCCATACAGACACGGGAAGAATGTGCAAACGCCACACAGACAGTGACCCGAGCCAGGAATATGAACCCAAGTCCCTGGAGCTGTGAAGCAGCAGCGCTAGCCACTGTGCTACCGTGCCGCCCAAATGTTCCTGTTTCGGCAGAATGGAAAGGATAAAGGACAGGAAATAGTCCCGAGGGTTTCGTTTAGCATTGGCTGCTCTGCTGCGGCTAAGCAATCAGACAGAACTTGGGGACGTGTTAAGGAGGAGCGTAATGCAGTCACAGTTCATGTGCACAAGCTAATTCCTTCCTGGTCAGTGTCCTGGTGGTGAGAGAGAATACATGATGGGAGATTGCAGGAATGGCAGAGAAAATACACAGCTGAGAAGGTGCAATGGATCACACAGAAATGTAGAAACATAGAAATTAGTAGGCCATTCAGCCCTTCGAGCCTGCTCTGCCATTCATTTTGATCATCAAATTCAATATCCTGATCCTTTTAATAAATGTCATTCCACCCCCTCCCCAATGTAATAAGAAGTGATTGACCTATGAGGGAGGTAACAGGCATGGGTGAGGACACCAAATGTAATTTGAGATTTTTACTGTCCTGAATGAATTCAAGAACAAACATAGAAATTTGACGTTAAATTCCTACCACAGAATCCCCCCACCGTGCAGAAAGAGGCCACTCAGCCCATTGTTTCTGCACCAATTCTCCAAAAGAGCATCCCACCCAGACCCTCCCCTCCGCTCTATCCAATTAACCATGGCTGATCCACCTAAAAATGTAATGATGTTTAGCAGATGTTAATATGTTTAGACACACCAATCATTGGGATCTCACATGTTGCACCACTGACCTTACTGTATGCTGTAAATTTGGTTTGTTGATTAATCGATGCTCATTCAAGCATAGAGGGTCAAGATTAAATACTGGAAAAAATGTAAGATTGTTCAAAATTGAGATAAAATTTGAATGTGGAAGAAAGCTTGGCCGACTGAGCCAAGAATCAAAAAGTAAAATGAGGTTCTAGTAACACAAGGTTGAACCCAAGAAACATAGAACATAGAACATAGAACAATACAGCACAGAACAGGCCCTTCGGCCTTCGATGTTGTGCCGACCAAAATAAAAAGCAATGCCCCTCCTAACTAAACCATTCCCTTCTCATCCATATACTTATCAACTAACCTCTTAAACGCCACCAAACTTGGCGCATCTACAACAGCTGCAGGCAGGGCATTCCACTCCCTAATCACTCTTTGAGTAAAGAACCTACCTCTGATATCCGTCCTATAACTCATACCCCTTAATTTAAAGTTGTGTCCCCTCGTGCTAGCTTTCTCCATCCTAGGAAAAAGGCTATCACTGTCCACCCTATCCAAACCTCTAATTATCTTATATGTTTCAATAAGATCCCCCCGTAGCCGCCTCCTTTCTAACGAAAACAACCTCAAATCCTTCAACCTCTCTTCATAGGACCTGCCCTCCATACCAGGCAACATCCTGGTAAACCTCCTCTGTACCCTCTCCAATGCCTCCACATCTTTCTTATAATGTGGGGACCAGAACTGCACACAATACTCCAAGTGCGGCCGCACTAGAGTTTTGTACAGTTGCAACATGATGCTGCGGCTCCTAAATTCAATCCCCCTACCAATAAAGCTAAGACTCCATATGCCTTCTTAACAACTTTATCCACTTGACTGCCTACTTTCAGGGATCTATTGACACATACACCAAGATCCTTCTGTTCCTCAACACTATTAAGAGCCCTACCATTAGCCCTATACTCTACACATTTATTGTTCCTGCCAAAGTGCATTACCTCACACTTTTCCACATTAAACTCCATTTGCCACCTCTCGGCCCAGCTCTGCAACTTGTCCAAGTCACTCTGTAAACTAAAACACCCCTCTTCACTATCTACCACACCACCAACTTTAGTATCATCTGCAAATTTACTGATCCATCCCTCAATACCCTCATCCAGATCATTTATAAAAATTACAAACAGCAGGGGCCCCAAAACAGACCCCTGAGGCACACCACTCGTCACCGAACTCCACGATGAATATCTCCCATCAACCACCACCCTCTGTCTTCTATCTGCCAGCCAATTCCTAATCCAATTAGCTAAATCACCCTCTATTCCACACATCTGCATTTTCTGTAGAAGTCTTCCATGGGCCACCTTATCAAACGCCTTACTAAAGTCCATATATACTACATCAACCGCCTTACCCCCATCCACCTCTCTGGTCACTTTCTCAAAAAACTCAATGAGGTTAGTAAGGCATGACCTACCCTTCACGAAACCATGCTGACTATCCCCAATCAATTCATTTCTCTCTAAATAACTATAAATCCTATCCCTAATAATTCTCTCCAATACCTTGCCCACCACAGAAGTAAGACTCACTGGCCTATAATTCCCAGGAAGGTCTCTCTTCCCCTTCTTAAACAATGGGACCACATTCGCCATCCTCCAGTCCTCCGGAACCACACCCGTAACCAACGAGGACCTGAAGATCAGAGCCAGAGGCTCTGCAATCTCCTCTCTTGCCTCCCAGAGAATCCTAGGGTAAATCCCGTCCGGCCCAGGGGACTTATCCAACTTCAAACCCTCGAGAATTTCTAACACATCCTCCCTATCTACTACAATACTCCCCAATTTGCAACCCTGTACCTCAGTGCTCTCCACAGCTACATTTCCAGCACTCTGCGTGAATACCGAAGAGAAATATTTATTCAGTGCCTCGCCAATCTCTTCAGGCTCCACGCACAACTTCCCACTGCTATCTATGACTGGCCCTAATCTTGCCCTAACCAATCTTCTATTCTTAACATATCGAAAGAAAGCTTTAGGATTCTCCTTAATCCTATCAGCCAACATCTTCTCGTGTCCCCTCTTAGCTCTCCTCAATTCACTTTTTACCTCCTTCCTAGCTAATCTATAGCTATCCATTGCACTACCTGAGCCTTCAAGCCTCATCCTGACATAAGCCTCCTTTTTCTTCTTAACCAGCAAATCAACTCTTTTCGTACACCAAGGCTCTCTTACTCGTCCATTTCCTCCCTGCCTGACAGGGACATACTTATCAAGGACTCTCAGCAGCTGCTCCTTGAATAAGCACCACATTCCAGATGTTCCCAGTCCCTGTAGTTCCCTAGTCCAATCTACGCACCCTAATTCTCTCCTGATGGCCTCATAATTACCCTTCCCCCAGCTATAACTACAGCCCCCAGCTTCATGCCTATCCCTGTCCATCACTAAGGTGAACGTAACCGAATTGTGGTCACTATCACCAAAATGTTCACTAACTTCCAAGCCTAACACCTGGTCTGGCTCATTGCCCAGCACCAAATCCAATGTAGCCTCACCTCTAGTTGGCCTATCTACATACTGAGTCAAAAAACCTTCCTGCACACTCTGTACGAAAACTGACCCCTCTAACGAGCTAGAGCTATAGCTATTCCAATCAATATTAGCAAAGTTAAAGTCCCCCATCACAATTACCCTACTACTTTCACTCCTAATCAGAATTGACTTCGCAATCCTTTCCTCAACCTCTCTAGAACTATTAGGAGGTCTGTAAAAGACTCCCAACAGGGTGACCTCTCCTCTCCTGTTTCTAATCTCAGCCCATACTACCTCAACAGACAAGTCCTCATCAAACTTCTTTTCGATCACCGTGATACAGTCTTTGACCAGTAACGCCACTCCTCCCCCCCTTCTACCCCCTTCTCTACTCCGACTAAAGCATTTGTACCCCGGAACCTGCAACATCCATTCCTGTCCCTGCTCTACCCAAGTCTCTGAAATGGCCACAACATCGAAGTTCCAGGTACTGGTCCAAGCTGCAAGTTCCTCCCCCTTATTGCGAATACTCCTTGCATTAAAGTATACGCATCTCAAACCATGCTCCACCCCACCCGTACGCCGCTGTGTTTTACAACTCTCCTCTATAACCCCCTTACTCTCATCCCTCTCAGCACCCCAACTACTTAGGATCCCACCCCCCCCCGAATCAGTTTAAAGCCCCCATCATAGCCTTAGCAAATTTTCCCCCCAAGATATTAGTCCCCCTCTGGTTCAGGTGTAGACCATCTCTCTTGAAGAGGTCCCACCTATCCCAGAATGAGTCCCAATTGTTAAGGAACCTGAACCCCTCCCTCCTGCACCATCCACGCAGCCATGAGTTCAAACTATCCCTTTCTCTGTTCATCTCTAAACTATCCCTTGGCACAGGCAAGAGTCCAGAGATAACCACTCTGCCTGTTATGGACCTAAGCTTCCACCCTAACTCCATAAATTTCTGTTTAATATCCCCTTCCCTTGTCCTACCTACATCATGTGTCCCCACATGAACAATGACTTGGGGCTGACTCCCCTCACCCTTAAGAATCCTAAAAACCCGATCTGCGACATCCTGGACCCCAGCCCCTGGGAGGCAACACACCAGCCCTGAGTCCTGTTTATTACTATTTACCCTCCTATCTGTCCCTCTAACTATGGAGTCTCCTATAACTAGGCCTAATCTCTTATTCCCCCCACCCACCTGAGCATTCTCAGCAGTCTCACCCCCAGAGACCTGCTCCCTTTGGTCAGCTCCAGTTGATTCTTCCTCAACTGTAGCCTCCAAGACAGAAAATTTATTTTGGAGGGGAACAGCCCCAGGGGATTGTCTCCCCGATTGCTTCTTACCCCTCCTCCTAATAGTTACCCAATTATCACTTATAGGAGTTACAATCTCTTTGTTACTCCTGCCTATATCCTCCTCAACCTCTCGAATTACTCTGAGCTCCTCTAATTCCAGCTCCAGCTCCTTAACACGATCCTCAAGGAGCTGCAAATGTGCACACTTCCTGCAGGTATAATCAGCAGGAACACTACTGGTGTCCCTTACCTCATACATACCGCAGGAGGTGCAACGTACTACCTGCACTGCCATCACTGTTACTTTAATTTGCAGGAGAGAAAAAAAAACTACACACACACTATTATTATTAGGTTAGAGGAGGGGGGAGGGTGGGATACTCTACCTGTGTAGAGTATCGGGTTACCTCTCTGGACCAATTTATAGAGTCAGAGAGAAAAACTACAACTACCGGCAGCCCCTAGTGACGACTTCCGGTTACAAGTTAGTTTAAAATAAAAACGGCAAAAACTACTCCCGCTCGCTGTTTTAAACAAAGAGAAAAGTTAAAAAGCTACTTATCAATCGAACTTCTCGCTCTCCCAAATCGCTGCCTCTCCGTGCTGCTCCAATGGAACAGCCACTTTCAGATAATGGACAGATTTGCATTGCACTTATGCAGAAACTATCCTGAATCCTGTACTGATCATGCAGGTGGAAACTTTTCTCCAAATTTCTCACAAAGTTAATTTCTTAGGCCACTTAAAAACCCATACAAAATGATAAGTGCAAATGCAGCTCCATCTTAATGTGGTCCATCACCTTCCAATACGTCTGTTTCTCCTTTTCATCTCTGGATGCTATGAGATGGTGTGGTAGCACAATGGTTAGCACTGCTGCCTCACAGTGAAGGGACCTGGGTTCAATCCTGCCCTCGAGAGTGTGGACGGTGCACATTCTCCCCATGTCTCTGTGGGTTTCCTCCCATACATAGTGTGCAGGTTAGGTGTATTGGCCATGTTAAGTTGACCCTTAGGGTGGAATTTTCCTGTCCTGCCCACCATGGGAATTATATCAGGCAGGACAGGACTTTGCAAAGGTCCGTTAATCTCTGGCGGAACTGTGTTGGTGTGAGAACAGCCGGAAATTCCTGCCCTTTGTATCCGGGGATTAGCGAGGTAGATAAGTGGGGTTATGAGGGCAAGGGCTTGAGTGGAATTGTTGTCGGTGCAGACCTCCTTCTGCACTGTGGGGATTCTATGAATTTTACATGGCTAATCCACCTAACATCAGCACGGAAAGCTCCCCAGCCACCACATACATGTGACACCTCTTTAACACAGCATTGCTCATGAGGTGCTGTTGTAAATAAAGGTGCCAGATGGTCCTTGTTCCCAAGGGACCCTTTAACCAGGCTTGATCGCACAGAACCACAACTCCCCGTTGTAAAAGTGTAGTCCTCATTAGTGAGAGTCAGAATGCAGCAGCCAACATCTGTTTTCCAATGTGAAATTACCACTGACTAATTAAAAATATATATATATATAATTTAAAGCATTATCTGTACACAAGTGACTGTGTGTAATGTGGATAATTACTCGTTCTTTGTTCATTATCAGTCTGCTGCTCCCAGCTTTATGATGTGATTATTCATGAGCAGTTCTGTTGAGACTAGAGACTTGTACCCAGCAAGCTTGGAGTCAGATACTTCACTGAATTATTGAAAAGTTGGAATTTTCTGGTCAGAACATTCCTTGAAATTCCCTGCTGTCATTTCCCTCACCTCCACCCCTACCCCCATCCAGCTTTCAGGTTACCTGCGTGACATCAAACCATAAGATATAGAAGCTTAATCAGCTATTCAGCCCATTAAATCTACTTTGCCATTCGATCGTGGCTGATATGTTTCTCAACCTCATTCTCCTTCCTTTCCCTGGCAACCTTTGATCATCTTACCAATCAAGAATCTCTCTATCTCTGTCTTAAGTATTTGGCCTCCACAGCCCCCTCTGGCAATGAGTTTCACAGATTCGCCACTCTCTGGCTGAAGAAATTCCTCCTCATCTCGGTTCTAAAAGATCATTCCTTTACTCTGAGGCTGTGCCCTCAGATCCTAGTCTCACCTACAAATGGAAACATCTTCCCCACATCCACTTTATCCAGGCTTGTCAGTATTCTGTAAATTTCAATGAGATTCCTCCCTTCTAAACTCCATCCAGAGTTCTCAAACTCTCCTCATATGTAGAGCTTTTCATTCTGGGATCATTCTCGTGAACCTCCTCTGGATCCTGTCCAAGGCCAGCACATCCTTCCTTAGTATTGACCACAAAATTGCTCACAATATTCCAATGTGGCCTCACCAGAACCTTATAAAACATTGGCAGTACATCCTTGCTTTTGTATTCACGTCCTTTCGAAATGAATGCTAATATTGCTTTTGCTTTCTGAACTATTAACTCAACTTGCAAGTTAACCTTAAGAGAATCTTGAACTAGGATTCCCAAATCCTTTTGTATTTCCAATTTCTGAAGCCTTCCTCCATTTAGAAAATAGTCTGTGCCACCACGCTGTGGAGACAGAGGGATGATCCCATCTGATGTTCACACAGAGTGGTGGGTGGCACAGATATGCAGTCGGAAACTCCTTTTGGAGTTTAAGATGATACCAAAGTTGCAAATAGTCTGGTTCAGTTGTCAAAGGAGTTGGTAACCAGGGTTGGAGTTGGCTGGGTGATCAAAGCCATTGGCTTCATATTCCACATAGGAAACAGAATTCCAAAATAATGAAGTTTAAGGAACAAACACCAAGTTAAAACAATTATCGAAAGTATTCCATTTTTTTGGAGCTTTTGCTTTAGCATGAATCCAAATAAATATAAATTAAACATGAATTAATAGGCAAATTATTCTTCAAATAAGAAAGTAAACTTCACTTTAAATAGTTGATACAACAAAGATAAGGTTTACATAATCACAGGGACCCACACCACTCACCACACATATGTGGCAACACGTGTAGTTCCCGAGTTCTCGAACTCTGGTACCAGAGGCCTCTCACCTTCCAAATCTATCCATTTGGCCCGACTTGCATTGATCAGTAGCTATTCTCCAGCACAAGTCGCCAGAGATGTTCATCACCAAAACTTTGCTCTCACATAGTCTCCTTCCTTAAATTCACAGCAATCTCATTGGCAGAGATTCCCCAGGGATTCCTTCATCCAAACCTTTGAATAAACCCATTAGAAGGTCTGGTTGACTTTGGCAAAACTGAAACATAGCTTTAGAATTGCTCAATTCACAATCTCTGCTCTAACCCTTGTTTTCAGCTTTCTGTCTTTCATAATTGTTTTTTTAACATTCCTTGTAAATGTGCATCCTCTGTTCTCCCCTCTGCTGCAGTTTCATTTTCTCTTTTGTCTGCAGCTCTCCCTTGCACTGGCAGCTTCATGGCTTCTAGTCTTAATGTCCTCTGGTTACTTCTTCCAGATCAATGATCACCACATAACAAGGGCCCATGGTTCCTATCTTTCAAGAACAGTACAATTGGTTTACAGGTGACGTAGACATTCTAAAGGCCTTTCCTTTAGGATTCTTAAGAACAGTTATAGGTCCCACAGACAGTTAAAGAAATTACATATTGTCCTTTGGGGAGGCATGATGGCACAGTGATTAGCACTGCTCCCTCACAGTGCCAAGGACCCGGGATTGATTCCAGCTGGAGTCACTTACTGTGTGGAATCTGCACAATCTCCCCGTATCTGCGTGGGTTTCTATCAGGAGTTTTGGTTTCATCCCACTGTCCAAAAGATGTGCTGGTTAGGTGCATTAGCCATGCTAAGTTTTCCCACGGTGCATCCAAACAGGCGACTAGGGATTTTCACAGTAGCTTCATTGCAGTGTTAATGTAAGCCTACTTGTGACACAAATAAATAAGAATCATAGAAAAGAAGCATAGAAACTTACAGTGCAGAAAGAAACCGTTCAGCCAATGCAGTTTGCACTAACAACAATCCTTCCATTCCCGTCCTATTCATGTATTTGTTTAGCTGTCCCTTAAATGTTGCTGTCTTATCTACTCCCACCACCTCCCCGGGTAGTGTGTTCCAGATATTTACCCACTATGTGTAAAAAGCTTGCATCGTGTATCTCCTCTAAACAGCGTCACACCACTAGTGGAAACAGAGAGCCTCACGACCAGAGAATTTTGGCCCATGTGTCAGCATATTTGCCCCTGATCCTTTTTCGTTTCTCCTTTGCTGTGTTTTAGACTTTGCAAGATAGCGTCATACAGCATAGAAAAAACCTTTCAGCCCATCGAGACTCTACTAATAATAATAGTCCTTGGTGTGATTTGGAAAGCTAATTGCCACATTGTCCACAGCAAAACCCCACAAATACTGAAGTAATAATGACCACAAATCAGCTGCTTTACTGATGTTGGTTGAGAGACAAATATTGGCCAGGACAAAATTGGGGGTGTTCGCTTGCAGTGATGGGGATGCGGGGAGGGGGATGGTGAGAGCGGTGGTAGGGGGATGAAAGTCATTTCAAGACAGGGTTGTAAGATCTTTTATATTCACTAAGACTTTTTTTAAATTTATTTGTGGGACATGGCATCACTGGTTGTCCAGCATTTATTGCCAATCCCCAGTTGCCCTTGGAGAGCAGTTGAGAGTCAGCCACATTGCTGTGTTTCTGGATTCACATGTAGGCCAGATTGGATAAGCGTGACAGATTTCCTTCCCTAAAGGACATCAGTGAATCAGAAGGGTTTTTCCGATGATGGTTATCAGTAGATTATTAATTCCAGATTATTTTGCGTTGAATTCAAATTCCACCATCTGCAGGATTCGAACCCGGGTCCCCAGAACATTAGTTTCTGGGATTAAAAGTCCAGTGATAATACCACTGGGCCATTGCCCTCCCAAATGTTTCATTTGAACGACAGCGTTCCCAACTGAGCAACACTCCCTCGGGACCTATCTCTTTGATTCCAGCCTTGTATCCTGCTGTCCTCTCTCACCCCTCGTAAGTCACACTGGGGTGTCTTGCTGCAGCTTTCCGTGAGAAGTCGATACTTAGTTTGTTGCTTACTGACTTAAGCTTCACATCTGCATCAACAGCTCTTTCTGGTCCTTTCAGAGTCTTTTTGTCTATTTCCCCCTTGGTCAGAGCTTTCCAGCAAATTCACCAAAAAAAAGGCATGTTTACGAAACACGCTACTCACCGTTATCATACGGCTCACTCCTGATGTGAGCCAGGTTCAACACAACACAAAATACTCACACTCCACCCACAGACACGCCAGCACCTGTATGTTTACCTTGCTTAAACTGAAGAAAAAGAATATCAACAGTGAGTCACATAAAACAAGTTCCACTTTGAAAATCAGCCTGAATTTCTATTTTCCTTCATTGTGAAGTATTTTACCCTGATACGCTGGTTTCAGATGACACTCTTGTTGTGTAATGCCCTGCTCTTTATTCCACCCCACTGAAATCTGTAAAATTGGATATCAGTCGGGGTGTAAACAGTCACCAATGTTAAACCATCCAACATGCTTTCTGAACCCCATGTTCTTTTAATTATGCTTCAGCCCGTGTTTAAACAGATTACTTTCCATTTGTCCAATTCTCTTCCTGCAATTAATGGTTTCACTAAGAATTCTCATAACACCAGGTTAAAGTCCAACAGGTTTATCAGGTGAGTGAAGACTTGGATTCACAAACAGGGCATAGATAGACACAAACTTAATTACAAGATAGCTGTTGGATCTTTTTAGAAACTCGATATCTGTGTCGATATGCGCAATCTGCTTGGAGATCCTCCGCACTTTGAGCCGCCAGTTTGCGGTGTCGGTGATAGCCGTGATGTGGAGTTGCCGGCGTTGGACTGGGATAAACACAATAAGTAATCTCACAACAGCAGGTCAAAGTCCAACAGGTTTATTTGGTAGCACAAGCTTTCGGAGCATTGCCCCTTCATCGGGTGAGTGAAGAGTTCAGTTCAACACTCCAAAAGTTTGTGATACCAAATAAACCTGTTGGACTTTAACCTGGTGTTGTGAGACTAATTACTGTGCCTATCTCAGTCCAACACCGGCATCTTCACATCATAGTTTCATTAAGGCAGACTTTCATCTGTTTCAACACCTAGTAATTCCTGGAGCAGGTCGCTAGTCTTTCTTATGGATTATGGATAGAGGGACAGTACTCCACAACAAGCCTTGCTGACCAGGAGTCTCTCCTGCTCTCATTGCTAGCCCTTGGCCTGTTGGAAGGATTTTGCAGATTGATACTCAACCTGTTTGACCGCGTTAGCAATGCACCTTCCTTGGCTGTCAGGTCCTGGGGTGGGACTTGAAATGATGTGGAGATGCCAGTGTTGGACTGCAGTAAAGATACTGTGAAAGTCCCCTAGCCGCCATATCCCAGTGCCTGTTTGGGTTAGGGTTAAGGTTAGGGTTAGGTTTAGGGTTAGGGTTAGGGTTAGGATTAGATTAGGTTTAGGGTTAAGGTTAGGATTAGGATTAGGATTAGGGTTAGGATTAGGATGAGGGTAAGAGTTAGGGTTAGTAAGAAGTTTTACAACACCAGGTTAAAGTCCAACAGGTTTATTTGGTAGCAAATGCCACTAGCTATCGGAGCACTTGCTGCTCCTTTGTCTGTTCTACTCGATCTGAGAGCTTCTGGCTCAGAGGCAGGGGTGCTAACCCACAATAGTTAGCACTGTTGTCTCACTGCACCAGGGACCCAGGTTCGATTCCCAGCTTGGGTCACTATCTGTGCAGAATTTGCATGTTCTCCTCCTGTCTGCGTGGATTTCCTCCAGGTGCTCTAGTTTCTTCCTACAAGGAGGGGGCAATGACCTAATGATATTATCGCTGGACTATTAATCCAGAATCTCAGCTATTGATGTCAGGACCTGGGTTCGAAACCCACCACAGCAGATGGTGGAATTTGAATTCAATAAAAAATATCTGGAGTTAAGGGCTTATTGATGACCATGAAACCATTGTCAATTGTCGGAAAAACCCAACTGGTTCACAAATGTCCTTCAGGGAAGGAACTCTGCCGCCCTTACCCAGTCTGGTCCACATGTGACTCCAGAGCCACAGCAGTGTAGTTGACTCTCAAATGCCTTTCAAAGGCAACTAGGGATGGGCAATAAATGCTGGCCAGCCAGTAATGCCCATGTCCTATGAATGAATAAAAAAAAGTTCAAAGATGTGCTGGTTAGGTGCATTGGCTGTGCTATATTCTCTCTCAGTGTATTAAAACAGACACTGGGGTGTGGTGACTAGGAGACTTTCACAGTAACTTCATTGCAGTGTTAATGTAAGCCTATTTGTGCCTAATAAATGACTAAACATAAACTTAAATAAATCTCTGGCCCTTTTTATTCTTTGACCAACATTAACTAAGGCAAAACCACCTTGTCTTTCAATTGACGGAGCAATGAAAGAATTTGAATTTATATAGCATCTTTAAAGATCTCTGGACCTCTGCCAAAGAGATACATTTGAAGTGTTAGCACTTTTGTAATGTCACAACTAAGGAGCCAATTTACATAGCAAGCTCCCACAAACAGCCCAGAGATAATGAGCAAATTATCTATTTTTAGTAATGTTGATTGAAGGATAAATATTAGTGGCTTTCAATGGAATGCTGTGGGATCTGCTAACATCCACCTGAGAAGGCAAACCACGGTAGGATTTTCCAGATTCCCCCACATGATGTGTATTTCAAAAGTGACTCACCATTGGCCGCCGCTGGAGTCTTCCAGTCCCGCTGCTGTCCATGACATTTTGCATGGCTTGTCCATCCCATCAGCAGGAACTCATTGACGGAGGAGAAGGGCCTTCTTCGGTGGGAAGTGGAAGATTCCACCTACACGAGGGGCTGGAAAATCCCACCCAGGGTATCTGGTTAACAGCTCATTGTCTGCAACAAAGCAACACTCCCTGAGTACTGCGCTGATGTGGCAGATTTGATTTTCTTTTCCGTGCCCGGAACTTGAATCCACAGTCAGGATAAAGTTGGCTGGAACAGACTTGCCCTGGGCCTGTCAATAATGTGACCTGGACTATAAAGGAAAATGTGAGCCTCTCCTTTAAGAGTCATCTCTGCACAGTGGAGTCAGGCACTTAGATAAACCCAAAATATGACAGATGCTGGAACCTGGAACAAAACCAGAAAAATGCTGGAAAATATCAACAGGTCTGACAGCGTCTGTGGAGAGAGAATAGAACCACATTTCGATTCTAGGTGACCTTTCATCATAATTCATTTGGGCTCTAACAAAGGCTTACCTAGCCTCTACACGCCAGGGTGGTGTGTGGTGGCACAGTGGTTAGTCTCATAGCACCAGGAATCTAGTTCGATTCCTGCTTGGGTCACTGTGTGAAGTTTGTACTTTCTCCCTTTGTCTGCACGGGTCTTCATTGTCTGGGTTGCTCTGGTTTTCTCCCATGCTTCTGAAAGACATAGGTGTATTGGCCATGCTAAATTCTCCTTCAGTGTACCTGAACAGGCGCCAGAGTGTGGTGACTAGACGATATTCGCAGTAACTTCATTACAGTGTTAATGTAAGTCTATGTGTGACACTAATAGGTAAACTTTATAAAAATGTTTATCACCATGCCCAGTGCATATTCCCTGACATAGCAACCCAAAACTCAATCAAATCATAACAAAAACATCCATTAATATAAGAATTTGGGCCAAGATCTTGACTGGTCTTGTCTTCCCTTGATAGGGAATTGGCTAAACCCTCAACAATCCATACTGACATCCATAATGATCATTGTTCTTCTTCATTGGTAGGTGTAAATCTTGGGTATCAGTGTTACCCACGTTACTGTCGGTTTTTTGGTTAATTTCGGACAGAGAATTTAGGTGCTCGGTCAAATCTCCATTGACTGCAGCAGGACTGGAGAATCTGCCAATGTGAGCAACTGGAAAATTCTAGCCTGGATGTCTCATGTCTCCCATACAGTGTAGAGGCATCCAACCCCTTGAAGTAATCCTATTGTTGTACGTTACAAAAAGACTTAGGGCAGAATTCTTCCATCCACCCTGCAGTGGGAATCGTAGCAGGTGAGATGGGGTGGGGCGGAGTGGGGGGTGGATGGTAAAGGAGTGAACCATACAAAGATTCTTGACCTTGGGAAGGATTTTCCTGCCTTGAGATCAGTGCAGCTGGAAAATCCTGAGGGTGGGATTTTCCAGCTCTTTCCACTGACACCACACCTCCACCTCCAGGGATGCAAACCACACCCCCATCTCCAGCCAAGCAAAATGCCATACACATCACCAGAACTGGAAGATCCCACCAGCAGCCAATGGCAAGGCTCTTTTACCAACGGAAAAAATGTGGGGGAGTAGGGGTTGGGGTTGTCAGAAAACCCACTTCAGTTGAGCAAAGAATTCATAGAATTCCCACAGTACAGGAAGAGGTCATTCGGCCCATTGAGTCTGCACCAACCACAATCCCACCCAGGTCCCATTCCCGTATATTTACTCTGCTAATTCCCCAGACACTAAGAGACAAGAGGTGGCGTTTAAGAGGTTAGTTGATAAGTATATGGAAGAGAAGGGAATGGTTTAGTTTGGAGGGGCATTGCTTTTTATATTGGTCGGCGCAACATCGAAGGCCGAAGGGCCTGTTCTGTGCTGTAATGTTCTATGTTCTATGTTCTAAGAGAGAATGACCAATCCACACATCTTTGGGAGGAAACCGGAGCACCCGGAGGAAGCCCACGCAGACACAGGGAAAACATGCAGAGTCCATACAGACAGTGACCCAAGGCCAGAATTGAACCTGGGTCCCTGGCGCTGCGAGGCAGCAGTGCTAACCAGTATACCACCTTGCCGCCCTGTTGAAAACTGGACACAATTGGAAGGATGAATGCAAAAAAGATCCCAGAGACCATCTCAATCATTAGCTCATGGAATGTCCAGTTGGTCACACAGATCAATGGACTCTACATTAGTAAATAGGCGTTGGTGAGAACTTGTTCTCACTCTGAGAACTTGGCAGAAGCACCTGCCCCTGGTTCTGAGGTTGATAATAATGTGCCGTTGGATCTAATTAAACGGGCAGATAGCGGAACTGATTGACTACCACAAGTGACTATTAATATTCGTGTTACGATGTTCCTGTGTTAAACCTCGAGATGTTGAAGACACAGATGGTTAGCTTTGCAGCCTGTAAGACAGAAATCCCTTCACTCCCTAACCCGTTACCGTGGCTGAGGGCTCCTGCCAATCCTACCGGGGTGATTAGTAAATCCGTTCCACAAATAATTTGTGCGCGCCAAATACCCTTTAACCGAGTGAGTTTTCAGGCAGGGAGCAGCAGGGCTGTTGCATGCAGCCGATTCAAAAATCAATGGTGCTAATGTAGAACCGGCCACCACATGGAGTGTGGGATGAGCCGCAAATCGATAGTAAAGATATGAACTTGAAGCAGGGAACTAAAGAAGGATATTGGCAGGAGGTGAGAGAAAGTAAAATAGGAAGAGCATAAACATACACACATATGAATTAGGAGCCTCAGAAGGCCATTCGGCCCTTCAAACCTGTCCCACCATTCAGTAAGATCGTGACCAATCTGATTGTATTAATCCCACATTCCCGCCTGCCCACACCCTTCACCCACTTGTTAATGAAGAATTTATCTATCCAGGAAGCACGGGTAAAGATCCGTTGGAGATTCCTTGAAGGTATCTGCACTCCTCTACTTCTGGCCTCTCGTCCATCCCTCACACCTTGACTCACAGAATCCTACTGTGCAAAAGGAGGCTATTCGGCCCATCGAGTCTGCATCAACCACAATCCCAATCAGGCCGTATCTCCATAACCCCATGCATTTACCTTAGCCAGCCCCCCTGATATTAAGGGGCAATTTATCATGGCCAATCTACCTAACCTGCACATCTTTGGACTGTGGGAGGAAACCGGAGCACCCAGAGGAAACCCACACGGATACGGGGAGAATGTGCAAACTCCACACAGACAGTCACCCAAGCCAGGAATCGAACTTGGGACCCTGGCACTGAGAAGAACTGTAAAGCAGTAGTGCTAACCACTGTGCCATCCCACCGGTCCTCCCATCTCTCACACCCTACCCCCAACCTTGTTTGCCCACACTCTCTCCCCATCCCAATAAAGTTTGCTTCCTCCTTCATCCCCGATAAATGCTCCTTGGCCCCCGTTCCTCTCCAACAATGCTGACCCTCGAACATTGGCCAGACAAGAGTCAGGAATTCCAGACAATGGGCCAGCAGGGTGGGTGAGCTTTGCTGGGCTTAAGATTGGGGTTAGATGGCAGGTGACTATTGTCGTGAGGTTGGGGTGGAGGGGAACGTTGACAGGTGAGAGATGACTATTGTCGGGAAGTGGGGCATGTTAAATATTGTTGGGAACTATGAGCACTGTAGGGGTTATGTTGGGGTTCAGGTTGGGGTAGGAGGGTGCGAATGTTGTCAAATGGAGGGCAAACATTGAGATGAACATAATCTGAAGGGCAGATCATTGTCTGCTGGGTTACGGGGAAGGCGAAAGTTGACAAGAAGAGGTGGACATTGTCAGGAAGAAGCTGGGACAGCACAGTTAGCACTGCTACCTCACTGCACCAAGATCCCAGGTTCAATTCCGGCCTCTGGTTACTGTTTGAATGGGGTTTGCACATTCTCCCCGCGCCTGTGTGCATTTCCTCCGGGTGCTCTGGTTTCCTCACATAATCCAAAGATGTGTGGGTTAGGTTGATTGGCTATGCTAAATTGACCCTAGTGTCACAGGGATTAGCAGGGTGGAATGTTGGGTTGCAGGAATAGGCTCTGGATGGAATTGTGTTGGTACAGGCTTGATGGGCCAAATGACCTCCTCTGTATTGTAGGGATTCTGTTCTATCACCATTGTTGGAAAGGAGATGGAGGATTTGAGCATCTTTGATTTGGATGAACAGCATTGAGATGGAGGTTAGGAGGAGGTTTGAACATTGCCAAGAGGAGGTGGACATTGTTACTCTCCATGTTGGAAGATTCTGGTCACATTTCACGCAAAGTATCTCCCAAGTGCTCAAAGAATCAAAAGTGTTTAAGAAGGAGGTGAGGAAAACTTTTTTCTCTCAACGGGGCATTAATTTGAGGAATTTTCTGATTGAGAATGCAATAAAGAGCTGGATCATTGAACTTATTTCGGGCAAAGTTGGTTAGGTTTTTCAAAGACAAGAAAGTCGAGCGTTACAGGGGGACTGACAACAAAGCGGAGTTAGGATCATAATCAGCCAAGATCTTATTGAATGGCAGAGCAGGCTCGAAGGCCTGAACTTCTTCCTTGAATACTATTGTTCAAATGTTCCTACGCCAACAATACTTCTCTCTGTAGAATAAGTCATGGATCACATAATGTTTTAAACTGCTAAAAAAAAGTTAAATGTTTTCCAAGTCATTTGCTCTTTACATAAAGAGAGCACATGACTGATTGCTTAATCACTCCTCTCACTGATGTTTCTGGGATTTTCCTGTGCCCAAAATGGCTGCCATAGTTGCCCACTGGACTGCAGTGACTGACTGCACTTCAAAGAATTTCACTGTACATGAAGAATTTTAATATGTTCATGAGAATTCTGATAAGGTACTTTTTTTATCACTGTGAGTTCTTTTTTAACTACCTGTTTAATTAGAAGTGTTTCAAGTTCTATGAGAATCTTTCTCCATTCAAAAAAAGACATGTTGCCTTTTACATTGTCAGGGTGAATTTTAACAGAATCATTGGAAGCAAGCTACCCAGAGGATATTTTGCACAATTGTTGCCAACTAAATCTGTTAAAGCAATGGCACACGCAGTAGTTAGCACTGGTGCCTCACAACACCAGCGAACCAGCTTCAATTCCTGGCTTGGGTGACTGTGCGGAGTCTGCACGTTTTCCCTGTGTCCACGTGGATTTCCTCTGGTTTTCTCCCACAGTCCAAAGATGTGCAGGTTAGTTGGCTTGGCCCTGCTAAATGGTTTCATAGGCCGGAATTTTACTGGCACACCTGCTCAAATTGCAACGGAAGCCGTTTTGTGAGCCTTCACCCCCCCCCCCCCCCCCCCCCCCCCAATCAGTGTCCAAAGATGCTGAGGCCAGGATGTGATGGTTGAGCATCATTCAATTTTGATCTGATTTGATTTGATTTATTAGCCCCAGTAAATGTACAGGGTTACAGAGGTAGGATGTCAGGGTGGTAAGATGGGTTTCCCCTGGGTGCTCCGGTTTCCTCCCACAGTCCAAAGGTGTGTGGGTTAGGTTGATTGGGGCCATGCTAAAAAAATTGCCCCTTAGTGTCCTGAGATGCTTAGGTTAGGGGGATTAGTGGGTAAAATATGTAGGGATATGGGGGTATCACTCAGGAACTCCCTCCATAAACCCTTTCAACTCTCTGCTATATTTTGCTATATTTTGTATTTAAGATAGGGTTGCTTTAAGAGGCGGTCTTTACCTAACCTGTGCATCCCTGGACACTAAGTGGCAATTTCTTAGCATGGCCAATAAACCTAACCTGCACATCTTTGGACTGTGGCAGGAAACCGGATCACCTGAGGAAACCTATGCAGACACAAGGAGAATGTGCAAATTCCACCCAGGCAGTGACCCAAGCCAGGGATCGAATCCAGATCCCTGGAATTGTGAAGCAGCAGTGCGATCCACTGTGCTACCGTGCTGCCCATGTTTGTCATGTTTAAGTATTATTCTGTTGTTAAAAGTTAGACTAATTCATCTGCTGTGTTGTTAAATAAAGTTTGTTTTGATAAAAGCTTCCCAGAAGGTCAATAGAACTGTGTCTGGAATGAAAAATGCCAAATATAGAAAATTGTTGGAATATAGGCTAACTTCATAATATACTTTGGGATTTCTGATCTGGTGCCCTAACACTGCCTCATTTATCACCTGTAAAACATTTCTTAAAACATACCTCTTTAACCATTTTGATTATCTGACATAAATTCATATGTAACTCAATTTCTAATTTAGTTTTATCATGTCTCTTGAAGTGTCTTGGGACATTTATAAAGGTGCTATATAAATATAAGATACTGCTTTTGGTACACTAAACAAGTGATGGTTGAGCATCATTCAATTTTGATCTGATTTGATTTGATTTATTATTGTCACATGTATTAGTATGCAGTGAAAAGTGTTATTTCTTGCACGTTGTACAGAAAAATGATATTGTTCATAGAGAAGGAAAGGAGATAGTGCAAAATGTAGTGTTACAGTCATAGGTAGGGTGTAGAGAAAGATCAACTCAATGTGAAGTTGGCCCATCCATAAGTCTAATGAGCTGGATATTACATCATTTCTGATACCTTGGAGCAAAAATGAGTCAGAAGCTCAGATGTTGTTGTAAATATTCCTTCCTGAGTGATACCAACCACAAGATCATCATCCACAACTGGAAATTGCACCAATTCATCTCTGGTCAATTTGAATGTAAGTCAACTACTGGCTTGGGAGAATCATCTCCTGTCTTATTTCTCTCCCGTCCAAATATTAATTGGTTTTTCAGGTACGTAAGTGACAGTCAGGCATGAAACATTGCCACGGAAAGTTAACTGGACACTCCAGCCAGTGCTCATGCTTGCAATCCCACTAATTATAACAGGATTTCACCCAGGTTATTCACTCTTTGCATTGGCATTCTGTTCCATCGCAAACAGGCAGGGTCATTGAACAGCAATCAGGGTAGCAAGGCGGCTGGCATTCCTCTCATCCTCACAAAGGGACGTGCACTGAGATTGATTGTAGCAGCCCAATTATTACCACTGAAAGGAAAACCCAGGAATTCCAAGCCCTCCCGGTCCGGAAGATTCCATGTGGTGCCAGCAGTTACGACTCCAATCATTCCTTAGCTCCGGTTAACCGCATGTAACTGCTCTTCATGTCCACTCAATCCCTCAACAGGTCAATGATTGGATGTTTGGATAACCTGGATCAACAGATCCAGCTTATCCTCAAAGACTGTGGACATGCATATTTAATAACTGCAGGAGTCAGCGTAATGGCTTTATTGTACAAAATAAAATAAAGCAAAACCTGTGGTGAACACAAACAGATCCCATTTGGGACAATGCAGTAATGGATCCACTCAGGGGCCTGCTTTATAAAGGGCTCAGTGTACAGGCTCCACCTGGTTGGGTCATTACCAATTCCCAGGGAGCTCATATTCAATCAGGCCTACAGGGAGGTCAATCAGTGATTCCCCATGCAAGTCCTAAGGGTTATCACAGCAGTCTTTCAATTCTGAGATCTTTCTACCTTTCCTAGTTGGTAAGCTGCCCTGTGTGTGCCTGGGGAGACTGGGTGGTCTCTAACAGTGGTGACTATGATTTCTCCCCCATCCCCTGTCCCACTCAGCAAAGGCACCAAGCAGAGCGCCTGACAATGTATTCTTCACACAGAAATGTGCCATGATCAGTAACGGTTTATGGATAGAATTTTCTCAACCCATCTGCCACAGGAATCATAGCAGGTGGAAGGTGGGGAGGGGGGAACAGGATTTTCTGGATTTGGGATGAACATGGGCAGAAAATCCCACCCTGTATCTCAATCAGGCCGCAGCCCATGATATCACAAGGTAGTAATATCACTCAGTGACTGCCATCATATAGCGAGTACAGAGTGTGAGCTTAAAAACCAATACAAGCACCAACAATTACAGTCAACACAAAGCTGAGAAAACGTGGAGCGATTCTCATCTACTCCTCTCCACAGATTAAACTCCAAACGATAATAAGCAAATCATTCATCTCACCCACATCCACACAACTATCTCCTCCAAACATCGCTTCATCAACACTCTCCTCACCAGATCCCAAGTTGGTAGGACAGTTACTCAGGTATGAGCGTCACTGAGAAGGCCAGAATATATTACCCCTTGCTCGCCCATAAAGATGGGTTAACTTCTCATGAGCTGGAGTGCCAGAATGGCTATTCATAGAATCTCACAATGCAGAAGGAGGCCATTTGTCCCACTGAGTCAACACCAACCACAATTCCACCCAGTGCTATCCCCATAACCTCAAGCATTTATACTTGCCAGTTCCCCCGACATTAAGGGGCAATTTAGCATGGCCAATCCAGCTAACCCACACGTCCTTGGTGTGTGGGAGGAAATTGGAGCATCCAGAGGAAACACATGCAGACACGGGAGAACACGCAAACTTCACACAGAGAGTGACCCAAGACAAGAATCGAACCTGGGTCCATGGCACTGTGAGACAGCAGTGCTAGCAACTGTGCCACCACGTTGAACATAGAACATAGAACAATACCGCACAAACAGGCCCTTCGGCCCACGAGTTGTGCCGATCACATCTACCAATCCGCAGACCTATCTAATAGAACATAGAACAAACTGCAGGGATTGACCCAAAGGGATTCCTGTCTCTTACACTCAAACATTCCCACAAACAAATCTTAACCCATTTTCATCTTTAGAACAATGGATCAGCAATATATTTTCACCAGTTTCTGTTCTTGAGGGAACCGATGTGAGTGATTCCACATTGTATCTGAAAGAGTGGGAGAGCTGGTGTTTAGACTTGATCTGAACATAGCAAAGTTTCTGGAGCTAAATTGGTTGGCCATCTTTCAGTTTCTAATTGAGGGCAGTTTCCAGCCCTTCAGCAGAATATTTGAAGGCTGGGGGAGAAATTTAAATCAAATGAGTGGCCAGCCCATCACCTTCCCACCCATTCAGATGTGTGTCTCTCATTCCCACAAATACAGAGGCAGATTAGGTGTTAGGAAGTCTGCCCACTCTTATGTCTATTATGGCTCTTAAGTTGCAATTAAAAGCTATTTCGGGTAGCCTTTCTCCAAGATGGCCTTCACAACATACGATAGCGCAGAGTCACTGAGCAGAGACTGATAGCTAAGTTCCACACACATGAGGACGGTGTCAGCCGGGATCTTGGGTTTATGTCACCCTATCTGTAACCCCCATGACTTCTCTGGGCTTGTAACATCTCACTAACTGTCCTGTCTGGAGACAATACACATCTATTTTAACCTACGCTTAATGCTCTCTCCACTCATGTATCTTTAAGACTTGATTAGCTGTAAAGACTTGCATTCCAATCATTTTGTAAATTGAATGTGTTTCTTTATTTGTGAATAGAACTCCCACTCATCTGACAAAGGAGCAGCGCTCCAAAAGCTAGTGGCTTGTGTTGCCAAATAAACCTATTGGACTTTAACCTGGTGTTGTGAGACTTTTACTGTGTTTAATCCCAGTCCAACACCAGCATCTCCACATCAGGACTCAGTGTGACAGAGGTGCTCAAGTTAGACCTTAGACATCTACATAACAGCACTTCAGGAGTGAGAACCCTAGCCTAGACTGAGATTGCTGGGGTATCGATTGTCCTGTGAAGTGTTTGGTGCTCTCAATCTGTATCAAGCCCCATAATGAGAAAACCCATTCCCATCCAGGTTGCTTTTGAGTCAATTAATGGATTACATTTAGAACTGCATCTTTTTCTGAATTACATCCAGCTGCAGCCCCTGAGGGCCTTCCACATAGTGTAATACAGCACAGGAGATGGCCATTCACCCCATCATGTCTGTGCTAGCTCTTTGAAAGCACCATCTAAATTCATTCTCATTATCTCCCCAAAATCCCCTTTTGGAAGTTATTATTGAATCTGCTTCATCCGCAGTTCCCAGCTAATAAAAACCTGTTCCTGTGAGTTCCCTATTATTTTAAAATTTCCCCCACTCCATTTGGGTAGGTTATCCTCCAATATTAAAGCCAAGTAATTGATGATCCCAGGCATTAGATTGGCAACCTAAGGAATCTAATACAAAGCTGCCCTTTGAAATGGGTTAATGATTAATGTCAGCAATTAGAAGTCTTCTTACTGTCAACAGTATTACTGCCTGCATGTCTAATGGTGCCTCCTGTAACGTTAGTGCCTGGGTAAAGAGAACTGATTTGATCCAATACATAGTCTTGGGCTGCATTGACAATGGCGCAAGGGCACCCCCTACAGTCATTTCTCTGCAGTGCGCCATCTCTCCGGATCCCCTATTGAAAGCTCCCTTCTCCAAAGAGCTGTGAATGAAGCTAAGTCCTCTTGCTGAGCAATGAGAAGCTGGATGTTCAACAGATGCATCATGTAGTGTAATCACACAATGTTCCCTCAGCTCTCGCAATGGCATTTAACAGGGCAGCCTTATCAAAGGGTTTTTTAATTCACTCCTTCGACTGCAAGTCAGGTCTGTTCTGTGTCAAAAGCAGCAAGAGGATAAAATTCGCCTCCTGGACTCTCTTGGACACAAACAGCTGGAAACACGGAGCACTCGGTGCGTGGATGTAACTGTGTGATCATGCCCTGAGGAAAATCCCCTTACATTCAAAACGCAGCGTAGAAGAGCAGATGGTGAAAGCTGTGCACTTAAGGAGACTTGCACCATCTAATTACAGCTATTGATAATGGGATCAGCGCTATGTAATTATACACTACCGTCACGCACACTACTAAAAATGCTAAATTAATCTTTGAAATGTATTTTTAATTTCCAAAAAGAAGATATCCCATCTGCCAGATCAGTCTTTCCTACTCAATGGGGGTGGCACAGTGGTTAGCACTGCTGCCTCGCATCACTAGGGACCTGGGTTCGATTCCCGACTCGGGTCACTATCTGTCTGGAGTTTGCACGTTCTCCCCCTTTTCTACGTGGGGTTTCTCTGGATGTTCTGGTTTCCTCCCACAGTCCGAAAGAGGTGGCCGTTCTAAATTCATCCTCAGTGTACCTGAGCAGGTGCCGGAGTGTGGCGACCAGGGGACTTTCACAGTGACTTCATTGCAGTGTTAATGTAAGCCTATTTGTGGCACCAATAAATAAACTTATAATTAATGTGGGGACCGCCCCAGAAGCATTCCCACTCCTCGCACCAACTCAAACCCAGACCTCAGCGCAATACCTCATTGTGGAGAAGAGTCAAGATTCAGGAAAGGTCGGCAGGAATAGAATCATAGAATCCTATAGTTCAGAAAGAGGCCCTTCGGCCCATCGAGCCCGCACCGAACACAATCCCACCGAGGCCCAACCCCCATGTGGAGCTGAGCATTACAATTGGATTGCCCATGATTTTACTGAACAGGAAGCTAATTCAAGGGGCCAAATGGCCTTCCTCTTCATCTAATTTGTTTGATTTGCGTTCTGAAATTCTGCAGAGTTTCAGAGCGGTTACAATGGTATTGGTTGGACACAGTGCCGGATTGAGGCATAAGCTAAACAAGCTACAGCTTAGGCCCCACAATCCGCAGGGGCCCCACAAAATTTCAGAAGGTTTACATTGAAGACCTTTCTGAGACACTATTAGAGAGATTAAGCCAGCCAACTGATAATTATGTAATCAGCAAATGTATTCATTTGAAAATAATTTGTATTTTTCACTTTGAATACCTTGCTATTAAGTATGTTTTCTATTTTTTTGTGGCGACCCAAGGTCCTGTTTTGGTACGCATCTTTGTGAGACCTTTTGGTATAACTTTTTAACAAGGGGCCTCCAAGCTTTATATAGTTTAGGGTCTCACCAAGTCTGAATCCAGCACTGGCCTAACACATCATTACTGATGTCTTGGATCAAAGGCCACTGTCACTGGGTCAGTAGCTGGGTCTCCCTGCCATCCAGCACCATCAGAAACTCCTCCACCACCTGCACTGGAGGAGGTGGCCCGCCACCACCTTCTCAGGGTAACCGTGGAATCTACAGTGCAGAAGAGGCCATTCAGCCCATCGAGTCTGCAACAATAGAGTATCTTATTCAGGACCTCTCCCCCATCCAAGCCAAGCAATCCCACACATTCACCATGGCTAATCCCCCTCAACTACACGTCTTGGGACACTAAGGGGCAATTTATCACGGCCAATCAACCTAACCCGCACCAACGCATAGCAGCAGCAAGTGTGCACCATTTGTAACATGCACTGCAGTAATACCTGGACTGTAGGAGGAAACTAGAGCATCCAGAGGAAACCCATGCAGACACTGGGAGAACATGCAGATTCCACACAGAGAGTAAAGCAAGGCCGGAATCGAACCCGGGTCCCTGGCGCTATGAGGCAGCAGGGAACAGGGACAGGTAATAAGCATAAACCTGCCTGTCTCATCCACATAGCATCATATACAGGCCAGAAGGAGGCCATTCGGCCCAGTACATCTATGCCAGCTCTTTCAAAGGGTTATCAAATTAGCAAATCTAACATTAGAACATAGAACATAGAACATTACAGCGCAGTACAGGCCCTTCGGCCCTCGATGTTGCGCCGGCCAGTGGACCCTCTAATCTAAACTATTCCAATATCATCCATATGCCTATCCACCGAACATTTGAATGCCCCAAAAGTAGGTGAGTCCACAACTGCTGCAGGCAGGGCATTCCACGCCCTCACCACCCTCTGTGTAAAGAACCTGCCTCTGACATCCGTCCTATAACTACCACCTCTTAATTTAAAGTTATGTCCCCTCGTGTTGGTCATCCCCATCCAGGAAAAAGGCTCTCACTATCCACCCTATCCAATCCTTTGATCATCTTATACGCCTCAATTAGGTCACCGCGTAACCTTCTTCTCTCTAATGAAAATAACCTCAGGTCCCTCAGCCTTTCCTCATAAGGCCTTCCCACCATACCAGGCAACATCCTGGTAAACCTCCTCTGCACCCTTTACAATGCTTCCACATCTTTCTTATAATGCGGCGACCAGAACTGTACGCAATACTCCAAGTGCGGCCGCACCAGAGTTTTGTACAGTTGTAACATAACCTCACGGCTCCTAAATTCAATCCCTCTACCAATAAAAGCTAACACACCATACGCCTTCTTAACAACTTTATCAACCTGGGTGCCAACTTTCAAAGAGCTATGTACTTGTACCCCAAGATCCCTCTGCTCGACAACACTATTAAGGGTCCTTCCATTAGCCCTATATTTCATATGCCTGTTATTCCTACCAAAGTGAATCACCTCACACTTATCCGTATTGAATTCCATTTGCCACCTCACGGCCCAGCTCTGCAACCTATCTATGTCCCTCTGCAAACTGTAACATCCATCCTCGCTGTCTACAACTCCCCCCACTTTGGTATCGTCAGCAAATTTACTAATCCAACCCTCTACATCCTCATCTAGGTCATTTATAAAAATGACAAACAGCAGTGACCCCAAAACATATCCTTGAGGTACACCACTTGTAACTGCACTCCAGGTTGAATATTTCCCATCAACCACCACCCTCTGTCTTCTATCAGCTAGCCAATTCCTAATCCAAACTGCTAAATCACTTTCAATCCCATGCATCTGCACTTTCTGCAGTAGCCTATCATGGGGAAATCCTTTCAAGTGTCTCCAATTCTGTCAAAAAAGACATAATAATTTGCTTCCAAGCAGGACAATCCAAATATTATAACCATTGATCTATCAAACTTCTAAAAACTTTAGAAAAGCAGAGAACATGAGCGGGATTTTACAGCCCCACTCAAGATTCATAGAACCATAGAATCGCTACAGTATAGAAAGAGGTCATTTGGCCCATCAGGTCTGTACTGACCACAATCCATCGAGACCACAATCTATCTCCATAACCCCACACATTCACCCTGCTAATCCCCTGAGACCACGGTCAACTTAGCACGGTCAATCATCCTAACCCACAGATCTTTGGAGTGTGGGAGGAAACTGGAGCACCCAGTGGAAACCCATGCAGACACTGGGAGAAACTGCAGGCTCCACACAGACAGTGAGCCGAGGCCGGAATTGAACCCGCAACCTTGGCACTGTGAGGTAGTAGTGCTTGCTCCCTCTAAATCTGCCTCAGCCCAGCCTCAGAGAAAGGTCCAGGACTGCACCAGGTGAATCACTTCCATTCCTCACCAGCCATCCTCTTCGCTTCTCTGAGGTCTAAATTCTCCACTGCTCATTAATCTCAGCAAGACGTTTTCAAGCAATGTGCCTCTTTGGCAAGAAGCATTGATGATCCATCATTTCTAATCACCTGCTCCTACTCACTTAACTTCAAATCACCATCCATCATCTTGTTCCACTTTCAACCTCATGCGGGGAAGATTAAGGTTCACAAGCTGCCTGTGACATTGTTATCACAATAGGAAGACTGTGTATGTTCTATCTAAAGCACAATAACATCCCAACATCCTTTTCGATGTGTTTGTTTCGGGAATTTGCTCAGTTAATGTTTACAGTGGATGTTGGTGGACTGCACTGGGTTGAAGAGATGGTAGAAGCAGCTTCAGTTGTAACCTTTGAGGAGGAATTGGATAAGTAGTTGAACAGGGAACAGTTGCAGGGGAGTGGGATACATTCTTCCAAAGAGCTAGCAGGGGTTAAATGGGCAGAATCACTTCCTTCTGTACTGTCCAATTCTCTAAATTTGTTCCAGTCGAAAGATTGTGTTCTGAAGACCACCCCTAACCAAGAACCAGTGCACAGATTGTGAGAATGAAAATAGAATCTATTGTAAGGTGGTACAGTGATTAGCACTGCTGTCTCCGTACGCAGCTCCAATAACATTTAGAAGGTGGACACCTTCCAGGACAAAGCTGGATTGGCATCCCATCCACCACCATAGCAGCAGCAAGTGTTATAACATTCACTGCAGTAACAGCTGGGCAGCAGGGTGGCACAATGGTTAGCACTGCTGCCTCACAACACCAGGGACTGTGTTCGATTCCCAGCTTGGGTCACTGTCTATATGGCATGTTCTCCCTATGTCTCCGTGGGTTTCCTCCAGGTGCTCCTGTTTCGTCTCACAGATGTGCTGGTTCGATGAACTGGCCATGCTGAATTCTCCTTCAATGTACCCAAAAGGGTGCCAGAGTATGGCCTCTAGCTGATTTCACAGTAACTTAAAATGTTTAAAGCTTAAACACAAATAAGGCTTACATTAACAGTGCAATGAACTTACTGGGAAAATCTCCTTGTCGCCACACTCCGGTGCTTTTTGGGTACACTGACAGAGAATTTAGCACGGCCAAGGCACTTAACCAGCATGTCCTTCAGGGAAACCCATGCAGACACGAGGAGAATGTGCAAACTCCACACAGATAGTAATCTAAGCCGGGAATCAAACCCGGGTCCCTGGCGCTGTGAGGCAGCAGAGCTAACCCCTGTGCTATCTTGCCATCACTTCGAGTAACTTTAGTAAGGAGTAGTAGTAGTATGGACTTTAGTAAGGCTTTTGATATGGACTTTAGTAAGGCTTTTGATAAGGTGGCCCATGGAAGACTTCTACAGAAAATGCAGATGTGTGGAATAGAGGGTGATTTAGCTAATTGGATTAGAAATTGGCTGGCAGATAGAAGACAGAGGGTGGTGGTTGATGGGAGATATTCATCGTGGAGTTCGGTGACGAGTGGTGTGCCTCAGGGGTCTGTTTTGGGGCCCCTGCTGTTTGTAATTTTTATAAATGATCTGGATGAGGGTATTGAGGGATGGATCAGTAAATTTGCAGATGACACTAAAGTCGGTGGAGTGGTAGATAGTGAAGAGGGGTGTTATAGTTTACAGAGTGACTTGGACAAGTTGCAGAGCTGGGCCGAGAGGTGGCAAATGGAGTTTAATGTGGAAAAGTGTGAGGTAATGCACTTTGGCAGGAACAATAAATGTGTAGAGTATAGGGCTAATGGTAGGGCTCTTAATAGTGTTGAGGAACAGAAGGATCTTGGTGTATGTGTCAATAGATCCCTGAAAGTAGGCAGTCAAGTGGATAAAGTTGTTAAGAAGGCATATGGAGTCTTAGCTTTTATTGGTAGGGGGATTGAATTTAGGAGCCGCAGCATCATGTTGCAACTGTACAAAACTCTAGTGCGGCCGCACTTGGAGTATTGTGTGCAGTTCTGGTCCCCACATTATAAGAAAGATGTGGAGGCATTGGAGAGTGTACAGAGGAGGTTTACCAGGATGTTGCCTGGTATGGAGGGCAGGTCCTATGAAGAGAGGTTGAAGGATTTGAGGTTGTTTTCGTTAGAAAGGAGGCGGCTAAGAGGGGATCTTATTGAAGCATATAAGATGATTAGAGGTTTAGATAGGGTGGACAGTGATAGCCTTTTTCCTAGGATGGAGAAAGCTAGCACGAGGGGACACAACTTTAAATTAAGGGGTATGAGTTATAGGACGGATATCAGAGGTAGGTTCTTTACTCAAAGAGTGATTAGGGAGTGGAATGCCCTGCCTGCAGCTGTTGTAGATGCGCCAAGTTTGGTGGCGTTTAAGAGGTTAATTGATAAGTATATGGAAGAGAAGGGAATGGTTTAGTTTGGAGGGCATTGCTTTTTATTTTGGTCGGCACAACATCGAAGGCCGAAGGGCCTGTTCTGTGCTGTATTGTTCTATGTTCTATGTTCTAACTTCACTGCATTGTTAATGTAAGCCTACTTGTGACGAATAAATAAATTACTTACACTTTATTTACGCTCTATTAAGGGCTGAGCTTAAAAAAAGGTTACATTGACAGAAAGATTTGCAATTATATTGAGCTTGTCATATCACCAGGAGGGGACAGGATTGCCCCCACAGGACTGTTTCTGAGTCTGCAATCACCCCCCCTACTCCCTTCCCCCCAGCACTCCCCTCTTCCCTGCAGTGAACAGTCACTCATTGGATGTATTCTCCTGCACCAACACACCTTTATTCCCACGATATATGCCTGGATTTTGCTTGAGGAGCTCAGATAGAAGGAAGTACCATCAAGGAACTGAGACACATCCGCAGAGAATATAAGGTCAACACTGACCTTACAGAATCAATTAAACAAAAGGGTCACGTTTAATAAAGAGGTGATCAGAATCCATGCCAAATCATTTTAATCTGTATCAAAAGCAATTCACCTTTAGTTTTTCACATTCTGGTTAGCACTGCTGCCTCCCAGTGCCAGGGACCCAGGTTCGATTGCCGGCTTGGGAGGCTGCACATTCTCCCCATGTCGGTGTGGGTTTCTTCTGGGAGCTTTGGTTTTGCTCCCACAATCAGAAAGATGTCCTGGTTAGGTGCATTGGCCACGCTAAATTCTTCCTCAGTGTACCCGAACAGGTGCTGGAGTGAAGCGACTAGGGGATTTTCACAGTGACTTCACTGCAGTGTGAATGTAAGCCCTATTTGTGACACTAATAAATAAATAAACACAAATTTAAATAGAAGTTTCAAAAACACCCTGACACTTTTTATTCTTTGGGCAACGTTAATTAAGGTAAAGCCTACTTGTGACACTAATAAATGAACTTTAAAACCTGGAGATGGGCTTTAATTAAAGAGGATATGAGAGCTCTTGAAACTGAAAGTCCAATATGGAGACTTTCAGCTTGAAACACACAGCATATCGCAATGGAGGATAAGTAAGAGAGAGGGTGCATCAAAATGGAGTTTTTAAACTTAGATTAAAACTTGGATTATGCAGCCAGGGTTGAGGAAGAGGGGTGGTGGGTGGCAGGTTAGGGAAAGCACCTTCTATGGGTTGCCCCTGACTGCTCTTGGGATCAGGCAGGCGGGGAAGGCCTCAGGATCAGTTTGGGGCACCGGTTCACTCTGGCCTGGTTCTCAGGCTGCCTCCTGATCTTAACAGTGAGCTGTGTCGACCAACAGGAGGATAACCCCACTCCTCCAATCCCACCTCCACTCATCGGCCCCAGAAATGGGGGCGGCACAGTGGTTAGCATTGCGCTTAGGATCGGGGTTCGATTCCCAGCTTGGGTCACAGGGAGTTTACACATTCTCCCCGTGTCTGCGTGGGTTTTCTCTGGGTGCTCTGGTCTCCTCCCATAGTCTAAAGATGTGCAGGTTAGCCATACTAAATTGCCCCTTAGTGTCAGAGATTAGCAAGTGTAAATGCATGGAGCTTTGAGGATAGGGACTGGGTGGGATTGTGGTTCGTGCAAGCTCAATGGGCTGAATGGCCTCCTTCTGCACTGAAGGATTCTATGATTCTAGAGTAAGGAGCAGGCAGACGTGTAGCTCAAGCCAGATTCTAATCCTAGCTCCCTGGCTTGTCTGGAATTCCAGTCCAGCAATGTAATGTCTATTAATGTACAGACAATTAATTGCTATTAAAGTGTCACACTGTTCTAATGCATGAGCGAGGTGGCAGGGCAAGGTCCAAAAAGTGAGCTGGGTAGGATTTACAGGGACCTTCTTCAACCCTCAGATACACAACAGAGTGGCTGATCTTTGAAAGTCTGTCCGAAGTCATGAAGCATCTCCTGTCAGTTATGCAGGAGAACCCCCCCCTCCCTTCGCTCGATCCACAGCAGAGGTGCGTGGGAGAGCAAATGCAATGAAATGCCCCTGTTGATAAACTGGAGATGACAGTCAAAACAGAAATTATTTTGTGCAAATAATGAGAAATGGTAATCGGAACCGTAAATTGCGAACGCAGTTATCTCGCTCCCCCTCTCACTGATTGATGTCAAGGCGTGATTGATAGACGCTCATTCTTGTGAAATAAAGCTGACTGAATGGCAATGTTATGAGTTTATTCATCTTATGGATCTGGGTGTCAGAAGCAGATTTATCCATCCTCACAACAGAAGCATCAATCAGTGGGAAATAAAGATAAAGAATGCACTTCCCTTTTTTACAGACATCTGCCAAGTACCATAACACACTTCATTGCCTTTCTTGATAAGAAGCTCACTTCTAACACTGCTTTCTCAAAGATATTCCAGACAAACGCCATTATCCTACTTTCCTGGGAAGAATTGTTGATCAAGATCTTGGTCCTTGGGAAATCTAAAAATCAAAAAAAAGTGAAATTTCTATTTCTATTTTTTCCCCTGGTCTAGTCTAGCCATTTCTTTACTCAGTCATTCATTTGGGCATTGCTGTGTAGGGCAGCATTTATTGCCCATCCTTAATTGCCCCTGAGAAGGTGGTGGTGAGCTGTCTTCTCAAACCACGATGTGGTGTTGGACGGGGGTAGACACAGTAAGAAGCCTCACAACACCAGGTTAAAGTCCAACAAGTTTATTTGATACACACCTGACGAAGGAACACCGTTTCCAAAAGCTTGTGGGATTACTATCAAATAAACTTTGGATTTAAATCTGGTGTTGTGAGACTTCTTACAAGCGAGAGAGACAGGGAGAGGTTAAAAATGATGATCCCAGTAAGGGAAGAAGACAGAGAAAGTAGGAGGTGTTGATGAAGGCTCATCCTGACATGAAACACCAGCTCTATCCTAAAGCTGTCACAGCTGCTGAGATTTTCCAGCATTTTCTGTTTTTGTTTGTCATGTTATATCATAGAGTCATCGTAGAATCCCTACAGTACAGAAGGAGGCCAGTGATTCTACACCAACCACAATCCCACCCAGGTCCTATTCCTGTAACCCCACACATTTAGCCTGTTAATTACCCTGACACTAAGGGGCATAGCTAATCAACCTAACCCACACATCTTTGGATTGTGGGAGGAAATTGGAGCACCCAGAGGAAACCCACGCAGGTAGAACATGCAAATCCTACACAGACAGTGACCCCGAAGCCAGAATTGAACCTGGGTCCCTGGCACTTTGAGGCAACGGTGCTAACCACTGTGCTAGCGTACTGTCCCAACTACCGTGCTGCCCCTATGAGGACATAGGAGCCATGCCCCAAAATTCTTTTATATTCTCCAGGTGACGTATAAAATGTTGCAAACCACTGGCCTAAGGTGTTAGTGCAGCGCGTCTTGTAAGGGTACACACTTGCTGTATTGGTGATGGAGGGACCAAGTGTTGAACGTGATGGTTGGGGTGCCATTCAAGCTTTGTCCTGGGTAGTGTCCAGCTTTTAAATGTTATTGGAGCTGTGTTCATTTGTGTATGTCAGAATGCATTGAGGGTTTTGGTGGTCCAGGTGCACTAATTTAACTGTAAATGTCATAAGCAGCTGAACTGCCTAATGATGCCAAATTCGAAGAAAATCCTCCCCTCCCTCAGTATATAGCTATGGAAACTGGCGAAGTGAGAAGAGGCTGGTTCAGTCAAGAATAGAATCGAATAATGTGTGTCATTAACTTTACTGCCTCTTCAAATTCACATTTGACACACGTTTTTTTTATTTATTTCCGACTGAAAAAGTTTTATTTCTTTCTATTTTGAAATCCTTTGTTAACCCAACATAAAACACTTTGTGCATCTCTGCCACACACAGTTGAATTAATATTCTATGTGGTGTGTAGGCTCAGACCAGAAACCGAAATATGTTATGCAGTTAGGGCAGAATTTTGCATCTGATTTTGGTGTTCCACTTCGGGGAAGTGATCCACTAGGAGGGCAAACTTAATTTAAGAACACAATTTGAATGTAACAAGAAGAAACAGCATAACTTTTTCCAATTATAATACTTGGACAACCTAAAGGAGATCTTAAAAAGGTTCCAGGGAGTAAGATTCAGGAGACAGAAATGCACCTTAAAGCAAACAACGTGACTTATTTGTGCTTTTGAGTGGATACGCAAGGGTGGCACCCGATGGAAGATAAAGTTAAGGCCTTTAAAGAATCTCCAGCCCCAAAGAATGTGCCAGAGTTCAAATCTTTTCTTGGAATGGTGAATTATTACAGCAGGTCTATTCCAAAATTGTCTACAAAATTGGCACCTCCACATGCATTAGTAAAAAGCACCAGATGGTACTGGAAGATACAGCAAAACAAAGCCGTCAGTTAGGTAAAACAAGCTCTGCAATTGTCCTGACTTTTAGTCCATTTTGACCCTTCAAAAGAACCCGCCCTTGCTTCTTATGGAATTGGAGCTTGTTTTATCACACAAAATGAAGAATGGATTTAAAAAAAACCCATTGGTTCTGCCTCAAGGACCCTAACAGAGGCAGAAAAGGCAAACTTATCAATTGAGAAAGAGGGGTTGGTTTATCTTTAGGATAAAGAAATTCCATCAATACGTTTACCGATGGCATTTCACCGTAATTGCTGGTCATAATATGCATGATATTGATGTATTTCTGTTTTATCCTACAGGTACTTCGGTCCGCCTTGTTGTCTAACAAGGGGCATACACGCCATGGGTCGTGAGAGGGCTGCTCTTGGATTTTTCGAGAGTATCCTAGTGCTTCATGCTTGACCTGGACCATTTGATGGGCAACACGACAGCTCAGTGACTATCGCTGTGCTGTGCAGATACATGGATTTGGGCCTGTGTCTCTGGGAGTTTGCGCATCCTTCCCGTGCTTGTGTGGGTTTTCTCCGGGTGCTCCGGTTTCCTCCCACACCCCAAAGATGTGCTCTTAGGCTGATTGGTAGAACAAATTCTCCCTAAATTGTCTCGCAAATTTGGTTCCAATGCAGATTTCTATAAACATAGACAGGGATCATGGGTGGAAGTGGGAACATCGTTGGGCCGAACAGCCTGTTTCCCATGTTGTTTTGTTCTTTGTTCTTTATAAACCCCTGCTAGGCTTATCCAGAGAAGATAAAGCTAACCCTTCACTAGCACCTACAAAGATACAGCATTGGGCTTTATTGTTGGCCGCATATGAATATACCAACCAGAAACAATATATAAAACATATTTGCCTTGAGCTGTCTTCCACTCCCCAGAAAGTACATTGCCCCCTGACAGTATTACGAGAAATTATCCTTGCCTTGACTGTCCTTGGCACACTACTCATATCATTGCAACAGATCAAATGCTGGACTCAGAAGGAATGCACTATTGTCCAGAGTTAAGAGTATTGATAAGCACTGTGTACAAGTACACAGGTCACTGTAAGTGGCGGTGCAAGTGGAGAAGGTAATCAAGAAGGCATTTGGCATGCTTGCCTTCATCGGCCAGGGCATTGAGTTTAAAAATGGCAATCATGTTGCAGCTTTGTAGAACTTTAGTTAGGCCGTTGGAATATAATGTTTGATTCCGGTCACCACACTACCAGAACAATGTGGAGGCTTTGGAGAGAGTACAGAAAAGGGGATGTTACCTGGTATGGAGGGTATTAGATATTAGGAGAAGTTGGAGAAACTTAGTTTGTTCTCAGGGGAACAACGGAATTTAAGAGGTGATCTGATAGAAGTCTACAAGATCATTGGACAGAGTGGACAGTCAGAAGCTTTCTCGCAGGGTGGAAGAGTCAATTATTGGGGAGTATAGATTTAAGATGTAAGGGGTAAAGTTTAAAAGAGACATATGAAGCAGATTTTTTACAGAGAATGGTGGGTGCCTGGAACTTATTGCCAGGGGAGTTAGTGGAAGCAGATACCATAGTGACTTCTAAGCGACATCTACAAATACATGAATAGGATGGGAACAGAGGTATATGGTCCCTGGAAGGGTAGGGGATATTAATTCAATCAGACAGCATGGTCGGTGCAGGCTTGGAGGGCCAAAGGGCCTATTCGTGTGCTGTAATTTTCTTTTGTTCTTTGTGGCTGGCATTACAATAGAATGTCTGAACAATGAAAACCTTTTCAAGTAAGGAAGAATGGATTGAGCTGTAAAGACGTCCTTCTGTGTGTGTGTGTGTGTGTGGGGAGGTGGGGGTGGAGGTGGGGTAAGGGTGGTCACCCCCATGCCTGGCAGGAAGTTATTATTGGAGGAACTACAAACACCCACCCAGGGACGTCCAAGATGAAAATGTTGGCTTGCAGCTACACGTAACAGCTCGGGATTGTTACTTGTGACATAGAAAGCGTGGTTAAACAGTGCAACCAACTCCAGGTACAACGAAGCTTACCATCTGCACTCCCAATGCACCCTTGGGAATGGCCAGGTTGGATGTGGGTGAGCACATTGATTTTGTAGATCCATTCTTGGGAATAATGTTCCTACATCTAGCGATTGTGCACTCAAAATGGGGGGGGGGGGGATGTTGTTGCGAGCCCATTTAAGGGGCGTGAGTTCGGAGGATCATGTGACCAATTGGGCTGAACCATGTGAACCCTGGGGCTGAGTGTGACCTCTCCCAGGCAATCTGGAATTAAAATAAACAGTAGCATCTTTCTCATTCTCTGTATATAGTTATTCTGGTTACTAAATGTTTCTTTTGTTACGGCACTTAGTGAGGTCCTCACTCTTCCCAAGATATTACATCATATTGTGCATGCCACTCTTGCAAGAACATCCTCAATGGCAGGGGATAATAAAATACAGCATTCTAGCTGGAGTTTTTCAGGGATTTGGTAGATTAATGGTCAGAATGGAATCTGGAGTACCTGGACTGAAAATAGATTCAACAGAAGTTTCCTAAGGGGAATATGAGCGTCTACTTGGAAAGGACAAATTTGCAAGGCTAAAAGGAGGAGAGTGGGACTAACTCTTTCAATCTGGTTTCAATCTCTATTTAAGCAGCCTGACTTAATCAAGGTGCTCAGAACGAACCAGTGTTCCAAATTAGATTCTGAGACACCCTTGCACGCAGAGTGGTTGGTAACAGTGCGACTGATTCTGGCATTGTATAGTTTTAAAAAGGGGGACACATATTCATTCTGGTTGATTCGACACCTGGCTGATATTTAAATAGTTTGAAAGGTCGCTTATCTGTTCCACAGAGGGACAATTTTGCAGAACAGTTGTGAATTAGCTTCTCGTAATCTTTTGGAACATTTTCCATTCTGTGGCTAACAAATAATTATTCAGTAGACTTGGCTTTTGTGAAAAGTTCACTGAAGCAAGGATATTTTGCTAAATTTAATGCATTTAGCATTCATGGGCGACCCACACCCGCTGATTAGCACCAAGTGTAGATTTATCAAGCCCTGTTGGGTGGAAAAATGGCAATTAGCATGGAAATGAATTCCAAGTGCTGCAAATTCCTGAGAGCTATCGACAAATACTTTCAAAATTACCCAACAATGACCGTTCCATTTCACACAATGAAACCCAACTGTACTTGACACGGATTGATACAGTCACAGAATCCCTACTTGGCAGAAGGAGGCCATTCAGCCCATCGATTCTGCATTTGCCATGGCCAATCCACCTAATTTGCACATCTTTGGACTGTGGGAGGAAATCGGAGCACCCGGAGGAAACCCATGCAGGCACAGGGAGAACATACAAACTCTACGTGGAAGGCAGAATTTTACCAGCACATCTGCCCAAGGTTCATATGAACCCGCCTGAGGCCAACAGAGAATGTTGTTTTCTGCTCGTGGAACCAGGCATGCCGATTAAACTCAAACCAGACAGTCACCCAAGCCAGGAATCGAACCGGTGTCCCTGGTATTAGGAGGCAGCAGTGCTAACCATTGTGCCACTGTGCCACAGTCATCTCTGTCTTCATTTCCTTGCCTTTATTCATGGCCTTGCCAGTTTCATATCAGCCCAGAAAACAGCCCTCTGAATGAGGGCCATGCAATTGTGGGAAATTTGTAGTCTGGCAGACAGATGTCCCAATCCCCATCAGCATGTTAACTCCCAAAGAGGACAATCCAGCCCAAAAGCTCAACACAACCCAAGGATAACACAGAAACAAGATCATGATTGTCTTAACAAAGGCAACCAGCTGTCAAAATGCTGCACAACGCTACAGGGAGGCATTGCTCCTCTTACAGAACAAAGAGATCTAGGGGTACAGGTTCATAACTCCTTGAAAGTGGAGTCACAGGTGGACAGAGTGGCGAAGAAGGCATTCAGCATGCTTGGTTTCATTGATCAAAACATTGAATACAGGACTTTGAACGTCTTTTTGAAGTTGTACAAGACGTTAGTAAGGCCACACTTGGAATACTGTGTACAATTGTGGTCAATCTATTATAAAAAGGATATTATTAAACTAGAAAGAGTGCAGAAAAGATTTACTAGGATGCTACCGGGACTTGATGGATTGAGTTATAAGGAGAGGCTGAGTAGACTGGGACTTTTTTCTCTGGAGCGTAAGAAGCTGAGGGGCTGACTTTATAGAGGTCTATAAAATAATGAGGGGCATAGACAAGTTAGAGAGTCAATATCTTTTCCCAAAGGTAGGGAAGTCTAAAACTAAAGGTATAGGTGTAAGGTGACAGGGGAGAGATACAAAAGTGCTCAGGGGGGCAATTTTTTCACACCGAGGGTGGTGAGTGCCTGGAACAAGCTGCCAGCGGTAGTAGTAGAAACAGGTACAATTTTATCTCTTAAAAATCATTTAGATAGTTATCTGGGTATGATGGGTATAGAAGGATATGGGCCAGATGCGGGCAATAAGAATTAGCTTAGGGGTTTAACTAAAAAACGACGGCATGGACAAGTTGGGCTGAAGGGCCTATTTCCATGCTGTAAACCTCTATGATTCTGTAACTGGCCCAGTGAGCTTGAAGGTCACACAGCAACAATGCAACTTTTGAAGGGAACTATCCCTTGTCTATTATAGGGGAAGTGGGTGCACAGCAACCAGTTGGAAACTAATGGAAAATTCCATTTGTCAAACGTGTCCAATTGATCATTTGGAACATGAGGCAGTCGTGAAAGCTGTTGAACTTATTGGAGTTTGAGATTTTTCAAGTCTTCTGGTTGCAAAAGAACAATTTTTATTCCCTGATTGATTTATCGATGCGTGTTTTTCGATTAGTTCCCTGTAACTCAAATTGTTGTCTCATCAACACCAGTCTCATTGTTTTACACCCGTAGCACTCGGGGCTGAGGAGGATGGGGTTGGGACAGGTGGCTCAGCATCTACCCACCGTCCCTCTCCCCGAAAGCAAAGCCAGTGTGGAGCTGACTTGTTAGGGTGGCACGGTGGCACAGTGGTTGGCTCTGCTGCCTTGCAACACCAGGGACCTGGGTTCAATTCCTGGCTTGGGTCACTCTCAGTGTTGAGTGTGTATGTTCTCCCTGTGTCTACATGGGTTTCCTCTAGCTTCCTCCCACCATCCAAAAGACATGCTGGTTAGGCGCATTTGGCCACGACAAATTGCTCTTTAGTGTACCTAAACAGACGCTGGAGTGTGGCAAATAGGGGATTTTCACAGTAACTTCATTGTAGTGTTAACGTAAACCTATTTGTGGCGCTAATAAATAAGTTTAAAATTAAAATTGGGATATGAGGAGCAAAAAGCAATGCAGATTATAATTCAAGCTCTACAGACACTTGGCAATTAAAATATTAAACTGGCAAGTTAGCAAGAAATGACTAAATTGTCCTTAATATTGACTGCTACTATAAGCTGGAGTGTTAGATACTGCACTGCAGTGTAATTGCGATTATATGATTATGACGAGACAGCTCGATATTTTTTATTGTGAAATATATCTAATGGACAGTGATTTGGATAAGCACTTTCCACAGGCTGATTTAGTCCTGTGAATGTCGTGCAGAATATGGTGTGAAATATCTAATGCTGGAGAACATTTCTCATTTTTGACATGATCCCCATTTCAAGAGCTTAGCACTGCTGCCTCACAGTGCCAAGGACCTGGGTTCGATCCCTGGCTTGGGTCACTGTCTGCCTGGAAGTCTGTACATTCTCCTCATGTTGGCCTGGGTTTCGTCCAGGTGTTCCCATTTCCTCCACAGTTCAGAAGGTGTGTTGGTTAGGGTACATTGGCCATTGCTAAATTCTCCCTCAGTGTTACCCGAACAGGCTCCGGAATGTGGAAACAAAGGGATTTTCACAATTTCTCAAATAAAATTGCAGAAGTTGACAAAATGAAATCAAGAGGAAGGACAACTTAAAGAGACAATGTAAAATGAAGCAAAGTTGAATAATTTTGGAAACAGGTTGAAGGCTGTATTTTAAAGCTTATTTATTATTGTCACATGTAGACTTACATTAACACTGCAATGATTCCTCACAGGTGGAGGATGTGGTCAAGAAGGTGTATGATGTACTGGCCTTCATTAATCAAGGGATTGAGTTAAGGGAGATAATGCTGCAACTTTATGAGACACTTGTCAGACCCCACTTGGAGTACTCTGCGCAGCTCTGGTCGCCTCACTATAGGAAGGATGTGGAAGCTATTGAAAGAGTACAGAGGAGATTTACAAAGATGTTGCCTGGATTGGGAGACATGCCTTATGAAGATAGGTTGAGGGAGCTAGGTCTTTTCTCCCTGGAGAGACAAAGAGTGAGAGGTGATCTGATAGAGGTTTATAAGATGTTGAGAGGTACAGATAGGGTGGATTCTCGGATGCTATTTCCCAGGGCTGAAACAGTCGCTACAAGAGGACACAGGTTTAAGATGCTGGGGAGCAGTACAGAGGAGATGTTCGGGGTAAGTTTTTCATCAGAGGGAGATGGGTGAGTGAATCAGCTGCCGTCAGTGGTGGTGGAGGCGAACTCGCTGGGGTCTTTTAAGAGACTTCTGGATGAGTACATGGGATTTAATGGGATTGAGGGTTATAAATAGGCCTGGTAGGTAGGGATATGATCAGTGCAACTTGTGGACTGAAATCTTGTTTGTGTTGTAGTTTTCTATGTTCTATGTTCTACATTCACTCGATTCACTGTTATTTTGTAGTCCCCACATATACATATGCTCTTCCCTGGCTTAAGTATTGGCACGCTGGGAGTGCCCATTCATAAATTGCATAGGCTTAATTTAAAGTTAATTTATTAGTATCACAAGTACGTTTACATTAACACTGCAATGAAGTTACTGTGAAAATCCCCTAGTCGCCGCACTCTGGCGCCTGCTTGGGCACACTCAGGGAGAATTTAGCACTGCCAATGCACCTAACCAGCAGTTCTTTTGGATTTCTATAAGAAGGTAGTTGTACAAAAATTATAATAGGGATAAATGTAGGACCTGAAATCATTTACAAAACTGTGCTATTTAATAACTAGCTAATCGTGTGATTAAATCTCTTTCTGCCCTGAATACAGCTGTGAAAACATTGTCAATAAGCACCACTAAGATGAAGATTCAAATACCAGTGTTAACAAACCTGATGATATTTTTACATCTCCAGAGATTCAAATTGCGCCTCTGGGTTCAGTGAAGAAATACAGTTCCACAAAAGCACCACTCTGTTTTCGGTCAACTTCAGGCCTGATTTTGCCACCGAGCTGCGCCCATTTTCAGGCATGAAAACATGGGTAAAGTCGGGCGTGAGGTGAGTGGTGCGATCTGTGCCCGCCTCCACCCTTACCAAGGCCTGAAAATGGGCACAATCGGGACCACACCCAAAATGGGCGCAATGGAAATTTAAATGCGTTTGCATGCACTTAACTTGGCTTAATGGGCCACGTGCCCAACTTTACCGACACCTCCCCCTTCACCACCGCGTTTGTCCATCTGGAATCAGCGCGAGATGAACATGCTCTACAAAAGTCCGACTCTGGAGCTCTGTTAGGGAGGGTTAGTGAGGAGGTAAGCGTTAAGCAAGTTCATGATTCTCTGCTGCTTAAGGGCGTCCTTTCACTGCAGCCATTTTGTTTCTCGGGTTGGCGGCGACTCTGCGAGTGCGTGGAGGAGGGTGAGGGGCTATTGCTCAGCAGGATCTCCGATGTCCGACTTGCAGCATGGACCCGGGTCTCAGCACTAACCTCGGGTCTTGCGGTGCTGCTGGGTCCTAGTGCACTCAGCTCACTTCCAGCTGAAGGATGTGCACAAAGCCCTCGCAAATTGCATTGCTGCAGCCTCTCAACTTTGCAAAGAGCTGTGATTGTGGGGAGCATGTGGCTGGGGGAATTGGGGGCGTGTGATTGTGGGGAGCATGTGGCTGGGGGATTGGGGGGTGTGATTGTGGGGAGCATGTGGCTGGGGGAATTGGGGGCGTGTGATTGTGGGGAGCATGTGGCTGGGGGATTGAAGGAGATGTAATTGTAGGGAGCATGTGGCTGGGGAAGTAGACAATATCAACAGTGACTGTTGCGATGCAACCTATCGCTCTTTCTGTTCTTTTGAATGCCGCTGGAGGTGAGGGGGAGGAGCTGGAGGAAGTATTGTGGGCATTGGAGGCTCAGGCCTTACCACTTGCAGGACACAGGAGATGGCCACTATTCACCCAGATGGGGTGGGGCACAGGAGAGGGAGGGAGCAGGGACCCCGTACACAAGTGCCATTTGAACATGAATATCAGACACTGTGTGCTGCTAACATCTCTGCCTCTGAAAGGAAGCAGTGCAACACCTGTGCCCCTGTTGCAGGACTGGCACCTCGGGGCAGGGGGTTCGGGGCAGGTGGGGGGCACCCACTCTCAGTCAAATTGAATTTTAAAGCAGCTGGCTCCTTCCAGACGCCTAGTAGAGATATCAGTGGCATCTCCCAGTCAGCCCTGCATACTGTGTCAAGTAAGTCATTGAAGCCCTGTGTACCCAGGCTGGGCAGTACATCCAAACTAACCGGGACCAAGTCCAGCAGGAAGCCTGGGCTTGCAGCCATTGCAGGGAGGCCTAATCTACAGGGGGTCATCAACTTCAGCCCACATCACCCTCAATACCACCCCCCCTACAGAATCCACAAAGATTCATCAATAGAAGGGGGGTTCTCCTAGTGTGTGACCGCAATATGAACATTACACATTTCAATGTAAGACACCCAGGCAGCTTCATTGTCAGGAGCTTGGACATCTCGAAGGCCCTTGAGGAAGAGCCAAGGCTGGGGGATGGGGTAGCTCGTGGATGATGTGGGTTTCCCACTTCATATGTGGCTCATGAAACCTGGGCTGTGTCTGAGGCGGGTAGCCACAATAAAGAGACCCATGTAGCCACCCACGCATTAGTGGAGAGGTGCATTGGGTTCCTGCTGGCAGGGCCCTCCATTACAACGCAGTGAGCACTTCCTGCACAGTGGTTGTGTGCTGTGCCTTGCACACCCTGGCTCTGCAGGAAGGTGATCTATTAGAGGAGGAGGAGGAAGAGGACATTGAGGCTGACATCGCTGGAGAGGAGGATGACCCAGAAGGAAGAGGAGGCTGTGAAACACCACCCAGACGCTGAGACATGTGAGGATGGCAAGGGATGCCCTGATCACCAGGTGGTTCAGTTGCTAGGGGCTTGTTCTGTGGGTTCCATTTCTCCCAAAGTCCTTGTATCTCCTCCAACATTGTCACACCGGGGTGGTGGGCCTGGGTATACCGTGTTAGCGAGTTTCTTTGGCAAGCAGGAGAGTGATGACGACTTGCTAAGCACCATTACGCTGATGCCCTGGTGCAAACTAATCTAACTCCTACCTGAGCCCCACACGCTGGTACTTGGGTGTAGTGCGTAAGGGATCTGAAACCCCCGTACAGGGCCCTGAGGGCGGGTGAGCTGGGGGACAGGAGGGAATGGCTCGTGGGGCCTGTGGAGCCAATACTACCCTTTTCTCGGTGACACAACATTGAGGGTCCCCCCAAACTGGCATCAACATGAAGCATCAACGCAAGAGGATTCTTATTCGAGACGAAATCTGAGACAAATGAGTCACAGGTGGGTGGTGAGAAAACATCGAATAATTGAAATAGATGTGTTTAATTAAGAAGTGCTAACTTGTGAACGGAAAATGTTAAGGTGCTTAAAGATCTAGCTAACTAATGCAGCCCTTCACCTGTACCATCTCAGTATGATTATAACTTACCATGACATCTCAGTGACTCCCGAGAATGTACGTTGGAGGTGTAGGGGGCTCAGCTGCCTAACCTCACCCTGTGGCTGTGATGTGCTGGACAGGTATCCTCTGGACGCCCGAATATTGAGGCCAGTTTCCAGGTGTCTGGGATGCTTCTATGACCCCCTTTTCACCCCGCTATCCCTGTGTCAGGAAGGTATAGCCACAGCCACAGTCTCCTGGCTGGAAGGCCCCAGCATGGGTTGGGCCCTTTCTCCTCTCCTGAAGTACCTATGGGTCACTCTGTGGCACAGCGGTGCTTCCACACTGAGCTCCAGAAGCCCGGGTACCAGCCTGCCACTTCTGGAGGATCACCTGTGTCCTACACATACTGGTCGAATGCTCTGTGATGGCTACCTGAGTTGGGTACCCCAGCAAGACTGAGACTGGGCAATGCTCTGCAACTTCTCAACCATGACCGTCTGAGACCGGATCATGTTCTCAAGGGCTGTTGCTGTAGCTCGCTGTGTCTCAGCACTGTTCCACTTGGCCTCCTGCAAGCTCTCGAGCCTCTCAACCATGGACTGCAGAACCTCGGGAATTCTATTTAGTCCTTCGGCTGTAGCCCACTGTGACTCGGCCATCGCTTGGAGCCTGCCACTTATGGTGAGGATCCCCTGCTCCAGGATTTCCACTGCAAATGGAGTGTGGTGTTGGCCTAGGAATATGCAAGACAGATAATACCTGGTCTGCCTGAAAGCTTTGGGATTCCTCCTCCGAGTTGGTCCAGTGTGGCTGTCAGCCCCTCTGGCTTTCCCTGGCTCTGCTGCTGCATCTCCAGCAGCTGAGGAAGATGTGATCTCAGGCCCAGCATGTAGCCCGGGGCCAGCTGAGTCCTCACCTCCGGCAGGCCCCCTGTGTGCCAGAGGCCTCAGATGTTCCCTCCTCCACCCCGTGTGCATCAGCACCAGGGAATAACCCAGAAGTCTCACCACTAAGAGAGGAGGGGGCCGCATTCAGTCCGGGTGGCAGGAGGGTGAGGGGATAAGGGGATCAGTAATGTTGTGGGGGTGGAGACATGTCTGTGAGGGCTGGGCGGACGTGAGGAGGGATGTGACAGGGGAGCGTTATTCCATCAATTTTTATTCTGCGCATCCGATGCAAGATTTCGGGCACGTTAAGCACCGCCCACAGATTTGTGCAGAGCGAGTCAGAGTCGCTGATATTTTTCAGGCAGACTCCATATAGCAGCGCCCGAGAACGGGTCTAAAATCGGATCTGAAACACTCCCAGTTTCAAGTCCGCCCAGCACTCAGAATCAACATGGTAAAATAGGGTGCTTCCGATCCATTCTGCTATTGCCCTTCTAATCCCACAGCTTCAAACATGGTTTCTGCGACTCTTCTTAAGTTTATTTATTATTGTCACAAGTAGGCTGACATTAACATTGCAACGAAGCCCACTGTGAAATCCCTTCATCGCCACTCTCCAGTGCCTGTTCGGGTACACTAAGGGAGAATTTAGTATAGCCAATGCACCCTAACCAGCATGTCTTTCGGACTGTGGGAGGAAACCGGGGCACCCGGAAGAAACCCACGCAAACATGGGGAGAACATGCAGATTCCACGCAGACGGTGACCCAAGTCAGGAATTGAACCCGGGACCCTGGCGCTGTGAGGCAGCAGTGCTAACCACCCTGGCACCCATGGATCCCTTTGAGGAAATGCGGAGAGAACATGTAGACTCTGTGCCCCAAGCCGGGTAAATAAATGCCTTTTGTAAGTCTATAACCAACACATTATCCCCATCACCGATCTCTGTAACCTAATCAAAAAAATTCAATCATTTAATTAAACATGATTTGCCTTTAGCAAGATTTGCCTTTTTCAAATTAATTCATGCTTGTCCAATGTGATTAATTCCGTCCTATATTATCAACTCTAACACTTTTTCCTGACAAACTGACTGGCCTGCACTTTATCCTTGCATTCTCTTTCTGAATAAGTGTAACATTGGGATCTCTCCAGAACAACTCCTAGACTGAAGGGGAGTTGGAAGCTTATGGCCAGTATCTTTGCAATTTCCAGTTTTGATTTGCTCAGTATTTTCAGATGCTTCTATAGAACCATAGAAACAGGAGGAGGCTATCAGCCCATCTTGTGCCTGAGGACACCCATACGCCCTTTCTAATCCTGCCTTGCTGCACCTGGCCCATAGACCTGGAGTTGACAGAACTTAAGGTGCAGATCCAGGCATTTTTTTTAAAAGAGTTCAGGGTCTCTGCCTCCACCACCAAATCAGGCAGCAAACTCCTGACACCCACTACCCTCCGCGTAAAAATGTTCTTCCTCATGTCCCTTCTATACCCACTGCAACTTATCTTGAACCTATGTACCCTGGTTCTCAAATTCACCGCCAAGGGAAACAGTTTTATCCTGTCCACCCTATCTCTTCCCCTCATAGTTATGTACATCTCAATCAAGCCTTCTTTGTTCCAAGAAAAATAACCCCAACCTGTCTAATCTCTCCGCATAGCTACACATTTCCAGCCCAGTCAATATTCTTGTAAACCTTCTCTGCACTCTCTCCAGGGTGATTGCATCCTGGTGACCAGAACTCTACACAATACTCCAGTTGTGATCTCAACAGTGTTCTACACAATTCCAACATTATATCCTTACTTTTACATTTTATGCTTCTGCCAACGAAGAAGAGCATTCCATATGCCGTCTTTATAACTTTGTCTATTTGAACTGCGGCCTTTAGGGACTTCTGTCTTTATATGCCAAGATTTCTCACTTTCTCTACACCCATTTATTGTGTATTCCCTGTAAATGTTTGACCTCTCTAAATACATTACCTCACAGTTTTCAATGTTAAAATCCATTTGCCACTTTACTGCCACTCCACCAACATTTCTATATCACTGTGGAGATTATAGCTATTCTCTACACCATTCACTACTCAGCCAATCTTTGCATGGTCTGCAAATTTCCCAATCCAGCCGCCCATGACCCAACCACCAAGAAGAAAAAGTCAATAAAAACTTCGGAAATGATTGGTCCAAACTGGGCTGGAGTACCTTAAAATGAAACTCCATGTACTGAATCTTTTCCAAGTTTTATTATTTTTTCCTTCTGACTGGTGACCAATCGACTTCAAACACAGCAGGTTTTTCTAATATCTCCTCTTCACTGATACTTTTCTTTGACTGTTAACTGCCAGTCTTCTTGTATAATCTCCCTCTCCCTGACCTCTTATTTTCTTTTTCACTTCCCTTCTGAACTTCCAATAGTGTGGTTCTCTTTGTATTAACATCCTTTCACTGGTTCTCTACATCTTTCATCTTCCTGGAGCTCAGGGTTTGGCTGTCCTACTTTACTCTTGTTTGAGAATGTATTTATACACCTCATCTCATAGGCAGCCTATTGTTGCACTGCAGCTTTGTCTGACAAGCTTTGATCCCAATTTACCTGGGATAGATCTGGTCTCACTCCCCTGATATTGGCCACTCTTCAATCTAGTAATCTTACACTAGATTGTCTCTTGACCTTTTCCATGACCGACTTAAATCTCATGATATTATGATCACTGTTCCTTAATGCTTCCCTGCCTGATACTTGATCCACTCAACTCACCTCGTTCCCCAGGACCAGATGCAGCAATGACCTTTTCTCTTAGGCTGGAAACATGCTAATGTTGAAATGTCCCCTGAATATACTCCAGAATCACTTCTCTTTCTCTGCCAGTTATATCTTTTTCATAGAACCATGGAATTCCTACAGTGCAGAAAGGGGCCATCTGGCCCATCGAGCCTGCACTGACAACAATTGCACCCAGACCCTAACGCCGTAACTCACATATTTACCCTGCTAATCTCCCTGACACTAAAGGGCAATGTTATATGGCCAGTCAACCTAACTCAAACAACTTTGAACAGTGGCAGGAAACCAGAGCACTTGGAAGAAAGTCATACAGATACATGCAGGCCTCATACAGACAGTGACCCAAATTGGGAATCGAACCCAGGTCCCTGGCACTGTGAGGCAGCACTGCTAACCACTGTGCCACCATGCTATCCCCTGTCTACATTAGGATAACTAAAGCCCCCATTATTCTGATTATTTAGATTTTGCTCTTTCATGCAAATTTGTTCCTCAATATCTTTCTTGCTAGCTAAGAGCCCATAGAAAACACTCATAGAACACACTGCAGCATAAACAAACCCTTCAACCCACAAGTTGCGCCGATCATATCCATATCCACCAGGCCTATCTATAACTCTCAATCCTATAAATCCCACGTACTCATCCAGAAGTCCCTTAAAAGACACCAACAAGTTCTCCTCTACCACCACTGATGGCAGCCGATCCCACTCACTCACCACCCTCTGAATGAAAAACTTACCCCTGACATCTCGTCTCTACCTGCTCCCCAGCACCTTAAACCTGTGTCCTCTCATGGCGACCATTTCAGCCCTGGGAAATAGCCTCTGAGAATCCACCCTATCTACACCTCTCAACATCTTATAAACCTCTATCAGGTCGCCTCTCAACCATTGTCTCTCCGGGGAGAAGAGACCTAGTTCCCTCAATATATCTTCAAAAGGCATGCCACCCAATCCAGGCAATATCTTTGTAAATCTCCTCCACACCCTTTCAATAGCTTCCACATCTTTTCTGTAGTGAGGCGACCAGAACTGCGCACTGTACTCCAACTGGGATCTGACAAGGGTCTTATAAAGTTGCAGCATTACCTCCCAACTCCTAAACTCAATCGCTCGATTAATGTAGGCTAGCACACCATACACCTTCTTGACCACACCTTCCACCTGCGAGGCCAATTTAAGAGTCCTATGGATCCGAAACCCAAGGTCCTTCTGCTCCTTAACACTGTTAAGAGTCCTACTTTTGATATTGTGCTCCTTCATTCCACTGAACCTGCCAAAATTGACCACTACATATTTATCCACATTGAAGTCCATTCATGCTATAATGATTTCTCTATTGTTTCTTAAGATAATTGTCTTTAAGACCAATTCATGATTAATTACGAGGAAAAAAGCTGAATGGGCCCAAATTCCCAATGCAGTTCACTATGAGACTCCTCCATATCTTTTAACTTCCACGAGAATTTGCCTTGCAAGTTGCTTGAACTGCAAGACAGAAATGGTGCAGAGTGCTCTTCGGGACATTGTGATCTGAGTGAACAGTGTGACAATACTGCGCCTTTAAGAAATTTATTTCTGTCATGTTTCTTGTGCAGGATTATTTTTGATAGTCAGTTCTATTTATGGGTGCTGCTTTGTCTATGATGAAGCACAATTTATCCTAATTGCTAGAATGTTTGTTTTAATCTGGGTTAACGCAATTTGGTTAATTTAGTTTGTTACCCTAATGTTTTTCAGAGTAAAGTTACATTAGGTTGATTGACAGGAAAAATCACGAGACTGAGTGGGACTAGGTTTATACACAGAAATCATGTCATTTGCTACTTGGGATCTTTAGAGAGAGGTAACTTTCTTTGCATCTCTCTCTCTCTCTCTTTCTTTCTCTCTCTCTGGATTTGGAGACTGGAATCTGTCAGGAAACAAGTCCCTTTCTCTAGATACTGCTGTACGGGAATCAGAAAACAAGCATCTTTCTGTAACTGGCCAGAGCGGTTAAAAGGCCTCCTTCAGGCAACTTCCACATTCCTGAAGAATCTGTAACCTCTGCTCTGCCATTCACACATTCTGATCATTTAATGGACACTCTTAGCACTTCTATAAGTCTTCTTCATCCTCATTTACATTCCCTTTGTGCAATTATAGCCTTCCCCTACCCTACTCCCCCACCCTCATTGTACAAAATATATCTGATTTTCTTTACTCTTAGCTTGACGAAGGGTCATCCAGACTGGAAACATTGGCTCTATTCTCTCTCGTCAGACTTGCTGAGATTTTCCAGCATTTTCTCTTTTTGTTTCAGATTCCAGCATCCCCAGTAGTTGGCCTTTATCTTAAAAAACAACTGTACAGTTTCCACATTGCCTCACGTCTGAAGTTAAGGTGATATTTGTATAAAAATAACAGCAAATGTTACTATCCTTGCCATTCTATTGACACCATCATTTGGGCTGACACATCTTGAAGCAGCTTGTATTATTGAGTTTAATTTAAACATGAGCATTGGGGCAGAGGGTTACTGAGTTGAATTCTAATATTTGAATCTGGTTTAAACTCAGATTCTTATTTTACATGAGGAATGATCGAGTGAGGCGTATTAAAGATACTTTATGATTCATCATAATTCAATGTCAATTAATTTCCAATAATGCATCCCTTTCAACACCTTGAACATAAATTGAATACAATTTCCCCAGCTTGGTTTTTCAAACACACTCAAGGTGTAATTAGAATTTATGGAACTTGCAATTAGAAAACACTTTGTCACATTTCTCTGAAATATCCTGCTCAATTTTGCTAACTTCGGAATGCAATCAACACTGTTACGGTGCTGAAAACCATTATTCACACAGCTAGATCCCTCAGGAGTCCAATGAAGTGAATGGAAACTCACAGTCATGCATGAGATGGGCCAAATGGCCTCCCTTTTGTGCTGAGAAGCTCTGCGATTCTCTCTGAACTGAAGGGCAGGAGGACTTTTAAGATTCCGGCAAATTAATGCGGATGCTGGAATCTGAAACCAAAAGAGAAAATCATAGAAACCTACAGTACAGAAAGAGGCCCTTCAGCCCATCACGTCTGCACCGAACACAATCCCATCCAGGCCCTAGCCCCCATATCCCTGCATATTATACCCACTAATCCCTCTATACCCCTGAACACTAAGGGCAATTTTAGCATGGCCAATCAATTTAACCCGCACATCTTTGGACTGTAGGAGGAAACCGGAGCAAACCCACGCAAACAACGAGGAGAATGTGCAAACTCCACGTAGACAGTGACCCAAGCCGGGAATCGAACTCGGGTCCCCGGAGTTGCGAGGCAGCAATGCTAACCACTGTGCTACCGTGCCACCCAAAATGTTGGAAAATCTCGGCAGGTCTGGCAGCATCTATAAGGCGAGAAAAGAGCTGGCATTTTGAATCCAGATGACTCTTAATTAATGTTAAAAGGCAAAGAAAGTGGGAGATATTTACACTGTAGGGGGAGGGAATGAAAGATGAGTCTTAGCTTTTCCCCTTGTCTTTAAAGCGATGGCTGATCTTTCATTTCCTTCCCCTGCAATGTAAATATCTCCCACTTTCTTTGCCTTTTAGCCCTGATAAAGGTGATCTGGATTCGAAACGTCAGCACTTTTCTCTCCTTACAAATGCTGCCAGACCTGCTGAGATTTTCCAACATTTTCTCTTTAGGTTTCTAAGATTCAACGTCTGAGAAAGGCATCATCAGAATTTCAGCAGCCAATTGTCAATCCATCAGTCCTGCTTGTGGCAGAATGGAATCGATATTTGTCATCATTCTCACCTCCAGGTACAAGAATTAGACAGGCTTACAGGTTCCGACGAGGAAATGAATCCTTATCACCTTCAGTAAGCAATTGCTGACTCACCGGGTTAATAAAGTGATAACTAGTCTCTCGCGCGCACTCGTTCTGTTTATCTTAATTTAACTGCTCTCTTCCCTCCTTCCCGAATACGTGTGACACTCTTTACATTTCAGAGTGACCTTTTGCAGAATTTCTGTGCGATCCAAGGCGATGTTTGCACCAGGGAAATAAATTGTTTTACCTCTTCAGGGGGCTGAAGGACAGTGAGTATGAGAGTTGCAGATTTAACAGGTGCCAACCCACCAGCCCCCAACACCACCCCCCCAACATCTCCTGCCCCACCCCAATACCCCCCCCCACCTCTGTCTGGGGTATTTTGCTGGTTAGGTGTAAAGATTCACATTCTAATCAGTGATCTGTAAACAGTCTGTGCTGTAACGTGTGCTGTTTGAGACCAGAACACTTCATTCATAGAACATAGAACATAGAACATTACAGCACAGAACAGGCCCTTCGGCCTTCGATGTTGCGCCGACCAATATAAAAAGCAATGCCCCTCCAAACTAAACCATTCCCTTCTCTTCCATATACTTATCAACTAACCTCTTAAACGCCACCAAACTTGGCGCATCTACAACTGCTGCAGGCAGGGCATTCCACTCCCGAACCACCCTTTGGGTAAAGAACCTACCTCTGATATCCGTCCTATAACTATCACCCCTTAATTTAAAGCTGTGTCCCCTCGTGCTAGCTTTTTCCATCCTAGGAAAAAGGCTATCACTGTCCACCCTATCTAAACCTCTAATCATCTTATATGTTTCAATAAGGTCCCCTCTTAGCCGCCTCCTTTCTAACGAAAACAACCTCAAATCCCTCAGCCTCTCTTCATAAGACCTGCCCTCCATACCAGGCAACATCCTGGTAAACCTCCTCTGTACCCTCTCCAATGCCTCCACATCTTTCTTATAATGTGGGGACCAGAACTGCACACAATACTCCAAGTGCGGCCGCACTAGAGTTTTGTACAGTTGCAACATGACGTTGCGGCTCCGAAATTCAATCCCTCTACCAATAAAAGCCAAGACTCCATATGCCTTCCTAACAACCTTCTCGACCTGACTGCCTACTTTCAGGGATCTATGCACATACACACCAAGATCCCTCTGTTCATCTAGACTACTAAGAATCCTACCATTTGCCCTATACTCTACACATTTATTATTTCTGCCATAGTGCATTCACCTGACAAAGAGGACAATCTCGAAAGCTTGTGAGTTTACTATCAAATAAATTGGTTGGACAAACCTGGTGTTGTCAGACTTCTTGCTGTATTTACCCCAGTCCAACGCCGGCATCTCCACATCATACTTTGGCTGATGTGTAACCTGGTCACAAGCAGTCTGTCACCAATAAAAGGGACTGAAAGATCCTATTTTGTGTAAAGCTTATAGAGCATGCAATTATAACATTTCAGGGAAAGGTGGTGGCCTATTACGGCTATTAATCCAGAAACTCAGCTAATATTCTGGGGACCTGGGTTCGAATCCCGCCACGGCAGGTAGTGGAATTTGAATTCAGTACAAAAAAAAAATTTGGAATTAAGATTCTAATGATGAAACCATTGTGGATTGTTGGAAAAACCCATCTGGTTCACTGATGTCCTTTAGGGAAGGAAATCTGCCATCCTTACCTGGTCCGGCCTACATGTGACTCCAGAGCCACAGCAATGTGGTTGACTCTCAACTGCTCTCAAAGGGCAACTAGGGATGGGCAATAAATGCTGACCAACCAGCGATGTCCATGTCCCACAAATGATTAAAAGAAAATTGTATTTTGTTTCCCAAGGCTCCTGTGGGACTCCCCAGGCATTGGGGAGCAGGCCAGCTACCTGGACAAGACTGACTGACCGTGAGGTCAGGACAGGGTCAGCACATTGCCAGGCAGGCTTTGAGGTGCCCCTCACCCCTGCCTACTGGCTCTGTCAGTGCCCTCAACCTCCCTGAGGAGGGGTACCTCTCCACAATGCTGGCCCTGGCAGAGTTTTAAAAGGTTAGAAAGAGGGCATCTCAAGATGGAGGTTCTCCGCACCACCCCCCCCAAATTCTCCTTACCTGAACTGCAGGTGCTATCCCTTGGAGGCCATTTTGTTGCCCCACCCCCTGGTTCATGAGCCCACACATGGTTTAATTAGATGGCCAATTTGGAAGGAGGTCAATGCCACCTCTCTGCTTCTCAAAGAAGAGGGTCTGGGCCTCCATTTTATTTTGGCCCTTGGGGTCCTGACCCAAATAGTAGCCTTCAAAAGGTAAATACTTGAAAGGCTGGGCAGAATGAGACGGGGAGTGGGACTGACCGGGATGTTCGCTGAAAGAGCCAGCACAAATTCAACGGGCCGAATGGCCTGCTTCTGCGCAACACGGTGACACAGTGATTAGCCCTGCTGCCTCACAGCACTGAGGACCCGGGTTCGATTCCCAGCTTGGGTCACTGTCTGTGCGGAGTCTGCACATTCTCCCCGTGTCTGCGTGGGTTTCCTCCGGGTGCTCCGGTTTCCTCCCACAGTCTAAAAGACGTACTGGTTAGGTGCTAAATTCTCCCTCAGCCGTACCCGAACAGGGGCTGGAATGTGGCGATTTCCACAGTAACTTCATCATGGTTTTAAGATTAAATGCTGATAAGGATCAAAGGTACGTACAAAGAATAAAAGCTCAGTTCAGTTTTTTTTTGGGATGTTGTTGCTGGCTGATTAAGCTTTCAGCTTAAGTATTAGTGTCAGAAGTAAGCTTACATTAACACTGCAATGAAGTTACTGTGAAAATCCCCAAGTCGCCACACTCTGGCACCTGTTCGGGTACACTGAGGGAGAATTCAGCATGGACAATGCATCTAACCAGTGTGGGAGGAAACTGAAGGAAACCCACGCAGACACGAGGAGAATGCGCAGACTCCACACAGACAGTGACCCAAGCCAAGAATTGAAACCAGGTCCCTGATGCTGTGAGGCAGCAGTGCTAACCTACCGTGCCACTTACTTACACATTTCCTTAAACAAGAAAACCAAAAGATCTACACAAAATATTTGCAGTGCGGCCTCACCAATGAGGCCTATGTAACTGAGTCAGTGAAACCCCTCAGTCCTCAACCTTATATTATCAAAATGATCCGGACATTTAATCTCGTTCTGGAGAGTAGCAATCTCGCTGAAATGGGAACAGTAAATCTTGATGAATGAAGGAGAATCAGTCAGGTATTTTGCTTCACTCCTCCGTGGCTTGTAACAGAACGAACAAAGAAATACACAGAAATTCATATTCACTATCTTGAACACTGGAAAGGTCTGCATGCTATCTGAGGGTTAATGGCGTCAACGGTGAAAGCACCCAGTCCTATTTCCTTGTGTATCATTTTCTTTTCCATTTCTGCGGCAATTATTAAAATAACAAGATCCTGAGAAAGATCCCGAAATGAATTTGATTCAGTAATGAAGATAAAACATTAATCGGCTTTCAGTTATGAGCCAATTGATCATTTCTGTCTTGTGTAATACAGCAAAGCCTATCTTCATACACACGCTCATAGATCAGGAGCAGATTGAGGAGACAAATCGCTTGTATTCAGGTCTGTTTGCATGCGGAAAATCACAATTTGCTAAGGAAAAATAGACCAAACACAACGCGGCAAGTGTTGCTTTCATTTGCTTTCCTGTACTGGTATATTGATTCAGTTTCAGTCCCAGGCCCAGCCAGATGAGGCCCAGGCCACTCTCAGGCCCTGTAAGCCCCAGAAAATCCTAACTTTAGGCTCTGAAAACTATATGTCCAGCTAGGCCGCTGGCCCTCTCAGCCCCAGGCCCAGAAACCCCCGGCCCAACTGAGCCTGTGGCCCTCTAAGCCTCAGGCCTAGTAACTCTCAGGCTTAATTGAGCACTAGGCCTAGTGATTCCCAGGCCCAACTAAGCTCCTGGCCCTCTGAGCGGGAGCAATAATCTCCAGGCCTAACTGAGTTTCTGACCATCTAAGTTTCAGGTCTAGTAACTCTCAGGCCCGAGTGAGCCCTGGACCTAGTGATTCCCAGGCCTGACTAAGCTGTTGGCCCTCTGAAACCCAGGCCCAGTGATTCCCCAGCCCAAGAAACACCAGGCCTAGTGAACCACATGCCCAAGTGAGTCCCTGGCCGTTGAAGCACTAAGCCCAGTGATCTTAACAGTCGCACAATCAGTCCAAGACTGACTTCTGCAAGCTCCACCCTGGGTGCAGTTTGCTCACCTGACCTCCTGTCTTAAAGGGACATTACACCCACAATTACACTTCAGCTTTTCAGTTAGAGTCTGTATTAAAATGTACACGCTTTGAAATCACGGGTCTCTTGCAAAAGTGTGAACGATCGTTGAGGTTTAATTTCCGACCGATTTAATTGGCAATTTCATTACTGCCACAAGCATGGAGTTGCTGCTTTATACATTTGAGAAGCTGAGAGGTCGCTTCACTCTTCCATTAGCTGGGCCGCATATCTTTGTTGGGCTAAATTGATTTCCCATAATTCTCAGACTGCTTCCTGCATCGAAAGCCCATTACTAAAAGTGATGAAATGTCCAGTGGTCCAAAACAACAGATAAATCCACATTCCTCACCATGATGGAGTGTTTAATTATGGATGGGGAAGACAAAAGAGTAAGCCTGTTTAAATTAACAGCTTGAATTGCACGAACCAAGTGCTCCAAAAAATCCTTTCAGCTGTCTATCTTTTCAGCTTTATTAATGCCAGATGTCAGCGGGCTGCCCAGCTGTTCACTTGTGAGCATCTTTCAATAGCATATGTTCCGCAATAGGAGAAGGTGTCAGCCATTAAGAGTGAATATCAGCGGAGCCCGATTTAGAATGTGAGGCATGATGAACCTCAGGGGGAGCACGGCCTCCACATTAAGATTGATTATCTTCATTTTCTATCATGTTCCAGTCATTTTCTTCCAGCTACCGATTTGCCTAAATTCAGCTTCAGAAAACTATCCCTCAGTAATGCTTTCCAAATTGAACGGGACGGGAGGTGTGTGTGTGTGTGTGTGTGTGTGTGTGTGTGTGTGAACGTATGTGTGTGTATGTATTTGTGCGAGTGCATGTCTGCAACTGTGCATGCATGTATGTGTATTTGTACATGTGTGCAGATGCAATTGTGTAATGTGTGCACATTTGTGTGTGCATGCATATGCAATTGTGTGTACATTTGTGTGTGCATATGTCTCTGTGTGTGTATATTTGTGTATGTGTGTATGCGTGCATATGTCTGTGTGTATTTATGTGTGTTTGTGTCTGTGTGTGTGTGTGTGTGTGTGTGTGTGTGTGTGTGTGAGTGAGTGTGTATGTGTGCACATGTGTGTTTGTGTGTGCACATATGTGTGTTTGTGTGTCTGTGTGTGTGTGTGCGCATCTATTTGTGTGTGTCTATTTGTGTGTGTGTTTCAGAAAAAAGACTCTTTTTGCTATTTTATTCTGTTCTGAGTTCAAGGACACTGAAGGGATAAGCAACAACTGTGGATTCTGATGTATTACATCACTGCAGAGCAGCATGTTGCATTATGGTTTGACTGCGATATCTCAATGATAAGGTCTTGTGTCTCATATGATTTAACATGAGCAATTTATTGTTAATCTTTTTGCAGATCCCAACTAATGCTATGCATGGCACTGCTTCTCCAAGCAGGATGCTTCTAGAGTGTTTTTTCTCAGTCTATTACCATGGGACTCTATACATCATACCAAGAGCAGTGTTATTCTGTAATTCCACATTAACCCTTGCTCTGCCAAGCACCCTTACTTTCAATGCTGTGCAGCCACATACAACATCAGACAACATCCCCCTTTCTTTAGATTCTACTATGACTGCTTCCTGTGGCCCTCGAGTGAAGCTGCTGCATCGAAACCTGAGGATATGGCCTGATTCCCATTTCCCTTTGACGGTGCCGATTAAGTAAAGCAGTAAAGTTTGTTGAACGTATTCCTGCAGCTATTGTCCATCCACTTCCCTGGTTGAGCAAAGCCGTAAAAATCCCGCCTATTGAACTTTTTTAATGAAGAAAATAGTGGAAAAGATGATGTAAAACCAGAATGTGCAAAACTATAGAACAATCTGTAAAACAGGAGAGAGGTCAATGGGGATTCGCTGAGCATACGCTTTCGCAGTAACGGAGATTTACACCATTTCTCTGGGGCAGATACAGGTGGAAGCTCAATGTACAACACATGATCAGGAGATTTCCCCGTGGAGGTTCATGGCAAAGGTCTTTCCTTTAAAAGAACAAAGGCTGAATGCATGTTTAAGGCCTTTTTATGAGTACTTTCTCTGTATCAGCAGCATGAGGAGCTTTTTCAGCCTTTCATAGCAGCAGATAAACAGAGGAGCCAGAATAGACCATTTGGTCCTTAGAGCCTGCACCACCATCATGGTTGATCAGGTTGGAGCCAGATGTGTGTGTGCGCGCGTGCGTGCGCACACGTACATGCGTGTGTGCTCATGTGTGTATGTGTGTGTGTGTGTGTGTGTATCTGTTTGTGTGCGTGTGTGCGTGTGCGTGTGCATGTGCGCCTGTGCGTGTTTTTTTTGTGTGTGTGTTGTGTGTGTGCGCGCGTGCTTGTGTGGGTGTGTATGTGTCTTTGTGTCTGTTGTGTGTGTGTATGTGTGTGTGTATGTGTGTGTGTGCACACGTGTGTGTGTGTCTGTTGTGTGCACGCGTGTGTGCGTCTGTTGTGTGTGTGTGTGTGTTGTGCGTGCGTGCATGTGTTTCTGTCTGGTGTGTGTGTGTCTGTTGTGTGTGTTTGTGTCTGTTGTGCATGTTTGTGTCTGTTGTGCGTGTTTGTGTCTGTTGTGCATGTTTGTGTCTGTTGTGCATGTTTGTGTGTATGTGTTTCTGTCTGGTGTGTGTGTGTGTGTGTGTGTGTGTGTGTGTGTGTGTGTGTGTGTGTGTGTGTGGTGTGTGTGTGTGTGTGTGTGTCTGTGTTTGTGTGTTGTGTGTTGTGTGTGTGTGTGTCTGTTGTGTGTGTTTGTGTGTGCATGTGTTTCTGTCTGGTGTGTGTGTGTGTTGTGCGTGTTTGTGTCTGTTGTGCGTGTTTGTGTCTGTTGTGCTGTGTGCACCTGTGTGTGTTTTTTTTGTGTGTGTGTTGTGTGTGCGCGCGCGCGCTTGTGTGGGTGTGCATGTGTGTGTGCGTGTGTGTGTCTGTTGTGTGTGTGTGTGTCTGTTGTGTGTGTGCGTGTGTCTGTTGTGTGTGTGCGTGTGTCTGTTGTGTGTGTGCGTGTGTCTGTTGTATGTGTGGTGTGTCTGTTGTGTGTGTGCGTGTGTGTCTTTGTGTGGTGCGTGTCTGTTGTTGTGTGCATGTGTCTGTTGTGTGTGTGCATGTGTCTGTTGTGTGTGTGCGTGTGTCTGTTGTGTGTGTGTGTATCTGTTGTGTGTGTGTGTGTGTGTCTGTTGTATGTGTGCGTGTGCTGTTGTATGTGTGCGTGTGTTGTTGTGTGTGTGCGTGTGTCTGTTGTGTGTGCGTGTGTCTGTTGTGTGTGTGCATGTGTTGGTTGTGTGTGTGCGTGTGTCTGTTGTGTGTGTGGTGTGTCTGTTGTGTGTGTGCGTGTGTCTGTTGTGTGTGTGCGTGGTCTGTTGGTGTGTGGCGTGTCTGTTGTGTGTGTGCTGTGTCTGTTGTGTGTGTGCGTGTCTGTTGTTGTGTGCGTGTCTGTTGTGTGTGTGCGTGTGTCTGTTGTGTGTGCGGGTGTCTGTTGTGTGTGTGTGTGTATCTGGTTGGTGTGTGCGTGTGTCTGTGTGTGTGTGCGTGTGTCTGTTGTATGTGTGCGTGTGTCTGTTGTGTGTGTGCGTGTGTCTGTTGTGTGTGTGCTGTCTGTGTGTGTGTTGGTGGTGTGTCTTGTGGGTGTGTATCTGTTGTGTGTGTGTGTGTCTGTTGTATGTGTGCGTGTGTCTGTTGTATGTGTGCGTGTGTGTGTTGTGTGTGTGCGTGTCTGTTGTGTGTGTGCGTGTGTCTGTTGTGTGTGTGCGTGTGTCTGTTGTGTGTGTGTGTATCTGTTGTGTGTGTGTGTGTGTGTCTGTTGTATGTGTGTGTGTGTCTGTTGTATGTGTGTGTGTGTGTGATCTGCTCCCTAATTGACTTTCTACCAAACAAATTCTGTTAAATTCTGTCGAACTTTGAATGAAATCCAAGATCCTCCTTCGCTGGGGAAGGGAATTCCACACACAAACGACATTTCAGGAGAAAAACATTCCCCTCATCTCTGCTTTAAAGAGAGAAAACTCTTATTTTTAAACTAGGTCTTTGAGGCTTAATCTCCCACACAAGAGGAAACATTCCCTGGTTACTCACCCTATCAAATCCCCTCAGGATTGTACATGTTTCAATTCATCTTTTGTTCCTCTAAACTCCAATAAACAACCTTTCTGCATAAGACCACTCTTTCATCCCAGGAATCAATCTAGTGAATCTTCTCCGAACTGCTTTTATATTTCTTTTCAAATAAAGAAACCAAAACTGCACACAATATTGCTCTGATCTCATACCTTTATACATCTGTAGCAAAGCTTCCCCTTTTGTATATTCAATTCTTTTTGCAACAAGCACTGACCTTCCATTCACCTTACCAGATGCCTTTTGGAAATGCAGAACCAGTATTGAACATGTTATCCTGGCATCATCTCAAAGATTCACTTCACCCCAGAAAAATCGGCCCTACCCCGGTCACATGCTGTCCATTCTGGTCATTTGTACTTCAGCCGGAAAGTCCTTTCTCAGAAGGCTCTGATGTGGAGAAGCCGGTGTTGGTCTGGGGTAGACACAGTAAGAAGTCTCACAACACCAGGTTAAAGCCCAACAGGTTTATGTAGAATCGCGAGTGCTGCTGCTTCCTTAGATGAGTAGTGTTCCGAAAGCTCGTGATTCCAAATGAATCTGTTGGACTTTTCTCAGAGGGTGGCACAGAGGTTAGCACTGCCCATAGCACCAGGGTTCCTTGCCAGTCTTGGGACACTGCCTGTGTGCACATTCTCCCCGTGTCTGTGTGGGTTTCCTCCGGGGGCTCCGGTTTCCTCCCACATTCCAAAGATGTGCAGGTTAGATTGATTGGCCATGCTAAATTGACCCGAGTGTCAGGGGGATTAGCTAGGGTAAATACGTGGGGCGATGGAGATGAGGGCCTGGGTGGGATTGTTGTCAGTACAGACTTTATGGGCCAATTGGCCTCCTTCTGCACAATAGGCCTTCTACGATACCATGGTGAAAATAAAACATGTAAAATGGATTCAGCTACTCACTGGAAAAAGCAGTTGGAACCAATATTCCATGAAAATACACATTCAGGAGTAGGTTTCCCAGGACACTAATATGCCCAACCCCATGCTCCACCTCCCAACACACCCACTCCTCCGCCATCCCCACCATTCCATCCACACAGCCCACCCCCACCACCCCACCCACTGCCATCTCCACACCCCACGTCCACATCTGTTTTCTCCAAACAGATAGAAAAAAACGAGTGTTGTTTTTGCTGGGGGGAATATCAGACATACAGTGGGTGATATAAAGTCTCATTTCATCTTCAGACTTTGACACAATCTTGGCGGCGATGGCTGTGGGAATCGAGCACCTGACTGTGCAGTCCGTGTCCGACAGATGCTGCTTTCGTAAGTGCTTCACCCGAATGTATATGACCCAGAGTAAATCCAGGCCGGGTTGGTTTCTTGGCAAAGCTTTCCGGCTCTCCGAATTCAAACCCTGACTTCAGGAAATGCTCCTCAAGGCACCTGCTCCAAAATGACTTCAACGAACAATTCTGTTCCTTTGTCACTCGTTAACCATATGGTCAATATTCCGCATATGCTAACAGCGCATAATCATATTGTCAGAAGGATTATACAATACAGCAGAACATAGAATAGGTTGGTAAATTGGGCAGATAGATGGCAGATGGAATTTAATCCTGATAAATGCGAGGTGATGCATTTCTGGTTTCCCATGCTGTGTTGTTCTTTGTTTTTTGAATTCCCAGCGTGGGAAACCTGAGAATGTACGTTGCTTGAAAGACTTTTGGGTGGCTATACTTTTGCCAGGCTCAATAATATGGACTCCCATGAAAATAGCCTGCTTTTCTTCCTTTATCTTTGAAAGACACGGCCTGGATTTCAACCCCAAGGACAGAAAGCTGGGGGAAAGAATAACTTTATATTTTTAAAATCTGAAACTAAGCTCATCTGCTGCCTTCAGTTTTAACAGAGGGGCAGATGGAAAACTCACTCTCAGAAGACAAATGGATTGGCAGAAGCTTTCAAGTCTTTTTTCAACCATCCTGTTTTCATATTAAAGGGAGGTTGGGAAACCTGACAGGTGACAGTCCGGATTCATGAGGTAATTGATTTAACAGCACTGCTTGTGGGCCCAGGAGAAGCAATAGCGTTACCTCAAGACCCAAAAGACTTTATGGAACATAAGAACATAAGAAATAGGAGCAAGAGTAGTCCATCCAGCCCTTCGAGCCTGCCATGGCTGATCTGATAGTGGATCAGTTCCGCTTACCCACCTACTCTCCATAACCCTTAATTCCCTTATCGATCAGAAATCTATCTATCTGTGACTTAAATATATTCAACGAGGTAGCTTCCACCGCCTCAATGGGCAGAGAATTCCAGAAATTCACTACCCTCTGAGAGAAGAAGTTCCTCCTCTATTCTAAACTGCTCCCTGCCTTATTTTGAGGCTATGTCCCCTAGTTCTTGTTTCCTTTCTGAACAGAAAGAATCTCTCTACCTCTACCTCTATCTAGCCCCTTCATTATTTTATATGTCTCTATAAGATCACTCCTCAGCCTTTTAAACTCCAACGAGTACAGACCCAATCTAATCAATCTCTCCTCATAAGCTAACCCCCTCATAAGAACATATCACCGCATCCCCCCCAAGCGCTCCACATAATCAGCGCTTTCCCTCTCTCTCCAACCCCCAACGACATTTTTGGGGTCAGAAGAAGTTTTATATTCAGTCAGAGATATTAAACATGGATACTTCATTATCTCTTCCCAGCAGACCCCCTTCGCTGATATGTAACATTTACAACAAGAGGCAGGATATTCAATCCAACCGACGCATTCTGATGTTTAGTCTCTACTTGAGTTCACTCTCACCCCTTCTTTAACTCTATCAGCATAATTCTCTAATCCTCTCTCCCCCATCTCGTTTTCCTCTCTACAACATTTTTCTTAACCACTCACTGTGTTAGTGAGTTCCACATTCTCACCAGCCCAGGTAAAATCACAGGAAGAAATCATAGAAACCCTACAGTACAGAAAGAGGCCATTCAGGCCATTGAATCTGCACCAATCACAATCCCACCTAAGCCCTATCCTCATATCCCTACATATTTACCCACTAATCCCTCTAACCTACCATCTCAGGATAGTAAAAAGGTTGCCTCTGAATTGCATTGTCTGGGGCTGCCAGAGAGCCACCTGTTAGCTCTGCTGGGCGCAGCAGTCTGCGGTTATGCTGGTGGAGGGTTGAGCTTGCTCTCTCCACAGTCTCTGTTGGGCTGGAACCCTGAAGAACAGCCGCCACCGTCTCCTCTGTGTGGATACCTCACCTATTCTTCTCTGTGAAGAAGCAGCAGACTCTCACATACCTCACAATAGCAGAAATGCACCTTACCTCCAATTTGGATGATGAATTCCCATTCGAGTAACACCCTTATAACAGCTGATCTAACTTGGTGGTGGTTGTCTTCAGAATAGTGCTTGAATCTGTCATCCGGATTTGTGTGGACCAGATCATGGGGTAAGGCTGGTTTTGGCGAGACCAAGTTCTAGCATAATGTTTACAGAGAACATAAAAACCGCACAGTGCAGAAGGAGGCCATTTAGCCCATCGAGTCTGCACTGAAAACAATCCCACCCCAAGCACTATCTCTACAATTGCACACATTTAGCCTCTAACCTATGCATCCTAAATTGCAATTTAGCACAGCCAATCAATCTAACCTGCACATCTTTGGACTGTGGAAGGAAATCGGAACACCTGGAGGAAACCCATGCAGAAACGGGGAGAATGTGCAACCTCCACACAGACAGTGATCCCAAGCCAGGAATCAAACCTGGATCCCCAGCAATGCGAGGTAGCAAAACTAACCACTGAGCCACCGTGCCATCCTTTTGTAAAACCATCACTAGGGGAACTGATTTGGGCTGAACATAATTAAAATTGCACTAAATTCAGCAGAGGCCTGGTTGGTTAAAGTGTGCTGAATAATCCAATCGAGATTTTTGTCCATTGAGTTTGTCTGGGATGATGCATTTTCCATCAGTGGCCTTCAGTTTCACTCTGTTTCACAGGAAAGACATGAGTGTTTGTTCACACATCTCACTATCCTTGTTACCTCACACCGAATAGAGAGCAATTTTCCATCCTCGCTGCTCATACCTCAGGCCGTGCCAATCCTAGAAAATTGCAAGCAGGTCTAAAAGCGGGTTTTGTGCTCAGTTCCAAACAGTTTGCAATTATCCTGGTCCCTTTCTATTGGCACAAGCCAGATCTCGGCCAAAAATGGTTGGGGTTTAATGGGATCGGGGGTTATAGATAGGCATGGTAGGCAGGGACATGGTCGGCGCAACTTGTGGGCCGAAGGACCTGTTGGTGCTGTAGTGTTCAATGTTCTAAAAAGCTTCAAGGCCGATTAGCATATTTAAAGTAGTATTGAAATATACTTTGCCCGGATTCTCCCAGCTCCTGAAATTTTCCAACCCTCAGATAGAAGCCTGGCGGGAATCAGTACTGGCTTCCACAAGCAGAGAGCAGGCCTGATGGCTACCCAGGTGCACCAAGACATGGCTGGGTAGTGCCCATGTGGCACACTGGCAACAGGCATGGGGAGCATCATCAGCTCCAAGTTCCCTTCCAAACTGCACCATGGATAACACGAGGGGACATAGCTTTAAATTAAAGGGTGATAGTTATAGGACGGATGTTAGAGGAGGGTTCTTTACTCAGAGGGTAGTAAGGGCGCGGAATGCCCTGCCTGCAGCAGTTGTGGACTCGTCGAGTTTAAGGGCGTTCAAATGGTCAGTGGATAGGCATATGGATAATATTGGAATAGTTTAGGTTAGAGGGTCATAAAATTGGTTCCATTCATCGGCACAACATCGAGGGCCAAAGGGCCTGTACTGCGCTGTAATGTTCTATCCTGATTCATATATTGCTGTTACCACAATGTTTCTCCCTCCCCAACAGTACAATCGGAGTCCCTTCACAATAAGGGGTGTCATGGCTGAAGAAGCCAGCTCTTCACCATCTCCTCCCAATGCAAGAAGGGATGGACGATAAAGACCGACACTGCTAATGGCATCCATATCCCAAGAGCAAATCATTGTTAAAGGGTCTGCCTGGAGCATTGAGGACATATTGCCCAATTTGAAAACAATCATGCTGAAATTGTGTTCGATTATATTTTCCTTAGCATTTATATCGAACGAGACTGATAGGACAGTTTTATTTTATTCATTCATGGGACACGGATGCCTCTAGCGGGCCAGTATTTATGGCCTATCCCTATTTGCCCTCGAACTGAGTGGCTGGCTAGGCTATTTCAGACAGTCAACCACATTGCTGTGGTTCTGGAGTCACATGTAGGCCAGACCAGGTAAGGACAGCAGATTTCCTTCCTCATGGGTCATTAGTGAACCAAATGGTTTTTCCGACAATCGACAATGGTTTCATCGGTAGATTCTTAATTCCAGCACAGTAATAACGTGACATGAAAACACAACTTGAAAATCAGCGATTAATGGACAAAAAATACAACTCCGTTCACACAATGGTAAATCATTCCTTGATGACTTTTCACACATACAAGCATGCAAATTAGGTACAGGCAGAGGCCATTTGGCCCCATTTGCCTCTGCTACCATTTAAAAGAGGCCTTTAAGATGGAGATAATTGTTGGTTATAGAATAGAATCCCTACAAGCACAGTAAGAGGCCATTCAGCCCATCAAGTCTGCACTGACCACAGTCCCTGTCCCCAGTATTCCTTCTCTAGTGCATAACATCTTTACCCACTAACTCCCTTAACCTACACATCTCAGGACAATTTTAGCATGGCCAATCAATCTCACCAGCACATCTTTGGACTGTGGAAGGAAATCAGAGCACCCAGTGGAAACCCACGCAGATACGAGGAGAAAGTGCAGACTCTGCACAGACAGTGACCCAAGCCAGGAATCAAACCCAGGTCCCCGGAGCTGTGAAGCAGCAGTACTAACCACTGTGCCGCCGTGCCGCTACCGTTATGGTTCTTGCTAATTAACCATAACAATTTTAATTGTCTACATCTGCAGTAAATTATTGGTCATTTTTTTCAAAAAACTAATTACTGCAATTTATAAGTCCCAAGGTTTTAAACTGGTTCAGAATATGTAACTTCATCCTGAAAGCATTTCACATTGCGGCAAACAGAACATTTTTTTTGTGCTCATCCGTCAGTTTCAATAACGATATTTCATTGAAGGTAAAGCTACATTTAAAGGGGAAAGTACATCAGTCCCAAATCCCAATTTCAGGACAACATATAATAGGACTTGGAGTGCCAGCTGCTTGAGGAAAGAAACTGTTTGTCACGGCATCCTAGTGAGAGCCCATCAAATAAGGTGCCAAGGTCAAACCAAAATCTGCTGCCATGTCATAGGCGGCAAATTTCGGTCAACTTTTGTAAAGCTGAAAAGAGGATGGCTACTTTATCAATTTTTTGGCTAAGAACACAAAGAATTGTTGATGATGGTGAGGAAAAGCACAACCAAAAGCCTGTAGTGAAATAGATCCTCACCAGTACAATATAATGGACCCACTCGGGGGCCTGCTTTATAAAGGGCTTAGCTTACAACTTCCACTTGTTAAGATAATCACTAATCACCACGTAGTTCATTTTCTATGAGTCCTATAGGGAAATCAATCAGTGACTCCCCATGCAAGTGTTGGGGGTCATCACAACTACAAACATCAATGAGATGGATGTGCAGAAAGTCAATTTTGATGGCGTGAATTCCGGGGCAAGCATTTCCCAAGGCATTTGGACTGAGTTGTTTAGCTGCGTTGGAGTACTGAGATCAGAGCTGGTCATATTCACACAATAAAGACTCATTGTTATAGGGAAGATGAATTAAAAAATGGAAACTTTGCTTCTAAAGACAAAATGAACTGATTTTTTAAATGGAGTTGAGAGATCAGGTGACCTTTCTCATTTCCCATCAAATTACATTGAACGACACAAAGCCCTGGAGCTATGCTTCATGTTAAGACAAAGCTTTAAAATGTAAATATCTCGTTGAGAAAGCATTACAATGCATTCCCTGTGGATTAATAGCTGGCCTCACTCAAATCATTTCAGAAATTACGGCTTGTGGGCCCAAGGGTGGAATTCCAAAGAATGGCGGTAAAAACAGACATCCTGTCACAAGGATATGTGAATGGGTGAAACATTATCATTTGACAATGAACAAGCCATCAAAAAAGGTAGGTTCACAACACCACAATGATCGAGAAAGCATTGCATAGAAGACTGATGAAAACAGATTTAATATTAAGGGAATTGGAGAAATATTTGCACAGGAATAATCTGCAGGAATGGGGAAAAAGTAGCAGAGTGGAATTACTTGGGTGACTCTTCCAAAGGCCTGTCACAGGACCAAATAACATCAACTTCTCTGATTCCGTGGGTGGAATTTTCTAGCGAAGTTTAAAGTTTATTTATTAGTGTCAAAAGTAAGCTTACATTAACACTGCAATTAAGTTACTGCGAAGATCTCCTAGTCTCCACACTCCGGTGCCTGTTCTGGAGCACCTGAAGGAGAATTTAGCACAGCCAACGCACCTAACCAGCACGTCTTTCAGATTGTGGGAGGAAACCGGAGCACCCAGAGGAATCCCACCCAGACACAGGGAGAATGTGCAGACTCCACACCAACTGTGACCCAAGCCAGGAATTGAACCTGGGTTCCTTGTGCTGTGAGGCAGCAGTGCTAACCACTGCGCCATTGTACCGCCTACTACTGGTGTAGCAGGTGGAAAAGTGTTGAAGCAGTTGGGTCCAGCAACTTTTCTGCCATATTTTTAGAAACATTGAAAAAAAATCTAAGGGTAGGTCTCACAATTCCCCGATTAATTTTTTAAAGATCAAGGTGCCATTCTTAAGTGTCATCAGATACATAAAAATAGGAGATCCAAACACCCTTTCCCACACAATCCCCAAAGCATGCTCAGCCCCCCCTCCCCCAGCACATACATAGACAATAACCTCCTGTAGCACTGCTCCCTGGCAGTAACAGTGTCTAGGCAATGCCTGGGGACAATGTTATGGGCAGAACCAAAGGGCAGTGCTTAGGGTAATGCCATGTTGCAGTCAAGGGGAAGTGTCAGGGTATTGCCTGGGTATGACTGACTCCTCCTTACACAAAGCACTCAACTGAGCTTCTCCGATAGGTCTGTTCACTAGCTGTGGGACACCAGTTGTGACTCAGATCAATATGAATGGATAATATAATGGTCGGGGAAAGGGTGGTGAGGATTATCAGGTGTAGAGATCTAATAATTAGATACAAATCTATTGTAATGGGTTTCTCAGTGTTTATCTATTATATTGCCGCTTACGGTGTGTGTCTACATGTGTTAGTGGGGGGATGGAGCTATCATATCTCACCTTTACATTACAGTGAAATGTGGCTTTAGGTCTCCTGCTCAAATTCCCACTCCCACCATCGATCTCGCCCAATAAATTGGGAGTGAAATTCCCCCATATCTCGTGTTTACGAAGAGTCAAAACATTAGCAGTTGTGATTGGAGAAAGAACGGCAATAATTTAACAATAAGAGCAATAGTGGGTTTAAAATGGCTGTTCTGGCCAAGAGTGAAGCATGCTGGGAACTTTGGTCAACTTATAGATTAAAACCAGATAAAGATCGTAAAGAGGCTCTGGTCTGACAGGCGTGATCTGAAGCTTTCTGTGTTGGTCAGATCAGGCAAGTTTTTTTACATTAACTAAAACATTGTGGCTCTGATTTTTATGGCTGCTATGTATGGAACATGCAAAATGAACTAAGCGTCATGGCATCGTTCAAAAGTAACTTCATCTGATGCTGAAACCATGTGATCTGCTTCTGGTTACACAGTTGGCTGGATAACGGAGCATCTTCCAGAAGCAAGCAGAGAATTATGGATAAAGGACATGTGAGCTCTTTGTTTGGCAGCAATAAGAGACCATCGCAAGAAGAATTGTACCTTGAAGGATACTTCAGAGACAAGAAGCTAGATTCAACATTGAGAATGTAGACCAAGATTTTCCTAACTTGGTAATATCTATTTTCAATGAAATAATTAAAATTGGTGTTCAGTTAAAGTACAGTTTAAGCATTAAAGTTCAATTGAAAGTTGATGTTAAATTAGAGTTGAAGTTCAGTAAAGAGTTGATGAGTTGCAACTGTTCATGTTTGAGTTTGTCCTAGAAGTGTTAAATAAAGAAATAATTGAATTGCTCTCTTTGTTTGTCTCTTTAAACTGAAATGTTTGGAAGGCATTTAAATTAAAGTTGCATAACACAGTCATTGAGAATGCTTTGCTGTATGTGATGGAATATTCCCCATTTGCCTGGATGGGTACAGCTCCAACAACACTCAAGAAGCTCAAAACCATCCAGGACAAAGCAGCTTGCTTGATTGGAACCTCATCTACAAGCATCCACTTCCTCCACCACTGATCAGTAGCAACAGCATGTACTATCTACAAGATGCACTACAACAATTTACCAAAGATCCTTAGACAGCACATTCCAAATCCACACACACTACCATCTGGCTGGATAAGGGCAGCAGATACAAGGAAACACCACTAACTGCTAATTTCTCTTCAAGCCACTCACCATCCTGACTTGGAAATAAATCGCCGTTCCTTTGCAAAATCCTGGGATTCCCTCCCTCACGGCATTGTGAGTCAACCCACAGCACATGGACTGCAGCGATTCAAGAAGTTGGCTCACCATCTCAAGGGCAGCTAGCGATGGGCAATAAATGCTGGCCCAGCCAGCAATGTCCACGTCCCCTAATGTATAAAAAAAATCCTGCAGTTATTTGACTAATGGTGACGCAAAGGGGCTCAAGGATCTCGGTGTAGAGGAAGTGGTCTACCAATCAAATGAGAGCACCTATAACTGCAGCTCTGCTTCACTCTATCAAATATTTCAGAATTAACACATCTTCTACCCTGGGTAATGTCATGGGACAGGAGAAGTCAGCAGTAAATGGCACAGGTATCCTTAATGAGACTGATGCCCTCTACCATTTGAACTCAGCTACAACAAGCAGACAATCCACTGCCTCTGAAGTAAATAGAGAGAATTTAATTCAGAATGATGAATAGAAGGACAATTGGAAGTGAATAGCTTTGCAATTCCTAGCTGTAATAATGACTTTCCTGTTCCCAGGCACTAATTAAGATATCTGTTGTGAAACGCTGGTTATATAACATTACTGACACAGCCGAGTCTCTGGGAAATGAAGTGTGTCTCAGGTGTAGCTAGCTGAATTCACAAGTGAAGTTGTCCTGTTAAAAGCTAAAGCCAATGCACACATCTATACTGTGAGGTTCTTTGTTAAACTGCTGTAACTATCAGCTTCAGTCTAAATCTCGATAATTTGCTTCACAGTGGTTTATTCACATTGCTGAATAGATTCAAGGACATAGACCAGCACATATTTCGGAGGAAAGCTGAGGAAACTTTGCTATCCTGACTTGATCCTCCACATGAAGGTCTAGACACCTATTGCCCACCCTCCCATCGCCCTACTCCCATTCCCCAACCTCTCAGTGCCTACCCTTCCAACACCCACCTACCCATCACCCACCCACCCATCACCCACCCTCCCACGTGACGGCCATTCCTTCATCCACCCGAACCCATGGCTCTGGAATTCTCTTGCTAGTGCTTCCACCTCCCTCTTCCCCTTTGAGTTAATCCCTTCAGCCCACCCCTTTGATTAATCATTTACTCAACATCCTCTCCTGTGCTTCTGTGTAGTTCCATCATGAATTTGGCTTGAGGTAAGGGGCTATCAAAATGCAATTTTTTATTACTGCCATGGTGCCCAGGTTAAGGAAAGTGTAAGTCTGGGTCAATGTTTGGGACCTTAAACTCACTGACCAGGAGGGTAGGAGGCATTTGGTACAAACAGTCATCAGTTTATTAAGCAGAATTGCACCTGGCTTGGATTTGTGGTTGACAGGGGAGCTGTCCCTGCTGTATTCTTACTATTATTGTGTTCTCTTCCATTAGTCATATGCTGAGGGTCTCAAAGTTCTTCTTTTCGGGTCTAGCCTTGTGCTCTATTAGGTGATTAATTAGTTTTCCTTTGAGCAGAATGAAACCTGATTTTATATAATCCATATTCGAGTCCCAGACCAGAATCATAGAATCCCTACAGTGCAGAAGGAAGCCATTCAACCCATCGAGTCTATACTGGCCACAATCCCATTCAGCCCCGATTCCCACAACCTCCATTTACCCTGCTAATTCCCCTGATAGTAAAGTCTATTTATCATCACCAATCAATCTAACACACACATCTTTGGACCCCAATGTATGAAGCCAGAATAGACTTGAATTATTCTATTTTGGCGTAAATATGAGGAAACGATGCTTCAACTCAGGAGTAATTCGCTGACAAATTTGACATTGCTCATCAAAACAAGCTTTATTCATAACACAGTTTAAATGTAACTCTAACAAAATAAAGCAGTTTAACTCTTAGCTGTTGATCAAACTTTAAACATGAAAGGAAACAACTCCAATTTCTAACTTGCCACTATTTCCGTTCCAATTAAGCAACATTTTTCTTACACATTTAAAACACACTTTAAATATAGTTAGCAAACCCAGCAAATTGTTGCAGATGCTAGAATCAGAAACAAAAACAGAAAATGCTGGCAAAATTATAGCAGGCCAGACAGAGTGAGGAACAGATTTAATGTTTCAAGTCTGGATGATTCTTCATCAGGGTTTACTTTGAATTGGTTAACAACCTTGAAGTTTTCAGAGAGGTTTTGTGGAGAGGGATTTGGCAGAGAGACTTTGAAGAGCTTAAGTCATCAACTGCCTTTTAAAATGAAAAAGAAAACAAAAACTGTTTCCCTACCTCAAGTCTAATTCTTCCCATTAACCTAGTATCACATGACTCTATATATCTAAATTCACCTTCCATTCGTTTAATCATGCCTTCTCCTGATTACACACTATAAAGCTAAAACTATCCTGCTTTCCAGCATCTGCTTCTTTCCTTCCAGATAAACCGACTGTTAAAAAAATATTGAATCTTAAAACAGCCCCCCTTAAAGATAAAATATTTCAATAGCACATTATCATCACACATTCCTAAATTGCTATTATTATTATTGTCCATAACCATAGTGTGCATGATGGCACAGTGGTTAGCAATACTACCTCAAAGATCCAGGTTCGAATCTGGCCTTGGCTGACTGTGCGGAGTTTGCACATTCTCTCCATGTATTTGTGGGTTTCCTTTGGATACTCCAGTTTCCTCCCACAAAAGCTGTGTAGCTTGGGTTGATTGGCTATGCTAAATTGCCCCTTAGTGCAAGGGGGATTGTCAAGATAAATGCATGGAGTTGCGGGGTCAGGGCTTGGGTGGGATTGTTATCAGTGCAGGCTCAATGGGCCAAATGGCCTCCTTCTGCACTCTTGGGATTCTGTGTATTTTATCTATTCATTTGTGGGGTATGCATGTCACTGGTTGGCCAACAATGATTGGCCATTCCTAGTTTGGCCACGCTAAATTGATCCTTATTGCCCCAAGATATCAAGGTAACATGGATTAGCCATGGTAAATGCACTAAGTTACGGTGGAGGAGAGGTGTGGATAAGATAGTCTGCCAGAGAGTCAGTGTAGACTCAATGGGCCAAATGGCCTCCTTCTGCATTGTAGGAACTCCATGATGGCCTGAACTCACGTCATTTTTGCATTATGCATTGTAGAGATTCTGTGGTTCTACAGTTTAAATGCTCTTGGATTTCTCTCACACATGCAATTTATATATCCTCATGAGTTATCATCTTGTCATCTCGATGTACTAAACCTCCCAGTCCAATTGGAGATTATGATACAATGTTCCCATAGTAGGCTAATATGGAATTATGAGTTCAGGGGATGCTGAACAGCAATTGAGGCAAGATATTCACGAAGGTAAGGTTCTGATGCATGGAGAACATTGGAAAGATTATGTCAAGCTGTCGTATAAACTCATGTCTGGGATTATTCTGACCCGAGGCTGATTAGAAACTCGGATAATGCATTTTTATCTGCCAACCTGTGCTAATACCCAACAGCAAAGATATAGAAACTGGGCTACGTTGATCATGTTAACTCAGTGATGTCCTACTTCATAAACAACAGTGCCATGCATGAGGGACAGGTCAGTTAACAGGGGGAGGTGATGGCCTAGTGGTATTATGGCTGGACTACTAATCCAGAAAATCAGCTAACATTCTGGGTTCAAATCCCATCGCAGCAGGTGGTGGAATTTCAATTCAGTAAAAAATGCCTGGAATTAAGGATTTACTGATGATCATGAAACTATTGTCACTTGAAAAGAAAATAAATCATTAGGTTCACTAATGTCTTTTAGGGAAGGAAATCTGATTCCTAGTTTGGGTTAGTGACTCTAGAGAAAAACCTACATCTGTATTTCCTCCCATAGTCTGAAAGACGTGCTAAATTTTCCCTCAGTGTACCCGGCGACTCAGGGATTTTCACAGTAACTTCATTGCAGTGTTAATGGAAGCCTACTTGTGACATTCATAAATAAACTTATTACAGAATTCACATCATGAGAAGCCTTGCAACACCCAATAGGTTTATTTGGAATTACAAGCTTTTGGAGCACTGCTCCTTCATCAGGTGACTCAGCACTCTGAAAACTCGTAATTCCAAATAAACCTGTTGGACTTTAACCTGATGTAGTGAGACTTCCTACTGTGTTTACCCCAGTTCAACACTGGCATCTCCACATCAGAATTTACATAAACAGACATTCGGTCAGCACAGCAACAACCTAGTAAAGGGACACAGTAATACAATTGGAGAGACATTTAGGCATGAGTTTGCTATACGCAGGAATGGATAACAAGGCTCAGGGAACACCTTAAACAAGTCTTTTAGCCCTGGTTTGTTCTCCTTAGAGCAGAGAAGGCTGAGGGGGGAACCTCATCGAGATGTACAAAATTATGAAGGACATAGAGAGGGTAAATATGTCTCTCTATTTACATAGAAACCTTAGTAAAGAAATCAATAACCAGGAGACATTGACTTAAGGCTATTGGGCAGGAGGTTTAGAAGAGATTTGAGGAACCACTTCTTCATCCAAAAGGTGGTGGGAATCAGGATCTCACTGCCTAAGAGAAGGTAGAGGCAGGAACCTTCATAACATTGAAGAAGAATTTGGATGAGAATTTGAAATGCCAGAGCATGCTAGGATGTGGACAAGGGGCTGGAAAATGGAATTAAAATAGGTCAGTGCTTAATGGCGAGTGCAGACATGATGCGCTGAAGGGCCTCTTTCTATGCTGACCCTTTGGATGGGATTTTTTGGTCGCGTTCGCCCCTGACGCCAGAAAATCCCACTTTAGGTCAACGGTTCTTTCCATGTCCCACTCGCTACGACTCCCGTGGCAAGCGGGATGGGAAAATTCTGCCGTAAATATCTGGATTGAATTGAACAACTGAGCACATCGAGGTACAACCGGCCAATTGCTCTTCGAAAGGATGATGTTTACGCAGGTAAATTCAAGGGAAAACTCGATCTCTTGATTTAGGGGAAGTGAAAAGGTGAAGAGGGGTCCAAGTCCCGTGGGAAGAGAAGCATTTACAGATGTCGTGCTGGGAGAACTCTGGTAAATAAGCCAAACTGGGATAAAGTGTTCCCTGCTGTGGGGCTCTATCATCATGTTCTTGAGAGTTACAGTGCAAAGTGACTGAAGCAAAACTAGAGGATGCAAGCACAGAGCTATCAAGCCTCCGGCAATATAATGTTGGCAAGAGTTTTTCTATGCCCACTGAGTACTAGATTTGCACAAAGGAAGCAAGCAAAAGCTATGGGTTCTGTTTCCACTTATTCCTTCCTTTAAAAATAAAAAGCTGCATGCCTATTGGGCAGAAAACTTCCTCTAATCACCACGGGGAAAGGTTTTCTGGGGCAGATTCTGTTCATTGACATTAAATAAATTGGGTTGGCCCAATCGGGAGATGCTCTTTCAGAGAGCCATAGAATCGTTGAATCCCTCCAGTGCAGGACGAGGCCACTCGGCCCATTGAGTTTGCGTCAACAACAATCCCACCCAAGCCGTATTCCCGTAATCCTTCATAGTTACCTTGCTAATCTCCGCCCCCCCCCCCACCCGACTAAAGGACAATTTAACATGACCAATCTACCTAACCCACACATCTTTGGACTGTGGGAAGAAACCGGAGCACCCAAAGGAAACCCACGCAGATATGAGGAGAAGGTGCAAACTCTACTCTGTCGCCCAAGGCTGGAATCGAACCCAGGTCCCTGGCACTATGAGGCAGCAGGGCTAAACATTGTGCCGCCCTTTGGTGGAGTGTTGGTGTGGACTCCATGGGCTGAATGGCCCCCGTCTGCACTGTTGGGATTCTAATGTTCTAGCTCCTTGTGCGGAGTTACACCTGAAGCAGGTCCTGTTGCCCACTAGGGACCTTCCTGCCTGATGCCTCTCTGTGTGTTTCTCCCAGGTGATAACTCAGTGACTAATAATACAGAGGAAGAGAAGTTGCATTTACTACATCTGGGAAATGGTGCTCAAAATATCCATCTGAGAAAATTGTCTCTAAGGTCACTAATGCACGAGATCCTAAATTATGCCATGCATAAAGATACTTAATGCTTCCATCTTAGATTAGTCTTGCTGCTATTTCAGTCGACCCATTAGCCTCCTTGTTTCAAATATAAAAAATAATGTTTCCCACAGGTGGAGAGAAGAATTCCAGGTTTCTTCATCTGCTCATAACCCACATCCCAGTTTCTCTGTCCGCACTCCCACACCCAGCCAATTCCGGCTGCCTCCATTTGTCACAGCGTTTAGTACTCGCAGTGCCCCAGGTTCAATGCTGACCTTGGATGACTGTGTGGAGTTTGCACGTTCTCCCCCACGTCTGATGGATTTCCTGCAAGTGCTCCAGTTTCCTTCCACTGTTCAAACAATGAGCAGGTTAGGTGGATTGGCCATGCTAAATTGCCCCTTCGTGCCAGGAGGATTAGTGGGGTAAATCATGGTGATAGGACCTGGGTGGGATTGGCTTGATGGGCCAAATGGCCTCCTTCTGTACTAGAGAAATCTATGAACCTCAGAGTGAGGCCCAGCTTTACAGAAGAAATTGTAATAAATATAATTGTCAGCATTGACCAGAAACTGGTTTCGAGGCAGCTTTTTTCTCTCCTTACAGATGCTGCCAGACCTGCTGAGATTTTCCAGCATTTTCTCTTTTGGTTTCAGATTCCAGCGTCCGCAGTAATTTGCTTTTAAACATATTTGAGATCTGTTATTTCTCTGGGTCCCTGGCAGATATTGTTGCTTTAATCTAAACCCAGGATATTTGCCCTCTTGACTCAGTGGTGACTCTGTTGTCTGGATGATGACCGCAGACTCAAGTGCACTTTGGCAAGTTTGCCATCAAGATGAGGCTGCCCACTTGTGCAATACAAGGACGTTTGCAAGGCAGATCCCACGTTCTTTGACTGCAATCGAAGTTGACGGAGGGAAAGTCTTCTTTGCTGGTCAGAATGCTGGGGGTTGACCAGTCAGGAAGGATATGGACAAAGAAGAGGGCCAAAGGAAATGACCAGATTGTGGAAAACAGAAGGAAAAGAAAACGGCCGATGCTATTTATCTGCGCCAACTGCGGAAGGGCTGTCACTCATGGATCAACCTCAATAGCTACAAGAGACAATGTCGATCCTACAGTGAGTTACACCCTCAGATGCATTCCATCATCTCCTGAGATGGGTGTCATCATCGATCTACAATAGAAGCACAACCTGCATCAAACACACTAAAGAAACAAAGGATGAAATTACACATCAAAAAGCATTCAAAGCTTTAATACATGTCAAAATTATGTCACTCCCTTCTTGCCGTGGAGTTAATCCCATCTAAAATACATTTCCAAATATAGAACAATAGACTAATGTTTCTAAAGCAGGAAACACATCAATAGCCTACCTTTGATCCAAGCCAACAGTTTTAACTGATCTTCCAGTACTTTCATTACAATATTTCACTAGGCTCCAGGGATAGCTGTTGGAAAGGTAGCCCCAATACTAAATCTTACGAGAGTGTCAGATACACACAATTATTCTTATTAAGAATCTTATGAAAAGTATTAGCGGAGAAGAAGTCAGACTCAGCAAGATTCTGTATGTAGCAATGTGACAAGAGTTTAAACCCAATCTCCCAGCTTTAGTTATTTCCATCATTCCTAATCACAGCGTTAAGATTGATGGGGTTTTGAAGAATTGCTATTGAATGGTTTTGGCCAGAGTCCATCTCTATTCAGTCAGTAATTCCTTCACCTAAACAAGCTGAAGGATTGGGTCAAGTTCCTCTGCAGAGGTTTGAGTGCACAATCTAGTCTGGATCTCAGGCGTGGACTGTTGGATGTGCCAACATGTGTGTGTCATGATGTGGAGATGTTGGCGTTGGACTGGGGGTAAACACAGTAAGAAGTCCCACAACACCAGGTTAAAGTCCAACAGGTTTATTTGGTAGGAAAAGCCACGAGCTTTCAGAGCATTGCTCCTTCGTCAAGTGAGTGGGGATTTGCCACTCACCTGATGACGGGACAAAACCCCAAAAACTAGTGGTGTTTGTTACCAAATAAACCTGTTGGACTTTAATCTGATGCTGTGAGACTTCTTACTGTGGATGTGCCAATCTCAGGGAGATATATTAGACCATATCTTCAAGATTCCTCAGTGTCACACTGAGGAATGCACTGGGGGATTACATCTTGGAATCTCCTGTGTAAGTGTTTACCTGGCAATTGTCCAGAAGGGCTAACTTGTCCTGGACATTTGCTCAGGGCTGGGAACTATCGGGTAAACCAATTTAAATCACTAATTTTGGACGATTCTACCAGTTTTGTCCTCATAGTTACTCTGAAAAGGTTAAACAAGGCAAAAGCACTTCTAACTTCTAACCATTTTAACTACCCAGACTGAATGGTATGGGATAGATCCCCTCGCATCACCAGTCACCTGACAGGCCTTCCCAGATGCCTAAGATTATCATGGGACCTCCCAACACCCCACATCATTCACACTCCCAGTCTCCCAGCAGATTTCCCCACACTCCAATCCTCCAGAGAACACCCCCATCCCTGTAGCGGACACTTCCTCACGCCCCCGATCCCTTAACTGACCTCTCCACACCCCACACCAGCCAACCTCCTCAGGGGGACTTCATACCACTTCCAGCTCTCAGTACCTAGAGGACTCCCCCCACACTCCACATCGCTGACCCACCATCTACCCACCCCCTACCTCAAAGACATCACCACACCACTCCCACCCTGTAGGAGTTTTTCTCAGAGCTCAGTATTAAGCTGGCATTCACTAAATTAAGACTCAGCTAATTCATGGAGATAGTTTTTGGGTTAAAGACATTTCTTTACTTTCCAAGCCCAGTCAGGGTATGCAGGAGAATAATTTGGGAAAGTTCTGAATCACTCTAAAGTTATATTTCTCTCAATATTACAATGATACAATTTTCAAAAGTCATTTGCCCGCCTCCTCTGCTCACCTCAGCCGGGTATAAGCCAATCATTATTGGCATAGAGTATTTGCCTTGGCCAGTAATGTTTACCCTCTGACAGCCTGGGACTACATGAATTCATGGACTTCCAGAGTCTTTCTCACAGTCTCATGATGCTTAATAGACAACTCTTATTTGGTGCAATGTATGACACATTCACTCATCTGTCTGAGATCATTAGTACTGTATGGAGCCCACACTGGTAAGAGTTGCATTTCCCTTCACTGAGTAGCTGCATTGTCCTAAGGAATATTGTTCTTTTTACTTGAATACATCCCATCATGTCTTAGAGCATTATGTTTCTGTCAAGGTACATGTTTTAATACAGAATACGAAATGTCTTCAAACAAAAAATGTTTAAATTCTCTAGCAGTGGTTATATGTGTCTCTATGCACGCAGTAAACTATATTTCAGGCACTTTGTGACTTTTCGACACTGTAGTCACTATGATCCTGTTAGTCTTTTAGTCCCAAGTTATTCTAAAATTCCTCTTACACACTCCCAACCGAGCAATGGCGATTTGCCCTGTCTTCCAGAATTCTTTGATCAATGTAAAGGTTGAAATGGCATCAATCTTACTGTTAAACTACTCATGGCCTGAAAATCACCATGCTGGTCATGTTCCAGTTAAATATTACACATGTATATTTTGCAAATCAAATTCAAATTGGCTGCATGCTGAAACAATGATCTATATATGACAACTATGTGTAAAGAGGATATCGCATTGTGCTATTCACAATGGCCAATACCTATCCCACATTCAAAAGCCTGCTGATACAGTGGACAGCTGATTCAGAAACTCTGGGTTCAAATCCAACTCTAGGACCTGTTAGCCATGGAAGGAGCATTCATTACACACTTCAATGGGTTTATAATCAATTTGAGAATCCTTCCACTATTCCAAAGGGAAACAGTGTGCGTGTGAAGTGATGCTTTAAAAAATTAAATGTAACAGATTATCTAACCATTTATCTCACTTATTTTTTTGCTGAGCCTAAGTTGACTGCCACTTTACATTACCACAGTGACCACACTATAAAAGTGCTTCATTAGCAGTGAAAAGCATCTTGGGACATTGAAGATGGTGAAAAGTACAATTGTAATGCAAGTCTCTCTTTCTCAGCATACAGATGCAAACGGGCACAGTTTGACAGGCCCGTTAGCCGTGGACATAATCCTGTGCTGACTGCTAGATGTCACAAAAGGCCAGAAACAGGATTTGCGCCAGCGAGATTTGGAAACACCACCTTCCCGGGGCCTTCCCCAATGGCAGGATCAGGTTTGCAGCCAGGAGGGGAATGAACCCGTTAACCTGAATTTGAAACTATTAACATATCACATCATCAGCCCCTCATCCCACCCAGCAGGCATTTTGATTTTAATTTGATCTGATTTCTTGTCATATGTATCAGCTTACAGTGAAAAGTATTATTTCCTGCACATTATACAGACAAAGCATACCATTCATAGAGAAGGAAATGAGAGAGTGCAGAATGTAGTGTTGCAGTCATAGCTAGGTTGTATCGAAAGATCAACTTAATGCGAGGTATTCAAAAGTCTGACAGCAGCAGGGAAGAAGCTGTTGATTTGTACGTGACCTCAGACTTTTATATCCTTTTCCTGGCATAAGAAGGTGGAAGAGAGAATGTCCAAGGGTGAATGGCAACCTTAATTTGCTATTATTACTTTCTATGGCAAAGGTTTGTAGAGTTGTAGCAGACATGCCAAATTTCCTTAGCCTTCTGAGAAAGTAGAAGCCTTGGTGGGCTCTCTTAACTATAGTATCGGCATGGGGGAGGACCAGGAGAGGTTGTTGGTGATCCGGACACCTAGAAACTTGAAGCTTCTCCACCCCTATCGCTGAAGACAGGAGCGCATCCTCTACTACGTTTGCTGAAGTCAGTGACTATCTCCTTTGTTTTGTTGACATTGAGGGAGAGATTATTGGCACCGCACCAGATTCTCAATCTCAACACAACATGCCAGCGTGAATTACCACCGCCTTTTAAAAATGGTGTCATGAACTCCAAGAGAGGGCGGGAAGGAGATGAACATCACTGTCTCCGCTGAGCACCATGGAGTGTAGGATCATAGCCCACTCTGGAGTGGGGGGGTTGGTGTGTGTTTGTGGGGGAGTGTTGTGGGGCGTTAATAGAAAGATGGGAGGAGTTCTCAGGGGTAACAGGCTGTATTCATGAGGGTTGCTATTATTGTCAGTGGTCTTGCGGTCTGCTTTCAGTGCTGTGTTAGTCTGCTGTCCGTGCCTTGGGACGCTCCTGTAACAACCCCTTATGATAGTGAGATAAAGGGAAGAGAAAGCCAGGCAGGAGGTTGAAGGTGAGTCTCAGAAGGGTGAGGGCACAGGGACAGGGACAGGAGGATGTCTGAGCTGGGAGTCTACTGTTGTTGCTGGAGAAGCTCTGGGACTGGCTCTGGGACTGGGTTGAGAAGACCAGTGGGTCAGGCTGGATAATGATGGTCAATGGAAGTGACACCAGATTGTCTCTCTCTCTCACACACACACACACACACACACACACACACACACACACACACACATCCCTCACAGGTTTCTGAGGCCAAGGTCACAGCAACCCTTAGCTTCCTCTTCTTGGGGGTGACACCGTAGCACTGCTGCTTCACAGCCCCAGGGACCCGGGTTCGATTCCCGGCCTCGGGTCACTGCCTGTGCGGAGTTTGCACATCCCCCCCGTGCCTGCGTGGGTTTCCTCCGGATGCTCTGGTTGCCTCCCACAGTCCAAAAGATGTGCAGGTTAGGTTGATTGGCCATACTAAGTGTCCTGAGATGCTTATGTTAGAGGGATTAATGGCTAAAATATGTAGGGATATGGGGGTTGGAGTTGGGTGGGATTTTGGTTGGTGCAGACTCGATGGGCCTCTTTCTGCGCTGTAGGATTCTATGATTCTTCGCTACAGCTCCTTCCAGGGCCCCTGGAGGACTACTGCGGAATATCACAGGCATCCGCCCAGAAGTACATGCACGAGGTGATGGATGCACGATGCACACAGCCCCTGGGCTGCAGTCACTTTGATCTGGAACAGGCCCGGCAGGATGAGCAGGACACGGAGTTTGGGCAGATAGCTGATCTGCCACAGCAACAGGGGGCGATAAACTCCAGCCCTGTCACTCCGTGATTCCCTTCATCAACTGGGAGGGGTTCCGCTTCTTCTGTGTCCAGCAACCACCAAATCCGTGAGACAGACGTATATTTCTAAGACAGCATGCATGACAGCTTCATCCTGGACTAGTCGCAGATCCCTGGACTTTTTGAGGGATGCCCAAGGCTGCTGAAATAGCTCCTTGGGGGGGACAAGGAAAATCCTTTCAGGTTCTGGCTGATGACTCCACTGTGAAGGACACTGAGTGCAGCAGAGACCGGGTACAATGAGGGGCATGGTGTGACACGAGCCTTCATCGGCCTATTGAAGATGTGGTTCCGCTACCTTAACAGGTCCAGTGAGGCTGTACCATAGAAACCCAAGAGGGTCTCCTGCATTGACATGGTTCTGCTATGCCCTCCATAGGCTTGTTAAAGGCAGCATAAAGATACATCTTGTTGTTGTTTATTAGTATGGCGTTAAGAGAGAATATGCGAATGAGTAAATAGCCAGGATGTAAACTCTGAACCTGCAGGCATTGTTCGCAAATGCTTTGAGTTTAGCTAGCCACATGAAGCCGTACTTCCCTGTTAACAATAACTGTTAAATCTTTACAGTAAACCAGTCACGTCAACAGTCCTTCAAACAGAACTTCTGTTTAGTTTATCCATCCCTGGTAAATTAAGGATCAGTTTGTCTTGTGGCACAGAGGTGACATTCTGAGAGGTGACGGCAAGATGGAATGCAGAGAGGAGGCAGGGAGCACTCACCGTGGGAGGACGGAGGAGGCCTTTTATCTTCTTGTGGCAGTGCACCCTCAGCCTCTTGTGCAGGCGACAACATTCCATGCAAAGACTGAAAATGCCTGGTCGTTATCACGCAATTTCAATCATTTCCTGAGCGATTAATTCGATTGAGAATGTAGCCCGTCAGTTACTAATTAAAATAAAAAGCTTCTTTATGAGATCCACATTCAAACTGATTGGCGAAGCAATTCTTGTAAGCAACAGAGCGGACTTCCAGCAGGAGTGAACCCATTAAAAAAAAGCACACAATCATAACTGTCAAGACCATTATTGCAATTTGATGTCCTGTTCCTTCAAGTCTACACACGTAATCAATTTAGTCAATCCTTCCTTAATCTGTTAAGTGCCGAGTCTTTCCAGAGAGGATAGGGTGTTATAATCAGTGTATTTATGTGGTGAAATCCATTGTGTTATAAGGAGCCACTTGCAAATATCTAAAGGGTCTTGAACACTTTGTACAAAAAGTATCAACAGGATCAGGTTTTGTTGCTTGGAATTTGTCATTCGTAGTTGTACAGGTCAATGCGGCAATTGTACATCGGTGCCCCCCTGACCTGATGAGTGGGTAAGATAATTACTTTCCAGCTTGTCCTTTGTCAACTTTGTCTGAAATTATCCAATTTGCCATCTTATCATTCGAATTGGAGTTCGCAGAGCTATGTAGATGAGCAGCATTTAAACATATTCATGTTAATCAAAGGTTAGCCGTGGGTCACGCAACATTCTCCCATTCAAAATCAATGCCCAAAAGCAAATCTCTTTAACCAACAAGGTCAATTCTCTTCCAGAGCGGAATCATTCTGAATGAAAATGAAATCTTATCCGTTCTTAATGAGTCCTGATGGAGCGCTTCAAAATGATAGTGTCCTGTCTATAGATAGGATTTCGAGTGTGTGGGTGGAGGGGGCAAGGTGGCATAACCTGGAGATTGTGTAACCCCCCCGCTTTGGTATCTTCCTTACAGGAATGAGATAGAGAATCTGGTGAACTGGTGCAGCGACAATAATCTCTCTCGCAACATCAAAAAATGTGAAGGAGATTGTCATCAACTTCAGGAAGCTTCAAGGAGAACATGCCGCAGTCTACATCAACGGGGACAAAGTAAAAAGGGTCGAGAACTTCACGTTTTTAGGTATCCAGATCACCAACAACCTGTCCTTGTGCCCTCATGCCGACTATAGTAAAAAAGCCCACCAATGCCTCTACTTCCTCAGAAGACTAAGGAAATTTGGCATGTCAGCTACGACTCTCCCCAACTTTTTACAGATGCATCATAGAAAGCGTTCTTTCTGGTTGCGTCACAGCTAGTTATGTTTCCTGCTCTGCCCAAAACCACAAGAAATTACAAAAGGTCGTAAATGCAACCCAATCCATCATGCAAACCAGCCTCCCATCCATTCACTCTGTCCACACTTCCTGCTGCCTTGGCAAAGCAGCCAGCATAATTAAAGACCTCACACACCCCAAATATTCTCTCTTATACTTTCTTCCATTGGGAAAAAGATACAAAAGTCAGAGGTCACGTACTAACCGACTCAAGAACAACTTCTTTCCTGCTGCTGTCAGACTTTTGAATAACGTACCTTGAATTAAGTTGATTTTTCTCTGCACCTTAGCTATGATTGTAACACTACATTCTGCACTCTCTCATTTCCTTCCCTCTGAATGGTATGCTTTGTCTGTATAACATGCAAGAAACAATACTTTACTAATACATGTGACAATAATAAATCAAATCAAATCAAAATCAAATGATTAATGAATATAGAAAAGCATTATGGTCACACTTGGTACCTCAATCTCTGGATTATTATAAAGAGACCATGGGAAGCAGTGAAGGGTGGCAATTTGGTACAGTGATTAGCACTGCTACCTCACAGCGCCAGGGACCCAGGTTCGATTCCCAGCTTGGGTCACTGTCGATATGGGGTCTGCATGTTCTCCCTATGTCTGCATGCGTTTGCTCTAGGTACTCCAGTTTCCTCCCATAGTCTGGAAAACGTGTTGGTTAGATATGTTGGCAGTGATAAATTCTCCCTCAGTGTACCCGAACAAGTGCTGGAGTGTGGCAACGAGGGAATTTTCACAGTAAATTCACCACCGTGCTAATGTAAGCCGACTTGTGACATTAATAAATAAACTTTAAAAAGATGAACATACAAAGTAACGGACTAGAACAGATTATATGAAAATCAAATGAGTATATCCTTTCCAAGGAATTAAATTATCTGTGCATAAATTTACTAATGAAGACAGTAAAGCTATAGACTATTAGACAAAGAGGGGAACTGTTTTAAAATTAGGGGCTGCCGTCTTAGGACAGAGGTTGAATTTCACCATCCCGCCATCAGGGAATCGAAGCAAGCAAGGGGCAGATGATGGTCCATTGACTCCAGGCAGGATTTTCCAGTTTCGGGGTAAGCATGGCCAGAAAAACCCTTCTGAAATAAATAGTTTTCTCTCAGAAAGCTGCGCAACATTGGGATTTGCTGCCTCAGGAAGCCGTGGGGATGGAGGTCATTGGATATTTTTAAGATGGAAGTAGATGCATTTCCATTAAACAAGGGGATCAAAAGTTATTGGGGGTAAATGAGAATGTGAAACTCAAAACTCAAGTAAATCGGGCATGACCTTATTGAATGGTGTAGCAGGCTCGAGGGGCTGAATGGTCTAATATTGCCCCTATTTCATATGTTCATGTAAAAGATTAACCATAACAAATTCAGACATTCTCTGCATTCTAATATTATTCCTCAGCTTCTCATGTATATATTTTAATAATACAAAGAATTTTTAAATTCTGCAAGAGTTATAAATTGACAATTAGGAAATATTAATTTCCCAGTTATGTTTTTGACACTTGATCATTTATTAAAGTTTTAAAGTTTATTTATTGATGTCATGAGTAGGCTTACATTAACACTGCAGTGAAGTTACTATGAAAATCTCTGAGACGCCACACTCCAGCGCCTGTTTGGGTACACTGAGGGAGAATTTAATATGGCCAATGCACCTAACCAACTCATCTTTCATGGAATTATAGAATCCTACAGTGCAGAAGGAGGCCATTTGCTCCATCAAGTCTGCACCAATCACAAAACATACCCAGGCCCTAGCTAGTCCCCACATAACCCAATGCATTTACCCTAGCTAGCCCCCCTGACATAATGGGGAAATTTAGTGTGACCAATCCACCTAACAAGCACATCTTTTGGACTGTGGGGGGAAATCTGAACACCCAGAGGAAACCCACGCAGACGCAAGGAGAATGTGCAAATTCCATACAGACAGTGACCCAAGCCTGGAATCAAATCTGAGTCTCTGACACTGTAAGGCAGCAGTGCTAACCATTGTGCCACCTGTACTACAGAGAAATACATTAAATTTTGCCCCTTTTGGTGCCTTTTCACAAAGAAATATTGTCTCCTCACTAAAGGAAATATTTGAATTTACAGGATGCCATTGATGATCCCAATTATTCATTCAAAGACAATGAGGCAAAGTGTCATCACTGCAATGTTGGAAACACCAACAAATTGTACATAGTGAGCTCCCACAGTCTTGTGATACAGTCGGAGCATTGCTCCCTCTTGGTCAAAGGGTCCGGATTCAGGTCTCACTTCAGGATTTGATGACCATGTAGGGTCTGTTTATAATGCTGCCAAACAGGCTGATTATGAGCCTGTAAGTCCTCCCAATAAGCCTGATGGCAGATCGTGAGAGTGGCAGAGCTACCTGGTTGGCAGAAAACAATGTCAAGCCACAGCAGCACTCGGCCAACCCTAATCATGGAGCAATCCAATGGATGTCCTCTTAGGGAATGGTGCCTGGGCTAGAAGTTTCTGCTCCCCCTTGGTTTCCGAGGTTGGGGGGCAACCTACCACACCTACCTCAGACTGCTTCTGATAATACAATGGAAGCCTGTCCTTGCCCCAATTAAGCTTTTTAAGTGATCACATAATGATAACAGAAAGACCTTTACCCACCTAGCCTCGGTTTTGAGATTGGCAGGCAGATGATAGCTCAGGGGGCAGAATGCATAAATGTACATAGAGGGATCTCCAGCAGGAAGTGAGGGTGGTCACCTCTATCAGAAGCTCACAGTTGATTGAGGGCACCCTTCCTTTAAAGCTTAGCGACCTCCAGACTCCCCTCTGGCTTCTACACCAAAACTCCAATCTCCGCTCCCCCACCTCATGATTTCCCTCCACCCGCAGTGATTCCCACACTCCCCCAATTCCAGGATTAGCGAGCAGAACTTCTATCAGAGTGAGAAATAAACAAGAAGCAAGGAACTTGCCTGAACATTGGCAACAATATAGTAGACAGAGCCAGCTCTTATCATGTAAGGAACCAGTGTTCCATTACCAACGATTACATTGATGCAGCCCCTACACAAACGGAGACACAAAATTGTTAACTGCATTCTGACACACGCAGCAGAATAATTGTTCGGGTGACAGACTTCAGAGAAAGAAAATCAGTGACTTCCATCCTTCCTGCACTGAGTAATTGATTCAATAAGTATAAATAATTTCATACCTGCCCATTTCAAGCCTCCAAATGGATCGAGTGAGTTTCGTCTGATGTTATCAGTTAAATAATTCACCAATAACACAACTTGGAAGAAGCTTAGATACCAGAAAGTGGAGCCCTGAGATATTATAGTGACTCTCACTGAATGGAACAGAGAATTGTTATTAGCTGAAGGACGGTAACACGTTTATTTCAAATTCAGAAGGTTGCGACTCTGTTTTTTTTTAAATTATTTCATGGGAAGTAGGCAAAGTCAACATTTATTGCCTATCTGTAAATGCCTTAGAACGGAGTTCCCATGTCATTGCAGAGGACAGTTAAGAGACAAGCACATTCCTGTGGATTTGAATTCATGCTGCTTTTATTTTTTTTAACCTTTCACTGGATATAAGTGTCGCTGATCAGGTCAAATTCTATTGCCCACACCTTGGTGGCACCGTGGTTAGCACTGCTGCCTCACAGTGCCAGGAGCCCTGGTTGGATCCCTAGCTTAGGTGACTGTCTGTGCAGACTCTGCACGTCCTCCCCAATGTCTGCATGGGTTCCTCCGAGTGCTCCAGTTTCCTCCCACAGTCCAAAAAACATGCCTACTTGTGACACTAATAAATAAGCTTAAACTTATTGTCCTTCAGAAGGTGGTGGTAAGCCATTGCTGCTCCTATTTGGAAGGGAGTTCCCAGGATTTTGACCCAGCGATTCACCTGATATTCTCTAGTGTTTTAAAAAATGAGGAGCCGACATTATTGAAACTTAAAAAGTTCTTATGGGATGCAAAAGGGTACATGCAGATAGGTAGTTTCTCCTGAGTGGTGAGTCTGGAATTAGGGGACACAGTCTCAAAATAAGAGGCATTATCCATTTAGACACAGAGAAGTGAAGGAACAGTGATACAGTCCCAAGACGAGATGATGTGTGGCTTAGAGGGGAACCTGCTCATGGCGATGTTCCCATGTGTCTGCTGCACTTGTCCTTCTAAGAACAAAGAACGAAACAGCACGGGAAACAGGCCTTTCAACCCAACGAGTCCGCGCCACCACCCCAATGTTCCCACCTCTACCCGTGATCCCTGTTGCAGGATTGGAAGGTACCATCAATAAAGCCTTGGTGAGTTGGTTCGGTGCATCTTGTAGATGGTGCAGATGGCTGTCGATGTGCATTAGCAGTGGAGGAAGTGGATGTTGGAGGAACTGGGTGGGGTGCTAATCAAGTGGACTGCTTTTTCCTGGAAGGCGTTGAGCATCTTGAGTATTGTTGGAGCTGCATTCATCCATGCAAATGAAGAATATTCCATCACGCTCCTGACTTGGTGATATTGTAGAGGCTTGGAGGGCTGGTGTGCCGAGAGGTGAATTACCACAGATTTGGTAGCCTCTAACCTGCTCTTGTAGCCACAGTATTTATAAGGCGAGTCCAGTTCAGTTTTTGGTCAATGGTAACTTCCAGGATGTTAGTAAGGAGGAGTTCAGTGAATGTTATGGAGGGATAATTGGATTCTTTCTTGCTGGGGATGGTCACAGCCTAGTATTTGTGTGGTACGAATGTTAGGTTGTCCAGATCTTGTTGTATATGGGTATGGGTTTTTTTAGTAGGTTAGACCAGATAGGGATAGAAGAATTTCTTCTAGTGGCACAGTGGTTGGCATTGCTGCTTGACAATGTCACAGATCCAGGTTCGATTCCAGCCTTGGGGACTGTCTGTATGGATTTTGCACATTCTCCCTGTGTCTGCGTGGGTTTCCTCCGGGTGCTCCGGTTGCCTGAGAAATATCGCGATTAGGTTGCCATGCTCAAATTATAACAGCGGCTGCACTATAAAATAATTCATTGTTTGGATAGAACTTCAGGTTGTGAGGACAGTGGAAACTTGTGCAAAGGCAAATTCTTTATTTAGCAATGAAAAAGATGCAATTATATCTTTACCTCGCCATTCCTGCTATCTGCTGTAAGGAGCCAGTTTACTGCAAGAACTCACCAAAGCTCCTGAGGGAGCATCTTCCAAACCCATAACTGTTACCATCCAGAAGGACAGGGGCAGTGGACACGTGGGAACAGCATTACCTGGAATTTCCTCTCCATGCCACTCAACATCCTGACTTGGAAATATATCACCATTCTTTTACTATCGCTGGGTCAAAATCCTAGAAGTCCCTGCCTAAGAAGCTGCACCTTCACCAGATGGAGTGCAAATCTTCAAAGGGGTAGCTCTCACTACCACCTTCTGAAGGGTAATTAGGCCCTGGCAGTAAATGTTGACCTTGCCAATGACACCCACATCACATGAAACAAAAATTGAGCAGAATAATTAGCTCACGAATTCGGAGCTGGGATAAGCATTTGACTCCTCAGGCCTACTCCTTAGCAACTGATCTGACTGCAACTTCAATCCCACCTTCTCACCTACCGTCCAAATCACCAGATTGACCAAAGAGAATTCCAACAACTCATGAGTTGTTTTCTGAGGGAAAAAAATCCTTTCATCTCTGTCTTAAGGGGCAATTTTTAATCAGTGACCCTGAGTTCTAGATTCTTCCACAAGAGGAAACATCGTCTCCACACCCACCCTGTCAACACTCTTCAAAACTATTTAAACTTAACTCAAACAGAAGATCACCAAGGCTTGAAACAATAAGTTCTGAAAAAGCGACTGGTAAACTTATGGGTTACATTCAGGTTTTAAGAAAATACTTTGCCACTGCAAGCCATTTATTCTCCTCCAACACTCTACTTTCAACCCCTGTAGGTGTATTTAAGGATGGATAAACTATCAACGCTCTTTACGAACCACAAATGAGACATCCCTGAAGGGCAAATTGAGATAGAATCGTATTCGCAACTGAATGTATCATTGATGAGAGTAAAAAAGATGAACAGGGGTAGCCAGAAAAGGCCTTTAGGCCTAGTTAAGCCTGTAGCTTCAGCGTAAATGCCACACTTAACAAAAGAAGATGATTAAACACATTAATCTTTCCACATCACCTCGAGCCAGAGCTAATGCAGTACAGAGTTAAACAAGAAAGTCCTCCAGACTGATACAGGAAGCTTTGCATCAAATTACAAATGAAGATAAAACCAGCCAGGATGTTGCTATTTTATTATGCAGGGATACTGATTAATATAAACTTCTAATCAGAATTTCCCTAACAGCTCGCCATACACCAGTCAAGCAGGATTGTGTCAGTACATATGTCTCAGAGCAGTTTTTCACTGGTTCTGATCTTACAGCCTCTGATCTTCAGGTAAACATTCTCCAAGGCGGCCTTCAAGACACATGACAACGCAGAATCACTGAGCAGACACTGATAGCCAAGTTCCGCACACATGAGGACAACCTCCACCGGGATCTTGGGTTCGTGTCACACTTTCTATAACCCTCACGACTTGCCTAGGCTTGCAAAACCTCACCAACAATCCTGTCTGGAGACGTTTCAAACCTCTTTAACCTGTGCTTAACCCTCTCTCCACTCGCATTGTCTGCACCCGTAAAGACTTGATTACCTGTTAAGACTCACATTCCAACCATTATCTAGTAACTGAGTTTTTGTCTATCTATACCCCGTTTGTGAACCAAACTCTTCACTCACCTGATGAAGCGCGTGCTACCAAATAAACCTGTTGGAATTTAACCTAGTGTTGTGAGATTACTTACTATTTCATTGGTTGCTGGGGATGGCATGGTGGCACAGTGGTTGGCATTGTTGCCTCACAGCGCCAGGAACGCAGATTCAATTCCTGGCTTGGGTCACCGTATATGTAGAGTTTGCATGTTCTCCCGGTATCTGCATAGGTATCCTTTGGCCGCTCTGGTTTCCTCCCATAGTCTGAAAGACGTACTGGTTGGGTGCATTGGCCATGCTAAATTCTCCTTCAGTGTACCTGAACAGGTGCTGGCGCCTGGCAACAAGGGGATTTTCACCGTAACTTAACTGCAGCGTTAATGTAAACCTACTTGCAAAGAACAAAAGAACAAAGAACAAAACAGCACGGGAAACAGACCCTTCGGCCCAATGAACCCGCGCTGCCACCCTGATGTTCCCACCTCTACCCGCGATCCCTGAAAATGTTTATAGATCTATGGATTAAAAGCCAAATTTGAGACAATTTAGGGAGAATTTGTTTTGCCAATTAGCCTCAGAGCACACTTTTGGGATGTGGGAGGAAAGCGGAGCGCCCGGAGAAAACCCGCGCAAAAGCGACACCAATGAATAAATTTAAATTTTAAGAAATCACATTGTAAGTCTGCACGTTACGGTTAAAACGCAACTCCAGCAAAGTGCTAAATCTTTCATTCTCTAAAACTTTTATGATTTGAGAGCAAAGTTTACTGATTATAGAACACTATAACACTATAATTATATAAATTAGAGACAGAGGAACAGAAGGAGGCCATTCATTCCCTCTAAATTGTCCCAGTATTCAGTTAGATCATGGCGGATCTGTGTACTTTGGTCCCATTCAATGACCTTGCTTCCAAATCCTTAACACCCTCAACCAACACACACTGATCGATCTGAGGCTTTCAGTTGATAGCCATCTGCATCTACTTTTTGGGATAGTGTTCTAGATTTCCAGACCTACTCCCTGACTTCAGTAAATAGGGGAAGCAAAGAAAGGCATGCATTTATATAGCACCTGACACGCTCTCCAGACATCTGATTTGCAGCCAACTTTTGAAATGCAGTCACTGATTTTCAAAGTGACTGAAAATCACTGATTTTCAAAGTGATGCAGCAGTCAATTTGCAGACATCTGTCTCCCATAAACAGCAATGCGATAATCACTAAGTCAACTGTTTTTGTGATGTTAATTGAGAGATAACTATTCATCACAATGAATAATGAATAACTCTTCCTCAAGATAGTATCATGGGATCTTTTACATCAAGATGGACAGAACTTCAGTTTAACATATCCTTTAAAAGACAGCAATGCACCTTATCTGAAAGTATTATGGAATTCCGCATGTTAACTTGCATTGCGAAACTCTAAGTTCAAAAGTGTTTTTTAAATCATAATTTGATATTTGAAAGTAATTATGTGTGGGAACTGAGCAGAAAATATACACATCGTGAACATTTATTTGCTTGCAACTGTAGAGATACTTAGATGGGCACATGAGCAGAATGGGAATGGAGGGGTATAGAAAACTGATTTAAAATAGGGATCATGAGTCTTGGGAGTTCCCTGGGAAGTGTGTAAATTGTCGATGATATTGATGTATTTGTTTTATCCTACAGGTACTTCACTCCGCCTTGTTGTCTAACAAGGGGCATACACACAATGGATCGTGAGAGGGCTGCTCTTGGATTTTTCGAGAGTATCCTAGTGCTTCACATCGTTAGTGTACGCTTGACCTGGACCATTTGACAGGCAACACAACAGCTCAGTGACTATCGCTGCGCTGTGCAGATACATGGATTTGGGCCTGTGTCTGTGGGAGTTTGCGCATTCTCCCCGTGCTTGCGTGGGTTTTTTCCAGGTGCTCTGGTTTCCTCCCACATCCCAAAAACGTGCTCTTAGGCTGATTGGCGAAACAAATTCTCCCTAAATTGTCTCAAATTTGGTTTCAATGCATAGATCTATAAACATAGGCAGGGATCACAGGTAGAAGTGGGAACATCGAGGTGGCGGCGTGGGCTCGTTGGACCGAAGGGCCTGTTTCCTGTGCTGTTTTGTTCTTTGATCACTCATCTGACATTGGAATCCCCACTGTGCAGAAAAAAGCTATTCAGCCCATCTAGCCTGCACTGACAACAGTCCCACCCAGTTCCTATCCCTGTAATCCCATAGCATTTACCCTGCTAATCCCTAAGGAGCAATTTGCCATGGTCAATCAACCGAACATCTTTGGACTGTGGGAGGAAACCAGTGCATCCCCCATGCAGACATGGGGAGAATGTGCAAACTCCACACAGACAGTGACCCAAGGTTGGAATTGAACCCAGGGACTTAATACTCTCTGGGTGTAAGAAAAAAAATACAAATACAGCAAAACAAAATTTTTAATTAATCAGGAGTGGAGAGAGTGTTTTAAACCATACAATGGAATCCCTGTAGTGCAGAATGTGGCCATTCAGTGTGTCAGGCACGGACCTATTCTCTGAATAGCATTTTAACCAAGATAATGCACCGCCTCATCCACATAAGGCTATAATATTTACCCTGCTAATCCCCATATCTTGGGACACAAGGGAGCAATTTAGTATCATCAATCCACCGAACCTGCACATCTCTGGATTGTGATAGGAAACTGGAGCACCCAAAGGAAACCCACACAGACATGGGGAGAATGTGCAGACTCAGCACAGACAGTGACCAAAGGCTGGAATTGGACCCAGGTTCCTGGCGCTGTGAGGCAGCAGTGCTAACCACTGTGCCATCGATTGATAATCCCCTAATAGGATTCAGAATCTCAAAACAAAGGAGACCAGCAGATTGACTTGAACACCTGACCTTTTCGGAAATACCAGTAAGAAGCCTCAAAACACCAGGTTAAAATTCAACCAGTTTATTTGATAGTAATCCCACAAGCTTTTGGAAACGGTGTTCCTTCGTCAGATGTGTGGAAGGTTCTGATCAGAGACGGGCATATAAAGACACAGACAGTTTACAGAAAGAGCCTCTATATGCTCTTCTCTGATCAGAACTTTCCATAGACCTGACAAAGGAACACCGTTTCCGAAAGCTTGTGGATTTACTATTAAATAAACTGGTTGGACTTTAACCTGGTGACGTGGGACTTCTTACTGTGCTTACCCCACTCCAATGCTGGTATCTCCACATCTTTGTCTGAAGTCAGCAGAACCCGTTAAACTGTTAGATACAGGGTAAATATTTATGAATGATCTCCTGTGGTTCTGTTACAGGAGACGCTTTGTTTCAAAGACCCTCCAAGAAATCAAAATGAGGCTGAAATGCCAAGCAGTATTGAGAAAGTGTTGCATAGTCAGAGAGTCAGTGCTGAGGGAATGCCGCACTCTCAGAGGGTCAGTACTGAGGGAATGCCGCACTGTCAGAGGGTCAGTACTGAGGAAGTGTCGCACTGTCGGAAGGTCAGTACTGAGGGAGTGCCATACTGTCAGAGGGTCAGTACTGAGGGAATTCTGCACCATCAGGGGGTCAGTACTAAAGGAATGCTGCACTGTCAGAGGGTCAGTATGTAGAGATGCCAGCGTTGGACTGGGGTAAACACAGTAAGAAGTCTGACAACACCAGGTTTAAATCCAATCAATTTATTTGATAGTAAACTCACAAGCTTTTGACTCTATGGTCTTTGTCAGGTGAAGACCATAGAGTCAAAAGCTTGTGAGTTTACTATCAAATAAATTGATTGGATTTAAACCTGGTGTTATCAGACTTCTTACTTAGAGAGTCAGTACTGAGGGAATACTGCATTGTCAGTGGGTCAGTACTGAGGGAGTGTCACACTGCCAGAGAGTCAGTGCTGAGGGTGTGTCACACTGTCAGAGGTCAGTACTGAGGGAGTGCTACACTGTCAGAGCAGCAGTCCTGGCTGGAAAATCCTGCCTATGTTCTCATCTTCAGGCAATTTTCCCAAGGATAGGTGGTGAATAGAATCTACCCCCCTCTTCACAAGAGGTAATTTAGATTGTCAAAGCCAGAATTAACAGCCATTTTCATACAGAGTGGTAGGTTTTCCCAGTGCTGAACAGGCCCCCAGCCCCACTGTAATCAGGACCCCAGCAATGCTCCAGAGGCAGTTTCACAGCTAGAAGGTGGCTAGTGGCCAGGCTAATAATCATACTAACCATGAGCATTAATAACCACACCAGTTTAAGGTGCTCAACACACAGAGAAGCTGGGAGAAAACACAGGCTGGACTAAAGCAGTCCCAGATAAGAGTCAAGGTGCATTAAAAACTTCCAGTTAACCTGGGGACCTTAGTCACACAACCTACATACAAGAGGCACTGAATTAGCACAACTATAGCTTGTCAGTTTCTGTTCTAACAAGAGGTAATGGCACAGGGGAATTGATATACCACTGGCTAGTCATAGCTATCATAACTATCTCTGGAAGGGAATAGATAAGGAGAAAGAAATACACACGTGGTGAAATTATAATTAGGTAGATGTGCACAAGTTGCAATTGGACAATTGTACCCTTATGTAATTCTAACTGTTAGTTGTGAGTGGATATATTAATTTCTCAGAAAATGTAAATCTCTGCTTTGTATATGCTAGTTATCTGTAATCAAACCTGAAAATATAAATGCCTATGTAATGCTGAATTCAGGCTGTCTGTAGACCACTAGCTGGTCTACCACATCTCTTGTTCTTGCTCGAAAATATAAAGACTGACGTTAAAACTCAAAATTCTTGGGCTGGTCACTTGAAGGGAACAGAATCTGGAAACAACTGGACAGCGAATTCTGTCCCACAACTCTCGGGGATCTGAGCTCTCTAAAAACTGAGGCTATTTAATCCCTGCTGATGGAAATTGTCAGAACCCTTGCACCCCTTAGCAGAAAAGGCATTTTCTTTGCAGCAGCTTCGTGGGTGCTGGTATCTCTGCTAATCCTATAGCTGGCAGCTACACTATTCTTATTGAAGGCTCCTCCAGTGTAGTTAGCCCCTCAGCGGCAGTCACACTGCAGAGGCAAAGGATCTATATCCACTGAATGGAATTCTTGACCCTGGACCCCAATCACCGCCCCTCAACTGAACAGGGTTCTCCCTGAGACAGTTTCATAACTGGCTCCCTCCATGAATATTGCATCCAACATTCCACTTCCAGATTCCCGATCTTGGATTAACCCCATCATCGGAGTAACAACCTAGCCAGGAAAACAGCATTATTCAAAAGAATTTGTGAGCTCTCCCTGATATTTTGGTTCATGCTCATTTTCCACTAATACCTTTCAAAACAGATTCCCAAGTCACTAATATTTTGTTGTTTGTGTGAGCTTGTTTTTCACAATTGCCTCGACGTCTCCTTCATTCAATAATGACTACATTTCAAAAAAAAACGGTGCAGGAGGAGGCCATTTGGCCCATCATGTCTGCACCAGCTCTCTAAATCAGCATTATGAATTGGCGTCATTCCCCTATCTTTTCCTCGTACCCCTGCACATTGCTTCTATTCAAATAACCATCTGATACCATCTCCAATACCTGGATTGAACCTGCCACACCTCCAGGCAGCGCACTCCAGACCTGAGCTATTGATTATGTAAAAAAGCTTTTTCTCGCATTGTATTTCCTTCTTTTGTAAATCACTTTAAATCTGTGTCAAAGAACAAAGAAGATTATAGCACAGGAACAGGCCCTTCGGCCCTCCAAGCCTGCACCGATCATGCTGCCCGACTCAACTAAAACCCCCTACCTTTCCAATGACCATATCTCTCTATTCTCGTCCTATTCACGTATTTGTCAAGATGCCCCTTAAAACTCACTATCGTATCTGCTTTCACTTCCTCCCCCAGTAACGAGTCCCAGACACCTCTGTATAAAAAGTCATACATCTCCTTTAAACCTTGCCCCTCGCACCTTCAATCTGTGCACTCTGGTAATTGACTGTTCCACCCTGGGAGAAGGTTTATGACTATCCATTCTGTCCATGCCTCTCATAATCTTGTAGACTTCTATCAGGTCGCCTCTCAACCTCCGTCGCTCCAGTGAGAACTGTGTCCTCTTGTTCTTGAATTTATTACTTGATTAAAGGCTTTGGGTTTTTCTGAAGTTGTAAATTCTTTTGACTTGCTTGAAATTATTGACACATACAACATGTCAATGCCTTTGTGGCAGATTTCCAATCATAATGGCAAATGATTCCTGCCATCTAACAGCTAAAGGCAGAGACTCAAAGTCAAACATGGACAAAGTGACGGAGAGAGTACATCAATCCCATTTCAATTACATAATTGTTCTACTTTTAACAGCAAGGATTAGTACTGTCATAAGGGGCAGCATGGTGACACAGTGGGAACCCTGTTGCCTCACTGCAACAGGGACCCGGGTTCGATTCCCTGCTTGAGTCACTGTGCGGAGTCTGCACATTCTCCCTGTGTCTGTGTGGGTTTTCTCCAAGTGCTCCAGTTACCTCCACAGTCAGAAAGACGTGCTGATTAGGTGCATTGGCCATGCTAAATTCTCTCTCAGCGAACCTGAACAGGTGCTGAAGTGTGGCCACTAGGGGATTTTCACAGTAACTTCATTGCCGTGTTAATGTAAACCCACTTGTGACACCAATAAATAAATAAATATAAATGATGGTAGAGTAATTGAAAAACAGAAGCACATTGCAAAGAATCAACCGCCGTTGCCAGCACTGTAAGATTTCCAGCAACTGCGAGAAATGAAATTCTTGACTGCTTCTCCTGGAATCTTTCTCTTTGTGTTCGACCAGCAGAACTAGGAGACGGGACTCACAGCTATCCCGTGCTTTTGAATAGATTGTAATCACTGGGCTGTAGGTTCCTCTTCCACTTACATTCCCACTGAACTGGCTGTCTGTGATTGTAAATTTGACACCATATTCAGACCAAAAGTTAGAAGGTACTCATTGTGTTTGAAATACAATTGGTGTCATTACTTCCCACGAGTGTTCTTTGATTTGACAACAATTTGCCTAGAACCCCCACATCAGTTTCGCAAATACAAAGGAAGCAGTAGATAGAATTGTGGTCTCCATCGTGAATGTGGCAATTGATAAAAGCCAGCAGCATTAATAATGATAGCCAATTCCAAATGACGTGACTCATATTATGACTCTTATAACCAATGTTTACAGCAGGCAGTAAAACCCATTTGTGTCGCCCAGTAACTGGATCTGACCAATTCTAAGGGAAGGGAGGGTGAGAGGGGAGAGGGACATGGGGAGTGAGGGGAAGGCAGTGGGGGCGAGAGGCTGGAGAGGTGGAAGTGAGGCAAAGAGGAAAGGTAAGGGGGAAAATATTTTTTTTAAATTCATTCATGAGATGTGGGTGTTTACAGGATAAGGGAGCATTTATTTCCCAAGCCTAATTGCCCTTGAAGTGGCGGTGGTGAGCTGCCACCTTGAATCACTGCAGTCCATGTGCTGTAGGTACACCCACAAGGGAGGGAAACCCAATGGCAGTGAGAGGGGAGCAAGACTTGGCAGACAACTTGGAAAGATGACAACTTGGGGTTGGGGTGAGGGACGGGGGGTTGTTGCAGGGAGGTTAGTATTATAAATTAACTAATCTGTAGAAAGCTGGAAATCCTAGAATGTGAGTAGACCTGGAAACTGAGCTTGGAAGTCCACAGTAAGGAAAAAAACAGCTTCCTGGGAGTGAAGTGGAGATGGTCAAGTGTCAACTGATTGTCCCTTGTTAAGTCCTCTCTTGGCTCCAGTTGTTATGTTGTTGATTTTACGATCAACAAAATGTCCTACAAAATATAATTCTATTAAAATAACTGCCATTTTGATTTAATCTTTGAGACTGTTTTGAACTTGGATGGACTGAGTTGATGGAAGTTCCTCACTCTAAAGCTACTCCAGGCAGTGTTTATAAGGACAATGGAGCTCCCTGATTAATTAAGCACTCATTAAGTGTCATCCCTTTGGATACAAAGGAAATCCAGCAGCCAATTTGTGCACAGCAAGATCCCACAAACGGAACTGCTTTTTCAATCCTCGGTCTACCAGCACTTGGGCTCTGAGTCCAAGAGGGCTAAAAGAAAAGGATAATTGTTGAATCCAAAGTACAAGATTTGAGTAACAGACGCAGTGTGGATAGCGCCATTAAAATGGACAAAAACCTGTCCTTCGATGATATGAAGCAATCCAGCAGTGCCCAACTTTTGAATGAGTTCTCAATTTTTTTTGGAGGTGAGACAGAGTTCTGGAGGGGCTGAAGGTTCAATGATACCCTTGTCAGAGCCCAGGCCATCTTGTTGCCTGCCAACTTTGGCAGCATTGCGGCACAGTAGTTAACACTGCTGTCTCACAGCACCAGGGACGCGGGTTTGATTCCCAGCTTGGGTCACTGTCTGTGTGGAGTTCATATATTCTTCCCATGTCTGTATGGGTTTCCGCTGGGTGCTCCAGTTTCCTCCCACAGTCCAAAGGGTTAGGTTGATTGATCAATTGACTGGCATGTCAGGGGGATTAGCAGGGTAAATATGTGGAGTTACAGGAATAGGGCCTGGGGAGATTGCGGTTGCTGCAGATTTGATGGGCTGAACTCACTTTGCAGCACTCAAATCAAACACGTTTTTTGATTTGATTTATTATTGTCATATGTTTTAGTGCGTAGTGAAAAGTATTGTTTCTTGCGTGCTATAGCAGATTGTACATACAGAACAAAAGGAGAGAGTGCAGAATGTAATGTTACAGTCATAGCTAGGGTGCAGAGAAAGATCAACTTACTACGAGGTGGATCCATTCAAAAGTCTGTTGGCAACATGGAAGAAGCTGTTCTTGAGCTGCTTGGTATGTGATCTCAGACTTTTTTATCTTTTCCCTGACAGAAGAAGGTAGAAGAGAGAACATCCAGGATGCATGGCATCCTTGACTATGCTGGCTGCTTTTCTGAGACAGCAGGAAGTGGACGACACAGTAGCACAGTGGTTAGCACTGCTGCTTCAGAGCTCCAGGGTGCTGGGTTTGATTCCTGGCTCGGGTCACTGTCTGTGTGGAGTTTGCACATTCTCTCAGTGTCTGCACAGTTTCCTCCGGGTGCTCTGGTTTCCTCCCATAGTCCAAGGATGTGCGGGTTAGGTTGATTGACTATGCTACGAAAATTGCCCTTTAGTGTCCAGGGTTGCATAGGTTAGAGGGATTAGTGGGTATAATATGTAGGGATATGGGGGTAGTGCCTGGGTGGGATTGTATTCGGTACAGTTTGGTTCAATGGGCCGAAGGGCCTCTTTCTGCACTGTAGGGTTCAATGGAGATCTAGACAGTGTCAATGGATGGTTTGTGTGATGGACTGAGTTCATTTACAACCTTCTGTAATTTCTTGCTATCTTGGGCAGAGCAGGCACCATACCAAGCTGTGATGGAACCAGAAAGGATGCTTTCTATGGTGCATCTGTAAAAGTTGGTGAGAGTCACAGCGAACACACCAAATTTCCTTAGTCTCTTGAGAAAGTTGCTGAACTTTCTTAACTATAGCATCAGCATAGAGGGACCAGGGCATGCATCAGCTAATGGATTCCCACGGACGGAATTTGGAGCAGTATTGTAAATAAATGCCCCCATCACAGCAACAGGCACAATAAACTGGATAGCTGGAATCTTTAGCTTCAAAGCTGAACTGAGGCACAGGCAAATTTACAACATCCCTGTTTTTAAATTTCTCAAGATTCAGAAATAAATGAGCGTAAAAGCATAGCAGAACATTTAACTGACCCATGCAGGAAGGAATGAACTGCACAGTAGGTAACAGAATACTACAGGCAGATATCAGGCTGTGCCGTGCAAAATTATTCTCAATTACCTTCCAATAAAAGCTCCTTGAAATATCAAGCATTAACACAGTAATAAAGCGCTGTGAGAGAACCATTTTGCAATATAACAAAATCACATCCAGAATATCACCAGGCCAAATCAAAGAGTGATTTAGCGACAATTTACCTGGGCAAATCCCCTCACAGGCTGAAACAGGGGGGACAGCTTCAGCCAGGGTGAGAAAATAATTAACCTCAATATGTTTGGAAACGGAGGCAAGAATCATAGAACCCTACAGTGCAGAAAGAGGCCCTTCAGCCCGTCGCTGATAAAGGGTAGACCTATTAAGAGTATAGAAATGCAGAGGGACCTGGGGGTGCAGGTGCAGAAGTCTCTGAAGGTGGCAGAGCAAGTGGAGAAGGTTGTGAAGAAAGCGTACGGTATGCTAGCCTTTATAGGAAGGGGTATAGAGTACAAGAGCTGGCCTTTAATGTTGCAGTTCTATAAAACATTAGTTAGACCTCACGTGGAATACTGTGTCCAGTTCTGGTCACCTTACTACTGGAAGGACGTGGAGACTCTGGAGAGAGTGCAAAGGAGATTTACCAGGATGCTGCCTGGTATGGAAGGTCTGAGTTACGAGGAGAGGTTAGGCAAATTGGGGCTGCTTTCCTTAGAAAGACGTAGACTTAGCGGAGATCTAATAGAGATGTACAAGATTATGAGGGATATAGATAGAGTAAAACAGGGTTAAGCTTTTTCCTAGAATGAACTCAAATAGCACGAGGAGTCATGGGCTTAGGGTGAGGGGTGTAAGGTATAATTTGGATGTTAGAGGGAGTTTTTTCACAGAGGTGGTGGGGGTATGGAACGCACTGCCAAGTAAAGTGGTGGAGGCAGGCACCCTGGAGTTATTTAAGAGATACTTAGACAGGCACATGAACAGAATGGGAATGGAGGGGTATAGAAAACTGATTTAAAATAGGGATCATGCATCTTGGGCGTCCCTGGGAAGTGTGTAAATAGTCAATGATATTGATGTATTTATTTTTATCCTACAGGTGCTTTGGTCCACCTTGTTGTCTAACGAGGGGCATACACGCGATAAGTCGTGAGAGGGCTGCTCTTGGATTTTTTTTTGAGAGTATCCTAGTGCTTCACGTCATTAGTGTACGCTTGACCTGGACCATTTGATGTGCAACACGACAGCTCAGTGACTATCGCTGTGCTGTGCAGATACATGGATTTGGGCCTGTGTCTGTGAGAGTTTGCTCATTCTCCCCGTGCTTGCGTGGGTTTTCTCCGGGTGTTCCAGTTTCCTCCCACGTCCCAAAGATGTGCTCTTAGGCTGATTAGGGAGAATTTGTTCTGCCAAATTGTCTCAAATTTGGTTTCAACACATAGATCTATAAAGATAGACAGGGATCATGGGTAGAAGTGGGAACATCAAGGTGGTGACGTGGGCTCGTTGGGCCAAAGGGCCTGTTTCCCGTGCTCTTTTGTTCTTTATTCTTGACTGACTGTGGTCTGACTGACCACAATCCCACCCAGGCCCTATCCCATATCCCTACATATTTTACCTGCTAATTCCTCTAACCTAAGTATCTCAAGACACTAAGGGGCGATTTTAGCATGGCCAATCAACCTAACCCATACATCTTTGGATTGTGGGAGGAAGCCGGAGCACCCGGAAGAAACCCACGCAGACGTGAGGAGAATGTGCAAACTCCACACAGACAGTGACCCCATCGGGGAATCAAACCCAGGTCCCTGGAGCTGTGAAGCAGCAGTGCCAACCACTGTATTACCACGCCATCTGGTTGTCTAGGGGGCATATCAGCCAGGGATCCCACTCCTGATCCCCATCCAATGACCCCCTACCATTATAGATGGCTCGAGTAGGGTTCATTGGCTTTCTTTCGCAAAACCCCAGCCTAACGAGCCCTTAACATAGAATCCCCGGCAGTGCAGAAGGAGGCCAATCGGCCCACCAAGACTGCACCAACAACAATCCCACCCAGGCCCTTGACCTCACATACTTATCCTGCTAATCTCTCTGACACCAAGGAGCAATTTAACATGACCAGTCAACCAAGCCAGCACATCTTAGGACTATGGGAGGAAACTGGAGTGCCCAGAGGAAACCCACACAGACACAGGGAGAATGTGCAAACTCCTGACAGACAGTGGCCCGCAGCCGGAATTGAACTTGGGTCGCTGGTTCTGTGAGGCGGCTGTGTTACTATTGTGCCAGCATGCCACCGTTTACTGAATTCCAAAGAATGATAAAGGCTAAGATGCAAACATGTCAAATATTGCTATTAATATTTTTCAGTCCTGAAGTGATCATCATCTAATTCCACTTGGGGAGGTTATTTGTGGTCCTTATTCAAACCAGCTTGTGGAGACAGGTTTGGGAAAATGAATACTGGTGTTACCATCACTGGCTATAATATTTCGTCACTCAATGGATGGAAAGGTTTCGTTAAAAACACAGTCAGCCTGGTTCGTAGGTTAGCAATGCTGCCATAAAATTAAATTTGGGGAAATTCAGATTTAGCCAAGGGCAATGAAACAGAGCCTATTCTGCTTACTCTTGCCAAAGATGCAAATAGAAATTAATTTAGGCGTTCCTTCATTCAGAACTCAGAAGGCACAGAAAGGGCTGAGGCTCCTATTTTAATGAATAGGCTGAGAAATAGCACAAAAGGAGTGCTTAAAATTAGAAAAGTTTTCCGTATGGTTCTGATGTAGAAAAGATATCACTCCTGGTGAGGAAGTCCAAATGTAAGGACAATTAACGTGGGTTAACCACTAATAAATCAAGAGAGAATTTAGGAGGAATTTCTTTATCCAGGGAAGGTTCTAATGTGGAACCTGCTACCACAAGGTGTTGAGAGCAGTAATATTGATTTATTGTAGGGAAGGTCGTTGAACACACAAAGAAAAGTAAGATATTCTGAGATATCTCTCTGTAGTAGGGAAAATGTTTGAATCTATCATCAAGGAAGAAATAGCAACTCATCTGGATAGAAATTGTCCCATTGGTAAGATGCAGCATGGGTTCATGAGGAAAGGTCATGTTTGATTAATATGGTGGAATTCTTTGAGAACATTACACGTGCAGTGGATAATGGGGAACCTGTGGATGTGGTGTATGTGAATTTCCAGAAAGCACCAAAGACTGCTACATAAGATAAACACGCACAGTGTTACGGGTAATGTATTAGCATGGATAGAGGATTGGTTAAAAACAGAAAGCAAAGGGTAAGTGGGCATTTATCTGGTTGACGATCAGTGACTAGTGGTGTGCCTCAGTGTTGGGAACTGTGATTGTTTATGATTTATATAGATGATTTGGAGTTGGGCACCAAGTGTAGTGTGTCAAAATTCGCAGATGACAGTAAGGTGGGTAGAAGAACAAAGTGTGCAGAGGATGCTGAAAGTCTGCAAAGGCATATAGATTATCTAAGCGAGTGGGCAAGTGTCTGGAAGATGGAGTATAATATTGGTAAATGTGAGGTCATTCATTTTGGTAGCAATAACAGCAAAATGGACTATTATTTAAATGGTAAAAATTTGCAGCACGCGGCTGTGCAGAGAGAGTCTTTGTGCTTGTGCAGGAATCTCCAGGATTTGCAGGTGCAGCAGGTAATTAAGGCCGCAAATGGAATTTTGTCCTTCGCTGCTAGAGATGGAGTTTAAAAACAGTGAGGTTATGTTGCAGCTGCATAAGATGTTGCTGAAGACACTTCTGGGGTACTGTGTACTTGAAGATATATTGGCAGTGGAGCGCGTGCAGGGGATATTCACTAGGTTGATTTTGGAGTTGAGAGGTTTGGCTTATGAAGGAGAAACTGGGATCATACTCATTGCGAATTCACAAGAATGAGGGGAGAGTTTCTAGAAACATATAAGCTTATGGAGGGAATAGATAAGATAGAAGGAGAGAAGTTGTTTCCACTGGCGGGTGAAAGTAGAACTAGGAGATAGCCTCAAAATAAGGGGAAGCAGATTCAGGACTAAGTTGAGGACGAACTTCTTCACACAGGGTTGTGAATCTGTGGAATTCCCTGCCCAGTGAAGCAATTGAGGCTTTGAATGATTTTTTTTAAGGCAAGGATAGATAAATTTTTGAACAATAAAGGAATTAGAGGTTATGGTGAGCAGGTGAGTAAGTAGAGCCAAGTCCATGAAAAGGTCAGCCATGATCTTATTGAATAGCAGAGCAGGTTCGAGGGGCCAGATGGCCCTACTCCTGCTTCTAGTTCTTGTGTTCCAGCTGAAGACGATTGGGAGGAACCGCAAACAGCAAACAAATATCAAGGTAGGCCGTTTGAAGTGAATGGATTGTGTCTGTGCTCTAAGTTCTAGATTATAAAATCATAGAATTCTCACAATGCAGAAGGAGGCCATTCAGCCCATCAAGTCTGCACTGACAACAATCCCATCCCCGTAACCCCACATATTTACCCCACTAAAAAATCCCAGGGACACTCAGGGGCAATTTAGCACACCCAGTCAACCTAACCTGTACATCTTTGGACTATGAGAGGAAACTGGAGCATCCGGAGGAAACCCACGCAGACACAGGAGAAATGTGCAAACTCCACGAAGCTGGGAATTGAACCCAGCAGTGCGAACTACTGTGCCATTGTGTTGCCCTCAATACATTTCTTAATAGGTGTCAGCAAAGCCCAGTAATCAGTACAAATGACTGGTGTAGGTAAGTCTGATCCATAAGAGAGATTAGATATTGAGATAAGACACATTCTTGACACCTTAATCTGTAGCTATCTATAGGGGCTGCTTGATTCTGACTCTTATCAAAAGTAGAAATTGTTCCTTTTGACTTTTAATAACCTTAACAAACATTTTTTAAAATACTAGAATAAGTTTGGAGGTTTTATGGTGCAGTGGTTTGCATCCCTGCCTCTGAACCAGAAGCTCCGAGTTCAAAGATGGAATTTTGCCGTGCTGTTTGCACGGGAATTGTAGCGGGCGTGACATGGACCATGCAAAAGTCTGTTGATTTCAAGCATGATTTTCCCAAGTTTGGGGTGAGCGCAGCGAGATAATCCTGTTTCATGTCTCACTCCAATACATGATGGTCAGGAGGATACATTCGTAATGCGGGCGACATTGGCATATGTTGTACATTCAAACATGTCAATGGCAGGCATGGTCCATTGGGGAGATCATGCAGACACTACAACAGCAGATGAATGAACATCGCTTGACAATCACCAAGCAAGACTGTTCCCTTCCTGTTGGCCAACACTTCAGCAGTTACAGGCATTCGGCCTCCAACCTTTGGGTAAACGTTTTTGAAAGAGGCCTTCACAACACACGATAGCGCAGAGTCGCTGAGCAGAGACTGATAGCCAAGTTCCGCACACGTAGGACGGTCTCAACAGGGATTTTGGCTTCATGTCACACTATCTATAACCCCCATGACTTGCCTGGGTTAGCAAAAAACCTCACTTACTGTGCTGTCTGGAGACAATACACATCTGTTTAACCTGTGCTCAATGCTCCTTCCACTCACATTGTTAGCCACTTTAAGACTTGAATAGCAGGTTAGGTGTAAGGATTCACATTCTAATCAGCAATCTGTAAACTGTGATGTTATATGTGCCGTTTGAGACCAGAACACCTCATTCACCTGACGAAAAGCAGAGCCTCGAAAGCTTGAGAGTTTATTATCAAATAAATTGGTTGGATTTAAACCTGGTGTTGTCAGACTTCTTACTAAGGCATTAAGAGTGGCAGATATTCCTGGTCAACCTGTTTTCGAAAGATATTGGTGCCTCCACCAACACAATCCATAGCTCCAGACTACATAATGCACGTGTTACCACAGTAACTCCGGAGCAAGGTGCTTGGTGCTGCCAATGTTACGGGTTTTATCTCCATTCCAGCTGGTGTGGGTTAGGTACGTGCCCTGAGATGGTGGATACCATGGCTTCGGGCAAAGGGAGAACTGAAGAAAGAAGTATAGTACAAAGGGTTAACAACTGGGATACGGTAACACTTGACGTAGAATGTGATGCATCACTCACACCAGTCAATCATGTGTTAAAGTCCTGGCAGAGAGTTTGGGATCAAGCCTAGGAGTTACATTCCTACTCTGCGTCGATACAAAACTAATGCGCAAGCTATAAGGAGATACAGTTTGTCAGCATCTGCCTAAAATAAGATTGATGCAGCAAAATGAGGGAAACTCAGATTAGGAACTAAAGATGACAATTTGAACCGTGTCATTTGGAATTCTCAGCCTCAGATGTTAGATGGTCTAAGAATCACTGCTGCTGATACAGATGAACAATTTTCTGCTGAGGCTAATCTTCACAGCTGTTTGGATATTAGTAGGGCTCATCTTGGAATTTGATCCGTGTCTGAATCCCATGACGACAGCCATCTGCCATAAATTTCAGCACAATTATAAAGTATTAGTGTCAACATCAGCAGACAGCCTTACTCCTTCCTTCCCCACACCACTGTTCCTTTCCTCTTCGAGTCTCCACACTATCTCCCATTCCTTGTGTGATTCAATCCCGCCCTCTGTTCCCCCCTGCATTCCAACTCTGTTCCGGACCTCCCAACTCCCAAAAGTAAAATGTTTGCCATTCCGACTGGAAAGCAGAACTAAAAGTGCTGGAAAGGATTGGCCAATGTCTGTAGAACAAGATGAAAGTCATCAGAATTTCATGGAATCTCTACAGTGTAGAAGGAGGCCATTCGGCCTATCTGGCCTGCCTACAATCCTATCCCGAGGGGCATCCCACTCCACCCAGGCCGCCCCCCCCCCCGCACCCTCAGTCTTCCTGGGAGCTCTCAATGGCCCCTAGTTTTATCGGCGAGTCGATAAAAGGAAGTGAGCCCAGACAACTGAGAGCCAGGCTCACTAATGCCGTGCAAATTAACATTAAAAATACATTTGAATAATTTATGCAGCCACTCGCCCATTTCTGGCAAAAGGCTAACCATGCTGGAAATCCAGCTCTGCCAAAATCGGGCGGGATCCCAGATTTCTCAGCTCTCGCACAATTTTTCTGGCTCGATGGATGGAGCGAGCTAGTAAAATTCCGCCCTACTAATGTGAAAATGAGAGGGTTGCAGATCTGTTTCTTGGTCAACTTTATACTCACAATCTTATGAATTTAGTGCATGAAAGAAAAATGGGCTAGACTGTTTCCAGCTACTAGAAGCAGTGGATGGGTCAGGCTGATCAGGCAGCAGAGGGAGCTATTGTGCATGTGCAGACATCTGTGGCTACACATGCGTAATTCTAACAGCAGAGGCCTGACAGAGAGAGAGAGATCTGTTATACCTTTGCTTTTGCAGTCAGTCTCCAACCAGCACTCCCACCCCACCATCCCTCCCACAATCATGGGGGCCTGTGGCCGATTATGGGTCCTACAGCATCTGAAAATATTGCTCCTGCTGCTCCCCTATCACCCAAATTGATCACAACCCCCACACTGATGACAGCTGCAGAGTGCATAGTGTACCCCCCGCATCCCCACACTGATTGCATGCAGAGTAGGAATGTCTCCCCCCTACCCCGAACCACCAATCAGAGCTGCAGAATGGTAGGCGCCCCTACAACAAGCATCAAATTACAGGCAAAGTAGCAGTGCCCCCGCCCCCGCCCCTTACCTTGCCCACTAATCTCTGGCAGAGTGCGCAGTAGGACCCCCGCCCTCCCTCCCTTGCCCTGACGAGATGAGCCAGTAAAATCGCATTTCAGGACCATGTTCGCAAACTAACTCACCATTAGCCTTTCTTCAAGGCCTAGTTGTCTTGTTTTGTTAAACAGAACATTGCTGGGTGAAATGGTGGCTCCCACTCCTCAGCACATCCGTCATTTCCAGTAAGGATGCTTCCCATGGAGTCAACGCTCTTGCCTGATCTGATCCTTCCTCATGGATTTGTGCAAAGCCTTCAAATTATAAGCGGAACATCTAGTAGACTTTGTGAAAATAATCACAATATTCCTGAAAAGAAAATGTGTGAATCGCAGACGATAGCTGAGATATTCATCCCTCTCCACCACTGCTTGGACTCTTTGGTTGCTTGGAGCCATTCTGGCAGTGCTAACGCAAACCAATTTTGGAGCCGGGGGTCTTGTAAGAAGCTTCATTCTTGCATTAGGGCCTCCTACCTGAGTAAAAGATGCCCATTTCACATTTCCCTTTTCCAATAGGAAGAACTGTGCATTCCTGGCTCACAAAGCACCCATGCCCTCCCCTCCCCATATCGCAGCCAATTAGTGCCCAAATAAACTGTACGCAGAAGCCCTTGGGTTTGATTCCTGAAAGGTTAGGCTTTGATTGTTTGCAAAAAGCTTAAGAGCAAAAGCAGGACAAGTTCTTGGCAAAGATCCATTTAGACTTGGCAGAGGATGTGGACTGACAGAAGCAATAGAGATAATGAGATTTCTTTGCATAGGGGGCTTAGAACAGAATGATGAGGACGTACGTTGGCTTTGTGGATTTTGGAAGCTGAGCAAATTGGATCAAGCCAATGGAAGCTTAAAGAACATTGGTGAGATTATAGAGGAGAGATGAGAGGCAGAGCCCCAGGAAGAGATAAGGATGCTACTTGTCACCTGTATTTCTTAACAAGCGTGCTGAGCTCAGTCAGAAAAGGGAAGGAGAAACAGTTGGAGGTGAGCGGGGAAAAGCTGTCAGATTTGCTTATTACAAATGGTTTGTCATCAGTGTCCTGAATGGATGGCTGTGTGGCTCATGGATAGCTTGGATAATGTAGCAATGGGTGACAGAACGCAGATCAGTCTCGACATGGCCAAGGTGATGAAGATTTACAGAAATGCAGTTGAAAATTGTGAACATCTTACCAAATGAGGAACAGTTAAGATTTCAGGTAAGTATATTTATTACTTTAGGAACCACATCACTATTGGGTGTCACGGTGACATAGCGGTGAGCATTGCTGCCTCACAGCACCAGGAATTAAGGTTCGATTCCTGACTTGTGCAGAGTCTGCACATTCTCCCCGTGTCTGCACGGGTTTCATCTGGGTACTCTGGTTTCCTCCCACAGTCTGAACGACATGGTGGTTAGGTGTATTGGTCATGCTAAATTCTTCTTCAGTGTACCCGAGCAGCCACCAGAGTGTGGCGACTAGGGCATTTTCACAGTAACTTCATTGCAGTGTTAATGTAAACCAACATAGATCATAGAACCCTACAGTGCAGAAAGAGGCCCTTCGGCCCATCGAGTCTGCACCGTACACAATCCCACCCAGGCCCTACCCCCATATCCCTACATATCATACCCACTAATACCTCTAACCTCTGCTACCCTGGACACTAAGGGGCAATTTCTTAGCACAGCCAATCAATCTAATCCGCACATCTTTGGGCTGTGGGAGGAAACCGGAGGAAACCCACGCAGACACAAGGAGAATCTGCAATCTCCACACAGACAGTGACCCAAGCCAGGAATCGAACCCAGGACCCTGGAGCTGTGAAGCAGCAGTGCTATCCACTGTGCTAACCACTGTGCTACCGTGCCGCCCCAGCATGTGACATGTGACACTCATAAATAAACTTTAAAATTATTAAGGCGTTACCTCGATGAGGTTTTCTGATTAAGGCAGTGAGTGCCTTTCATTGTTGAATTGAAAGATTAAGAACAGACTTCTCCAGCCCCTTGGGGTGCCTCAGCCCAGTCAAAGCAAGCTCCTCGCCATCCTGGAAGAGGAATATTGATCACCATCAACTTCAGCAGAATGGAAGATCCCACCAGCAACCAATGGCGAGCTGTCTCGCCAAGGGAACCATAGAATCCCTACAGTGTCAAAGGAGGCCATTCGCCCATCGAGCCTATATCAACTACAATCCCACCAAGATCCTATCCCCACAACCCCATGCGTTTACCTTAGCTAATCCCCCTGAAGCAAAGGGGCAATTTATCATGGCCAATTCACCTAACCCGCACATCTTTGGGATGTGGGAGAAAACTGGAGCACCCGGACGAAACCCAGGCAGAATGTGCAGAGTCTATACAAACTCTACCCAAGCCGGGAATCAAATCTGGGTCCCTGGTTCTGTGAGGCAGCAGCGCTAACCACTGTGCCAAGTTATAGCCCCTTTCAGGAAAGGCAGGGCAAATGTGCTAAGCATTGTGCCACCATGCCATGCAGGGAAAACCTGCCACAGGGCACGGGAGGGGGGGGGAGTGGGGAATTCAACTCTAACTCTTTTTCTTTCTTCAGATGTGCCTACCCTGCCGAATCTATCCAGCACTTTGTTTTTTACTCTAGTGATGACAACTCAGTAGGGTGTGTGTAGGAAACAGCTCAAGTCCCCATTGCCAGCCACTATCCAGTCAGACAGGCTGGAAAATGGGATCATTAGGCAATGGTTCCCTCGAGAATAATAATCTCTGCCTCTCCCCTCACAACTGAGATTGAGACACTCATGGAGGATATTTTGATTTTGATTTGATTTATTATTGTCACATGTATTAGCATACACTGGAAACTATTGTTTCTTGCACGCTATACAAACAAACATAGAAGGAAATGAGAAAGTGCAGAACAAAGAGTGATTGACATTGCCCATAACGTTCCACCAGATTCTATTACCCATAAAATGTGTAAGTTAGGGGGAATTAGCGGGACTATGGGGATAAGTCAGTGCAGACTCGATGAACCAAGTGGTCTCTTTGTGCATTGTAACAATTCTATGAATTATGTGACCAATCACAAAGAGAGGTGATTGGACTATCGTATTTTTAAAAGGTGAGAGATGATTAGTCAATGACATGTACTAAAGTGGGAGATGATTGGTTACCAACTTGGATAAAGACGAGAGATGCTAGGTCAACAGTATATATAAAGCTGAGAGGTGATTGGTTGGCGTGATATTTTTTAATATCTGAGTATGAGAGGGGATAAGACAGAATGGGGTGAGATTTTCCAGTCACACCATCCCCCGACCAAAAATTCCCACCCATAGTCCCCCAAATTTTCCATCTTGCTGGCTACCATTCCCAGAAGGGTAGAAAATTTACCCCAATAACTTGGATTGATACCCCAATACTACAGAATATTAAAATTCATTTACATCAAACATAGAACAGTACAGCACAGTACAGGCCCTTCAGCCCTCAATGTTGTGCCAAACTTTGTCCAAACCCAAGATCAAGCTATCCCACTCCCTATATTCTGGAGTGCTTCACGTGCCGATCCAATAACCACTTGAAAGTTCCTAGTGTCTGACTCCACTGTCACAACAGACAGTGCATTCCACACCCAACCACTGTAAGTGAAGAATCTACCTCGGATGTCCCTCCTATATCTCCTACCGTGAACCTTATAGTTATGCCCCTTGTAACGGCTAATCCACCTGAGGAAATAGTCTCTGCACGTCCACTCTACTTATTCCTCTCATCATCTTATAAACCTCTATTAACTCGCCTCTCATTCTCCTCCACTCTAAAGGGAAAAGCCCCCTCTCCCTCAATCTTTCCTCAGAAGACCTACTCTCCAAACCAGGCAGCATCCTGGTAAATCTCCTCTGCACTCTCTCCAACACTTCCACATCCTTCTTATAGTGAGGTGACCAGAGCTGCACACAATATTTCAAATGGGGTCTTTCCAAATAATTTACATTTCTTTGTAAGTGAGGAAAATAAATTTAAGTCAACTGTGGTGTACAACCTCTTCCTCAAACCTTTCTGTCCCCATTTTCTGGTTCACTATAAACTGAACATCCATGAAGGAGAAACCGGAATTTTACTGTCCCACCCGTCCTGGGAATCGTAGCAGGCTGGACACGGATCAGGTAAAAGGTCCTTTGATCTCTGGTGGGATTTTCCAACCTTGGAGTGAATCTGGCTGGAAAATCCTGTCCAATATTCTTTACTTATGTAATTGCCCATCAAGTTCAGACACAATATCCGTGTGAAATGAATAGGTAATCTTTCCATATATTTTTCATCCATCAGCTACAAACACCATCAGTTCAAGTATACCAAGATTCGGGTGAGATTGTATCATCGTAATGCCATTCGATTGTAATCCCAAAGTCCATGGGTTCAAGTCCCACCACAGCATCTGGTGATATTTTAAACTAAATTATTAAATCCCTCAGTCATGGCGACTGCGGCGACTGCTGTCGATTGTTATAAAGGTCCACCTGATTCACTGACAAACAGAAGGAAATAAGAACATAAGAAATAGGAGCAGGAGTAGGCCATCCAGCCCCTCGAGTCTGCCCCGCCATTCAATAAGATTATGGCTGATCTGTAGTGGTTCATTACCACTTCCCCCCATAATCCTTAATTCCCTTGTCAATCAAAAACCTATCCACTCTTGACTTCAATATATTCAGCGAGGAAGCCTCCACCACTTCAACAGGCAGAGAATTCCAAAGATTCACTACGCTTTGAGTGAAGAAATTCCTCCTCAACTCTGATCTGAACACCTCCCCCCCCCCCCCCCGCCAATCTTGAGGCTGTGCCCTCTCGTCCTGCTATCTTTGTTAAGTGGGAAGAGTCTCTCAACCTCTACCCTATCCATCCCCTTCATTATCTTAAACATCTCTATAAGATCCCCTCTCAGCCTTCTAAACTCCAACGAGTACAAACCTAGCTTATTTAGTCTCTCCTCATAATCCAACACCCTCATCTCCGGTATCAGCCTAGTGAAACTTCTCTGCACCCCCTCCAAGGCCAATATATCCTTCCCCAAATACTGCGACCAAAACTGCACACAGAACTCCAGCTGCAGCCTCACCAGTATCATAAACAGCTGCAAAAGTACCTCCCTACTTTTATATTCTACCATTCTTCCCCAGCCTAGCCCACATGTGATTCTTTAACTGCCTCTTTGAAAATGCCCCACCAAACCACTTAGTTCAAAGGCTATTAGGAATGGGCAACAAATTCTGTCCCAGCCAGCAATGCTATAATAGTGGGGTGGCATTGTAGCACTTGGCGAAGTGGGAAACCTTGAAAGCTTGTGAGTTTACTATCAAATAAATCAGTTGAACTTAAACCCAGTGTTGTCAGACTGCTTACCTTGCTTCATAGCTCCAGGGACCTGGGCTCGATTCTCAGCTTGGGTCACAGTGTGGAGTTTGCACATCATCCTCGTGTCTGCATGGGTCTCCTCCAGGTGCTCCAGTTTCCTCCCACAGTCCAAAGATGTGTAGGTTAGGTTGATCGGCTGTGTTAAATTGCCTCTTAGTGTCCTGGGATGCACAGGTTAGAGGGATTAGTAGGGTAAATACGTAGGGATAATGGGATAGGGCCTGGGTGAGATTGTGGTCGGTGCAGACTCGATGGGTCAAATGGCCTTTTTCTGCACTTTTTGATTCTATAATTCCAGGAGTCAAATAGTGTAAACAAATGGTGCTTTACTACACAAAATAAAGTGATACTACAAACCTGTGGGGAGCACAAACAAGTTCCAACCTGAGTTAGAATGTAACCAATGATAACATTGGATCTGGTGTAGTGTGACCAATGGTAACCAGCTGTAAGGGTCAGCTGATTCAATAAATTATGTAATCAATGACAAAATGATGTCAGCTGACCAGTTGACTCAGTATAGAAAGGAATCTACTGCAAATGGTAGGGAGCTGGGAGCCTCAATTGTTCAAGTAATTAAGTTTCTTAATTAAACCTTTCTCTTTGATTTATCCATTGGAGGAAGCTTTATTTCATTTTATTGCCTATAACTGAAGAATTTCTTCTGTTGGATGAACAACCAGGACAATACAATAATATACCCACTCAGGGGTCTGCTTTATCATGTGAGATCCACCTGGTCAGATAATTACAATCACCAGGGTATTCTACAATCAGTAATTCCCCAAGCAGGTCCGAGGGTTATTGTAGAGGCCCACAACGCTTGAAAGAAAGATAGAAATTACATGTCATGGGTCAGCAACTCACCTCAGCTGCATTTGCATCAGGGCAGCCATTCCCTATCCCTATCATTGTGACTTCTTTGAATAAATCATTGTGAAGAGAGCAATGGCCTCCTCCTACTGTACACTCAGTTGAAGCAGGGTTGTCAACTGTGACAAGATGTTTCCCTGGAGTTTTCATCACATTACTTTTTCCCCACAGTCCAGCCATTAATTGGCCAACACATCAATCCTCCTGTCTTCCCAAAGCAAGATGAAAGCAACAAGGCTTATTACCCAATTGGATGATGAGTTAGTTGGCCCAGAATGCCTTGCCAACCCCATTGTTAATATTTTTCTATTGGGTAAAGAGAAATATACAAATTAATGGTTTTCTTTGTAAATCAAGAACAGAACTTTCCGGTTCTTGCCCACTTTGGGACCAGAAATGCCCACCTGAGGTCAAAGGGCTTGTTGCTCATGCATCAAAATCTCCACTATGGGCAGGGCCAGAAGATTTAAGCCAATATTTTTTTAACATTCTGGTGATGTTTGCCGAGGGTAAGTGGGAGATTACCCTTCAATTCCTGGAGCCCGCAGTCAACCCTGGAGGTTTAAGTTTCAGCTTATTTATTAGTATTACAAGTAGGCTTATACTAACACTGCAATGAAGTTACTGTGAAAATCCCCTAGTTGCCACATTCCACTGCCTGTGTGGGATACACTGAGGGAGAATTTAGCATGGCCAAAGCACCTAACCAGCACATCTTTCAGACTGTGGGAGGAAACTGGGGAAAACCCATGCAGATACGGAGAGAACATGCAGACTCCACACACTCAGGGACCCAAACCAGGAATCGAATCCAGATCCCCGGCACTGAGAGACAACAGTGCTCACCACTGGGTCACCGTGCCATTCTGGATGGTTAACAACTCTGAATTCAAGCCAGCTATAGATGACAGCATACCTATCCCATTCTCATTCATGATGTGGAGATGCCAGTGTTGGACTGGGGTAAACACAGTAAGAAGTCTCACACACCAGGTTAAAGTCCAACAGGTTTATTTGGTAGCAAAAGCCACTAGCTTTTGGAGCGCTTGCTGACCCGTTGTCAGGTGAATGGGAATTGTGTTCACAAACAGGGCATGGACAGATACAAACTCAATTTATAAAATAATGGTTGGAATGCGAGTCTTTACAGGTAAGCAAGTGTTAAAGATACAGACAATGTGAGTGGAGAGAGCATTAAGCTCTCCCACTCACCTAACAAAGGGGCACCATCATGACTGAGAGAGGGGACGGTGATCCCATTAAGGTGGTCTAGACTTAACCAAAGACATTGTAGACATATTGGCTGGAATTTTACCATGCCATGGGAATCGTCGTGGGCGAGGGGTGGAGAATAGAAAGGTCCGTTAACTTGGAGCGGGATTTTACAGTTTTGGGACGGGCAATCCCACATAATGTATCTCCTGTCAATGCCTAGCTGTGTTAAGCATTCTCAAGTCTTCATTCTCCATGAAACCAATCCTCAAGGCAATAACTCACACTGCAGAAAGATAACCATTCAATGTAGAAAACTGATGGGAGCGGGTAAGTAGCAGTGGCAGGAGTATATCAGCTTGACATACGCTTCCTTGAAGTGTCAACAACCATTAATAGCTTCACCGTCTACTACTTGAATTCAGTGGCATCTTTATTATCAAACTGAAAGTACAGGGGGAGGAAAAAAAAATGATCAAAGGTATTAAAAAGAAATTTTCGTCCTCGCGATGGCATTGACGTTAAGCTAGCATGACAGACTGAATGGGGAAAGGCTGTGACTTTAGTAGTCATTTTACTATTGCTGGAAGATTTCCATTAGGAGGTTATACTGTGAGATTCAAGGGTCAAGTCTCTGCTGTAAGAGAAAAATAGGACATTTTCCGAATCACTTTTTGTCATTTTGAATTCTCTTGAAGGGAGCAAACTAGCTATTCTTTACGAGGGATCTGTCTGCAATTGAATAAACCAACCTGGTGAAAAGTGTATGTATTTTTGTAATGACAAAACACTTAATGTAGCTGCTGACTCTGTAAAGTTGGATATAAAGTGCTTCAGGACACTATAAGCACTATGTAACCACTGAACCATTCTCAATGCACAATCACTGTCGTAATATCAGAAACACTGCAACCAATTTGCTCATAGCAAACTCCCTGACAGCCTGTTTAAGTGAAGTTGCTTAAGGAATACTTTTTGGCCAAGATACTCTGGACAATGTCCCTGTCTTTCTTTCAATAGTGACATAGAATCCTTCATCAGAGACCTTGGTTCAACTCGTCATCTGAAACACTACACTAGAGAAAGTGCTGCATTCCCCCAGCACTGGAGTGTCCACCTAGATTTTATGCTCACTGAACTATGAGCACACTTTCTATGGTCACCAGTCCTGAAGTGAGACTTGAACACAGAGCTTCAGGCTCAGAGGTAGAGAATCTACCAGCACATCACACAACCTCCTCGCTGAGCCTTGGCCAACCTTATTTTTGGAATTGATTGATAGTCAAAGCAAAAGGCAATCTGGTGAGACCAAATTTGGAACCTTGTGAGCAACTTTGGGCCCCGTATCTCAGGGAGGATGTGCTGGCCTCAGAGAGGGTCCGCAGGAAGTTCACAACAATGATCCCAGGAATGAAAAGCTTGACATATCAGGAACTTTTGAGAACTCAGGGTCTGACCTTGATGGAAATTAGAAGGATGAGGGGGGATCTCATTAAAATTTGCAGAATACTGAAAGGTCTGGATAGAATGGAAGAGAGACAAGGAACCAAGGGCACGAAATAGACTGACAACTCTTTAGAACAGGGATGAGGAGGAATTTCTTCAGCCAGAGGCTGGTAAATCTGTGGAATTCATTGTCACAGAAGGCTGCAGAGGCCAAGTCATATTGTATATTTAAGACAAAGATAGGTTCTTTCCAGATAAGATCTGGAGTTATTTAAGAAATACTTAGATGGGCCCATGAACAGAATGGGAATGGAGGGGTATAGAAAACTGATTTAAAATAGGAATCACGAGCCTTGGGAGTTCCTGGGAAGTGTGTAAATAGACGATGATATTGATGTACTTGTTTTTATCCTACAGGTGCTTTGGTCCACCTTGTTGTCTAACGAGGGGCATACACACGATGGGTCGTGAGAGAGCTGCTCTTGGATTTTTTTTCAGAAGTATCCTAGTGCTTCACGTCGTGAGTGTACGCTTGACCTGGACCATCTGATGGGCAACACGACAGCTCAGTGACTATCGCTGTGCTGTGCAGATACATGGATTTGGGCCTGTGTCTGTGGGAGTTTGCGCATTCTCCCGGTGCTTGCGTGGGTTTTCTCCGGGTGCTCCGGTTTCCTCCCATATCCCAAAGATGTGCTCTTAGGCTAATTGGCAAAACAAGTTCTCCCTAAATTCTCTCAAAAATTTGGTTTTTAATCCATAGATCTATAAACATGGACAGGATCGCGGGTAGAGGTGAGAACATCAGGGTGGCGACAGGGGCTCGTTGGGCCGAAGGGCCTGTTTCCCGTGCTGTTTTGTTCTTTGTTCTTTATTGGTGAGGGGATCAAAGATTAAGGGGAAAATGCTGGAGAATGGCACTGAGAAACTTGATGTAAAGATGCCAGCGTTGGATTGGGGTGGTAAGAACTCAGTAAGAATTTAGCAACACCAATTATTAATCCAACCGATTTATTTGATAGTAAAAAAGCGAGCTTTCAACACTCTTGTGTCTTCCTCAGGCAAGCTCCGCACACATGAGGACGGTCTTAACAGGGATCTTGGCTTCATGACACACTATCTGTAACCCCCGTAACTTGCCTGGGTTAGCAAAAAACCTCACTTACTGTGCTGTCTGGAGAAAATACACAATTCTCTAACCATGCTCAGGATCCCCTTCACACACATTGTTAGCCACTTTAACACTTGAATAGCAGGTTAGATGTAAGGATTCGCATTCTAATCAGCAATCTCTGACTGTCTGTGCTGATGTGTGCTATTGCAGACCAAAACACTGCACTTGCCTGATGAAGACACGGGAGTGTTGAAAGCTCGCTTTTTTACTATCAAATAAATCGGTTGGATTAATAATTGGTGTTGCTAAATTCTTACTGAGAAACTTATCAGCCATGATAAAATGGCAGAGCAGAGTCAATGGGCTGAATGGCCTAACTCTACTCCTATATCTTATGGTCTTAATAGTTTAACAAAGTCTCTGCTCATAATAGGGGTTGGTAGTGAATAGATGATAAAAAGAGGAGGCCATTCAGCCCCTCAGACTGCCTCTGATTTTTCAATAAGATCATGGTTGTCTCTGCGTCTGAGGAGAAACATTAATTCTGTTTCTCGCTGCCATAGCTGCTGAGATTTTCCTGCAACTTCTGTTTTTACTCCTGTTGCTGCTTTTGATTTGGGAACGCTGACCTTACAAAAATCATTAGCTTCGATGGCTTTTCATGGGAGCCAGTCTGAGATTTTCACTGCTCTTTGTGTGAAGCTGTACTTCGCCCCTGAACGGTTTGTTCTAATTTTAAGGTCTCTTGAATGCCAGAGATATTATCTATCCCATCAAATCTCCGAATCATCTTACCTGCCTCAATGAGATCATTCCTTAATCTTCTACGTTCAAGGAACTTGGATTGTGTAAACTGTCCACATAATTTAGCCCTTCTCGTCCTTGTAAGTTTCTGGTGAATCTGTATTGCATTCTCTCCAAGGTTAACGGATAGTGAGGTAAGCGTGACTGTCCTTGACATCAAGGCAGCATTTGACCAAAGTGTGGTATCAAGACCCTCATAAGATAAGGGGCGGTCCTGCTGCCTCACAGTGCAGGGGATCTGGGTTCGATTCCTTCCACACTCCAAACATATAGAGGTTTGATGGATTGGCCATGCTAAATTGGCTCTAGTGTCAAGGGATTAGCGGGGTAAATATATGGGGTTACGGGAGTAGGGCCTGGGTGGGATTGTGGTCAGTGCAGGCCCGATGGGCCGAATGACCTCATTCTACATTGTAGAGATTTTATGATTCTACGATTCTAAAACTGGAGTTAATGAGAATCAGGAGAAATTCTCAGCTGGTTGGAATCATATCTATCACAAAGGAAGTTGGTTGTTGGAAGTTGGTCAGAGGTCAGTTATCTCAGCTCAAGGACATCTCTGCAAGAGTCCCTCAGGATAGTGTCCTAGGCCCAACCATCTTCAGCTGCTTTATCAATGACCTGCCCTCCGTTATAAGGTCAGAAGTGGGGATGTTCACTGATGATTGCACAATGTTCAGCTCCATTCACGACTCCTCGGATACTGTAGCAGTTCATGTCCCAATGCAGCAAGATGTGGACAATGACTAGACTTAGACTGACAAGTGGTAAGTGATCTTCACGCCACACAAGTGCCAGGCAATGACCATCTCGCCTTTTGACATTTAATGACATTACCATCACTGAATCCCCCACTATCCACTTCCAGGAACTTACCAAAAACTGAACTGGACCAACCTTTTAAATACTATGGCAACAAGAGCAGGTCAGGGGCCAGGAATTCAGTGGAGGACTTTTGGCTCCCCACAAGGCACAAATCAGAGGTGTAAAGGAATTCTCCTCATTTGCCATGATGAGTGCAGCTTTAACAACACTCCATTAGCTTGACACCATCCAAGACAGAGCAGCCCGCTTGATTGGAACCCTGCCACAAACATTCACCTCCTTTCACTACAGATGAACAGTGGCATCCAAATGTTTACAAAACATACTGTTCAAAGTTTATTTATTAATGTCACAAGTAGGCTTACATTAACACTGCAATGAATTTACTGTGAAAATCTCCTAGTTGCCACTACGGGGGACAATTGGGCAAGAGCTAAAAAACAGAGATAAACAGGCTACAATCCAGATGAGTAAATAACACAGGATATGGATCATCTCCAGGGCAAAAAAGACTTTCTGGTCAAACTGGGTTGTTTACCCTACATAGGGGTGCCGTAACTCCTTATTTGGGAGGGAGGTGTGTCTTCTACGTGTCCCCAATACTTATGGACATGAGGATACACCCAGAGATTGGTGTGGGAGCACCTGATTGGGCTCTTATCGATCAGGGAGACCAAGTCCTGATCAATTGATTGGCAATGGCCAAAAGGGGCATGAAACCCAACAGGGTATAAAGGGTGCTACGCAACCAAGAATTTTTCTCTCTCTCTCTCTCTAACCCCACGAACGAGCTACAACAATGGTGACACTTGCCAGCGATGACCAGCATGAGGAGAGCCACCCCACCAGAGAAGGAAGGAAGGAAGCCCAGAGTCAGAGTGCCAGACCAGACCAAAGGACCAGACTACAACTGAGATATCTGCTTGGGTACTTGCCAGTCACACAAAGTCGAGATCTTGTATTCGACTTGAATTCTAATATTTTCTGTAAGAGAACTTACTGTTGGTTGGGTGGGTGATTATTGGTTATGTGTCTTAAATAAATATTGGTTGTACTAACATCTACTCACAATTATTTGTCCACCGTATAAGGATTGAAACAGACCATTCAGCAGGCACAACAATTGGCGATGTCCGCCAGGACGTAGACAAGAAGTAACTTTGCTCCGATATCAAATCCCGCAGAATCTATATTAAACAAATATTTAAAACTCAGAACTCCTCAATGGACAAATAACTGCTTTCGGGAAATTGTTAATTGTGCATGCATTGTTATTAACAAGGAGGATAGGGTAAACTCCGTAGGTTTGCATTAGAATCGGGAAGGATTAGGACCAGAACACAGCCCGAAGCCTTACTAGCAGTCGGATGAACTCCCAACCCCTTGTCATTGAATATAGAATGCCAGGAAACAGCACGGAGACAGAGAATTGTCCCATATGGGAAATAAAACTCAGGGAATTTATTAAGAAGAAAGGTCGGCCCCTATGGACAGAATCTTGTGCCAATACTGAGATGGGATCGGGATCCCTTGGGCAGATGTATTGGGATGATCTAAGGAAAGTTCAGGGAAAACGGACAGACAAAAGTGAGAAAGAAATTGGCATTGTAACCTGCTTAGGACAGCTGCTAGGAACAGAGAAAGGATTAAACACAGTGGGTAAGGTACTGAACGAATCGAAACGGGCACAGGAGGAAAAGGACGAGGAGATTAAGAAACTAAGGGAGCAGCAGCAGGAGAGTATAGAACAAGTAAGAACCAGAAAGGGCAAAGAGGTAGATGAATTAAGGAGAACCAACCAGGCAAATTTATTACATCTGGGGATTTTTCAAACCCAGTATGAGAGAGTCTACCAAGATACCCAGTGTCTTGGCCAAAGGTGAAGCCGAGCAGTCAGTAGCATGATGGGAAGCTAAGTGCACTGACCTGCAATGTAAGTGCTACATCAAGCCAGTAAAGAACAAAGACAGGCAACCGCTGACCACTCCAAATGCCAGCGAGAAACTTCCCGGCTATCTCCATTATCAGTTCAGAACGCATTTATGTGTACCTTTGGGACAGTAGAGGAAGAGGAGATAATGTGGATTGGGAAGAGTTAAAGGAGAATGCTAAACTGTACATTACATAAACCAAGGATTGGGGTCCACCACTACCTTTCCCGGGGGAGTCATACCCACCGTGCTTCCAGATTCACCATAATTTATGCCCAGAACAATCCGGAGAGATATGCCAGGAAAGCAGAACTAAGATACACACATCCAGTGGAAGGCCCCTAGACAAATCTCCGAATGGATTACATCGGCCCACTGCTGCCATGCAGGAATGGACATATTCTGGTAATAATAAACACTTTTACCAAATGGATTGAGGCATTTCCCCACTAGATCCAACACAGTTAAGACCACCTCAATGATATTAGCCCAGCAGGTGTTTACACGATGGGGCTTTTCCCGCAGCATAGAGTCTGACCAAGGGACACATTTCACCGGGCAGATCATTATGGCTATATTTGGTATCAATCAGAAATTCCATATCGCCAACCATCCCCAATCCATAGAGCGCATGAACCAAATGTTAAAAGGAAATATTAGAAAGATGCAAAACAACACAATATGGGATACTGTACTTCCCTTTGCCCTCATGATGGTATGTAACACTGTTCCCAGTCTTACTGGGTTCAGCCCTCACATATTAATGACTGGCCGACCTATGAGGGGAGCTGAATGTTTATTGGGGTTTGATTTAACTCAGCCCATGAGAAATCCATCCAGTAGCCAACTGCAAACATTAAAGCAGCTCACTTAGCCATAGCTATCCAATTAGGAGTTAATAAGAAACAGAGCAAGGCATATTTCGATAAAAGGGTACGCCCTTTTATCGAAATATACAGTTGACCAGCAGGTGATGATTTCCCTCAACAAACCCCAGTTCTTTCTTGTCCCCGAGATATGTAGATCCGCATGTCATCGCTGACCAAATAAGCCCCTCAGTGTATAAAGTCCTGATCGCCAAAGGGAAAACTGGTTAGTCCCACGTCAAGCAACTGAAAGCTTACAGGATTCAGAATAATCATTTCCACCATCTCTCATTAGATATAGGAGATGCTGACACTTGGCAACCGGATTGGCCTCACCCAGGAAATGTATTTCCTCAGATTCCGCTTTCAGGTTCAGACCAGACCCTTACCCCAACCACACTTCGGCCCAGAGCCTCGTCCACACCCTGAAGTGTCCAAACATTCAGATCCATCCATTTCTTCACATAATGTCCACACTTGGTGGTATTATTGATTTTATTCACCCTGATATATCTAATCATCCTCACAGTCCAATTCAGCTGATGGAAAAAGAGGATCACTCAGAGGCAGAGAGTAGGGTAAGCCCTTGAATCACAATCCCCTCTAATTCAAAGAACAAAACAGCACAGGAAACAGGCCCTTCGGCCCAACGAGCCCGTGCCGCCACCCCAATGTTCCCACCTCTACCCGTGATCCTGTCCATGTTTATAGATCTATGGATTAAAAACCAAATTTGAGACAATTTAGGGAGAATTTGTTTTGCCAATTAGCCTAAGAGCACACTTTTGGGATGTGGGAGGAAAGCAGAGCGCCCGGAGAAAACCCACGCAAGCACGGGGAGAATGCGCAAACTCCCACAGACACAGGCCTAAATCAATGTATCTGCACAGCACAGCGATAGTCACTGAGCTGTCGTGTTGCCCATCAAATGTTCCAGGTCAAGCGTACACTAACGACGTGAAGCACTAGGATACTCTCGAAAAAAATCCTCTCATGACCCATCGCATGTATGCCCCTTGTTAGACAACAATGTGGACCAAAGCACCCGTAGGATAAAAAGTAGAGCAATGTTTACAGGAAATCTTGATGTCACAGGAACACTTCACCTGGCGAAGAGGAAACCTTGAAAGCTTATGAGTTTACTATCAAATAAATTGGTTAGACTTAAACCTGGTGTTGCCAGACTTCTTACAGGAAGTCTGCCATTTGCGATTTGTACTAATGAACTATTGGAAATCCTATTACCAAAATGTACCTCAGATCTACAAATACTTTATTCAAATATTTGCTTGAATGTTGGTTTATAATTAGTTTATTGTAATAATGGTGTTTGGAATATCTGATTGTTTGTATTTGTGGGTAATTAGCTCATTGTAACAATGGTGTTTAGAATATGTGGTTGTTTGTAGAGGGTTGTTGTCTGTCGCTTCTGGAATATGTTGTAGGAATGTATTATCACTGTGCGTGTCAATGCCTGGGCCTTGCTTGACTGTTGCGCGACTGGGGAATTCCTGACAGATACTGGTCCTGAGTGTGTAATCCATCACGCTTCGGGTTCAGGATCAAAGAGGGGACTGTGGCCAAATGGGCCATCTAAAATGGCGACTTGTAAAGCATTCTGGGACAATTGGGCAAGAATTAAACGGACAGGCTGCAGCCTAAAAGACAGAGATAAACAGGCTACAACCCAGATGAGCAAATACACAGGATATGGATCATCTCCAGGGCAAAAGAAACTTTCTGGTCAAACTGGGTTGTTTACCAACATAGGAGTGTTGTAACCCCTTATTTGGGAGGGAGGTGTTTAATTCCACATGTCCCCAGCACTTGCAGACATGTCCACTGGGGACACACCCAGAGATCGGTATGGCAGCACCTGACTGGACTTTATCGATCAGGGTGATCGAGTCCTGATTGGTTGATTGGCAATGGCCAAAAGGGGCGCAAAATCCAAGGGGTTGCTGCACAACCAAGAATCTCTCTCTCTCTCTCTCTCTCTGACCCCCATGAACAAGCTACAATAACGGTGACCATCGCCAGCGACAACCAGCACGAGGGGAGCCACCACACTCGAGAAGGAAGGAAGCCCAGAGCCAGACTAGACCAAAGGACCAGACTATGCAGAAGACAACTGAGACCAACACACAGATAAAGGCCAATATCTACTTGGATACTTGCCAGTCATCCAAAGTTAAGTCAAGGTCTTGTATTGGATTTGAACACTAGCATTTTCTGTAGAGATAACTTATTGTTGGTTGGGTGGATGATTATTGATTGAGTGTCTTAAATAAATATTGGTTGTACTAGGAAGATGTCTGTTTATTTGAGCACCGCATAATTATTAAAACAGACTGTGTGGCAGGCACAACACCACACTCCGCCACCACCTGTTCGGGTACACTGAGGGCGAATTTAGCACGGCCAATGCACCCTAACCAGCATGTCTTTCACGTTGTGGGAGGAAACCAGAGCATTCGGAGGAAACCCATGCAGATTCGAGAAGAACATGCAGACTCCACACAGATAGTAACCCAAGCCAGGAATTGAATCTGAGTCCCTGGCGCTGTGAGGCAGCAGTGCTAACCACCATGTGCATTGTGGGTACTCACCAAGCCTCCTGGGGCAAACACAGAACCGCTACTATCTCAAAGGACAAGGAGAGCAGACGCATGGGGACACCATAACCTGGAAGTTCACCTCCAAGCCACTCACTGAAGGAAATATATCATCGTTCTCAGCCATTCCAGAGTTCCCAGCTTCTCACCATTTAAATGGTAAAGAATGGCAGCATGTTGCTGTGCAGAGGGATCCAAATGTCCTTGTGCATGAATCATAAAAGGTTGGTTTGCAGCAGGTAATGAAGGCGGTAAATGGAATTTTGTCCTTCATTGCTAGAGAGATGGAGTTTAAAAACAGGGAGCTTATGTCACAGCTGTATACGGTACTGGGGAGGCCACACCTGGAGTATTACATACACTTTTGGTCTCCTTACTTGAAAAAAGATGCACTGGTACTGGAGCGGGTGCAGCGGAGATGCATTAGGTTGTTCTCAGAGTTTGAGAGAGTTGTCTTATGAGGAGAGACTGAATAGATTGGGACTATACTCAGTGGAACTTAGAAGAATGAGGGGAGATCTTGCAGAAACATAAGATTGTGAAGGAAGTAGATAAGATAGGGACAGGGAGGTTGTTTCCACTGGCAGATGAAACCAGAAATAGGGGTCATGGTCCCAAAATAAGGGAAAGCAGATTTAGGACTGAATTGAGGAGGAAATTCTTCACACAAGGAATCGTGAATCTGTGGAATTCTCTATCCTGTGAAGAAGTTGAATCTATCTCATTGAATGTTTTTTAAGACAAGGATAGATAAATTTTTGAACAGTAAAGAATTAAGGGTTATGGTGAGCAGGCTGGTAAGCGGAGCTGAATCCAGGGTAAGAAAAGTCTTGATCTTATTGAATGAAGGAGCAGGTTTAAGGGGCCAAATGGCCTACTTCTGCTCCTAGTTCTTATGGTCATAAAATAAATTTCTTTTTCACTGGTTCAAAGCGGGGGACCTCACATTTGCCCACATTGAGCTCCATGGCTGCTCTGGCCACCACCAGCAGATACAATTCTCGATAAGCAGACGCATGCTGCAAATCTGCTTCAGAAAATCATGCATTCTTATTCAATCGTGAAATATGCTGCTTTCAGCTGTGGAATAAATTAGCAGTTTTCCAGAAAATTGAATAACAGATTGACTTGCTGTGCGAAAGGAGGTCTCACCAACTCCTCCAATGTTCACTGTTGCTTGTTACACTAAAACGTTGTTTATTAACTATAGAATCACTTAACTGCATAATTGTTAATCCTTAACCCTTCACAATCATCAATGATCCACCAAAAGAGATCCTCTTGCATTTTGAGATTTTTGTTAACGCTTTCCCCACTGGAAGTACTGGGAAATTATTTATATTGAATTTGATTTGATCTGATTGTCATGTGTATTAATATACAATTTCTTGTGCACTGCACATACAAATCACACCGTTCATAAAGGAAAGGAGAGGGTGCAGAATGTAGTGTTACAGTCATAGCTAGGGCACAAAGAACGATCAAATTAATATGATGTTGATCCATTCAAAAGTCTGGTGACAGCAGGGTAAAAGCTGTTCTTGAATCAGTTGGTACGTGATCTCAGACTTTTGTATCGATGGACAAAGGTGGAAGAGAGAATGTCATGGTGCGTGGGGTCTTTGATTATTCTGGCTGCCTTTCTGATGCTGGACCATGAGTCCAAAGGAAAAAGATGTCATCAATGTATCTAGTATATAACCTTGGTTGAAGATCTCGTGTGGTGAAGAAGTCTTGTTCGAACCTGTGCATGAAGATGTTGGCATACTGAGGTGCAAATTTGGTCCCCATGGCTGTTCCATGTGTCTGGATGAAAAGCTGATTGTTGAAGGTGAAGACATTGTGGTCCAAGATGAAGCGGATGAGTTGTAAAATTGCATCCGGAAACTGGCAGTTGTTGGCATTGAGTATTGAGGCAGTTGCAGCAATACCATCGTCGTGAGGGATGTTGGTGTAGAGCGCCGAGACATCCATTGTGACAAGGAGTGTCCCTGGTTCAACTGCTCCATGTGTGCTGAGTTTCTGTAGGAAGTGTAGGAAGGACTTCCCACAGAAACTCAGCACACATGGAGCAGTTGAACCAGGGACACTCCTTGTCACAATGGATGTCTCGGCGCTCTACACCAACATCCCCCACGACAATGGTATTGCTGCAACTGCCTCAGTACTCAATGCCAACAACTGCCAGTTTCCGGATGCAATTTTACAACTCATCCGCTTCATCTTGGACCACAATGTCTTCACCTTCAACAATCAGCTTTTCATCCAGACACATGGAACAGCCATGGGGACCAAATTCCACCTCAGTATGCCAACATCTTCATGCACAGGTTCGAACAAGACTTCTTCACCACACGAGATCTTCAACCAAGGTTATATACTAGATACATTGATGACATCTTTTTCCTTTGGACTCATGGTGAACAATCATTGAAACAACTGTATGATGATATCAACAAGTTCCATCCCACCATCAGACTCACCATGGACTATTCTCCAGAATCAGTTGCATTCTTGGACACACGCATCTCCATCAAGGACGGTCACCTCAGCACCTCACTGTACCGAAAACCGACAGACAACCTCACAATGCTCCATTCTCCAGCTTCCACCCTAACACGTTAAAGAAGCCATTCCCTATGGACAAGTCCTCCGTATACACAGAATTTGCTCAGATGAGGAGGATCGTGACAGACACCTCCAGACGCTGAAGGATGCCCTCGTGAGAACAGGATATGGCGCTCGACTCATCGATCGACAGTTCCGACGTGCCACAGCGATAAACCGCACTGACCTCCTCAGAAGACGAACACGGGACATGGTGGACAGAGTACCCTTTGTTGTCCAGTACTTCCCCGGAGCGGAGAAGCTACGACATCTTCTCTGGAGTCTTCAACATATCATTGATGACGATGAACATCTCGCTAGGGCCATCCCCACCCCCCCACTTCTTGCTTTCAGACAACCACACAACCTCAAACAGATCATTGTTCGCAGCAAACTACCCAACCTTCAGGAGAACAGTGACCACAATACCACACAACCCTGCCACAGCAACCTCTGCAAGACATGCCAGATCATAGACATGGACGACATCATCAAACGTGAGGATACCATTCACCAGGTACACGGTACATACTCTTGCAACTCGGCCAACGTTGTCTACCTAATACGTTGCAAGAAAGAATGTCCCGAAGCATGGTACATTGGGGAGACCATGCAGACACTACGACAGCGGATGAATGAGCATCGCTCAACAATCACCAGGCAAAACAGTTCCTTTCCTGTGGGCGAACACTTCAGCAGTCATGGGCATTCGGCCTCCGACCTGCGGGTAAATGTTCTTCAAGGGGGCGTTCGTGACACACGACAGCGCAGAGTCGCTGAGCAGAGACTGATAGCCAAGTTCCGCACACATGAGGACGGTCTTAATAGGGATCTTGGCTTCATGACACACTATCTGTAACCCCCGTAACTTGCCTGGGTTAGCAAAAAACCTCACTTACTGTGCTGTCTGGAGAAAATACACAATTCTCTAACAATGCTCAGGATCCCCTTCACACACATTGTTAGCCACTTTAACACTTGAATAGCAGGTTAGATGTAAGGATTCGCATTCTAATCAGCAATCTGTAACTGTCTGTGTGGATATGAGTGCTATTGCAGACCAGAACACTGCATTTGCCTGGCGAAGGCTATAGAGTCGAAAGCACGTGAATTTACTATCAAATAAATAGGTTGGATTTAAAATTGGTGTTGTAAAACTTTACTGAGTTTACCCCAGTCCAACGCCAGCATCTCTACATCATAGAAACATCATGGCAGGTCCCTGAGAATGTGGCGCACGTTCTCATTTTCTATTTGCTGAGTGAAAGAGGTATAGCTTCCAGCATGTACACCGGAGTGTTAAGGCCATTCACATCAGTGGGATTTTCCCACATCGCTGCGGGGAACGAAGATCTGGCTGGCAGCCAAATTCTCATCTTCACTGCAGCGGAGTGAACAGGTGGTAAGATCACACCTGTAATCTTTCACACTCAATTTCATAACACAGGTACAAATACCTCAGCGCCAACAATCTTAGACTGAATATGTGCCAGTTTTTGCACTTTGAGGCAAGATTTAACCTAATTAATCAGAGACCCAAGAAATGGATAAGTTCTGTTGTGTTAAAGTTTCAAAAAAAAACACACAATCAGGACCAGTGTATATTTTTCCTTAGCACTGTGTATCACAATCAAGACTTCTCTGTTTTATTAGCCACTGGGGGTGGGTTGGGTGGTTCTGTGAAGGTTGGAAGTCAAGAGTTTCCAATGCGTAGACAGCTGATAATCGGTCTGTCATCTCAGCAAAGCGTTATCGAACGTAAATATCCCAGTGTGTCAGTTTGTTCATTGGTCACGGGGTAGCACGGTGGCACAGTAGTTAGCACTGCTGCCTCACAGGGTCAAGGACCCAGGTTCGATTCCCGACTCAGGTCACTGTCTGTGCGGAGACTGCACATTCTCCCCGTGTCTGTGTGGAATTTGCACGTTCTCCCTGTGCCTGCATGGGTTTTCTCCGGGTGCTCCGGTTTCCTTCCAATACTCACCCATTCAATGAATATTGAATGTTTTTAAAGCAAGGATAGATAAGTTTTTGAAGATCAAAGGAATTAAGGGTTATGGTGAGTGGGCGGGTAAGTGGAGCTGAGTCCACAAAAAGATTAATCATGATCGTATTGAATGGCAGAGCAGGCTCGAGAGGCCAGTTGCCCTACTCCTGCTCCTAGTTCTTTATGTTACGTTCAAGGTTCTGCCAGTTGCTGTGATCGGTATTCCAGTGATATAAATAAAAGCTAAAGTTGCCATAGTCCCAGATAACCTGCCCTGCCCTTTGAGGGGGAGAGATGATTGGTGGTGATTTAACCTGAGAATCACCACACCTCAGGTGAGGGGTAAGATTGAGAAGGGAAGGCCTTCACGAATAACCTCAGCCGGTGTGGGAATTGAACCCATGTTGCTGGCATCACTAACTAGCTGTCCAGCCAAATGAGCTAAACTGATACTCAAGTAGCCGGAATACTGCTCTTTTTATTAAAAAGCATACATGACATACTTGCTAGGTGTACACTGTCAGCAAAAATGAACATTCACCATCCCCCGAACTCCAATTGGTATTGGAAGATCATGTTAGTGGTGGTGAATAGTCCAGCTTTGTTCAGCCAGCTGATGGAGATGCACATTCTTGTCTTTTCCTCGACAATAGAGCTTCATGGTGTAGAATTTACCTGACAGGCCATTTGGCATCACTGGGCTTTGATTTGATTTATTATTGTCACATGTACTTACATGCAGTGAAGAGCATTGTTCCTTGCGCACTATACAGACAAAGCATACTCTTCATAGAGAAGGAAAGGAGAGGATGCAGAATGTAGTCATAGCTAGGGTGTAGACAAAGATCAACTTTATGCAAGGTAAGTGCGTTCAAAAGTCTTGACAGCAGCGGGGAAGAAGCTGTCCTTGAGTTAGTTGGTTTGTGACCTCAGACTTTTGAATCTTTTTCCCGAAGGGACGAGATGGAAGAGAAAATGCTCGGGGTGCACGGGGTCCTTTATTATGCTGGCAGCCTTGCCGAGGCAGCAGGAAGTAAAGACAGAGTCAATGGATGGGAGGCTGGTTTGCCTAATAGAACATAGAACATAGAACATTACAGCACAGAACAGGCCCTTCGGCCTTCGATGTTTCACCAACCAATATAAAAAGCAATGCCCCTCCAAACTAAACCATTCCCTTCTCTTCCATATACTTATCAACTAACCTCTTAAACGCCACCAAACTTGGCGCATCTACAACTGCTGCAGGCAGGGCATTCCACTCCCGAACCACCCTTTGGGTAAAGAACCTACCTCTGATATCCGTCCTATAACTATCACCCCTTAATTTAAAGCTGTGTCCCCTCGTGCTAGCTTTTTCCATCCTAGGAAAAAGGCTATCACTGTCCACCCTATCTAAACCTCTAATCATCTTATATGTTTCAATAAGGTCTCCTCTTAGCCACCTTCTTTCTAACGAAAACAACCTCAAATCCCTCAGCCTCTCTTCATAAGACCTGCCCTCCATACCAGGCAACATCCTGGTAAACCTCCTCTGTACCCTCTCCAATGCCTCCACATCTTTCTTATAATGTGGGGACCAGAACTGCACACAATACTCCAAGTGCGGCCGCACTAGAGTTTTGTACAGTTGCAACATGACGTTGCGGCTCCGAAATTCAATCCCCTACCAATAAAAGCTAAGACTCCATATGCCTTCTTAACAACCTTCTCGACCTGACTGCCTACTTTCAGGGATCTATGCACATACACACCAAGATCCCTCTGTTCATCTAGACTACTAAGAATCCTACCATTTGCCCTATACTCTACACATTTATTATTTCTGCCATAGTGCATTACCTCACACTTTTCCACATTAAACTCCATTTGCCACCTCTCGGCCCAGCTCTGCAACTTGTCCAAATCCCTTGGATTTGGGATAATGGATTGGGCTACATTCACAACCTATTGTAGTTTTGTCAGCTATGTCAGTGATTATACTCCACACAAGAATCCCATCACATTAATTCACCTCACCCATAAATATACCCTTCTGCTCCTATTTCCCTCATATGTTTCCCTAGCATACAGTGGATCTATACTTCCAGACTCAACCATTCTCTGTGTTCGTGAGTCCCACATTCTCTGGGTGATAAAGTTTCTCATGAATTCCTTCTGATTGTTGTGGACAGATTTTCAGATTTCACTGCAAAAGCACAATCAAGTACCTAATTAATTCATCGAATCCTTACAGTGCACAAGAAGGCCATTCAATCCATCGAGCCTTTTCTGACTACAATCCCACCCAGACCCTATCCCCCTAACCCCATGCATTTACCCGGGTAAGTTGACAGTAGAGTCAACTTAATACAGCCAATCAACTGTCAATGCACCAAACCAGTACGCCTTTTTGGACTGTGGGAGGAACAGGTGCACATGGAGGAAAGCCACGCAGACACGGGGAGAATGTGCAGACTCTATGCAGACAGTCACCTGAAGCTGGAATTGAACCCAGGTCTCTGTGCGGCAGCCGTGCTGGCCACTGTGCCACCTCAACGTACGTTCTGTATTATTATAATCATAGAATCCCTACAGTGCAGAAGAAGGCTATTCAGCCTATCGATTCTGCCAATGACAACAATTCCACCCAGGTGCTACTCTCATAACCCCAGAATTTGAATATTATAATACACCATGAATTGAGACTTCTGTTGTCACGGTGGCACAGTGGTTAGCACTGCTGCTTCACAGCTCCAGGGTCCTGGGTTCGATTCCCGGCTCGGGTCACTGTCTGTGTGGAATTTGCACGTTATCTGCGTGGGTTTCCTCCAGATGCTCCAGTTTCCTCCCACAGTCCAAAGATGTGCGGGTTAGGTTGATTGGCCGTGCTAAGACATTGCCTCTTAGTGTCCAGGGATGCGTAGAGGGATTAATGGGTATAATATATGGGGATAGGGCCTGGGTGGGATTGAGCTCGATGGGCCGAAGGGCCTCTTCCTGCACCGTAGGGTTCTATGATTTTATGATTCAATTACATTATTAACTGACAATTATTAGGGCATTAAATCACAAGGCAATAATGCAAAAGGTCAGACTATTCTTAATTAATTTCTTAAAATTTATTCATGGGATATAAGCGTTGTTGACTGGACTAGCATTTATTATCCATCCCTGCAGGTATTTAAGAGTCAACCACATTGCTGTGGGTCTGGAGTCACATGGAGGCCAGACCAGGTAAGGCTGGCAGATTTCCTTCATTAAAGGACATCAGTGAACCAGATGAGTTTTTATGATAATTGTTTCATGTTCATCATCAGATTTATAAATTCCAGATTTGGATTGAGTTCAAATTTCACCATCTGCCATGGTGGGATTTGAACCCAAGTTTTCAAATTTAAGTTTATTTATTGGTGTCACAAGTAGGCTTACATTAACAGTGGAATGAAGTTACTGTGAAATTCCCTTAGGTGCCACACTCCGGCACCTGTTCAGGTACACCGAGGGAAAATTTAGCACAGCTAATGCATCAAACCAGCACATCTTTCAGACTGGAGGAGGAAATCGAGGCACCCGGAGGAAACCCACACAGACACAGGGAGGATGTGCAGACTCAGCACATACAGAGATCCAAGCTGGGATTTGAACCAAGGGTCTCTGGCACTGTGAAGCAGCAGTACTAATCACTGTGCCACCGTGCTGCCCAGAGTTTTACCTTGGGTCTCTGGATTACTAATCTAGTGATAATGCCATGGCAGCTCTGCCTCTGCAGTGATCCTCAGAATGTGAGCATCATTTTAATCAGTTGCTAATGTTTAATGTTTGGAAATTTTTGAGCAGAGATAGATGCTTGGTGTCACACTAAATGGACCCCATTCTGCTAAAATTGCAGTGTGGAACATTTATATGCAAATTGGCCATTTGCACATTGGTTGCAATTGCTGACTTAAGCATCTCTTGCCCAGAAGACAACACTTTCTCACCTTTCATTCAGTTTGCAATGGTTTTGCCAGTAATTCTTTCATAATTAACCATGTTTATCTTGCAAATTTATTAACAGCAGAATCAATCCCCAACTCCATCACTCTCTGACCAACAAAATACAGCAAATAAATATGTAAATCTTACTAATAACATCCTTTGTGTCATTATAAAGACCACAGAATGTGTCAGGTGGTGAGTTAACTGATGTACCGCGGGTTGCCGTTTCAAAATGCTGATCCTTCTTGGCCGACATGTAGCTGAAGAAATACTTAATAAGATTGAGCTACTCATATAAAAAGCCAATGCCTTTGAAAAAGGAGAAGGGCAATCCCTTGGTAATTGGGCCCAGCATCCAAGAGTAGATTTCAGCATAGAGGCACAGTGCTTACCGCTGCTACCTCCCAGCTCCAGGGACTTGGGTTCAATTCTGGCCTTGTGTGTGGTTTGCACATTTTTCCCTGTGTCTGCGTGAGTTTCCTCTGGGTGCTCTGCGTTCCCCTCCACAATCCAAAGATGTGCAGGTTAGATTGATTGGCCATGCTAAATTGCCCTTTAGTGCCGGTGGAGTATGAAGGTAAATATGTGGGGTTATGGGGCCTGGGTGGGATTGCTGATGTAGACTCAATGGGCTGAATGGCCTCCTTCTGCAATGCAGATTCTATAATTCTTTGGCTCTATGAAATACGTGGAGTAAGAGAATAGGCCCTGGTGGGATTGTTGTCAGTGCAGACTCAAAGGGTCAAATGGCCTTTTTCTGCGTTGTAGGGATTCTGTGATTCTCACTTCAGTCTGTAACAGCTTCGATCTATCCCATGGGCCAATCTGATGATGTGGAGATGCCGGCGTTAGACTGGGATAAACACACTAAGAAGTCTCACAACACCAGGTTTAAGTCCAATATCAGGTGCGCACTCACCTGACGAAGGAGCAGTGCTCCGAAAGCTAGTGGCGTTTACCACCGAATAAACCTGTTGGACTTTAACCTGATGCCGTAAGACTTCCCATTTGATGGGACAGCCGTTGCTTCACTCCATTTTCATCTATCCAATTGCAGCTGGGCAGTCCTTAGCATTATCCTACCTTCCCATTCCTTCCACCATCACTGAAGGCTCCATCTTTGAACCCCCCCACCCCCACCACCCTCTTTAATGACTGTGTGCCTCCTACCTGCAGCCATGAGAACAACTTGTGAAGTTGTGACCATCACTATTGCAGTCCCAATGGCACCCACTCCTCCTGGGGGGGCAGTGCTGAGATTAGAAAGCCACTGGCCATTTGAACCCAAAAAGGAGCCGAGGTCTCACCCTGAGCTGCTTAATCACCCGTCAAATAGTAAACAGGCAAAGAGGATAGTGGCGGAGGCGGGGTGGGGGGGTGGTGGGAGGGGTAGGAAGGTGAAGGAGTAAGTTCAGCCCATTTCGACCTGACTTGATTTGATTTATTGTTATCACGTGTATTAATATACTGTGAAAAGCACTGTTCCTTGCACACTATACAGACAAAGCATACTGTTCGTAGAGAAGGAAAGGAGAGTGGGCAGAATGGAGTGTTACAATCATAGTTAGGGTGTAGAGAAAAATCAACTTAATGCAAAAATCTGATGGCAGCAGGGAAGAAGCTGTTCTTGAGTCAGTTGGTACGTGACCTCAGACTTTTGTATCTTTTTCCTGATGGAAGAAGTTGGAAGAGAGAATGTCCGGGGTGCTTGGGGTCTTTAATTAAACTGGCTGCTTTGCTGAGGCAGCAGTAAGTATAGACAAAGTCAATGGATGGGAGGCTGGTTTGCAAGATGAATTGGGCTACATTCACGATCTTTTGTAGTCTTGGACAGAGCAGGAGCTATACCAAGCTTTAATACAACCTAAAAGAATGCTTTCTATGGTGCATCTGTAAAAGGTGCTGAGAGTCGTATCTGACATGCCAGATTTCCTTAGTCTTCTGAGAAAGTAGAGGCATTGGTGGGCTTTCTTTACCATAGAGTTGGCATGGGAGGGACCAAGACAGGTTGTTGGTGATTTAAACAGCTAAAAACATGAAGCTCTCAACCCTTTCTACTTTGTTCCCATTGATGTAGTCAGGGGCATGTTCTCCTTTACACTTCTGAAGTCGATGACAATCTCCTTCGTTGACATTGAGAGAGAAATTATTGTTACTTATCAGTTCACCAGATTCTCTATCTCCTTCCTGTACTCTGCCTCATCATTGTTTGAGATTCGATCCACTACAGTGGTATCGTCAGCAAACTTCAAAATTGATTTGGAGGGAAATTTGGCCGCACAATCGTAGATGTAGAAGGAATATAGTAGGGGGCTGAGAATGCAGCCTTGTGGGGCACCGGTGTTGAGGATGATTTTGGAGGAGGTGTTGTTGCCTATCCTTACTGATTCTGATCCGTGAGTTAGGAAGCTCGGGATCCAGTCATAACGGGAGGTGCCGAGACCCAGGCTATGGATTTTGGAGATGTGTTTCATGGGAATAATGGTGTTAGAACATAGAACATAGAACAATACAGCACAAACAGGCCCTTCGGTCCACGAGTTGTGCTGATCACATCTACCAATCCACAGGCCTATCTATAACCCTCTGTCCTATTCTTTTCCATATACTCATCCAGAAGTCTCTTAAAAGACCCCAGTGAGTTTGCCTCAACAACCTCCGACGGCAGTCGGTTCCATTCACTCACCACCCTCTGAGTGAAAAAACCTACCCCTGACATCTCCTTTGTATTTGCTTCCCTGCACCTTAAATCTGTGTCCTCTCGTAGTGACCATTTCAGCTCGGGGAAATAGTCTGAGAGTCCACCCTATCTATCCCTCTCAACATTTTATAAACCTCTATCAGGTCGCCTCTCAACCTACGTCTCTCCAGTGAGAAGAGTCCCAGCTCCCTCAACCTATCTTCTTAAGGCCTGCCTCCCAATCCAGGCAGCATCCTTGTAAATCTCCTCTGAACTCTCTCAATAGCCTCTACATCCTTCCTATAATGAGGCGACCAGAACTGCGCACAATACTCCAACTGGGGTCTGACAAGAGTCTTATAGAGCTGCATCATTACCTCCTGACTTCTAAACTCTATTCCTCGATTAATGAAGGCCAGTACACCGTACGCCTTCTTGACCACTTCCTCCACCTGAGAGGCCGATTTAAGAGTCCTATGGACCCGAACCCCAAAATCCTTCTGCTCTACAACACAGCTAAGACTCCTACCCCTTATATTGTACTCCTTCATCCCATTATTCCTGCCAAAATGGATGACTACACATTTATCTGCGTTGAAGTCCATGACTTCAATGCAGTTGAAGTGTTCAGGCATGAGGGACAGAACACCAGCCACGTATAAAATTTCACCCACTGTCACTTACCTGCCGAGTAATTACAGTCCAAATCAAAATGATACTTCCAACATTGTGTAATCTTATTACTCAGTAACAATTTCTGTGAATCCTCATCTAAAAACCTTCTGCATGTCCAGACATATAATATTGATGGGTTGTCCCATTTTTATCTTACTGCTAACCTACTCAAAACCTAGATTAATCAAACATGACTTACTTGTAACAAAACTGTGCAGAGTCTGCCTGGTCAGTTCGTATTTGTTCAAATACTCTTCCTAATAACAGATTTCATATCGCTTCCCCAAAACTAATGGTCAGTGAAGATTGCTATTGATACATGGTTTTTCTCTCTCTCTCCCTTCCTTAATAATGATGAATGGAAAACAGTGACCACAACACCACACAACCCTGCCTCAGCAACCTCAACAAGACATGCCGGATCATCGACATGGGTACCACTATCACACATGAGAACGCCACCCTCCAGGTGCACAGTCCATAGTCATGCAACTCCACCAAGGTTGTCTACTTCAGGAAAGGATGTCCTGAGACATGGTACAACGACGAGACCACGTAGACGCTATGACAACAGATAACCGGACACCATGCAACAACTGCCAGGTGGGAACGTTCCCTCCCAGTTGGGGAAAACTTCAGTAATCAAGGGCATTCAGCCTCCAATTTTCGGGTAAACGTTCCCCATGGGGGCCTTCAGGACACATGATAACACAGAATTGCTGAGCAGAAACTGACAGCCAAGTTCTACATGCGTGAGGATGGTCTCAACCAGGATCTTGGGTTCGTGTCACGCTATATGTAACCCCCCCACTATTTGGCCTGGGCTTGTAAAACCCTACTAACAGTCCTGGCTCAAAGCAATTTGCATCTGTTTAACCTATGATTATGCCTCTCTTCACTCGCACTGTCTGTATCTGTAAAGATTTGATTACCTATAAAGACTCGCATTCCAACCATTCTTCACATTCCAATCTGCAATTACTTTGCAATTGTCTCTATGTGCCATGTTAGTGAAATCTACCTCCCTGCATACCTGATGAAGGGGCAGTGCTCCAAAAGCTCGTGATTCCAAATAAACCTGTAGGACTGTAACCTGATGTTAGAACATAGAACATAGAACACTACAACACAAACAGGCCCTTCGGCCCACAAGTTGTGCCGAACACATCAAAACCTACCCAGCCATAGACCTATCTATAACCCCCAATCCCATTGGATCCCATATACTCATCCAGAAGTCTTTTAAAAGACCCCAGAGAGTTCGCCTCGACCACCACCGACGGCAGCCGATTCCATTCACTCACCACCCTCTGAGTGAAAAACTTTCCCCTAGCATCCCCTCTGTACTTGCTTCCCTGCACCTTAAATCTGTGCCCTCTCGTCGCGACCATTTCAGCCCTGGGAAATAGTCTCTGAGAGTCCACCCTATCTATTCCTCTCAACATCTTGTAAACCTCTATCAGGTCGCCTCTCAACCTTCGTCTCTCCAGGGAGAACAGTCCCAGCTCCCTCAACCTGTCTTCATAAGGCATGCCTCCCAATCCAAGCAACATCCTTGTAAATCTCCTCTGCACCCTTTCAATAGCTTCCACGTCCTTCTTATAGTAAGGTGACCAGAACTGCGCACAGTACTCCAAGTGTGGTCTGACAAGGGTCCTATAAAGCTGCAGCATTACCTCCTGACTCCTGAACTCAATCCCTCGATGAATGAAGGCCAGTACACCGTAAGCTTTCTTAACCACATCCTCCACCTGGGAGCCGATTTGAGAGTCTTATGGACCCGGACCCCAAGATCCCTCTGCTCTTCCACACAGCTAAGACTCCTACTTTTGATAGGGTACTCATTCATCCCGTTGGATCTGCCAAAATGGACCACAACACATTTATCCGCGTTGAAGTCCATCTGCCACTTCTCCGCCCAGTCTTGCATCCTGTCGATGTCATGCTGCAACTTCTGACATCCCTCCAGAACATCCACAACACCACCGACCTTCGTGTCATCGGCGAACTTACTCACCCATCCCTCCACTTCCTCATCCAGGTCATTTATGAAAATGACAAACAGCAAGGGTCCTAGAACAGATCCCTGGGGCACTCCACTGGTGACCGACCTCCATGCAGAAAAAAAGCCATCCACAACCACCCTCTGCCTTCTGCAGGCAAGCCAGTTCTGGATCCACAAGGCCAAAGCCCCTTGGATCCCATGGCCTCTCACCTTCTCAAGAAGTCTTGCATGTGGGACCTTGTCAAATGCCTTGCTGAAGTCCATGTACACCACGTCCACTGCTCAAACACCACGTCCACTGCTCACAGAAGTCTCACATGTTGTGAGACTTCTTATTATGTTCACCCCAATCCAAAACCAAAAGCTCCACATCATAAATAATGAAATAAAGCTTCAGTCTAATGGTACAATTCCCCCAATCAAAGAGCTTTAAAATTTCTTGTAAGCTTTATAATCTTGCAATTTCCGCACCTACTACTTCTAGTATTTTCACCAACAGGTGAAAACGTTAAGGGTTGGAAATATATCCAACCTAAGTCCCATTATTCTCTCTATTATCATTTCTAAATTTACATTGAATCTAATAAGTTCCTCTCCTGATTTTTATTTAGTTTCTCTCCTATCATAGGTATGTTACTCTTTGTTTCTCCACTATGAAAGATGTGCTAATTAGGTGTATTGGCCATGCTAAATTCTCCCTCAGTGTACCCAAACAGGCACTGGAGTGTGGCCACTAGAGGATTTTCACAGTAACTTCATTGCAGTGTGAATGTAAGCCTACTAGTGACAATAATAAATAAATTTTAACTTTATAAAAATGCATAGATTCTTATTCAATAATTAGTCTATTACAGTGCCATCTGCACCTATTTTTAATGCATCCACATGTCTCTAAATACTTGTTATGAAAAGTTTACATTTTACTTCTTTTGAAGTTTTTTGTATTCTATTTGAGTCTCCTCGCTGCTTTTTTTAATTCTCTGAATTGGCTCTTCTTTTGGCAGTTGTGTAAGGGAAAGATTTGTAAGGGACCTGAGTGGCAAACTTTTCACACTGAAATGGTATATATGTATAGAATGAGCTGCCAGAGGAGGCATAAGAGATCCCGCGTCTGCTTAGTCCTGTTTGAACAAAGAACAAAGAACAAAACAGCATGGGAAACAGACGCTTCGGCCCAACGAGCCCGCACCGCCACCTCGATGTTCCCACTTCTACACGCGATCCCTGTCCATGTTTATAGATCTATGGATTAAAAACCAAATTTGAGACAATTTAGGGAGAATTTGTTTTGCCAATTAGCCTAAGAGCACATCTTTGGGATGTGGGAGGAAACCGGAGCTCCCGGAGAAAACCCACGCAAGCACAGGGAGAATGCGCAAACTCCCACAGACACAGGCCCAAATCCATGTATCTGCACAGCACAGCTATAGTCACTGTGCTGTCGTGTTGGCCATCAGATGGCATACACTAATGATGTGAAGCAGTAGGATACTCTTGAAAAAGGTCCAAGAGCAGTCCTCTCACGACCCATCACGTGTGTGCCCCTCATTAGACAACAAGGTGAACCAAAGCACCTGTCAGATAAAAATAAGTACATCAATATCATCATCTATTTACACACTTCCCAGGGACTCCCAAGGCTCATGATCCCTATTTTAAATCAGTTTTCTATACCCCTCCATTCCCATTCTGTTCATGTGCCCATCTAAGTATTTCTTAAATATCTCCAGAGTACCTGCCTCCACCACTTTACTTGGTAGCGCATTCCATACCCCCACCACCCTGTGTGTGAAAAATCTCCCTCTAGCATCCAAATTATACCTTACCCCCTCACCCTAAGCCCGTGACCCCTCGTGCTTTTTGAGTCCATCCTAGAAAAAAGCTTAGCCCTGTTTACTCTATCTATCCCCTTCAAAATCTTGTACACCTCTATCAGATCTCCTCTAAGTCTACATCTTTCTAAGGAAAACAGTCCCAATTCGCCTAATCTCTCCTCGTAACTCAGACCTTCCATACCAGGCAGCAAGTTTATTTTAAAATATTTCTATCTATGCATATAATGACATTTGAATGCTAGACTGTAGGGGGTTAACTAACTCTGCATGGTTGAACAATTATAGCTAACTTGACTACATGTAGAATCAGAAGGCATGATGGGTTGGCTAAGAATTGACTACATTCCCAAAGGGTACACAAGGCAGGCAAACAACAGTTTGCCATAACAGCAACTGCGAGGATTGTTTTTCTAGTTGGAGATGACATGCGAAAAACACTTCCAATAATAAGATAAGGGTTAAAATATATTTTTGACTTTCCCGTGTGTGTTTGTGTGTGTGTGTGTGTGTGTTTGTGTTCAGTTTTTGTGTTCAAGTTCATTTCAGTTCAGTTCAGTTCTTAGATTAGAAAACTTAGCTGTGAAGCCAGACTCCAACTTTACTTCTGTTATGTTAATCTTTTGAGTCCCATTTTAAAACTCATAGCAATGCTGCCCCTTCGTCTCTTTAAATGAATGAATGGACCCAACAAGGTGGTAGAGATGGGTACAATTACAACATTTAAAAGATATTTGGACAAATACATAGTTGGCAAAGGCTTAGAGGGAAATGGGATTAATTCTGTTTAAACCTGGTTGATGTGGATGTGTGAGACCAAAGGGCCTGTTTCCCTAGTGTATATCTCTATGACCCTAAGTCACTTCCTTTAACCTTATACGACATCTTTTTTTACATTCATTTTTGGGACACGGGCATCGCTGACTGAGCCAGCATTTGTTGTCTATCCCTAGTTACCCTTGGAGGACAACTGAGTGTCAAACACACTGTTCTGGTGTTACATGTAGACCAGACTAGATAAAGTAAAGCAGATTTCCTTCCCTAAAGAACTTTAGTGAACGAGATGGGCTTTTCTGACAATTGACAATAGTTTCACGGGCATCAGTAGATTCTTAATTCAGATATTTTTTAAAGAATTCAAATTCTAACAGCTGCCATGGCAGGATTTGAACCCAGGTCCCCAAACATTAGCTGAGTTTCCAGATTAACAGGCTAGCGATAATATCCCTAGACCAGCACCTTAACACACAAGTTAACCATAGTACATTGACTGCACAAGTAGATCTGCTTCGCTTTAGGATTGTACGTTGGTTGTATTAAGTGCTTCCCTTAAAACATAAGAATATAAGAACATAAGAAATAGAAGATGGCCATCTAGCCCCTCGAGCCTGCCCCGCCACTCAATAAGATCATGGCTGATCTGAAGTGGATCAGTTCCACTTTCTCGCTTTCTCCCCATAACCCTTAATTCTCTTGTCTATCAGAAATCTATCTACCCGTGACTTAAACGTATTCAACGAGGTAGCCTCCACCACTTCAATGGGTAGAGAATTCCAGACATTCACCACTTTTGGAGTGAAGAAATTCTTCTTCAACTCCATTCTAAACTGCACACTCCCTTATTTTGAGGCTGTGCTCTCTAGTTCTGTTTTCCTTTCTAAACGGAAAAAATCTCTCTACCTCTACCCTAACTGGCTCCTTCGTTATCTTGTAAGTCTCTATAAGATCCCCCCTCAGCCTTCCAAACTCCAACAAGTACAGGCCCAATCTATTCAATCTCTCCTCATAAGCTAACCCCCTCACTGTTTGTCTGTATGGTCTGCCTAATAACAGCTCAGAGGCTGTAAGGTCGCAAATATCACACTGGAGAGAGATGGAGTAGAGGGATGGGAGCTGGGCTGGAAGAAGGGACGGGTCTAGGAATGTTTGCTGTTGAAATTAATGCTATGAAGAGGGTGTTGCTTTCCTTAACACCAACATTCCTCACCACAAAACTTGCCAGAAGAAAAGTTAGTTTTTAAATAAGTGGGGCAGGAGAGACAATAGGAAGAACTTGAGTAAAAGAATTCTGAGGAAAAAAAATAGCTTTTCATCCAGTCTGAGAGTGGGAAACAAGCTTTGTTTAATTCCTTTGAATTTCAGCCTCTATGTAGGTCAACAGTACAGATCCTGCCTCTATCAAGCATCTGGCAAAAGGACACACTCCCTTATTGTTAATCAAAGAACTGAGATACTAAGGAAGCTGCTTCATGCCTATTTCAAATTAATGGTTTTCATCTGTTTATCCCTGAAGAATACTTGCAAGAGAATGTTAATAAAAGGCTAGGGAAAAATATACAAGAGCATCTCAGAGAAGTCACTAAATTGTTACCTGAGGGAGCAATCGTCATGTCCTCCATCTGTTCTGGAGTGCCTTGTTCCGCCGTTGAATAGGAAATGTTATCACAAAAGCCTGAAAACTAGGCCTTCAATTAAGGAATCATAAGAAATCCTCAAAACTAAGAGAAAATCTCTTGATCAAGCCTTATAAACCAGCCAAAAATTATTTTTATTACAGATCACCTTCTTAGTGTCAAAATTTGGTCGCAAGGAGGTGATGTCTTAATGGTATTATGGTTAGACTATTAATCCAGAAGCTCAGCTAATATTCTGGGGACGCAAATTCAAATCCCACCACGGTAGATGGTGGAATTTGAATTCAACACAAAATATCTGGAATTAAGAATCTACAGATGACTATGAAACCGTTGTCAATTGTTGAAAAAAAATCCATCTGGTTCACTAAGATCCTTTAGGGAAGGAAATCTGCCATCCTCACCTAGTCTGGCCTACATGGCAACTAGGTATGAGAAATAAAATGCTGGCCAATCAGCAATACCCATGTCCCACAAATGAATAAAAAAAAATGTTGGCACTGCCACCTCACAATGCCAGGGAACCAGGTTCAATTCCAGCCTTGTCTGGCTGTGTGGGATTTGCACATTCTCTCTGTGTCTGTGGGGGTTTCCTCCGGGTGCTCCGGTTTCCTCCCACAGTCCAAAGGTGTGGGGGTTAGGTTGATTGGCGATGCTAAATTGACCCTTAATTTCAGGGGGACTAGAAGGCAAATATGTAGGGTGACAAGGATTGGACCTGGGTGGGATTGTTTCGGTGGGAGCTCAATGGACTGAATAACCTCCTTCTGATCTCCAGAGATTCTATGATTCTATTTATACTGACAATAGCCCATGTCATCTCACCAAAATGATGACGGTACGGTGGCACAGTAGTTAGCACTGCTGCCTCACAGTACCAGGGACCCAGGTTCGATTCCCGGCTTGGGTCACAGTCTGTCTGGAGTCTGCATGTTCTCCCCGTGTCTGCACGGGTTTCCTCCGGATGCTCCAGTTTCCTCTCATAATCCATAAGATGTGTTGGTTAGGTGCATTGACCCGAACAGGTGCAAGAGCGTGGCAACTGGGAGAATTTCACAATAACTTCATTGCAGCGTTAATGTAAGCCTACTTGTGACTAATAAATACATCTTTAAAAAAAATCCTTCGCAGCTCCTTCGCTGTCTTGAAATTCCAAGGCACTTGTCTGAATGTTGGATGAGAAGGAATTTTCACCCGTTAAATATCAGGAAGACCAAAGACGTTTCGCACCTGTGACAAACTCTGTTCCCAAGCAACCGACTCCATCAGTTCTCCCTCGCAACTGTTTGGGGTTGAACCAGATTGTTTGAAACCTTGGTGTCATTAGTGGCGATTCTGATGGCATACGCACACCAACAGCAAGGCTGTATCTCCATCTCCTCAAAGCCATGAGTGTGAATACAAATCAGTACAAATGTGAATTTAAAACATTCTATGTGACGCCCATGGTGCGTAACTATATAGCCCGTGGACCTAAATTAATTGGACACCTTACCTTGGCGTTGGTGCAATGCATCACAATGAACTGGGAAATGCATGAAAATTCATAATCATAGTAGGCTTTTATTAAAGTTTATTTATTAGTCAGAAGTAAGGCTTACATTAACACCCCGATGAAGTTACTGTGAAATTCCTGTAGTCGCACACTCTGGTGCCTGTTCGGGTGCACTGAGGGAGAATTTAGCACCTAACCAGCACATCTTTCGGACTATAGGGGGAAACTAGAGCACGCAGAGAAAACCCACACAGACACGGGGAGAATGTGCAGACTCTGCATTAAACAGTGACTTCAGCACCTAACCAGCACATCTTTCGGACTGTAGGGAGAAACTAGAGCTCACAGAGGAAACCCAGACAGACACGGGGAGAATGTGCAGATTCTACATTAAACAGTGACCCAAGTCGGGGACTTGAACCCGAGTCCCTGGCGCTGTAAGGCTGCAGCGCTAACCACTGTGCCACCGTGCCACCCCGCATCAGCGATTAAATGCAGAGTCCAATGCCACTTTAAACCAGAAGATCGAAAGGTTAATTCTTGGCCGATATGGAATTGGCTGAACACAGCAGAACTGGCAGTAATGGACGTCACAACTGACCTTATCAGCTGGAGGAAGGGAAAAAAATAACTTTACTTCTGGTGGTAATCTCATGTTGGTCTACAAGTACGGTCAGGATGAAGGTCGATTGAGCCGCACTCCGCAGCCTGACAACACACCCCTTAAGAGGAATGGCCAACTGATTAAGGCCAGGTCAGAGGTCATTTGGTTGCTATGGCACCCTGTCCCAGGAGCAGTAGAGGAAGGGAAGAGGGAGAAAATTGAGATGGGGGGAGGGGGGGGTGCTGGTGGGAGCTAGAGCACTGCATCTTTCTGAAGTGCCTGCTGAAACAATTAGTAACACCCCAGTCTGTCTCAAATTCTTTAAAATCAAAGAAACATTGGTGTGTCAGCTGAAATTAATCCTCGGTGAAAGTCTTTGAACTAAAGAAGCAATTTTAAATGGATTCGACGCAGGAGCAGGATTTTGTTTTCTCGAAAATCCAATAGGAACGTAACAATCAGGAGGGGGAAATTATTTTCCAAAACATTTACTCGCAAGCATTTCCCCTGGACACGGACAGTGCCTGGCAGTTAATAATCCATTCGGTTTCAGAATTAAAACATAACTCCCTCACCTTATGCTGTAATCATCTCCTTCCTCTCTGCAAAACCTGCTTCACTTTTCATTAAGGACTTAATACAGAGAGAATGGCTAAAGTATCGAACAGCCTCATTACAACATCTAAGACAGTACAGCAGAATAGGAGCCAGTACTTAGGGTTTAAACTACTGCTTCAATACAGTGCGCCATGCTCTCACTGTAACCCTACATGTGACAGCTGTGTAAACACTATGACACAGAAGCAGTAAGGAACATGTCATTATTTTAAAAGGTTTGGGGAATCTATAGGACAAGAGATCATAGTCTTAGGATAAGGAGTAGCAAATTTAAAACAGAGTTGAGGAGAAACTACTTCTTCGAAAGGGTTGTGAATCTGTGGAATTTTTCAGGCACCCCAAGGTGGAGACTGGGATAGCGTGTAAATTTAAGGAGGAGTTAGACCAATTTTTAATTGGCAAGGGATTGAAGGGTTATGGGGAGAAGGCAGGAAAATGGGAATGAGGAACATATCGAATGGTGGAACAGACTCGATGGGCCTAATTCTGCTCTTATATCTTATGAACTTATGAACATATAATTGTTTTCAAAAATGTCTGGAAAAGACTTTCATCAATTGTAAAGGGGCCATTTGTAAAGTTATTGGATAGTAGGAAACATTGCTCCATGTAATAGTAAAGTTACAGCACAGAAGGGGGCCATTCAGCCCATCTTGACTTGCCAGCCCAAGGATGTTCACCCAGCAGTAATGATACTTTTTGACCAGTCTGCCATGTAGAACTTTGTCAAAAGCCTTGCTAAAATCCATGTACACAACATCCACTGCACTACCTTCATCAGCCCTCCTTGTCACTTCTGCAAAGAATTCAATCAAAGCAAGACATTCCTTTAACAAATCCATGCTGATTATCCCTGACTAGTCCATACCTTTCTATGTACTTTTCTATCTTATCTTTTAGGATTGATTCTACTAATTTATCCACCACTGGTGTAAGACTAACTCACTTATAATTGTTTGGCATTTCCATTGATTCCTTTTTAAACAGTGGAACTCTGTTTACATTTCTCCAGTCCTCCAGAACCTCCCCTGTATCTAGTGAAATTGGAAAATCACCCTCAGAGCATCTGCTATCTTCTCCTTGACCTCCTGCAGCAGCCTTGGAAATAATCCATCTGATCCTGGTGACTCATCACCATTCAAGAATTCCAATCCTTCGAATACTTCCTCTCTCTTTATCATTAATATCTCACAGTGTTTCTTCTGGACTACGAAATCTGCATCATCCTGTTCCTTTGTAAACACAAATATTCATTTAAAATCCTTCCCACAGCCTGTGCATCTACACACAACATCTTTTGCTGAGTCCCACTTTTTCCTGAATTAACCATATACTGGGAAAACTTCTTTGGATTTTCTTTAGCTTTACTTGCTAATCTTTTTGGATGCTCATTCTTTGATTCCTTTATTTTATTTTTTATTTTATCCCTGCACGGTATTCATCTAGGTTATCCACAATGCTTAGTTCTTTCTGTCTATCGTACAGTTTCTTTCTCTGTTTGACCTTCCTCTGTGTTCCTCCAGACAACCAGGGGTCTATATCTGGCAGTACCACTCTTCTTTTTGACACTTCTACTTTGTACATTTAGGATTTTGCTTTTTATTTTGATTTGACTTATTGTTGTTACACGTATTAGCATACAGTGAAAAGTATTGCTTCTTGCTTGCCATACAGACAAAGGATACTGTTCGTAGAGAAGGAAAGGAGAAGGTGCAGAATGTAGTGTTACAGTCACAGCTAGGATGTAGAGAAAGATCAACTTAATTTGAGGTAGTCTACATCACTAATAATGTTCTACCTCAATTTTCCTAATCTGAATCTGACTTAATCTGATCCTGGGATCCTATTCCACTGATATAGCCACCCTTGACCTCGAAACAGCACCAACTTGAAGAACATTAAGGTACAGAAATTGTGTGGCCAACACACAGATCAGAGAACTGCATTCAAAGAACAAAGAAACAAGGAACAAAGAAAATTACAGCACAGGAATAGACCCTTTGGTCCTCTAAGCCTGCATCTACATGCTGCCCGACTAAAACCACTTACATTTCTGGGGACCATATCCCTCTATTCCCATCTCATTCATGTACTTGTCAAGATGCTCCTAAATCTCACTACCGTATCCGCTTCCACTACCTCCCCCGGCAACGAGTTCCAGGTACCCCACCATTCTCTGTGTTTTAAACCATCTCTTTTAAACCATGCTCCTCACATCTTAAACCTCTGCCCCCTAGTAATTGACTCTTCCACTCTGGGAAAAAGTTCTGACTATCCAATCTGTCCATACCCCTCATAATCTTGGAGATCTATCAGGTCTCCCCTCAACCTCCATCACTCCAGTAAGAACAAACCAAGTTTCTCCAAACTCTCCTCATAGCTAATACTCTCCATACTAAGCAACATCCTGGTAAATCTTTTCTATACTTTCTCCAAAGCCTCCCTAGTGTGGTGACTAGAATTGAACACTATATTCCAAGTGCGGCCTAACTAACGTTCCATAAAGCTGCAACATGACCTGCCAATTTTTAAACTCAATATCCCGGCCAATGAAGGCAAGCATGCTGTATGCCTTCTCGACTACCTTCTCCAACTGCATTGCCACTTTCAGTGACCTGTGTACCTGTACACCAGATCCCTTTGCCTATCAATACTCCTAAGAATTCTGCCATTTACTGTACATTTCCCATCTGTATTAGACCTTTCAAAATTCATTACCTCACATTTTCTGGATTAAACTCCATCTGCCATTTCTCCGCCCAAGTCTCCAACTGATTTATATTCTTCTCTATCCTCTGAAAGTTCTCATCACTATCCGCAAATCCACCAATCTTTGTGTTGTCTGCAAATTTACTAATCAATCCAGTTACATATTCCTCCAAATGATTTATATATATTACAAACAGCAAAGGTCCCAGCACTGATCTCTGAGGAACACCACTTATCACAGCCATCCATTCAGAAATGCACCCTTCCAATGTCTTCTTTGATCGAGCCAGTTTTGTATCCACCTTGCCAGCTCACCTCTGATCCCATGCGTCTTCATCTTCTGCACGAGTTTGCCATGAGGAACCTTGTCAAAGGCCTTACTGAAGTCCATGTAGACAACATCCACTGCCCTACCCTCATCAATCAGGAGAACTGGAGGCAGAAGGTGATGAGCACACAGTCGGGGACAGAAAGAGATGTGGAAGGAGAAAAGTTGAACAGGATTTGAGAAGAACCAGATGGTCAGAACTCTATTTTCCTAAAAGTTCCATCTGTGGACAATAGCCCTAGAAGGAAAAGATTGGAAGAGCTGTGTAACTGACACGGGGTCTACAGGCAAGGGGGTGGGGAGGGTGGGTGCTGTGGCTACCTTCTAACTTATTTAGATAGAAATCATAGAAACCTTACAGTACAGAGAGAGGCCCTTCAACCCATCAAGTCTGCACTGATACAATCCTACCTCGGCCCTACCTCCAGTCACTACATGTTTTACCCACTAACCCTCTCTAACCTCTGCATCTACGGGCAAATTAGCACAGCCAATCAACTTAACCCGCACATCTTTGGACTCTCTGATATCCCCCTGAGTAATTTATAGTTAGTTCTAACTATACCTTTCCTGTCAATTTACGTTGATTCTGTTTTGCGTTGAAGTAACAGTTACAAAAAGGGAAGTATTTTTAGTAATTTCTTCATTTGGGGGTCATTTGGCAAATTTGGATATTTTTGTTTACATTGCCATGGAGATCAGAACTATTTTGTGATGCAGGACATGGTGAGAGGATCACAGAATCACAGAATCCCTACAGAGCAGAAGGAGGCCATTCAGCCCATTGAGTCTGCACAATCCAACTCCAAGGCCCTATCGCCATAACCCTGCTTATTTACCCTACTAGCGCCCTAACACTAAAGGGCAATTTAGCATGGCCAATCAACATAACCCGCACATCTTTGGACTGTGGGAGGAAATCAGAGCACCCGGAGGAAACCACGCAGACACTGGGAGAATGTGCACTCTCCACACAGGCAGTGATCCGAGACCAGAATTGAACCTGTCTCATAACGCTGCCTTCACGTTGCCTCTCAATTCAGATTCTGGAAGCTCTGACCCATCACCTGGCTCCACGTAGCGATGCTATTAATTTACCTGCGTACGACCCAGTGATAGACTCACAAGACAGAACCTTAGGTGGGAATTGTGAGGCGGTTTCAATTCCAAGTCACAACGCCACCTCCTTCATCAGCCTGCCAGGAGGCAGGATTCTCACTTCCCCAGAGCGCCAGCAACCTGGATTCGAATCCTGGCTTGGATCATTGCCTGTACAGAGTTTGTACGTTCTCATTATGTCTGTGTGGGTTTTCCTCTGAGTGCTCCGATTTCCCTTCACAGTCTGAAAGATGCACAGGTTAGGTGCATTGACGATGCTAAATTCTCCCTCAGTGTACCCAAACAGGAGTGTGGCGATTAGGGGATTTTTCACAGTAACTTCACTGCAGTGTTAATGTAAGCTTACCTGTGACAAATAAATAAACATGTATATAACATTTAGTAATTGGTCTGGAGGCAGGTTTGTTGTTCAATTAAGCAGGCCCAACGTGGGAATGGAAGCATTGCAGACTATACTCAAAGCATTGAGGTTGGATGGTGAGGTTGTATAAGACATTGGTGAGGCTGAATTTAGAGTATTGTGTGCAGCTTTTGTCATCTAGTTACAGGAAGTATATTGAGAAGGTCGAAAGAGTGCAGAGAAGGTTTACAAGGATGTTGCCGGGACTTGAGAAACTGAGTTACAGAGAAAGGTTGAATAGGTTAGGACTTCATTCCCTGGAGTGTAGAAGAATGAGAGGAGATTTGATAGAGGTGTATAAAATTATGATGGGTATAGATAGAGGGAATGCAAGCAGGCTTTTTCCAACGAGGCTAGAGGAGAAAAAAACCAGAGGACGTGGATGAAGAGCGAAGGGGGAAAAGTTTAATGGGAATATTGCGGGGGGCTTCTTCACACAGAGAGTGGTGGGAGTGTGGAATGAGCTGCCAGATAAAGTGGTCAATGCAGGCTCACTTTTAACATTTAAGAAAAACTTGGACAGATTCATGGATGAGAGGGGTGTGGAGGGATATGGTCCAGGTGCAGGTCAGTGGGACTAGGCAGAAAGATGGTTCGGCAAAGGCAAGAAGGGCCAAAAGGCCTGTTTCTGTGCTGTAGTGGTGAATGCTTCTATGGAATAAGCAGGTTCCATCAGAACAGGAGAAGCTGACTTAATAGTTGCTCAAAAATACTAGCATCCAAAAAGCAAAATTACTGATTTATACTACAACTTAAAAGAAAGGGAATAGGTATATTCAAGAAGGAAGAGGGTGCACTAAACAATGAAGCAAGGAGAAGGTGATAATACTTTCCGATCCAAAGGATGGGATATCCATTTCTTACTTGACATAAAAATATATCACTGAAGGTTGTATAAATTGTAGTCATCAGCTGAAACCACTTATTTCTCTGAGAACTCGATACAGGGAGAATAAATTGTATATGGCTCAGCTATCAGAGACCAATGCAGGTAGAGTTAGAATTTGAACCTGCCGCTGTCTGAGAACCTCTTTCTTTTTAGAACTGATACACAATGAGAGTCCCTTTGTGAAGTGCATTGCGATACTTTTTAATAGGAGTTATAAATTCAGATAGTTAACCATCACTTAAGTCTGATTGAATATGGCCAGTTAGGATTCCCCACCCGGCCACCGGGTTACAACAGGCAGCGGGAGCCAGTTTAGCTCCTCGGTTAAGGAGGAGACTGTTTGGCCCATCGAGTCTGCACTGACTCTTTGAAGAGCATCTTATCCAGGTCCGGTCCCTTCCCTTTCCCCAACTTTGCCCCCCATAAACCTGCACACTTAGCATGGTTAATCTACTTAACCTGCACATCTTCGGACTGTAGGAGGAAATCGGAGCACCCGGAGGAAACCCACGCAGACATGAGGAGAACGTGCAGGCTCCACACCGACAGTCACCCAAGGCCGGAATCAAACCCGGGTCCCTGGTGTTTGAGGCAGCAGTGCTAACCACTCTGCCACCGTGCTCTCCCTGGCTTCTTAGGTGTTACACCAGCCATGGAGCTCACTATAGGTGGGAATATACATCACTGCCTGCCAAACCCATTGCGTGGCTTGAATTTCTAAAAGATTAAAAAAAAGAGTTTAAGAAAGGTTGGAGTTTAATGGAGACGAGTGTGAGGTATTGCACTTTGGAAGAACAAACCAACGTAGAACATACAAGGTAAACGGTAGGACACTAAAGAGTGCAGTAGAACAGAGGGATCTGGGAATACAGATATATAATTCCCTAAAAGTGGCGTCACAGGTAGATAGGGTCATAAAGAGTGCTTTTGGTACATTGACCTTTATAAATCAAAATATTGAGTATAAGAATTGGAATGTTATGGTGAAGCTATATGAGACACTGGTGAGGTTGAATTTAGAGTATTGTGTGCAGCTTTTTCACCAAATTACAGGAAAGGTATTAATAAGATTGAAAGAGTACAGAGAAGGTTTACAAGGATGTTGCCGGGACTTGAGAAACCAGGTTACAGGAAAAGGTTGAATAGGTTAGGACTTTATTCCCTGGAGAGTAGAAGAATGAGGGCAGATTTGATAGAGGTGTATAAAATTATGATGGGTATAGATACAGTGAACGCAAGCAGGGTTTTTCCACTGATGCTAGGGGGAAAAGAAACTAGAAGATATGGGTTAAGGGTAAAGGGGGAAAAGTTTAAAGGGAATATTGGGGGGGGGGGGGCTTCTTCGCACAGAGAGTGGTGGGAGTGTGGGATAAGCTGCGAGATAAAGTGGTGAATGTGGGCTCATTTTTAATAAAAACTTGGACAGGGAGATGGATGAGAGGGGTGTGGAGAGATATGGTCTGGGTGCAGGTCAGTGGGACTAGGCAGAAAAGTGGTTCAGCACAGCCAAGAATTGCCAAAAGGCCTGTTTCTGTGCTGTAATGTTCTATGGTTAGGTAGAGAGGGTGGGTGAGATTTATGGCTGTGCTCATTGCGAAGCAGTAAAATCCCACCTGACGTCAATGGACCTTCCCACTGTCCGCCTCTCGCCCACTCCAAGTCCCTCAGCAGGCAGGACGGTAAAATTCCAGCTGGTGTCTTCATTGTGAGGCAGCCTCTCTCTCAGTTACCCTTTATTGCATCCTGCTGCTCAGAAAGCCTTTCTCTGGCCCTCCAGCTGTGAATTGCTGCAGTCCCTGAGGTGTAGGTGCACCCACAGTGCTGTTAGAGAAGGAATTGCAGCAATTTTTGTCCAGCTTGTTTTCAGTGCTCCTTCACATTTTCTCCCGTCGTACGCACAAACCTTTCAAACGTCACCAAATGTCTCAGAGCACTTAACAGCCAATAATGTATTTATCAATACATCTATAATGTAGTCACTGCTGTGCCTTAGGGAAAGCAAAAACCAGTTTGCACCGAGCAAGCTCCCACAGGCACTACTATGCATCTGCTCAATTGAAAAGAGGAGAAATTCCTTTTTACTAAGCTCCGGGATAACGCTTGGTGATCCATCATATCCAACAGCCCATGATCCAAAGTGGCATTCCTTGGCAGAAGGCTGCACATCAAGAATGGCAGATACATGGGAACACCCCAACCTAGAAACGTATCCCCAAACTATTGTCCTGATTTGGAAATATATTGCCATTCCTTCACTGGGTCAAAATCCTGCAACCCCCCTCCCTCACAGCACTGTGATTCAAGAAGGCAGCTCCCACCACCTTCTGAAGAAAAACTAAGACTGGACAATGAAGGCTGAACTAGCCAACAAAGCCCATCTCCCATTAATAAATCCTTAAAAAGTCAGGACGGTGAGTGAATGGGAACTTCTGGGTGGTGATGTTATCAGATATCCGCTGCCCTTGTCTTTCTAGATGGTAGGGTTTGCAAGTTTGGGAGGTGCTGCCTAAGGATCCTTGGTGAATTGCTGCAATGCACCTTGTAGATATTACACACGGCGACTGCTATTTGCGGTTGGTAGAAGGAGTGAGTGTTTGTGGAAGGGTAGTAATGAAGCAAGCTGTTTTGTCCTGGATAGTGTTGGGCTTTTTGAGTGTTGTTGAAGCCACGCTCATCCAGACAAATGGGGAATATTTCATCACACTCCTGACTTGCGCCTTGTCGATGGAGGACAGGCTTTGGGGAGCCAGGAGGTGAGTTACTCGTTGCAGGATTCCCAACCTCTGACCTGCTCTGATAGCCACAGTATTTATATGGCTAATCCAATGAAGTTTCTGGTCAATGGTAACACCAGGATGTCAGTAGTAAGGGATTGAGCGGTGGTAAAGCCATTGAACACCAAAGTTAGATCCTCTCTTGTTTGAGATGGTTATTGCCAGGTGTGGTATGAATATTATGATCGTTTGATGATCACCTGTACTGTAAGTAGTTTTCTATTCCAGGTTTATTAATTGAATCTTAATTCCTGTGACACTATTTGGACACATTCGACTGGAAATCTGGGTTACTAGTCCAATGACATTACCACGAGACCATCAACTCCCTGCACACTCTTGCTGTGAATCAAAAGGGTTGTGTGTACAAGGTCCGTTCTAGCGCCATGAGTCCTATGCTAAGATGACACTTCAGTCCATTACTAAGAAAGTGCTGTAACATTAGAGGTACTGTATGTCATTCTAATAAAATGTGAAACCATAACTTATCCACTCTTTTATCCAGGTATAAAAAATCTACTACACTATTTTGAAGAAGTTTGCCTTGATCAAACTTTACCCCTCAATTAAAATTACTGTCAGGAGAAACCTTGTCAGACTGAGACATGGGCATCGCTGGCTAGCCGGCATTTATTGCCAATTTCTTGTTCAGAAGGAATTGAGAGTCAACCACATTGCTGTGGCTCTGGAATCACATGTAGGCCAGACCAGGTAAGGATGGCCGATTTCCTTCCCTGAAGGACATCAGTGAACTAGATGGATTTTTTTCAAAATTGACAATGAAAATCATCAATAGATTCTTAATTCCAGATTTCTTTTATCAAATTCAAATTCTTGCCATGGCAGAATTTGAACCTGGGCCCCCGGATCATTAGCTGAGTTTCTGGATTAGTAGGCTACCGATAATATCACTGGGTGACCATCTTGTCTCACTAGTACCTTGCTTGCACAAATTGAACTGTTTCAACCATATTGCTGTGGCTCTGGAGTCACATGTAGGCCAGACCAGGTAAGAATGGCAGATTTCCTTCCCTAAAAGTCATTAGCGAACTGGATGGGTTTTTCATCAATGGCTTCATGGTCATCAGTAGATTCTTAATTCCAGATTTTTTTTTAGTGAATTTAAATTCCACCATCTGCCGTGGCAGGATTCGAACCCGGGTCTCCAGAACATTAGCTGAGCTTGTAGATTAATGTTGTAGCAATAATATCACTAGGCCATCACCTTCCTTGGTCAGCTTGCTTTGCACAAATATGTGCTGCCTTGCTGACAATTCAATAGGGTTCAAAAAGTGTCGCAAAATAGATGTCTTGATGTCATATAAGACATTATATAACGTGTCATTGTTTTCTCTGTGCTCTTGACAATGCACATATTAAGCTGAGGAACTCCCGTCCTCCACCCACAACCTGAACTCCACCCCCACTTCCATTATCAAATTCACACAGTTTGACGCTCATGCGGAATAGATTAGCTCCTCGTTATGCAGAATTAATCAGTTCACATGACAGAATGACAAACTTTCCCTTCAGCTGTGAAAGGTTTTGCCCTGCTATTTTTGCTATCACTAAAAGAACAGTCTGTAGTAATCAGATACTGATTTCATGGCCACTGATTAATCCCGTCAATGATTCATAGTCATTTTAATCCATTTATGTTGCCCTTTGAACTAGTCACTTTGATTTTTGTAGCTTAGAACGGACATGTTCTCGGTTAGAGGAAGTTCATTTTCCTCTCTCTCGCCTTCAGAGGGACTGGAGTTACAGAGGAATCAGGCCGTGAGGGCAGGGATAAGGTGAGGGAGCGTGAGGGGTCACAAGGCTGCTATTAAAAACCACGAGTTTTTAATATTGATACAAAACATATGTGGCAATTGCTCATGAATTAACCCATCGGCCATGTGTGGCATAATGGTTAGCACTGCTGCCTCACAGCACCAGGTACCCGGGTTCGATCTCCAGCTTGGGTCACTGCCTGTACACAATCTACCCATGTCTGCGTAACGTTCCTCCGGGTGCTCCGGTTTCCTTTCACAGCCCAAAAAAACATGCTGGTTAGGTGCTAAATTTTCCCTCCGTGTACCTGAACAGGCATCAGAGTGTGAGGATTAGGGGATTTCACAGTAACTTCACTGTAGTGTTACTGCAAGCCTACTTGTGACTAATAAATAAACTTTGATCTTCAATTGGCTGTGCCCACGTATCCTGTAACTCTCCATGAATCTCTCCAATCAGTACGTCTCACTCCCTCACCTAATTCTAACTCAAAACCCTGACCTTAACCTTCACCCTAATACTTGCTCTCTTGGCATTCTGTTTGACCTTTTCAAGGAAGCTATGCCATTGATCCCAGGTAACCTCCACCGTAAAGACTTCTACCTCTCCCCCTTTCACAACCTATCTATTGAAGGAGAACTCACCAACGCAGTTAATATCTGGCTCAATTATTTAATTATTCTCCTGGCCTGAACTCTATCCCACCCCATCCAGTATTCTAGTGCTTCAAAAGGTTTGTCATGGCCAAATCAATTCCAGCCTCCCAGGTTGTATCCACTACAGTTCACCGACCGCTGCAAAAGGTCTACAGCAGGTGCCATCTCCCTGGCCCTGGAACACCTAGATAACAAGGACACCGATGTCAGATTCCTATTTATTGACTACAGCTCAGCCTTCAACACCATTATTCCTGCGAAACTCATCTCCAAACTCTGTGGCCTGGACCTCGGCACCTTCCTCTGCGACTGGATTCTAGACTTCTTAACGCTGGTGATCAGTAAGGATAGACAACAACACCTCCTCCATGATCACACCGGTGCCTCACAGGGCTGTATTCTCACTCCTCTACTATACTCCGATGTGGCCAAATTCTCTGACAATACGATACAACATAGAACATAGAACATTACAGCACAGAACAGGCCCTTCGGCCTTCGATGTTGCGCCGACCAATATAAAAAGCAATGCCCCTCCAAACTAAACCATTCCCTTCTCTTCCATATACTTATCAACTAACCTGTTAAACGCCACCAAACTTGGCACATCTACAACTGCTGCAGGCAGGGCATTCCACTCCCGAACCACCCTTTGGGTAAAGAACCTACAATAATAATTATAATAATAATTATAATAATAATAATAATAATAATTTAGTAATAGGGCTCGAAAAGTGTTGCATTGACTGCAAAATGAGTGTCTTAATGTCATATGAGGCGCTATATAATGTATCATTGCCTTCCCTGTGCTCTTACATATTAAGCTGAGGAACTCCCGTCCTCCATCCACAACTTGCAATCTTCAAGTTCGCTGACAACATCACCATAGTGGGTCAGATCTCAAACAATGATGAGACAGAGTACAGGAATGAGATAGAGAATCTGATAAACTGGTGCAATGACAATAATCTCTTCCTCAATGTAAACAAAACGAAGGAGATTGTCATCGACTTCAGGAAGTGTAAAGGAGAACATGCCTCTGTCTACATCAATGGGGACAAAGCAGAAAAGGTCAAGAGCTTCAAGATTTTTGGTGTTCAAATCACCTGTCCTGGTCCCCCCATGCTGACAGTATAGTTAAGAAGACTCACTAACGCCTCTACTTTCTCAGGTGAAGGAAATTTGGCATGTCAGCTACGACTCTCAGCAACTTTTACAGATACAGCATAGAAAGTATTCTTTCTGGTTGTACCACAGCTTGATATGGCTCCTGTTCCATCCAGGGCTGCAATAAGTTACATAGGGCCATGAACAAAGTTCAGTCTATCACACAAATCAGTCTCCCATCAATTTGGGAGTCTACATTTCCCTCTGTCATGGTAAAGCAGCCAGCATAATCAAGTACCCCACACACCCCAGACATAATCTCTTCCCCCTTCTTCCATCGGGAAAAAGATGCAAAAGCCTGAGGACATTTATGAACTGACTCAAGGACAGTTTCTTCCCTGCTGCCATCAGACTTTTGAATGGACTTACCTTGCACTAAGTTGATCTGCTTCTAGTCCAGGGGTCTGAGTTTGATTTCTGGTTTGGTTCACTGTCAATATGAAGTTTGCACATTCTCTCCATGTTTGCATGGGTTTCCTCCGGGTGCTCCAGTTTCCTTCCACTGTCCAAAGATATGTGGGTTAGGTCGATCGGCCTCCCCACTGTCAGGGGGATTAGCAGGGTAAATATGTAGTGTTACGGGAATATGACCTGGATGGGATTGTGATCAGTGCAGACTCAATGGGCTGATTGGCCTCCTCCTGCTCTGTAGGAATTCTATGATTCTATTCTATGAGCCTAGCTCTGACTGTAACACTACATTCTGCATCCTCTCCCTCCCTTCTCTATGTACGGTATGCTTTGTCTGTATAGTGCACAAGGAACAATACTTTTCACTGTATTTTAATACGTGACAATAATAAATCAAATCAAATATCCTCACCAATGCTGTTTCTTGCTGATCCATGTTAGCTCTCTGTCATCCAATCTTTCCAGTTTAAAATTCTCATCCCGTAACAACAGAAAATGTTGGAAAAATCTCAGCAGGTCTGACAGCATCTGTGGAGAAGAACAGAGCCGACGTTTTGAGTCTGGATGACCCTTTGTCACAACTCATCCTTGTGTACAAATCCTTCCATCTCTGGAACTTTGTCCAACCCTGCCACCCCCCTCAACCCACCCAAAACCCTGAATTTGCCCATCCTCTGACTTTGACATTCAGTCCATTTCATCCCAAACTTCTTTCAGCCGTCTACACCTGTGTCCTGGAAGCTTCTCCCTTATAGTTGAGAAAGCCCACTTTGCCTCTACTTTCTCAGGAGACTAAGGAAATTTGACATGTCCGCTACAGTTCTCATCAACTTTTACAGATGCACCATGGAAAGCATTCTTTCTGGGTGAGTCACAGCTTGGAATGGCTCTTGCTCTGTCCAAGACCACAAGAAACTACAAGGGGTGGTGAACAGGTCGTGAATGAGACTCAATTCATCACACAAACCAATCTCCCAGCCATTGACTCTACCTGTACTTCGTGCTAACATGGGTCAGAAAAGACCACGTTGTTGAGGATATTTGATTTGATTTATTATTGTCACATGTATTGATATACAGTGAAAAGTATTGTTTCTTGTGCGCTATACAATGTATATCATGCATACAGAAGGAAAGGACAGGGTGCTTGTTTGATCCCTGGCTTGGGTCACTGTCTATATGGTGGTTGCACATTCCCCCCGTGTCTGCATGGGTTTCCTCCCATTGTCCAAAGATACGTGGGTTAGATTGATCAGCGTCCCCCTATTGTCAGGGTTAGCAGGGTAAATATGTAGTGTTACGGGAATATGGCCTGGGTGGGATTGCGGTCAGTGCAGACTCAGTGGGCTGAACAGCCTCCTTCTGCACTGTAGGAATTCTATCATTCTATTCTATGAGCCTAGTTCTGACTGTAACATTACATTCTGCATCCTCTCCTTTCCTTCTCTATGTACAGTATGCTTTGTCTGTATAGCGCACAAGAAACAATACTTTTCACTGTATTCTAATACATGTGCCAATAATAAATCAAATCAAATATCCTGTAGTGTTACAGTCATAGCTAGGGTGTAGACACAGACCTGTGCTTTATGCTCTCTCCACTTTGTCTGTACCTTTGAGACTTGGTTACCTGTAAAGACTCGCATTCCAACCATTATTTTGTAAATTGAGTTTGTATCTTTATATACCCTGTTTGTGAACACAACTCCCATTCACCTGGCAAAGGAACAGCGAGTGCCCCAAAAGCTACAGGCTTTTGCTGTTGGACTTTAACCTGGTGTTGTGAGACTTCTTCCTTTGTTGCACTCCAGGGATGTGAGTTCCTGTGTACCGAGTCAGATTTGTGATATCTTTGAGGACACATTAACCCAAAACCCCTTCTACCTTCCCAGACAGATGTTAAAGATCCCACAGTATCATCTGAAAGAGGAGCAGAGAAGATTTTCCTGGAGTCCTGGATGTGATTTAATCCTCACTGAAACACATTGTGATGTTCCAGAAAGTATAATCCAGAAAACTAGACTAATACTCCAAAGAATTGAACTTCAAATCCCACAGCTAATTAAACATTTTGGCTTCAGTGAAACAATGATGCTACAACAATGGAAACCCATTTTTATAAGTTTGAATTTATTTACTAGTGTCACAAGTAAGGCTTACATTAACACTGCAATGAAGTTTACTGTGAAAATCCCCCAGTCGCCACACACACCGGAGCCTATTCAGGTGCACCGAGGGAGAATTTAGCAAGGCCAATGCACCTAAACCAGCACATTCCTACCTGATAATTCCCCTAACACTAGGGTCAGTTTAGCGTGGCCGATCATCGCACACATCTTTGGGTGATGGGAGGAGATTGGAGCACCTGGAGGAAACCAACGCAGACATGGGGAGAAGGGTTGTGTGTGGGGGGAGGGGAGAGAAGGTAAAGGGATCCACAGAAAAGGCCTGGAGGGGATGGGGGTTGGTGGGTTCTCAGCCTGCTCCACCTTCCCAATGCCACATCTCTCAAGCAGACACTAAGTGATTTTGAATGAAGGATCCCCTGCCGGGGTTTTCTTTTCCACATGGAGAATCCCGAGCTCGCCGCTGAGTGAATACTTGCACTGAGAGAATGAGAACTTAATGTGGCCTCAGTTGGGAGTGGAGAGGGTGGACTGTCCACGATACTCCCCGTACAATCAGGCTGAAGGCAGGATGGTAGCAAAATTGCTGCCTGTCACCCTCCTGCCTAAGTAAGTGCCACCTAGAGAGGGGTCTGCCCCTATACCACAGCTACATTTACAACCAGGTGTCCCTGGAGCGGGAGCATGCAGTGTCCATGGGCACAGTTAACACCTTCCATGCTGGTTTGGCACTGCAGGGGCTGGGGTGTACTCTACACCCCAACAACCACATTTTAATTTGATGTTTTAAGTTTCTTTTTGACTTTGTTTCTTGTTCGGGCTGTTCCCCACTTCCTTTTTGGGGAGCTGCTCCTTTTAATTTGCCCCTAAGTTAATTTGAGTTTGTTTATTTGGTTACTGTACAAAAAAGACACATTGTGGGGGGGGGGGGGGGGGGAGGGCAGCGGCGGGGAGGCGTTAAATTCTGCATAAAACACTTGGGAACTGACGAAAGAAAATATTCAGTTTTGACCCAGTTCGGGACATCTCTGGAATCAATGAGATTCCTCAGCATTGATAATAAAATTCCATTCGTGCTGCCACCTTATCGTTATCACAGTGATGTTTGAGAGATCTTGCCATCAGCAAACTGGTTGTTCTTTTTCTGATGTAACAACAGTCCCAAAACACTTCATTGTCTGAGAAGCATTTTGTGGACATTCTATAGTTGTGAAGGGCACTTTGTAAATGTGTTTCTCTTTTCTGACGGGATTTACCCTAGGATTCTCTGGGAGGCAAGAGAGGCGATTGCAGAGCCTCTGGCTCTGATCTTCAGGTCGTCGTTGGTTACGGGTGTGGTTCCGGAGGACTGGAGGATAGCGAATGTGGTCCCATTGTTCAAGAAGGGGAAGAGAGACCTTCCAGGGAATTATAGGCCAGTGAGTCTTACTTCTGTTGTGGGCAAAGTATTGGAGAGAATTATTAGGGATAGGATTTATAGTTATTTAGAGAGAAATGAATTGATTGGGGATAGTCAGCATGGTTTTGTGAAGGGTAGGTCGTGCCTTACTAACCTCATTGAGTTTTTTGAAAAAGTGACCAAAGAGGTGGATGGGGGTAAGGCGGTTGATGTGGTATATATGGACTTTAGTAAGGCGTTTGATAAGGTGGCCCATGGAAGACTTCTGCAGAAAATGCAGATGTATGGGATAGAGGGTGATTTAGCTAATTGGGTTAGGAATTGGCTAGCAGATAGAAGACAGAGGGTGGTGGTTGATGGGAGATATTCATCGTGGAGTTCGGTGACAAGTGGTGTACCTCAGGGGTCTGTTTTGGGGCCCCTGCTGTTTGTAATTTTTATAAATGATCTGGATGAGGGTATTGAAGGATGGATTAGTAAATTTGCAGATGACACTAAAGTCGGTGGAGTGGTAGATAGTGAAGAGGGGTGTTATAGTCTGCAGAGAGACTTGGACAAGTTGCAGAGCTGGGCCGAGAGGTGGCAAATGGAGTTTAATGTGGAAAAGTGTGAGGTAATGCACTTTGGCAGGAATAATAAATGTGTAGAGTATAGGGCTAATGGTAGGATTCTTAATAGTGTTGATGAACAGAGGGATCTTGGTGTATTTGTGCATAGATCCCTGAAAGTAGGCAGTCAAGTCGATAAGGTTGTTAAGAAGGCATATGGAGTCTTAGCTTTTATTGGTAGGGGGATTGAATTTCGGAGCCGCAACGTCATGTTGCAACTGTACAAAACTCTAGTGCGGCCGCACTTGGAGTATTGTGTGCAGTTCTGGTCCCCACATTATAAGAAAGATGTGGAGCATTGGAGAGGGTACAGAGGAGGTTTACCAGGATGTTGCCTGGTATGGAGGGCAGGTCTTATGAAGAGAGGCTGAGGGATTTAAATTAAATTAACACAGCTTTAAATTAAGGGGTGATAGTTATAGGACGGATATCAGAGGTAGGTTCTTTACCCAGAGGGTGGTTAGGGAGTGGAATGCCCTGCCTGCAGCAGTTGTAGATGTGCCAAGTTTGGTGGCGTTTAAGAGGTTAGTTGATAAATTTATGGAAGAGAAGGGAATGGTTTAGTTTGGAGGGTCATTGCTTTTTTCATAATTGGTCGGCGCAACATCGAAGGCCGAAGGGCCTGTTCTGCGCTGTAATGTTCTATGTTCTATGTTCATTGTCCATTTCCTCAGCTCTCAATCTTGTGTAAAGTTTCAAAGTTTATTTATTAGTGTCACAGGTAGGTTTACGACAATGAAGTTGCTGTGAAAATCCTACAGTCGCCACACTCCAGCGCCTGTTCGGGTACACTGAGGGAGAATTTAGCATGGCCAATGCACCTAAATCTGCACATACCTACCTGATAATCCCCCTGACACTAGGATCAGTTTAACATGGCCAATCAACCTAACCCGCACATCTTTAGACTGTGGGAGGAAACCACAGCACTCGGAGAAAACCCACGCAGACACGGGGAGAATGTGCAAACTCCACACAGACAGTGACGCAAACCAGGAATCGAACCCGGGTCCCTGGCTCTGCGAGGCAGCAGTGCTAACCACTGTGTCGCATGCCACTGTATGTGCAATTGTTGGAATACAGAAAGACCACTGCCTCACCACAGATCAAATTCTGTACAACATAAAAGGGGCAGTGCTGTGGCACAGTGGGTTAGCACTGCTGCCTCACAGCTCCAGGGACCTGGGTTTGATTCCCAGCTCGGGTCACTGTCTGTGTGGAGTTTGCACATTCTCCTCATGTCTATGTGGGTTTCCCCCCACAGTCCAAAGATGTGCGAGTTATGTTGATTGGCCGTGCTAAAATTGCCCCTTAGTATCCTGGGATGTGTAGGTTAGAGGGTAAATGTGCAGGGATATGGGGATAGGACCTGAGTGGGATTGTGGTCGGTGCAGACTCGATGGGCTGAAGAGCCTGTTTCTAGGGTTCTATGTTCTATATTCTAAAACGAGAGTACAAATGCATTCAGAAAAGGAGGCATTTATTCTACCAGGACAAGGTTTGCACTGTCCTTGAGCCAAGGGATCGGCTGTGACAGGAAGCTGTTTAACAGATGCTGTCAGAGTTGTGTGATTATTGAAACACTAATGACTGCATCTCTGCTGATGTTAATTTATTTTCCTCCTACTGTCACAGTAACGCTTCCTCGTGAGACAATAATGTTAACGCTTTCTCATCAACACTCTCTGCTTAAAACAAAGTATCCCAGAGCCACAATGGACACATATTGGAATGAATTGGAATCCTTTTCCACGCTTTCATTTCATTCTAATGATTCCATTCGCTCTCCGGGATTTGCCTGGTGAGTTTGACCGTGTGTGTTCAAAGTAAATAATGTCCCATTTATTCTTGGCTATTTTGATCTGCGAGCTTGCTCAGATTGTGAATTTTTGACAGCAAGTGCGTACAAACCTGTCAAGCATTAAGGAAGGAAGAAAGACTTGCATTTATATAGCGCCTTCCCCAGTCGCGGCTACGCTGGCGGTGGAGCCCTTTGAGACGGCCGGGGGGGGGGGGGGGGGTTGGAAAAGGTGCTACATAAATGCAAACTCATCCCGTTCTTTTGAAGATGTGTGAGGCCACGCTGTAAAATAATGGCCTCATTACAAACAGGGGTCTGACATGTTTCCCGCTGCCTTCACCGTTCTAAAGACAGCTTCGCTTCGTCAATCCGGTAACTCAGACAGGCAGACGGCAAAGGCGGAATCTGGAAAAATGACAGGCATCCCTGTAATTGGCAATGAACACAAGTGTTGGGGCCGGCCCGTAACACGATCCGCTGTCATTGGGAATGCAAGCTGCAAAGCAATCCAAAGGCTCGGCTCCGACTGTGAGGCAACACTGCCACCTATTACTCACTGGTAGCAGCGACTGACCCTACCTGCTGGGAACACCTCCTGCATCCTTGTTGCTTGAGGTGTGGCCAAATTCAAACCCAGATTCCCTGTTCCTTTTAACACAGACTGGTAGAATTAATAAGGCTGAATAAAGTGACCCGCAGTTTAACAGCGCCACATATAAAGCTCCAATGCTTTTATTATATAATATAGACAGGAACATCATACACAGTGACGCGTGGTGTGTTATATAAGTTGATTTGTCATGACAACATAATCTCTGCCAGTAATTGATTCTCTGCTCCCTTCCTGTCAGCCAGTTCTTTGTCGCCCTCTCTCTGCCTTTCTATTTGTGTCACTCTCCCCTGCTGTCTCCAACACACCTTTCTGCTGCTTGAACCCGTTCACATCTTTTTCTCTATCAATATGTGGGACACGGGCGTCGCTGGCTCGGCCAGCATTTATTGCCCAACCCTAGTCGCCCCTTCAGAAGGTGGCGGTGAGCTGCCTTCTTCGATCGCTGCAGTCCGCGTGCTGTGGGTTGAACCACAATTCTTTTCAGGAGGGAATTCCAGGATTTTGAACCCAGTGACTATGAAGGGACGGCTGATATATTTCCAAGTCAGGATGGTGAGCGGGAGGTGGTGCGTGTTCCCATATGTCTGCTGCCCTCGACCTTCTAGATGGTCATGGGTTTGGAAAGTGTTAAACAAAGAACAAAACAGCACGGGAAACAGGCCCTTCGGCCCAACGAGCCCCAGCCGCCACTCCGATGTTCCCACCTCTACCTGCGATCCCTGTCCATGTTTATAGATCTATGGATTAAAAACCAAATTTGAGACAATTTAGGGAGAATTTGTTTTGCCAATCAGCCTAAGAGCACATCTTCGGGATGTGTGAGGAAACCGGAGCACCCGGAGAAAACCCATGCAAGCACGGGGAGAATGCGCAAACCCCCACAGACACAGGCCCAAATCCATGTATCTGCACAGCACAGCGATAGTCACTGAGCTGTCGTGTTGCCCATCAAATGGTCCAGGTCAAGCGTACGCTAACGAAGTGAAGCACTAGGATACTTTCGAAAAAAATCCAAGAGCAGCCCTCTCACAACCCATTGCGTATATGCCCCTCATTAGACAACAAGGTGGACCAAAGCACCTGTAGGATAAAAACAAGTACATCAATATCATCATTGTCTAAAGATCTTTGGTGAATTGCCACAGTGCATCTTCCAGCTCTTTCTAGCCTAATCTAGTTCTTTCTCAGTTACTGTTTTGACAGTTCTCTGCTTCCTCTATCACCTTCTGGACAGAATGGGTGTGAGATGGTGTTGGAACGGGCAGAGTACCCATTGACAGGCCAGTGTTTGTAAATGAAGTGAATCGTATGGGCCCTGACAGAGTTGGTGAAACAGGCAAAGTACTGGCATGGACAGATTGGCAGGAGCGATGTAGAGATGCTGGCGTTGGACTGGGGTAAACACAGTAAGAAGTCTCACAACATCAGGTTAGAGTCCAACCAGTTTATTAGATATTAATCCCACGAGCTTTCAGAAAAAAAAGTGTTCCACACACCTGACGAAGGAACAGTGTTTCCGAAAGCTTGTGGGTTTGCTATCAAATAAACTGATTGGATTTTAACTTGGTGTTGTGAGATTTCTTACTGACTGACAGGAGACAGAGAGTGGAGATAAAGGGGTCCTTTTCAGAATGGAAGCCAGTGATGAATGGAGTTCTGCAGGGGTCAGTGCTGGGACCAAAACCTTTCACTCTATGCATCAATGATCCAGATGAGGGGCCAAAGGGCATTGTAGCTGGGTTTATAGGTGATGTAGAGGGACAAGTAGTACTGAGGAGGTAGAGAGGCTGCAGAAGGATTTGGACAGGTTAGAAGAGTGGGCAAAGAAGTGGCAGATGGAATACAAAGTGGAAAAGTGAGAGGTTACACACTTTGGTGGAAAGAATGAGGGGGGGTAGACTATTTTCTAAATGGGGAGAGAATTCAGAAATCGGAAGCACAGAGAGATTTGGGAATGATAGTTCAGGACTCTCCTAAGGTTAACTTGCGGTTTTTTTTATTTATTAGTGTCACAAGTAGCCTTATATTAACAATGCAATGAATGAAAATTCCCTAGTCCACACTCCGACGCCTGTTTGGGTACGAGGGAGAATTTAGCACGGCCAATGCAGCGAACCAGTACATCTTTCGGACGATGGGAGGAAACTGGAGCACCCGGAGGAAACCCACGCAGACACAGGGAGAATGTGCAGACTCCATGCAGACAGTGACCAAATTGGCCCCTGGTGTTGTGAAGCAGCAGTGCTAACGACTGTGCCATCGGCTTGCCCCAGTTTGTAGTTGACAGGAAAGCAAACGCAATGTTAGCATTCGTTTTGAGAGGACTGGAATACAAAAGCTGAGATGTGCTGCTGGTTATTCGTAAGGCTCTGCTTCGACTACATTTGGATATTGTGAGCAACTTTGGATCCCATTGCCTAAGGAAGGCTGTGTTGACCTTGGACAGGGTCCAGAGCAATGTCACAATAACAATCTCAGGGATGAAAAGCTAGACATATGAGGAGTGTTTAAGGATTCTCTTAAATCTGCCCCACAAGTGGAGGATGTGGTCAAGAAGGCGTATGGTGTACTGGCCTTTATTAATAGAGGAATTGAGTTTAGGAGTCGGGAGGTAATGCTGCAACTTTATAAGACCCTTGTCAGACCCCACTTGGAGTACTGTGTGCAGTCCTGGTCGCCTCACTATGGGAAGGATGTGGAAGCTATTGAGAGGGTGCAGAGGAGATTTACAAAGGTGTTGCCCGGATTGGGGGGCACGCCTTATGAAGATAGGTTGAGAGAGCTAGGTCTCTTCTCCCTGGAGAGATGAAGGTTGAGACTTGACCTAATAGATGTTTGTAAGATGTTGAGAGGAATGGATAGAGTGGATTCTCAGAGGCTATTTCCCAGGGCTGAAATGGTCGCTACGAGAGGACACAGGGTTAAGGTGCTGGGGGACAAGTACAGAGGAGATGTTAGAGGTAAGTTTTTCACTCAGAGGGTGGTGAGTGAATGGAATCGGTTGCCGTCGGTGGTGGTAGAAGCAAACTCACTGGGGTCTTTTAAGAGACTTCTGGATGAGTACATGGGATTTAATGGGATTGGGAGTTACAGATAGTTCTATGGCCTGGTAAGTATAGATATGATTGGTGTAACATGTGGGCCGAAGGGCCTGTTTGTGCTGTAGTGTTCTATGTTCTATTCTGGGTCTGTGAGTTTAGAAAGATGAGGGATGGATCTAATTGAAACTTATAGAATACTGAAAGGACTGGATTGAGTGGATGTGAGGAAGATGTTTCCATTTGGAGGTGAGACTAGGATCTGAGGGTCTCAGAGTAAAGGGACATCTCTTTAGAACTGAGATGAGGAGGAATTTCTTCAGCCAGAGGATGGTGAATCTGTGGAATTTATTGCCACTGAAGGTTGTGAAGGACAGGTCATTGAGCATATATAAGACAGAGATAGATAGGTTCTTGATTGGTAAGACTAAAGATTGCAGGAAAATTCTGAAGCATGATTGAATTGAGGAGCAGACTTGATGGGCTGAATGGCCTAATTCTACATCTGTATCTTATGGTCTCAAGATTTTATTCGGAGGCTAGGACCAGGCAGCCCTCAGGAGAGGAAGGGTGTGAGGAGGGGTGGGGGATGGGAACAGTAGTGGTGTTGTGACTGGAAATTTGAAGTGGACAGAGGGCTGGAGTTTAACGACACCTAAGGAAAATAGGTGGAGTCTGAAATTAATAAAGTCTGACCAGGAAGGTCATTTGGAAAAGACAGGGCTCAAGGTCTAATTGTACAACCTGGGCCTCGGGCGCACTGGCACAACCTGGGCCTCGGGCGCACTGGCACAACCTGGGCCTCAGGCGCACTGGCACAACCTGGGCCTCGGCCGCACTGGCACAACCTGGGCCTCTCTAGAGGGCTTCTAGGCAGGAATTATCCTCTGTAGTCTGGAGTTCCAACCACTCCTGATGGTCCCTGATTATATTAAATGCTTCTATAAAGGAACAATGATTTTCCTGAGGTCTGGGCCTTATCAGCAGTGTTACAGGCAGGGCATTTACCCAACATTTGCTAGAATATGAATGGGACAGTTTCTGTGAGCATTTTAATCACCTTAGATTGTGCCCTCTGGTTTTCAATCCCTCGATCACTGGGGGCAGTTTATCTCTATCTAACTCTTTATGGGCCCCTCACAATTCTGAGCATCTCAATCAAGTGGGTGGCATAGCGGCAAAGCACTGCTGCCTCACAGTGCCAGTGACTCCGCTTCAATTCCTGGCTTGGATCACTGTCTGTGTGGAACTTGCATGTTCTCTCTGTGTCTGCATGGGTTTCCTCCAGGTACCGCAGTATTCTCCCACAGTCTGAAAAATGTGCTGGTTCAGGGGCATTGACCCCAACAGGCACCAGAGTGCGGCGACTAGAGAAATTTCACAGTAACCTCATTGCAGTGTTAATATAAACCTTCCTTGTGAGTAGTAAATAAACTTCAAATGTCCTCTCCCCACCTTCTCTCTTTGGAAAGCAACACCAGCTTCTCCAATCTATCAAAGTAACTGATGCTTTCCACGTATCACTCAGTGATATTTAATATTCCTGTGAAATAACTGGGAACATTGAAGCTGCTGTATAAATACAAATTGTTATTGTTTCCTCCCCCTCGTTATTCCTGGGACAATTCTTGCAACTCTTTCCTGCACTCTCTCTGTACACTCTTTACAATCTTCCTTAAATCTGATGCACAGACTCAACACACCGGCCAATTTTGAGCCAATGCTTTCTAAAAGGCTCATCATAGCGTCTTTGTGTTTTCTGTGCTGTTATTTGTAATGTTCTAAATTCCTTTTGTATTGTTAACCACTTTCTAAACCCAGATTGTGGCGGTGATTCTGAGCCCATCTTCACCCCAAGCAAAACGGCAAGGTTGGCGCAAAGTCTCACATAGAGGAGGATATGGGCCAAAAGTGGGCAATTGCGACTAGCTTAAGGGTTAAAAAGAAGGGGGCGACATGCACAAGTTGGGCCCAGGGGCTTGTTTCCAAGCTGCAAACCTCTATGACTCTAATCAGAAAGTGAGATTCCTGCCAGCAAGACATCATTTCCTGGTTTTTCCCCATCCTCTCACCAATAATGTAAGAAACAGGAAACACATTAGAATAAATTGTAATAAATTTAGATATAATTAATGGGCTTCCCCGCCATATGTTCTACCCTCACTGAATATACAAGTCTAATTTATTTATTAGTGTCACAAGTAGGCTTACATTGACACTGCAATGAAGTTACTGTGAAAATCCCCTAGTAGCCATACTCCAGCGCCTATTCGGGTACACAGAGGAAATTTAGCATGGCCAATGCACCTAACCAGCAGGTCTTTCGGACTGTGGGAGAAAACCAAAGCACCCGGAGGAAACCCATGCAGACACGGGGAGAATGTGCAGACTCCGCACAGACAGTCACCCAAGGCTTGATTTAAACCCGGGTCCCTGGCGCTCTGAGGCAGCAGTGCTAATCACTGCCATCATGTCACCCCTGAGTTACGACTATCTACACCTCACCAATGTGATGTCATGTCATTGAGGTATACAACAGGTATTGAAGAACTCAGGGGAACCTACTGGGGCGTAAAGATAAGTATAGCTGCTGGAGGAAGAGAGACATACCAAGTCCATGCCCTGGCACAATCCCACCTGGCATTGTCCCTTGCCATCCTGGCAGTGCTGATGTAGCAATGCTGGAAGGCACTGCCAGGGGCACACTTTCTGAGGAGCCCCATTGGAGAGAGGGTCGCCCTCATATGTGGTGGGTTGCTTTTAATGTATATTCATTCACAGGACATGGGCATCATTGGCTGGGCAGCATTTATCGGCCATCCCAAGTTGTCCGAGGACAGTTGAGTGCCAACCACAGTGTATTGGCTCTGGAGTCACATGTAGGCCAGAGCAGGGAAAGGTTTTCTTTTCTAAAGAACATTAGTGAACAGATTGGTTTTTCCAACAATTGACAATGGATTCATGGTCATCAGTAGATTCTTAATTCTACATGTTTGTTTATTGGATTCAAATTCCATTTCCTGCCGTGACAGGATTCGAACCTGGGTCCTTGGAACATTAGCTGAGTTTCTGGACTATCTTGTGATAATACCAATCGGCCATCGCCTCCCCAGTGAGCCGATGCTTGTGGGAGGAAGGTTAGCCCAATGTTAGGGGGAAGGGAGTCTCCCTGACATTTGTGTGGAATGGTGGGGAGGGTGGGGAGGCAGGGAATGTCTAGGAGGGGGATTGGAGGTAGGAGTGGGTTTAGTTCAAATGCTGATCAGCAACCTTTAAAGATGGTCCCTGTGGATCTAGTGTTGCTGGCACAGAGTGCCAGAAAATTGGGAGAGCAAACACAGCTTTGCTGCTGCAAAGCTACAAGCCAGTTTTAGCGCTGAAACGGATACTGACTAATTATCGCAAGGTTCCGCCCTGTAACTTTATTTCATTGTTGTGCATAAAGATAGGTCCCTGGGTTCAGTAACTAACCTTGAACTGTAAAATACCTGCTTACTGCGGAATGAAATATCCCATTACCTTCAATGGCACAACCCATCAATACAGGTTAAATTATCCAGTCAAGTTTATTATAAATAAAAAAAACTATATGGAATCAAAAATCATGATAAATGAAAATAAATACAGCTAGAATAAGTCCAGAGGGCATTCATTTGGATTGAGAAGATGATTTGGTCTCAGAAAATTAAATTCTTCAACATTTATGGGCTTTAATGGTAACAATCTGAACTTGTTGCCCTTGGAAGATCATTGGTCCTGGCAGCTACGTCAAGGCAGATTAGGGAACCAAAAGAAATGGCAACGTTCTTCCAAGAATTATTTAGGCCTTCTGCCTTTAAAATAAAACAGCACTTTTTTTTAATTTGGCTTGTCAGAAATTGAACAATCTGTTCTTTTTATTAAACAAGCACCACTAATGTCAGTCAAGGATTAATTAGGTTCAATGTTTTATTCTGAGTTTGCAATACTTCAAAGGAATTCAACTGTCTCATCCTAAATTAAAGTAATTAGTTTTCCCGCTTTGAAGAGAACTAATTGTTCAAAGCCTGTGAAATTTGTATCTAGTCACAGTTAACAATCCTATTTTATTGAAGTTTATTCCGTTTTGCTGTTTCACATCTCTGTATTAATCCCAATCCAGTGTCGATTCCACTTCTTTGTTGGCAGTAAATATAGAACAGAATTATAGAATCACCGCAGTGCTGTAGGAGACCATTTGGCCCATCGAGCCTGCACTGACTCTCTCCGAAAAAGTACCTTAACCAGGTCCTTTAACCTACCCTATCCTTCTAACCCCTCATACTTACCACGGTTAATCCATCTAACCTCCACTTCTTTGGGCTGTGGAAGGAAACCGGAGCAACCAGAGGAAACACATGGACATACAGGGAGAATGTGAAAACTCCACACGGACAATCACCAGAGGATGGAACCAAACCAGGATCACTGGTGCTGTGAGGCAGCTAGCTGAGCCAACCTTCAAATATAGCATCTCTTTATCAATTATGGGCGGCGTGTTGGCTCAGTGTTCAGCACTGCAGCTTCACAGCAACAGGAGCCCGAGTTCAATTCCAGTCTTGGCTGACTGCCTGTGTGGAGTTTGCACATTCTACCTGTGTCTGCATGGGTTTCCAAAGATGCGCAGATTAGGTGGATGGTCATACTAAATCGCCCCTTAGGGCAGAGTTCTCTTGTCCCGACCACCATAGGGATCATATTGGAAGGGGGGGGGACAGACTGTAGAAATGTCATTGACATCAGAAAGGATTTTCGGTCTTGGGGCAAGTGCAGTTGGAAAATCCCGTCCTAGTGTCCAAGATAATTTGGGGGATTAGCAGGTTAAATATGTGGAGATTTGGGAATAGGACATGGGTAATAAGCTCTTTTGGCGAAGTGACGCAGACTGATTGGGCTGAATGGCCTCCTTCTGCACTGTAGGGATTCCCTGATTCCATAATTACAAAGTTTTATAGATCAGCACAGAAGCAAGCCATTTGGCCCAACAGATTGAAACAGGCATAATAGTCTGCACAAGCTTCCTCCCACTTTAATTATCTCTCCCTAAGACTGTTATCTGAAATGAGAGCTCATGGAATTGAAGTCAAACCATTGGTTAGGAAATTGGTTCAACGGTAGAAGACAAAAAGTAGAGATTGCGGTTGAACTAGAAGGAAGTGATTATCACACAAGAATCTCTCAACTATTTGTGATACTTATTTATCACTTAGCTAACACAATAGAGAAGCATATTTGTTCTTTGTTCATATGTCAATTTGCTGATGACATGGAGATTGGAGTAGGCTGTGTAGACAGGTGCATTGATAGCTGAAATGAGTGGACATAATGTGGCAAATGGATTGCAAAAAGTGTCATCCATTTTGGACCAACAAAAGGGAGCAGATCTGAGTATCTTGTGAATGAAGGCAAGTTGGAACAAAGAGATTTTGGTGTCCCCTGCCACAGATCAGTAGAATATATTCAGGTTGTCAATGTGAAACATGGGGGCAGGACTTCCCAGCCACGCTCACTCCAAAACTAGAAAATCCCTCCCGAGGTCACAGATCTTTGCATAGTCCACCTCTCACCTGCTCCGATTCCCGTAGCAGACGGGATGGGATAACTCCCCCCATGATCTCGGGATTTCTCTCTATATTACCCGACTGACTGAGTTCTCCTGGTACTTTCTGCTTTTATCTCTGTAGTGTATCGATCGATGCTGACCTTTGCACGGTCCTGTCCCGTCCACTATGATTCCCATGGTCAGTGGGACAGGAAAATTCCATCTGAGTAGTTTAACATCTCATCTGAACGACAGAATCTCTAACACTGCAGAGTTCCCTCAAAGTTTATTTATGAGTGTCACAAATAGGTTCACATTAACACTGCACAATCATAGAATCCCTACAATGGCTAGCTGCTTCATTGTATCTGCACAATCCCATCCAGGCCCTATCCACATAACCCCATGCATCTACCCTAGATAATCCCTTGATACTAAAGAGCAATTTAGCATGGCCAATTGCATCTAACCTGCACATCTTTGTGATAGTTATAGGTGGGTTCTTTATTCAGAGGATAGTAAGGGCGTGGAATGCCCTGCCTGCAGCAGTTGTGGACTTGCCAAGTTTAAGGGCATTCAAATGGTCAGTGGATAGGCATATGGATAGCATTGGAATAGTTTAGGTTAGAGGGTCATAAAATTGGTTCTATTGGTCGACGCAACATCGAGGGCCAAAGGGCCTGTACTGCGCTGTAATGTTCTATGTTCTATTTTTGGACTTGGGAGGAAACCGGAACACCCGGAGGAAACCCACGCAGATATGAGGAGAATGTACAAACTCCACACAGACAGTGACCCAAGCTGTGAATCGAACCCTGGCACTGTGAGGCATCAGTACAAACCACTGTGCCACCCCTAATGAAGTTACTATGAAAATCCCCACACTCCACCACCTATTTAGGTACACTGAAGGAAAATTTAGCATATCCAATGCACCTAACCAGCGCGTCTTTTGGACTGTGGGAGGAAACCAGAGCATCCAGAGGAAACCCACACAGACACAGGGAGAATGCGCAAACTCCACACAGGGGGTTATAGATAGGTCTGTGGATTGGTAGATGTGATCGGCGCAACTCGTGGGCCGAAGGGCCTGTTTGTGCTGTATTGTTCTATGTTCTAGACAGTGACTCTGGCTAGGTACTGAACCCAGGTCCCTGGCACCGTGAGGCAACAGTGCTAATCACTGTGCCATTTCACCACCAACTCGGGCACTGTAGCAGAGTTTCAGTTTGTTGTGCAATGAACTGGAACCTTCTGAGCCAGAGGAAGAAGTGTTGAATCAGTTACCTCAGATAGGAAATCAAGAACAAACTAGAGAACAAACAAGCTGAGAGCAGGGAACAATCCTTCGCACAAAGAGTGGGAGGTTCCTGAAGATCAGCAAAGGCTGAGAACTTACTTCATCGTGTTGTCCAGGTTTTAATAAAAAGATTGGCAATTGGGTATGTCCCATGATGCCACACTGGCTGGAGAGACTGTGGCATCAACTTAGGTTCCAGAAGGTTGGGATGTCATTTTTAAAGGTCGCCCTAATGCGCAGGAGTTAACCAGAAATCTTCCCCTTACCCCCGCTCCTGCCACCCTGCTCGCCATTATCCCCAATCACTGTCTGGACATAACCCTCACCACATCCCCCCAGTCAAGTCACGTACTCACCTGAGCTCCTCCAGAAGGTTTGCTAACCAGGCGGCAGGCAGTAGGAAACCCGTTGCGATTGTCACTGACCTGCACATTCTCTGTTATGGTGGGTGGAGGAGGTGAGGTTGATTCGGGCGTAGGGCCTGATGAGATGTTAAGATTATATCACTGGAGGGAGGGGGAAGGGTGGCAAGCTTCTAAGGAAGAGACAGTAAGATTCTTGTGAGGTCAGGCGAATTCAGCATAGTCGGTTAAATGGGATTGAGATGTGAATCAGGCTTCATTAAATTGAGTGGTGGAGTAGGCCCGAGGTGACTGAAAGGCCAATCCAATTCCTAAAAAAATATATTAATTTTAGAATTGAGAAAACGATTTGATTCTCTTTGAAAGGAGCTAATTGTCCCCAGAAATGGGCAATTCTATATCTTGTCCTGGCCAATAATTCTGCATGATTGAAGTTTTACTTATTATGCAGCGATACTGAAAATCTCTAGTAACCCAGAGCTATGCTTTGTTCCACCCTGCCTATCTATGCCAACATACAGAACACACTGTGTTTTAATGGGGCTCATCTATATTATCCTTTCCTTCGGTGCCTGCGTGAGGGCAGATCTGCCTCCCGCTGAGAAGAAATGACTCTTGGCCTGGTTCTCCTCTGACTCCTGCTGCAGAGTTCCACGCTTAATTAGCATTCTCAAATCCTGTGCCATTAGTCAGAAGCTTTCCCAGAGCACCAGTCCCTTGTGCAGGCTACATGGCTTGTGACAGCTGGGTGGCTCAACGATGCCCTTTAGAGTAATACTTACCCCCCACTATCACTAATCCCAGCCAGCGTACCACTCAGCTGAGACGCGCAAAGGAACTGCTGCGGTGCTCTGTCAACGTGTTATGGTCTACGCAGAGCAACCAATCCATAATCATTAAAAATCTTTATATTATAAACTGCAGTACTTACTGACAATACGCAAGGAGGAATATGCAGACCATTCTACCTCCTGTTCTCAACTTGTCACTTTGAAGGCATAATTTTCCAGGGTGCTTTCTGGGCTGACTTCACTGGGCTGAGAATTGGTCAAATGAGACAATCGGCAGAAGACCATTAGCCTGTCATTCAGGCCGTGAACTTGAAAACAATCTTCATTAATTGCTAAGAGCAGAGCATTGTACAAAAAGCTTTCAGTGAAACTTATTGAAAAGGAAAAATGTGCAGGAGTGCTGGAGGCAGAGTTAAACTCTTTCATAAAGAGCCAGCACACACATGATGGACTGAATAGCCTCCCTCTGTCTTGTAAGGTTGCAATGGCGCTGGATTTGCCCTGCTGTTCTGGCTGCCTTGCTCAATCTCTGGCCTGACATACACTAATTTCAGCACCAAATCATTGACAAGAATGGACTTTTGCCTCATTGAGCCTGTCCCATGATCTCTGATGATAATCAAGCATCACGATCCCCTCTCCTGCCCATGTTTTCCAGCCCCCCTCCCAGAAGTCACGCCACACCCTCACAGAATCAAAAATACTGTTTAAACTTGTGAGGCTAATTCAGGGCACTGAATGATCCTGGGAAATTTCTCAGTGAGCATTCGATGGTGATCAGATTTCCAGAGGGCCAGGGTGATCATGGAACACGTTACCCTCCCCTCCCCCTGCTCCCAGCCCCAACCAACCCAGTCCTGAATCAAACCCACCTCTCCCAGACACATACCGCTGCATGACAACCACCTCTTCCCAATCCCCCCACATCAGACCCACTTCACGCTAACCACCCAAATGATATCCACTTCATGCCAACACCCCCGAGTCATACCACTTTTTGCCAGCTTCCCCATGAGTCATACCCACCTCTCACCAATACCCCCAAATCATAACCACCTCTCATAAACCTGCCCACTGAGTGATACCCACCTCTCTCAGGCTGTCTGAGTCATACCCGCCTCTCGCCAACCACTCCCCACAAGTCATATCCACCTCTTCCAAACCCAACATCCCAAAATGATACCCGTCTCTTCCAAACCAACCCCTCCCCCAAGTCATACCTGCCTTTCTGCAACTCCTCCCAACCGCCCCCCCACTGACTGATACCTGCCTCTCGCCAACTCCCCTCTATCGAGTGATACCAGTCTGAACCAAAACTAGTGGAATTTCTTGACACCAAAACTTTTGTTAATCCTTCTTTCTCAATTTGTGAACTGCCTTTTCCAGCTTTTGAGAGATTCATCAGAAATAGGAGCAGGAGTTGGCCATCTAGCCCTTCAAGCCTGCCCGTCATTCAACAAGATCATGGCTGATCTGAAATGGATCAGTTCCACTTACCTGCCTGCTCCTCATAATCCTTAATTCTCTTGTCTATCAGAAATCCATCTACCCGTGACTCAAACATATTCAACGAGGTAGCCTCCACCACTTCAATGGGCAGAAAATTCCAGAGATTCAGTACCCTCTGGGAGAAGAAGTTCCTCCTCAGCTCTGTTCTAAACTGCACCCCCCTCCCCCCACTTATTTTGAGGCTGTGCCCTCTGGTTCTGGTTTCTTTTCGAAGTGGAAAGAATCTCTCTACCTCTGCCTTATCTAGCCCCTTCATTATCTTGTAAGTCTCCATAAAATCCCCCCTCAGCCTTCTAAACACCAACGAGTACAGGGCCAGTCTATTCAATCTCTCCTCATAAGCTAACCCCCTCATTTCCAGTATCAGCCTGGTGAACCTTCTCTGTACTCCCTTCAAGGCCAATGTATCCTTTCGCAAATAAGGGGACCAAAACTGCACACAGTTCTCAAGACATACACCACTGGCCTTTCCAATCCATTGTCCATCAACACCATCAAGGCTTCGCATATTAGCTGCTATCTTATAGACAGGTCAAAATGCACCAAAAGCTCTCACAATGCAACAATTGCTTTACTCTGTTAAAAGCTTCTTTTTGGGACATCTTCCAAAACCAACACTGGTGCTTTTTTAGCAAAATATTTCAAGAAGGCCAAAAATGTGAACAAATTCAACAAAACACCCATAATAATTCACCATTCATAAAAATAACTTGAGCTCACATGTGTTTTGGGGGCTGCAGTCTCCTTTCTGACTTTGATCTTATCTTCCATGGTGTGTAATCTTTCTGCATCTACACAGAGTAGCCCAGGTAGGATACATTATGCAGCACAGTAGCACAGTGGTTAGCATTGCTGCTTCACAGCTCCAGGGAGCTGGCTTCGATTCCCAGCTCGGGTTACTGTCCATGTGGAGTTTGTATATTCTCCTTGTGTCTGCGTGGGTTTCCTCTCACATTCTAGAGATGTGAGGGTTAGGTTGATTGGCCATACTAAAACTGCCCCTTTGTGTCCTGGGATGCTTAGGTTAGAGGGATTAGTGGGTAAGCGTGTAGGGATATGGGGGTAGGGCCTAGGTGGGATTGTGGTCGGTGTAGTCTCGATGGGCTGAAGGGCCTCTTTCTGCCCTGTAGGGTTCTATGATTCTATGATCCATGGCTTCAAAGTACGTTTCTCCTTCTTGAGGTCAATTCCAACTTCTAGAAATCTCTTCAGCACCTCCTTTAAGTTAGCTAAGTGCTCGGCCTTTGTCAATCCAGTTATGGGAACATCATCAAGGCACATTATAACTCATGGCAGCCTTTGCAACAGACTTTCCATTGTCCTCTGGAAGATGGCACATGCTACTGTGTGTTTATCGTAACATAACCTTAGGAAGCATTGTCTAATTCAAGTTGACTCATATCCAGCTTTGTATAAGATTGATCTCCAGCCAGCTTTGCATACAGGTCTTTAATCTTGGAGATTGGATATTTATCCAACTTCAGTCTAATTAACTGTTAACTTGTCATCCCTACAAATGTGAATGGTCTTGTCTGGCTTCAACACAGGAACTACAGGTGCCGCCCATTCCAGGAACAGAACTGACAGTATGAAACCCAGTTTTTCCCATCTCTTTAATTCAATAGCCACCTTTTATCTTAAGGTGTGCAGTACTGGCCTTGCCCTAAAAAATCAAGGGGTCTTCCCGGGATTCACATTGATCTTTGCCTACAGACTTGTTATCTTGCCTAACTCATCACTGAAGACATTCTCATAACTCTTCATCAGTTTGAGCAGCCCTCCTTCCAAACTTGGAAAATTTCAGTCCAATTTGACATGATCTCCTTAAGACAATCTTGGCCGAAAAGGCTCTGTCCTTTGCCTGACACTTATTGCTAAGACCATTTGCATAGTTTCCAGGTACTGTTGTTCTGCCCATTACTTTTCTGACTCCTGTGTAAGTTATTAACCTTGCTGCAAAACACTTCAAACTCAAACTCAGAGCTTATTCTCTTAAGTACCAAATGATATGGCAACCTATCACATTAATAGATGCCCTGGTGCCGACTTCCATCTTAAGAGGCTTTCCACTTACCAGGAGCATTACAGCAATGGGAGCTACCTTGCCTAATTTCGTACTAAGCAGGGAGTGAGCATCTAAATCATTGGTATAAGCTTCTTTCACATTATATACTTGTGACACTGTAATGGCTACTGGGCAGACTTGACTTGCTTTTGCATCAATGCCTTAAACGGCCCTCCCTATGACTGAAAAAACATTCAGCACCTTTATAGCTGCAGTATTCAGGGGAATCATTATTTTCCCAATGGGATCATTCTACTTCACTCTTTGCCAAATGATTTCCACTTCTAAATCTTCTTGTTTTATTTGCGGCTGAATTTGCCTTCCGCTTCACTGCGACATTTTCATTTTTGGCATCATTGCCGATTGTACGTTTCCAACCTAACCAGTGAACGGTGCCAGTTTGCAAGTTTTGTAACTCTTCTTTCCAGTTCTCACCATTGCCGGCACTATCGCCAAAACTTGCTTCAAAATTATAGCTGCCTCTGCTAGTAACTTCCATTTAACAGCCTCATTATTCACCCCGCAGACTAACCTCTCCCACAAAACATCATTCAAAGCAGCTCCAAAGTTGCAGAACTCTGAGATTTGCTTCATGTTTGGTGGTGTACATTGCAATAGCTTCCCGTGAGGCCATTCCCCTTGAATTAAACTTAAATCTCTGCAATATGATCAATAGTTTCAAATGGAAATATGACTTTACCAATTCACTGAATGACTTGGAGTCGGGTGCACTTGGAGTTCTGAAGCTGGGAATCGAACTGTAAGCCTGGACCCAAAGCAACTCAGGGGGATTATCTTTCTCTCACCCTCCACCCTTGCTCCATTGAAAGTAAAAGCCCAAATGCTCCTTGTATTGCATCCAGCCGTAGAATCATCAAATCCCTACAGTGCAGAATGAGGCCATTCGGCCCATCTAGTCTGCACTAAACACAGTCCTACCCAAGCCCTATAATCCGAAATATTTACCCTGCCAATCCCCTGACACTAGGGTCAATTTAGCATGGCCAATCTTACAGATATTTGGACTCCACGGAGACATCAAAAGATCTATCTGTCTAAATCAGGGCATTTTCGTAATCACTTCTCTTCATCTCAACTTCATTCAACTTTAATAGAAAGTGTACATCCACAGTTCAGGATTCGCTTTTATCCTTGTCGCCAATGTAATCATTCTTGCTCACCAGTTTAGGGAAATCAACAACATGTTTATTTACAGGTAAAGGCACCATAGAGGCTTGCAACCTCATGGCCGCAGAGAGCTCCCACAATCGTTCTGGAACAGCAAGGCCTGTTTACCAGGGTGATGATCCTTCCCCCACCTTACCCCCCCCAATTTGTTCCCCAGGTCACATCACCCTTACTCTGCAGATTGATTCAGTAAATGTATTTGAGAGCTATATGTGTAAAAAAAAATCACAATTACAGAAAATGTTCCTGCATTCAGATAAACAATTTCATGCAATGTGAGAGATAGGGAATGCTCTTGGAACAGAAGAGTGGGCCAAAGCCCTGAGACAAAGGTAAGGAACCTTGAGACTTGGCATGGCAGTGGGATACAATGAAATAGAACAAAGAACATAGAAAATTACAGCACAGGAATAGGCCCTTTGGCCCTCCAAGCCTGCACCGACCATGCTGCCTGTCTGAACTAAAACCCCTTACCTTCCGGGGATCATATCGCACTATTCCCTTCCTGTTCATGTATTTATCAAGACGCCCTTTAGAAGTTACTATTGTACTTGCTTTCACTATTTTCTCCTGCAGCGAGTTCCAGGCACCCACCACCTTCTGTGTAAAAAAATCTGCCTCATACATCTCCTTTAAACATTGCCCCTCACACCTTAAACCTGTGCCCCCGAGTAATTGACTTTTCCACCCTGGGAAAAAGCTTCTGACTATCCACTCCGTCCATGTCCCTCATAATCTTGTAAACTTCTATCAGGTCACCCTCCCTCAATCTCCATTGTTCCAGTGAGAACAAACCGAGTTTCTCCAACCTCTCGCTGAGATCACTGTTAGTCATGTTCGCTGTTAAGCCCACTGCAGCAACACAGCTGGATTCGAAACATTCTGAAATAAAACAGTAAATGAATGGGACAGAATATCCACCTTCAGACACTGGAAAACGCGAAGAATGCCTCGTTTGTACAGCGTGTTGAAATTAATCTGGAGCCCGGGGCCTTCCGTCTGTCACGGTCAGAGCTAATTAACAGCTACCACAAGCCAGTGTTGTCTTAGCAACGGACAAGAAATGATTCCATGCCCGTCTGTGTTGGCACAGGGGATCGGAAATGAAATCCAGGGCACGTTGCAAACTTCAGCCACTTACCAGTGGATTAATAGCACAACCTACCATTCCATTCAGAATTTAAATAGGCTGAAATATGCACAACAGAATTTAAATGTTGAGCAGATAGATATGTAGCTGGTGTAATATTTTATGTTTGTTAATTTCCAGATGGTTCTTTCAATGTCACTATTGCCCTGTAAAGTCAGTCCCTTGTTCATTCATTTTCCATTTCTGTATCTCTTGGCTATTGAAAGCTAAGGCATGTTGTCCTGGGCTCCACCTTGTCCTGGGATTGAAGTTCCTCTAGAATTCTCTCCCCGTGCGTCTCCACTTCTCTCTGCTCGTTTAACCTTTGACTATGTTCTTGGTCCCCTGTCCTAATCTCTGGTGTCTGCTTTTTGTAGAATCATAGAACCTTACAGTATAGAAAGAGGTCCTTTGGCCCATCGAGTTTGCACCAACCCACAATCCCACCAGGCCCTACCCCATATCCCTACGTATTTTACCCGCTAATCCCTCTAACCTAAACATCTCAGCACACTAAGGAGCAATTTTACCATGGCCAATCAACCTAATTTGCATACCTTTGGACTGTGGAAGGAAACCGGAGCGCCTGGAGAAAACGCACAAAGACACAGGAAAAATGTGCAAATTCCACATGGACAGTGACCTGAAACCAGAATTGAACCTGGGTCCCTGGGGCTATGGGATAGGTGTGCCAACCACTGTGTCATCATGCCACCTGTATTCATGCTGGAGATGTGGGCATAGTAGGCAAAGCTGGCATTTATTGCCCACCCCTTGATGGTATAGCGGCTTTTTCTGTGAGGTAGGTGCTCCCAAAATGCTGAGAGACAGCGAGTTCTACAGATTTTGATATGTTTGGTGATACCCCCTTGGATACAACAGCAACTTGAGGCTTCCTTCATTCTGTAGCCTACCTCGCCTGTTTTGTTGGTAAACCGGCAGACAGTCCAGATGGTCCAGAGGTTGTTAATCCTTCCTCAGTCATGTTTAGCTAACCTAATGGGTAATAGTGGCAGGGTTTCGAGATACTCGATTGAACAGAGAGCCACAGGAGTGCTATCTTACAGCAGCCTGTTAATAGAGCATCACTGGTCAATGGACCTTTGCCTTGCTAAAGTGCACAAACATGCCCCAGGCAAGGATTGTGGGGCACAGGAGAGTCTTAGAATCATATTTGAAACAACATGTGGAGCAGTGGTTGGGTTGCAGAGTATCTGGATAGATTCATAACACAGATCGTTTTGCGATCGGAATTAAAGTAGCCAACTTTGGGAAAATATCAAGAATATTGCAGTGCATTTCTATAGCACCTTTCAAAACCTCAAACTGCCCCAAAGGACTTTACAATCAGTGAGGTTCTTTCTTAAAGTAATCAATTGATCTGATTCCATTTATTATTGATTTGATACAGTGAAAATACAGGAAAAGCATACCATTCATAGAGGAAAAGGGGAAGGAGAGGATGCACATTACAATGTTGCAGCTATAGTTAGGGTGAACAGAAAGATCAGTTTATGATCCTTACCCTTTTTTGAATAGTGCCATGGGATCATTTACACCCACTCTGAGAGGAGGCAGTGCCACCTCATCAGCAAGACAGCACCTCTGACAGTGTGGCACTTACTTGGCACTGCACGGGCATTCAACCTAGATTTTATTCTCAAATCTCAGGAATGGTGCCAGAACCACTGACCCTTCTGAGCTGGGAATGCTACCAACAGAGTTGCAAGTCAACAGGCAAGAACAAAATCAGATTGATTTCAATAATGCACTGAGGTGAAATTAATAGTATATATATTGACCTTTTTTTTGAAGTGGAAATTTCAAAAGCTACTACCAGAATAAAACTTTAGCATAAAATTGGCCCCATGGAATTTTGCAGTCAGATCTCTATTAAAAGTCACCCTGTTTAAATCTATGGTTATATTGTGCATTTGTTGGGGTTGGAAGAGAAAAACTTTCAAAGCTATTGCTGCCACCGGTTTTTGCACAAGTCCCACTTTCCTTTGGCACTGCTGTGACCATTTGCAATGTTAATGTGAACAAGTAAGAAGTCTCACAACACCAGGTTACACAACGTGAACAAGTGACAGTGAGAGAAACAATTCCAACGGTGGCCCTCAGTGCTAATGGGGAAGCGAAAACTCCCACTTGCTTCCCACTGACAATAAGACAGCGATTCACATCGTCAGCTGAACAAGTTGTGGGAGACGGTATCCTGCTGAGGTTATCCCTCTCTGTTCCACAATCTTAATTGTCCATCTGTGCCTGAATGGAACCAGAGAGGGAGCACATTATGTTCATCCCTCCATTTCAGACCTTCAGAAAGTGGATTGTACAACAGGATATAGAAAGAATAGTGGTGATGGACAACCTTGGCTTAGTGAGTGAGCCGCATGAGTGACCCTCCTTCATCTCAGTTGGCCACAAGATTGAAATTGGCCTTGTTCACTAACCATAACCCCGTGAATAAGACTAAATACATTCAACACACACTGAATATTTCATAGCGAGTTATAGAAAATGCTCAATCATTCATGTATTAATAGAAATGTCATCAACTCCAAATGTTAAAAACAAAATAAATATTTACACTTGATTGGACACAGAGGGAATACACGGCTCTCAAAGTCAATCAAAACAAACCTCACTATAAAACTATCTGAAAATAGAACGAGGAGTAAGCAATTCTGCCCCTCAAGACTGCTCCTCCTTTACTAAGATCACAGCTGGTCTATCATTCATTCAGCCCACTTTTCTGCTTTCTCTCCATCATCCTGAATTTCCCAACAGGTTAAAAACCTATCCATCTCAGCTTTGAAAAAGTTCAAGGTCTCCACAATATCTTGGGGTAAAGAATCCCAAAGGTTCACCGCTCTGTGAGAGAAGAAACTCCTACTCAAATCCGACTTAAATGAGCACCCCCTTATTGAGCCACTGTGCCCTCTGATCCTACACTCTCCACCACCCCCCCCGGTCCCACACCTTCCCCTCTGGTCCCACACTCTCCCCTCTGGTCCCACACTCTCCCCTCTGGTCCCACACTCTCCCAGAGTGGAAACATAGAACATTACAGCACAGAAACAGGCCTTTTGGCCCTTCTTGTCTATGCTGTACCATTTTCTGCCTAGTCCCACTGACCTGCACCTGGACCATATCCCTCCACACCCCTCTCATCCATGTACCTGTCCAAGTTTTTCTTAAATTTTAAAAGCGAGCCTGCTTTCACCACTTCATCTGGCAGCTCATTCCACACTCCCACCACTTTCTGTGTGAAGAAACCCCTCTTAAACTTTTCCCCCTTCACCCTTAAGCCATGTCCACTAATTTTTTTCTCCCTGTCCCTTCTAATCTTACTGGCGCTTAAGGTGCCTTTTAATCCTTCTACACACCCCTCTTACACTATCACCAAGAGTCAAAATTACTCCCAGTATCTGAGGAGATGTTAACTGTGAAGATGCTGCATTGTACCTCACAGGCACTGATGGTGTAGCTCCTCCAGATTGCTACAAATCACGTTCACTCCCAGTAACCCAGGGAGTGGAAGGTTTGAAGGAGCAAGGACCAAGTAACAGGGGGGCTAAAGATACAACCTCGCTAAAATTTCAAAACTTGCTGCGGGGCGGGGGGGGGAAGCCATGAAAACAACAAATATATGAAGATTTTTAAAAAGTTTTATTTATTTTACGGGATGTGGGTGTAGCTCGCTGGATTCTCACAATTCAATGAAGTGAACCTCCCAAAATAACAAGCTGTCAGAATCCCGTCCAACACAAACAGGAGGCAATGGCCGAATGGTATTATTGTTCGACTATCAATCCAGAAACTCAGTTAATGTTCTGGAGACCTGAGTTCGAATCCCACCACGTCCAAATCCCACCACGGCAGCTGGTGGAATTTGAATTCAGTAAAAAAAAATCTGGAGTTAAGAATCTACTGATTACCATGAAACCATCATCAGAAAAACCCATCTGGTTCACTAATGTCCTTTAGAGAAGTAAATCTGCCATCCCTACCTGGTCTGGCCCATGTGTGATCCACAGCAATGTGGTTGACTCTCAAATTCTCTCAGGCAACAAGGGATGGGCAGTTAATAATGCCCATGTCCTGTCAATAAACTAAGAAAAAATTAATCACCCTGATGATTAGGATTGTATTGTCAAAAGGACAGTTTTCACTTTTAAAGTGTTGCTACACAGTCTATGTTCTGAATCATAGAATCCCTGTAGTGCAGAAGGAACCTTTCATCCAATACAGTCTGCACCAACAATGATCCCTCCCAGGCCCTGATCCCGTAACCCCACATACTTACCCTGCTAATCACCGACACTAGGGTCAGTTTAGAACATAGAACACAGAAAAACTACAGCACAAACAGGCCCTTCAGCCCACAAGTTGCGCTGATCATATCCCTACCTGCTAGGCTTACATATAACCCTCAATCCTATTAAGCCCCATGTACTCATCCAGAAGTCTCTTAAAAGACCCTATTGAATTTGCCTCCACCGCCATTAACAGCAGCCAATTCCACTCACCCACCACTCTCTGAATGAAAAACTTACCCCTGACATCTCCTCTGTACCTATTCCCCAACACCTTAAACCTGTGTCCTCTCATAGTAACCATTTCAGCCCTGGAAAAAAGCCTCTGAGAATCCACCCGATCTTTATCCCTCAACATCTTATACACTTCTATCAGGTCACCTCTCATTCTTCGTCTCTCCAAGGGAAAAAGACCGAGCTCCCTCAACCTATCCTCATAAGGCATGCCACCCAATCCAGGCAACGTCCTGGTAAATCATCTCTGTACCCTTTCAATACTTCCATATCCCTCCTGTAATAAGGCGACCAGAACTGAGCACAGTACTCCAAGTGGGATCTGACTAGGTCTTATAAAACTGCAGCATTGATTTAGCATGGCCAATCAACCTAACCCGCACATCTTTGGAGTGTGGGAGGAAACTGGACGAAACTCACACAGACGCAGGGAGAATGTGCAAACTCCACACAGACAGTGACCTGAGGCCGGAATTCTGTGAGGCAGGAATGCTAACCACTGTGCTACTATATTTGATTAACAGCCAGCCACACGACATAATTTTAATGATTTAATAACCTACCAATGATGTATTAAGCAATTTCATCAATTTGTCATCTGTATCTCCTCCACTTGGAAAATAATCACACTATCAAATACTCCCAGGCCACAAGTCCAGGCCAGTGGGGTGCTACTCTGGAGAATTCATGCTATTTAAAAATGCATCTCTCATTACACAGGTGTGAAATATCCATTTTCTGAAAAGGACTCCAGCAAACCTTGCCAAATGAATCTCAGCTTGGCACCGGACTTGCATATATTAACATAATTTCATCTCCGGAGAGACTGAGGCAGCTTTAACTCACGGAACCATGGAAATTACATTACAAGAGACTATCCAACTCACCCTGCCCATCCTGCTTATTCAACTGGAGCTAATGACTTCAATCTCAACCCCATGCCCTGTCCTCACATCTTTCCATGTTCCTGGATTTGAGGCCTCTTTGAAGTGGTTTTGTTCCCTGCTACAATCTCCACTCACAGGAAACATTCCACTTTGTAGAACAATCTACGTGAAAAGAATTTCTTCCACCTTCTCCTCAAGGATAATCCTGTGACTTACAAATAACAAGTGGAAGCAATTCTTTGCTATTTACTCTTTGTAATTATAGAAAATATCTATTAGATCAGTTCTCAACCATCTCACTTCCAAATAGGAACACTACAGGTTTGGCTGAGAGCCCAGACAGCTATTATTATACAAGAACACCTGCACCCCGGAGGAAACATTGTTTGACTGACAGTTCAGACTCTCTGATCTCTGCGGTTCATATCACAATGTTTATTGACACAAGTTAAATGATTTGTGAACTTTGAAACTTCAAGAGGAGTGATAATTGACACCGATTAGTTTGTAATCCAGATTCAAACAGAGGAAAAAGTTATCAGTAGTTTTTCCTTTATTTGAAACTTTTTTAATACACAGCACTATACACTATGGGGGTTTGTTAGTTCTAGAAAATGTATAGTGGGTCAATGGGCATGGAAGTGCCATAGCTTGACAGAGTCGGTACAAACAACATGAGGGAGAGATGAAATGCAGAGCTCAGCGCAGGAGCTGTGCCGAGGAGACATAGGAGGTGAATGGGGCATAACTCAGCATAGGGCACAGGAGGAGGACCTATCAAAATTATCAGTTAAGAGTTCTCCTCATACACAATAGGGTTCACATCATCTCTGAGGGGTCATGAACCACAATTAGAATCGTAGAATCCCTACAGTGCAGAAAGAGTCCCTTTGGCCCATCAAGTCTGCACTGACCACAATTCCATCCAGGCTCGATCCTCATAATTCCACATATTTGTCTTGCTAATCCCCTGACACTAAGTGGCAAGTTAGCATGGTCAGCCAATCTAACCTGAAAATCTTCAGACTGTGGGAGGAAAGTGGAACACCCAGTGAAATCCCACACAGATTATGGGGAGAACATGCAAACTCTATCCAGACAGTAACACAAGCCAGAAATTGAACCCAGGCCCCTGGTACTGTGAGACAATGGTGCTAACCACTGTGCCACCATTCTCGAAAAACCTGGCCCCTCTCCAAGAAAATTACAGAAGAGTAGGAGGTACCTATCTCTGTAATGGAGCCAGCCAGGTGGGGGGGTGCATGGTATGAGACATACCCCTGGGCAGCAGGGTAGCACAGTGGTTAGCACTGCTGCTTCACAGCTTCAAAGGTCTAGGTTTGATTCCCAGCTCAGGTCACTGTCTGTGTGCAGTTTGCCCATTCTCCTCTGCGTGCTCCAGTTTCCTTCCACAGTCCAAAGATGTGCGGGTTAGGTTGATTAGCTATGCTAAGAAATCCCCCCTTAGTGTTCAGAGATGTGCAGGTTAGAGGGATTAGTGGATATAATATGTAGGAATATGGGGATATCCTTACATATTAGAGTGGGTGGGATTGTGTTTGGTGCAGACTTGATGGGCCAAATGGCCTTTTTTTGCACTGTAGGGTTCTGTGATTCTATGAAACATACTGACTGTCTATATAATAAAGTTGAATTTTAACCATTTCCCTTAAACATAACTATGTACACATTTATATAAATAACACTATTACCATCAACTCCATTATCCTGAACCCTGAAATGCCACCAGGCATGAAAGCCCTCGTTCTACTTGAGGAATCACATGCTCCATCTCTAAGGTGACCAGGGTTCAGACAGGGAGGAAGTGGAAGAGAGGTAGGGTGTGAGTATGAATAAGTTGGCCAGAGTGAGCCAATGTTACACAATCACAACAGGAATAATCGATCTGAGACTGTTTAAAATTGCCCAGAACAAACACTACCCAATATCGGGTAAGTGCAGAGACGGAATGGAATAAACAGGAAAATCCCAACCTGTGCTCCGTGTTGCCAGAGCTGATCCCATGGTGGAGATATTTGGGCCGGAAGTTTCCCATCCCACCTGCCAGGTGAAACGTAATAGGTGGGACACGGGCCATACAAAAGTCTGTTGATCTCCGGTGGGATTTTCTGAACTAGGGGCAAGCACAGCCAGAAAATCCCATCCTATGGATGGCCATGTTCACCCCTGGTTCAGAAAATTCCACCCTATGGGTGGGTCCTTGAATAAAAATCAGAAATAAGGTTCCTGCTCCTTATTACTGCCTATTTAACCTGCAGATATGTCAAGGGCAGCTGAGAATGAGCAGAACATTGAATACAGGAGTTGGGACGTCTTGTTGAAGTTGTACAACATATTTGATAAGGCCACACTTGGAACACTGTGTACAGTTCTAGCTATTATTAAATGGCTATTATTAAACTAGAAAGAGTGCAGAAAAGATTCATTCGGATGCTACTGTTAAGTTCATTTTTCGTGAGACTCTTCTATCCTTGATGCAAAGGCAAACAGCAACCACTGTCTGATTCAAAAGTTCTTTATTCTTCTTATAACAAGCTGACAAGCCTTTGTTACCCAACTTCCACTCAGTGCTGGGAGTCAGTTAGCAAAGCCACTCTGAACAATGGGATAGTCCCCCTTTATGTAGCTTTACAATCCTCATGGTCACATGCGGTCTGATGCAGTATAACTAATCACGAGAAACGCTTTGTTCTACTCAGGTTAACCATATATAAAGTCGTAATATGATTATATTGAAAGAAAGAGAACTGTTAATGGGTAAGTTCATTAATTACAGATGTCTTAAGCTTGTCATTTACCCAACCTGCTGGTTTAGCCAGTTTTTGCCAAAGCTCTTAATTGCATATGATATCTTTAATATCTCACTATTGGGACTTGATGATTTGAGTTATGAGATGTTGGATAGACTAGGACTTTTTTCTTAGGGGTGATCTTATAGAGGTCTATAAAATAATGAGAGGCATAGTAAGTAGTCAACATTTTTTTCCAAAAGTAGGGACTTCTAAAACCAGAAGGCATAGGTTTTAAAATGAGAGGGGAGAGATTCAAGAAGGTCCAGAAGGGCAATTATTTCACACAGAGGGTGATGTATGATTGGAACAAGCTGCCAAAGATAATAGTAGAGGCGGGTACAATTTTGTCTTTTAGAAAGCATTTAGACAGTCACATGTGTAAGATGGGTATAGGGCGATATGAGCCAATACTGGCAATTGGGCCTAGCATAGTAGTTAAAAAAAAAAGAGTGGCATGGACAAGTTGAGCAGAAGAGCCTATTTCTATGCTGCAAACCTCTATAACCTATGGTTAAATGACTCACATATACCCGCTGTCTAAAGTGATAGGGGCTAATGAATGGATCTTAATGGATGCTTAATACTGGACCAAATTCCAATAGGAGTCAGTGCTGTCAAAAGAGAGGGAATCATAGAATCCCTACAGTGCAGAAGGAGGCCATTCAGCCCATCGAGTCTGCACCGACCACAATTCCACCCGGGTCCTACCCCCATATCCCTATACGTTTACCCACTAATCCCTCTAACACATGCATCTCAGGATTCTAAGGGGCAATTTTTTTTAAGCATGGCCAATCACCCTAACCTGCACATCTTTGGACTGTGGGAGGAAACCAGAGCGCCCAGAGGAAACCCACGCAGACATGAGGAGAATGTGCAAACTCCACACAAACAGTGACCTGAGCTGGGAATCGAACCCAAGTCCATGGAGCTGTGAAGCAGCAGTGCTAACCACTGTGCCATCCACATCTGAACAAAATAATAGATTAGCAGTCACTGCATGAAGGTCAGTTGGTGTAAAATTGCTAACAGGGCTTAACATAAGCCTCTTAACTTTACAGGGTAAACTCTTGATATGAATGCGTATCACCACTAAAAACATTGAACACTTTGACAAGGAATTAATTTCAATTTATGTAAAATGTAATTTTCAATGGTTTATCTGTGATGTTTTGTAGATATCACACTTCAAAACATCAATTTTTCTTTATCAATCATTTTCCCTTCACTGACCTGCAGTTGAATATTTACATTAGCTCCAGGTCTTCCCTCATCAAATGGCAATTAAACTCAGACTGACCATCGTCTGCGTTTACCTCAACCAATAGCTCAACCAACCTCAACCAACTATTGACACATTCTTGGCGTATGTGTCAATAGATCCCTGAAAGTAGGCAGTCAAGTGGATAAAGTTGTTAAGAAGGCTTATGGAGTCTTAGCTTTTATTGGTAGGGGGATTGAATTTATGAGCCGCAGCATCATGTTGCAGCTGTACAAAACTCTAGTGCGGCCGCACTTGGAGTATTGTGTGCAGTTCTGGTCCCCACATTATAAGAAATATGTGGAGGCATTGGAGAGGGTACAGAGGAGGTTTACCAGGATGTTGCCTGGTATGGAGGGCAGGTCCTATGAAGAGATGTTGAAGGATTTGAGGTTGTTTTCGTTAGAAAGGAGGCGGCTAAGAGGGGATCTTATTGAAGCATATAAGATGATTAGAGGTTTAGATAGGGTGGACAGTGATAGCCTTTTTCCTAGGATGGAGAAAGCTAGCACGAGGGGACACAGCTTTAAATTAAGGGGTATGAATTATAGGACGGATATCAGAGGTAGGTTCTTTACTCAAAGAGTGATTAGGGAGTGGAATGCCCTGCCTGCAGCTGTTGTAGATGCGCCAAGTTTGGTGGCGTTGAAGAGGTTAGTTGATAAGGATATGGATGAGAAGGGAATGGTTTAGTTAGGAGGGGCATTGCTTTTTATTTTGGTCGGCACAACATCGAAGGCCGAAGGGCCTGTTCTGTGCTGTATTGTTCTATGTTCTATGTTCTATGTTCTATAATAGCCAATAAAATCACTAAATATTGAAGCCCAGTCCTTCACACAAACCAGCCTCCCATCCATTGATTCCAAAAATACTTCCCGCTGCCTCGGCAAAACAGCCAGCATAATCAAGGACCCCACGCACCCCGGACATTCTCTCTTCCACCATCTTCCGTTGGGAAAAAGATACAAACATCTGAGGTCACGTATTGACTAACTCAAGAACAGCTTTTTCCCTGCTGCCATCAGACTTTTGAATGGACCTACCTTGCATTAAGTTGATCTTTCTCTACACTCTAGCTATGACTGTAACATTACATTCTGCACTGTCTCCTTTCCTTCTCTATGAACGTTGCGTTTTGTCTCTGTAGTGCCCAAGAAACAATTCTTTTCACTGTATACTAGTATCTGTGACAATAATAAATCAAATCAAAATCGAATCAGCCAATTAACTCAGTGGCCTTAAAGGGACAGGCCACGTTAGACACAGAGCCACATCAGGAGGATAAAATGATGTGCAAATTATGACATAATACCATCCTGCCCCTTCCTCAGACTTACAAACAAGCATATCATCCGATTTTCAATGAATAATACCTCAGGCAATATCCTACTGAAGCCAAAAGCAAAATGCTGGAATGTGGAACAAATACAAAAAAAAATCTGGAAAATCTCAGAGGTCTGACAGCCTCTGTGGATAGAGCCAATATTTCGACCCTTCATCAGAGCTGGCAACTAGGATGGTCATCTGATAAAGCATCATCCTGACCCGAAACATTGGCTCTACTCTCTCTCTACAGGTGCTGTCAGGCCTGCTGAGATTTTCCAGCATTTTCTGCTTATGGTCCTATTTTAAAGCCAGTTTTCAATTGCAAGTTTATTGTTTGGAGTGAGTGGGAGAACTATTGAAGACTACAGAAACAGACCAATCAACCCACAGTGCCGTGTGACATTTGCAATAAGACATCAGAGGCCAATCTCCCTTCATTAGGCTCCCTCCTAGTTGCACGCTCCAGTTAAGCTCACAGAGTGTCAGACGCTCTGCGTCAGCACCCAGAGCACTAGGGGACCAGCCACTCCCAGTTATACATACAGAAAAGACTCCCTCATTGTACGCACAATCGTGCGTTCAATCACGGAACTCATAGTCCTCATGAGGGCCAACCTCAATAGGCCTCATAGAAGTCATTATAACATCTAAAATTTGTCACGGTTTCCATGATAGGAGAGCAGGGGGATATTTTCTGGCATTGTTCATTCCAAGACCAGAAAATCCCACCCGAGGTCAACCCCCCTCTGCGTGCACCACCCCACCACATTCCCTCTGCCCCACACCTTCTCCCCAGGGCAGGAAAATTCTCCCCAGGATGTTGCTTCACAGGGAGGAGATGTTCTCACCACACCCAATCACCAACAGTGCTGTGTAGCATTTTCAGGATGCTCTCACCTCTGGGAGGGGGATCTGATAGACTCAGCACTACAGCAAAACAGACCAGGTCTGCACATCAACAAGCAGAAAGCAAGAATCATAAGCTTCAGCACTCCATCAGTAACTCCAATCACCAATGAGAAATGTGGAGGATTCCATTAAAATTCAGTAGAGTCATGGAAATTTACAGCATGGGAACAGCCTTTCGACCCAACTTGTCCATGCCACCCTATTTTTTGAAACCCTTAAGCTAATGCCAATTATCCACATTTGGCCCATAATCCCTCTATACCCATCTCACCCGCATAACTATCTAAATGCTTTTTAAAAGACAAAATTGTACTCACCTCTGACAGCTTGTTCCAGACACTCACCACTCTCTGTGTGAAAAAAAATTGCCCCTCTGAACCCTTTTGTATCACTCCCCTCTCACCTTAAACCTATGCCCTCTAGTTTTAAACTCCTCTCCCTTTGGGAAAAGATGTTGACTATCTAGTTGATCGACGTCCCTCGTAATTTTTTAGGCAGTTACATTTTATGTAGTGATGACAGTGCTAATAAGGACATCAAGTCCAAGCTGTATAAAGGCATTTGTCAGACTTTGAACCATCGGGAAGTCCATACAGTGCAGATTTCAGAACAAAATCAGACTCTATATCAATGGTGAAGTTAATCCTGCTGTAAGGATCTAATGTAGGGCTGTAGGGTTCATGCTTTCACAATGGTTGCCCACATAAGATCTGTAACATCGAGGGACAGTACAGTGTTTAGCACTGCTGCCTCACAGTACCAGGGCCTTGAGTGACTGTGTGGAGTTTGCATGTTCTCCCCATGCCTATATGGATTCATAGAATCCTTACAATGCAGAAAGAGGCCATTCGGCCCATCAACCGTGCACCAAATGACAACAATCCCAACCAGGCATTAGCCCTGTAACCCCCAAGTATTTACTCCTCTGATCCCCCTGATATTAAGGAGCAATTTAGCATGGCCAATCAACCTAACCCATCTCTGGACTGTGAGAAAACTGGAGGAAACCCACGCACATAGAAAGATCATATGTGGGTGACCCAAGGCTGAAATTGAAACCAGTTCCCTGCCGCTATGAGGCAGCGGTACTGACCACTATGCCACCATGTTGCTGCTTTCCTTTTGATGCTCAGTTCCCTTCCACAATCCAAAGGTATGCAGCTTAGGTGGAGTGGCCATAGTAAATTGCCCCTTAGTATCCAATGATGTGTAGGTTAGAGAGGACTAGCAGGGTAATTAACAAAGAACGAAGGGGCCCTTCGGCCCAACGAGCCCGCGCCGCCACCCCGATGTTCCCACCTCTACCCACGATCCCTGTCCATGTTTATAGATCTATGGATTAAAAACCAAATTTGAGACAATTTAGGGAGAATTTTGTTTTGCCAATTAGCCTAAGAGCACATCTTTGGGATGTGGGAGGAAACCGGAGCACCCGGAGAAAACCCACGCAAGCACTGGGAGAATGCGCAAACTCCCACAGACACAGGCCCAAATCCATGTATCTGCACAGCACAGCGATAGTCACTGAGCTGTCGTGTTGCCCATCAAATGGTCCAGGTCAAGCGTACACTAACAACGTGAAGCACTAGGATACACTCGAAAGAAATCCAAGAGCAGCCCTCTCACAACCCATCACGTGTATGCCCCTCGTTAGACAACAAGGTGGACCAAAGCACCTGTAGGATAAAAACAAGTACATCATGTAAGGATCTAATGTAGGGTTGTAGGGTTCATGCTTTCACAATGGTTGCCCACATAAGATCTGTAACATCGAGGGACAGCACAGTGTTTAGCACTGCTGCCTCACAGTGTCCAATCTCATTGGTGATTGGACACGAGAAGACTTTGGCTGATAGGATTAAGGAGAATCCTAAAGCTTTCTTTAGATACGTTAAGAATAGAAGATTGGTTAGGGCAAGATTAGGTCCAGTCATAGACAGCAGTGGGAAGTTGTGCGTGGAGCCTGAGGAGATTGGAGAGGTACTGAATAAATATTTCTCTTCGGTATTCACGCAGGGTGATGTAAATGTAGTTATGGAGAACACTGAGTACCGGGTTGCAAACTGGAAGGTATCGAAGTAGATAGGGAGGATGTGCTAGGTATTCTCGAGGGTTTGAAGTTGGATAAGTCCCCTGGGCCGGACGGGATTTACCCTAGGGTTCTCTGGGAGGCAAGAGAGGCGATTGCAGAGCCTCTGGCTCTAATCTTCAGGTCGTCGTTGGTTACGGGTATGGTTCCGGAAGACTGGAGGATAGCGAATGTGGTCCCATTGTTCAAGAAGGGGAAGAGAGACCTTCCAGGGAATTATAGGCCAGTGAGTCTTACTTCTGTTGTGGGTAAAGTATTGGAGAGAATTATTAGGGATAGGTTTTATAGTTATTTAGAGAGAAATGAATTGATTGGGGATAGTCAGCATGGTTTTGTGAAGGGTAGGTCGTGCCTTACTAACCTCATTGAGTGTTTTGAAAAAGTGACTAAAGAGGTGGATGGGGGTAAGGCGGTTGATGTGGTATATATGGACTTTAGTAAGGCGTTTGATAAGGTGGCCCATGGAAGACTTCTGCAGAAAATGCAGATGTATGGGATAGAAGGTGATTTAGCTAATTGGGTTAGGAATTGGCTAGCAGATAGAAGACAGAGGGTGGTGGTTGGTGGGAGATATTCATCGTGGAGTTCGGTGACAAGTGGTGTACCTCAGGGGTCTGTTTTGGGGCCCCTGCTGTTTTGTAATTTTTATAAATGATCTGGATGAGGGTATTGAAGGATGGATTAGTAAATTTGCAGATGACACTAAAGTCGGTGGAGTGGTAGATAGTGAAAGAAGGGTGTTATAGTTTGCAGAGAGACTTGGACAAGTTGCAGAGCTGGGCTGAGAGGTGGCAAATGGAGTTTAATGTGGAAAAGTTTGAGGTAATGCACTTTGGCAGGAATAATAAATGTGTAGAGTATAGGGCTAATGGTAGGATTCTTAATAGTGTTGATGAACAGAGGGATCTTGGTGTATACGTGCATAGATCCCTGAAAGTAGGCAGTCAAGTTGATAAGGTTGTTAAGAAGGCATATAGAGTCTTAGCTTTTATTGGTAGGGGGATTGAATTTCGGAGCCGCAACGTCATGTTGCAACTGTACAAAATTCTAGTGCGGCCGCACTTGGAGTATTGTGGGCAGTTCTGGTCCCCGCATTATAAGAAAGAATGTGGAGGCATTGGAGAGGGTACAGAGGAGGTTTACCAGGATGTTGCCTGGTATGGAGGGCAGGTCTTATGAGGAGAGGCTGAGGGATTTGAGGTTGTTTTCGTTAGAAAAGAGGAGGCTAAGAGGGGACCTGATCGAAACATATAAGATGATTAGAGGTTTAGACAGGGTGGACAGTGATAGCCTTTTTCCTAGGATGGAGAAAGCTAGCACGAGGGGACACAGCTTTAAATTAAGGGGTGATAGTTATAGGACGGATATCAGAGGCAGGTTCTTTACCCAAAGGGTGGGTTCGGGAGTGGAATGCCCTGCCTGCAGCAGTTGTAGATGCGCCAAGTTTGGTGGCGTTTAAGAGGTTAGTTGATAAGTATATGGAAGAGAAGGGAATGGTTTAGTTTGGAGGGGCATTGCTTTTTATATTGGTCGGCGCAACATCGAAGCCGAAGGGCCTGTTCTGTGCTGTAATGTTCTATGTTCTATGTTCTATCAATATCATCATCTATTTACACACTTCCCAGGGACTCCCAAGGCTCATGATCCCTATTTTAAATCAGTTTTCTATACCCCTCCATTCCCATTCTGTTCATGTGCCCATCTAAGTATTTCTTAAATAACTCCAGAGTACCTGCCTCCACCACTTTACTTGGCAGCGCATTCCATACCCCCACCACCCTCTGTGTGAAAAAACTCCCTCTAGCATCCAAATTATACCTTACCCCCCTCACCCTAAGCCCGTGATCCCTCATGCTATTTGAGTCCATCCTAGGAAAGAGCTTAACCCTGTTTACTCTATCTATACCCCTCATAATCTTGTACACCTCTATTAGATCTGCTCTAAGTCTACGTCTTTCTAAGGAAAACAGTCCCAATTTGCCTAACCTCTCCTCGAAACTCAACCTTCCATACCAGGCAGCATCCTGGTAAACCTCCTCTACACTCTCTCCAGAGTCTCCACGTCCTTCCGGTAGTAGGGCGACCAGAACTGGACACAGTATTCCAAATGAGGTCTAACCAACGTTTTATACAACTGCAACATTAAAGGCCAGCTCTTGTACTCTGTACCCCTGCCTATAAAGGCTAACATACTATATGCTTTCTTCACAACATTTGGGCAGGCCTGAGTAAGATGCTCTGTCAGAGAGTCAGTATAGAGTTGATGGGCTGAATGGCCTACTTCTGCCACTGACCAAATAACATTTCCAGTGAGGACCTGTACAAGAAGGTTGGCTCCTACAGCATTGTCCTGGATCTTAGAAGTGCTGGGTAAGATGGCTCGGACACAAGATGAGGATGTCCCAAGAGTGAATATTGGGGATTGCTCAAAGCTGGAGGCAAGTTGGAAAGGCAAACAGGGCAAGGTCAAAAGCAACATGGCGTCGGGGCTGTGGTGATTAAACAGGAAGAGATAGGGTATACATGAGGAGAGGCACAAACCATATCTCAAAACAGGGCTCGACAGGGGAACATTGCTGCTGCCTCATATCCCACCTGGGATGAGAAGGACATGAAAGAGAGACATCCCGAATCCCATCTCAATCTCCCGTTTGCTTCACAACACTTAAAGTTAGTTTGTTTCAAGCAGCTGTACAACTTCTCCCCAAGTATTTCTGGAGCGTACTTAACCAAGGGTTTGTGGCAAAGGATTCCAGTTTTTAACAACTTTGTAATTGTTCTGGTACTTACCCTAAATTTGTACCCCCAGGGATTCGCCCAATTTATCATTCTGTAATTTAATGTAACCATTTACTTACATTATAATTTAAAACCTTTTCCAGACCAGCCCTTAATATTCTACCAGAGTTTGGAACTCTTTGGGTTTGATCTTTCCAGCTTGTTGTGCCGGTTAATTGGAGCTACAAGCTGGGAAATTGTGCACTAGGTTTTTGTGACGGGAGTGAAGAGGTCTCACACCATCTTCCCAGCTCTGCTTTGCCAAACAGAGCACAAAGCCAATTTAAAGTCTATTTATTAGTGCCTCAAGTAGGCTTACATTAACACTGCAATGAAGGAACAGTGAAAATTCACCAAGTCGCCACACTCCGGCGCCTGTTCGGGAACACTGAGAGAAAATTTAACATGATCAATGCAATTAACTCGCACATCTTTGGACTGTGGGAGAAAACACGCAGAAAACCCATGCAGACACAGGGAGAATGTGCATAGACGGTGACCCAAGCCAGGAATCGAACCCAGGTCCCTGGCACTGTGAGGAAGTAGTGCTAACCACCACATTTAGCATGTCATTAACATGTTCAGCCTGCATTTACAGTCTGCCGGACACTTCCCCCCTCAGCGGTGAGAGTCTCGCTGATGAGAATCATCCATGCTCCCCACCAACAGTGACCAGACATGCCGGCCATGCGGGGGTGGGGGGGGGGCATCAGAGGCAACTGAAGCCCCTGGGTGGTCAGCAGCTTGGCCTGGAGTGGGCAATGACAGGGGAAAGCAAAGTAGGAACTCTGCAGGAGGCAAGATCTGCGGGCAGAGGGGTGTTGGCATGGCGATGCCCATGAGGAGATGTTAGGGGATCTCCCAGTTCACTGGAAGATCAGGGCACCTGCACAGTGATGCTCCAAGTAGTCTGTAGCTGGCTTCAGTAGCGAATAAGGTAACACAACACCCTTGCCCACTCCCAACACATCCAACTGGTGAGGATCACAATTCTGTCCAACAAAGTGACAGAATGTCATAAGATTACATTTTCAAACTTGCCCAAAAAAACATGTCTGAAACTCACCCATTTTTGTGTTTGGCGCTTAGAATTTTTGTCGAGAAAGGCCAGCACAGTGTTTAGCACTGCTGCCTCACAGCACCAGGAAGCTGGGTTCAATTCCGGCCTCGGGGTCACTGTCCATGCGGAGTTTGCATGTTCTCCTTGTGCCTGCATGGATTTCCTTCCCCAGTCCAAAGATGTGCAGGTTGGATTGGTTGGCCATGGTAAATTGACCATGGGGGTTAGCAGGGTAAATATGGGGGGTTACAGGAATAGGATTGTGAGTGGGATTGTGGTCGATGCAGATGCAATGGGCCAAATGGCCTCCTTCTGCACTATAGGGATTCTATCATTCTAAGATCCAGCCCTTCAAGCCTATCATTAATGTTGTATGTTGGCAACAAACTGATGAATTTACATAGCACCTCTCATACATTTCGCAAATGTATTTATATATATTTTACCGCATCTGATATAGATATAGATATATAGATATAGATATAGAACATTACAGCACAGAACAGGCCCTTCGGCCTTCGATGTTGTGCCGACCAAAATAAAAGCAATGCCCCTCCAAACTAAACCATTCCCTTCTCTTCCATATACTTATCAACTAACCTCTTAAACGCCACCAAACTTGGCGCATCTACAACAGCTGCAGGCAGGGCATTCCACTCCCTAATCACTCTTTGAGTAAAGAACCTACCTCTGATATCCGTCCTATAACTCATACCCCTTAATTTAAAGCTGTGTCCCCTCGTGCTAGCTTTCTCCATCCTAGGAAAAAGGCTATCACTGTCCACCCTATCTAAACCTCTAATCATCTTATATGCTTCAATAAGATCCCCTCTTAGCCGCCTCCTTTCTAACGAAAACAACCTCAAATCCTTCAACCTCTCTTCATAGGACCTGCCCTCCATACCAGGCAACATCCTGGTAAACCTCCTCTGTACCCTCTCCAATGCCTCCACATCTTTCTTATAATGTGGCGACCAGAACTGCACACAATACTCCAAGTGCGGCCGCACTAGAGTTTTGTACAGTTGCAACATGATGCTGCGGCTCCTAAATTCAATCCCCCTACCAATAAAAGCTAAGACTCCATATGCCTTCTTAACAACTTTATCCACTTGACTGCCTACTTTCAGGGATCTATTGACACATACACCAAGATCCTTCTGTTCCTCAACACTATTAAGAGCCCTACCATTAGCCCTATACTCTACACATTTATTGTTCCTGCCAAAGTGCATTACCTCACACTTTTCCACATTAAACTCCATTTGCCACCTCTCGGCCCAGCTCTGCAACTTGTCCAAGTCACTCTGCTCACTCTATCATACCTACAATTGTAACCGTCACAAAGTTAAAGTTTATTTACTAGTCACAAGTAGACTTGCATTAACACTGCAATGAAGTTACTGTGAAAATCGCCAGTTGCCACACTGCGGCACCTCAGGCAGTGGGAGGCATTGCTCTGATTTTATTGGTGAGGGTAACGTGGCAGTGAAGAGTTGTGAACTTCCAATTATTGAGTTTTCTCACAAGATGCTCTCGAATCTAAAGGTAATAGATTGGAAACTTACTTCATCTGATGTGAATATTGAAATGATGTTGTGGCAGGCAAGAATAAATTGGAATGAAATTCAATTTGACTTTAGTTAACTGTGCTGATCATAAATATTCAGGATGCCGCCTGTTTAATCACCTGATGAAGGTATTCTGTGTATTTATTGTCTGTTTAAGCTTGATGAATATTCACTTCCACTTTACTAACTACAAAACCGTGTTTTACATAATTACAACAATTATGGCTGCATGATTTCTAATGTAATTTATAACTAAAGATGACTCCTAGAAAATTAAAATGAGAGAACATGGCTAAGAAATAAAGAGGAAGGGTTGGTGATGCCACAAACAGGAGAGTTACAGTCAATGATTATAGTGCAGAAGGCCATTCAGCCCCAGCGAGCTTAAAAGTTTAACATTTTCTTATTAGTGTCACCTTCCCAGCCTGTTTTACCAAACAGAGCACAAAGCCAATTTAAAGTTTATTTATTAGTGTCACAAGTAGGCCTACATTAATATTGCAATGCCGTTTCTGTGAAAATCCCCTAGTCGCCAACTCTGTTTGGGTACACCGAGGGAGAATTTAGTGCGGCCAATGCACATTTTTCAGACTGTGAAAGGAAATGGGAGCACCCAGGGGAAACCCATGCAGACACGAGAAGAATGTGCAAATTCCACACAGACAGTGACCCACGCCAGGAATTGAATCCAGGACACAGCGCCTGTGTGTGGAGTCTGTGTGGAGTTTGCACATTCTCCTTGTATCTGCATGGGTTTCCTGGGGGTACTCCTGTTTCCTCCCACAGTCCAAAGATATGCGGGTTAGGTTGATTGGTTATGCTAAGGAATTGCCCCTTAGTGTCTAGGGATGTATAGGTTAGAGGGATTAGTGGGCATAATATGTAGGGATATGGGGATAGGGCTTGGATGGGATTGTGTTCAGTGCAGACTCTATGGGCCAAAGGGCTTCTTTCTGCACTGTAAGGTTCTATGATTCTATGACCCTGGCGCTATGAAGCAGCAGTGTAATCACTGTGCTACTGTGTCACACCCTGAGAAAGTCAGGCTAAAGAAACATCAGTTCACCCAAGAACTGGAGATCCAATGGGGTTACAGAAATAGTGCCTAGGTGGGACTGTAGTTGGTGTAGACTTGATGGGCTGAATGGCCTCCTTCTGAACTGTAAGGATTCTATGAAGGAAAGGAGGCATGCTTGTGGTAAGAATAAGAAGCACATGAGTAAGAATGTGAGGGGGTCGTTCAACTGAAGACAGGGCTCTTTAAAAGGAATGGCTGCCAGCTGGGAAGAGAATGAGGAAAGTCCCTGATCAACAAATCCTACACTGGCCAAATTCGCAGCAGCCAGGGGCGTTAAAAATATAGGAGGAAGATGTTTCAATTGTCTGTCAGTTTGACAATGATCAGGATTTGAAAGCTATCTTTGGAAGAATAGATTGTGCCTCAGTGCTGCTGATTATGTCAGGGAAGACTACTTCCAAACTCAGCATGGATCACCCTTCACCATCACCTGGGTCTCTTCAGTGGGAAAATGGAGAATTAAAATTGACAAGGTCTTAGCTACCATGTCCCAAGTTGACCGTGCCAATTGTGCTAACAGGTGGGATCAGCAACACAACCAAAAGGCAAAAGAATAAGCTGTTGAAATCATCTTTAGATAACCATCACATCTACGACCCTCACTAACTTTTACAGATGCATCATAGAAAGTATTCTTTCTGGTTGTATCACAGCTGGCATCTTGCCCCAGACTGCAAGGGTCATGAATGAAGCCCAGTCCATCACACAAACTGGGCTCCCATCCATTGGCTCTGTCTACACTTTGGAAAAGCAGCCAGCATAATTAAGGACCCCATGCATCCCAGACATTCTCTTTTCCACCTTCTTCCGTCAGGAAAAAGATACAAAAGTCTGAGGTTATGTACACACTGACCAAAGAACAGCTTTTTTCCCTGCTGCTGTCAGACTTTTGAATGGACCTATGTTTACATCAAGCTGATCCCCCTCGCTCTGACTATGACACTGCGTTCTGCATCCTATACTTTCCTTCTCCCCTCTGTACTCTACGTACGATATATTTTGTGTGTACAATATGCAAGAAACAATACTTTTCATTGTCTACCAATACATGCGACAATAATAAATCAGATCAAATTAAATCAAATCAAATCCATTTGCAGTCTATTCTCTTCTCTGAGCCAGGCGTTAATTAACATGGTTTTATTTATGGTTTACTGAAGCAGAGAAAGAAAAATGTTCTGGTCATAATAAAATCATTCAAAAATATGATGTCTTCAATTCAAAGGCATGTGTTATACATACAGGGCATTGTATCATTAGCAGGTCATGTTTGCCCAATACTTTATCAGTAATTAGGCCTATTGAATTCAGGAATATTGGAAATGTGAGAGATAACCTGCTCTTTCAAACAAAATAATGCACATTAAATATCATGCACACCAACCCATTTTGCAATCTGTATTTACTATCATCATCAGAGTAGAACGTTTGAATAAGTAGCCCTGAAATTAATTGTCAGACTTTGTCATTTGTTCGATTTAAGATGATTGTATCTGTGTTAAAGTCACAGAGCGTGGCGACAATTACTGAACATAAATAGATGTTTAACAGTACGGCTACCCCTGGAAGTTCAGCAATTTTCATGTCAACACATTGTGAATTACCCAGCAATGCATATTGAGTATTCTTACTAACAAAGCAAGAGTTTATGCACTGCTAAAATATTGAATTGTCATATAATTTAAAATCATAGAATAAAATTTTAGAATCCATGCAGAGCAGGAAGAGGCCAGTGTCATATCACTCCCGGGCTGGATAAAGCAGCTCAGGAGTGATGGTCGTCTTAGACATCACCTCCACCCCATAATATAACCATCTCCTTTATCAACCTACTCTTCCGCTAGCCAGACTAATTGTGACCCTCTACCGCTTTTCCCCCACCGATTGCCTGCAGAGTGACAGCTTCTAACCACTTGCTCCAGTTCCATCTGGCCTCCCCTCCACCCCAGCAGAGATCCAAATGGCCTCCTGACACCCGCCTCCGCCCCCCAGAGATCCATTTCCTCCCTCCCCCACCAGACGGCAATCTGGCCTCCCTTTGCCCTCCCCCCCACCCCACCCCAGACAGCGATCTATTCTCCTTCACCCCCATCCACCAGAACTACATCTGCCCCAACCCCCCTCCACTTCCCTCCCCAGAGAGTGATTTGACCTGCTTCTCACATCATCCCCATCCTCCCCCCCCCCCCCCCCAGAGAGTGATTTGACCTGCTTCCTCACATCATCCCCATACTCCCCCCGCCCAGAGAGTGATCTGACCTGCTTCGTCACATTATCCCCACCCCACACCACCCCCCCCACCCGCCCTCACCACCCACACCACCCCCCCACCCCCCCTCCCACCCCACACCACCCCCACCCACCCTCCACCCCACACCACCCCCCCTGCCCTCTACCCCCCGCCCTCCCCCCTTCCTCCCCTCCTGCCCCCCTTCCAGGAAAACACAGGAAAGTACAGTGTTTTAATATAATGCAGCCTAAACACAGGAAAGGACAGTGTGTTAATATAATGCAGATAAACACAGGAAAGGAGAGTGCATTAATATAATGCAGATAAACACAGGAAAGGACAGTGTGTTAATATAATGCAGATAAACACAGGAAAGGAGAGTGCATTAATATAATGCAGATAAACACAGGGAAGGACAGTGTATTAACATAATGCAGATAAACACAGGAAAGGACAGTGTGTTAACTTAATGCAGATAAACACAGGGAAGGACAGTGTGTTAACATAATGCAGATAAACACAGGGAAGGACAGTGTATTAACATAATGCAGATAAACACAGGAAAAGACAGTGTGTTAACTTAATGCAGCCTAAACACAGGAAAGGACAGTGTGTTAATATAATGCAGATAAACACAGGAAAGGACAGTGTGTTAATATAATGCAGATAAACACAGGAAAGGAAGTTTTTTAATATAATGCAGATAAACACAGGAAAGGACAGTGTGTTAATATAATGCAGAGAAACACAGGAAAGGACAGTGTGTTAATATAATGCAGAGAAACACAGGAAAGGACAGTGTGTTAATATAATGCAGAGAAACACAGGAAAGGACAGTGTGTTAAAAACAAGTGTTAATATAATGCAGATAAACACAGGAAAGGACAGTGTGTTAATATAATGCAGATAAACACAGGAAAGGACAGTGTTTAATATAATGCAGATAAACACAGGAAAGGACAGTGTGTTAACTTAATGCAGCCTAAACACAGGAAAGGACAGTGTATTAACATAATGCAGATAAACACAGGAAAGGAGATGCATTAACATAATGCAGATAAACACAGGAAAGGAGAGTGCATAATATAATGCAAATAAACACAGGGAAGAACAGTGTGTTAACATAATGCAGATAAACACAGGGAAGGAAGTGTGTTAACATAATGCAGATAAACACAGGAAAGTACAGTGTGTTAATATAATGCAGATAAACACAGGAAAGGACAGTGTGTTAATATAATACAGATAAACACAGGAAAGGACAGTGTGTTAATATAATGCAGATAAACACAGGAAAGGAAGTGTTTTAATATAATTCAGATAAACACAGGAAAGGACAGTGTGTTAACATAATGCAGAGAAACACAGGAAAGTACAGTGTGTTAATATAATGCAGATAAACACAGGAAAGGACAGTGTGTTAATATAATGCAGATAAACACAGGAAAGGACAGTGTGTTAATATAATGCAGATAAACACAGGAAAGGACAGTGTGTTAACTTAATGCAGCCTAAACACAGGAAAGGACAGTGTATTAACATAATGCAGATAAACACAGGAAAGGAGAGTGCATTAACATAATGCAGATAAACACAGGAAAGGAGAGTGCATTAATATAATGCAAATAAACACAGGGAAGAACAGTGTGTTAACATAATGCAGATAAACACAGGGAAGGACAGTGTGTTAACATAATGCAGAGAAACACAGGAAAGTACAGTGTGTTAATATAATGCAGATAATCACAGGAAAGGACAGTGTGTTAATATAACGCAGATAATCACAGGAAAGGACAGTGTGTTAATATAATGCAGATAAACACAGGAAAGGACTGTGTGTTAAATAATGCAGAAAACACAGGAAAGACAGTGTGTTAATATAATGCAGATAAACACAGGAAAGGACAGTGTGTTAATATAATGCAGATAAACACAGGAAAGGACAGTGTGTTAATATAATGCAGATAAACACAGGAAAGGACAGTGTGTTAACTTAATGCAGCCTAAACACAGGAAAGGACAGTGTATTAACATAATGCAGATAAACACAGGAAAGGAGAGTGCATTAACATAATGCAGATAAACACAGGAAAGGAGAGTGCATTAATATAATGCAAATAAACACAGGGAAGAACAGTGTGTTAACATAATGCAGATAAACACAGGGAAGGACAGTGTGTTAACATAATGCAGAGAAACACAGGAAAGGACAGTGTGTTAATATAATGCAGATAAACACAGGAAAGGACAGTGTGTTAATATAATGCAGATAATCACAGGAAAGGACAGTGTGTTAATATAATGCAGATAAACACAGGAAAGGACAGTGTGTTAACTTAATGCAGCTAAACACAGGAAAGGACAGTGTATTAACATAATGCAGATAAACACAAGAAAGGAGAGTGCATTAACATAATGCAGATAAACACAGGAAAGGAGAGTGCATTAATATAATGCAAATAAACACAGGGAAGAACAGTGTGTTAACATAATGCAGATAAACACAGGGAAGGACAGTGTGTTAACAGGGAAGGACAGTATATTAACACACAGGAAAGGACAGTGTGTTAATATAATGCAGATAAACACAGGAAAGGACAGTGTTTAACATAATGCAGATAAACACAGGAAAGGAATTGTTTTAATATAATGCAGATAAACACGGAAGGACAGTGTGTTAATATAATGCAGATAACACAGGAAGGACAGTGTGTTAATATAATGCAGATAAACACAGGAAAGGACAGTGTGTTAATATAATGCAGATAAACACAGGAAAGGACAGTGTGTTAATATAATGCAGATAAACACAGGAAAGGACAGTGTGTTAATATAATGCAGATAAACACAGGAAAGGACAGTGTGTTAATATAATGCAGATAAACACAGGAAAGGACAGTGTGTTAATATAATGCAGAGAAACACAGGAAAGGACAGTGTGTTAATATAATGCGGATAAACACAGGAAAGGAATTGTTTTAATATAATGCAGATAAACACAGGAAAGTACAGTGTGTTAATATAATGCAGATAAACACAGGAAAGGACAGTGTGTTAATATAATGCAGATAAACACAGGAAAGGACAGTGTGTTAATATAATGCAGATAAACACAGGAAAGGACAGTGTGTTAACATAATGCAGATAAACACAGGAAAGGACAGTGTGTTAATATAATGCAGATAAACACAGGAAAGGACAGTGTGTTAACATAATGCATTATTTAGAGGAGTACACAACTGACCTTCCCAAACTTTATTATGAATGGAATTGTTCAAAATAAGATGATATTTCTCCTCTCCTCTGACAAAAGCAATGCTTGGACTGTGATTTTTCAAAGTGCACACATCTGTTTTTCTAATGCGTCCACTGTGTAAATGTGGCAGATTCGTTATTACATTGTTTGGTGCTCATTACACTTACCAGCTTGCTGTGCGCAAATGTGCTGCAGAGCGCAACAGATGGAATCAATTTGCATTCCCTTGTACTGCGAGTCGGGGCCCCATGGGGTCTGTAATGGGGCAAAAGAAAGTACATCTCCAGGGGTCATTTATGATGGCGATTAAGAGATTAATTTTCCAAACAATTGTTGTGTATGCGAATATTCCCGTTTATAGGCATACTGTATAGCTCTTGCAGAGACAGGAAAAGCATTACCCACTGCTGTGTTCCACCTGGTTTTGAAATGATGCACTTTTGCATTAGATCCGCAACATTGAGTAAATAATAATTTGTCAGGTGATGAATAGATGTCGAAAAATCACAGTGATCAGAGAATTAGACTGCAATGAAACAGGGTGTGCTTTTTTTTATTCATTTGTGGGACATGGGTGTTGCTGGCTGGCCAGTATTTATTGCTCATCCCTAGTTGCCCTTGGAGGGCAGTTGAGAGTCAACCACATTGTTATGGCTCTGGAGTCACATGTAGGCCAGACCAGGTAAGGACGGCAGATTTCCTTCCCTAAAGGGCATTAATCCATCAAAAGATCGATCCACAATGACTTTAAAACTTTTAGGGAAAGGCGATGACCCAGTGGAATTATTGCTAGACTATTAATTCAGAAACTCAGTTAATGTTCCGCAGACCTGGGTTTGAATTCTGCCACAGTAGGTGGTGGAATTTGAATTTAATAAAAAACTGGGGTGACATGGCTCAGGTAGTGCAATGGATAGCTATAGATTAGCTAGGAAGGAGGTAAAAAGTGAATTGAGGAGAGCTAAGAGGGGACACGAGAAGATGTTGGCTGATAGGATTAAGGAGAATCCTAAAGCTTTCTTTCGATATGTTAAGAATAGAAGATTGGTTAGGGCAAGATTAGGGCCAGTCATAGATAGCAGTGGGAAGTTGTGCGTGGAGCCTGAAGAGATTGGCGAGGCACTGAATAAATATTTCTCTTCGGTATTCACGCAGAGTGCTGGAAATGTAGCTGTGGAGAGCACTGATGTACAGGGTTGCAAATTGGGGAGTATTGTAGTAGATAGGGAGGATGTGTTAGAAATTCTCGAGGGTTTGAAGTTGGATAAGTCCCCTGGGCCGGACGGGATTTACCCTAGGATTCGCTGGGAGGCAAGAGAGGAGATTGCAGAGCCGCTGGCTCTGATCTTCAGGTCCTCGTTGGTTACGGGTGTGGTTCCGGAGGACTGGAGGATAGCGAATGTGGTCCCATTGTTTAAGAAGGGAAGAGAGACCTTCCAGGGAATTATAGGCCAGTGAGTCTTACTTCTGTTGTGGGCAAGGTATTGGAGAGAATTATTAGGGATAGGATTTATAGTTATTTAGAGAGAAATGAATTGATTGGGGATAGTCAGCATGGTTTCGTGAAGGGTAGGTCATGCCTTACTAACCTCATTGAGTTTTTGAGAAAGTGACCAGAGAGGTGGATGGGGGTAAGGCGGTTGATGTAGTATATATGGACTTTAGTAAGGCTTTTGATAAGGTGGCCCATGGAAGACTTCTACAGAAAATGCAGAGTTGTGGAATAGAGGGTGATTTAGCTAATTGGATTAGGAATTGGCTGGCAGATAGAAGACAGAGGGTGGTGGTTGATGGGAGATATTCATTGTGGAGTTCGGTGACGAGTGGTGTGGCTCAGGGGTCTGTTTTGGGGCCCCTGCTGTTTGTAATTTTTATAAATGATCTGGATTGAGGGTATTGAAGGATGGATTAGTAAATTTGCAGATGACACTAAAGTCGGTGGAGTGGTAGATAGTGAAGAGGGGTGTTATAGTTTACAGAGTGACTTGGACAAGTTGCAGAGCTGGGCCGAGAGGTGGCAAATGGAGGTTAATGTGGAAAAGTGTGAGGTAATGCACTTTGGCAGGAACAATAAAAGTGTAGAGTATAGGGCTAATGGTAGGGCTCTTAATAGTGTTGAGGAACAGAAGGATCTTGGTGTATGTGTCAATAGATCCCTGAAAGTAGGCAGTCAAGTGGATAAAGTTGTTAAGAAGGCTTATGGAGTCTTAGCTTTTATTGGTAGGGGGATTGAATTTAGGAGCCGCAGCATCATGTTGGAGCTGTACAAAACTCTAGTGCGGCCGCACTTGGAGTATTGTGTGCAGTTCTGGTGCCCACATTATAAGAAAGATGTGGAGGCATTGGAGAGGGTACAGAGGAGGTTTACCAGGATGTTGCCTGGTATGGAGGGCAGGTCCTATGAAGAGAGGGTGAAGGATTTGAGGCTGTTTTCGTTAGAAAGGAGGCGGCTAAGAGGGGATCTTATTGAAGCATATAAGATGATTAGAGGTTTAGATAGGGTGGACAGTGATAGCCTTTTTCCTGGATGGAGAAAGCTAGCACGAGGGGACACAGCTTTAAATTAAGGGGTATGAGTTATAGGACGGATATCAGAGGTAGGTTCTTTACTCAAAGAGTGATTAGGGAGGGGAATGCCCTGCCTGCAGCTGTTGTAGATGCGCCAAGTTTGGTGGCGTTTAAGAGGTTAGTTGATAAGTATATGGATGAGAAGGAAATGGTTTAGTTAGGAGGGGCATTGCTTTTTATTTTGGTCGGCACAACATCGAAGGCCGAAGGGCCTGTTCTGTGCTGTATTGTTCTATGTTCTATGTTCTATGGTGGCACAGTGGTTAGCACTGCTGCTTCACAGCTCCAGGGCCTGGGTTCAATTCCTGGCTTAAGTCACTGTCTGTATGGAGCTTGCACATTCCTCTCGCGCCTGAGTGGGTTTTCCTGTGGGTGCTCCGGTTTCCTCCCAGAGTCCAAAGATGTGCAGGTTAGATTGATTGGCTATGCTAAAATTGCCCCTTAGTGTCCTGAAATGTGTGTGTTAGAGGGATTAACAGGTAAACGTATAGGGATATGGGGGACGGGGCTGGGTGGGATTGTGGTTGGTGCAGACTCAATGAGCCAAATGGCCTCCTTCTGTGCTGTAGGGTTTCTATGATTCATTTCTATGAATCTACTGATGACCATGAAACTGTTGTCGATTGTTGGAAAAAACCCATTTGTTTCACTAATGTCCCTTTAGAGTAGTTGTAATGGGAGATTTCAATTTCCCTGGGGTAGATTGGAAGGTGCCGAGAGCGGAAGGTGCGGACGGGGAGGAATTTGTACAGTGTGTTTTAGAAGGGTCCTTGGAGCAGTATGTGGATAGCCCGACTAGAGAGGGGGCTATACTGGATCTGGTTCTGGGGAATGAGCCAGGGCAGGTGGTTGACGTTGTAGTAGGAGAGCATGTGTCTAATAGTGACCACAACTCTGTCTGCTTTAGGGTATTAATGGAAAAAGATGAAGCCTGCCCTAAGGGGAGGGTGTTAAACTGGGGGAGGGCTAGATATAGCCAGATTAGGCAGGATCTTAAGGATACCGACTGGGATAAGCTGTTCGAGGGTAGGTCGATGCTGCACATGTGGGAATCTTTCAAGAGAAAACTAAAATTTTTGCAGGATAGACACGTGCCGGTAAGGAGAAAGGATGGGAAGGGTAGGATTAGAGAACCGTGGGTTACTAGGGATGTTGAGGACTTGGTCAGGAAGAAGCGGGAGGCGTACGTTAGATCCAGGCAACTGGGGACAGAGACAGCGCTGGAAGAATATAGAGAGTGTAGACGGGATCTTAAAAGGGGTGTCAGAAAGGCAAAAAGGGGCCATGAAATGGCTTTGGCAGGTAGGATTAAGGAAAATCCTAAGGCATTTTACTCCTATGTAAGGAGCAAAAGGATGGTTAGAGGGAAGATTGGACCTCTCAGGGACAGAGGAGGGGATCTATGCTTAGAGCCTGAGGGGATGGGGGAGATCCTGAATGAATACTTTGCATCAGTATTCACGCAGGAGAGGGGCCTGATGTCTGATGCTGGCTTTGAGGATTTTGAGGACCCGTTAAAGGAAATAATCATTACGAGGGACGAAGTGTTGGGGCTTTTAGGTAGCATAAAGACTTATAAAGCTCCGGGGCCTGATGGTATTTATCCCAGGCTGCTAAGGGAGGTGAGAGATGACATTGCTGGGCCTCTGACGCAAATCTTTGTCTCTTCTTTGGACACAGGTGAGGTCCCAGAGGACTGGAGGATTGCAAATGTAGTACCGTTGTTTAAAAAGGGTCAGAGGGATAACCCAGGGAACTATAGGCCGATGAGCTTGACTTCAGTTATAGGTAAGCTAATGGAGAGGATCCTCAGGGACAGGATGTATGAGCATCTGGAGCGCTGCGATCTGATCAGGGATACGCAGCATGGCTTCGTTAAGGGGAGGTCGTGCCTTACGAATCTAGTGGAATTTTTTGAAGAGGTGACAAAAACGGTTGATGAAGGACAGGCTGTTGATGTCGTCTACATGGATTTCAGTAAGGCGTTTGACAAGGTTCCCCATGGTAGGCTGATAAAAAAGGTGAAGGCGCATGGGATACAGGGCCAGGTATGTAGATGGGTTGAGAACTGGCTTAGGAGGAGGAGACAATGGGTAGTAGTGGAAGACTCTTTTTCCAACTGGAGGTCAGTCACTAGTGGTGTGCCACAGGGCTCAGTACTAGGACCTCTTCTATTTGTGATTTATATAAATGACTTAGAAGAGGGGGTAGGTGGTGTGATCAGCAAATTTGCTGATGACACTAAGATACTTGGATTGGTGGGGACTGAGGAGCAGTGCCAGGCAATACAACAGGACATAGATAGGCTGGTAGATTGGGCAGATAGATGACAAATGGAATTTAATCTGGATAAATGCGAGGTGATGCATTTTGGCCGGAATAATGTAGAGGGGAGTTATAGGATAAAAGGTAAAACTATCCGGAGTATAGAGACACAGAGAGACCTTGGGGTGCAGGTTCACAAGTCTCTGAAGGTGTCAGTACAAGTGGAAAAAGTGATAAAGAAAGCGTATGGTATGTTAGCCTTCATAGGAAGGGGTATAGAATACAAGAGTAGGAGTTTGATGTTGCAAGTGTATAGAACGTTGGTTAGGCCTCACTTGGAGTACTGCGTCCAGTTCTGGTCGTCGTACTACCGGAAGGATGTGGAGGCCCTGGAGACAGTGCAGAGGAGATTTACCAGGATGCTGCCTGGTATGGAAGGGCTTTCTTACGAGGAAAGGTTGAACGCACTGGGGTTGTTTTCCCTCAAAAGACGTCGGCTGAGAGGGGATCTATTAGAGGTATATAAGATTATGAGGGGTATAGATAGAGTAAATGGTGGTAAGCTTTTTCTACTATTAGATTCGGATAGAACAAGGGGTCACGGCCTTAGGGTGAGGGGGGCTATGTATAAGACTAATATTAGAGGGCATTTTTTCACACAAAGGGTAGTGGGGGTGTGGAATGCACTACCGAGTAAGGTGGTGGGAGCAGGCATGCTAGGATTGTTTAAGGGTCTCTTGGACAGCCACATGAGCGGTCTGCAGATAGAGGGATATAGGAGAACTGTTTAAATACTTTAATTGTTTCCATAGGCTGTTCGGTCCACCTTGTTGACCAACAAGGTGCATGCATTCGGCAGGTCGTGCGAGGGCTGCTCCTGGATGTTACTTCAGAAGTGGCCTAGTGCTTTGCGTCGTTAGTGTATGCTTAAACTGGACCATCAGATGGGCAACATGACAGCTCAGAGACTATCGCTGTTGCTGTGCAGACACATGGATTTGGGCCTGTGTCTGCGGGAGTTTGCGCGTTCTCCCCGTGGTTGCGTGGGTTTTCTCCGGGTGCTCCGGTTTCCTCCCACATCCCAAAAATGTGCTCTTAGGCTGATTGGGTAACAAATTGTCCCTATATTGGTCTCTATATGTCATTAAGATGTTAGGATGGCGGCGCGGGCTCGTTGGGCCGAAGGGCCTGTTTCCCGTGCTGTGTTGTTCTTTGTTAGGGAAGGAAATGTGCTGTTCTTACCTGGTCTGGCCTACACGTGACTCCAGAGTCACAGCAATGTGTTTGATTATCAAACACGCAACTAGGGACGGGCAATAAATGTTGGCCCAGCCAGTGACTCCGTGTCCCATGAACGAATAATAAAAACACTTACATTTTTCAGACCTGAATCCACTTTTTCCTTTGTTGCTTTTTTTTCTGGATATTCCAAGTCATCACATAGCTCCGTGTAAGGGCCCCAACTCACAATGAAAGGCCGCTGTCAATATAGATGCCATTGTTGATGCAGACTCTATTTGTGATACATTTTGGGAGGTCTAATAAAGGTTGGATATACACAATGAACAGTAGGTCCGCGTGGAATATTGAGGAACAAAGGGACATTATAGAACATAGAACATTACAGCACAGAACAGGCCCTTCGGCCTTCGATGTTGCGCCGACCAATATAAAAAGCAATGCCCCTCCAAACTAAACCATTCCTTCTCTTCCATATACTTATCAACTAACCTCTTAAACGCCACCAAACTAGGCGCATCTACAACTGCTGCAGGCAGGGCATTCCACACCCTTACCACCCTTTGGGTAAAGAACCTGCCTCTGATATCCATCCTATAACTATCACCCCTTAATTTAAAGCTGTGTCCCCTCGTGCTAGCTTTCTCCATCCTAGGAAAAGGCTATCACTGTCCACCCTATCTAAACCTCTAATCATCTTATATGTTTCGATAAGGTCCCCTCTTAGCCACCTCCTTTCTAACGAAAACAACCTCAAATCCCTCAGCCCTGAAAGTGGTACCACAGGTAGATAGGGTGCTGAAGAAACCAAAAGGAATGTTTGCCTTCACTACCTTGGACATAAGAATATAGGAACAGGGAAATCTTGATTATTAAACATTGGTTAAGCCACTGCTGGAGTACCATGTGTAGTTCTGGTCGCCACACTATGAGAAGAAAGTAATTGCACTGGAGAGGAGATTCACCAGGCTACGCTGGATAGAAAGATTCAGCTCTGAGGAGAGACGGGACAGGCTGGGTTTGTTTTCCCTGGAACAAAGGAGGCTGAGAGGGCGATCCGATAAAAGCGTACAAAATTATTTGAGGCAGAGGACACAGGGTGAAGGTGAGGAGTAAATGGATTGGAAGGGATCTGAAGAAACTTCTTTTCAGCCAGAGGGTGATGGAAGTGTGGAACGTGCTGCCTGAGGGTGGAGGAGACAGGAACTCTCGCAATATTTAAGAAGCATCTGAATAAACACTTAAATCACCGAGGCACAGCAGGTTATGGTCCAAGTGCTGGTTAATAGGATTAGTATAGATTGGTATTTGATGGTCAGCGTTGACATGGTGGGCCGAAGGGCCTGATTCTGTGTCATAAGACTTTATGACTGACCCCAACTGTCGATACGGACCCTGCTGTCAAAATCAACTCCATTGCTGATATTAACCTCCAACAGTCAGTACGGAGATCACTCTAAATACAGGCCCTGTAACGAGTACAGGGACAATATCTGAGAGCCACGTAATCAGGTGGGAACCTATGGAGAAGCAGTTTGGGAAACCAGACCAATGTGTGCAAAGACTTGCTTCCTGAGTCAGTGGGGGGAAACCCCAGTTGGAACCAGGAAGGAATGGCGAATAATCGCAAATCCAGTTCTGTTTTGTAGATATAAAAATATCATTGTTCACAAATCCTTTGTAACAATGAGTTACCTTTGACGTTATTACAGGTCCTGATTGTTGATACTTCAGAGAAGGTTCACTGAGCTTTTTGCTGGGTGGCACGCTGGTTAGCACTGCTACCTCACAGCACCTGGAACCCGAGTTCGATTCCCACCTTGGGTCACTGTCAATGTCTGCACATTCTCCCCGTGTCTGCATGGGTTTCCTCCGGGTGTTACGGTTTCCTCCCACAGTCCAAAAGCGTGATGGTTGGGTGCATTGGCCGTGCTAAATTCTCCCTCATTGTACCTGAACAGGCGCCAAAGTGTGGCGACTAGGGGATTTTTACATTAACTTCATTGCAGTGTTAATGTAAGCCTATTTGAGACACTAAGGTGTTATGACGAGCAGATTGGGCTCGTCTACACTCACTGGAGTTTAGAAGAAATGAGAGATGATTTTATTGAAACAGCTCAGACTCTGAAGAGGCTCAACAAGGTGGAATCTGAGAAGATTCTTCACCAGGCAAAAGATTCTGGAACGAAGGGCCACAGTTTCAAAATTGGATGTCAGCCATTCAAGATAGAGATGAGGAAGAATTTCGTAACTTGGAGGATCGTTCCTGGAATTCTCTTCTACTGAGAGAGGGGTTGGAGCTGGTCATTGAATAGACTCAAGGCTGAGTTAAACGGATTTTTAATTGGCAAGGATTATGGCAGGAAAGTTGAGTTCAGGCCACAATCAGTTCAGCCATGAGCTTGAAAGGTGGAGCAGGCTCGATGGGCCCAATGGCCTACTTCAGCCCGTGTTTCATATCTCAGACTGTCAACCCCGACTGCAATTATCAGTACTGATAATCAGTGTGAACACCCGATTCACTTTACATTCCCGACCATGGATCATCCTCTGATGCCATTGTAAATAAGAACAGGAAAACTATGCTGTTGGAGACTTGGACACTTTCTGTCTAGTGTAATCCCAGGATATAAATCAACCAGATGGTCAATATCTTTTCCCAAAGGTAGAGGAGTCTAAAACTCGAGGGCATAGGTTTAAAGTGAGAGGGGAGAGATACAGAAAGGTCCAGAGGGGCAATTTTTTCACACAGAGGATGGTGAGTGTCTGGAACAAGCTGACAAAAGAGGTAGGAGAGGCAGATACAATTTTGTCTTTAAAAAAGCATTTATATGGGTAAAATGGATATAGAGGGAAATGGGCCAAATGTGGGCAATTGGGACCAACTCAGTGGTAAAAACTGGGCAGCTTGGACAAGTTGGGCCGAAGGGCCTGTTTCCATGCTGTAAACCTGTATGATTCTAGCGCAGTTCGAGGAATGCAGAGATACTAACTGCAGGATTTAGATGACAGCAAGTTACAAAACATCTCTACAGATTCTTTCTTGACTTGTGTTTATTGCATTCAATAATCCTTTGTTGGTGGGGGTATGTTATTTAATTTGCGTACAATTATCAAGGATTGCACAAAGGATTATGGAATAAACACAATGGTCAAAGGAGAATCTGTAGAAATTCAGATATAGTTAAGGATTTTAATGAACATTAGTAGCATTAATTCACTAATCCACTTTTTAAACATTCAACGTTTAAAACAACGATATAGTTGAATAACTGGAAGGTATTGCACAGTAGAAAAACTAAAAAAGTGCATCGGAACTCCAAGGAAAAACACCATAAAAATTCACAACGCTACCTCCTTGAGCAGCATTCAGAATCAGTGCTCTTGTGCGAAAGTATAGTATCTCATCCAGTTGTCGCTGGTAAGAAGAGATATCAGCAAGATCCTACATCAAGTGGTTTCACATGATTATACAGCATGATTAGATACTTAGTCACGAGCTCAGAACAGAGCATCTTACTGTTCCCGTTCAATAGCTCACACACCAGCCATCCTGTACAGATGCGCAGGAACACTGCCACTGGCAAGCTCCTCTCCAAGCCACAAGTCATCCTTTAGTACAAACATACAAAATAGGAGCAGAAGCAGGCCCTTCAAGCTTTCTCCATTATTCAATAAGATCATGGCTGATCTGTTTGAGTTCCATATTCCCAATCTACCCTCAATAACCTCCGATTCCCTTGCTTACCAAGAATCCATCTACCTCTGCCTTAAAAATATCCAATGGCACTGCATGAGATAGAGTTCCAAACTCACGCAACCCTCCGACAAAAAAAATTCTCCTCACCTCTGCCCTATAAGGGTGTCTACCAATTTTAAAACAGTGCCCCCCCCCCCGCCCCCGCCCCCCTCAGTTCAGGACTCACCCACAAGAGGCAACGTTCTTACCAGGTTCGCCTCGTCAATACCGCTCAGGATGTTATATACTTCAATCAAATCACCCCCTCACTCTTCTAAGATCACCGTCACAGTGGTTAGCATGGCTGCCTCACAGCATCAGGGTCCCGGGTTCACAGTCTGCAGGTGCAGCAGGTGATCAAGAAGGCGAATGCAATGTTGGCCTTTATAGCGAGGGGGGACAGAATATAAAAGTAGGGAGGTACTCTTGCAGCTGTACAGGGCACTGGTGAGGCCGCAGCTGGAGTACTGTGTGCAGTTTTGGTCGCCGCATTTGATGAAGGATATATTAGCCTTGGAGGGGGTGCAGAGAAGGTTCACTAGGCTGATAACAGAGATGAGGGCGTTGGATTATGAGGAGAGACTAAATAGCTAGGTTTGTACTCGTTGGAGTTTAGAAGGCTGAGAGGGGATCTTATAGAGACGTATAAGATAATGAGGGGATGGATAGGGTAGAGGTTGAGAGCCTCTTCCCGCTTAACAAAGATAGCAGGACTAGAGGGCACAGCCTCAAGGTTAGGTGGTGGGGGTTCAGATCAGAGTTGAGGAGGAATTTCTTCACGCAAAGGGTGTGAATCTTTGGAATTCTCTGCCTGATGAGGTGGTGGAGGCTTCCTCGCTGAATATGTTCAAGTCAAGAGTGGATAGGTTTTTGATTGACAAGGGAATTAAGGGTTACGGGGAGAAAGCAGGAAAGTGGTACTGAACCACTGCAGATCAGCCATGATCTTATTGAATGGCGGGGCAGGCTCGAGGGGCTGGATGGCCCACTCCTGCTCCTATTTCTTATGTTCAACTCTGGCTTGGGTTATTGTCTGTGTGGAGTTTGCACGTTCTCCCCGTGTCTGCATGAGTTTTCTTTGGATGCTCCGGTTTTCTCCCACACTCCAAAGATGTGTGGATTAGATGGATTGGTTATGTTAAATTGCCCCTTAGATCACGCGGATTAGCAGGGTAAGTAAGTGTGATTACTGGAATTGGGTTTGGATGGGATGGTTGTCAGTGCAGACTCGATGGGCCAAATAGCCTCCTTTTGCACAGTGGGGATTCTATGTAGACAATCCCAGTTTGTCCAGCCTTTCCTCATAAGATAATTTCCTCATTCCAGGTATCAATTGAGTGAACCAAAGCAGCTCCATCCTTCCTTAAACAAGGAGGGCTTGGAACAATATCACAGTTCCTTCAGTGTCACTGGGTCAAAATCCTGAAACTCCCTAACAGCATCATGGGTGTGCCTACACCATATGGACAGCAGCGGTTCATGATGGCAGCTCACCATCACCTTCTTAAGGGGCAGTTAGGGATGGGCAATAAAAATACTGGCGTAGGCAGCGATGCCCACATCCCAATAAAGAATAAAAAAACCTCGCAGAGGTTGCCGACTACAGCCAAGCTGGACTAAAGGCTAAGAATTGATCATGGGGACTCTGAAAGCCAACAAACCTTCTCTGATTGTCCTGGATTCGAATCAAACTCAGGTCCCAGACACTGAAAAGCCAGCATCAATCTCAGCTAAATGCTTAATTTTAACTGTCTCTTTAAAGCCCTTCTAGAATAAGACAGACTCACTCCAACAAAGAAGATTGATTTTATTCTTTAAAAGGTGTAAAAATAGCAGGTTTCTATGCACTGCTAATTCGTAGCAAAACAGTGAAATATAAAATAAATAAATGATACAAACAGCCCTGAAAACCACTTGTACACACTCCAATTTGATTGGAGCAAATCAGCATATTCTCTTTCTAAAAAAAATATATTGTGCTATTCATTCATAACAAAAAGGATCAAGTTATCCAGGCAATTCCAAAAGCAAGTTCCGTCTCGGACAGGATTTTGTGTGATGTACTCATATCAGCAGTGTGTTACTGCTGAGGTGACTGTACCTGACGCAAAGCGCACAGGCCAAATAAATATTTCAGATTTCAAATATTTTTCTCCATACAAAAATGTATCATCAGCTTTGTGTTTCTGAACCAGTATCTGATATGCTGGCTGTCAGTGAGGGCAATACCTATTAGTGTAAACATCGACTGTCAGTGCGAACATTGCCTGTTAGCGTGAATACCGTCTGTGAGTGTGAACATTGTCTGTGAGTGTGAACACTGACTGTCAGTGAGGACAATACCTGTTAGTGTAAACATCGACTGTCAGTGCGAACATTGTCTGTTAGTGTGAATACCGTCTGTGAGTGTGAACATGGTATTTACACTAACAGACAACGTTCACACTCACAGATGGTATTTACACTAACAGACAATCTGTGAGTGTGAACATTGTCTGTTAGTGTAAACACTGACTGTCAGTGTAAACACACTGTCAGTGTGAACATTGCCTGTTAATGTAAACACTGACTGTCAGTGTGAACATTGCCTGTTAGTGTAAACACTGACTGTCAGTGTGAACATTGCCTGTTAGTGTAAATACCATCTCAGAGTGTGAACACCGTCTGTGAGTGTGAACACCGTCTGTGAGTGTGAACACCGTCTGTGAGTGTGAACACCGTCTGTGAGTGTGAACATTGTCTGTTAGTGTGAACACTGACTATGAATGTGAACATTGCCTGTTAGTGTGGGGTGAGGGTACAGCAGGAATAGTCTGTATTGTGGGGATGGGGGGGGGAGTGTACAGCAGAAACATTCTATATCATGGTGAGGGTACAGTAGGAACAGTCTGTATCGGGGGCATACAGAAAAAACAATCTGTATCGGAGTGAAGGTACAGCAAGAACAGTCTGTATCAGGGTGAGGCTACAGCAGAACAGTTTGTATCAGGGTGAGGCTACAGCAGAACAGTTTGTATCAGGAGGGTTAGGTTACAACAGGAACAGTTTGTATTGGAGTGAGGGTACAGCAAGAACAGTCAGTATCAGGGTGAGGCTACAGCAAGAACAGTCTGTATCAGGGTGAGGCTACAGCAGAACAGTTTGTATCAGGGTGAGGCTACAGCAGAACAGTTTGTATCAGGAGGGTTAGGTTACAACAGGAACAGTTTGTATCGGGGTGAGGGTACAGCAGGAACAGTTTGTATCGGAGTGAGGGTACAGCAGGAACAGTTTGTATCGGGGTGAGAGTACAGCAGGAACAGTTTGTATCGGGGTGAGAGTACAGCAGGAACAGTTTGTATCGGGGTGAGGGTACAGCAGGAACAGTTTGTATCGGGGTGAGAGTACAGCAGGAACAGTTTGTATCGGGGTGAGAGTACAGCAGGAACAGTTGTATCGGGGTAGGGTACAGCAGGAACAGTTTGTATCGGGGTGAGGGTACAGCAGAACAGTTTGTATCGGGGTGAGGGTACAGCAGGAACAGTTTGTATCGGGGTGAGGGTACAGCAGAACAGTTTGTATCGGGGGTGAGGGTACAGCAGGAACAGTTGTATCGGGTGAGGGTACAGCAGGAACAGTTGTATCGGGTGAGGGTACAGCAGGAAAGTTTGTATTGGGTGAGAGTACAGCAGGAACAGTTTGTATTGGGGTGAGGGTACAGCAGGAACAGTTCGTATCGGGGTGAGAGTACAGCAGGAATAGTTTGTATCGGGGTGAGAGTACAGCAGGAACAGTTTGTATCGGGGTGAGGGTACAGCAGGAACAGTTTGTATCGGGGTAACGGTACAGCAGGACAGTTTGTATCGGGGTAAGGGTACAGCAGGACAGTTTGTATTGGGGTGAGGCTACAGCAGGAACAGTTTGTATCGGGGTGAGGGGACTAACAAGAGCTCCATTTTAAGGTGAATAGTGACAGATTGTTAATCAGGTTCCTTCCACCTGTGAATTTTGGGCCGTTCTTCTTGTGGAAATGAAAGATTGGGAAGGAACAAGAGCCAATATTGATGTGGGATGATGAATATTATTGAATATCCTCAGGCGATTCACGTTGGAGAGACAGACGAATTGCGGAAAGATAATTTGAAAAGTGAAGCAAAGGAACATTGTGGCAATAGGAAATGGAGACCTGAAGCTGAGGGACTTGGGGTTGAAACGCTGGGGAACCAGATCAACGCAGATGCTCCCTTGGCCATCAAGGGTTGGATGAGGCAATACACAAAGGCCCTGGCTAAAAGACAGCAGGGGGGGAGGGGTGGGTTACACGGGTGCAGAGGGTGAAGGGGTTGGGCGAGGTGAGCCCATCGAGGGGTTTGTACATTGGAAGTGCTGGAATCCATGGGTCAATGGAGATTAACAATGACCTGTTGAACTGGACAGTAGATGGACGGTGAAGTTCTGGGTAAATTAAAGTTTGTTTGGGATGGAGTTTGGAAGAAATTCAAGGAGATTGTTGGAGGAGGAGAATCTTCAGGTGACAGAAGGTGTGGTGGGAGAGAGATAGGCAAGACTATGTAAGGAGGACTATGCAGTCTTAGAGATAGATTAGGCACAGAGTTCCTTTACCAGCCTTCACAAAGATCATTAAAGGGGGCAAGATTTAATAAAATCGAAGCCAGAGACCTAATTGTGAATGGAGTGATTGGGCAGGTCACTAATCATTATATCCAATATGAAGCAGGATACAGGTCAGGGAGGTAACAGTCACACGGACAGAAGGTGAGAGAGGGGATTAATTGTTCCTGAGCAGCAGTCATGCCTTATCCAGCCGCGGTACTGACACATTGGGACATGCTCATCAGGCTTTAGCAGTGACCGCTTGTCCAGCGAGCCTGTACAAGCTGTGGAAGAGGTCCTCACCTCTTTTCAAAACGCAGTCACATCAAACACTCTGTGGTATCGGGCATTTAGGTGGAGTTTTTTTTTTATTGGTACGTAACTTTCACACAGTAAGTTGCTTCATTCTTTTCAGTGTTGTCGTTAATCAGGATCAGGATTTCCTCCGTGCCGGGGTTCTGGCCCGGTGCGAACCGCAGGCCAATGTGGTAAGTCTCACCACCGCGGAGCTGAAAATAGATCAACATCTTGTGAAAAGTATTCCAGTCCCACTCTCAGGATGTTGACAATCAACGTTCATAAAAACATTCTGGAGACAGGCTTTGTCAGTAAAAGCACGTTCAATATTGAATTTTGACAGACGTTCCCTGCATCTACAGGGTCAGGACAAATGTGGAGAAAGGCTGAAAATGCCACTCCCTTGGACTTTCAGTTCACCTTCCGGGAATCTGCGTGGAAATTCTATCCCAGTGAATTCTATCTTTGAAGGGTTATGCTGCTCTACAATGAACCCTTTTGCACTTTGTTCAACCGGTATTAATACCCAGAGCAAGATTCACTTTCATTAGGTGCACAGTCCTGTTCTACCCCAACACCTGATACTATAAATGGAACTTCATAGATTCCCTACAGTACAGAATGAGGCCATTCGGCCCATCTGCATCAACTTTCCAACAGAGCATCCCATCCAGGTCCTATTCCCATAACCCCATGCATTTGCCCCGCTAACCCCCTAAACTAAACATTTTAGGATTGTAACAGGCAATTTAGCACGGCCAATCTACCTAACCTGCACATCTTTGGAATGTGGGAGGAAGCACTTGGAGGAAACTCACACAGACATGGGGAGAATGTGCAAACTCCACACAGACAGTGACCCGAGGCTGGAATTTAACCCAACTCCCTGGCGCTGTGGGGCAGCAGTGCTAACCACTGTGCCATCGTGCCGCCCTTGGTTAGCTTGTCGCAGTCATTTCATAATTAAACAGCACTTTTTCATTATTTATTTTCCTCTATGGTGCTTTAAGCCAGTTATTGAATAACAGTCCAAATCTTTGACCTAAAAGAGGCCAAATCCACCTGCCACCAGCCCCAGAGACAGCAAACAGCAAAAGCAATTGATTTGGAGGAACTTGTACTTTTGAATAATCCTGTCAACATACAACACTACAGCACAAACAGGCACTTCAGCCCACAAGTTGTGCCGATCATGTCAGTACCCAACCAGGCCATCTGTAACTCCCAATGCCATTAAATCCTACGTACTCATCCAGAAGTCTCTTAAAAGACCGCAGCAAGTTCGCCTCTACCACGACTGACAGCAACCGATTCCATTCACTCACCACCCTCAGTGAAAAACTTACCCCTGACATCTCCTCTGTACTTGCCTCCCAGCATCTTAAACCTGTGTCCTCTCGTAGCGACCGTTTCAGCCCTGGGAAATAGCCTCCGAGAATCCACTCTATCTATTCCTCTCAACATCTTATAAACCTCAATCAGGTCGCCTCTCAACCTTCGTCTCTCCAGGGAGAAGAGACCCAGCTCCCTCAACCTGTCTTCATAAGGCATGCCTCCCAATCCAGGCAACATCCTTATAAATCTCCTCTGCACCCTCTCAATAGCTTCCACATCCTTCCTATAGCGAGGCGACCAGAACTGCACACAATACTCCAAGTGGGGTCTCATAAGGGTCTTATAAAGTTGCAACATTACCTCACGACTCCTAAACTCAATCCCTCTATTAATGAAAGCCAGCACACCATATGCCTTCTTGACCACATCCTCCACTTGCGGGGCAGATTTAAGAGTCCTATGGACCCGGAACCCAAGATCCTCAACACTGCCAAGATTCCTACCCTTGATATTATACTCCTTGATATTATACTGTTATGGTCGGAAACCCCATAAAAGTCTTCTTCAATGAGGTGTTCAGTGGACAGCACAGTGGTTAGCACTGCCAGGGACCCAGGTTCAATTCCTGGTTTGGGTGGCTTTGTGCATAGTTTGCATATTCTCCCCGTGTCTGCATGGGTTTCCTCTGGGTGCTCCAGTTTCTTGCCACAGTCCAAAGATGTGCAGGTTAGGTGCATTGGCCATGGTAAATTTATCTTAGTGTAAGGGGGTCCAGCAGGATAAATAAGAGTTAAGGGAATAGTGCCGGGGTAGGATTGTGGTCGGTACAGGCTCGATGGACTGAATGGCCTCTTCCTGTGCCATAGAGATTCTGTGAATACAGATCATCAACCTAGAACAACTCTCCAAAGAGTAAACAAGGAGAACAGGCCATTTGGCCCATCAAAATTAATACAGAGGACACTAATATTAGGGAGGTTGCGTGGCACAAAGAGTTACGCCCCTCATTTTTGAGTCAGGAGCTCTGGGTTCAAGTCCTATTCTAGGGCTTGATGTCCAAAGACTGTGCATTCAGAACGAGGCGAAACAGGATGATTATCACCCTGTAAGGTCTACACCAGGCAGGACGAGCTGGTCAACCCTGCCTGATGTAGGTGCCACACCTCAAGCTACAGCCTCTGGCAACAGGCTGGAAACCAGTTCCAGGAAATAGACCTAGCTCTAGAAAACAGACAAAAGGACTTAAGTTTAAGTTTATTTATTAATCTCACAAGTAGGCTTATATTAACACTGCAATGAAGCTATTGTGAAAATTCCCGAATCACCACACTCTGGCACCTTTTTCAGATACACCGAGGGAGAATTTCGCCTGGCCAATGTGCCTAACCAGCACGTCTTTCAGACTGTGGGAGGAAACCAGAGCACCCAGAGGAAACCCACGCAGACATGGAGAGAGTGTGCAGATTCCACACAGACAGTGACCCAACGTGGGAGATCAAACTCAATTCATCTCCCGCTACTGACAAGAAAGATCCAAGTGAGGAAGGAATATTTTGAACACTCCAACACTTTTCTCTTTGCAACCTTGTCTGGAAGATTATTCCAATATCAAGAAGTTCTTATCAGCATCTGTTAAATTTACTTTAATCTGTAATTCCTGGCTCTGGAACCCTGATTTACTTTATACAAAGAAAGAAGGAGCTTATACAGTGTTCTCTTGGGTCACATTTGCCAAAATCTTGTTACCATCCAAGCCAGCAGGATCTTACTGTCTCTGCCGGTGGCACACTCCCGCCGGGGGTTTTGCAGTGGTGAGCAGTGCGATCATGGACAAGTTGGGCCGAAGGGCCTGTTTCCATGCTGTAAACCTCTATGATCAACAGAAATTCCCATGGAAACTGGCGGGACTGTAAATCTCACCAGCAGCGTGCGCGCGCCATCTCCCACTGCCACGAAACACACCGTGGACAGGGAGAAAAATTCCAACAATGGTGCATTTTTGAAGTGTTTTGTGAGGTGAGATGTAACTGTGTAAGTAAATATAATAAGCAATATGGAGATGGCAGAGGTCCCAGAAACAAATTAAAGAACAGTTAATTTGTACGCTAGTAGATTGGGAAATGAATATTGGCCAGAACACAGGTAAATCTGCTACTATTCTCAAAATACTGCCATGGGATCTCTTAAATCCACACGAACAGTCAGATGAAGTTTTAGCGTCTCACTAAATACAATACTGAAGTCTCAGCCTACATTCTGAGTTTCAGTGCCTGAGGAGGTGGCAAAAAGGTTTGAAGCATTGAATTTGTGTAAAAACTGGAGTAAATCATAGAACCAGGCCCTTCGGCCCATCAAGTCTGCACCGACCACAATCCCACTCAGGCCCTATCCCCATACTGCTACACATTTACCCACTAATCCCTCTAACCTACACATCCCTGGACACTAAAGGACTATTTCTTAGCATGGCCATCTTTGGACTGTGGGAGGAAACCAGAGCACTTGGAGGAAGCCCACGCAGACACGAGGAGAACGTGCAAACTCCACACAGACAGTGGCCTGAGCCGGGAATTGAACCCAGGTCCCTGGAGCTGTGAAGCAGTGGTGCTAACCACTGTGCTACCATGCTGCCCATGTTTTTTTTTAACGGCAGGAGTTACAAAATGAATGTCCCATATCTGTGCATTGCTGAGAGCATTAGCGGGAATCAGTCCATAAATCAATGGGCAGGGCCTACTCCCGTTGGAGAGGCCGGCAGCAGAGTGCTAAGTGCGCCACTGCGCATGTGCCAATATGTCAGCGCCAAGATCAGCACATGCACAGTTGCCTTGCACTGCCAGCTTCCCAATCGTTGGGCAACCCTCATATCATTGGCTGTGTGACACCCCCACTGTCCCCCCGCCAAACATACCCAGGCCAGCCTCGACACCTTTCCTCGTCCCAGCAATCCTGAATCCACCCACTCCTGCCAAAGCAGGCTGTTCCCCCACCTCACACCGATGACAAGCCCGATTGTTGGCCTTCCCCTTATGCCCCAACCCAACCAATTGCCCCCAGAGGCCCAGCCCCCATCAGGCCCCCCTCGCCCAGCACTGCCCAATGGAGAGTTCCAAGCTGCTCCTGTGCTTTGGCACTGTGTCCCTTTGAGGAGGGGGAGAAGGCTGCCATTGCCAATGCAGCAGTGCCCAGGTGGCACCACCTCCCAGTGCCCAATCCTCTAGGGATGGAGGGGGCTTCGATTGCTCTCCTTTCACTCCAGTTGGGTCGGGCCGCACACAAGTGGGGATCTATCCTAAATCCCACCGAAGTGAAATACACCTGGCCGGGGGAGCGGGGAGGATGGCAGGCCTGGAGAATTCAGTCTTGGGTCCGCCAATGGCATTTAGATTATATTTGTAATTCGTTAAGCAGCTCCACTCCGATTTTTGGCACAGAGTTTATGGCGCCAGAAATCCAGCGCCGGGAGATGTGCAGAGACCGTGGCGCCTGTGGGGAACCCACAAAATAGCCTCAGCTAGAGCAGCATGGGAGAATCATCTGATGATTGGCTGATAGGATTAAGGAGAATCCTAAAGCTTTCTTTCGATATGTTAAGAATAGAAGATTGGTTAGGGCAAGATTAGGGCCAGTCATAGACAGCAGTGGGAAGTTGTGCGTGGAGCCTGAAGAGATTGGTGAGGCACTGAATAAATATTTCTCTTCGGTATTCACGCAGAGTGCTGGAAATGTAGCTGTGGAGAGCACTGAGGTACAGGGTTGCAAATTGGGGAGTATTGTAGTAGATAGGGAGGATATGTTAGAAATTCTCGAGGGTTTGAAGTTGGATAAGTCCCCTGGGCCGGACGGGATTTACCCTAGGATTCTCTGGGAGGCAAGAGAGGAGATTGCAGAGCCTCTGGCTCTGATCTTCAGGTCCTCGTTGGTTACGGGTGTGGTTCCGGAGGACTGGAGGATGGCGAATGTGGTCCCATTGTTTAAGAAGGGGAAGAGAGACCTTCCTGGGAATTATAGGCCAGTGAGTCTTACTTCTGTGGTGGGCAAGGTATTGGAGAGAATTATTAGGGATAGGATTTATAGTTATTTAGAGAGAAATGAATTGATTGGGGATAGTCAGCATGGTTTCGTGAAGGGTAGGTCATGCCTTACTAACCTCATTGAGTTTTTTGAGAAAGTGACCAGAGAGGTGGATGGGGGTAAGGCGGTTGATGTAGTATATATGGACTTTAGTAAGGCGTTTGATAAGGTGGCCCATGGAAGACTTCTACAGAAAATGCAGATGTGTGGAATAGAGGGTGATTTAGCTAATTGGATTAGGAATTGGCTGGCAGATAGAAGACAGAGGGTGGTGGTTGATGGGAGATATTCATCGTGGAGTTCGGTGACGAGTGGTGTGCCTCAGGGGTCTGTTTTGGGGCCCCTGCTGTTTGTAATTTTTATAAATGATCTGGATGAGGGTATTGAGGGATGGATCAGTAAATTTGCAGATGATACTAAAGTTGGTGGTGTGGTAGATAGTGAAGAGGGGTGTTTTAGTTTACAGAGTGACTTGGACAAGTTGCAGAGCTGGGCCGAGAGGTGGCAAATGGAGTTTAATGTGGAAAAGTGTGAGGTAATGCACTTTGGCAGGAACAATAAATGTGTAGAGTATAGGGCTAATGGTAGGGCTCTTAATAGTGTTGAGGAACAGAAGGATCTTGGTGTATGTGTCAATAGATCCCTGAAAGTAGGCAGTCAAGTGGATAAAGTTGTTAAGAAGGCTTATGGAGTCTTAGCTTTTATTGGTAGGGGGATTGAATTTAGGAGCCGCAGCATCATGTTGCAACTGTACAAAACTCTAGTGCGGCCGCACTTGGAGTATTGTGTGCAGTTCTGGTCCCCACATTATAAGAAAGATGTGGAGGCATTGGAGAGGGTACAGAGGAGGTTTACCAGGATGTTGCCTGGTATGGAGGGCAGGTCCTATGAAGAGAGGTTGAAGGATTTGAGGTTGTTTTCGTTAGAAAGGAGGCGGCTAAGAGGGGATCTTATTGAAACATATAAGATAATTAGAGGTTTAGATAGGGTGGACAGTGATAGCCTTTTTCCTAGGATGGAGAAAGCTAGCACGAGGGGACACAGCTTTAAATTAAGGGGTATGAGTTATAGGACGGATATCAGAGGTAGGTTCTTTACTCAAAGAGTGATTAGGGAGTGGAATGCCCTGCCTGCAGCTGTTGTAGATGCGCCAAGTTTGGTGGCGTTTAAGAGGTTAGTTGATAAGTATATGGATGAGAAGGGAATGGTTTAGTTAGGAGGGGCATTGCTTTTTATTTTGGTCGGCACAACATCGAAGGCCGAAGGGCCTGTTCTGTGCTGTATTGTTCTATGTTCTATGTTCTATGTTCTATCCCCTCAGCCTCAGAGGCAAGCGTGCTTCAGATGGAGCCAAACTGACGCATAGTATCTTGTCCAGGACAGGAGAACCTGAGGACATGGGTGAAATAAGTCAGTGGAGGCCGGTATCCCTTCATCAGATTCCCCTTCATTTACAAACTCTATTTAAGTTTATAGAGTGTTAAAAGCTCAGAGTCAGCATTCAGAGTATCAGGAGTCCTGACACTCCCAGTTATATATACATCAAAGGCTCTCTGATTGGGCAAGCAATAATGAGTTCAAGTTTATAGTCCAAGAGGTCAATCTCAATGGCCTCATTACAATGGACCGTGCATGAGGAGGAAAAGTTCATCTTGGAAACAACGATGGAAATCTTCTGATCCCAATTACAGGAATGTATTTTGGTTGGAGGCCAAAAATCAGTTTCCCGACACTGGGGAGAACTTAATTATGTCAAAAGCGGGTCAAATTTCCTGGCTGAGTGTTGGAAAGCCCCTTTGAATGCATGCGCATATGGCACAGGCAACACAGTGGCACAGTGGATAGCGTTGCTACCACCATGTTGTCCAGGGATTTGGGTTCAATTCCCTGCTTGGGTCACTGTAAGTGGAGTTTGTATGTTATAGAACATAGAACATAGAACATAGAACAATACAGCACAGAACAGGCCCTTCGGCCTTCGATGTTGTGCCGACCAAAATAAAAAGCAATGCCCCTCCTAACTAAACCATTCCATTCTCATCCATATACTTATCAACTAACCTCTTAAACGCCACCAAACTTGGCGCATCTACAACAGCTGCAGGCAGGGCATTCCACTCCCTAATCACTCTTTGAGTACAGAACCTACCTCTGATATCAGTCCTATAACTATCACCCCTTAATTTAAAGCTGTGTCCCCTCGTGCTAGCTTTCTCCATCCTAGGAAAAAGGCTATCACTGTCCACCCTATCTAAACCTCTAATCATCTTATATGCTTCAATAAGATCCCCTCTTAGCTGCCTCCTTTCCAATGAAAACAACCTCAAATCCTTCAAACTCTCTTCATAGGACCTGCCCTCCATACCAGGCAACATCCTGGTAAACCTCCTCTGTACCCTCTCCAATGCCTCCACATCTTTCTTATAATGTGGGGACCAGAACTGCACACAATACTCCAATGCGGCCGCACTAGAGTTTTGTACAGTTGCAACATGATGCTGCGGCTCCTAAATTCAATCCCCCTACCAATAAAAGCTAAGACTCCATATGCCTTCTTAACAACTTTATCCACTTGACTGCCTACTGTCAGGGATCTATTGACACATACCCCAAGATCCTTCTGTTCCTCAACACTATTAAGAGCCCTACCATTAGCCCTATACTCTACACATTTATTGTTCCTGCCAAAGTGCATTACCTCACACTTTCCACATTAAACTCCATTTGCCACCTCTCGGCCCAGCTCTGCAACTTGTCCAAGTCACTCTGTAAACTAAAACACCCCTCTTCACTATCAACCACACCACCAACTTTAGTATCATCTGCAAATTTACTGATCCATCCCTCAATACCCTCATCCAGATCATTTATAAAAATTACAAACAGCAGGGCCCCAAAACAGACCCCTGAGGCACACCACTCGTCACCGAACTCCACGATGAATATCTCCCATCAACCACCACCATCTGTCTTCTATCTGCCAGCCAATTCCTAATCCAATTAGCTAAATCACCCTCTAGTCCACACATCTGCATTTTCTGTAGAAGTCTTCCATGGGCCACCTTATCAAACGCCTTACTAAAGTCCATATATACTACATCAACCGCCTTACCCCCATCCACCTCTCTGGTCACTTTCTCAAAAAACTCAATGAGGTTAGTAAGGCATGACCTACCATTCACGAAACCATGCTGACTATCCCCAATCAATTCATTTCTCTCTAAATAACTATAAATCCTATCACTAATAATTCTCTCCAATACCTTGCCCACAACAGAAGTAAGACTCACTGGCCTATAATTCCCAGGAAGGTCTCTCTTCCCCTTCTTAAACAATGGGACCACATTCGCTATCCTCCAGTCCTCCGGAACCACACCCGTAACCAACGCGGACCTGAAGATCAGAGCCAGAGGCTCTGCAATCTCCTCTCTTGCCTCCCAGAGAATCCTAGGGTAAATCCCGTCCGGCCCAGGGGACTTATCCAACTTCAAACCCTCGAGAATTTCTAACACATCCTCCTATCTACTACAATACTCCCCAATTTGCAACCCTGTACCTCAGTGCTCTCCACAGCTACATTTCCAGCACTCTGCGTGAATACCGAAGCGAAATATTTATTCAGTGCCTCACCAATCTCTTCAGGCTCCCCGCACAACTTCCCACTGCTGTCTATGACTGGCCCTAATCTTGCCCTAACCAATCTTCTATTCTTAACATATCGAAAGAAAGCTTTAGGATTCTCCTTAATCCTATCAGCCAACATCTTCTCGTGTCCCATCTTAGCTCTCCTCAATTCACTTTTTAGCTCCTTCCTGGCTAATCTATAGCTATCCATTGCACTAACTGAGCCTTCAAGCCTCATCATGACATAAGCCTCCTTTTTCTTCTTAACCAGCAAATCAACTTTTTTCGTACACCAAGGCTCTCTTACTCGACCATTTCCTCCCTGCCTGAAAGGGACATACTTATCAAGGACTCGCAGCAGCTGCTCCTTGAATAAGCACCACATTCCAGATGTTCCCAGTCCCTGTAGTTCTCCTTGTATAGTTGTGAATTTTCTCCAGTTTCCTCCCACAGTCCAAAGATGTGCAAGTTAGGTGGATTGGCCCTGATAAATTGCCCCTTTACATCAGGGCGACTAGCTAGGGTAAATATGTCAGGTTATGAGGATAGCTCCTGAGAGGATTGTGGTCAGTGCAGATTGGATGGGCTGAGTGGCCACCTTCTGCACTGTGTAGATTCAATGATTCTGTACTATGTATTCTCATTAAAAGGCCAGATCACTAGAATTAAGTTTCTCCTTCAAATTAAATTCCCTGCCAATGAGAAATTAGAATGCTCACAGGTACAACTGCATACAAAGTGGTATGTTCCTAGTAAAGAAGTGCCTCACCTGCACTACAGGGAATTGCAGAGGTTCTCAGTCCTAAATGTTTTTAATATGACTGTGATTTTGTGCTCCATCACCCAGCCAAGTTAAACATCTTTCCTGCATGGATCCTGCAGAGCCCTGTAAGACCTCTTGATATTCTTTTGGTAGCCTTATAGTCCTTGGCACAGTCCAGCACACACTATGTGATTCTACTCACACTTATCTCGAGAGATAATACCTGGTCCTCCAATGATGTTTATTACACTTTTGATTGCAATCCCTTTGTGCAAAGTCTGTTCCAAGCCTTGAGAAGGAGGCCCTCAAACCAAACAATTCTCCATGTGAGGTCTCAGTCCAACCTCTTTAATCCTACACTCAATCCCTCATGCAGTTTGCGGTTGCTGTGTTACTTGTGTCTTCACCTGTGTGTCAGCTCAACCTTACAACTCAACAAAGGCAACCAGGAATGCCCAGCTCATCATTCTAATATAGAGGGAAGTCTCTGGTTTTCTATTATTAAGGTCAGCTTCATTCTTTCAACTCTGAAACTGCATCTACAATGTTGCTTGCAATTTACACAAACTGTTTAACTCCACATGAAGACTCACTGCCTCCAGCCGCGTCTCACATCAGGGCAACAGCAGCGGGAGGTGCACAGAGATGCAATGACTTCATAGTACCTGAACAGGTGCTGGAATGTGGTGAGTCTGGGATTTTCACAGTAACTTCATTGCAGTGTTAATGTAAGCCTACTTCTGACAATAATAAAATAAATCTATTTTATTATTTAATAATAAATAATTTGATTATTTATTAATTAAATTAATAAACTTTTGAACTTTATTTTCAGAGTTTCCTACATGAGGAGCTGCGAGTGAGGGATTGCACGATCTGTGTATGCAAGCCACACACTCACAAATGATGGTCGGTTCTTAAGTATGTTGGAATATTGACTGATCTCAGTGATGATAATGTGAGAGAAGTAACTCTATAAATTGGGTGGGGGACTAAGTTTCACACTCTTACATGCCCTGAGCACTGTGTACAATGGTTGTACACCCGTGTCACCTGTGTCTCTAAAACTTCTTTATCTTTCTTTTCCCATTACTATGCTCTGATATTGCCCTGACATCCACAGCTGAGGTGGATGCAGCCTGTTGACTGCTATACCCTGTTAACTCTGATGACTTTGGTAGGCATCTGCTCTGAGCAGATGTCATTCTGGATAGGCAGCATGGCAGCACAGTGGTTAACACTGCTGCCTCACAGCACCAGGGACCCGGGCTTAATTTCTGGCTTGGGTCACTGTCTGTGCGAAATCTGCACGTTCTCCCTATGTCTGCATGGGTTTCCTCCGGGTGCTCTGATTTCCTCCACAATCTGAAGGATGTGCGGGTTCGGTGTACCCTCCTTGGCCTGGCCTGCTGGAAACCATAGAGTCACTGGCAGAGGGAAGAGGGGCATCCTTGGAGCATCCTTGGGCTGAAGCCCTTGCAGTGCCTGGCTGGTGCTCCACCTCCCCATGAAGATGCATCCTCAGAGGGGGCTGCTAGAATTGGGTCTATGGCTGGTGTCCCTTCTTTACCTCCCCCTTTTCTTGCTGGTGCCCCAAATGGAGGAAAGAAAGATTTAGAGAATGCCTAAGTGCATCTTACGCTGGAGCTCCTGGTCTGCAGTGAGTGAATAGACGCTGGGTTATTCTTTAAATATAGAGTTAAGACCCATAAGGTAATGTCAGGATGGCACCTGCCCTGCTGCACGATGGGTCATGTTCCTTGCTCTCACGTGTGTAATGAGCTGAACAGCATGAGAGCAGGATCCCATCCACCCAGAATAAGAAAACAATTCAGACCAGCATTTTTGTTTCTTCAATTTCACCGTTTTTCCCTTGTGTGGAGACTCTGGATAGAGTGATAGAGTTTACAGCATGGAAACAGGCCATTTGGCCCATATCCTGATATACCCGTCTTACCCATGTAACTGTCTAAATACGTTTTAAAAGACAAAATTGTACCCACCTCTACTACTACCTCTGGCACTTGTTTCAGACACTCACCGCCCTCTGTGTGGAAAAGTTGCCCCTCTGGACTCTTTTGTATCTCTCCTCTCTCACCCTAAACCTACGCTGTCCAGTTTTAAACTCCCCCACCTTTGGGAAAGGATGTTGACTATCTAGCTGATCTGTGCCCCTCATTATTTTATTGACCTCTATAAAATCACCCCTAAGCCTCATATGCTCCAGGGAAGAAAAAGTCCTGGTCTATCCAGCCTCTCCTTTTGACTCAAACCATCAAGTCCTGGTGGCATCCTAGTAAATTTCTTCTAGTTTAATAATATCCTTTCTATCGGATATCGGGATGGGCTGAGAGCCTCACTCACCCTTTGAATATGACACCCCTGACAGCCATGACCTGTGAAACCACCCCTCCCTCCCCCACAACATCATTTTCCTTTTGTCTTGGTTCAGTCTATGAGCCTGGGACTTTGATCAGCGAGGGGGAGAGGACGGAGGAGGGAACCCGCAGCAGCCATAGCCTCTTCCATGATTGGCTGACAGCTCCCTGGGGGGAGAGCCTGATTCTACAAGGCTGGCCACTAGCCTTGCCAACTGGTTGGCATGTGGTTTGGTGAACGTTCCGGAATTGAGGTGGCGTGTTTCTCTCACTAGCTCTCCAGCCAAGAACGCTAGTGTCTGAACAATATTCCACCCCATGTCTCTTCTTTTCTTGCTACTTTCTTGCCTCATCTTGAAGGAAACAAGACATTCTATGAAACCGAACTACGTGCAGCACTCACCTCAAAAGAATCTTCCTTGTATTGCAGTAAATCGGGTCGATTGGTTTGCAGGAAGTACTTCCTCGTGTTAGGGTAGGGATTGGTGTAACTGATACGCTTGTTGATACCTCTCCCTTCTCCAGTGGGAATAAAGATCTCAAAAGCCTTTGAACAAAGAAAGCAGTGTTAATGCAAACTGCAGAAAGAAGTCAGAAATATGAGTACGTTGACCTTATTACTTGGCCTCAATGTTTGTTAACACCAAATGTACAAAGGATTAGATTGAAGACATTCTTCATTAGGAAGATAGGACCAGAAGTGGGCCTTTCAGTCCCTCAAGCCCGATTCTGCTCTTCAATACGATTAATGACAGATCATCCACTTCAATGCCTTTTTGTCCTCACATTCTCCCCATATCCATTATCATTGGTGCTTAGAATCATAGAATCCGACAAGGAAGAAGGAGGAGGCCATTCAGCCCATCAAGTCTGCACCGACCACAATCCCATCCAGGCCCTATCCCCATAACTCCATGCATTTATCCTAGTTGGTTCCCCTCGACTTTAAGGGCAATTTAGCATGGCCATTCCATCTAACCCGCACACCTCTGGATGGCAGGAGAAACCAGAGCACCCGGTGGAAACCCACACAGACACTGGCAGAATGTGCAAAAGCCACACAGACAGTGACCCAAGTTGGGAATCAAAGGTCCTTAGTGCTGATGAGGCAGTAGATTTAGAAATCTGTCAATTTCTGCTTTAAACATATTCGATGATTAAGCTTCCACAGCGTTCAGCGGTAAGAATTCCAAACATTCACAAAACTTTCTGCGTTAAAAAGAAAAGTGGCCTCTCCCTTATTCTGAAATTGTGTCCCCTAGTTTTAGGCTCCCAAACTAGAGGAAATATCTCATGTTTCCCTCTGTCCATCCTTTTAAGTTTATACATTTCAATGAGATCACCTCGCATTCTTTGAAAATCTAGAGAATACAAGATCCAATTTTCCCAATCTCTCTTCATTAGACAATCCTGCCATTCTGGGAAGAAGTCTGGCAACCTTTGTTGCATTCCCTCTGTGGCAATAATATCCTTCCTAATGTAAGGAGACCAAAATTGTGCATAGTGCTCCAGATGCGGTCTAACTAAGAATCTCTACAATTGAAGCAAGACTTTGTTACTCCTGTACTCAAATCCTCTTATGATAAAGACTAACATCCATTAGACTTCCTAATTGTTTGCTGCACCTGCATGTTAACCTTCAGTGATTTATTGATGAGGACACCCAGATACCTTTGCACATCCACACTTTCTAATCTCTCACTATTTAACAAATCCTCTGCACATCTGTTTCTCCTGGCAAAGTGGATAATAACCTCATATTTTTCCACATTATATTCCATCTGTTATGTTCTTGCCCTCTCACTAAGTCTGTTCAAACCCTTCTGCAGTGCTTTACATCTTCCTCACAGCACACATTCCTGCCTAGCTTTGTCTCATCTGTGAAGTTGGAAATATTGTATTTGGTCCCCACATCCAAATCATTGGTATATATAGTAAACAGCTGGGGCCAAGTACTGATCTGTGTGGAGTAACTAACAAGCCTTAGCCTGCCAATGCAAGAATGACCCATTTATTCCTACTGTCTATTTTCTACCTTAACCAATCCTTTACCCACGTTAATATCTTAATTCCTATTCCATACACTTTAATTTTGTTAACCAACTTCCTGTGGCAAACTTTGTCAAAAGCCTCCTGAAAGTCCAAGTACACTGTGTCCCTTAACTCCCCTTTACCAATTCTGTCAGTAACATTCTCAAAAACCTCCTATTGGTTCATCTAACATGATTTCCCATTTATAAATCCACGTTGATTTAGCACTGTTGCTTCATAGAGCTAAGGACCTGGATTCGATTCCCAGCTTGATTCACTGTCTGTATGGATTCTACACATTCACCCCATATCTGCGTGGATTTCCTCCAGGTGCTCCAGTTTACTCCCACAGTCCAAAGGACATGCTGATTAGGTGCATTGGCCATACTAAATTCTCCCTTGTGTACCTGGTGTGTGGCTACTAGGGGATTTTCACAGTGACTTCATTGCCATGTTAATGTAAGCCTACTTGTGACACTAACAAATAGACTTAAACTTAAAACTTATTTTTTAAGTGCCCATTTATCACATCTTTTATAATAGATTCCGGCATCTTCCCTACTACTGATATAAGGTCTAAATTTCTCATTTTCTCTCTCCCTTCCTTCATAAATAATTGGGTGACATTTGTTACTTTCCAACCTGTAGGAACAGTTTCACAATGTATGAAATGATGGAAGATGATCACCAATGCATCTGCCATTGCTACAGTTAATTATTCCAACACTCTGGGGTGTAGAACATTGTGTCCCAATAACTTATCAACCTTCAGTCCCATTAATTTCTCCAACACAACCTTCTTACCAAAGCTAATTTCTTTCAAGTCCTTATTTCCCCTAATCCTTTGGATATCTAATTCTGGGAGATTTCTTGTATTTTCCTCAGTGAAGATAGGGACAAAGTAATCATTTAGCTTCTCAGCTATTTCTTTATTCCTCGTTATAACTTCTCCAGACTCTGCCTGAAATGGATCAATGTTTCTAATAGACAAACATTTCATTTTTATGTGACAATAGAGAGTGGAATTTTCCATCCCATCTGCTATGGGAATCATAGCACACAGGACACGGACTACACAAAGGTCTATTGGTCTCAGGCAGGATTCTCTGGTCTTGGAGTGAGCGGGTTTGGAAAATCCCATCCAGAAGCTTTTACAGTCCATTACAATCCGTGCCAGGAAAGCATGATGATACAGTAGCTAGCACTACTGTTTCATAGCTCCAGGGACTGGCTTTCATTCCAGACTTGGGTGTGTAGAGTTTGCACGTTTTCCCCATGTCTGTGTGGGTTTCTTCCGGATGTCCTCGTTTCCTCCCACATTCCAAAGATGTGTGGGTTAGCTGGATAGGCCATGCTAAATTGCCACTTAGTGTGCTGAGAAGTGTAGGTTAGAGGGATTAGCAGGGTAAACTTGTGGCGTTATGGGGGGTAGGACCTGGGTGGGATTGTCATTGATGCATACTCAATGGGCAAAATGGCCTCCTTCTGCACTGTAGGGATTCTGTGATTTCTATGATTTTGATGTTTTTTGTTCGTCTACATTCATTTCTACTCTTCCTTTCCTTATCAGTTTCTTGGTCTTCCTTTGCTGTACACTGAAATCTCCCAATCTTTGGGTTTGTTATCACTCTTGGTAACTGCATAGACCTTTTCTTTAACTCTTACGCAATCCTTAACTTGCTTTGTCAGCCACAATTGACTGACTTTATTCTTGTGCCTTGAAGGCACATATAGTTATTTTAAACTATGTAATAATTATTTAAAGACATGTGTACCATCATCTTTTAATGTATTTTTCAAGTCTGCCTCAATCTATTTGCCCCTTGTGACTTCAGAATTTCCTTTGTTCAAATTTAACATCCTAACCACCTCGCTTTCTAACATATTGTAAAATTCTATCATATTGCGATCATTCATCCCTAAAGGATCTCTATAGAATAAGGTTATTAATTAGCCCTTCCTCATTACATAATATGCAATCTAAAATAGTCCATTGTTGAGTCAGTTCCTTAAGGCACTGCTGTAGAAAATCGTTCCTAACACACTCCAGAAACACATCCTCCACCACATTACTGCTCATTACATTTACCCAGGCTGGGTAATTACTGATTACTGTATTGTCCATGCTACATGCTTGTTTAATCTCCAGAAAAATATCATGTCCCACATGATCACCATTGCTTGATCACCAATAAATAAACCAATGTTAGCTAGCCCTTGCTGACTCTCAGCTCTACCGAAAGATTCCACATTTTGTTCTTCCGATCTAAGATCCTCCCTTACTAATTATCTCTTATCAGTGCAATAGCACTCCTCTTCCTTTTTGCCTGTCCATCCTAAATGATTGAATAAAGAGGATTTGGCCAGATTTTTAATTGATAATGAGTTGAAGGGTTATGAGGATCAGGCAGAAAAATGGGGATAAGGAGCATATCAGCTATGACCAAATGCTGGAGTGGACTCAATGGGCCGAATGGCCTCATTCTGTTCCTAAATCTTATGAACTTATAATTTCCAGTCTTGACCACACTGTAGCCATGTTTCCATAATGGCAATTAAGGCACCCCCATTTACCTTTATTTATGCCTTTAAACCATCTACCTTGTTGTAAATGCTTCATGCAATCAGGTAGAGTGCCCTTAACTTTGTCTTATTAACATCATTTCACATTCTAAATCTAGTTGGTGTTTGCCTTTGTCCATCAACCCTCAGTCAACAGCAGGCTGATAATTTGTCCCTTCTCACTCATTGTGTGCACATTTGGCTGTGTTTCCCTCACTCTGGGCACAGAGGCACGGATGTCGACTGTAGCAGCCTTGACATTGCTTTAGCTCAGATCAACAATTCAGCAACAGTCAGGATTGGATCTTCCCTGTCTGCGGTTTATAGGGCTCAGTTTCACATCTATCCATACACTCAACAACTGAGACAATTCTGGGAGCTGCAGTACAACAGGCCAGCAAAGCAAAGGCTAGAGGTCATGCATAATGGACAGAAGTGTCTCTGCCACCTTGTACACCCCAGCTCGGTATTCAGTCAATGAACCGAATTGACTTGTTTCAGGAGACTGCCCAAAATCATTGTCTCCCTCAGGGTGTGGGGTTTTTCACCCAGTGCAGGAAACCTCACCCGTAAAGCCACACAATTCACTTGCGTACATGCTAAATGGATTGGAACAGCTCTGGACTTGTGATCCCAACCACATTCTCACCAGGTGCCAACCTCGAGTGTAGCAGTTCCAGGATCAGTGTAATGTTCAAGAGAGGCTTGATATCCAACACTTCTTTATGAAAAAAAACATACTCGCTAAATCTTATGGATAAATTACTTATTGTGACCGAAAAAAATCCAGTACTTTATCAAAGAGGCAGTACAGTCCTTCCACTGATATAAATTAATCAGATTAAACACTTTAAATGACATTAAGATCTAGGCTGCTGCAACTCCATTTCTTTTTTGTATAATTAAAATTTTATATCCATGTAGCATTCAGTGAATGGACAGCACAGACTGGGCAGTGGGGGTTCCACGGCTGAAGGAGGCATCGGGAGTATTGGGTAGTGGGACTATCAGGGCTGAGAAAGCCCTTGGGAGGGCTAAAGGAGGAAGAAGCCCAGCTGAGCTCGATTTTTGATGCAAGTCCACAAGCTGATGATGCTTGGTATTGTAGGAGAGGACACTGGGAAAAAACTAAAGCAGGCACTTACTAATGGGCAAGAAGAAATGGCCTTATTTGCAAGACAGGATTCATGGAGAACAGACTGCAACGGTGGAGAGAATAATCCCCCATTTGTTCCTAATAAAGATGAAACTGCATAAACTCTGATTACCTTACAGATGGGAGGCTGCCTACAAGTTAAGCAGATAAGCCAAGATGCCACCAATTGTCGGAAATCTACATCCACGACATTCAGGTAGATGTTCCTGTCTCCTTCCTTCTGAGGCCGCAAACCAATGTGCAGGTCCTTCACAGTGTGTGGTGGAAGCAAGAAGACATCTGATGGTACAATCTAGGTGATAGTATCAACAATATTACACAGCTTTCCACCTGCTCTGTATGAAGGTATATTTCAAACATTAATCAATAAAGATTCTCACACAGACACAGCAGGTAACTGCACAGGAACTTCATTTCTCTTCCCCATTCTCTCCTGTGGCTGTTCATTCTTCGTGGGATACATTCTATTATTGCAGTTGTTTCTGCTACTGCATCTGAGTGACTATTTATCTAGCGTGGGATTTTTTTTTAGAACAGAATTCCCCCTGCACTCATTCCTGCTCCATGATTTGCAGCTTAACATAACAGGTTGTCTCTAACTCAAAGGTGTAGAGTATTAGAATCATACCTCAAATAACATCTCTCTGCTCTCAATCATAACCGGGAACTTTCTGCTCTGCAAACTTTATGTGCACTGAACTTTTATGTTTATTGAGATTGGGCCTCAATACGGTGGTGCTGGACAGCTTACCCAATCCCCAGTGAACCCAATCTCCAGCATCCCGATCGTCACCTCACCCAATCCCCCACTCACTTAATTCCCAATCCATCTGATTCCCAACTCACCCATTCCTCAGCTCAACTGATCCCCGGCTCAACCCGAACCCTAATCCACCTGATTGCTAGTCCATAAGAATCCCCAACTCAGCTCATCCCCATGCAACACGCTTCCCAACTCACCTGATTCCCAATCCACTTGATAGATAGGTAGGAGGAGGATTAGAATGAGGCATTCACTCAATGTTAAAATGGGTGGCGCGGGCTTGTAGGGCCGAAGGGCCTGTTTCCTATGCGTGTTCTTTGTTCTTTGATCCCCACCTGACCCCAATCCCCAGCTCACTCCCATCCCCAATCCACCCGATTCCCAGCTCAGCCAATTTCCTTAAATAGCAAATGAGAAGAGAACTAATCCATGCGCGGAATTTAAACAGAATTTCTTACAAGCTAGACTTTATGTTCAGAGCCAAAGCGTGAAAATTGCTGAGACTTTACCTGAAGCTCCTCAGGATTTGAGGTGTAAGCAGCCACTTTCCGGAGTGTTTGGGTCCCTCGCAGGACTAGCGCGAGTTGGGTCAGCTCCCCGACCACACAGTTAACATCTATCCGTTGAAGGGAGTGTATGTAGAACTGCCATATCTGGACAGGTACAGCCAACCAGGGGTCCCTGCAAAATGAACAGGAAAAAGTTCACCCAACTCTTTATATACATTTCCCTCTCCCCTTATTTGAACAATCTCTAATGGCACAACGTGTGATAAATATTTATATCACGCTAGCCAATCTAGTCGTGAGTCTAAGGGGATAATTTCAGAGCTAAGAAAGACTACCTCCATCTAACCAGGAAAATGATTCCCAATAAGTAATTCCCAATCTATTGTTCTATAAGTACAGGTCAGTGGGACTAGGCAAAAAATGGTTCAGCACAGACAAGAAGGGCCAAAAGACCTGTTTCTGAGCTGTAATATTCTATGATTTCTACGTTTCCATGTGATTATTGGTTAGGCAATTGAACAGAGCAAAGTGCAGCATCTGAACAGGAGAGATTGGCCAAACATTTTGTCAAAAGCAACGCAATAATTTTCTGATCTTATTTTCAATTTTCCAGCTTTTGTTGATTCCTTTGATCTCCTCCCAGATGAAGTACTCTGTGATAGCATGCATCTGAGGGGCTGAACAGCCTGCTTCTGTTCCATGTGATTCAATGACAGAATGCTCCCACCTTGGGCTAGGAGGCAGAATGAGTCCCACCCACAAAAACATACCTCTGACCAGAAAGATGTATTAATCAAAGCTTCAGCTCTATAATCATGGAATCATAAAACCCCTATAGTGCAGAAAGGGGCCATTCAGCCCATTGAGCCTGCGCCGACAACAATCTCATCTAAGCCCTATTCATGTCACCCCACATATTTATCCTGTTAATCTTTCGAACACAAGGGTCAAATTTACATGGCCAATCAACCTAACCTGGAGCTATTCCTGCCCTATCCCCATAACCTCACACATTTATCATGGCTAATCCATCTCGTCTACACATCTTGGGACACTAAGGGGCAATTCAGCATGGTCAATCCACCCAATCTGCACACCTTTGGAATGTGGGAGGAAATCGGAGCACCCGGAGGAAATCCACACAGACACAGGGAGAATGTGCAGATTCCACACAGACAGTACCCGAGGCTGTAATTGAACCTGGGTCCTTGGCACTGTGAGGCAGCAGTGCTAACCACTGTGCCACCTCTCCCCAGCCACACCACTCCATACTCTCCTGAACCCTCTCCCCATACTTAAACAAGGTGAGATTTGCAACGTGCAGACAGGAAAGCTTATGAATGTGTACGTGGTTTGTATGGACATGTATATATGTGATTGATTTTAAACTGCACTAGACACCCACAGCTCAGTTACCAAGTCGAATGCTTAGAAAGCAGTGGTGATGTTAGAGAAGACTCAGCTACATAGTCCAATGATGGGACAGTCAAATAGATTCAATGTCAGCTGCTCACATGTAAACAATGACAAAGAACTTCTTGATCTCCGGGCTGGGACCGCATGCCACTTTCAGGAAAACATCCTGCGGCTCATTGACAGCCTGCAAAGGGAACAAAGATCAGATGCTTAAAGGGTTAATCGATATAGCATCGAGGGTTACTCTAGTGTGTGATACCTGTATGAAATATGAAGCACTAAATATATTGACGCTAATTGGGCTGCAACTGTAATGGTGGAGAAATAAATACTCCGGGTGCTAAAATGCAAAGCTGGAAGCTTTCTTCACCCTTTGATAGTTTGCAAATCAGCATGTCAGGAGAACTAAGTTAAATTTTATTTTATTTATTAGTGTCACAAATAGGCTTGCATTAACAAGTTAATGTGAAAATCCTCTTGTCGCCATGCTCCGGTGCCTGCTCGGGTACACTGAGGGAGAATTTAGCACGGCCAATGCACCTAACTAGCACATTCTTTGGACCGTGGGAAGGAATCAGAGAACCAGGAGGAAACCCACACAGACATGGGGAGAACGTGTAGACTCCATACAGACAGTGACCCAAGCCGGGAATCGAACCCGGGTCCCTGGTGCTGTGAGGCAGCAGTGCTAACCACTGTGCCGCCGTGCCGACCTTCTATTCGTTGCTCCTAGTTGCAGCCCAATGACGACTCAAGAGGCAATGGTTTCAGAAACTGAAATATTTTCTGCCATTTCAACACAATTAAATTTTACAGCTTTAATTACGTTACATACCAAACCAGTGCCTGCAAATTAACTTTTACTTTTAGATTGGGGATGCGAGATGTGCAAGCATTCGTGGGATTCCTGCCCCTGTGTGATCAACAGAACTGGGGGAACAGGAGGTCAACACCTTATGATACTGTTGCATTTCATGTACTAAAAACCAATTTGAGTTTTAACTGAAAAACCTTCTCGTTTGGTATATTTCAGAAGCTGATAAAGAACCCTGTAATTACTTACTGCCTCTCTTAGCAAAGAGCAATATGAAATGTCATGTTTTTCTGGTGCACACTAAAGTTCTGAGCAGTGAACCAACCACAAAGCTAAATATTCAGCCTCAACAGATGATCCATTCAGGTGGATAATTACCAAACCTCCTTCAAAGTGTTTAATCAAGAGGGGTCAGGCCTCCTCACCAGAATTTCTCTGCGCTTCTCTCCGATCTTCAGGTTACAGTGGAATCACCGTTCAATTATTGATCTAGAATTTATCTTAATTATTTGTCCCTTTCATCTTTCTTCCCACTCACTGATGGGAATGTCTTCATCCCAGTCCCACAGAGCAATCCTGTGTCTGATTTCTGTGCTCGCAGCAAAATGTTGAGATTGTGCTACCATCTTCAGTAAGAAAAAGCCTACACAGCATTTGGATGTTTCTAGGAGATTGTCCTGTTTGCAAATTAGATTTGCTGAACCTGGATCGTTCCCCCACACCCTTGGTTGGGCCAGGATCATTTCTCCCACACTGCGTGTTGGGCCAGGATCATTTCTCCCCACACTGTGGGCTGGGTCAGGATCATTTCTCCCACACTGCAGACTGAGCCAGGATCATTTCTCCCACACTGCGGGCTGGGCCAGGATCATTTCTCCCCACACTGCAGACTGAATTTATTTTGTCAAGTGCTGAGCAAACACATGTCAGAAAGGGAAAATGGAAGCATGTGGGTCGTATTTTTAAATTTCCCTTTTAATTCCTGCTAGAGCAGGAAATGAGGCTATTTAAGTGTCTTGTGTAAATTCAAATTTCCCTGTCTTCGCTATTTTCATGGAGCTGGGTGGATTCCCACAGCCTGGGGGAATCACATCAAGTCTGTTTGTGAATTCTGGAGGAAACCTGCGGTGGAGTCAGGAACTTTGAACAATGATCTTTTAAAGCTCTTGTCAACTTCAATTATAATAGTGCAATTGAGTTTGATGACATAAGAATATTTTGAATGCAGTTATTTACAATGAGGCTCTGTACTTAAAAGGTAAAAGACCAATGAGTTGGCCAACACTTTGTAAGCGTTCAGAAGCACAACAGTCCTTTCTCCAGTGGAGAAAGTCCTCTTTTGCATTCTACACATGAAGAATCATGTAAGTATATGTGAAAACCCTGAGATTTGATTTTCATTTTGACAATTAACATCTCCTGAGCCTTTGAATTACTTCTCTAACATCCACTAGTAATATTCATGCCACACAAGTGCAGCAATGGCCATCTCCAAGAAGAGAGAATCTATCTTCCCTTGACTTATAACAATGTTACCATCACTGAATCCCCCATCATCAACGTCCTGGAGATTATCAGTGGCCAGAAATTGAACTGGACTAGCCATATGGTTATAAAGCAGGCGACAGGCTGGAAATTCCACGACAAGTAATTCATCTTTCGAATACCCAAAGCCTGTCCGCAAGGCACAAGTCAGGAGTGTGATGGTGTACTCTCAACTGGGCTGAATGAGTGCAGCACCGTCAAGCAATTAATCATCTTACAGCATAAAGCAACCTTTGTGATTGACACCACATCCAAAACTTATTAATTCTCTCCACCCCAATGCAGAGCGTTAACAGTGAACAACTCACCAAGACTCTTTTCACAGTACCTACGACCTCTACCACCAAGAAGGACAAAGGTAGCAGATAAATGGGAACACTACCACCTGCAAATTCCCTTTCTAGCCTCACACCATCCTGACTTGGAACTATTTTGCTGTTCCTTCACTGTCACTGGATCAAAATCCAAGAATTCCCTTCCTAACCACATCTTGGATGTACCAACACCACATCAACTACAGCAATCCACCATAACCTTTTCAAGGGAAATTAGGGATGGGCAATAAATGCTGGCCAAGCCAGTAAGACGTGCATCCCATGAATAAAAAAAATACTCAACCAGTAAACCTTACGACAGCCAAAAAAGAAAATGTTGGAAAATCTCAGCAGGTCTGGCAACATTTGTAAGGAGAGAAAAGAGCTGATGTTTCAAGTCCAGATGACCCTTTGTCAAAACTGAGTCCGTACAATATACAATTCAATAACGCTGGCAAACCTATGAAGTGCTCATGAAATTATTTTTAAAAAATTACATTTGAAAACATGTTCCCTCTTATATTCCTACAGAACTATCAAACACAGCCAGTGAAAGTTCCATTGGAAAACAAAACTTCAATCTTGCCTGAATAAACACACACGCATAGAAAAAAACACTTTAAACAAAGATTAACTTATCATATCTGGGTGTCAGTTCTTGCTGCTTCTCTTGATATAGTTGCCAAATGTCCTCATTATGAATACATGGCTGAGCTTTAAGATTGACTAATGGACTTAACAGGCAAGAGGTTGTTTACACATTTACAAAGAGGATGGATAACTTTTTAAATAATAACTTCATCAGATTATAATAACTTGGTGTTGAAATGGTTTTTCAATGCATCCGTGTTTATTTGAATTAAAGATTTCTACAATGGGAATTCTCTGCCTGTTTGTTTGGCAATTTTATGAGAACAGAAGAGAGACAGTTTTCAAGAGGAATGCTGAGTATCTATTGTATTTAATGAGAATTTCAAAGGTATGCCAATGTTATTATATGGCTTATGTCCTGCATCTGATAGATACTGAGTGAGGAGGCAAAGAGAATGCATGGATGAGATATTGGAGAATTTTGAGGATATGGGGGATCTAAGGAGGCATGAGAAATATCAGGGGGCAGTGGAGCTACCATGGGAATGGGTGAGGGCTAGAGAGCCTAGAACCATAAAATAAACTGGATTTATCTCCCAGTAAATACAGGCAGGCTTTCTAATCTCTGGCCTGGCCATTCACCTACCTCTGTCACAGCCTCAAGCCTGCCTTGATAAGTGGTGGCTCTGAGTCCAGCTCATACCCTGCACCTGGGCTGACTTTTAGAAGTCAGGATCACAATGATAGAAAATGGTCTAAATCACGGTTCAGGAACTGAAGAGTGTATAATAACAGGGCTCATTCTCAGCTTCACTTCCTGGTGGAACCGTGGAAAACAATGAGATGAAAATCAGGATGTTTTACCCAGAGGGATGAGACTTCTTCCGTCAGGTTACTGCCTGAGTAGTGAAGGTAACAATGGCTCCTACACTTTTCCTGCTTCAGATTTGAGCAGTTGTAGCAATCTTCCCTGTGAGTCGGAAGGTCCTGAGACCTAAGCACAAAACCTTAGGATGACATTCCAGGGAAGGCTGCGCTGTTGAAGGTGCTGCAATTTAGATGTGAAGTTAAACTGTGGCCTCATGTACAGCTCCAAAGATGTGCAGGTTAGATGGATTGACCATATTAAATTGACCCTAGCGATAGGCGATTAGCAGGGTAAATAGGTGGGGTTACGGGAATAGTGCCTGGGTGGGATTGTGATCATTGCAGACTCGATGGGCTGAATGGCCTCATTTTGTAGAGATTCCATGATTCTATCTGAGGTGCATGTTATGGTTTAAATGGAAGAAAAGCAGGCAAGATATCCCTGGTGTCCTGGCCAATATTTATCCCTCAACTCCGAAAGCACATTTTCTGTTCATTATCTCCTGGCTGTTTGTGGGAGCTAATAATTGTGCCTACACCAACATTACTACAATGGCAAGACTTCAAAAAAAAAATAACTGGCTGTAAAGCACTTTGGAAATCCTGATATTGTGGAGGATGCTCAGCTGGGAGTAAAGATGCTCCAGTTGCAACAACTAACTTCACAAAGTAAATCAAAGAAAGACTTTAATAAAGAAACTTCATTACACCCACAACCAGGGCCACACCTTAGGCCATACATGCTCCCCATCTGCTTTCTGTTTATACCGGATCAGCTGAACACATCGTTTTGTACTGGTTACACAGGCTACTGGGTCAGCTGACCTTCAGCATGCTACCCTTAGTTACATAACAGAAGACACTATATAAATGCAATCTTTTCTTTTATACACAAAATAAATAAAATTAATCCTACATCTGCCAAACGCTATTTAGTTTAACTTTCACTCTGTGCCAAAAGATATCTATTACCATTCTTACTAACGGGATCTGGAATTTTCAATACAGATTCTGAAAATTAAAACACTTGAGGTAGCAATAGAATCATAGAATCCCTACAGTGCAGAAGGAGGCCATTTGGCCCATTGAGTCTGCACTGACCACAATCCTACCCAGGCCCTACCCTCATATCCCTACATATTTACACACTAATCCCTCTAACCTATGCATCTCAGGACTCTAAGAGGCAATTTTAGCATGGCAATCAACCTAACATGCATATCTTTGGACTGTGGGAAGAAACCACAGCCTGGATGGAAACCCACGCAGACATGGGGAGAATGTGCAAACTCTACACAGGCAGTGACCCAAGCCGGGAATCGAACCCAGATCCCTGGAGCTGTGAAGCAACAGTGCTACTGTGCCACAATAATGAACTGTTCAGCGGGCATGTTGAAATGCTTGATCAAGTTCAAAAGGTATCATAATTGGCGAAGCCTGCTGAGAACTAACAGCTGTGTTAGTTGAAGTAAAGATTCATGATTTGCTTGACGTCTGAAGGACAAGGAGAGATAAGGTTACGGGAAAAGCCTTTTTCAAGGAAGACAGAGAGAAGGAAGACAAACAGGCAGCAGATAGCTGTTCCTGTGGCAGCGGGGGAGCTACAAAAGCAGCTACCTTTTAAAGTGGAGCACTTCACAGCAAACAGAATTAACCCCTTGGTCTCACCCAGTGCAGAAGCCGTAACAGCAACGAGGGTGAGAAATATCTATCTGTACAGCTGTTCACCGTTGAAACCGGTTACTTTGAAAAGTTTAAGTCGTTGCTACTTTTTGCCTTGCGGTGTCCTAAAGAATAACAGGAAGTTAGAAAAAAAACCCTGCATTCCTCACAGAGCAGTATTTTTACTTTATAGGTCACTGAATTCTTTGATGTTGCTCCAACGTCAGTTTATTTGCCAGCATTATGGATCACTGGCTTTACAGTCTTATTCATTCTTGCTGGGAGCAGGAGAACCCATGGTGTGCTCCAATTACCAGCCGTACATCTCTCCCAATACACACTCCCAGCAGAGAAAGCTCCTTGCCATGAATAAAGCTGTCTGCATAATATTTATGAGAGTTTCTGATTAGATTAATGATTGGCTTAGCTAAACTGTTTTTCTCTGGAACTTGGGAGGAGTCCATTCAGCCCCTTGAACCCGTGCTATCATTCAATTAGATCTCGCATTTTCTGGGTCACTTATCTGCCTTGATTCCACATTCCTTATATATTTTTTAAATCTATGAAAAGGTGCTGGCAAGGCCAGCAGTTATCACTCATCCGTAATTGCCCTTGAGAAGGTGGCGGTGAGCTGCCTTCTTGAGCCACTGCAGTCCATGTGGTGTATGTAATTGTTGGAGAGGGAGTTCCTGGATTTTGACCCAGCCCCAGTGAAGGAACAGCGATATACTTACAAAACAGGATGGTATGCGGTTTGGAGGGGAACTTGCTGTTTCTATGTGTGTGCTTCCCCTGTCCATCTAGGTGGTAATGGTCGAGGGATTAGAAGGACTTGCTGAAGAAGCCTCAATGAGTTACTGCAATGCACCTTGTAGATGGGACACGCTGCTGCCACTAATCAGTTTGTGGGGCCGTAGTATTTATATGGATTGTAATGATCGCAGTTGCCAAAGATATATAGGGTGGGATTCTCTGACCATGCTTGTCCAAAACCAGAGAATCCCACCCGGGGTCAAAGGACATTTGCATGGTTTGTCCCCCATCCACTATGATTCCTGTGGAGGATGGGATGGGAGAATATTCCCCATAATTTTTTTAATGTTTAAAGGGAATGTTTTAAAGTTTTTTTTTACAGGTAGTCAGTATTTCTGGACTCAGTGCAGCTCAGATGCTGGGAGAGCAGGATAATTACTCATTTTAGCTATGTATTGTTTGTCTTGGAGAGAGCAAATGGATTTTTGTTCACTGATGAAGATTTCCCCTAGGGTTTTTGATTATGTTGATTAGCAGGGTCATGCGATAATATGATTAATAGGAGGAGCAGAGAAAAACAGCTTTCAGTTCAGGCTGTGGTTAGATTAAAGACAGAGATCTCAAGCTGCTCTGACACTCATAACTTTTCTGAAAGCTTAAAAACTGACTATATAGCCCCTACAGCAAGTATATTTATGGTTGCGAAATTTTAAGTCTGTCAGAGAATGTTGCTTATTTGGAACTCATACAGTGATAAGTTCAAAATTAAAATTGTTTCCTTTCATTTTTTAAAGAGCTAGGTTGCTTCAGTTCACAGAATCCTACAGCGCAAAAGGAGGTAATTCGGTCCATCAAGCCTATATCGACAACAATCCCACCCAGATCCTATCTCCATAACCCCATGTATTTATCCTACTAATCTCCCTACTGCTAAGACCAATTCATGGTCTTAACTTAATCCATATATCTTTGTACTGTAAGAGAAAACCGGAGCATCCGGAGGAAACTCCAGCAGGTACAGGGAGAATGTGCAAACTCCACAAAGTCACCCATGGCTGGACTTGAACCTAGATCTCTGGCACTGTGAGGCAGCAGTGCTAACCACTGTGCCATATGGCACCTACTATGTTGAGAGACCTCTAGCATGGCTTCCCACTGATAATTATGTTATTAAATAAAATTTGTTTGACTATAAAAAAAACCTTAATTTATGAATAGAACTGCCCTTGTGGAGATGAAATCCTCTCCTCGTGTCGAAGATATTCTCCATCACGCTGTGTGTAGCATAACCACTGTGTCAGATATCTAACAGGGTATTACCTTAAATCCTTGCGTTGTATCAGCTGTCTGAATAGCAGGATGTGTAAAACTGTTCAAAATGAATTTGAGAAGCATTGGTTTAAGGTTTTCTTCTTAAACCCTTCTTGGTATTTTTGGAGAAAAGCATGCCTCTTTATACTTTTCTAACTAAAACTGCATTGTCTTTAGCAGCTGTGTGTTCTATCCCTTGATTAAACTCCTCCATTTTGATTATCCTTTCTAATTTAAACTTATTTAATTTTGAGGAAGGCTTTATTGCATAAAGGATGTGAATGTGTATCTGGCCAATTAATGCATGTGATATGGCACAGTGGTGATGCCACACACAGCACAATGGAGGGCATCATCAACATGAAGATAGGATTTTATCTCGACAAGGACAATACGGTGGTCACTCATAACAATACGACCATGGGTAGATCCTTCTGCAACAGCTAGGTTGGTATGTTATTCTCTGTTGTTGGTTCTCTCACCACCAGACCCAATCTAGCAGCTAAATAAGTCCCTTAGGACTTGCCTCGGCCTGTCAGTAGTGATGTTACTGAATCACTCTTGGTGATGGACATGAGGTTTCACATCCAGAGTACATTCTGTGCCATTTACCACCCTCAGTGTTTCTTTGAATTGGTGTTCAACTTAAAGGAGTACAGGTTCATAAACTGACAGGGGGAGGGAGCGTTCATGGGGATTAGTAGGTGATAATCAGCAAGAGGTTTCCTTGCCCATGCTTGATCTGATGACATACGAGTTCACGAGGTCCAGAGTCAACATTGACAATTCCCAGGATCAATCTCTTATTGTATACCTCAGTGCTGTCATCTCTGATTAGTCTGTCCTATCAGTTGGAGGGTTAATTCAGCGAGTACGGGGACTTTAACTTTACTAATATTGATTGGAATAGCTATAGCTCTAGCTCGGTAGAGGGGTCAGTTTTCATACAAAGTGTGCAGGAAGGTTTTTTGACTCAGTATGTAGATAGGCCAACTAGAGGTGAGGCTACATTGGATTTGGTGCTGGGCAATGAGCCAGACCAGGTGTTAGGCTTGGAAGTTAGTGAACATTTTGGTGATAGTGACCACAATTCGGTTACGTTCACCTTAGTGGTGGATAGGGATAGGCATGAAGCTGGGGGCAGTAGTTATAGCTGGGGGAAGGGTAATTATGAGGCCATCAGGAGAGAATTAGGGTGCATAGATTGGACTAGGAAACTACAGGGACTGGGAACATCTGGAATGTGGAGCTTATTCAAGGAGCAGCTGCTGCGAGTCCTTGATAATTATGTCCCTGTCAGGCGAGGAGGAAATGGTCGAGTAAGAGAACCTTGGTGTACAAAAAAAGTTGATTTGCTGGTTAAAAGGAAAAAGGAGGCTTATGTCAGGATGAGGCTTGAAGGCTCGGTTAGTGCAATGGATAGCTATAGATTAGCCAGGAGGGAGCTAAAGTGTGAGTTGAGGAGAGCTAAGAGAGGACACTAGAAGACTTTGGCTGATAGGATTAAGGAGAATCCTAAAGCTTTCTTTAGATATGTTAAGAATAGAAGATTGGTTAGGGCAAGATTAGGGCCAGTCATAGACAGCAGTGGGAAGTTGTGCGTGGAGCTGAAGAGATTGGAGAGGCACTGAATAAATATTTCTCTTCGGTATTCACGCAGGGTGATGTAAATGAAGTTATGGAGAACACTGAGGTACAGGGTTGCAAACTGGAAAGTATTGAAGTAGATAGGGAGTATGTGCTAGATATTCTTGAGGGTTTGAAGTTGGATAAGTCCCCTGGGCCGGACGGGATTTACCCTAGGATTCGCTGGGAGGCAAGAGAGGAGATTGCAGAGCCTCTGGCTCTGATCTTCAGGTCGTCGTTGGTTACGGGTGTGGTTCTGGAGGACTGGAGGATAGCGAATGTGGTCCCATTGTTCAAGAAGGGAAGAGAGACCTTCCAGGGAATTATAGGCCAGTGAGTCTTACTTCTGTTGTGGGCAAAGTATTGGAGAGAATTATTAGGGATAGGATTTATAGTTATTTAGAGAGAAATGAATTGATTGGGATAGTCAGCATGGTTTTGTGAAGGGTAGGTCGTGCCTTACTAACCTTATTGAGTTTTTTGAAAAAATGACCAAAGAGGTGGATGGGGGTAAGGCAGTTGATGTGGTATATATGGACTTTAGTAAGGCGTTTGATAAGGTGGCCCATGGAAGACTTCTGAAGAAAATGCAGATGTATGGGATAGAGGGTGATTTAGCTAATTGGGTTAGGAATTGGCTATCAGATAGAAGACAGAGGGTGGTGGTTGATGGGAGATATTTATCGTGGAGTTCGGTGACAAGTGGTGTACCTCAGGGGTCTGTTTTGGGGCCCCTGCTGTTTGTAATTTTTATAAATGATCTGGATGAGGGTATTGAAGGATGTATTAGTAAATTTGCAGATGACACTAAAGTCGGTGGAGTGGTAGATAGTGAAGAGGGTGTTATAGTTTGCAGAGGGACTTGGACAAGTTGCAGAGCTGGGCCGAGAGGTGGCAAATGGAGTTTAATGTGGAAAAGTGTGAGGTAATGCACTATGGCAGAAATAATAATGTGTAGAGTATAGGGCAAATGGTAGGATTCTTAGTAGTCTAGATGAACAGAGGGATCTTGGTGTGTATGTGCATAGATCCCTGAAAGTAGGCAGTCAAGTCGAGAAGGTTATTAAGAAGGCATATGGAGTCTTGGCTTTTATTGGTAGGGGGATTGAATTTCGGAGCCGCAACGTCATGTTGCAACTGTACAAAACTCTACTGCGGCCGCACTTGGAGTATTGTGTTCAGTTCTGGGCCCCGCATTATAAGAAAGATGTGGAGGCATTGGAGAGGGTACAGAGGAGGTTTACCAGGATGTTTCCTGGTATGGAGGGCAGGTCTTATGAAGAGAGGCTGAGGGATTTGAGGTTGTTTTCGTTAGAAAGGAGGCAGCTAAGAGGGGACCTTATCGAAACATATAAGATGACTAGAGGTTTAGATAGGGTGGACAGTGATAGCCTTTTTCCTAGGATGGAGAAAGCTAGCACGATGGGACACAGCTTTAAATTAAGGGGTATGAGTTATAGGACGGATATCAGAGGTAGGTTCTTTACTCAAAGAGTGATTAGGGAGTGGAATGCCCTGCCTGCAGCTGTTGTAGATGCGCCAAGTTTGTGGCGTTTAAGAGGTTAATTGATAAGTATATGGAAGAGAAGGGAATGGTTTAGTTTGGAGGGGCATTGCTTTTTATATTGGTCGGCGCAACATCGAAGGCCGAAGGGCCTGTTCTGTGCTGTAGTGTTCTATGTTCTATGAGTACAGTGGCACAATGATTAGCACTGCTGCCTCACAGGGCCAGGGACCTAGATTCAATTCCAACCTTGGATGACTGTGTGGAGTTGGCACATTCTCTCCGTGTCTGCGTGTGTTTCTTCCACGTGCTCTGGTTTCCTTCCACAGTCCAAAGGTATGCAGGTAAGGTGAACTGAACATGCCAAACTGCCCCTTAGTTTCTAAAACTAGTACAGTAAATATGTTGAGTTACAGGAATAGGGCTTGGGTGGGTTTGCTGTCAGTGCAGGCTTGATGGGCTGAATAGCCCCTTTCTGCATTGTAGAGATTCTGTTCTACGAGAATGATTATATCAGATTGTTCCTTAGCTAGTCTGTGAAACTGCTATTCCAATTTTGGCAAGTCTCAAGATGTTAGTAAGGAAGGCTTGGCAATGTAAACTTGGCTGTGTGTGCTGTTATCATTTTAGATGTTTAGTTTGATGCTGGGTGGCTTGTCAGATGTTGATACAACTGAGTGGTTTGGTAGGCCATTTCAGAGGGCATTTAAGAGTCAACTACATTGCTCTGGATCTGGGTTCACATGCAGGCCAGGCCAGATAAGCATGGCAGATTTCCTCTTCTAAAGAGCCTTAGTGGACCAGATGGGTTTTTTTAATGACAATTAACAGTGGTTTCACGATCACCAATGTTGAGACTAACTTTTTAATTTCAAAGTGGGGTTGAACCCAGTCCCAAGAGCATTAGCCTGGGCCTTTGAATTGCTAGTTCAATGATAATACTACTGTGTCACTGCCTTCCTTACAATAATAAACCATTATCAATCCCAGTTTTGTGATTTTCAGCCCAGCACGGGGGAGAGATTCCAGATTCCACTGCCCTCTATGTGAAACGTTTTTCCTGATTGGTTGAGCTCTGGCTTCCCATATTCTCGACTCTGACATGGTTCCAAACGCGAAGATTTGGAGTCAGTAGGGGACGTGTGAAAGACTCTGTATCCAATAGCTATCCAGCAGGGTCTAGTGTAACTTTGAACATTATTAAGCTGTCCTTCGAAAATTCTCTGCTTTAAAACAAGACTGACACTGTTAGCCAAGAGAAACCTGCAGAGTCAAACATTATTCCATCCCGACAATCCCTCTGGGTTATGATGACAGGTTTTAACACAATTCATACTCTCTCAACCCTCACATGCCTTCAAAGCTTTTGAGGGAGACAAGTGCATGAAGATGATCAGCTCCTTGAAGGCAGAGAACAAAAATCTCTCAGCGCAGGGAAAAACACAACTGGTATTCGGAAGGCAAACAAGAGAAAAGATTAATGTTTCAGGTAAAGTTCTTTAACAGGATCTCAATAAACATTGCGTTGCGATTTAGGAGCACTACTACACTTTCATCATCAGTGAGTGATTGTAATAATGTGAATCACTGAAAGTAAGAATCCTCATCGAAAAGTAAGAAATCCTCATCAATTTCATTCATGGCAGGTCAAATGCAACAAGATTTAAATTGTTTTATTATTATTATTTATTAGTGTCACATGTAGGTTTATATCCCCTAGTCTGTTCGGGTACACTGAGGGAGAATTTACCATGGGCAATGCGCTTAATCTGCGCATCTTTGGACTGTGGGATGAAACCAGAGCACCCGGAGGAAAATCATGCAGACACGGGGAGAACATGCAGACTCCATGCAATGACCCAAGTCGGAAATTGAAGCCGCGTCCCTGGCATTGTGAGGAGCAATGCTAACCACTGCACCCCGTACCAAACAACCTTACACATTATTACATATGCACCAATTATACGTAATTGGTATATATACATATATATGTATATATGTATGTATATATATCTCAATTATAGACATGCATATAATTATTCTACATATATATAATACGTACTATCGGAGTCGGCCACTCAGCCACTAGATCCTGCTCCACCATCCAATAAAATCATAGCTGATCTAATTGTAACCTCGACCCCACATTCCCACCTGCTCCTTATAACCTTTTACCCCCTCGCTTATCAACAATTTATCCTCTCTGTCTCAAAAATATTCAAAGATTCTGCTTCCACTACTTATGAGAAAGAAAATTCCAGGGACACACCACACTCTGACAGAAAGAAATTCTCCTCTTCTCTGCTTTAAGTGGGCAACCCCCTTATTTTTAAGCAGTGATTACAAGTTCTAGATTCTCCTTTCAGAGGAAATATTTTCTCCATCCTGTCAAGACCCCTCAGGAGCTTATATATTCACATCCTTCCTTCAGCATTAATATGGAAAAGGATCATTCTGCCCAACAGATTAATTCCAGCGTTTATGTTCCACACAAATCTCTCCCAGCCATCTTCATCTCAACTATCAAATTATCCTGCTATTTCTTTCTCCCTCATGGCTGGAATACTCCAGCCGTTCACACCAGTGGGATTCTCCAGTCCCACCGGCAGTGTACCCTGCCTGCAGATTTCCCATTGACAGCGGCAGGACCAGAGAATTCCATGACCTCCCAACAGCAGGAATACACAGCTAGAAGTCCAGAGAATCTCACCCAATGTGTTTATTTAGCTTTTCTTCAAATACATCTATGCTATCCACCTTGTGGTACTGAGTATGCATTCTAACCTTTCTCCCCCTCTCATTCTCTCGTCTCTCTCTCTCTCTTTTCCCCCTCCCTCTTTCTTTCTCTCCCGCTTCTCTGTCTCTCTCCCCCCTCACTCTGTCCCCCCTCTCCCCTGCCTTTCTCCCCCTCCTTCTCCCTTTCTTCCACCCCTCCTACCCCCTCACTCTCTCTCTCCGGAGAGGAATTCAGGGGGAATTCCTTATGATGTTTATTAATTATTAACATTTATTTAAGCATCTGGCCCTGGTCTCCATGTAAGTGAAAATGTCTCTCTCTATCTTCTCAGTCAAACCCTATTAGAATTTTACAGAACTTTATCAGACCACCCTTCAGTTGTTTCTTTTCTAAAGAAAAAAGCACCAGCCTTAAATTATTGTCACTGTTGTGGTAAATCTTTTTTTCACCTCCTCCTGTGCCTGAGTGTTCTCTTTATAATATACACATCAGAACCACTGAGTGTCATCTAACAATAATATTCTAGACAGCTTTAAATAATTTCTCTATCTTCCTATTTTAACCAGATCTCAGTTAGCATACATTGCCACCTATTCAACCATGACAATCATCAAAACCAAACATACTTTACCACATTCACTGAAATACTTCTCTCTAACTTTGAGTTAGTTTGCATATGACAACACCCAACTCTACCTCACAACTACTGACGTTGACCCCTCTATTGTTGCTCAATTATCAGATTGTTTATATGACATCCAGCATTGGATGAGCAGAAATTCCCTTTGGTTAAGTACTAGGAAGACTGAAGCCATTGTTTTCGGTTCCTACTCTAAGCTCCGTTCCCTAGGCACTGATTCCAAAAGATGTAGGGACACAGTTGGGTCACTCCACCCATCGAGTCTGCTCTGCCATTCAATCATGGCTGATATTTTTCTCATCCCCATTCTCCTGCCTTTTCTCCATAATCCCTGACCCCCTTATTAATCAAGAACCTATCTATCTCTGTCTTAAAGACATTCAATGACCTCTTAATAGCAACAATTTGAGGCTAAACTTGACTTCAAGGTGAGTTTCTGACCTCATATATACACACCATCATTAAGACCTATTTTTGCCTCTGTAGCATCGTCTTTGTCCCTGTCTTAGCTCATCTGCTGCTGAAATCCTTACCCATACCTCTAATCTAGCGCGGGGAGGGTTGGTTTAGCTCTGTTGGCTGGATGGCTGGTTAGTGATGAGCAGCGCATTCAATTCCCAAGACAGCTGAGGTTATTTGTGACCTTCTTAACCTTGCCCCTCGCCTAGAGTGTGGCAATCCTCAGGTTAAATCAACGTCAGTCACCAGGGGAGAATAACCTATGGTTATCAGGGATTAATGGAGACCTGACCTTTATCTCAGGTCTTGAGAATTATAACTCTCTGCTGGCTGGTCCTTCCACATTCTACCCTCTGTAAATTTAAAGTCAGCCAAAACTTCCCTTGGGTCCTGCACGTGGCGAGTCAAATAATGTCCTGGTGTGTCCATCCAATCAGCTCAACTCACTGCTGGCTGTTTGCACAATTGGCCCTAAAATCTTTCCACAGTTTCCAAAAAGATCAAAAGCACTCACATACTTAGATCAAAAAAAATTCATAGGTGCATGACTGACGTGAGTAAAACGAGAACCTACCACTTTCTTGGTCTCACAAATGATGTTGTAATCACTGCAGCGAACGTGGGTCTGAATGTCAGAATTTGGCGATTGTACCGTCATACCTGAAAAATTTCAAACAACACGAACAGTAAGGGCAAACGTAGGAATAGAATGCACCCAGCGGATGCCCCTCTCCTCCCATAATAACAGGAAATACAAGCATGTGTAGAATAAGCAACTGTGAGATAGGGATTATAAGGATTGGTGATACTAATGGAGATGAGATATGTTTGCTGGGTTTTTTTAATTCATTCCTGGGGCATGGCTGGGCCAGCATTTATTGTAAGAAGTCTCACAACGCCAGGTTAGAGTCCAACCAGTTTATTTGATAGTAATCCCACAAGCTTTCTCTCAAAGCTTGTGGGATTACTATCAAATAAACTGGTTAGACTCTAACCTGGTGTTGTGAGACTTGTTACTGTGTTTACTCCAGTCCAACACTGGGATCTCCACATCATCAGCATTTATTGCCCATCCACAGTTGCCCTTGGACGGCAGCTGAGAGTCAATTACATTGCGGCGGCTTTGGAGTCTCAGGTTAGCCAGACCACGTAAGGATGGCAAATTTCCTTCCCTAAAGGACACCAGATGGATTAATCCAACAATTGACAATGGTTTCACAGATATCAATAGATTCTTAATTCCAGATATTTGTTATTGAATTCCAATTCTGCAATGGCAGGATGTGAGTCCAGAATCCCAGAATATTAGATGAGTTTCTGGATTAATATCTAGCAATAATCCCACTTGGCCATCAGCTCTCCATGTCAAATTGATTCAATTGACAATGATATAGTTTATTATGAATATTGTCCCAAACTTCTACTACTTTTTCTGTGGAGAAATGTTTCCTCAATTCACTCCAAAAAGGTTTAAATCTCCCTGTTAGGCTACTTCCTGAAGACCCCATCTGGTAGCAATAGCTTCTCCTTGCACAACCCCCATTAGTTCCCTTCAGTATCTTAAATTTCAAAAGAAAATCACAATCAAAAACTAAATTTCAATCCAATCGGGGAGACATGTGCCTGCTGTTCCAAACAATGTTTATCCCTTAATCAACACCATCAAAACAGATTATCAGTTCATTACCACACTGTTGTTTTAAAGTTTAAGTTTATTTCTGTATTGTCACAAGTAGGCTTACATTAACACTGCAATGAAGTTACTGTGAAAATCACCCAATCTCTGCACCCCCGGCGCCTGTTCAGGTACACTGAGGGAGAGTTTAGCCACGGCTAACCAGCGCGTCTTTCGAACTGTGGGAGGAAACCAGAGCACCCAGAGGAAATCCACGCAGGCACAGGAAGAACATGCAGACTCCGCACAGAAACTGATCCAAGCTGGGAATCGAACCCAATCCCTGAGAATGTGAGGCAGCAGTGCTATCCACTGTGTCACCGTGCCATATGGATTAGTTAGTTAGTTAACAAACTTTTCAAATGTCTTTTCAAGTTCAGTTGGTGGAATAGATTTACTCGACTTGATAGCCAGGGAAGCATACATTTCTGCTACTAGTCTGGTTCATTGTCGGTAATTTATAACCATCAAACTCATAATCTCTGCCATTCCCTCATGCAAGTTCAAATGGAGTTGCCATGAAACTCTCCCTGTTAAAATCCAACAGCTCAATGAAATATAAATTAGTGCCATACGACCCAGTGCAACAGAAAGGAACTATAAAGTGGTGTTCAATTTACAAGAGCAATCAATCATAAAATGAACCTACTCAAGTGCTGAAATTATTCTGTTTGATGAGGTTAACTAGGTGGGGGGAATGGCAGAGGATAAGAAAATGTCAGCTGCAATAAGAGATTGTAAGCAATTGCTTTGATGTACTCTTCCAGTGGTAACCTATCAGAATCTTTTCCCATAGCTCCAGGTAGCTGCACCCAATTGATGGAATAATATTAAAACTGAATCCATAAAATACCATAAATCGTGGAAAATAAATCCTCCCACTGTATAAGATGACCACATTTTTTCAGTCCCCGAAACCATGTTTATTATGTATACATCGACTCCGTCACCCTGTTCAGCCACAACGATTTAGCATTAGTTTTCAGTTTCGATTTTTTTACCCGACAAATGAACATTTTACTTCCTGGTACCTTACATCTGGGTGCAGAGGACTCCTACACAAGCTCTATTGCAAAGATGCCTTGGGAATTTGAGTCACACACCCTTGGCATTGGACGCCAATGATATTTCAAAACGATGATGGCCCACACCTACACTAGTGATTCACTTAGCTATTTGACGTTAATGGAGAATTTTTCGAGGATTCCATAGTCAACTTACACACCAACACCTGCAGAGATCTTGCGTGACTGAAGTTACTTTGTGGAAGCTGTAGAGTTCAGGCAGCTACTCAAAATCATCCTGCAGCGTCTCAGTTGATTCACGCACTGTTCTATTTATGAGTGATTTACAAGGCTGGATATCATGGCCCCATGATGTGGAGATGCTGTTGTCAGTACACTTCTTTGCAGTAATCCATTCCGGGGTCTTGGGTTCATGTCACACTATCTGTAACCCCCATGACTTGCCTGGCCTTGCAACATCTCACTTACTGTCCTGTCTGGAGACAATACACATCTCTTTAACCTGTGCTTAACGCTATCTCCATTGTCTGCACCTTTTAAGACTTGGATAGCAGATTCGCTGTAAAGACTCGCATTCAGGGCTACTAGGGGGACTTTAAACTAAAAAGGTTAGGGGGAGGGAATAGTGATGTGGAGACTGGGAGCAAGGAAGTTAGCTCTCAAGTAAGGAAGGACTCTAGGCAGGATGAGAGGCAGGTTAGACGAGTGGGGGAGAAGGGAAATGTCCAGTCTGAGGGACTGAGCTGTGTCTATTTTAATGCCAGGAGTGTAGTAAATAAGGTGGATGAACTTAGGGCGTGGATTGCTGCTTGGGATTGTGATGTGGTGGCCATTACAGAGACTTGGATGTCTCAGGGACAGGACTGGGTACTACAGGTCCCGGGATTCAGATCCTTCAGGAAGGACAGGGAGGGAGGCAAAAGAGGTGGTGGAGTGGCTCTGTTGATCAGGGACAGTGTCATGGCTGCAGAGAAGGTGGATACCGAGGAGGGAATGTCTATGGAGTGTCTGTGGGTGGAAGTTAGGAATAGCAAAGGGTCGGTGACGTTGCTGGGTGTATTCTATAGGCCGCCCAATAGTGACAGGGAAATTGAAGTACAGATAGGGAAACAGATACTGGAGAGATGTAGAAATAACAGGGTTGTTGTAATGGGAGATTTCAATTTCCCAAACATCGACTGGAATATCCCAAGGGTAAGGGGTTTGGATGGGGAGGAGTTTGTTAGGTGTGTTCAGGAGGGTTTCCTGACACAGCACGTGAACAAGCCGACGAGAGGAGAGGCTGTACTGGACCTGGTACTAGCTAATGAACCAGGACAGGTGATGGATCTCTCAGTAGGAGAGCATCTTGGGGATGGAGATCATAATTCTATCTCCTTCACCCTTGCATTGGAAAAGGATAGGATCAGGCAGGCTAGGAAGGTGTTTGTCTGGAATAAGGGGAAATATGAAGACATCAGGCAGATGTTGGGGCGAATAAACTGGAAGGAGGTGTTCTTGGGGAAAAGCACAGAAGGAAGGTGGCAGATATTCAAGGAATGCTTGTCTGGAGCTCTGCACGACAACGTTCCGGTGAGACAAGGAGGTTTTGGTAGGACGCGGGAACCATGGTGCACGAAGGCTGTGGTGAACATAGTCAGGAAGAAAAGAAAGGTGTATAAAAGGTTCAAAGAGCTAGGAGATGTTGGGGATCTAGACAAGAATAAGGCTTATAGAAGAGAGCTTAAAAAGGAAATTAGGAGAGCCAGAAGGGGTCATGAGAAGGCCTTGGCTGGTAGGATTAAGGAGAATCCCAAGACCTTCTACAAATATGTGAAAAGTAAAAGGATGAGAAGAGAAGGGATAGGACCTATAAAAGGTGAAGGGGGAAAAGTCTGTATGGAATCGGAAGAAATGGCAGAGGTGCTTAATGAGTACTTTGCCTCAGTATTCACGGTGGAAAGTGATCTGGGAGGATGCACTACAAGTTTGCGGCAGACTGAAAAGATTGAGTATGTAGATATTAAGGAAGCGGATGTGTTAGAACTTTTAAATGCTATCAAGATAGACAAGTCTCCGGGACCAGATGGGATGTACCCCAGGTTATTGTGGGAGGTGAGGGATGTCATTGCAGAGCCCCTGGCGATGATCTTTGCGTCGTCGATGGAGACGGGAGAGGTTCCGGAGGATTGGAGGATTGCGGATGCGGTCCCTATTTTCAAGAAAGGGAACAGGGATAGTCCTGGAAATTACCGACCGGTGAGTCTGACCTCAGTGGTTGGTAAGCTGATGGAGAGGCTTCTGAGGGACAAGATTTATGAGCATTTGGAGAAGTTTAGATTGATTAGAAATAGTGAGCATGGTTTTGTAAAAGGCAGATCGTGCCTTACGAGCTTAATTGAGTTCTTCGGAAATGTGACTGAACACATTGATGAAGGAAGAGCAGTGGACGTGGTGTACGTGGACTTCAGCAAGGCATTTGACAAGGTCCCGCATGCAAGACTTCTTGAGAAGGTGAGAGGCCATGGGATCCAAGGGGCTTGGGCCTTGTGGATCCAGAACTGGCTTGCCTGCAGAAGGCAGAGGATGGTTGTGGATGGCTCTTTTTCTGCATGGAGGTCGGTCACCAGTGGAGTGCCCCAGGGATCTGTTCTAGGACCCTTGCTGTTGTCATTTTCATAAATGACCTGGATGAGGAAGTGGAGGGATGGGTGAGTAAGTTCGCCGATGACACGAAGGTCGGTGGTATTGTGGATGGTCTGGAGGGATGTCAAAAGTTGCAGCATGACATCGACAGGATGCAAGACTGGGTGGAGAAGTGGCAGATGGACTTCAACGCGGATAAACGTGTTGTGGTCCATTTTGGCAGATCCAACGGGATGAATCAGTACACTATCAAAGGTAGGAGTCTTAGCTGTGTGGAAGAGCAGAGGGATCTTGGGGTCCGGGTCCATAAGACTCTCAAATTGGCCTCCCAGGTGGAGGATGTGGTTAAGAAAGCTTACGGTGTACTGGCCTTCATTCATTGAGGGATTGAGTTCAGGAGTCAGGAGGTAATGCTGCAGCTTTATAGGACCTTGTCAGACCACACTTGGAGTACTGTGCGCAGTTCTGGTCGCCTCACTATAGGAAGGACGTGGAAGCTATTGAAAGGGTGCAGAGGAGATTTTCAAGGATGTTGCCTGGATTGGGAGGCATGCCTTATGAAGACAGGTTGAGGGAGCTGGGACTGTTATCCCTGGAGAGACGAAGGTTGAGAGGCGACCTGATAGAGGTTTACAAGATGTTGAGAGGAATAGATAGGGTGGACTCTCAGAGACTATTTCCCAGGGCTGAAATGGTTGCGACGAGAGGGCACAGATTTAAGGGGCAGGGAAGCAAGTACAGAGGGGATGCTAGGGGAAAGTTTTTCACTCAGAGGGTGGTGAGTGAATGGAATCGGCTGCCATCGGTGGTGGTCGAGGCGAACTCGCTGGGGTCTTTTAAAAGACTTCTGGATGAGTATATGGGATCCAGTGGGATTGGGGGTTATAGATAGGTCTACGGCTGGGTAGGTTTTGATGTGTTCGGCACAACTTGTGGGCCAAAGGGCCTGTTTGTGCTGTAGTGTTCTATGTTCTATGTTCTATTCTCATCAGTATTCTGTAAACTATGTGTGCCTTTATATGCCCTTCTCTGATCAGAACTTTCCACACACCTGACAAAGGAACAGCATTTCCGAAAGCTTGTGGGTTTACTATGACATAAACTTGTTGGACTTTAACCTGGTGTTGAGAGGCTTCTTATTATGGCCCTGTGCCAGGTGCACTTTTGGCAGAGTGTGGTGTCCAGTCCACCATTTGTTTGCTCACTCCCAATCCGTTCCACATAATACAGTGGGTGAGTAAGGTGCCATCAGCCTGCCAACCTGACGTGTATTCAGGCCCTGAACTGCCCAGTTAAGAGCCTACACCCCATTGCCACAGTACGTTGGGCAGTGGTAGACAGGTGAGAGTAGATGGCCCGCTTTTTCATAATCTCCTTCAGGATCTATCTTATCTACATCCACTCCACCAGGATCCAAAGATGGTATCGTCTCCTGATACCTCTTGATCTCCTCACCAGCCTCCAAACCCTCTCCCTAGGGTATCCGATCTTCCTCTGCAGGAAACTCCAGGGAGGTAGCTCACTCCGGTCACCTGGGTTGCAGGCTCAGGCAAGTCATGGGAGTTACAGATAGTGTGACATGAACCCAAGATCCCGGAACGGATTATTGCAAAGAAGTGTACCGACAACAGCATCTCCACGTCATGGGGCCATGATATCCACTCTGAAATCTTCTTCTGTTTGCTTGCAATCCCAGCAGTGCCCAAAACTGAAGTCTGGTGCTTGCGGCTACAAAAGCTGCCAGCCAATCTGAGAACAGGATCTCTGTCAACTGAGGGGCAGAAGTGCTGTCACAACTCTTCCAGTCTTGCACATTCGCCATAACATTCATTCCACTGTGTTCAATTAAATACTTTGATTCATCTGTGAACACATGTTAAGGACCCCACATACCCCAGACATATTCTCTTCCACCTTCTTCCGTCCAGAAAAAGATATAAATGTCTGAAGTCACGTGCTAACAAACTCAAACAGCTTCTTCCCTACTGCCACCAAACATTTGAATGGGCCCACCTCGCATTAAGTTGAACTTTCTCTGCACCCTAGCTATGGCTGTAACACTACATTCTGCACTCTCTCCTTTCCTTCCCTATGAAAGGTATGCTTTGCCTGTATAGTGCACAAGAAACAATACTTTCACTCTATGTTAATACATGTGACAATAATAAATCAAAGGCACTATATGAATGAAAGATTCTTCATCAGAGTCCATTGTCAATTTAAGTTTATTTATCAGTATCACAAGTTAGCTTACGTTAATACTGCAATTAAGTTATTGCGAAAATTCCCTAATCACCACACTCTAGTGCCTGTTCAGGTATACTGAGAGAGAATTTAGCATGGCCAATGAACTTAACCAGCACATCTTTCGGACTGTTGGAGGAAACAGGAGCACCCAGAGAAAACCCATGCAGACATGGGGAGGACATGCAGACTCTGCACAGATAGTGACCCACGCCAGGAATTGAACACAGGTCCTTGATGCTGTGAGGCAGCAATGGTAATCACTGTCCCACCGTGTCGCCCCATATCTCAGTACACTAGTCAACATCTGTAGACAATTGGTACATTTCCACCTCCTGCTCTTCACAGAATCCAATGGACAATTAAAACTGTAGCCCACAAAGTAGAAGAGGAGCAGTGCCAAACCAGAACTAATTAAGAATGGCCATCCTTCACTAAAATTGCAACTAAGCTCTGGGGTCCACTTCTAAAGCAAGAGCATTGAAAAGAAGAGACGTTATCTTAACCTTGTATTGAACCATGATAATATCACACTCAGAATACTGTGCAGTTATGGATCATATATTTCCAAAACAATTTATAGAAATGATCTCAGAACTGAGAAGTTATTACTGTCAGGGAAGATTGACTAGACTGTGGCTCTTTTGTCTAGAAAAGGCTGAAAGGTGAGCAGCTGGCAATCTTTAAAATTATGAAAAGATTTCATCGGGTAGATGTAGAGGTTATGGGCCTGTCTTTTGTGGCCAAGGCAGAGGACTAAAATCAGGAAATTTCCCAACTTGGCAGATCTGCCTTGGTTGAAAGGGTCCAAATCACTTGATTTTTGTCCCAGGGAGACAGATATGAAGTGCAGTCGGACCTACTGAGCCTAGATGCAGATGCAAGGCGGATGAGTGTTGAGGCTGGCCTATCTCTGATCTCTGGGACTTTATCACAATTATAATAAAAACACGTAAGTCCCTCTAGTCCTCTCGTCTCACAATTCCTTAAAATAACGTCTCTTCTTTTCAATGCTCTTGTTTTAGAAGCAGACCCCAGAGCTTAGTTGCAATTTTAGTGACATGTGACTGTTCTTAATTGGTTCTGGTTTGGCACTACGCCTCTACTTCTTTATGGGCTACAGTTTTAATTGTTCACTGGATTCTCTGACGCTCAGGTGGTGGAAATGTCCTGATTGTCCACAGGTATTGACCAGTGTACTGAATGGCATCTCACACTATCCATGCCAGTTCATGGCCCCAGTGTCTTATTAAGTGCTACGTCCTTAATTAATCAACTTTATAATAGCAATCGAGTGTGGAACTGCTGAGGTAAACTGAAAATAGTTGCTGTTCCGAGAACCCTACAAAAATACAAATCAGATTATTAAAGTATTGACAATAGAGACGTCAAATGCTTGGAACTCTTAATCTTGCTCAAACTTGACAAGACAGGGCACAGAAAGAACTTCTTATAACCGCTTAAATATGTCAATCAAAGTCAAGGCATCAACACACATTTTTGAATCGGTTTCTTTTCCTCTGCAGTTCCGTGGTTCCTACAACTACTATATGGCTCTTTAGTTATGTACACAACGTATACTGAGTGAATAGGCATGGAACAGGCATAAGTTAGCATTCATTTGGCACAGAGGGCGTATGGGGCTATGTAAGTTACCTTTCAAAAGGTTCCCAAATGCAGATTACAATTCATGACTGCTTAGGCTTTTGATTGACAAGGGAGTCGAGGGTTGTGCGGGTTAGACAGGAAAGTGGAATTGAGGCCATCATCAAATAGGCCGTGATTTGATTGAAAGGAAGGGCAGGGCAGGCTCGAGGGGCCGAATGGCCCACTCCTACTCCTGCTTCTTAAGTCAACATCGATTACTGCTGATTCCCTGGACATATGCACTTACTCCATGCTTGCATCACTGGTCAACTGGAATGGAAACACAGTAAGAAATCTGACAACATCAGGTTTAAATCCAACCGATTTATTTGATAGTAAACTCATAAGCTTTCGACCTATGGTCTTCATCAGGTGAATGAGGTGTTCTGGTCTCCAACACATACCTGCACAGACTGTTTACAGATTACTGATTAGAATGCAAATCTTTACACCTAACCTGCTATTCAAGTCTTCAAGTGGCCAACAATGTGAGTGGAAGGAGCACTGAGCACAGCACTGGAATGGAAAATCATGCCATCAAGAGGCAATTACTTAGCTGTGGTCCTGTGGGATCTGAACTGATACCTTGGTATTATTGTACAGTCAGAGTTTGTTGATAAAAGAGAATAAACATACAGCAATTTAATGCAATTGATGGAAATACATAAACTTAAATATAAATACTATATTACAAGGATCAATACAATACCTGATAGAGCCTGCAGTGGAGCTAGGCGGATGGATTTCTTGAGGAATGTGAGCTCAGGATGATAGAAGCGGAATGTCTGATCAATAACATAAGGCTGATCCTCAACATTCACCTGCAGGATGGCAATCGGCTTCTGATTTTCAATTTTAAAAGACACCTGAGAAAAGGAAATTTTACCCATTGAACAACAATTTGCCAAAACCTATACAGATGCTGTGATTATTTTCTTCAGAACTCCTCACATGCTGTGTGAAGCAATAAAAATGACAGATTAATCAACACCCACACATATCACAGCATCATTCAGGGGTTCGGACATTGCCTCCGAGTCCAACTCGGATCCACCCCACAACCCCCAGTATCCAAAGAGATAAGGATAAAATCTTCAGTGTAATACTGAGAAGGGAACTGTTGGACATTCAGTAGATTAAATGTTAAACCACAGCTGTGTCTATCCCTATGTCTGGATGGCACAGAGGTTAGCACTGTTGCCTCACAGCGCCAGGGACTCGGGTTCGATTCCCGGCTGTTTGTGCTGAGTCTGCACATTCTCCCCGTGTCTGTGTGGGTTTCCTCTGAATGCTCTGGTTTCCTCCCACAGGCCGAAAGACGTGCTGGTTAGGTGCACTGATCATGCTAAATTCTCCCGCAGTGTACCCGAGCAGGAGCCAGAGTGTTGCGACTAGGGGATTTTCACAGTAACTTCAATGCAGTGTTAATGTAAGCCTACTTGTGACATTAATAAATAAAAAAACTGGGTGAAGTCCTCAGCTCAGTGTTAAATGGCCGCCCCCTTACTCTAAGGAACGGGTGGCAAAAGTGGAGAGGTAACATAGGAGTACCAAAACAGCAGTGTGATTTTAGTGATGCTGTGCTTGGAACTACAGGGCTCCACTGGGCCTTTCCAGGGAGTCTCCGAGTGTTTACTGAGCAGGGCTGACTTTACAGGTTGGCACAATATCCAAATGCCCTGTCGCTACCCCACTCTGCCCCACACGACGATACATACTTCAATCATCTTGTGCGTGGAGTTAGGCTGCTGCTGATTATCAAAGTCCTTTTTTGAAAGTTTCCCATCAGCCGGTCCCTGAAAGAAAGAAAGAAAAACATCAACAATTTTAGGCGAAATGGAAACAGAAAATGCTGGCAAATATCGCATTTTGGCGAGAGAATAGAGCCAACGTTTCTAGCCTAAACGACTCTTCTTCAGAGTTCTGATTGTTCGTCACCCAGACTCAAAACGCTGGCTCTATTCTCTCTCCACAGGTACTGTCAGACCAGCTGAGCCGTGCCAGCACTTTCTGCTTTTATTTAAGATTCTGGTATCTGCAATAAGTTGCTTTTATCAACAGTTTAAGATGTTGACCTGAGCGAAATAAAGTCATATATGTACTGGGTTTTTTTGGTCTCTTGAAAAGCCCCACTTCCTCGGTGCAATGTAACATTTCCTGTCAAGAGGGCAGTCACGTGACCTAAATCCAAACCTTTGCCAATTTTTACATCATAACCGAGGAGTGTAAGCAATAATGCATCCAGGACGATTTGACACTTGAAGGTGAGAATCCTTGTCATTGCTATTTTTAGGAACGAGTATGATATGTAAAGAATCATCTGCTGACCTGTACCGTCTTGCTAAACTGAGCAAGTAGTCATTTCATCCTTGCCTTTTGTCCAGTCTTGCTACGATGGGTAAGACTTACAATTTATACTGTGGAAATGATAATTTGACCTTAAGAAACAGCAACAGGAATAAACCATATAGCCCCTCAAGCCTGTCCTGTCATTCAAGATGGTTCATCTTCTGTTTCAGCTCAACTTTCCCATCTGCTCTCCATATCCCTCGATTCCCTGAGCAATCAAAAAGCTGTCTACAAAGCTTTGAATGATGATGAAGCATTCATAAGCCATTGGGTAGAGAATTCCAAAGATTCATCACCCCACTGAGTGAACAAATTTCCCTTCATCTCAATCCCAAATGATCAATCTCTTATCCTGCGGCTGTTTTAGACTCCCCAGCTGGAGAAAACAATCAGTTTTCTTTTATTCCATCATGGGATGTGGGCTTCAACAACTGGGCCAGCATTTGTTGCCCATCCCTAATTGCCCTGCCCAGGTGCCAGAGGGTAGTGCCAGGGCACCATCCAACTACATCCTTACAAGGGCTACAAAGGTCTCTGAGTGCACACCCCCTCCCCCTTCAACACGGTCGTCACATCTATCCAGAGAATTGAACCATGGCTGCAAGGCTGTCTTCGCTGAGGAACCCCCATTCCTCAATATCTGTGTGGTGCCAGCTGCTTGCAGGATGGAACACCACCTCCGGTACAGGCTTTCTAAGCAAAGGAAATTCAGAAAAATCCACTCGAGAAAAGAAACAATCTGGAATCAGACAGAGCACCTGCTCTTTTTAGGAAGCACTTCAGAACAAAGGAAAATCCCCTGTGACAAAATAACAACGGTCAGGCAAAATGCCTGCTCAACATGGAAGCATTATGGAATGAAGGGACCATGAAGTGACATGGTAAATGCATGGGGTTATGTGAAGAGGGGACAGCGTAGGTGGGATGCTCTTTCGGAGAGTCGGTGTATTCTCGATGGACCAGATGGCCTCACTCTGTACTAAGAAGCCTATGGATATTATTCTGATGAGGTTATTTGAAATGGGTTAGTGTAAAGCTGTCTGGAACCTCTTGTCTCAGAACTTGCCAAACTTTCCTAAGTGGCTTGAAAAGTTGCAGAAAGTCCGCAGAGCTGTTGATTTAAAATGACATTTGCTTAGAACAAAACGGAAAGCAGGAATGCGATAAATTAGTGTTCTCTGATAAATGGAAACATGCAATGAGAATGCTCCATTGAGTAAATTGTAGGTTAACATTTAAATATTGTCCCCCCTCTTGGTCTGATGGTTAAATTCTTCACTCTGTGTTACACTGAGTTTGATCTGCACAGTTCAATAGCACAGTCGGAACTCACTGCACCACTGGGACAGTTTCCTCCCCTGGTGATTTCGGGGGAGTTTTCTGTGCTTTCTATTGTGTTTCTGAATCCACATCAAATTACACACATCAGTTCAGCTCAGCGCATAGTAATTGCCTTCCACTGCATTTGTTTTGCTACAGCACCGGATTGAAAATGATGACAAATCCCATCCTTAGCAGACATGGGGGAAAGAATATCATTTCTCAAGGTGAAAAAATAAGCCTCTCTATGTTCGTACTGCAAGTCATTTTTTATCATGGGAACACCAACATTAGGTCACCGCGCACCTCATTCATAATTTAGCGTTAGTCTTTCGCTACCCTGTATCACAGAAAATCAATAAGAATCAGATTACATTCCTCTGATGCGTTATGGAGAAATGGAACTGCTGCAGCACAAGACTATTGCTCAGGGTTCACTAAAAAAGGACATTTTCAATAAATAGATCAGCATCTTACCTGATCTAAACCTTATATACACTGTGCATGGATTATACGCCTCTTGACCAATAATAGCCTCTTTCTCTAACCTGTTAATTATTACAGTGCCACGTGCTCTTTGACCAGATTGTGCTAATGTCCCATAATATCTCTTGCAGCACCATCTGGGCTAAAACAAGCACCAAATTCAGCTCTTCTAGTACCATAGCTTCAGTCTAATGGGTGTTACTTGAAATCAGAATGGTGTTTACACCAGGATGCAAACTCTTGCTGTGGCTTGTGATGCCATTTTGGTGAAGATGTTAACCTGGGCATTTGGTGTGTGTTCTAGAACATGCAGAGTACACAGATTGTAACATCACTCAGCAAGCCAAACCGCTCTGACACCAAGGTTGTCACTATCAACCTCACTGCTTCAGCAAACATTCACTCCCAGCCACACACAGACACACACACACAATATACACCCGCCACACACATCCCCACACACACACCACCATGTGCATGTACATACACGTGTGCACATACACACACAACCATTCCCCCCACACACACCCCTCCACTCACACATACCTCCCCCACCCCCCCCCACCCACACACTTCCCCCCACACACAACCACACACAGACAGACAAACACACCCCTAAACATGCATTCAGTTGCTGAAAGGACTCACCCACAGGTTATTTGCAGATTATAGGGCCTCTTTGAGTATGTCAAAGTATTTGCTGCTCTGCAAAATGGCTTAAAATTGGTGAACTCTATCAAGAGCAGTGCTGGAGTTAGAGAAGGCTTTTGTTCTGAATTCAAATCCTCTGCTCAGGTTTATTTGCTCCCAGTCATCAGCATTGTAATGACCTTTCCCCTTGTGCTACAGCTTGAGAGGGAGATGGAGCAGGGGCAGTACAGAAAGGAACAAGTTGCCAACAGAAGGAGAGAAAAAGCCTATCCTCATAAGGTCTTATAGTTACACTTCTTTGTTCTTTGTTCCCTTACCTCAACCTAAACCAGGAACTGTGTGCAAATTGCCTTCTAGGAAATATAAGGCAACACTGCAGCTTCAGAACAGGGAGAGGACACCACTGCTGGTTGTTGGGAAAGCAAAAGTAGTTTTCTGGATTTATACTTGTATTGGCAAACATTAGAAATAAGGATAAAAGCTTTGACAAAGGATCATGTGGACTCGAAACATTAGCTCTTTTCTCTCTTTACAGATCTGCTGAGATTTTCCAGCATTTTCTCTTTTGGTCTTAGAAATAAGGTATAGTGTTAAGAGGGTTTAATTTAATGTTTTGGTGTAAGGAAGGATGACTTATAGTAGATTCATTATGGGCAAAGATATTCATACATGTGGGGCTTTTGATTTCAATTCTAACTATGCTTCCATTGTGCTTAGAGAGGATTACAGCATGAAAATTAAGCTGACAGAATCATGTACCATTACTTAGCAACTGTGGGGACCCTATTAAGGTCAAAAGGCTTCTTGAATTTAGCTTTAACTGAATTTGTTTGCCATTGAAGATAGGAAACTGGGGATAAATATTTCTCAAGTCTGGAAGTAACAGGCAAACTGGACACGACAAGGGAGCTGCAAAGAGGCAAATTTTCCAAAGAACCTGATGCAGTTCAGACAACCAGGGAATTAGGACAAAAAGAATGTCTTAAGAAGCCCGAAGACAAAGTCATTAGAACAAAGACCTGTTCAATAAAGACAGTCAAAGCTGAGAAGAAGGCAGAGTTAAAGAGATAGCTGCAGTAACTAGATTTAAAGTGAGAAAGCAGACTTCAGAGGTTAATCAAAGCTTTGATGTCATTTTAATAGAGTGTGGGAATTGATAGTTAAAGCAACTGTGAAGACAAGAAACCCCGAAGAGGGAAGGTGCAAAACCTGTAACGAATGGACGGCTGGGTGGCAACCTCACAGCGCCAGGGAAGCGGGTTCAATTCTCGGCTCAGATCACTGTCTGTGTGGAGTTTGCATATTTTCCCCGTGTCTGTGTAGGTTTCTTTCAGGTGATCCAGTTTCCTCCGACAATCCAAAGATGTGTGGGTTAGGTTGATTGGCCATGCTAAATTGTCCTTTAGAGGAACTAGCAAGGATAAATGTATGAGGTTATGGGAATAGGGCCTGGGTGTGATTGTGGTCAGTGCAGACTCGATGGGCCAAATGGCCTCTTTCTGCACCGTAGGGATTCTGTGATTCTATGAATCGTTGATGGACAAACAACTGAGAGAAAGCAGTATTTAATAGAAGATTTGAAAGTGTCTCTTTTTGAGAATGGAACTTGAAATCCAGAATTCAGTGAGACAAGATGGCTCACAGTATCAGAATCATCCAGGGGGATTTTAAGGTGAAATCCACAGATTTTCACTTGGGTTCAGAGAAGACTGTGTCTAACTATACCTAACTTGTGTGTTTAAAGGGACTTTGTGTTACTGAGACCATTGTAGTTTAAGATACACTTGGTAATCCATGTTAACCTTAAAATCTGTGTGTATTTGTTAAACTAAGGGAGGAAGTAAAGGAGTATTGCAACATAATAAACATTTTTTTTCTTGTTGTTAAGACTAACCAGCCATCATGCGACTCTGTTCCTTCATATTTTTGAAGCAAAGTCATAGTCTTTTAAGATAGGGTTCCATTTTGGGACCTTCCCATCCTGTTATATCATCAACTTGGGTCATAATACAGTTGCTATGAAGGTGATCATTGCCATTCTTCAAGCTGAGAGCAGGGGATATCAATAACAACTCCCAGTTCACTGTTGATTGTCCCACAAGGAAGGTGACCAAAGCTCTTTGTGCCAAGAGAGGAGAATTCATTACATTCTCTTTGACCACTGAGATATAGACATGGCAGGCATGTGACTTTGCAAAGACAGCAGACTTTCCTATGGTGTAGGGTGCCACAGCCACACACAGCATTGCGAATGTCATATTAAAATATTGAAACGTACCACAACATAAAGGATTCCAACAAGTAAGGAGAGGGTACCTAAGCAGAGAGAATGTGAACAAAATCGGTCAAGTGGAGGCCAGGAGGGGATGTTGGATGATCAGTGGGAACAGGGTCATGAGAGCAGGAGATGGACAAGATGAGCTCGGAGGAGGCATGAGTGTTAAAGGGGAGAAAACAGAAGAAGATGTGAACTCAGATTAATGATGGGGCATTCGAAGAAGTTTGGTCTGGTGAACTACAGAAAAGGAGCAAGTGGGAGAGGCAGATGGTCAGTCTGGCTCAATCTTAGTGACAAAGAAGTCCATGAGCTTTTTGCCTCTAAGCATCAGCCTGGCTCCACAGGTCATGTTCAGATACAAACACCCTGGTCATAAATGAAGGAAGGAAGGTGAGACGTACTCAACTGATACAAACTCTCCCAAACATAATGGGTCTCCAAAATCTCATTCTCCACAGTCCATGCCCATTCCAAATCTACGAGTGACAACATCGATGCATACACACAAACCCGGAACTGAGAACTGTTAAAATGCTGCCTTCAACATTTCAGATCAAAGTTATTTAGCTAATTAGACAGGCAACCATCAGGTCAGGTCATTCTCAGGCAACCCTGTCCTCTGCTTGACAAGAATATCTCAGTCTACGTAAGATATTTTGGTTCCATGGGAAACCCTAAAATTCAAATTCAGTTTTAAATGAGGTTAACAGTTTAAAAATAAAGTAATTTCTGGTGCTTGTTACAGAGAAGGTGATGACTTCCATTCGGGGAATTATCCACACACCCTCCACCTGAAACTTGTAGGGTGGGATATTCCAGTCGCGTTCACCCCAAAACCAGAATATTCCACCCTAGGTCAACAGACTTTTCCATGGTCTGCCGCTATGATTTTCCAGCATTTTCTCTTTTGGTATTAGAAATGAAGTATAGTGTTAAGAGGTTTAATTTAACGCGTTGGTGTAAGGAAGGTGTCCTCTGCTGCTTTCTGCTGGCTTTTGGTGAATTAGTCCCAGCCAGTCTCCCCGTGACCCTGAGCTGAGTTAGTGTCTGATGCAGAAACAATGACTAAACCTCACTGGCTGTAAAGTGTTTCACAACATCGTAAGTTTGTAAAAGACATTATGTACTTAAATATATATTTTTGTAATCGTCCTGTACCATCAAAATTAATATTTGTGAAATTAACACAAATCTGGAACTGAACCAGAAACCACATTGGCCGTTATATCTTAGCTTAATATTGACCCTTGCCACCTGAGCCACTCGGGGAGCCTTCATTCATTTCTTTTTAATTCAAAAAAAATGGAACGGACCCGGATTAAAGGAACCATAGATAGGAAAAGTTACCAAACCTCAGACTGGAATGTACCTGTGGAGCGACGGTGTGGTCAGCACTGAAGGTCTGGAATTTAAATGGGATTTGGACAATCTCCTTTGGTCTGAGGTAGATTTGTGGAAACTGCACTCCTCCCTCTACATGGAACATGTCCTCTTCCAACGGGGTCAGGGTTTTGGTGAGGTTCTTGAAGTATTTCCATTCTCTGCTGTTCACAATGACACTGCAGATGATACAAGTCAGACACTGAATGTCCACTCTGAGGAAAGAATAACTCCAGTTTGTTGTGGTAGGGTTTACATTTTATTGCATGATACTGCTCAGAAAACAAAAGGAAAGAAAAGGAAGTGGTACTTTCTGGTTGTCTTGAATTCAGATTTAACCCAGAGCAATGGGTTAAATCTATGGGCGCTTTGTGAAATGAGTTGAGTGGGCTCAATCCAATTTTATGGGGAAAATTACTGCCATTAATTCAACGCTAAACTGGCAGTCTCACTTGGAAAGTTAACCGCAGGAGGAACAGTGGCGCAGTGCTGAGGGAAAGGTGCTCTCCTGGGACTGGAGCTGTGGCATATCAATGACAAAGGGGAATGGCAATTTTGGTCTGCGTTCAACCATGTTGAACCTGATTTGGGAGCGATGGAATGATGGATGGCTGTAACAGAAAGTGCTCAATTGCCCAGGATAAATACTGCTTTGAGTACAAAGTCAAGGAGAAGATGTGGCACGATGCCATTCCAACAGGACGCACCACTGTGCCTTTAATTCAAAGCTGAATTTTTTTTAATATTCATTCATGGGATGTGTCGCTGGCTGGGCTAGCATTTATTGCCCATCCATGAGGGCACTTAAGAATCAACCACATTGCTGTGCCTCTGGAGTCACATGCAGACCAGACCAGCTAAGAATGTCAAATTTCCTTCCCAAAAGAACACTAGTGAATCAGATGTTTTTTTCTTTACAACAATGATTCTGTGGTCATCGTTAGACTTTTAATTCCAGATTTTTTTAAATTTAAATTTCATCGTCTGCCCTGGAGGGATTCAAACCTGGGTCCCCACCCCATTACCCTGTGTCTCTGGATTACTAGTCCAGCGACAACAGCACTGAATACAAAGGATGACCAGTCCACTGTTTTAGTATGTGAGATTAGATAGATTGGAATTAACCTTTAGTGTCCCCGGATGTGTGGATTAGATGGATTGGCCATGATGAGTGTTTGGGGTTACAGGGAAAGGGAAGGGTCTGGGTAAGATATTGTGTCAGAGAGTTAGTGCTGTTTCGATAGGCCGAATGGCCTCCTTCTGCACCTTAAGGATTCGATGATTCTAACAGAATCACGCATTCCCAGATCAGATATTGATGGGAGGCATTAAAGGAAAAGGAAGAGAGAAGTCAATGCTGTACACCACCTGATTCCCAGGACAGGACAGACCAGACATATCTTGGAAGAAGGCTGCAAGTGGGTAAGTGTGCTGTGGATGGGCAAAGACAGTAAAAAGTGCAAAAATGTTATCTGATCATTTTCAATACTTTTGAGCAGGAATATTCAAACCCTTGGTCAAATCCTAATGGGTAATCCTAATCAGTGAGTTGCTCAAGGCCCACTCTCATTGATCAGTCATCACTGAGTCTTGCTTAAACTCTTAAACATTTCCTCCGGCCCTCAATCCCCTCCCTCCCCCTTCCAACTTTAACAAAGATGGGAACTAATCAAATTCATAAGACTTTGCTGAGGGTCAAAGGGGAGGAGTGGGCGAGCGTACTGCAGTTTTTGTTGCCAGGTGGGGATCAGACTTTCTCCACTCGTGTACCTGAGTTCTGGATGTTCACACTCGATGGTGACTGTGTGCTGAACATTGTAGGGATTTTTCAGGGAAAATTCAAAAAATTCAGCATTTCCAAGGGTGGCATACAAGGTGTATTGCGTGGTGATGGCCTGGCACAACATCTTGCTGATGCTCTCCGCTTTAATCCGCTCGCGGTACGCCTCTATGATTTGCAAGTCTCTCTCGTGGTGGATTCGCTCCTCATGTTTTGCCTGGAAAAGAATAGAGCATCACTGAATACGGGCAGTGCATCTCTCCGCTGGAAAAGAATAGAGTGTCACCAAGCATGGACACAGCTCACCCGGTCTACGGGAGGCCTTACAAGTTCTGATCTTAAGCACATCCCTTAGAAGACAACAATGGCATGGCAAAGAGAAAGCCAAGGACAGTCCATTCACTGGTGGCTAGTTTGGAAGCAAGTAGGGGAACATTTCTTCCACGATAAGTAAATTATATTCAGGAATCACAAATAATAATTTAGTTATCCAGCCCTAAATCGCAAGCAGACAAAGGATGGATAAAAGAAGAAGAGGAGACATGAAACTCTTTTAAAGTTTGTTCTAAGCTCCAAAACAATCATTGCTGAGTAAACAATCATTGCTGAGCAAATTAATTCCACACTGAAAATAGGGAATTATTTTGATCTTACACTGATTTGTTTTCACATCGCTGGCAAGACCAGCATTTGTTACCCATTCCTAATTGCCTTTGAACTGAGGACTTTCTAGGACACTGTGAAGCAGCAGTGCTGACCGTTGTGCCCCTGTGCCGCATAATCAATCATATTACCTGTTACTAAGTGTTTGCGTATTATATAAAATCTTGAGGTTTCCTTCAAAGTGCACCATATTTTCCTATTGTTGCAGGGAATTTAACCAGGGTTCCTCATTACCAGAACGTGGGTCTTTGATTGAAGATCGACTCCGGATTCGAGCTGTCGGATAGCCAACATCCTCTGCAGCTTCCGTTTCCGTATGATGTCCGCATCACTATCCAGGTCCTGATGCCCTTGGGTATCCATCCGTGCTCTGGAGAAAATGACTGAGGCCAGTTCGCTATCCAGGTCGATCATACGCTGCGCTCTGTACGTGTTATGACCTGAAAAAAAAAAACAAACATGAACAGCCCAGAAGGGAGTTTGGACGGTGCTTTTGTTTAAACACAGAGGGTGGCGGAGTTTTCTGCTTTTCTTTCCCAAAGTGCCGACTCAGGCGAGAAACGCGGTGTGCAGCACTCTTGTACACTATGCTCCTATGAATAAAGTCTACATGCTTTATTATCCATGGCCTCAACCTGCCCCGCCATTACTTATGTATTTATATACTCAGGTCCTTCTGGCCCTACATGCCAGTTAGAGTTTGCCCTTTATTTCATCTATCCACGCTTTTCCTGCCAAAACGAATCACTTCACACACTTCTCCACCTTGAACTTTGTCTGCCGCTTGCCTGCCCCGTGTAGTTTTGAAATATTCTCCACATGGTTCACAACGCTCCCAAGTGGGTCTGTACTCATAGAGTTTAGAAGGCCGAGGGGGGAATCTTATGGAGACTTACAAGATAATTAAAAGGACTAGATGGTGTAGAGGTAGAGAGGTTCTTCCCACTTAGAAAGGATAGCAGAACAAGAGGACATAGCCTCAAAACAAGGTGGGGGGGGGCAGTTTAGATCGGAGTTGAGGAGGAACTTCTTCACTCAAAGGGTGGTGGATCTCTGGAATTCTCTGCCCGTTGAAGTGGTGGAGGCTACCTCGCTGAATATATTTAAGTCACGGGTAGATAGGTTTCTGATAGAAAGGGAATTATGGGGAGAAAGCAGCAAAGTGGAACTGATCCACTTCAGATCAGCCATGATCTTATTGAATGGCGGGGCAGGCTCGAAGGGCTGGATGGCCTACTCCTGCTCCTGTTTCTTATGTTCTTATGTTTCTTATCACCTGCAAATCTTATCAGTTTTACACCAAAGTCTAGGACGTTACATTGAATCAATCATAGAATCCGTACTGGGCAGAAGGAAGCCATTCAGCTCATCATGCCTTATACCGATCACAATCCCATCCAGGGTGTATTCAGGTAGAACAAAGAACAAAGAACAAAACAGCACGGGAAACAGGCCCTTCGGCCCAACGAGCCCGCGCCGCCACCCTAATGTTCCCACCTCTACTAGTGATCCCTGTCTATGTTTATAGATCAATGGATTAAAAACCAAATTTGAGACAATTTAGGGAGGATTTGTTTTGCCAATTAGCCTAAGAGCACATCTTTGGGATGTGGGAGGAAACTGGAGCACCCGGAGAAAACCCACGCAAGCACGGGGAGAATGCGCAAACTCCCACAGACACATATTTACCCTGCTGACACTAGGGTCAATTTAGCATGGCAATCAATCCACTCCCACATCTTTGGATGCATCAGGAAGGAAGAATAAGGGTCCCAACACTGAGGTTACATAGATCGGGCAATCTAATACAGTCTGATTCATGACACTGTCTGGGATAATTTCCTAACCCTTGAAAAGCAGGAAGCTAATTCTTCGGCGAGTATAGCCTGCTCACCTGTGCTGCACTTGAGTTAAATCAGATCCCTTTGCCCAACTGCTGAGCATCTTGTGTTCACTGAACTACAGTGAGAAGGAAGCTGATTTATGGCTGATTAACACTCACCAATGAGTCTCTTCATGTTTACTGCAGACAAGCTCCCACCAGAAAACTTGCCAATTCCATCATGGGATGAGATTATCCTTGACTGAGGAGCAGGCTGAGAATATTTTTCTTTCCGCTTGGGGGGGTGGCCTGTGAAGACAAAACACACAACAAACCTTACTTCATTACCAGCAATGGTGATGTTCAACATAAAAAGGACTTAATTATTTGTTTAAAACTAGTCTCCATTCACGATATAGCACTCCGCAATGGGGAACAGCACATTTCCAGCTCTTGGCAAGCTTAACCTGGGAGGTGGCAATAAAGATGGGACAATTGCCCTCAAAACCCTGTGCTCAGGCAGGGCATTCAGTCAGCCTGCTTCTGACTCCTATCTGAAGACTTCCTGGAAAGCACATATAAGAACAACGGAATGAACTACAAATGTTGTCACAATTAAACTCCTTCCTGACAATCAGTGGAGTGACCAACTGTAAAAGCGGCGATGGTAGGGAACTTCATTCACAGCTATCGTGCCTCAGAATATTACAGGCAGCATTGTCTATGGCTTTCTGAGTTGTGGTGGTTGGTAGGCGAGATTTCCAGGCTGGAAAACTGGCTCTTCACTGCCCAGGCAAATGCACGTGATGTGGGGTAGCTGGCAAAAATTATCAGAAAGTTGTTAGCATCAGTCAAAAGCAAGTCAGCCTTGCGGAGAGGGTGAATAAAACTGAAAAGAGTTGCAGCTTTAGGAGTAACTGTTGCACCCACCTCCCTTTGATGGAATCAATATCTAAATCATGACATTGCATCCTCGGCATTTCTTGTCTGCATTCATTCACCCATTCACCAATACAGTCTACATACAAAAAGTCCACATGCTAACAAAAGGCACAGTGCTACAGTGGGTATCACTGCTGCCTCTCAGTGCCAAGGACTTAACTTCAATTCTGGCTTTAGATAACTGTCTTGTGTGGAGTTTGCATGTTCTCCCCAGGTCTCTATGGGTTTCCTCTGGTTTCCTCACACAATGCAAAGATTATCAGGTAGACTGACCATGGTAAATTGTCCACTTGTGTCCAGAAGTTGGGGGAATTAGCGGGTAAACGTGTAGAGTTACGGGGATAGGGCCTTGCTAAGATGCTCAGACAGTCGATGCAGACTCAATGGGCTGAACGGTCTCCTTGTGCACTTTTGGGATTTTATGATTTCACCCTGCCTGCGCATCTTGGAAATCATGTAGCCAAGAGCGCAGGTGAAAATCAGACCTTCAGTGGTGTGCACCCTCTTTGCATGGGATGTGGTTTTAACTCAAACAAATGCAAAACACTGCAAATGCTGGGAATCTGAAATGAATAAAATGGCTGGGATCATAGCCTGACAAGAATGTGGCAAAAACCTCAATTAATACTGTCACCAATCACCCTTGGGCAACTTAGCAGCAAATAAAACTACCCATTACATATTGCTGCATGCCTTTCATTTCGGTCTGAATCACACTATGAGCCCAGGGAACATTTAAGGAAGTGGCATATACAAAAATACAAGAGGTTGCTGTCTTATTTGTAGGCAAAAACATTTACTGTGACATCCTCGGATGTCATTGAAAGAATAACTTCCCATTATTCTTAATGGGAACAATTCTGTACCTGATTTCCATGCTTTCCAAATTCATCCCCTTATCAACAATTGTAACAGAGCTATCTGTGCAGCATCAGGGGTCAGTCACTGGCTTTGACAAGCACCGACTGAGTGTCCACACAGGTCACAGAGTCAGATTTACACCACTGGCCTGAGTGAAATGTCCTGACAGCAATCTGCCACTCATTAACTGCAGATACAGACACCAGAAACCCTGTCAGAACGCAGGGTGGTTGGGAGTTCTGGGTTAACTAGAAGAACCACATCTTGGGTTTAAAAACAGCCAGGGAGGAAAGGGTTCAGTGATTCACACCTCACTAGACCTGTTAATGGTTTATTCATGTGCGGATGCACTAATGAAAGAAAGATGAATATAATATGATTTTTGAGTCTCAAGTTAATATCAAAGTACTAAGTGTTGTATTTTAACAAATTAAAAGTATTTCAACATGGAGTCACCTCGGACGGAAATGCGAATGCTGCAGAAAATGATGATTAAGGTTCAAAGGTTTATGGTTGAGTGAGTAAGAATGCAATAATTTCAAGTTTTGGGTACACAGAATGAAACACAGGATATTTAAAACAATGAGACTTCTGTTGTCCAAGGCATAGAGAATTGTGTAGTCTTTTGGGTCTAGGGCTGACATATCTCTATCTTAGTAATGTGCTGTTGGGAAAATAGCCACATAGTAGAGTCCTTAGCAACATGCCTACTGGGAAGTGGGTTATACCGGGGGCCGGTGTTGGAGGGGGGATTAGGATCCAGTAAGGGGAATGGGTAAACAGTAAATCATCATGACAAGCAGCGTATCACAACTGGCTGAGGTAATCTATCATAATGTGGATTGACATAGTAATGTGAAATGAAATTGAATTTAGCTAATTAGTAGGAATATCAAAGATAAGCAGAAATTATAATTGAATTGCATTTTGGCTTAGTGTCTCAGATCTTTGCAGAGGTCTTCTAGCACTAACAGGCGTTGATTGACCCTTCAGGGAACTCCCATGCCGAGGTTAATCTCTTGTATGTCTTTTATATTTTAAAATAAATTCCAAGAACACCTTCTAAATCAAAAATACTGCCTTTTGTGAAATTAATTCTAGCTTTTTCAAGTTCTTTTTAAGGGAACTTAACCACCATTAGAGAAATTCCCTACGACAGCAGGTGATCGAGTAATCGTACAGTCAGTCACGCCTGGAGACCATACTACTGGAGTGGCACGGTAGCACAGTAGTTAGCAGGGTTCTGGCTTCGATTCCCAACTCGTGTGTGGAGTTTGCACATTCTCCTTGTGCCTGCGTGGGTTTCCTCCCATTGCTCTGGTTTCCTCCCACGATCCAAAGATGTGCAGGTTAGGTTGATTGGCCATGCTAAGAAATTGTCCCTTAATGTCCAGGAACGCGTAGGTTAGAGGGATTAGTGGGTATAATATGTGTGGGATATAAGCCTGGGTAGGATTGTGTTCGGTGGAGACTCGATGGCCAAAAGGCCTCTTTCTGCACTGTAGGGTTCTATGATTCTACTATAAATGGTTATGACTATGTTAAACACACAATTTCTGTTGTGTACCCGTCCTCCACGCACTGCATTTTTCTGGGGGGGAGCGTCTTGCTTTTTCTAGACCAATTTTTCCATAGTTCTGACAAGAATTGTTGCAGTTTATAGAAATTCTGTTTACCGAGGCTTTGTTTGCTAAGATCCCTCCCTTAATGTCACCCTTTGTTAATGGTTGTTACAGAGCATCTCAGTGGCTGATAGAGTGTTGGCGATGCTGGAAGGTACACAAAAGAAATCATAACAAACGTAACAATCCTAATATTACAAATTGCAGCTCATGTGTTTCATGTAAAGATTGATCTCTCCACCATCAGAAACACGAGCAGAAGTAGCTGAAAGAGCCCTTTGTGCTGCCTAATCTGCCGTAAAGCAAGATTATTGCTGAACTTTCTACTCCAACTCCACTTTCCCAGCCTATCTCCACATTCCTGGATTTCCTCATGCTCAAAGATCTGCTGATTCTAGTCTTGAACAATGTGGCGAATATATGTATCGACTTAACATCTACAGCCCCCTGTTTCCAAAGATTCACAATTCTTTGAGTGAAAGAATTGCTCCTCATTTTTGGGATACCATGCAAAGTTAGGGTTTACACAGTAAATTGATTAATTTATACAATTTTCAAAACATTAGCAATAATGAACATTTTTATCACGATTCATCAGAAACTCAGTTTATCAGAGGAGTTTGTCTTCCTCTGCGAGCAACTAGAATACTAGTTGAGACTGAACTATAGAGGTAGTTTCAATTGGATTTGCTTCACTGGGACTCTCCTGATACGACCACATCACTTTCTACTATTTCCACAGTTCCACTGGACCGGCACTTTGATTTGCCATTGACTGATCAGCCACTTTATTCCTTGGACAAACAGCAACACGACTTGGTAACATAATTGGGCAGTAACACTGGCTCTTGGGATGGTTTCATCTCTGCAAATAATCAGCCTGTTTCTTTCCAAACTCATCCTGCACTTCCATTTCTATAGGACACTGGCCCCGTTCTGGTCACAATTCCTGGACTAACTTGGTCCCTTCCAAAATTCTTTACAACAATTGGATCAGCTATCTCAAATGCTCCTTTCACTACTGATGAATCATGGTTTGCATCAGTTGTAAAGGGCTCAATTACAATTTGTTTTGGACAGTAAGGAGTACGGGGCTACGTGACCTGGTGATTCTTGACTTGGTGGCTGTACTAACGGGAAGGTAGGTAAGGTCTGAAAGTGGCAGACACAAACGAGAGCTACAAGAGTTACTATTTACCCGTTCCCCTTACTGGATCCTATCCCCCCCCCCCAACCCCCCCCCCCCACCACTCCCCAGCATTACCCACTTTCTGGTAGTCATGTTGCTAAGGATTCTGTCATGTGACTATTTTCCCAACACCATTCTATCAAAATCATACAATCATAGAACCCTACAGTGCAGAAAGAGGCTCTTCGGCCCATCGAGTCTGCACCGACCACAATCCCATCTAGGCCTTACCACCATATCCCTACATATTTTACCTGTTAATCCCTCTAACCTAAGCATCCTAGTTTACTAAGCGACAATTTTAGCATGGCCAATCAATCTAACCCACACATTTTTGGAGGAAACCACAGCACCCAGAGGAAATCCACACAGACACAGGGAGAATGTGCAAACTCCACACAGACAGTGACCGGAACCAAGAATCGAACCCTGGTCCCTGGAGCTGTGAAGTAGCAGTGCTAACCACTGTGCTACTGTGCCATTAGAGATATGACGTGCAGATGCCCACGTTGGACTGGGGTAAACACAGTAAGAAGTCTCACAATTTAACCTCGTGTTGTGAGACTTCTTACTAAGAATAATAATATGTCAGCCCTGGGCCCAAAGGACTACACAATTCTACGTCTTGAACAACGGAAACATCATTGTTTTAAATACACCATGTTTCATCCTGTTTACCCAAAACTTGAAATTATTGCATTCTTGCTCACTCAACATAAACTTTTGAACCTCAATCATCATTTTCTGCAACATTCGCATTTCCAACTGAGGTGAATCTATATTGAGGGGAAAGGCGACCTCCGCACATAATGCAGACAAAGAAAGAAAGACAGACACAGAAAGTGGGGAAACAGGGTATTCTTGCGAGCAGAATAAGCAAATAACTCTTGGGAAGGGGTGAGTTTTTCTGCTCGTCAGAAAACGTGACAGGAGTGCTTGTTCTGAGCAAGCTGGGGTAAAAATGGTTTTAAACTAGAAATCTATATGAGTAGCTCGGGAATGCTGAGTGTTTTAAGAGAAGTGGTCGTGCATGAACCGGGATGTCATTGGTTCAAAAGGAAATCTGGAAAGCTACACCGTCAGGATTGTTGTGGCTGCAGGGAGGAAAGATTTAAACAAGTGCGTCTTGCTGCCAGTAATTGTAGCTGAGAAACTCTAAAGTGAAATCTGCTGTCGGGTAGGACTTCTGATCTTTCTGCATGAATAAAGAGGAGCATATTGTGGAACTGTGTAGACAAATAGTGTCAACATTTGTGTGGGGAATAATGTGAATGCTTGAATTGCGTTAGATGCATTTTGCCATGTCACTATTTGAAGTGAAATTTACCTTTGTATTTGGAGTATCATTTGTCTGTTAATTCACATGTAATTTGTAATGGTTCTGATTCATGTTAAAGCCTGGCAATTTGGGGGCTATTCAGTAATTTTGGTTTAAGTTTCTCCTGAGGATCATAACACTCATCAAGCAGAGGTAACCATTAAATTGCACATTTTGTTTTTATTCATAACTAATTATCTTCACGTCCAATGGCCAACTGTTATACTTATTCACGACAAGGATAGCAGTGGCATTGTCATTGGACTCATAATCCAGAGAACCACAGTAATGCTTTGAGGTCTAAGGTTTAAATCCCACCACTGTTGACGGTAGAATTGAAATCCAATTTTAAAAAATCCATTGTAAATTGTTGTAAAAACCCATTTGGTTCACAAATGTCCTTTAGGGAAGGAAATCTGCCGTCCTTAGCTGGTCTGGCTTACATGTGACTCCAGAGCCACAGCAATGTGGTTAACTCTTAACTGCCCCTTCAAGGGCAATAAATGCTGGCCCAACCAGTGACACCCAACAAAAATAAAGATCAAGATGGGCAATATTTTACCCTAATGTTCTACCAGCTCTTTAATACAAAAACAAAACACTGATTATTACCCACAGGAATACAAAGTACAATATTGTAGCTTTATCAAACCTTAGTTAGGCCGTGCTTGGAAATATAGTGTTCAATTCTGGTCACCACACTACCAGAAGGATGTGGAGGCTTTGGAAAGGGTACAGAAAAGATTTACCAGGATGTTGCCTGGTATGGAGGGCATTAGCTATGAGGAGAGGTTGGAGAAACTTGATTTGTTTTCACTGGAACGACGGAGGTTGAGAGACAACTTGATAGAAGTTTACAAGATTATGAGAGGCATGGACAGAGTGGATAGTCAGAAGCTTTTTCCCAGGGTGGAAGAGTCAATTACTAGGGGGCACAGGTTTAAGATGCGAGGGGCAAGGTTTAAAGGAGATGTATGAGTCAGATTTTTTTTAGCAGAGAATGGTGGGTGCCTGGAACTCGCTGCCAGGGGAGGTAGTGGAAGTGGATATGGTAGTGACTTTTAATAGGCGCCTTGACAAATACATGAATATGATGGGAATAGAGGGATATAGTCCCTGGAAGGGTAGGGTTTTAGTTAAGTCTGGCAGCATGGTCAGCGCAGGCTTGGAGGGCCAAAGGCCCTGTTCCTGTGCTGTAATTTTCTTTGTTCCTTGTTCTACAGATACACTGCGAATTTGCCAATTCCACACATTTTCTGAAATGCTCTAACGATATTTGTATTCCAAAATCTGTGTCTATGACGGAAATCTTCATGCTGGCATTTATATCTGATTTCAGCCAAGTCAGGACACCTCACCTCAGCCTACCTTTCATGCTTCCATATTGGACATGCTCTCCTGCCAGGAGATGGAAACCCTACATTACAGAAGAAGCCATTTGGCCCTTCGAGTCTACACCGACTCTGACAGAATGTCTTGACATAGAAACCCTACAATGCAGAAGGAGGCCATTTGGCCCTTCGAGTTTGCACTGACTCTCTGATAGAATACCTTGTTATAGAATCTCTACAGTTCAGAAGTAAGCCATTCGGCCCATCGAGCCTGCATCAACAAACAATCCCACCCAATCCCCGTAACCTCGTGTATACACACTGCTAGTTCCCCTGACACTAAAGGGCAATTTAGCATGGCCAATCCACCTAACGCATCTGCATACAGGCAATCCACCAGAACAACTTTGGACTGAGGGAGGAAACTGGAGAAATGGACAGCTAAGATTTTTAATATTCATTCTTGGGATGTGAATATTGCTGTCCAGGCCAACATTTATTGCCCTTGAGAAAATGGTGGTGAACTGTCACAGTCCACGTTGTATAGATACGCCTACAGTGCTGTTAGGGAGGGAATTTCAGGAATTTGTACTGGTGAAAGTAAAGAAATTGCAATACATATTGACTTGCAGGGGAACTTCCAGGTGGTGATGTCCCCTTGCAATTGTTGCCCTTGTTCTTCCACATGGCAGCCTCAGGTAAGGTGCTGTCTGTGGAGCCTTGGTGAGCTCCTGCAGTGCATTTTGTAGATGTGACATACTAGTGCCATTGTTTGTTGGTGGTAGAGGGAGTGGATGTTTGTGGTTGTGATGCCAATCAAGCAGGCTGTTTTGTCCTGGATGATCTTGTCCTGATCTACTTGGGTAGATCAGGGACAGGAATGGATGTTGCAGGTTCCGGGGTACAAATGCTTTAGTCGGAGTAGAGAAGGGGGTAGAAGGGGGGGAGGAGTGGCGTTACTGGTCAAAGACTGTATCACGGTGATCGAAAAGAAGTTTGATGAGGACTTGTCTGTTGAGGTAGTATGGGCTGAGATTAGAAACAGGAGAGGAGAGGTCACCCTGTTGGGAGTCTTTTACAGACCTCCTAATAGTTCTAGAGAGGTTGAGGAAAGGATTGCGAAGTCAATTCTGATTAGGAGTGAAAGTAGTAGGGTAATTGTGATGGGGGACTTTAACTTTGCTAATATTGATTGGAATAGCTATAGCTCTAGCTCGTTAGAGGGGTCAGTTTTCGTACAGAGTGTGCAGGAAGGTTTTTTGACTCAGTATGTAGATAGGCCAACTAGAGGTGAGGCTACATTGGATTTGGTGCTGGGCAATGAGCCAGACCAGGTGTTAGGCTTGGAAGTTAGTGAACATTTTGGTGATAGTGACCACAATTCGGTTACGTTCACCTTAGTGATGGACAGGGATAGGCATGAAGCTGGGGGCTGTAGTTATAGCTGGGGGAAGGGTAATTATGAGGCCATCAGGAGAGAATTAGGGTGCATAGATTGGACTAGGGAACTACAGGGACTGGGAACATCTGGAATGTGGTGCTTATTCAAGGAGCAGCTGCTGCGAGTCCTTGATAAGTATGTCCCTGTCAGGCAGGGAGGAAATGGACGAGTAAGAGAGCCTTGGTGTACGAAAAGAGTTGATTTGCTGGTTAAGAAGAAAAAGGAGGCTTATGTCAGGATGAGGCTTGAAGGCTCAGGTAGTGCAATGGATAGCTATAGATTAGCTAGGAAGGAGGTAAAAAGTGAATTGAGGAGAGCTAAGAGGGGACACGAGAAGATGTTGGCTGATAGGATTAAGGAGAATCCTAAAGCTTTCTTTCGATATGTTAAGAATAGAAGATTGGTTAGGGCAAGATTAGGGCCAGTCATAGACAGCAGTGGGAAGTTGTGCGTGGAGCCTGAAGAGATTGGTGAGGCACTGAATAAATATTTCTCTTCGGTATTCACGCAGAGTGCTGGAAATGTAGCTGTGGAGAGCACTGAGGTACAGGGTTGCAAATTGGGGAGTATTGTAGTAGATAGGGAGGATGTGTTAGAAATTCTCGAGGGTTTGAAGTTGGATAAGTCCCCTGGGCCGGACGGGATTTACCCTAGGATTCTCTGGGAGGCAAGAGAGGAGATTGCAGAGCCTCTGGCTCTGATCTTCAGGTCCTCGTTGGTTACGGGTGTGGTTCCGGAGGACTGGAGGATAGCGAATGTGGTCCCATTGTTTAAGAAGGGGAAGAGAGACCTTCCTGGGAATTATAGGCCAGTGAGTCTTACTTCTGTTGTGGGCAAGGTATTGGAGAGAATTATTAGGGATAGGATTTATAGTTATTTAGAGAGAAATGAATTGATTGGGGATAGTCAGCATGTTTTGTGAAGGGTAGGTCATGCCTTACTAACCTCATTGAGTTTTTTGAGAAGGTGACCAGAGAGGTGGATGGGGGTAAGGCGGTTGATGTAGTATATATGGACTTTAGTAAGGCTTTGATAAGGTGGCCCATGGAAGACTTCTACAGAAAATGCAGATGTGTGGAATAGAGGGTGATTTAGCTAATTGGATTAGAAATTGGCTGGCAGATAGAAGACAGAGGGTGGTGGTTGATGGGAGATATTCATCGTGGAGTTCGGTGACGAGTGGTGTGCCTCAGGGGTCTGTTTTGGGGCCCCTGCTGTTTGTAATTTTTATAAATGATCTGGATGAGGGTATTGAGGGATGGATCAGTAAATTTGCAGATGATACTAAAGTTGGTGGTGTGGTAGATAGTGAAGAGGGGTGTTTTAGTTTACAGAGTGACTTGGACAAGTTGCAGAGCTGGGCCGAGAGGTGGCAAATGGAGTTTAATGTGGAAAAGTGTGAGGTAATGCACTTTGGCAGGAACAATAAATGTGTAGAGTATAGGGCTAATGGTAGGGCTCTTAATAGTGTTGAGGAACAGAAGGATCTTGGTGTATGTGTCAATAGATCCCTGAAAGTAGGCAGTCAAGTGGATAAAGTTGTTAAGAAGGCATATGGAGTCTTAGCTTTTATTGGTAGGGGGATTGAATTTAGGAGCCGCAGCATCATGTTGCAACTGTACAAAACTCTAGTGCGGCCGCACTTGGAGTATTGTGTGCAGTTCTGGTCGCCACATTATAAGAAAGATGTGGAGGCATTGGAGAGGGTACAGAGGAGGTTTACCAGGATGTTGCCTGGTATGGAGGGCAGGTCCTATGAAGAGAGGTTGAAGGATTTGAGGTTGTTTTCGTTAGAAAGGAGGCGGCTAAGAGGGGATCTTATTGAAGCATATAAGATGATTAGAGGTTTAGATAGGGTGGACAGTGATAGCCTTTTTCCTAGGATGGAGAAAGCTAGCACGAGGGGACACAACTTTAAATTAAGGGGTATGAGTTATAGGACGGATATCAGAGGTAGGTTCTTTACTCAAAGAGTGATTAGGGAGTGGAATGCCCTGCCTGCAGCTGTTGTAGATGCGCCAAGTTTGGTGGCGTTTAAGAGGTTAGTTGATAAGTATATGGATGAGAAGGGAATGGTTTAGTTAGGAGGGGCATTGCTTTTTATTTTGGTCGGCACAACATCGAAGGCCGAAGGGCCTGTTCTGTGCTGTATTGTTCTATGTTCTATGTTCTATGATGTTGAGCTTCTTGAATATTGTTGGAACTGCACTGATCCAGGTAAGTTGAAAGTACTCTATCATATTCCTGATTTGTCCCTTGTAGATGATGGACAGACTCTGGGGCATCAACGGGTGAGTTACTTGTCACTTGATTCTTAGCTTCTGACCTGCTCTTACAATTATAGTATTTGTATGGATGGTCCAGTTCAGTGTCTGGTTAGTGGTAAGCCCCAAAATGTCAATAATGGGGAGGCAGGGGTAGAATACAGCAATGTATTGGGGATCAAATCAGAAACTCCAAGGTATAAAGTTAGCCCAGACCTCAACTTTTTTTCATTTTGACATTAGTTTTTTCTTATTCATTCATTGGACATGGGTGTCGCTGGCTGGGCCAACATTTATTGCCCTTTCTAGTTGCCCAAGGGCAATTGAGAGTCAACCACATTGCTGTGGCTTTGGAGTCACATGTAGGTCAGGCCAGGGAAAGACAGCAGATTTCCTTCCCTAAAGGACATTAGTGAATCAGATGGGTTTTTACAACAGTGGTTTCATGACTATCAATAGATTCTTAATTCCAGATTTTTTTTTATTGAATTCAAATTCTACCATCTGCTGTGGTGAGATTCGAACCCAGGTCCCCAGAACATTAGATGAGTTTCTAGATAAATAGTCTAGCGATAATGTCACAGGGTCATCGCCTTCCCACTTTTAGCATGAATATCAGGTATTTCGTTGCAGGTGTGACTTAATGACGTACCGGGAAGTTTTTGTTAAAGATACTTTATTTAACACCACAGTTAAAATATAACAAGAAGAATCAGCATAACTTTTACCAATTGAAAATATTTAAACATGACAAGGTATAATCCTTAACAGCTAACTATCTCTACCATTCCAATGTAAACAACAACCCCGCAGACATATATCCCTTTTCAGACTAAGTTAACACAAAAAAACCCTCAAGTGGATGCCAGAATTTAGCCTTTTAACTCTTCTGAACAGATACAGAAAACATTCTCCTGACTCCCATACAGCAGAGAAAGGGACTTATTTCCTGACAGATCCTAATCTCTAAATCCAGGGAGAGAAAGAGATCCAAAGAAAGCTACCTCTCTCTAAAGATTTTAAGGAGCAACTGACTGTATTTCTCTATGTAAGCCTAGATTCGCTCAATCACATGATTTTTCCTGTCAGTTAAGTGCAAAACCCCAGGAGAAAACACTAAAATAGCAGAATAGCATTAGCCCACATTGAAACAAACATTCCAGTAATTAGGATTCATAATGCATTTGCAGCATCACCAGGACTGCCAGTTACAGACAAAACGACACCAATAAATTGAACTGACTGCTAAAAAAAACCATGCACAAGAAACATGACACAAATACATCTCTTTGAGGCACATTATTATCACAAATGGTAATGCCATTGAATGATATGGGGTAATGGTTAGATTCTCTCTTGTTGGAGACGGTCATTGCCTGGCACTTGGGTGGTGTGAATCTTACTTTCCACTTGTCAACTCAAGCCTGGAACTGAGAGGAGTATGAATCCAAGGAGTCACAAATGGTGCTGAACATTGTGCAATCATCAGCTAATGTCCCCACTTCTAACCTTATGATGGAAGGGTGAAGCAGTTGAAGATGGTTGGGCCTAGGACACTACCCTGAGGATCCCCTTTAGTGATGTCCTGAAATGGAGATGTCTCCAACCCTTTGTGCCAGGCATGAGTCTAACCAACAGAAGGTTTCCCCCCAATTTCTATTGGCTTCAGTTTTTGAACGTTCAAACTCAGTCTAATGCTGCCTTGATGTTGAGGACAGTCAGTCTCACCTCACTTCTGGAATTCAACACTTGGATGTGAGTTGGATGTGGCAAATTGGGTTACCTTGGAAGGAAAACCTTTCACTTTCACAATTTTGTTTTCTTTTCTCAAAGATCCTCAATGCTCATCATGTAATAGATTTATAGTCCACCCAGCAAGTCCTTGAGCAAAGCCACCTCCTCTTTGGAAACTAAACTGGTACCTCTGTCTTACTGACTGCACAGACAAGTACATCCTCAATTCAAACATAAAGACAATGGAAAGGTCAACAGTTAAAAGGAACCATCATTGCAATAAAAGGTCTTTCCTGCAGATAATATCAGATTAAATAGATATATATCTGATAATCCACAGTATTCATTAATACCCTGGACTCTAACACTCGCATTCCAAGGCCAAAGAAGATGAAGAGAAGATTTAATCAAGGTATGCAAATTTATGAGGGATTTTGAGAGACAAATAAAGAGAAATCATTTCCAATGGAAAGAGGGACAGTCATTGGAGAACAGATGATTGATAATAAAAGCCAGCAGGGACATGCGACAAATTTAGTCTATGCTGCAAGTTGCTACAATCTGAAATGTGCTATCTGAAAAGGCAATGGGGGCAGGATCAATAACAGCTTTCGCAAAGCAATTGAGTAAATATTTGAAAAGGAAAAATTGCTGGAGTACGGAGAGGGGGTAGGGAAGTGGGATAATTTAGTTCACTCTTTCAAAAGAGACACAGTCGGCCAAATGGTGCCCTTCTGTGCAGAATAATTCTATCATTTTATGCCTCAAACTTTCGGACTGACACTGAGAAATTGAATACACTGATAAAGGGACATGAGTGTGAGCCATACTGAGATAATCAGAGAAGACAGAGACTAGGAGGGAACTACAGGAGAATGGTGATGGACGATGAGAAAATAATTGTACAGTATTATGATCTTGGTCTAGGCCAGTAAAAGTGTTCCTATAAACATAAATCAAAATCCCAGTTATTCATTGAAAAAAATGATGTTGCAAGATTTCATGGTAAAAACAAAAGAATTTTGATATCTTAGGTAACCTATACTCTAAAACCTAGAACAAGCTTGAATCAACAGGCAAATTGCAGTTGACTACAAGTGACACATTTAAACTGTGGAAACAACTCCAACAGATCTGACAAATTCGCTTGACAGAGTATATCCTTGTAAATCTCCTCTACATCCTTTCTATGGCCTCCTGTGATGAGGTGACCAGAATTGAGCACAGTATTCCAAGTGGGATCTGACCAGTGTCCTATATAGCTGCAACATTATCTCTCTACTCCTAAACTCAATTTCTCGATTGTCTTCTTAACCACAGTTTAAACCTGTGCAGCTGCTTTGAATACCCTATGAACTCAGATCCCAAGATCCTTCTGATCTTCCACACTGCCAAGATTCCTACCATTAATATTACATTCTCCTATTCTATTTGACCTGTCAAAATGAACCACTTCACACTTATCTGGGTTGAACTCCATCTGCCACTTCTCCACCCAGTCTTACATCCTATCAATGTCTCATTGCAACTTCTGACATCCCTCCACACTATCCACAATACTTCCAACCTTTGTGTCATTAGCAAACTTACCAACACTTGGCCTTCATAAATCAGAGTATCAAGTGTAAAAGTTGGAGTGTTATGACAAGGTTATATAAGACATTGGTGAGGCCGAATTTAGAATATTGTGTACAGTTTTGGTCACCTAGTTATCGGAAGAATATTAGTAAGGTTGAAAGAGTGCAGAGAAGGCTCACAAGGATGTTGCTGGGACTTGAGAAGCTGAGTTACAGAGAGAGATTGAATAGGTTAGGACTTTATTCCCTGGAGCGTAGAAGAACGAAGGGAGATTTGATAGAGGTGTATAAGATTTTGATGGGTATAGATAGAGGGAATGCAAGCAGACTTTTTCCACTGAGGCTAGGGGAGAAAAAAAAAACCAGAGGGCATGGGTTAATGATGAAAGGAGAAAAGTTTAAAGGGAATATGGTGGGGGATGGGGGAGGGGTGCTTCTTCATGCAGAGAGTGGTAGGATTATGGAATGAGCTACAGGAAAAAGTGGTAAATGCGGGTCACTTTTAACATTTAAGAAAAACTTGGACAGGTACATGGATGAGAGGGGTGTGGAGGGACATGGTCCAGGTATAGGTCAGTGGGACTAGGCAAAAAATGGTTCGGCACAGACAAGAAGGACCAAAAGGCCTATTTCTGAGCTTGATAAGAATCCCATTCACCACCGTAAATATTTACTCCCTCCAGCACAGTTGTGACAATGTGCACCATATACAAGATGGACTGCAACGATTTGCAAAGGCTCCTTTGACAACACCTGTCAAATCTATGGCCTCTATTATCTAATGATTTGGAGATGCCAGTGTTGGACTCTGGTAAACACAGTAAGAAGTCTCACAAACCAGGTTAAAGTCCAACAGGCTTATTCGGTAGGAAAAGCCATTTGCTTGTTACCAAATAAATCTAGTTTGTGAGACTTCTTACTCTATTACCTAGACGGAGAAGGGCAGCAGACACAAAAACAACATGACTATCTACAAATTATCCATCAAGCCTCACCTTATCTTTGGAGTTCTATCACCATTTCTTCTGGGTTAAAATCCTGACGCTTCCTAACAGCACTGTGGATGTACCTACATTATTTGCATACAGCGGTTCAAAAAGGCAGCTCACCACGAACTTCGTCAGGGCAACTAGGGATGGGCAACAAATACTGGCTGAGCCAGCGATGTTCATGTATCGCAGATGAATCAAAATGATAACCAGATAATCAGATTAGTAATGACTACTTGAGGAATAAGTGCTGGGCAGGATGCTGAAGAGAACATCCTTACTCTTTTTCCAGTAGTATCATGGAATCTTTCACATCTTCCTGAGAAGGCAGACACATACCCCATTTAACATCTCATCTGAAAACACCACGGTTACTGCAGTCCTCCCTCAACTCTGTACTGAAGCATCTGCCTTGTCTGCTCACATCTCTGGAATTTGACAGCCCGTAAATTACAAACTGGAAGGCAAATATCCACTGAGCTGACTTCTATACCTGCACCGACTGAGTTCGGATTCGAAAGATGTGCGGGTTAGGATGATTGACCATACTAAAGTAGTGTCAGAGGAATTAGGGAGATAAATATGTGGGGTTACTGGAATAGGGCCTGGGTGGGATTGTGATCGGTGCAGGCTCGATGGGCTGAATGCCTCCTTCTGCACTGTAGGGATTTGATGATTCCTGTTGAGAGGAAATAGTGGATGTTTTCTGCAGTTTATAGAAACGAAGCTGCTTCTCTTGCTGTTAGAGCCACGGGAAAGCGTTCTCACTAAATCCAAACCAAAGCACCCCCAGAATAGCAGTGGGCTGACAGTGCATTCAAATACAAATGCGTGGAAAAATTACACAAAGCGCTGTTATCCTTCTCAAAACATGGCTCACTTCGTCTTTCAATTTCGATCACAGCGCAAGTCCTTTGCATGCTGATATTTTTCTGATTGAGTGACCAGTCATCCACGGGAATTTAATTTAGTTGGTGGGCAATTCAGTTTCAGCTTGGCACGCTCACTCGAACAGACTCTCTAACCAAGGGTCAATTTGCATGATGCTACAGATAACGATGTGCCTGATTTTTAGAGTGTATCTATAGGTGGAGACAGCAGTCTGCATCCAGGAACGGCATGTTCAAAAACACGGAATGCATAATTTTATAAATTTGACAACATTAAAGTCTCTCCTTCAGCTCAGTGACAGCAACCTTCCTACAAATGAAGGCACAGTGGTTAGCACTGCTGCCTCACAGCTCCAGAGACCCGGGTACCATTCCCGGCTTGGATCACTGTCTGTGTGGAGTCTGCACATTCTCCCCATGTCTGGGTTTCCTCGGGGAGCTCTGGTTTCCTCCAAAAAATGTGCTGGTTACATTCATTGGCCATACTAAATTCTCCCTCAGTGCACCCGAACAGGCAGCTAGGGGATTTGCACAGTAACTTTGTTGCAGTGTTAATGTAAGCCTCAGGTGACTAATAAATAACCTTAAATTTTAATAAATCTTAAATTTACAATTCCATTGAAATACCCCTTGTGTGCCCCATCTTGGACAAGTTGCAGAGCTGGGCCGAGAGGTGGCAAATGGAGTTTAATGTGGAAAAGTGTGAGGTAATGCACTATGGCAGAAATAATAAATGTGTAGAGTATAGGGCAAATGGTAGGATTCTTAGTAGTCTAGATGAACAGAGGGATCTTGGTGTGTATGTGCATAGATCCCTGAAAGTAGGCAGTCAAGTCGAGAAGGTTGTTAAGAAGGCATATGGAGTCTTAGCTTTTATTGGTAGGGGGATTGAATTTCGGAGCCGCAACGTCATGTTGCAACTGTACAAAACTCTAGTGCGGCCGCACTTGGAGTATTGTGTGCAGTTCTGGTCCCCACATTATAAGAAAGATGTGGAGGCATTGGAGAGGGTACAGAGGAGGTTTACCAGGATGTTGCCTGGTATGGAGGGCAGGTCTTATGAGGAGAGGCTGAGGGATTTGAGGTTGTTTTCGTTAGAAAGGAGGAGGCTAAGAGGGGACCTGATCGAAACATATAAGATGATTAGAGGTTTAGATAGGGTGGACAGTGATAGCCTTTTTCCTAGGATGGAAAAAGCTAGCACGAGGGGACACAGCTTTAAATTAAGGGGTGATAGTTATAGGACGGATATCAGAGGCAGGTTCTTTACCCAAAGGGTGGTTCGGGAGTGGAATGCCCTGCCTGCAGCAGTTGTAGATGCGCCAAGTTTGGTGGCGTTTAAGAGGTTAGTTGATAAGTATATGGAAGAGAAGGGAATGGTTTAGTTTGGAGGGGCATTGCTTTTTATATTGGTCGGCGCGACATCGAAGGCCGAAGGGCCTGTTCTGTGCTGTAATGTTCTATGTTCTATGTTCTATCTCTTGGAACCTGGTTTTTCAGCCTCTAGCTGTTTGACGGGGCCTTCTCAGAGATTTTTCTCTCCTTTATTTCCTTCCCCGTGTCAGCTTTGGCTCAGCTGATGGTACACTCATCTCTGAGGGACATGGTTCCAGCTTCAAGTCCCACTCCAGGGCTTGGGAACAGAAATCAAAGCTAACACTTCAGGGAGTGCTGCACTGCCGCAGGCTCTGCCTTTCAGATGAGACACTAAGCCAAAGCTTCAAAGAAGAACACAGGAGCTATCCCATGTTCAATGTTTACAGCTCAATCAATATCCAGTTTATTTGGAGGATCAGGATGCTGGTTGCGGGGTGCGGTGTCTAAAATTTGATCTGCGATCATAGAATCCCTACAGTGCACAAAGAGGCCATTTGGCCCATCGAGTCTGCACCAATCACAATCCCACCAAGGTCCTTTCTTCATTTATTTACCTTAATTCCCCCTGACACCAAGGGGCAAGTTAGCATAACCAATTCACCTAACCTATACAGCTTTGGATTACTGGGGAAACCGGAGCACCCAGAGGAAACCCACACAGAATGTGCAAACTCCACGCAGACAGTGACCCAAGCCGGGAATCAAATCCATGCCCCTGGCGCCGTGAGGCAGCAGTGCTAGTCACTGTGGCACCGTGCCACCCAGGATGCTGTCTGCTGTATAATCATTATTCCTTTAATTCTGGAATTCCAACTGTCCATCTCTCTACCCCTCTTTCTTAAAACCTACTTCTTTGACCATGTGTTTGCTATGGGACCTAATATTTCCATGGGCGTTGTTTGCTGGCGGTGGGATTTTCTCATCTGTCAATGGGAATTCCCATTGAAGTCACCCCACGCTGGCAGAAAACCCGCAGGTGGGGGTGCGCTGCCAGCAGGACTGGGGAATCCCAATGATGTGAACAGCTAGAGAATCCCAGCCCATACGTGTGACATTTTTAATCGCACCTGTAAAGCTCCTCAGGGCACTAAAGGAGCTCCCTAATTGTAAATAGTTATTATTTCCAATTCTTTCATTTGCTGTTACTTTCAACCATTTCATCACTCGTAGTGCAAACCCAATCGATGTCCACTCAGCTTCGTAGCAGCTAATGATGAGTAAAGAAGTGGATTTTGCTGTGACATCCCTTGGCAGGAACTATAGATTGATGGTTAAAATATACAGCACTGCCTTGAGCTTTGTGCTGGTGGCACAACAGCACAGTTATCATGGGTGGCAGGATAGCACAGTGATTAGCACTGAAGCTTCACAGCTCCAGGGACCTGGGTTCAATTCCCAGCTTGTCTGTGTGGAGTTTGCACATTTCCCTCGTATCTGCGTGGGATTCCTCTGTGTGCTCCAGTTTCCTCCTACAGTCCAAAGATGTGTGGGTTAGATTGATTGGCCATGCTAAAATTGCCACTTAATGTCTTGAAATGCTCAGATTAGAGGGATTAGTGGGTGAAATATGTACGGATATGGGGATTGGCCTGGGTGAGATTGTGTTCGGTGCAGACTTGATGGGTCATATGGCCTCTTTCTATACTGTAGGGTTTCTATGACTTGTCCCTGCAGAGGGAATTTTCAGTGTTCGGTGTATCTCTGCCATGCTGACCACGTGGGCTCATTCTCACTGCCCTGGTAAAGACTGACCCACAAGGGAAAGGCAGGACGGGGCCTTTGCATATCTCTCTCTCATTGCCCGCTGCATAACTAGGCTGTGTGCTTCAGCACTAAGTACCAAAGTTTTTAAGGAAAAACTATATTCAGAACATTAAAGCTGCAGGAGACAGGCTTTATCCATTACTCTTAGTGGATCAATTTTGCTTGCAACACATTTCCTGAGCATTTTGTTCCCCTGTGAATGGTTGTACTCTTTGAGGTGAGAAATCTCAGTGTTGGGAGCAGAACTCCTCAGCACTCTCTCCAGCGCTAAGCACTCCCAGGTTAATATGCAGGCCCCATTAGGCACCAAATAAAGCTGCATTGCTCCAACTATGTATCACACTTTAACTTCAGGGCAATCCATCATTTAACCTACCCTTCCATCTTTTACACCTCACAAGCTCCTGAGTAAGCATGGTTAATTTGCCGATAGATTGCATCGAGTAATTCTTACATCCAACAGCCACATTAGGCGAGTCAAACCAGGTCATAAAAACCTTACAGTGCAGGAAGAGGCCAGGCAGGAGTCTTTTACTCCAGCACTAATGGGACACAGTTGCTCAGCTTAGAAACAGTTCATTTTCTTGCCATTTTTTGGTGAAATGCAACTCAATAGGGACGAACAGTGATGGATTCAAGTGTGTCAACGTCCCACAGCTAGGCAAGCTGTGAATGTAGCGTCACAGAGACGTGAGATATTAAGTTGGACAACCATCAGAAAGGGCAAGGGGAGCACAAAGTACAATATCGCACAGGAAACAGGCCCTTCGACCCTCCAAGCCTGCGTCGCTCATGCTTCCAACTAGACTATTCCTTTGTCGCCCTCCATTCCCAGTCTGTTCATGTGGCTATCCAGATAAGTCTTAAACAATCTCAGCGTGTCCACTTCTACCATCTTGCTTGGCAGTGCATTCCAGGCACCCCCCTCCACCCATCACCCACTGTGTAAAATACATCCTCTGACATCTGTGTTAAACCTTGTCCCCCTCACCTTGAACCTGTGACTCCTTGTGTTCATCAACTCCGACCTGGAAAAAAAAGTTTCCCACTGTTCACCCTATCTACGCCCTTCATAATTTTATACACCTCTATTAGGTCTCCCCTCATTCTTCGTCTTTCTAGAAAGAAGAACCCCAGTTTACCCAATCTCTCCTCTTAGCTAAGACCCTCCATACCAAGCAACACCCTGGTAAACCTTTTCTGTACTTTCTCCATGAGTAGCCCATTCCTGCAGCAATCCACAGGATGCTGGACAAAGGACCCCAAAAGAGAAAACGCTGGAAAATTTCAGCGGGTCTGGCAGCATCTGTAAGGAGAGAAAAGAGCTGACGTTTCAAGACCAGATGACCTTTGTCAAAGGTTTCAGATTCCACAGTAATTTGCTTTCATTATGTTGAAATTAAGGATGTCACAGACTGTTATCCATGATTGATGGGTGCACTCCATGCTAACTATATTGTTCAATGGCTACACATTGCAGGCAGCCAATTTTACATAAAGCCACTCTGTACCGTCTTAATGGGGAGATACATTGCGACTGCAAAAGCATAGGAATATAGGAAACAGAACCAGGTCATACAGTCCCATGACCCTGCACTGCCATTCAATATGATGGCAGCTGAACTTCAAATCAACATCACCTTCCCATCCTGTTCCCGTATCATTCTTAATTGCTATTGTAAAAGCTCTGTCTGACTGACTCTTTCATCGGGTTGTAAGAGCAGCTGTTTTATTTTCAGAACAAGTTTTGAATGGATGTTCTATTGTTGTATTTCATTCTTTTAATCACCCCACCCTCTCCACAAACACAAACATACATTAGCCAAGTTTTGCGCCAATGCCTTTTCCAGTTTTGCAATGTGTGCAACTGATTTTGGACGCAGAATTTTACCACCCCAATATCCCCAGAATCTCATCATGTCATCTGTTACGTTTTGTCAGAGTGCTTCTATCAGTTTGGCAATGGTGCCTTCATCCTCAGGGTTGACCTGAGCAGAAGCCAAGTGGTTTACCAGCCTGCCTAGATCAGCCTTCCCCATTACGATGCAGTACGGGACCTCAGGTGAGGCAGCAACGCTAACCACCGTGCCGACATGCTACCCCATTCAGCTCCGCCCAGGAATGCAGCCTCCTCATCTTCTCCTGTTGATTTCAAGCTGTTACTTGTGGATAACTTTGAAGAGTTGCACAGCTGTTTACCTGTTCAGAACTTGGTTAATAACCAGAGGCAACTTCAGACCACAAACATAGTGAAGCCACTTCACAAATCTGGTCAGGTCCATTCTGGGCTGAATGTTCCGACCAACACCAAAGTTCTTGGGTCGCTTTTCAAAGTGTGTGGGTTAACTGCTATCTTCTGTTCCTGTCGCCAGAGGGCTGAAGGCTATCAGCCTGAATTTGATCCTTGGCCCTGGGAGCGACCTGGGATATCACTGGCTATGATGTTACTGGCAATGTGAAGAACTTGAGAGCAACCCGCAGGGGGAGGGAGGGGGGAGGGAGAAAGGGAGGGAGGGGGGGGGGAGGGAGGGGGGAGGGATGGGGGAGGGAGGTGGTGGTGGTGGTGGTGGGTGGTGGGTAGTAGTAGTAACACAAATAATTGATAGCCTGGTGAGAGGGGGACATGTTCAGATAGTGCTCTGACACTGCCAGATTGGCATGGCAAATCCACAGAAGAGAGCTCCCTGTTTCAAGGCATTGATTTATTCATTTCCCCGGTTTCACACAATCAAGTGAAATCTTTCATTGCCAAGAATCAGAATAATTAGCAGCCTACTATAAAAAATCAAGTCAGATTGCAATCCATTAGAGCACTGTCGTGATTTTTAAAAATACTTATGGGATGTCAGCATTGTTGGCAAAGGCCAACATTTGTTGCCCACAGCTAATTGCCCATGAACCGAGTGGTTTGTTTGACCATTCCAAAGGGCAAGTCAGCCATGTTGCTGTAGATGTGGAGTCACGTCCAGGCTAGAGCAAGTAAAGACTTCAAATTTCCTTCCTTTGGATAGATCAGTGAACCAGATGGGTTTTTAAAAACTGACAAACCCATTGTTGATTTTGCATTTTGATTTCCAAAGTGTTAACTCAGGTGAAAGAAGCAGTGTGTAGCTTACCGACAGCACTGCTGTGGCTTTTTCCCACCATACGTTTAGCACTGAAATAAAATGCCAGATGCATGGTTCACGCTCTCACGTTTGGCAGGTCTGGAAAACTAGCCAGGAATCCTGAGATAGAACATTACAGCGCAGTACAGACCCTTCAGCCCTCAATGTTGTGCCGACCAATGGAACGAATCTAATGACTCTCTAATCTAAACTATTCCAATGGTGTCCATATGCCTATCCACTGACCATTTGAACGCCCTTAAAGTTGGCAATAGAGGCACCAGGTGGGCCCATTGGGGAGCTCCACTGGGTAGTATGATGGCTCAGTGGTTAACATTGCTGCCTCACAGTGCCAGGAACCCAGGTTCAATTACAGCCTTGGGTGACTGTCTTTATAAAGTTTACACATTCTCCCCATGTCTGCTTGGGTTTCCTCTGGTACTCCAGTTTCCTCCCGCTGTCCAAAGACGTGAAGGTTAGATGGATTGGCCATACTAAATTGTGCCTTAGTGCCCAAAACTGTGTAGGTTAGGGGATGAGTTGGGTCAATACATGGGGATAGGACAGAGCTTTTGCTCTGTCAGAGTCGGTGCAGACTCGATGGACCAAAAGGCCTCTTTCTGCACTGTGGGAATTCTACGGGAGGCGATCCCCTTGTACACGGGGGGGAGGGTTCTTTTTTTAATCTTAAAGATCCAATGCCCTTTAAAAATGGTGACTCTATTGCCAACTTTAAGGGCGTTCAAATGGTCACTGGATAGGCATATGGATAACATTGGAACAGTTTAGGTTAGAGGGTCATTAGATTCTTCCACTGGTCAGTGCAACATTGAGGACCAAAGGGTTTGTACTGCGCTGTAATGTTTTATCTCAGGATTCCTGGCACTTTTCATGCCCTGCCAAATGTACGGCAAGAACCGTGCATCCGGCATTTTATTTCCGTGCTAAACGTGTGGCGGGAAAAAGCCACAGCAGTGCTGTCGGTAAGCTACACACCATTTCTCTCACCTGAGCCAACACTTTGGAAATCAAAATGCAAAATCAATAATGGTTTTGTCAGTTTTTAAAAACCCTTCCGGTTCACTGATGTACCCAAGGAGACGAAATTTGAAGTCTTTACTTGCTCTAGCCTGGACGTGACTCCACATCTACAGCAACATGGCTGACTCGTAATAGCCCTTTGGAATGGTCAAACAAACCACTCGGTTCACGGGCAATTAGGAATGGGCAACAAATGTTGGCCTTTGCCAGCGATGCTGACACCCCATAAATATTTTTCAAAATCACCACGACAGTGCTCTAATGGATTGCAATCCAACGTGATTTTTTATAGTAGGCTGCTAATTGTTCTGATACTTGGCATCGAAAGATTTCACTTGATTGCTGTGAAACCGGGGAAGTGAATAAAACAATGCCTTGAAAACATGGATTTCTCTTCTGTGGATTTGCTGTGCCAACAGTCAAAATATTGTTACTGGCAGAGTGAATTCAGTCAGTAAAATCACACAGGGCCACTGCTCGCTTTGAATATTGAAACATACAACCAAAAGTTTAATGCATTATTAACATCTAAAGATCTGGGACTAAAGGCATTGCCTTATCATGCTGTTTTCTCCACAAAGAGTAAGACAGGGATGAGAAAATTCTAACCAAGCTCTGCTATTTGAGAGAGCTCAGGTACAACTCCTACTCTAGGTTAATGGCTGATGAATGAATGTTCTTGATCTCATAACTGCTGTTTTGTGGAATTTTCAATGTATATGCAGCGTTCTCGAGAATCACCAGTCCTGGGAGATCTGCGCCAGCAGTCACTCCACTGATAAATAACCTTGAAATGATCCGAAACCCAAAAATCACGCAATTTGTCAAAAAGAGGTTTTCGCTAATGGGAATCTTCCCATATCCCAGTTAACTCATTTTTGGGACGCAGCCCCACAGGACCCAGCCTTGTTTAAGTGGATGTATTTACAAGCCCCAGGCTCAATGGGAAGAATCTACACGCTGACTAATAGCCGGAGGCATGAAAGCAAAACGCTTGCTTGTAAATAAAGTGTGTGAAAGCAAAAGGAGGTAAATACTGTCACTTGTAATACACAGCAGACAAAATTATACAGAATTATGCAAGGAGCAGGGATTAAATGAGATACATTCTTAAATCAAAGTTAATGATTGAGTGTTTTGCCTCTGTTTCCATGAAGGGAAATACTGCCATTAAAACAGGTGGTGGGAGAAAAATTAGAAAGAAGAGAAATGAATAGAAGAGATTGTATTTGAAAACTTGGCAACAATCAAAATAAAAAAGTCTTAAAATCTAGATTGGTGTGTCAAAGATTGTTGAGATAATGAAAAGGACAATCAAACTGTGTAGGCCATACTGCCACTTGAGTCAGTCCCATCATTGAATTAAACCAGATTTGTATCTCAACTCAATCCACTTGCCTTTTATCCAATGGTACCCCATGTCTCGTAAAATCTATCAAACTCAGATTTAATCTCATGGGTACGGTGGTTAGTACTGCTGCCTCACAGCACTAGGGATATGGGTTCGATTCCCAGCTTGGGTAACTGTTTGTGTGGAATCTGCACATGCTCTCTGTGTCTGCATGGGTTTCCTCCGGGTGCTCTGGTTTCCTCCCACAGTCCAAAGACGTGGGAAGTTGGTCATGCTAAATTCTCCCTCAGTGTACCCGAACAGGCGCCATCAGGGCTGATGACACAACTGTAGTGCGACCGATACCAAACAATGATGAGACAGAGTATGGGAAAAAGAGAGAATCTGGTAAAATGGTGCGATGACAATAACCTCTCCTTCAACATCGGTAAAATAAAGGAGATAGTCATCAGCTTCAGGGAGTGGAGTGGAGGACATATCCCTGTCTCCATCAACAATAATGGAAATGGTCAACAGCTTTAAGTTTCGGTGTCCAGATCACCAACAACTGTCCTGGTCCTTCCACACTGATACTATAATGAAGAAAGCCCACCAAAGCCTCTGCTTTCTCAGGAGACTAAGAAAATTCAGTATGTCCACTACAACTTTCATCAATCTTTTACAGATGCATCATAGAAAGCATCCTTTCCAGACGTATCACAGTTTGTAATGGGGCTCCTGCTCTGACCAAGACTACAAGAAACTACAAAGGGTTGTGAATACAGTCCAATCCATCACTCATACCAGCTTCCCATTACTCAGTCTAACTTCCCACTACCTCAGAAAAGCAACCAGCATAATCCAGGACCCCCCAACATACCTTCTTCCACCTTCTTCCATGGGGAAAAATATACAGATGTCTGAGGACGCGTACTAACTGATTCAAGAACATCATCTTCCCTGCTGTCATCAGACTTTTGAATCAGCCTATTTTGTACTAAGTTCATCTTTCGCTACACCCCAGTTATGACTGTAACACTACATTCTGCACTCTCTCGTTTCTTTCTCTATGTACAATATGATTTATCTGTATAGCACGTAAGAAACAATATTTATTCAAATACATGTGACAATAATAAATTAAATTTAAAAAAAAAGTTTCAAAGGATAGGAAGATTGCAAATGTTATACTCCTGTTCAAAAAAGGAAATAGGAAAAACAAGGTAAATGCAGGTCATACAGCATGAAGTAGGTAATGAAAAAAAAAATTATTCTTGGGATGTGGGTATCACTGGCTAGGCCACTATTTACTACCTATCACTATTTGCCCTTGAGGGCATGATAGTGAGCTGCTTTATTCAATCACTGCAGCCCATGTGGTGCAGTAACATCACAGTGCTGATAGGGAGGGTTTTGACCCAACAATAATGAAGGGATGGTGATATATTTCCATGTCAGGATGATAAGTGGCTTAGAGGGGAATTTCCAGATGTTAGTGCTCCCATGTTTCTGCTGATTCTGTCCTTCTAGATATGGCAATCATAGGTTTGGATGGTACACACTGCTGCCGCTGTTCACTGGTGGTGGAGTAAGTGAATGTCTGTGATTGAGGTGCTAATCAATCAGGCTATTTTGTCCTGGATGGTGTCAAGCTTCTAGAGTTTTGTTGGAGCTGCACCCATCCAGCCAAGTGGGAAGTATTTCATCACACTCCTAACTTGTGCCCTGTAGATGGTGCACAGGTAGATGGCCCAAGGTAGATGTGCCCAGCCAGGAAATTTCCCAAATGGAGCTACCCATCTTAGTGGCAAAAATCCAGCTCTTAAAGGGCAGATGGGGAGAACTGTTTTACACTCAGAGTCATTGGGATCCGGAACATTCAACCTAAAAGGGGTGGTGAAATTTAATTCCATAAATAATTTTTAAAAAGAGAGTTGAACAGGTCCTTGAGGATGAGGAACTTCTTCAGATAGGAACGAAGAAATAGTGATGTGGTATTACGCATAACTGCTGCTTCAAAGGGTGGCACAATGGTTAGCACTGCTGCCTCACAGCACCAGTGACCTAGATTCAATGCTGGCCTCAAGAGACTGTATGAAGTTTGCATATTCTCCCCATATCTTCATGGGTTTCCTCTGGATGCTCCAGTTTTCGCTTACAGTCCAAAGGTGTGCAGGTTAGGTTAATTAGCCGTGCTAAATTGGTCCTTAGTGTCGGGGGACTAGCAAGGTAAATATATGGCATCATGAGGATAATACCTGGGTGCAATTGTTATTGGTGCTGGCTTCATGTGCCAAATGGCCTCCTTCTGCACTGTAGGGATTCTATAATTCTATCCTGTGATTTTAATGACTCTTATGCGGAGAGCTATTAGAAGTTGGAATGCACTGGCTAAAATGATGGCAGATGCAGATTACAAAATAACTTTCAAAGGGAAGTAGATAAGTACTTGAGGGGAGAAAATTGCAGGGTTATGGGGAAAGAACAGGGTAGTGGGACTAGTTAGACAGCTCCATCAAAGAGCCACCACAAATGGGCCAAACCACCTTCTTAAGATCCTGAGAGATCTTGTTAAGATGGATACGGAAAGCATGTTTCCTCTTATGGGAAAAATCTTGAAGTCGGGGTCACTATTTCAAAATAATGCGTCGCTCATTTAAGACAGAAATGAGTTGAGTTGAGAGTCTCTGGAACCCTCTTTCTCAAAAGGCAACAGGAGCAGAGTCTATGATTTGTTAACGCTGAGCTAGATAGATCCGTGATTAACACAGGGTGAAAGGTTATCAGTGATTGGCAGAAATGTGGGATTAAAGTTCGATTCAGATCAGCCAATAAAATCGAATTGAATGGCGCAGCAGGCTCGAGGGGCTTACTCTGATTCCAGTATGTTTGTATGTTCCATATTGGTCATTCTATGGCCAAAACTGGAATAACTCGGCTGAACTGGTCTTATCGTGGCAGAGTTGGGGTTTATTTTAAGGTATCAGCCTCAGACCAATTGGCAGCACTCGCAAATATCCATTGGGGCCGGGTCGGGGGTACGCATGCAGGCACAGAATTCCAAAACCCATCTCCAGAAATCTGAGCTCATGATATTGGCTGAGGAGCAATGGACAGCAATGAGAAAGTGCTGCTCTGCCAGATACTGTCTGTTGTATGATGTGGACTGAAGAATGCTCCATCCTTTCAGGGATTGGAAAACATCCCGTGTCACTATTTAAAGAGCTGGAATGCTCCCCTGGTGCTATGATCAGCATTTATCCCTCAAGCAACCCCAGTAGAACGGATTATCTCATTTTTTACATAATTGCTGTTTGCAGGCTGTGTTATGTACAAGTTGGTCATCGTATCTACCTTCATTGCAATGTAGCTAAAGTACTTGACATCCTGTGAAGTGATTTGGAATGTCCTGAAGACATGAATAAATTCAGGTTCTTTCAGTTTTCGATGCACGGAATGTAAGTATGTCAGTTGTACTTTTGCTAAAAAAAATTGTCACAAATTCTGGACATCTAGAGTTATCTCCTGGAGTTCTGAGGCAGCAGAAATATCCATTACTGGCCTGAGTACTTCCATGGTGCTGTCTCCACATCTACTTGACTCAGGAATGCAACAATGAGACTCTCTTATGAACTGAACCAAATGTCTGTGTCTTATAAACATGTAATCACCAGTTCAAAACCTGTTGCTATACAATGTCACAGTTGGTCGATCTATAAGATGTTTTGGGACTGCACTCTACCTAAAAATGAAGCGGATCACGTGATTTGTATTGATAGCAAACTTCCTTGGTATGATTGTTAAAGTTTAAAAGGGGTGATATTGTTTTATTCGGAATAAGATGTAAAGCGTTCACATTTGGAGACAGTGGCCGCAGCCTGCCTGCTAACAGTGGATAGGAGTTTCAAAAATCCCTGACAAGTGTTGAGAATGTCTGGTTTCTGAACAATTGCACTTTAAACTGTAAATTCTCTTACAAAATTTTTAACTTGATTTGATTTATTATTGTCACATGTATTAACATAGCTAGGGTGTACAGAAAGATCAACTTCATGCAAGGTAAGGGCATTCAAAAGTCTGACAGCAGCAGGGAAGAAGATAGAACATAGAACATAGAACATTACAGCGCAGAACAGGCCCTTTGGCCTTCGATGTTGCGCTGACCAATTAGGAACAAGCAGTGACCCTCTAACCTAAACCATTCCCCTTTCATCCATAAACTTATCTACTAACCTCTTAAACGCCACCAAACTTGGCGCATCTACAACTGACGCAGGCAAGACATTCCATACCCTTACCACCCTCTGGGTAAAGAACCGACCTCTGACATCTGTCCTAAAACCACCACCCCTTAATTTAAAGCTATGTCCCCTCGTGCTAGCTTTCTCCATCCTAGGAAAAAGGCTATCACTGTCCACCCTATCTAAACCTCTAATCATCTTATATGTTTCAATAAGGTCTCCTCTTAGCCGCCTTCTTTCTAACGAAAACAACCTCAAATCCCTCAGCCTCTCTTCATAAGACCTGCCCTCCATACCAGGCAACATCCTGGTAAACCTCCTCTGTACCCTCTCCAATGCCTCCACATCTTTCTTATAATGTGGGGACCAGAACTGTACACAATACTCCAAGTGCGGCCGCACTAGAGTTTTGTACAGTTGCAACATGACGTTGCGGCTCCGAAATTCAATCCCCCTACCAATAAAAGCTAAGACTCCATATGCCTTCTTAACAACCTTATCGACTTGATTGCCAACTTTCAGGGATCTATGCACACATACACCAAGATCCCTCTGTTCATCAACACTATTAAGAGTCCTACCATTAGCCCTATACTCTACACATTTATTATTCCTGCCAAAGTGCATTACCTCACACTTTTCCACATTAAACTCCATTTGCCACCTCTCGGCCCAGCTCTGCAACTTGTCCAAGTCTCTCTGCAAACTATAACACCCCTCTTCACTATCTACCACTCCTCCGACTTTGGTGTCATCTGCAAATTTACTAATCCATCCTTCAATACCCTCATCCAGATCATTTATAAAAATTACAAACAGCAGGGGCCCCAAAACAGACCCCTGAGGTACACCACTTGTCACCGAACTCCACGATGAATATCTCCCATCAACCACCACCCTCTGTCTTCTATCTGCTAGCCAATTCCTAATCCAATTAGCTAAATCACCCTCTATCCCATACATCTGCATTTTCTGCAGAAGCCTTCCATGGGCCACCTTATCGAACGCCTTACTAAAGTCCATATATACCACATCAACCGCCTTACCCCCATCCACCTCTTTGGTCACTTTTTCAAAAAACTCAATAAGGTTAGTAAGGCACGACCTACCCTTCACAAAACCATGCTGACTATCCCCAATCAATTCATTTCTCTCTAAATAACTATAAATCATATCCCTAATAATTCTCTCCAATACTTTGTCCACACCAGAAGTAAGACTCACCGGCCTATAATTCCCCGGAAAGTCTCTATTCCCCTTCTTGAACAATGGGACCACATTCGCTATCCTCCAGTCTTCCGGCACTATACCCGTAGCCAACGACGACCTGAAGATCAGAGCCAGAGGCTCTGCAATCTCCTCTCTTGCCTCCCAGAGAATCCTACGATTAATCTCGTCCAGCCCAGGGGACTTATCTAACTTCAAACCCTCAAGAATATCTAGCACATCCTCCTTATCTACTTCAATACTTTCCAGTTTGAAACCCTGTATCCCAGTGTTCTCCACAACTACATTTACATCTCCCTGAGTGAATACGGAAGAGAAATATTTGTTCAGTGCCTCTCCAATCTCTTCAGACTCCACGCACAACTTCCCACTGCTGTCCATAACTGGCCCTAACCTTGCCCTAACCAATCTTCTATTCTTAACATATCTAAAGAAAGCTTTAGGATTCTCCTTGATCCTATCAGCCAAAGTCTTCTCGTGTCCCCTTTTAGCCCTCCTCAACTCACTCTTTAGCTCACTCCTGGCTAATCTATAGCTATCCATTGCACTAACTGAGCCTTCAAGCCTCATCCTGACATAAGCCTCTTTTTTCCTTTTAACCAGCGAATTAACTTTTATAGTACACCATGGTTCCCTTACTCGACCATTTCCTCCTTCCTCCTCAAGATGTTCTTGAGTCGATTGGCACATGACCTCAGACTTTTGTATCCTTTTCCTAAAGAGGGTGGAAGAGAGAATGTCCAGGATGCGTGGGATCCTTAATTATGCAGACTGCTTTGCAGGGGCAGTGGGAAGTGTAGACAGAGTCAGTGGATGGGAGGCTAGTTTGCATGATGGATTGGGCTACATTCATGAGCTTTTGTAGTCCTTTGCGGTCTTGGGCAGAGCAGGAGACATATTAAGTTGTGATACAACCAAAAAGAATGCTTTCTGTGGTGCATTTGTAAGAGTTGGTGAGAGTTGTAGTTGACATGCCAAATATCCTTCATCTTCTGAAAAAGGAGTAGCATTAAGAGAGAGGTAGTATCTCAAGGCTGGTTGATAATCATTTCCTACCTGAATACAAGGCCCACGTGATTCATGCCACAATGGGGTTAAATTTTCCATCAGCCAGGTAGGCACACACGCCCAACCTGGAAGCATATTAAATATCACACGATGACATTCGATGTGTATCCCAATGTAATTGCACAGTTGCACAATATTTTGGGTCAGTGGATACAAGCATAGAACAGCACTGGAAGCGGAAGACAATATTTGAACTTAAGCTGCGAGGATGCAAAGGTCTAGGCAAAGAGTTTCACTAATGGAGTGGTGGGAACTGGCAGCGATGCAGAAGTGCGAGTAGGGGTGATCTTGACAATGGACCAGATGTGAGATTTTGAAGCTTGGCTCAGGAATAAGGAGAATGCTGAGGTTGTACACTACCAGGTTCAACAAGAAGGTCGAAGAAGAAATGGCTTCATTGCTGCCCACTGACAATTATATTACATGTTGAGGGGATTGAATCCCCAATTGACTCGTGTGCCTCTTGAGCGATTTTAAGCTCAGCACATTGGAAACACGGGCAGATGGGCCAAATTTTGTTAACATTTTGGATTTAAGAAAAGGATAAAAAGAGGAATGGAGCAGATGCTGGATGAGGTGTGGGAGTTTCAGGGACTGAGTTGAGTTGGTGTTTGAAGAAAGTGTTTTGTGTTAGGCTCAGCACAGTGTCGAGCTCTCAGGGCGTCTCGCTCCTCCTACCTACTGCGTCTACTCGCAGTGGCAATTTGCAGTGATGCCTCTACAACCTCTGAATGCTGCTTTTAAACCTTTTGGCGGGTCACCATTAGACACAGCGACCGCCTTGCACCTGCTGACCCAACCATGCCACAAGCTATACTGGCTGCTACTTGAGTGACCGGCCAGTGTAATCTCACGATTCTGAACTGATCTTAGCCAAGGTCGGGAATCATAGCTGCTTCTGGTTCCGCCTGCCAAGTACAGAATTTCATTCAGGAAGACGGGCTTCAAGAGTGGAAAATTTCCTAAGATATCCCTGAAAACTCACGGCCAGGATTTGGGGAGAGGGAGCAACTGGAGACTTTGGGGCTCACTGCACAGGAATGCGGGTGGGAGCTACGCACGGATTGCAAAGAGCAAATTTTGTGAGGATCTGAAATGAGGCTGAAAAATTCACCTAGCCTGCGTTAGAGGGAAAATCACCAGGAAAAGCCCTCACCATGAAATGTTTAAACTATGTTAATAAGAAGAAAGGAATAAAAGTAAACCCTCAGCATCTAAGAATCACTTTGGACTGGATTTGGGAAAACAGAAAGACTACTTATGAAACAACATAAAGCATACTTGGAAAGCATTGTGTTAATGTAAAACAGAAAAGGTTAGTTCTGTCAATTGAAGTACAAGTTGCTTACAAAAATAGTTAATGGTGTTTTTAGTCTGCTCATCACAGTAAATATTTTAAAACGTAAAATTTTGTTGTGACATCCTTTCAGCTATGAGCTAAAAATCCAAATTTCTACTTTTTAAGTTATTGTTCATAACAACAATCCAGCTGCTTGTGTGGCCTTGAATGCTGGATGAAGTGAAATCTCCTCCAGGTCAATGTTTGTGATAAAGCGCTTTCTTCATCGTCCTTCTTGTTGAACCTGGTAGTGTACAATCTCAGTATTCTCTTTAATCCTGAGCTAAGCTTCAAAATCTCACATCTGGTCCATCATCGAGACTTGCGCTTCTGCATTACCACCAGTTCCCACCACTCCATTAATGAAACTCTTTGTCCAGACCTTTGCATCCTCGCAGCTTAAGTTTCAAATATTGTCTTCCGCTGCCAGAATCTATCAGTGTTGTAATTTTAAGTGTTCTGGGAAGAGCACTCCAGTTTGTCACAGACATTTGAGTGAAGAAGTGCTTTCTGATGTCACAACTGAATGATATAGCTCCAATTTAACATTAGATCCTCTTACCTCCTACCAGAGCAAATGGTTTCTATTGACCATATAACAGAATGATCTTAAACACTTAATTGAATCATCCCTTAATCTTCAATACTCGATATCAACCTGGTTCAGTTTCTTTTAAGTTTATTCTTCTCTACTACCATCTGACTTTTGAATGGATCCATCCCACACTAAGTTGATCTTTTTCTACACCTCGGCTATGACTATAACACTACATTCTGCACTTTCTTCTTTCCTTCTTTATGAATGATATATTTTGTCTGTATAGCATGCAAAAAACAATACTTTCCACTGTATACTAATACGTGACAATAATAAATCAAATCAAATCATGTAGGCTTACATTAACACCGCAGTGGAATTAATTGAAAACCCCTAGTCGCTACACACTGACATCTGTTCGGTGCATGGAGGGAGAGTACAGTATGGCAAATGCACCTATTCAGCATGTCTTTTGGACACCTTTCAAACAATATGTCCTCATAACTTAATCTTTTTAATCCCCTTATCATTCTGGTAAATCTTCATATTACCCTCTCCAGGGCCAACATATGCTCTCTTGCTCCACTTACAAGATTGTCTCTAGCCTCTGTTCTGTGTTTCTTCCCTTCCTTCTCACTGCCCACCTTATCCCTTCTGTGAGACATCCATCTATTTGACGAATGCTGTGTAAATAAATTACTGTTGCATTTGCTCCAGTTCTTTTGCCAAATGAACACGATGAAATAAATTACAGTTTAAGTTCAGGGCATGTTGATTGAGTGCTTGAATTTGCACCATTTCTTTTTTTTCCGAAGACAGATTTGTCCAGCACAAAGATCTCACAACCAGCCTACACTGTCAATAATGTGAGCTGTGTTAGCTGCTCTAATACATTCATAACATGGTTACACCAAACAAAAGCTTGCATGGAGGAGTACAGTAGGTGCGGAGAATTAGTGCAGCCAATGGGGCAGGAGGATAGGTCAAATAGACAACAGCAGAAGGCAGCAATTTTTACAACATGCACACTTGTCAGAATAAGTTGTCATTTTTGAACTATTTCTGCTAACTGAACCTTTTATCATTCATGCCTGTGAGTCATGATTGGTTACCTTCCCATCCTTCCCATTAATTAGGCCATGTTTCCACATGTATCCACAGGAAAATGACAGGCGATTGAAGAAACCTACTTTACTCATGATGTCAACAACATGATTGACACGTGATTTTGCACGTTTGAGCTTATAAAGGTTCAATGTATTCTTTAAAATACTTACTTTAAATTCTTAGTGATGTTGCACAGGGCTCTGAACTGGAACTTATGCTGTTTCTGATAATATATATAAATGATATGAAAGATGATGTAGCTGATCTGATTAACAAGTTTGCAGACAACACAAAGATTGCTGGAGTTGCGGATAGTGATGAACGTTGTCAGAGATTATAGCAGGATATAGATAAGCTGGAAAATTAGGCAGAGAAATGGCAGATGGAATTTAATCCAGATAAATGCGAAGTGATGCATTTTGGTAGATCTAATGAAGGGGGAAGCTATACAATAAATGGCAGAACGATCAGGAGTATAGACACACAGAGGGATCTGGGTGTGCAAGTTCACAGATCCTTAAAGGTGGCAGCACAGGTGGAAGAAGTGTTGAAGAAGACATATGGCACGCTTGCCTTTATTGGATGGGACATAGAGTATAAAAATTGGCATGTGATTGTTGCAGTTATATAGAACGTTGGTTAGGCCACATCTGGAATACTGTGCCAGTTCTAGTCGCCACACTAGCTTCTGCTGTGGATGTGGAAGCTTTGAAGAGTGTGCAGAAAAGTTTTACCAGGATGTTGAAGGATATTAGCTACGAGGTGAGATTGAATAAACTAAGGTTGTTCTCCCTGGAAAGATGGAGGTTGAGTGGCAAATGACAAGCACTAAGGGTCACAAATTCAAGGTAAGGAGGATGTTTTTTTTTTTTACAGAGGATGGTGGAGCCTGGAATGCACTACGAAGCAAGGTAGTTGAAGCAGAAACACTAGGATCATTTAAGATTTATTTAGATAGCCAGATGAACAGACTGGGAATAGAAGGATACAAACAGATAGTCTAGTTAGGAACACATGATCGGTGCAGGCTTGGAGGATTGAAGGGCCTGTTCCAGTGCTGTATTGTTCTTTGTATCCGTCAAATATCATGAACTTCTAAAGCAATGAAAACCTTTAGGCTTTGCCTACTCCTCTTGAAAGGTGTCGGAACAGCCAGCAAAGGGAGAGACAGGCCATCACAGGGCGACACAATGGCACAGTGGTTAACACTGTTGCCTCACAGCTCCAAGTACCTGGGTTCGATTCTGCCCTCAGGATGACTGTGCAGAGTCTGCACATTCTCGCCGCGTCTGTGTGAGTTTCCTCCGGGTGCTCCAGTTTCCTCCCACAGTCCAGAGATGGACTAACCATGCAAAATTGCCGCTTAGTGTCCAGAGATACATAGATTAGGGGGATTAGCAGGTTAAATACATGGGATTATAGGGACATGCTCTGGGGGGGAACGCTCCATTGGAGAATCGGTACAGAACCAATGGACAAACTGGCCTGCTTCCGCGCTGTAAGAATTCTATAGATCATGTAATCAGTCAAACCCGGGCTTGGAGCTTGGAAATGAAAAGGAAATATACCGTCCGCACTGCAATAACCAGCGCTCCGTTAGCCAGTACTTAAGGACCTTTACATAAAATATTTTTTTAAAATTCAATGTAACTGCCACCAGCAATGTTTAAGAAACCATTCGTTAAATAAAAGCAATCCTGAGGAAGAAAAATGGTACAAATTGTGCATGAAAAAGCAGGTGAAAATCTCAGGTCAAAACAACTGAATAGCTGGACTGATATTATCCAATCTTTTGTCTGACTACAACCATTGCTCTCAATTCCAACCATTGCTCTCAGCAAAAGTTCCATTTTCAGTTAAGTACTCACTGCAGTGGTTCATGTTTCCGAGTAATGAATGCAATTCTGCCTATATCTCACAACAGTAATCCAATAAAGACGAGAACTGAAACCTCAATAGGACTAAAACAAGTTTATCAGAAATGTTATGCTGTGGTCACACGTTTATTGGATGACTATTTCTACACAATACCCATAAATAACTTGGAAAAGCTTGGATTCGATCACTCAAATCTCCAGTTATTACTGCAGCTGCTTGCAATGACTGAGCAGAATTCATTGCTATATTTCTGTAGGTTAGGTGCAAGCATTGTTCTGAATCCTGAGGCCTCAAACATAAAGATGCAAACATCCCACTTGAACATTTAAACCTTGAAAATTTAGGGCTAAGGCCCCAAAGAAATATTGTGCAAAGATTAAGGTACAAACACTTAGGATCAGACTTGCATGTCTGAGGTGGAATTTGCAGATGGAGCTACTGTGGGAGATACAACTGGCAGTGAAGAAGGCAAACGGTACTTTGTTCTTCATAACGAGAGGATTTGAGTACAGGACTACAGATGTTGTGCTGCAATTGCAGAGGGCGTTGGTGAGGCCACATCTGGAGTATTGTGTGCAGTTTTGGTGTCCTTATCTGGAGAAGGACGTCCTTGCTATAGAGGGGCTACAGCGAAGATTTACCACGCTGATTTCTGGGATGGCAGGCCATCATATGAGGAGAGACTAAATTGGTTAGCATTACATTCACTGGAGTTTAGAAGATTTAGGGGGAAAGAACTCATCAAATTCTAATAGGGTTAGACAGGGTAGATTCAGAAAGAATGTTCCCAATAGTGCTACAACAGACCTGCCATCCCAGAAATCAGTCTGGTAAACCTTCGCTGTACTCCCTCTACAGCAAGAACATCATCCTGAGATAAGGACACCAAAACTGCACACACTACTCCAGAACTAGGTGTCATTGTTTGAGGATGAGGAGTAAACCTTTGAGGAGAAATTTCTTCACCCAGAGAGTGGTGGAATTCACTACCACAGAAAGCAGTCCAGGCCAAAACGTTATCTAATTTCAAGGAGGAATTAGATATAGCTCTTGGGGCTGAAGGGGTCAAGGAATATGTGGGGGGGGGAGAGAGGGGATCAGAATTTTGAATTTGATGATCATAATAAATGGCGGAGCAGTATTAAAGGGCCAAATGGCCTATTCCTCCTTCTAGTTTTATGTTTCTGCGCAATCCCGTTGTCTAATTTCCACCTTGAGACTGTCAGAAGACGGGGGAGGCGTCTATGCTGTAAGTGACCTGCAGGCAGAAATGGAGGTGAGATAAGATGGAAATGAGATGAGTCGTGTCATGAGGCAAGTGGTTAAAGAACCCCACCTCCGCTCCCAAAGCATCTCAGTGTTCCTAACACAATCAGCGCTCATTTATGTATAATTCAGCCTTTGGACCATTTTCCTCACCCTTCTCATCCATCCACACTTTCACCCATCACCACTACCACCCCCCAGCCCCACCACTTCCACCTAGTTGATTCATTATCCAATTCACGAACTGAGCTCGCAAGCCCTATTATAACAGTTGGAAACCACTGAATAGCCCATCAAACTCCGAGTAAACAAACCTTTAAACCTCTTGTGGAAACAAAGTCAGGCCCTTATGAAATAATTAGGCGGTTGAATTGCAGCCAAGAGACCATAAAACCCCTCAAGTAAATAACCAGATTTCAGAACTGCTCTGTCAACAGATGTCTAGACTGAATAAATAAAAGGCAAGGGAAATACTAAGCAATTATACACAGTTATCATTCCACACTGCCTTTTCAATAGTGAAACGTGTTCTATCTTTTTAACCATTAAATGAACTACTAACCTGAAAACTTTACCAACTTTTATTGATAACTTGCCAGGTGACAGAACCAACAATCTAACAAACATACTGTTTAAAAGGGTTAAGAACATAGAACCCTACAGTGCAGAAACAGGCTCTTTGGCCCATCGAGTCTGCACTGACCACAATCCCACCAAGGCCCTACTCCATATTCCTACACATTTACCCTCTAACCTACACATCCAAGGACACTAAGGGGCAATTTTAGCACGGCTAATCAACCTAACCTGCACATCCTTGGACTGGGTTCTACATCTACCAATCACCACACTTTCCTTACTCAACTCAATGAACATTTCAGGCTACAGAATTTAATAATGAACCTTAAAGCAGGCAAAACAATTTTAGCTATCTTTTAAAACTTTTCCTCACTTCCAATCCAAGGTACACACCTCTCAAGTCCATGAGAATTAAAAGAAAGCATGATCTGGGGCAGGCTGTTAGTGTGTCCCCCACAATGTATTCAGCTGCCCCATTAACAAGAGCGGACAGCTTCTGGAAGGTGAAAATGACACAGTGTGGAAACGGAAGGGGGGGAGGTGGAGGAGGACATTTCTTTCCAATCCCCCTTTATTTGGTCTCAAGCAGGGCTGCCAAAATATAGCCCTTAATGTGTGTTAATTAAATTCCTTAATCCAATATTTCAACCAATTTTACATGCCAATCTTTTCAAGTACAATTTTCAGAGCTGAGTTCTCGCTTTTCTGTTGCCCGGCGCAAAATCAAGATGTCAGAAGTGTAAAGCTTCTCACCAACATTCCCAAGGCGCATGTGTAGTTTTCCCTTTGTTAGTGTCATCATTCCATGAGGCTTAACTGTGCCATGCTTTGTGACGTCAGACAAGGCCATTGATACATCTGGGGCATATTCTGTGCTTATGATTTCCAGTTCATGGGAAACCTGGACTGCAGTGCGACCCTGACGTAGCAAATACTGCAACAATAAAATGTTGTTAGCCTATTATACTTAATGTTGCTATAAAATACATACAAAAGAACTTTGATAGGATGAACAAACACATGGACCCAAGAATGGGCAGTGACTGGCCCATACTGCGCTGCAATGTTCTTTGTTCTATGAACAGTGCAGACATTCATTATACTTACACTTTCCCATCACTTTTTTAGGTCTTTTGCACTGAAAATTGTGGCAATTAGATACCTGTTTCTGTCCATTACCCTCTTCAGATGATGATCTGGGGTTTGGGTAAACACAGAAAATGACAGCATGGCTTTCCAACATGCAACACAGTGGCACAGTGGTTAGCGCTGTTGTCCTACAGCGCCAGAAACCCAGATTTAATTTCAGCCTCAGGTCATTGTCTGTGTGGAGTTTGCACGTTCTCCCTGTGTCTGTATGGGTTTCCTCTGGGTGCTCAGGTTTCCTCCCACAGTTGGAAAGATGGACTGGTTAGGTGGATTGGCCATGATAAATTGTGGTAAGAAATCTCACAACACCAGGTTAAAGTCCAACAGGTTTATTTGGTAGCAAATAAGTGACGTTTGCTACCAAGTAAACCTGTTGGGTTTTAATCTGGTGCTGTGAGGCTTCTTACTGTGTTTGCCTGAGTCCAACACCAGCATTTCCACATCATGATAAATTGACCATAGTGTCAGGGGATTAGCAGGGATTGCAGGAATAGGGCCTGGAGGGGATTGTGATTGGTGTGGACTCAATGAGCTGAATGGCCTCCTTCTGCACTGTAGGGATTTTATGATTCAACCAGAATTCTGAATGAATGGTGCACATTCTGAACCAGAACTTTCAAGTTAGAATAGTTAATTCAATGTCAAATCATGTACAGAAATGAAGGGAGAAAAAGAAAGAAAATGGAGAAGGAAACAAATAAGGAGTTTTTTTTTAGATTTCCAAAACAAATTAGAATCTGAAGGAGTGAGATGTCACACTTACAAAAGTTAACTTGCAGTGCCAGTGCTTGGCAGTAATTAAGACTTATCACTGAATTAAAAATTCGCTTATATGAGACTGGGCAAGTCCCAGTTTTTGACTAAGGCTAAACACTGCAGATGCTGGAATCTGAAACAAGAACAGAAAATGCTGGAAAATCTCAGCAGGTCCGACAGCATCTGTGGAACAAGAATAGAAACAACGTTTTGAGTCTGGATGACCGCTGTGAAGAAGGGTCATTGGACTCAAAACATTGGCTCTATTCTCTCTCTACAGATCCTATTAGGCCTGCTGAGATTTTTCAACATTTTTTGTTTTTGTCCTAGATTTTTCTGGTGTGCTTAAGTGGGTATCATTTCGCTAAGTACTCTAATTTCACCTTTATTTGAATAATACATCTCTACTTAAAATATCAGTATAGAAAAGCTTCTGGTGGGATAGGGCAACTTGGAGTGCAACTTCCAGATCTTCACATTTAATTGCCCTGTCTAATTTACTCTTTAATAATGGCTAGCATTGATAACCCCATTAAGATTTTTAACACAAAATCTCAGTGAATGTTAACCCTAAACTTTCAAGATTTCAAAAACCCTTCATTGAGGCAAATACTGTACAGAAAATAAACCACTTACCATAAAAGCAACATCCTCAAGCATATTTGAAAGTGCTTCCAATTAACAGTAGAGCATAAGATTTATTTAGCTTTTAACTGAAGGAATATTTTAGCCATTAAAAGTGAATTATATATGAGTGTGCACTGTTGAAATCATTTTATAGCTCAAACCTAGTTTATAACATTAATAATTGAAAAAAGTATGAAAAGCCAGATTGGAAGTAATTTTTCTGTAGCACATACGTTTAACAAAACTTGAGTGGTGCAGAAAAAAAAAGACATGCCGAAGTTTTTCACCTTGAACTTATCAGGTCAGACTCACAAGAATACCAAATCTCAAAGGGATTACATTGCACGGCAAGTGGAGTCTGATTGGCAGAGGCATTGCCATAAAGAACGCAGCAGGGAACAGTTAGCTGACAAGCTTCTTTTTAAATTTAAAGAAGGAAAGTTGAATCTGATTAGTCAAGGCATTGACTGATTAGTCAAGGGAATGAACCACTCCCATTCCCCCCTCCATCACCCCAAGTCTTTTTAGTTGAAAAAAGTGCAATGCTTGGACAAATTATTTCCGTTTGCAAATGACAGGGCCCTGTGTTTGAATATATATAGCTTTCAGTATATCTTTTTATCAATAGAACTTATTTTAGAATGATAAGTCAATGTAATTCATTCCAGCAAAATAATTATTTGCACAAGTTATCTTTCTGCATTAGTTGCTATCATCCGAAAGGTGTACTTAATTTGCCTGCAGCTAGTGAAATCTCTTTAGGTTACATGCCAAGGTAGCATTTCCTCAGTGGTACTGCTATAACAGCAATGGTTAAAGGAAAGGTGAAGGCAGTGTGTTTGTGACCCCTGGATGCACTTCATATTGTACTAATGTGGTTAAGTCACATCTTATTTTTGCGTTTTTAACACTGGATGCTCATGTCAGAACAAATAATAATTGGCCTTGCCAAAAAAGGCAAAACAGAATAAAAACCAAAATCTAAATGAAGAGAGAGAATAAGCTAGCTTTATTTTACTCATTCATAGGACATGGGCGTTGCTGGCTGGCTAGCATTTATTGCCCATCCCTAGTCGCCCATGAGGGGGCCGTTGAGAGTCAACCACATTGCTGTGGCTCTGGAGTCACAGAAAGGGTAAGGGCAGCAGATTTCCTTCCCTAAAGGACATCAGTGAACCAGATGGGTTTTTCCAATAATCGGCAATGGTTTCAGGTCATCAGTAGATTCTTAATTCCAGATATTCCAGATTGAATTCAAATTCCACCACCTGCCATGGCACGATTCGGACATGGGTCTCCAGAACATTAGCTGAGTTTCTGGATTAATAGTGTAGCGATAATCCCACTAAGCCATCGCCTATCCCATAGTTGTGTGATATTAGAGTGGCAAATCTACATCTACGCCAATCTAATGTAGATTCTGGTATTTATTAGTTCTAATGTGCATTGTTTATCGAAGGCTACTTGAATCTTTTAGTTGCTATACATGCAGACTAAAATTTGTCCAGTAAATTTCAGAACACATTTTCTAGTCAGTACTGGAACTGAATCCTTGCTCTATGGCTGGGAGCAATGACATTTGGAGTTCAACTGCCCTGTATGGTGAGTTCCCAAATTCAATCCTGCCATTTTGGGAGCTTTGAAGCATTCTATCGATCTGCGTGCACCAATATCTCCGTTTCAAAGGTCAATGCAACTGATAAAACAATTCTTTAAAAAGTGCAGATAGATTTATTTGTGCTAACATCAATCTACTCATACATGTGCTTTGGCAGTTGATGCTGGAAATGACCCTCCTAGGGTGGGATTTTCTGGTCGCGCTCATCCCAAAACTGCAAAATCCCACCCGAGGTTAACAGACCTTTTCATGGTCCGCGTGCCCACCCGCTACGGTTCCCATGGTGCTTGGGACGATAGAATTCCCCCAAAGTTTCCAATATTGTTACACTTACGTGCTCTACACACCCTAAACCTCATTACATCTTCGTGCTTTGCAACCATGATCCCCATCTCCACGAATTTTCCAGAACCTCCCAACGATGGACTCTTTATCACCTTCCGTCTTTTCTGCCTCCTAGGCTTTTACAACCATAACTTGATAATAATCTGACCACTGTTTATGATCTGTGTTGTTATCTCTTTTGAACTTTGGTGGTGCCCTCTACTTTGGGCTTCAGACCTTCACTTTATCCAAATGGTAGGCACCAACATAGACGTTTTAGAATAGAATAGAATCCCTAGTGTGCAAAAGGAGACCACTCGCCTCATCAAGCTGGCACTAACAATAATCCCACCCAGGCCCCATCCTTGTAACACCACACATCATCGTGCTAATCCCCTTACACTAATTTTAGAATAGGAAGAAATGTTCAGAATTAGCCAAATGTAGTCTGTTGCTATTTACATTAAGATAGTCATTTTTGAGGTCTTGGCATAACGACAAAAAGTTGTTTAAAAGTCTTAACACAGAGCATTTCCAACTCTGAGGTTCTCAGTATTGCTTGCGTTGTGTAACGTGGGAAAGTATTTTGAAGTAATCTGACAGTCAACTGCTTCGCCAACAAAATCAATAAAAACAATGCTTTTAACCTTGTTCAAGTAGTATGCTTTGATAACCTTTACCTTTAGTTCCACAGCAGCAGTGCCAATCAGGAGCAAGGATTCTGCATCCCAAACGTCAATCTGCAGTGTCTGCATGGCCAAGTATTGCATAAACCAACGCTGTTCTCCTTCTTTCATATTACTTGGCTCCACCATGAATTTCAGCTCCAACCCTGGAGAATCTACAGCAGATGGAAATGGGAATTAAGCAGGTACAATAACTTGACGAGTTGGCTGTAAAAGAACAACGCTTTATTACACCAAATAAAATAAAACAAAAACTACAAGCTTATGGTGAATACAAACAGGTCCTGACTGGGACAATGCGATAATGGACCCGCTCAGAGGCCTGCAATACGCAAGATCCACTTGGTTGGTTCATTACAAACCCCCAGGGAGCTCTTATTCAATGAGTCCTACATGGAGGTCAATCAGTGATTTCCTATGGAAGTCCTGCAGGCTATCACAGAGAGCAAGGCTAAATTAATTCAGTGACACAATACTTGTGGAGATCAGAGGGGTGGATATTAGTGAAATCCATGCTGGTTACCCCCCAGTAAGAAATTTGTATAATACCAATCTTTAAACCTTAACAAAACCAAAACAGCTGATGTAAACTTCTTGAAAAGTGAAGCACCAGAATTCCTATAGGTGGCAAAAATCAATTATAGCCCATAACTTTCTAGAAATCAAATCTGTAAGTGTTTGCTTTTGAGAATAAACAGTTTGATGAAAATTTACGCTGGAAGTAATCATATAAAAATGGGAAGACGGAACTATAATAAATTTCATTATTTTTGAAAGGAGTTTTTTTCTGCTGTAAGGACGGTCCCTTAAAATGTACATCTCAGTTCTCCTGGCTTTTCAGTTCAAGAAATGAAACAGGACTTTGAAAAAGCAACTATAAGCACCACCTCCACAAACATAATGTAATGTTAACTCCACAGAAGGGATGGCATTTGGAGGCAGAAGAAAAGCCCTTTGAGCTACCTCGAGATCTCTCTCATAAATTCCTCCCCAATTCTGAGCATGGCTGTGTTTCAATTTCCGTAGGAATGTAGTGTTAGAAATACTAAAGGAGTTTAGTAACAATTATTTAGTTAAATCAGGAAGCGTTAAGTTCTAATGTATGAAGTCGAGAACAAAACATTATGCGAGAGCTACATGCCAACATGTCTGCATTGGTACTTGCATAGATAGGGAGATGCTGACACAAGGTTAATCTAACCATATAAGTATAGAAGTTTTGGGCAGCATAGTGGCACAGCACGGTTAGCTTTGCAGCTGCGCAGCGCCAGGGACCCAGGTTCAATTCCGGCCTTGGGACACATTCTGTGTGGAGGATGCACATTCTCCCCGTGTCTGCATGGGCTTTCCTCTGGGTGCTCCAGTTTTCTCCTAAAGTCCAAAAGTGTGCAGGTTAGGTGGATTAGCCATGCTAAATTGCCCCTTAATGTCCCAAGATTAGGCAGATTAGCTATGGCAAATGAGTGGAGTTATGGGGATAGGGCTGAGAAGACAGCTGGGCTAAGATCCTGTATCAGAGAGTTGTTGCAGAATCAATGGGATGAATGGGCACTGTAGGGATTCTATGAAGCATCAGAGGAGCTTTAAACACTTTGCACAATAAACTCAAAGCTCATAGCATGGAAACAGGCCATGCCGCCCAACTTGTTCATGCCGCTCAGTTTTTACTACTAATCTAGTCCCACTTGCCTGCATTTGGTCCATTTCCCTCTATACCCATCTTACACGTATAACGTCTAAAGCTTTTTAAAGGATAAAAGTGTATCCACCTCTCCTACTGCTTCTGGTAGCTTGTTCCAGACATTCACCATCTTCCATGTGAAAGAATTGCCCCTCTGGGCCCTTTTGTATTTCTCCCCTCTCACCATAAACCTATGCCCTCTAGTTTTAGACTACCATTGGGAAAAAGTGTTGACTATCTACCTGATCTATGTCCCTCATTATTTCATAGACCTCTATAAGATCATCCCTAAATCTCCTGCAATCCAAGAAAAAAAATCCCAGTTTATCCAGCCTCTCCTTATAACTTAAACTGTCAGGTCTCATAGCATAGATGCTATGAAATTTAACGGTTTAAGTTATAAGGATTTCTGCACTCTTTCTAGTTTAATAATATCCTTTCTGGGTGCCAGAACCATACAGAGGATTCCGAGTGTGGCCTTACCAATGTCTTGTACAACTTCAACAAGACATCCCAACCTCTGTATTCGATGTTCGAACCAAGCATACCTGATCCACCTGTGACTGTCCACTATGCTGCCAATCTTGGTGTCATCTGCAAACTTACTAACCATGTCTCCTAAATTCCCATCCAAATCATTAATATCAATAATAAATAACAATAGACTCAGCACCCATCCCTGCTGTATATTGTTGGTCACAGGTCTCCAATTTGAAAAACAATCCTCTACAACCACTCTCCGTCTTTTGTCGTCAAGCCAATTTTATATCCAATTGGCTACTTCACCCTGGATCCAGGGAGATTTAACTTATGCATCAAACCACAACACAGCATGGAGTCAAAAGCCTTGCAAAAGTCAATGCAGACAACATCAACTTCACTGCCGTCACTTATCTTCTTGGTTACTCTTTCAAAAAACACAATCAAATTTGTGAGAAATGATTTTTCACTCACAAAGCCATGCTGATTGTTGCTAATCAGTCTTTGCCTCTCTAAATGCCTGTAGCTCCTGTCTCTCAGAATACCTTCTAACAACTTACCCACTGGCCAGGGAACCACTGGCCTATAGTTCCCTGGCTTTTCCCTGCATGACATTTGTTACTCTCCAATCTTTAGACATCTCACCTGCAGCTGTCGATGATTCAAATATTTCTAGGAGGGGAGACGCAACATCCTGGGATCCTGGGAATTTATCTACCTTGACACATTTTAAGACTTTCAGCACCTCCTTCTCTCTAACATGTACATTCGTCAAGACGTCGCCATTTATTTCCCCAAATTCTCTAACATCCATTCTTTCTCAATAGTAAATACCAATGAGAAATATTCATTTAGGATCTCACCCATCTCTTGTGGATCCACACATAGATGATCTTGTTGATCCTTAAGAGTCCTACTCTCCCCCTAGTTACTTTTTTGCCTTTTAAGTATTTGTAAAACATGGGTGAGAAGGGGAAGGTGTCTACAACTCCTGGTATGTTTATGTATTCCTCTTACATACTGCAGGTGTGCTTGTGTAATAACCTTATGCATTATATACCCAAATGTATAAAGGCAAGCCACACTGTAGGAGTTATAAATGGACCCAAAGAGTTTCGTATGATTAGTCAGGTTTAGCTCAGTCGGTTGTACGACTGGTTGGTGATACAAAGAATCATAGAAACCCCACTGTGCAGAAAGAAGCCATTCAGCTCATTGTGTCTGCACCAATTATACTCCCACCCAGGCCCTACCCCCGTATCCCTACATATTTACCCACTAATCCCTCTAACCTACACATCTCAGGACTCTAAAGGGCAATTTTTGATATGACCAATCAACTTAACCTGCACATCTTTGGACTTTGGGAGGAAACGCACGCAAACGCGAGAAGAATGTGCAAACTCCACACAGACAGTGACCCGAGCTGGGAATCGAACCCAGGTCCCTGGAGCTGTGAAGTAGGATTCGTACTGGTTAAAGTTATTCATGAAGGCTGCGGCTTTTCAGCTTTGTCTCTCACTTGTGGTGTATTGACTGTCAGATTAAATCACCACCAGCCATCTGGAACTAGGGTGACTTCACATTTGAGTTAGATTTTAACTACATATTTTTGCACATTTTGACATGACCAGTGTTGGCATAATAAGCCAATCTCCATCAAATCTCAGATCTTTGCACCTGTCGTGCAAAAGAATAGTCCTATACCAAAATATAGCCTTTGATCTAATTGCTAAATCAAATTGGTATCTTAGTGACAAATTAGGCTAATAGTCAACTTATAATTTATATTTCTCATTATCAACTGAGGTGACAATGATAACCTGTTTCTTTTCAATCAATAAAGGCACGTGCTGCTAGATAAATGAGTTCAATTTACAAAATAAATTAAGCAGGTAATAAGTAATTCAATTAGCAAGGCATTTGCATCAATTCTTGTGAACCTGGCAGTTAGAGCGTGGCACTCTCTACTACGAAAGGAGTGAAGACCGAAAGCGCAGATACATTTAAGGGTAAGCTCGATGAGAGAGGAACCGACAGGGTTAGATGAAGAAGGATAGGAGGAAGATCTGGTGAAGCGTGAATCTCAGCATGGAGTTGTTCAAACAAATGGCCTGCTGGTGCACCGTAAACATGTTGCAGTACTCACTTAAATTACCGGTGCCATTCTTGTTTAGGGGCACAAGGATGAAAAGGCTAGTATTGCCCATCTTCTCCAGTTTCAGCTGCTGTGTCGTTACGGGTGGTAAGCGGTAAAACTGAAAGGTAAAGTAGATTGATCTTGGCTGAAGACTATCCACAGGTACTCTGAAAGAAAAAAAATTAAAGAAACTTACTGACAGTACAGTACACTTCACTCAAATAGTTATCTTTTGCATGCATAAGGTGGATAAACTCCAATCATTTTGCACCTTGGTGGCTAAGGGGGCAGGTGCCAGTTGCCGAACGTAAAACTAAGTTACAGTGAGTTAAGTTATAAAAGATACCAATGGAAAGAGCAACCTCGTGTAATTGCAAATTCCCACTTTGAACTATTTTAAAATGTAGGCACACACATTCTCTAACAGGTAAAACAGGAGGCGGTGCCACACAGCTCTATAACGGCCTCATTACTGGATGTCAGCCCCACTAATAAGACTAAAATTTGGCAGAGTTTGCTAATGTGAGGATCACAATCGTACACAAAAAGAACCAGAAGCAGCAAAAATATTTGGATTCTAAGTGGACATGAGCAGTAACCAGTCATTTGCCCCGACCATGGTGTCTGTTGGAGATTTTGCAATCTTTTCTCTGATTTCCCCAGGTATAAAAGTGGAGGGAGACTTGTTTCACCAGGTTTATATCCCTTTCATGTCGCCCTTGAGGTTTCTGGGACTTTGTCTCCAGGAGGGGATTGGCCGAGAGTAGAAAAATACCTACTGGAGTTTGCTAAGGAAATGGAGGGTCATAGAGGTTTAAAGCATGGAAACAGATCCTTCGGCCCAATTTGTCCATGCCAGTTAGTTTAAATCTATGTGCGTAAACCACAACCCAAGCATAGTTGGGGCATTACACTCTCCCACAAAGGGAAACAACTTCTCTGCATCCACCCAGTACATCAACTATCTCTTATATCCTGGATGTAACCATTAGTTCCACAGGTATTGGCCTTTACCCCCATTTAGTTTCCCTTGTACTTTTTCTCCAGTGCCAGTTATTTTATTAATTCCCTATCCACCCAACACCCCACGTCTGCTCCTTGATTATTTAATATTTTTGGAATGTTATTAGTGTGTCCCACGATGAAGGCAAATGCAAAGTATTTGTTTAACTCTGTAATGTCCTAACTATGTTAGGGGCCATGGGCATTCCCAGCTTCCCACTGATTTTCCTGGCTAAACTCAGTGTAGTGTTAATTCGGCCAATAGTCATCTTGTCTTTGGTGAGATTGAAGAGTGGTCAGCATACCTCATTTTTTTTTAGGACTGTCTTTCCTCACAAGGTCATTAGGAGCAATTGAAACTTTCTGACTATAGATCCTTTGATTTGATTTGATTTATGATTGTCACATGTATTAGTATACAGTGAAAAGTATTGTTTCTTGTGCACCGTATGGACAGAGCATACCATTCATAGGGAAGGAAATGAGAGCGTGCAGGATGTAGCGTTACCATAATAACCAGGGTGCAGAGAACGATCAGTTTAAGACAAGATAGGTGAATTCAAAAATCTGATGGCAGCAGGGGAGAAGCTGCTCTTGAGTTGGTTGGCACATCGTGGTCATGGTTTTTAAAGGTGACTAAATACATTCATTTGAAAGTCAATGTTATTCAACTTCACTGGTCTTCTGTTCTAGCAGCTGTGACCAAGGCACCATGCTCCGTCCAGCTCCACGCCAGTTCTGGAACATGAATTCCCCTCCTGGGGCAGCATGATGGCATAGTGGTTATCACTGCTGCCTCACAGTGCCAGGGAACCAGGTTCGATTCCCAGCTTGGGTCAGTGTCTACGTGGAGTTTGCATGATCTCCCTGTATCTGAGCGAGTTTCCTCCAGGTGCTCCTGTTTTCTCCCCACAGTCCAAAGATGCGCAGGTTAGGTGGATTAGCCTCGCTAAATTGCCCCTTAGTGTCAGGGGGAGTAGCTAGGGTAAATGCATAGGATTATGAGGATAGGGCTTGAAGTCAGTGCAGGCTCGATGGGCCAAATGGCCTCCTTCTACACTTTAGAATTCTACAATAACGCCTCAAATCAAGTTGTGGTAAATTTTAACGCAATTGAATCTACATAAAATGATAATTGAATAGGATACCTCATTGAAGAGAATCATTGAATCCCTACAGTACAGAAGCAGGCCATTCAGCCCATTGACTCTGTTCTGACTCTCTGACAGAGCATTCCACCCGATCCTCATCTCCGTAACCCCACATATTTACCCTGCTCTCCCCCTTAATCTTTGGGCACTAAGGGGCAATTTTGCACGGCCAATCCATCTAACCTGCACATCTTTGGACTGTGAGGAACCAGAACACCTGGAGGAAATCCACGCAGATACGGGGAGAATATGCAAACTCCGCATAGACAGTGACTAAAAGCCGGCACTGACCCCCGGTCCCTGGCACTGAGAGGCAGCAGTGCTAACCACTGTGCCGTCCTATGTAAACCTCACTTAGAACTGAGGTAAATCCCACAACTACAAGAAGGAAAGTGATCAAAAGCACCCATAACAAATGATATCCTTTGAATCTGATTGATGAAACATGCTCCAGGAATCAACTGTTTGAAAGAACAGAGACCATGCCTAAATCTGTCGAAACATCAAGTATTGAAAAAAGCTTTTGTTCAGTGACAACTACCCAGCTGACACCAGAATGCTCAGTTGACACACAAAAAGAAAAACAGTGCAATAGATTTGATCTTTTCAGCTTTTCCCTAAAGATTTTATGAGCTTTGCCGTCAATAACTGAGTAATTCAAAGGACAAAACTCTGACTGGCTGGACGAAGGAAAAGTGCTAAAATCATTTCCATGCTTCATTGACCAATTTAATACATCCTGCAATCTGCAAAGCCTATCTCTGAGAATAATAACTAGAGTGTTGCAGATTCTTGCAAACTCTATGGACCTTTAAAAATGTTGAATAAAACCCAGATGCCAAAGACCCCCCCCATTTCTGACGGATCCAATATCTGTCAGCAGCAGGAAAGGAGAGGGACAGATTCATATGAAGGAAACCAGAATTCAGCAGAGACACTTGAACTTAGTGCTGAGTTCAAACAGACTCCATTTTCTCTGTTGCAGTGTGGGAGTCTTGAACAAATGGAATAGGTGCAAATGCTCTTGAAGGCTGGATAAGGACTGCTTAAGTGTCATGATCAGTTTTCTTTTAAATAATCCATTCTTTAAACATGAAAAAACACCTTTTCTGGCAAAGCTCCTTCCAAACTACATATCTCCTCATCTCTCACCACTAAAGATTGATAGGATCCCTTATCTCATATGTGCGTTTATGCAAATGTTTCCTTTTTAACCTGAGGCAAACTGCCCTTACTATCTCCAACAAGATCTCCTTTACCTTAACCACCTGTGGATCTCTCTTTCCTCCAGTTTCTATTTTTCTCAGATTGAAATTGATGGTTGAAAACCAAACCTTCACTGATGAACTAATACAAAATCATCTGCCATTTCTGCTGCTAATCTCACAATTTTAACCCTCTTCTCTTCCTCGTGTGTTCTCACTACTGCAGGAAATGAATATTAAATTCCTGCAAAATATTCATTTCATTAACAGCATCATACCTCTGGTTTATTTTCAATGTTCTTATCCACCTATCAAAGTTATTATGTTTAATTCTTTAAAAGTTCTATAAATCTCTGACCTGGTTCTTTCCTTAGGATTCTAAATGTTTAGACTTCTGGCACTCGTTAATATGCACTTAAGGTGGCTTTTGTCACTTCATCATAATCCCTAGATACCTCCCCCGAAAATGATGCAAACACTTCACTAACTTTACCTACCAACTTTGTTTGAGCCAACAAATACCTATTTGGTGTGTGGGTATTTTAATTGTTTAGCTACTTTCTCAAATGAAATGAAAAAGGTTTTTACATCCTTCTCATCAAACCTCAGGAGCGCTTGAATAAATTTAAACCTATCCCCACTAGGCTTTTGACAAAGGGACCTACGTCTTTCCCACCAATTTCTTCATCACTTTTCTCAGCTACCATCTTTGCCTCCACCATTTTAAGTTGATGTTCTCTTCAGTTTCTGAAGTTCAAACGCTCGCACTCTTTCCTTTGCTCCTAACTCAAGCCATCTCATTTTTTTAATTTGCTGTTTCGTTTGTAGTTGAATTCTAGAAACTGCACCTTAAACATAAAATATATCAAAATAGCACAGCACCATCACACCTGCCAGAGATGCCCATATCCCAGATAAAATAGAAATATTTCTACAGTTCTGAATGTAAGATGGCAGTTTCTTCTTTGAGAAAGGGTCTGTAATGCAATGATGGTCAACGTAATAGTGAACTTACCTTTGCAGAACAGATACCTCATGTTCAATCACTGCATTAAAAATACATCGACATTACTGTCCAGCATCTACTAGTGATATTCAAAGATGTCAAAATAATTCACACTTATCCTGCAAAATGTTTCTAACTCCTCAGCAGGTACTGAACTTAGAATCTCTACAAGTGCAGGAGGCCTTTCGACCCATTGAGCCTGAAGCAACAACAATCTCATCCAGGCCATATCGCCTCAGCTCCATATATTTACCTAAGGGGCAATTTAATATGGTCAGTATAGGGATATCGGCGCAGAACCTGGGTGGGATTGTGGTCGGTGCAGACTCAATGAGCCAAATGGCCTCTTTCTGTATTGTAGGGTTTCTATGAATCAACCTAATCCACACACCTTTTTCTGTGGGAGGAAACCCACACAGACACAGGGAGAATGTGCACACAGACAGTCACCCAAGGCCAGAACTGAACCCAGGTCCCTGACGCTGTGAGGCAGTGCTTTTTGGAGAGCGGGGCAGTTATCAAATCTACACCAGTGCACAAAAATAGCACGGGAAAGGAAATTTGAATTTCCTATGGTTCTCACAGTAGTGACTCTGGCCTCAGAAGCGCCTCACGCACAATTTGCACCCAAGACCTTGATGAATCACGGACAGGCTGTACAAAAACGGTGTGGGTTCCAGAATGCAGAAGGAAACTGTTTTTCCAGCAATAAAAAAAAACAAGTTCAGCATTTCACAATCAGAATCAGAATTCCCTGAAGGGACAGTTAGGTCTTGGATTAATGCCTTGTGCTACCTCAAGGCATGGAATACACCCCCAGTAAGTGTTAGCTAGACTGTGTACTTAATTCATTTGACTCTCTGACTCAGGGGTGAGATGCTCATGCTGGCAGAGTGAAATTTAACAAATACTTACTCTTTATTTGTGGCAATTTAATGTTTCATTGTGACCAAGTTAAAGAAAATTATTTGTTGCTAACTGCTTTCACACTGCTCAATAAGGCACAAACGATTTCAATAATTGAAGAAACCAGTGTTTAAGATGATTTATGGTTCACTTAAGTGCCGGCTTCAAATGCTGATTACTGGACTGAATTATTGAATCAATTTGTTTACTAAGTACCACTGAGTAACAAGCAAACAGTTCTTTGTGGGAGAACACATTATTGTCATTTTAACAGGGAGGGCCATATTAGTTATTGACGTAACTGCATCTGATCATTTCATTGTAGATTGGCAAGGGTTCTTATATCTTAACAGTGGATTAATAATAAATTAAGAAAGTAAAGCTACCTTCTCCATGAATACCCTGTGATAGGAGCTAACGTTCTGGTTTCTCTTTGCTGTTTTATTCTGAGTTAGAGTTGGGGGAAGTGGTTTCTCAATGGTGAAACAGGCCATGTGAACTTGGACAACGTGATCCCTTGAGAAGACAATAAGTTTTGGTACCACATATTATATATTTATTACATATATAAAAGTTTGTTGGGCACAAATGGTATTAACCCCAACTTATTCTCACTTTGAATTTTTGAGCAGTCTAAGTAGAGAACCCAGTGATGCCTCTAAAAATTGATTGAGTTCCTTGGTTATTTTTGCTCCATGGGCAGAATTTCCCTATGTTATATCAGTGACTACACTTCAAAAATGCTGCATTTGTCACAGGCTTGGTAGTGACCTTGCTGCCTAAAACCCAAGTGTCGTTCCGCCCATCGATTCTGCACCCACCACAATCCCATGCAGGCCCTATCCCCATGCCCCCATGCATTTACCCTAGCTAATGCCAGGAGTGTAGTTAATAAGGTAGATGAGCTTAGGGCGTGGATTGCTGCTTGGGAGTCTGATGTGGTGGCCATTACAGAGACTTGGTTGACTCAGGGACAGGAATGGGTACTTCAGGTGCCGGGAATCAGATGCTTCAGGAGGGACAGGGTTGGGGACAAAAGAGGAGGTGGTGTGGCACTGTTGATCAGGGACAGTGTCATGGCTGTGGAGAAGGTGGAAGACGGGGAGGGAATGTCCACGGAGTCTCTGTGGGTGGAAGTTAGGAACAGCAAAGGCTCGATAACTTTGCTGGGTGTATTCTATAGGCCACCCAATCGCGACAGGGAACTTGAGGTGCAGATAGGGAAACAGATCCTAGACAGATGTAGAAATAACAGGGTTGTCGTGATGGGAGATTTCAATTTCCCAAACATTGACTGAAATATCCCAAGGGTAAGGGGTTTGGATGGTGTGGAGTTTGTTAGGTGTGTTCAGGAAGGTTTCCTGACACACTACGTGGAAAAGCCTATGAGAGGAGAGGCTGTACTTGGCCTGGTGCTTGCTAATGAGCCAGGGCAGGTGTCGGATCTCACGGTAGGTGAGCATCTTGGGAATGGAGATCATAATTCTATCTCTTTCACGATAGCGATGGGAAGAGATAGGATCAGGCAGGCTAGGAAGGTGTATGTCTGGAATAAGGGGAAATATGAAATCATTAGGCAGGTAATTGGACATATAAACTGGAAGGAGGTGTTCTTGGGGAAGAATACAGAAGGAAAGTGGCAGATTTTCAAGGAATGTTTGTCTGGGACACTGCAAGACAACGTTCCGAGGAGTCAAGGAGGTTCTGGTAGGACGCGGGAACTGTGGTGCACGAAGGTAGTGGTGAACCTAGTTAGGAAGAAAAAAAAGGTATATAAAAGGTTCAGAGAGCTAGGGGATGTTAGGGATCTAGAGGAGTATAAAGTGTGTAGAAGGGAACTTAAAAAGGAAATTAGGACAGCCAGAAGGGGTCATGAGAAGGCCTTGGCAGGTAAGATTAAGGAGAATCCCAAGGCCTTCTACAAATATGTGAAAAGTAAAAGGATGAGAAGAGAAGGGATAGGGCCTATAAAAGGTGAAGGGGGAAAAGTCCGTGTGAATCCAGAAGAAATGGCAGAGGTGTTTCCTGAAGAGATTGGTGAGGCACTGAATAAATATTTCTCTTCGGTATTCACGCAGAGTGCTGGAAATGTAGCTATGGAGAACACTGAGGTACAGGGTTGCAAATTGGGAAGTATTGTAGTAGATAGGGAGGATGTGTTAGAAATTCTCGAGGGTTTGAAGTTGGATAAGTCCCCTGGGCCGGACGGGATTTACCCTAGGATTCGCTGGGAGGCAAGAGAGGAGATTGCAGAGCCTCTGGCTCTGATCTTCAGGTCCTCGTTGGTTACGGGTGTGGTTCCGGAGGACTGGAGGATAGCGAATGTGGTCCCATTGTTTAAGAAGGGGAAGAGAGACCTTCCAGGGAATTATAGGCCAGTGAGTCTTACTTCTGTTGTGGGCAAGGTATTGGAGAGAATTATTAGGGATAGGATTTATATTTATTTAGAGAGAAATGAATTGATTGGGGATAGTCAGCATGGTTTCGTGAAGGGTAGGTCATGCCTTACTAACCTCATTGAGTTTTTGAGAAAGTGACCAGAGAGGTGGATGGGGGTAAGGCGGTTGATGTAGTATATATGGACTTTAGTAAGGCGTTTGATAAGGTGGCCCATGGAAGACTTCTACAGAAATGCAGATGTGTGGAATAGAGGGTGATTTAGCTAATTGGATTAGGAATTGGCTGGCAGATAGAAGACAGAGGGTGGTGGTTGATGGGAGATATTCATCGTGGAGTTCGGTGACAAGTGGTGTGCCTCAGGGGTCTGTTTTGGGGCCCCTGTTGTTTGTAATTTTTATAAATGATCTGGATGAGGGTATTGAGGGATGGATCAGTAAATTTGCAGATGACACTAAAGTCGGTGGAGTGGTAGATAGTGAAGAGGGGTGTTATCGTTTACAGAGTGACTTGGACAAGTTGCAGAGCTGGGCCGAGAGGTGGCAAATGGAGTTTAATGTGGAAAAGTGTGAGGTAATGCACTATGGCAGAAATAATAAATGTGTAGCGTATAGGGCAAATGGTAGGATTCTTAGTAGTCTAGATGAACAGAGGGATCTTGGTGTGTATGTGCATAGATCCCTGAAAGTAGGCAGTCAGGTCGAGAAGGTTGTTCAGAAGGCATATGGAGTCTTGGCTTTTATTGGTAGAGGGATTGAATTTCGGAGCCGCAACATCATGTTGCAACTGTACAAAAACTCTAGTGCGGCCGCACTTGGAGTATTGTGTGCAGTTCTGGTCCCCACATTATAAGAAAGATGTGGAGGCATTGGAGAGGGTACAGGGGAGGTTTACCAGGATGTTGCCTGGTATGGAGGGCAGGTCCTATGAAGAGAGGTTGAAAGATTTGAGGTTGTTTTCGTTAGAAAGGAGGCGGCTAAGAGGGGATCTTATTGAAGCATATAAGATGATTAGAGGTTTAGATAGGGTGGACAGTGATAGTCTTTTTCCTAGGATGGAGAAAGCTAGCACGAGGGGACACAGCTTTAAATTAAAGGGTATGAGTTATAGGACGGATATCAGAGGTAGGTTCTTTACTCAAAGAGTGATTAGGGAGTGGAATGCCATGCCTGCAGCTGTTGTAGATGCGCCAAGTTTGGTGGCGTTTAAGAGGTTAATTGATAAGTATATGGAAGAGAAGGGAATGTTTAGTTTGGAGGGGCATTGCTTTTTATTTTGGTCGGCACAACATCGAAGGCCGAAGGGCCTGTTCTGTGCTGTAATGTTCTATGTTCTATGTTTAACGAGTACTTTGCCTCAGTATTCACGGTGGAAAGTGAACTGGGAGATTGCACTGCAGGTTTGAGGCATACAGAAAAGATTGAGTTTGTGGATGTTAGGAAAGAGGATGTGTTCGACCTGTTAAATTCTATCAAGATAGACAAGTCGCCGGGACCGGATGGGATGTACCCCAGGTTATTGTGGGAGGTGAGGGAAGTGGTTGCAGAGCCCCTGGCGATGATATTTGCGTCATCCATGGAAACGGGAGAGGTTCCGGAGGATTGGAGGATTGCGGATGTGGTTCCTATCTTTAAGAAAGGGAACAGGGATAGTCCAGGAAATTACCGACCGGTGAGTCTGACTTCAGTGGTTGGTAAGCTGATGGAGAGGCTTCTGAGGGATAAGATATATGAACATTTGGAGAAGTTTGGACCGATTAGAAATAGTCAGCATGGTTTTGTCAAGGGCAGGTCATGCCTTATGAGCCTAGTTGAGTTCTTCGAAAATGTGACTGAACACATTGACGAAGGAAGGGCAGTGGACGTAGTGTACATAGACTTTAGTAAGGCGTTTGATAAGGTCCTCCATGAAAGGCTTCTGGAGAAGGTGAGAGGGCATGGGATCCAAGGGGCTTTGGCCTCGTGGATCCAGAACTGGCTTGCCGGCAGAAGGCAGAGAGTGGTCGTGGATGGGTCTTGTTCTGCATGGAGGTCGATAACCAGTGCAGTGCCCCAGGGATCTGTTCTGGGACCCCTGCTGTTTGTCATTTTCATAAATGACCTGGATGATGAAGTGGAGGAATGGGTTAGTAAGTTCGCCGACGATACAAAGGTTGGTGGTGTTGTGGATGGTCTGGAGGGATGCCAAAAGTTGCAGCAGGATATAGACAGGATGCAAGACTGGGCGGAGAAGTGGCAGATGGACTTCAACGCAGATAAATGTGTCGTGGTCCATTTTGGCAGGAATAATGGGATGAAGGAGTACAATATAAGGGGTAGGAGTCTTAGCTGTGTTGTAGAGCAGAAGGATCTTGGGGTCCGGGTCCATAGGACTCTTAAATCGGCCGCGCAGGTGGAGGAAGTGGTCAAGAAGGCGTACGGTGTACTGGCCTTCATTAATCGAGGAATAGAGTTTAGGAGTCAGGAGGTAATGATGCAGCTCTATAAGACTCTTGTCAGACCCCAGTTGGAGTATTGTGCGCAGTTCGGGTCACCTCATTATAGGAAGGATGTAGAGGCTATTGAGAGGGTTCAGAGGAGATTTACAAGGATGCTGCCTGGATTGGGAGGCAGGCCTTAAGAAGATAGGTTGAGGGAGCTGGGACTCTTCTCACTGGAGAGATGTAGGTTGAGAGGCTACCTGATAGAGGTTTATAAAATGTTGAGAGGAATAGATAGGGTGGACTCTCAGAGACTATTTCCCCGAGCGGAAATGGTCACTACAAGAGGACACAGATTTAAGGTGCAGGGAAGCAAATACAAAGGAGATGTCAGGGGTAGGTTTTTCACTCAGAGGGTGGTGAGTGAATGGAACCGACTGCCATCGGAGGTTGTTGAGGCAAACTCACTGGGGTCTTTTAAGAGAATTCTGGATGAGTATATGGAAAAGAATAGGATAGGGGGTTATTGATAGGTCTGTGGATTGGTAGATGTGATCGGCGCAACTCGTGGGCCGAAGGGCCTGTTTGTGCTGTATTGTTCTATGTTCTAATCCCCTTGATACTAAGGGGCAAATTAGCACGGCAAATCCACCTAACACACATCGTTGGGCTGTGGGAGGAAACTAGAGCACCTGGAGGAAACCCTCACAGACACAAGGAGAATGTGCAAATTGCACAGAGACAGTGACCCAAGCCGGGAATCGAACCCAGGTTCCTGGCACTGTGAGGCAGTAGTGCTACCATGCTGCTTCATCTGTCACCACTGGCATTAACCCAGTGGTGGGCAGACAACTTGCCACATGAGATTAAAAAACACGTGGGATTGTTGTGGGATCCTTGGGGAAGGCAGCATTGGGATACCAGCAGATGATGGGGAAGATCTGATTGTTTTGATTTGATTTATTACTGTCACATGTATTAACATAGAGTGAAAAGTATTATTCTTGCATGCTATACAGACAAAGCATACCATTCATAGAGAAGGAAAGGACAGAGTGTAGAATGTAGTGCTACGGTCATAGCTGGGTTGTAGAGAAAGGTCAACTTAATGCAAAGTTGGTCCATTCAAAAGTCTGATGGCAGCAGGAAAGAAGCTGTTCTTGAGTCAGTTGATACGTGACCTCAAAACTTTGTATCTTTTTCCTGATGGAGGAAGATGGAAGAGAGAATGTTTGGGGTGCGTCGCATCCTTGTTTATGCTGGCTGATTTATTGAGGCAGTGAAAAGTGAAGATGGAATCAACAGATGAGGGACTGGTTTGCGTGATGGATGGACTTCATTCATGACCCTTTGTAGTTTTTCGAGGTCTTGAGCAGAAGAGGAGCCATACCAAGCTGTCATACAGCCAGAAAGAATGTTTTCTATGGTACATCTGTAAAGTTGGTGAGAGTCATAGCAAACACGTCAGATTTCCTTAACCCTCTGAGAGATAGAAGCTTTGATGAGCTTTCTCAAGTGTTAGCGTGGAGGGACCAGGACAAGTTGTTGGTGATCTTGACACCTAGAAACTTGAAGCTCTCGACCATTTCCACTTCATCCCTATTGATGTGGATTGAGCATGTTCTCCACTGCACCTTCTGAAGTTGATGACTATCTCCTTCGTTTCACTGACATTGAGGGAGAGATTATTGGCATTGCACCCATTCCTCAGATTCTCTATCTCTTTCCTGTACTCCGTCCCATCATTGTTTGAGATCCAACCCACTACAGTAGTGCCATCGGTAAATTTGAAAATCGAGTTGCTGGGGAATTTGACCACACAGTCAATAGATGTAAGGAGTATCGTAAGGGGCTGAGGACACAGCCTTGTGGGGCTTTGGTGCTGAAGATGATTATGGAGCAAGTACGTTGCCTATCCTTACTGATTGTGGTCCGTGGGTTAGGAAGTCTAGGATCCAATCAGGTAGGGAGGAGTTAAGTCCTAGGTCACGGAGTTTGGGGATGAGTTTTGTAGGAATAATGGTGTTGAAGACTGAGCTACTGTCAATAAATAGGAGTCTGACATAGGTGTCTTTGGTATTCAGGTATTCTAGGGTTGAGCATAGGGCCAGGGATGTGGTGTCTGCTGTGGACCTGTAGCAGCTGTAAGCAAACTGCAGTGGATTTGTGCTATGACTAATCTATCAAAGCACTTCATAATGATGGTTGTCAGAGCCACCAGCCAAGTTACATGAGACCTGAGAGCCAACCTTCTGTCTTTTTTGCCGACCTCCTTCTCCACAATCCCTATCCCACGATGCCCCCGTCCTCCCGCCATATCTCACCTTTGATCTGCGATCCAATAATAACCCTGATCCTTGGTTGTGTGTCACACTAACAGTGGTCCATGATGGTGCTTTCATCCAATTGAGCTGCTAGTCCACTCAATTGTGACTACTAGTGTTTGGAATTCTCTAGCACCATCATGGTGCTATCATCCAATTGAGCACCATGGATGGATGGTGCTCGAGAGCGGAAGTCCCACTGGACTTCGGCTCAGAGGGTCCTTGATGCCTGAGAAAGCCTGCTGTTGTCCAGTTAAATGCACGAACTCCATTTAATTTGAAGATGGTGACCTGCTGGACTCTCAGCAGCCAGCAGACGAGACACCATCACCTCACAACAGTGAACGAGAGCAATGCGTTTCCAAACTCAGATGATGTGTGATTTAAATTGGAGCTCAGAGGTGATGGCATTCCCTTGGACCTTTTGCCCTTGTCCTTCTAAGCTGTAGATGTCACAGGTTTGGAAGGTACTGACAAAGGAGCCATGGTGAGATGTTGCTATGCATCGTGTAGATGGTACATACTGCTGCCACTGTGCGTCAGTGATGCACAGAGTAAATATTTAAGGCAATGAATGGGGTGCCACTCAAGTGTCCTGGATGGTGTTGAGCTTCCTTAACATTGTTGGAGCTGCACTGACCCAGGTAAACAGAGTGTTCCACCACACACCTGACTGGAGTTTGTAGATGGTTGCCATGAGTCACCTGATGAAGGAGCAGTGCTCTGAAAGCTCGTGCAACCAAACAAAACTGTTGGACTTTAACCTGGTGATGTGAGACTACTTACTTTGTAGATGGTTAACAGGCTTTGAGTAGTCTGAGTTACTGGCTGAAGATTTTGCAGTCTCTGATTTGATTTTGTAGTCACTATACTTATGTGGCTAATCCAGTTGAGTTTCTGATTAGTGGCAACCCCCAGAATTTCGATGGTAGGGATTCAGTGATGGTAATGCTGTTGTATATCAAGGAGAGATGGTAAGATTCTCTCTTGCTGAAGACAGTCATTGCCTGGCACTTGTGGAATATAAATGTTACTTGTCACTTGTCAGTCCAAGCCTGGATATTATTACCCAAGTCTTGATGAATACAAGTACAGACAGCTTCACCATCTGGGGAGTTGTGAATGGTACTGAATACTTCCATAATCACGGAATACCTTCACTTCTGACCTCACAGAGGGAAGCCTATTGATGAAGAATGTGAAGATGCTTGCAGCGAGGACATTACCCTGAGGAACTTCTGCAGTGATGCCCTGGGACTGAGATGTGCATCCTCCAACAGCCTCAACCATTGTCTTTTGGGCTAGTGATTTTTCTATAAATATTGAATCGAGAAAATGTTGCTATAAATAGCAAATAAAACAAATATTCATAAGCTGCTGCGTATAGTGATCATAACAATACCTCTCAGCAACCATGGTGGTGAATCCACATCATACTGTTCTACAGCCCAGGTTATTGCTACAGCTCTTTATTTAAAGTTAAAAATCATTCATGCTGTGCATCATCTTTTGACTCTCTCTCTCTCGCCTCCATCAGGTTGAAGGTCAGCTACTTTGGCAAATGCAACAGTCAACCTAATTTGGCTGCTTATCAGCTGTGATAACACATCCCTGCAGTTGTATTAGCAAATCCAGCCAGAGGGTACTTTAGGGCTTAAATTGATGTTCCACTTCTCAGTTTCAGGTCTCCTTCATGTGTCATAGATTTAGCCTTTGAGGGACACTCTGAATTGAGTCATTTGTGTCTGTAAGAATATTAAATTGAAATGTCTCGGGATGGATAGCTACTGCTTAGCCTCTCAGCTCTCTGCTGGCTCCATTTATTTTCGCCAAAGTAACTATAAGTTTCAAACGTGCGATTGTGGAAAATAGAAGCATGAATAGGCCAATCGGCCCCTCAAGCCTGTTCTGCCATACAATAGGATCATGGCTCATCTGAGGTCTCAATTTCACTTGCCTGCCTGTCCGCCCAAAACCCACTTCTCCCTCATCCATCAAACATTTTTCCAACTCAGCCTTGAATATGACCCATGGATATGACCCAGACTCCAATGCTCTAGGGTAGAGAATTCCAAACACTAGTAACCCTCTGAGAAGACGTTCTTCCTCACCTCACTGTTAAATGGGAGACCCCTTATTTTAAACTGTGCCCCTTATTTCTCGAAACACTCCCCGCTCGCCCCCCACGGGAGGAAACATTCGCAGAGCATCTAGTCTCTGTTTTGAACAGCAGGCATCAACTTGACAGTAGTCAAGACGGAGGTAGAAAGGTTCTTGATTGGTAAGGGGATCAAAGGCTACAGGAAAAGACGGGAGAATGAGGTTGAGAAGCACATCAGCCACAATCGAATGGCGGGATAGAATCAATGGGCCAAATGGTCGAATTAGAACCATAGAACCATAAAACATTACAGCACAGAAACAGGCCCTTCGGCTCTTCTTGTCATTTTTCTGTCTAACCCCACTGACCTGCACCTACACCATATCCCTCCACACCCCTCTCATCCATGTACCTGTCCAAGTTTTTCTTAAATATTAAAAGTGAGCCCACATTCACCACTTCATTTGGCAGCTCATTCCACACTCCCACCACTGTCTGTCCGAAGAAGGCCCCCCCTAATATTCCCTTTAAATTTTTCCCCCTTCACCCTTAACCTATGTCCTCAAGTTTTTTTTTTCCCCAAGCCTCAGTCCCAAAGTAAAAGTACAAAAGAAAGGTGTTCCGCCTTTGAAGCTAAGAAGAACTTGCGTTTATGGAACACTTTCCTCAGAACATTCCAATGATTTACTTTTAAAATACAGTCACTAATGTAATCCAGAAAACAGAGGGTGGTGAGCCCGTGGAATTCTCTAACACAGAAAGCTGCAGAGACCAAGTCACTGAATATAGTCAAGGAGGAAAGAGATCGATTTCTAGAAATCAGAAGGTGCCAAGGGATATGGAGAGAATGTGCAGCATAGCACTGAGATAATGGATCAGCCATAATCATGTTGAATGGCGGAACGGGCTAAATGGGCTTAATAATATTCCCCTGCATGGCTTCAGGACTTGTCTTCAATATTACCCAGACAATGTGACCTCAGCACAGGACAGTTTCTTTAATGTGTCCCAATGACCATGGCCTCTTCTGCAAATCAACACACATCAAAGGTAATGGACAGCCAAGAGTGCAGAGATTCCAGTCCTTCTTACCTGCTGAAAGCCAGAAATTGCAGAATAATCTCATTGCATTGAAGATTATCCGATTTTTCCCTTTGCAGATTAAAGTTTGAAAGTTCATCAGGGTCAATCACTGTGGCCAGTTCATTGTTATCATACAGGATCTCAGGGAAACCAACACCATGCAACTGCGCTAAAGCTGCTCTCGAAATCACAGTGGTAGTCCTGGGGACCAAACATAACAATCATTAAGAACAAAGATAGCTGCTATTCAGGCAATGTTAGGAGCGATACCCTTTGCTCACCAGCACTTGGTTTAAATTCATCAAGGCCAGATAAGTCAACTTCACCTTTTCAGCATTCTCGGTGCAATTAGTTCAAGGATAAACAAACTCGGAGCAAGAAATTCTGAAGAGTGACAGTCACCAAACGACTAAAGTTTATTTATTAGTATCACAAGGAGGTTTACATTAACACTGCAATGAGGTTACTGTGAAAATCTCCTTGGTAGCCTGTTCGGATACGCAGGCGGTAGAAGGCGGCACAGTGGTTAGTACTGCTGCCTCATACTGCCAGGGATCAGGGTTCAATTTTCAATTCCCAGTTAGAGTCTGTCTGTGCATGGATTTCTTCCCACAGTCCAAAGATGTGCAGGTTAGGTTGATTAACAATGGTAATTTGCCCCTTAGTGTCCTGAGATGTGCAGGTTAGCGGGATGAGTGAGGTAAATGCGGGGATAGGGCCTGGGGTGGGATTGTTCTCGGTGCAGACTCGATGGGTCAAATGGCTTCCTTTGCACTGTAAGGTTTCTGTGATTCTATGATACATTGAGGGAGAATTTAGCACAGTCAATGCATCTAACCCACACACGTTTCACACTGTGGGAGGAAACCGGACCACCTGCAAGGAACCCACGCAGACACGGGGAGAATTTGCAAACTCTGTATAGACAATGACCCAAGCCAGGAATCAAACACACATCCCTGGCACTGTGAGACAGCAGTATCACTCTGCTCCTACTTCTTGGACCTTGCACCGGAGTTCTGCATTCCCAACAGTAAATGCTGAACTAAACCTGTTCTGGGAGCTCTGTTCCTCAGAGCAGAGAATCACGTCCCTATTTCTAGCACTGGGAAATCTTCATTCACTAACACAGTGGGAAGGTTTGGGACATTTAAACAACTTTTCACTGTGTTCATGAATGAGTCTGAGTGAGATAAGGGCTCCAGCTGGGTAAGTTTATATGGTGGATGAGGTGATAAGGTGATGAGATCGGGTGGTTGAGATGGGGGGAGGTGGAATTGGAGGGTTGGCGGGTGGGGAGAGTCTTTTTGAAGTAAATTCTGAAGAAGGTCACACATTTGTTAGACCCTGTGGGATTTCTGAAACAGGGCTGGCGATTCCATACCCACTTAACTGCGTTAAAATTCTTCAAGCGCCTGTCACGCCTGTCAATTTTCAATGAGAACTTTAAATATAAAGTTATAGAGGTTTACATCATGGAAACAGGCCCTTTGGCTCAACTTGTCCATGTCTTTTTTTTAAACCTCTAAACTAATCCTAATTGCCCACATTTAGACCCTATCCCTCTATACCCATCTTACCATGTAACTACCAAAGCGTTTTTTAAAAGACAAAATTGTACCCGTTTCTACTGCCATCACTGGCAGCTGGTTCCAGACACTCACCACACTCTGTGAAAAAAACTGCCTCTCTGGACACTCTTGTATCTCTCCCATCTCACCTTAAATCTATGCTTTCTAGTTTTAGGCTCCCCTATCTTTGCGAAAAGATATTGACTATCTAGCTGATCTGTGCCCCTCATTATTTTACAGACCTCAGTAAGATCATCCCTCAGTTTTTTACGCTCCAGAGAAAAAAAGTACCAGTCCTCTTATGACTCAAAGAAAATTCTAGAAAATCTCAGAAGGTCTGACAGCACCTGTGGAGACAGAGCACCTCAGTGGAGTATCCATTCCAGCCGGGTGAGATTCAAATGGAACAACATGGCCCCAGTCCCAAAGTAAAAGTACAAAAGAAAGAGAGCGAAGGAGCACACAGCTCTTTGTTTACTGTAAAGTAAAAGCAAAATATTGTGGATGCCGGAATCGAAACCTGAAATACAAAATGCTGGAAAATCTCAGCAGGTCTCATAGCATCTGTGGAGAGGGAATAGAGCCAGTGTTTCAAGTCTGGATGCAGGGTCAGAGCAGGGTCCTGAAGACTTAAGTGGGAGGGCCCGGGGGGGAAGGTGCCCAGGGGGTGGAGAGCCAGAAGTGCCCCGGGGGGGGGGGGGGGGGGGGGGGGGGGGGGGCCCAGCCAGAGGGGCCTGGGGGGAGCCGGAGGTCCGCGGAGAGCCGGAGTTTCAGGGTGAGAGTCAAAGGATCAGCAGATTTTTATGTAATTGAGTAGAATCTCCCCGCCCTTCTCAACCCCCACAGCACTACTTCAAAATACATACTCCCACATAAGCTTACACTGTCCCCACCTCCTTTCAACTACTGTTCTGAATCCCGGAAGTTGTTAATGTCCAGTCACTTCACTAAAGATCAGTAAAGCTACCTGGGACAAGTTCTTAATGAGTATTAACACTGTATTAATAAGACAGGGCTGGCTCCAAAGCCCACTACCCCCACCTTCAGGAAAATGGGAGGGGGCAGAAATAGCAATCAGAGTCCCTAAAACACTCCTCAGTGGCCATTGTTCCCAACATCCCATCTCCACTCCTGTCTCCTCGAGGCCAGGAAAATTCCGATTCAAATCTCACATGAGGTGCCCAATTTTAACACTATTATCCCTTAGTGTCAAGGGGACTGGCTAAGGTAAATGCAAAGGGTTATGGGGATAGAGCCTGGGTAGAATTGTAGTCAGTGCAGATTCGATGGGCTAAATGGCCTCCTTCTGCACGATAGGATATAGGATTCTAAAGACTCAGTTTTGTGTTCATGGTCAAGAGAATACTCTATATACAGATTTATTATTCGCAAACATTTGAGAGATCTAATTCTGAAATTAATAATATATAGGGACAGATTAGTCATTTTGTTTCAATGCAGTACTGTGGTCTCAATTAATTCCTGAAAATCAAAATATATCAACAGGTTCTGAAATTAAGTGGCACTGCTTTCATTTTCAGAGACAAAATGGCATCAAAGCATCCAATATGGCAGGCTACATATACACACTCATTACGCCCAATATATACTATATTAATTTGAGAATTAAATCTGTATAATGTTTGCAAACAATAAATTTGTATATAGAGTATTCTCTTGATATTGAACACAAAATCAAGTCTTTAGAATCCTATATTCTGTTGTGCTGTTGTGTCACACAAGTGCTGGGAACTTTTATATATATATATATATATAAAAAACAGGACTATTTGATGCTTCATTTGTAAAACTGGACTGTCCTGTAAACAGGGTAACTACATCCAAGTAAATGTGACCCCTTAGACTGCAATCTGCGGATTGCAACAAAAGGATAAGTTTAAAAAACATATTTACCCGAATGTGAAGTCAGGAGGTTCAGAAACACTCAATCCACACTAAATCTACACAGGCAGATGCTGAACACTGTTTGTCCTTCTCTTGATTGTCTCCTTCTTCTGGTCACCCCTCTTTCCTTCCGCCCATCTATCTGTCAGTCCCTCCTGGTCCTCTACCCAGATGCCTTCTCCCCCTGATTATTTTGCTCCGTCTCGCAGGTCCTAATGAAAGATCTCTGCTCGTATGAGGAAAAAATGAAGAAGAAACTGGAGAAGGTGAGGGTTTGGAAGTTGGACTTTAGCTTAGTAAATATGTCAATATATTTCCCAGAAATGTCACTGGTTCTGACCCTTGTGCAGGCATTGATGACACATCCTGGGTCACAGAAAACCTGGGCAAATTCCTCAATGCACAGCTTGCAATCTTTGTGGCTCACAATGTGCAGAAACACAAAGAGAGGCTATTCAACCTGAATTCAAATACAACAATGCTCCTTCCACGCTGCAATTATTTTCCTGCTGGAAATAAAACATGTTCTCAGAGAGTGAGCATGTTTCAGGCTGCAGAACGGCATGGTTCACAACAAGTCTTTTACAGAGAAATAGGTGTTCTCTTTCAAAGGCTCGGACAAAGGGTCCCCCGAGTCAAAATATTGGCTCTATTTTCATCCCCATGGCTGCTGTCACACCTGCAGAGATTTTCCAGCATTTTCTGTTTTTGTTTCAGAATCCAGCATCCACAGTATTTTGCTTTTATTCTTTTTCCATCTTTCTGTTTCTCGGTTCCTTTCCTTCGTACCAACACGATGCCGCCCCCCGCCCCCTCATTCCACACACATGGCCATCAGTCTCTTGTTGTTCAGTTTTGCTGCCACTTTGCACTGACCTCTGTTCTTCTATTCACACATTCTGCTATCTTTTGCCACCATGAGCACTCTTCACTCAGTCTTTAATGGCACCATTAACATTCCCCTTGTCTTGAATCCATTAAGAAGTCTCACAACACCAAGCTAAAACCCAACAGGTTTATTTTCTATCACAAGCTTTTGGAGCACTACTCCTTCAGTGCAGAGGTGGGTTCACAAGCACAGCATATACAGACAAAGGCACAAATGCAAGATAATGATTGGAATGCCAGTCTTAACATGCTGCATAATGGCATGGAAAGTATCTCTTCATTTTGTTAAATGACAAATTTTCAAAGAACAAAGTACAGGACCTTCAACCTTCCAAGCCTGCATTGATCGTAGTACCTTATCTAAACTAAAAAAAACCTTCTGCCCTCACTCAGTCCACATCCCTCTATTCTCTCCCTATTCACATACCCATCCCAATACCTCGTAACTGTTGCTAATGTGCCTGCTTCCATCACCTCCTCTGACAGTAATATCTAACTAGCTTTGATAACTATATTAATGCACTCTTCCTGATGGTTTTCCAAGGGATATATTTCTATGGTCTTTGAAGCTCGGGAATCGTTGTGTGCCATAGTTCAGTTAAGCAACTCCATCATTCAAGCACTCAATACATTGCTGGGCAGATATGCATCCACTTCCTTTCAAAGAAGTTAAACGACACTGCATTAATTGCTGCTGATGGAAGTATGTGAAACATATCCACTACCACGTCAGAAAATCACTTTATCTAATCTCTAGTCTTGCTTTCACTGTCCAATTTGTATAGCCGCTAACACATGTACATTATTCATGTCCCTCAAGACTCTTGAAAGACCTGAATCACGACACTAATCAATCTTTCCATTTGGAGCACTCAACGTCCTGAGATCTTTTAGCTGTTTAATATCGCTGCAGTTAACTGAGATTTGGACAGACTGATGTCTCAGAGCTGACTGAGATTCAAGGAGACCAGCATCTAAGAGCCTAACGTCTCCACTTAATGTTGCTGAGTCCTTATTCTGGTGCAGGCAAGAAAATCAATTTTTCTTTGATGAATTTGAGATGATTAAAAGCGTTACAAGAGTAGACCAAGAGAAACTGGTCTCTCAGAGGAGGGTGTCCAAAACATAGAGCTATAGTTTTAAAATGAAAATGAGCCCATTGAGGAATCACTTCTGCATGTCAAGGGTAGTAGAAATCTAGAACCCTCTCCGCCCAAAACCTGATAGGGTTGGGAATGAATTGAAAATTTCATATTGGGATTGGGAGGCTCTGGGGTCGGGAGGTTTTTAATGGGCAGAGTTAGATGGAACAAAGGTGGGTAAATCAAAGTAAGAAACAGATTGTCTGTGCTCTAACTGAATGGCAGAAGAGGTTTGAGGGGATGAATGGCCATTTCTAAAAGATGATGAGACTGCAACCCCCTGAAATCAAAACTAAACCAGTCAGTAAGTTGGCCTTCATCTCGAATGCTTTGGAAAGCCATTAAAGTTCTTTTCGAGAAGAGGAGACACACATTTTCAGGGACATGGATCAAAGAGGAATTAGAACCTGAATGGGCCGCGAGTAGAAATCGAGATTGAATCTGTCAGATAATGCTATTGCCCCCACCTTTATTTTCTGTATGCCGGAGTGTTCCAGTGAATTGGGAGGATGTCTATTATGTTGCTGCACAGACAATATAATACAATTATCATCCATCTGCACTCTAGTATAAGTGGGATGCAAGGGACATCTGTGCATCACCAGGTTGCTTGAGATATTGAAGGGCTTAAAATTTATAAGAATTATTCACAAGATGATTGTTGACAGTGAGCTGTTTAGAAATCAGTGCGTGTATTTAAAATTTTAGAAAAATCCCCAACTGGTTCTCAAAGACTCTAGCCTAATTTTGCTTTGTTCATTCATGGACATGGGTGACGCTGGCTGACCAGCATTTATTGTCCATCCCTATTTGCCCGAGGGCAGTTGGGAGTCAACCACATTGTTGTGGCTCTGGAGTAGGCCAGACCAGTTAAGGATAGAAATTGCTTTCCCTAAAGAAAACGAGTGAACCAGATGGGTTTTTCCAACAATCAATGATTTCATAGTCATGAGTAGATTCTTAATTCCAGAAACTTCTTATCTGGATATTTCAAATTCTACCATCTGCTGTGGCAATATTCGGACCTGGGTCTCCAGAACATCAGCTGAGTTTCAGGATTAATAGTCTAGCAATAATACCACTAGGCCATTGCCTCCCTCTCTTTGGGACAAGGGCAATAGTGAGTCTATAGGTTTGACAGAAGTATTGTTTTTTTCATTCAAAACTATCTCCAGCGGATAACTGGCTGAAAGATAATGCATAAAAAATGCTAAATGTGATCTAATCTCACAAATGCCTGACAGAAAGCCCATGTAATCAAATGCCCTTGAGATACATCCAAGTATGTGATTAGTCTTGTAAGTCGTGCCATCCTGCTGGACACACTGTGCAAATGAAACAAAATGACTTGAGAGGCTAACATTTATGTAGCAATTTATCACTCAGAAAAAAAAAATCTCTTCATATAGCAGTTACTTGGAATTGTACTAACTTCATATCATCACAATCAAATCCCTCTATAATGGACACTTCTTCATCAAGCACCACAATTCATGCTTCTTGCTCCACTCCAATTTAAAAATTACACACATTAAAATTCATCTACCATTAATTAAGCCATCCACAGAACTCGTTTAAAGACCTTTGATTCCCGTCAATCACTTCAACTCATCACCAGGTCACATAACATAGTACCAGCAGTCAATATTAGAATTCACTTCCTCCTTATCATTTATAAATAGCACAAATGGCAAGGGACTTAGAAAAGACCAATCATCCATTTCTATCCCTGACAGAGTTTCTTCAATTTACCATATAATCCCCACAGTGCATAAGGAGACCATTCGGCCCATTAAGCCTGTACTAATGACAATCCCGTACATACCTTGTCCCCATAAACCAGTTAATCTCCCTGACACTAAGGAGCAATTTAGCATAGCTAATCAACCTAACCAGCACATCTTTTGGGCACCAAGAGACAACTTAGCATGGCCTATCCACCAAACCTGTGGGCGGAAGCCAGAGCACTTGGAGAAAACCCACACAGGCACGGGGAGAATATGCAAACAGGCAGTCACCCAAGGCCAGAGTTGAACCCGGGTCTGTGAGGCAGCAGTGCTAACCACTGTGCCATCTTTTGCTTACTCCAGCCAAACTACTTTTCAATCCAACAAGCTAATTTGCCATTCGCTTCCTCATCCTTAATCTTCTCGAAAAATCTTAAATGTGAAACTTTAATTAAGTGTTTTCCCAAAACACATTTTATTCACTAGATAATCTCAGAAACAGATTCAGTTGCTGCTTCATAATGTTATCGAGAAAATGGCTCTGTTGCATCCAAATCAGCGCTTACTCTTCCCTAAGATAGTTTTGATGAGGTTTTATTTCCTCTGAGTGACAAGAAGATAGTGATTTTTTAAAACCATCCATTAAAAACTATTCACAAAGAGCTCGTGTTAAGCACATTGCTTTGTAGACTTGCTGTATTTGGCAAGTTAGTGCACTGTGGGATCGCACGATCCATATTCTCTCAGCAGTTCAACTGAGTCAGCGAAGAACAGTTGCAATGTTAATCACCTCCTATGTCTACTTGTGGACTGATTAATCTGGAAAGTACTAGGGCCAAACAACAGAGCCTCTTTGTAATCTGACACTGCTGCCATGCTCACATCTTCACTATGTCCATTCTCAGAGTCCTCTTGAAAGGTAACACACGGAAAGTGACTGTCCTGATGGGGCACCTGTACAAACACTCAGATCCTGCGCAGACCAGCTAGTGGGGTTATTTGCAGATATCTTTAGCCTCTCTTTATACCAATCTGAGGTCCCTACCAGCTTCAAGAAAACAACCATTACCCCTGCACCAAAGAAAAGCCAGGCAGAATTGCCTTAATGATACCGACCAGCGGTTCTGACATTTATCATCGTAAAATGCTTCAAGAGGTTAGTCACGGCACGCATCAACTCTGGTGTCCCAGATTCTTTATAGTTTGCGAATTGATGCAACAGGTCCACAGCAGATGCCATTTCCCTGGTCCTGCACACAACCCTGGATATAACAATGACACCTACATCAGACTCCTATTTACTGACTACAGCTGAGCCTTCAATTATTTTTATACCAACAAAACTCACCTCCAAACTGCGTGGCTTAGGGCTCGGCTCCTTCCTCTCTGAATCCTAGACTTCCTAATCCACAGACCATAATCAGTAAGGATAGGCAATGATACCTCCTCCATGATTATTTTCAACACCAGTGCCCAGCAAGGCTGTGTCCTCAAAACCTTACTATACTCAATATACGCTTATGACTGCGTGGCTAAATTCTACTCCGACTCAATTTTCAAGTTTGCTGATGACACCACCATAGTGGGTCGGATCTCAAACAATAATGAGACAGGATGCAGGAATGAGATAGAGAATCTGGTAAATTGGTGCGGCAACAATAATCTCTCCCTCAATGTCAGTAAAATGAAGGAGATAGTCACTGACTTCAGAGAGTGTAATGGAGAACATGCCCCTGTTTATATTAAAAGTGATGAAGTGCAGATGGTCAAGAGCCTCAAATTTTTAGGAGTCCAGATCACCAGCAATCTGTCTCGGTCCCCCCACACTGACGGCATCAATGCCTCTAGTTTCTCAGAAGGTTAAGAAAATTCAGCACATCCACTATGATTCTCACCAATTCCTTCAAGCCTGTGAGCTGAGATCAGGTGAATGATCCAATGCCAGCTTGCCAGGTGACTCGGAGGGGAATTCAATGATGCATAATTAATGAGGCTCCAAATGCAGAATCCGCAGGGATCTTGTCATTCTGATTGGCAAGACAGCACCCACCGAGTCATTCACTACTACACTTATTCTCAAAATAGACGAATTCCATCCACTCATGGAGTGAATCATAGAATCCCTACAGTGCAAAAAGAGGCCATTTAGCCCATCGAGCCTACACAGACAGTAATCCCACCCAGGCTCTATCTCTTTAACCAATGTATTTACCCTACTAATCCCCCTTACACTAAGGTGCATCCACTTAACTGTACAGGGAAGCTGGAGCACCTGAATGAAACCCACGCAGACATGGGAAAAACGTGCAAATTCCACACAATCACCTGAGGCCAGATTTAACTCAGGTCCCTGATGCTGTGAGCCACCACTAGGCTACCTTGTCACTCTAAGTCCTAAGGGATTGCAGTGTACAATACTATAATGGGATTTGAACCCATGCCCCCAGAGCATTTGCCTGGACCTCTGGATTGATAGAATACTGACATTACCACTGTGCCACCATCTTTCCCAGCAAATTCAATTTTTTTTTTGGAACTTACTTTCTTACTGAGATAATGAGTTTTGCTAATGTTCCCACCCAGTTTCGAACCTGGATCTCCTGCGTGTAAAGCAAAAATGTAACCACTTCAGAAACAATGCAGTGATAGCAGCTTCTCACAACAACTAATCCCTGGGACAAAACTCCCACAATGATACTGAAAATCAATCAACAAAAAGCTGATTCAAGAGAAAAAGCTTCAAGATTCAAACGATCACAACTTCTTCTGCATTGTACACTGGAGAAATGTGAAAGCAGTGGCTGGAGAAAATGGAGCACTTTCAGCTTCGATGAATAACTGTGCAGCAGAATCATTCACTGCTGCCGTGATGACAAGAGGAGCATTCAACACCTGAGACATAAGAGAATGGGGTCAAAGAAGACCAAAGAATGTCCTGAAGGCAGAGCAATATGCAGGGAAAGTAAGACTTCCCTACCACTCACCTTCTCAAACTAATGGTGTCATTTCCATGCTAGCTGCAATGTCAGGCCACTCTGCTGAGGGCAATGGGATCTCAGGGTTAGCTTGAGAAAGGAGGATTGCTCTGTTTCCAGTTACCATTGCCCCACAGCTCTGGAATTCTCCCCCTACCTCATTCTCCTTTTTAATGCTTCTAAAAATCCAACTTTCTGATCAGATTTTTGACATTTCTTGCTTTTACTAGCAAAAAAAAGGCAAAAATGTTCGTACTGATATTGTTCTTGTTAAGCACCCCGCAGCATTTTGCTGTGTTGAATGCTTGTTATAAGTTGTCATTATGTTGAATGGAAGATCAGAGACTGGTCAGAGACACATTGCAAAAATCAAGTCTAGGGATAGCAGAGACATGGCTGAGGGATACAGCAGCACATGAGCTGAGGCAGATTCAGAGTCAGACAATATTCCAGAGGTTTTTTTTCATTCATTCATGGCTGGCCAGGGATTTGTTGCCCATCCATACTTGCCCGGCCAGGGATTTGTTGCCCATCTATACTTGCCCATGATAAAGTAGTGGTGAACTGTCTTCCTGAATCACTGCAGTCCATGTGCTGTGGGTTGGCCCACAGTGCCTTTACAGGATTTTGATCCAGCAACTGTAAAGGAATGGCAACATATTTCAAGTCAGGATAGTGAGTGGCTTGGAGGGAAGCTTGCAGGTGGTGATGTTCCCATGTATCAGTTATTCTTGTGCTGCTAATGGAGTTCAGTAAGAAAGCTCATAACACCAGGTGAAAGTTATAGAACAGAGAACATTACAGTGCAGAACAGGCCCTTCGACCCTCGATGTTGCGCCAACCAATTGAGAAAAAGCAATGACCCTCTAACCTAAACCATTCCCTTTTCATCCATAAACCTACCCACTGACCACTTAAACACCGCCAAACTTGGCGCATCTACAACTGCAGCAGGCGGGGCATTCCATACCCTTACCACCCTCTGGGTAAAGAACCTACCTCTGACATCCGTCCTATAACTACCACCCCTTAATTTAAAGCTGTGTCCCCTCGTACTAGCTTTCTCCATCCGAGGAAAAAGGCTATCACTGTCCAACCTATCTAATCCTCTGATCATCTTATATGTCTCAATAAGGTCTCCTCTTAGCCGCCTTCTTTCTAATGAAAACAACCTCAAATCCCTCAGCCTCTCTGTGTGGAGTTTGCACACCCTCCCAGTACCTGCGTGGGTTTCCTCCAGGGGCTCTGATGTTCTCCCACATTCTGAAAGACGTGCTGGTTAAGTGCATTGACCCAAATAGGTGCCAGAGTGTGGTGACTAGGGGAATTTCACAGTAACTTCATTGCGGTGTTAATGTAAGCCTTACTTGTGAATAATAAATAAACATTAACTTTTTATATTGAAAGGAGGGGTGGAAAGCATTAATGACCATGACAGGGGAGTATTAAATTATGCCTTATTTTCCTTCTTATTTATTTTAGAGGCTTTACTTTAACGTCCTTTTGTACTGACGAGAGGAGCTGTGAATGTACTTCAGCCAGAGTTGCAGCATGTCCACACTCTGAAGGATTAATTTTACAGCATCTTTAAACAGAATGTTTTACACAAAGTCAGCTTCACACGGCAACTTAGTTCAAGTTTGTTTGCGTGGCTACTCCTAAAATTAAATAAATTGCTTAAATAAACAAGTTGCAATACTATAAAAGAGATAATATATTGAAATCAAATCATAACTCCTCACTGCTGATTGGGTTGCCATTAAATCACTTAATATAACAATAAGGTACAGGCCCAAAAGGCAACTGTATATTGCTCTTGCACTGACTTCTCTGCAAGGAGGAGGCATTGATAGAAGTTTCGGTTTACAACATCGGCTAATAGCTTTTCTAGTGTTTGAAATATTCCACACGGTCAACTCTGGTGATTTGTGTGTCTTCTGCAGCAGTGGTTTATGATGCAAGTGAGAAAAAAAGCATTTAAAGTTACTGAACCTTTTTATTAACTCTCTGCTTCACTGTGCACCTCCATTCCCTCTGCATGTGAGAGTAAACTCCAAACAGTATTACAGCAAACATCGGCTGCAACCAAAAATTAGTTTCAAATTCACAAACTGCGTAGTTTTAGCACTGAATAAGTCAGTTCAAGGCAACAACAATACCTGCACCAGAAATTTAAGAGATTACAATCTTCAACCGGAGTAGAAGTGACTCTTAGCTGATGTAGAGTATCTGCATCTTGCAGCCTTCACTCTCAGTGTACAGATAGCAAGCAGTAGAAAAGTCCATTAAAAGATTACAACATCAAATGATTACATTGGGAATATTGGTGATTCGAGGATACTAGCTCACTTGCTTCAGCAGTGATTGATTAAGTACCTCAAAGACGTTGCAGACAATTTGTCAGGACTTTGAGATTAATGTGGGGTTTTTCGATAAGACTGTCAGTAATCCTAACTTCATCAATAAGTTATTCCTTCTCGTAGCAGAAGATTCGTGCTAAGACATTATTGAGGATCAGCATTCCTTATTGTTAGGGCAGGTAACTCGGCAGAATCCAGAAAACATCGCCTGAATGTTTGCAATAATTGTTTGCAAAATCTCCCAGAGACTGTAAAAACATCAGTTTCTCAGCACTCAGAAGTAAATATATATGTCTTTCAAGATATCCACAAGAGGCTGGGTTAGCTCAGCTGGCTGGATGGCTGACTGGCGTTGCTCCAACGATATGGGTTCAATTCCTGTCCCGGCTGAGAGCCGGCATGAAGACCCCCACTTCTCAACCTTGCACGGGTTGTGGTGACCCTCAGGCTAAATCAGCTCTCCCCCTCAAATGGAGGGCATCCTTTGGGACTGTGGCAACATTTTGTTGCATACAAGGAATTACTGCAGGTTTAGTTGTCACGCTGATGAACATTGAAGAGACTGAATAAATCCATTTTAATGAAGGAGATAACAGGCTATTAGCTCCATAATTAACAGTCGTGGGAGACTGGGGAGGTAAGATCATTGGACCTGTAGTTTTCCTATGTCCAAAACATTGCTATATACTACCGTGTAACAAGATGACCATTTTGTACATAAAGTTCACAAACAACCATGTGTCACTTAGTCAGTTTATGTTGTTTCATGATGGGTGGCATTAGCACTACTGCCTCACAGCGCCAGGGTCCCGGGTTCGAATCCCAGTTTAGGTCACAGTCAGTGCAGAGTCTGCACGTTCTCCCTGTCTTGCGTGGGTTTTTCCAGATGCTCTGGTTTCCTCCCACAGTCTGAAAGACATGCTGGTTAGGTGCAATGGCCATGCTAAATTCTCTCTCAGCGTACCCAAAGAGGTATCGGAGTGCGGCAACTAGGGAACTTTCACAGTAACCTTACTGCAGTGTTAACGTAAGCCTACTTATGACACTAATTAAAAAAAAGATAGATTGCTCATGTTTGAGTATCTCCAAGCTGTTAAGTTATTTCACCCATGGGACTTGTCCTGATTGAAGAGTCCTATGAAGGATCAGCGCAGATGTCCACAGAACTGAGAGTTGATTCTGCCGTTATTGGGGAATTTCTGCAGTTGCACCACCTCTGACCTTCCTTTGGGCACATCAGATGTGAGTTTTGAAGTAGATGGCCCTTGAAACACAAACAAATTTCACTGCTTAATTCAACATGAGCTTGTCAGTTGCAGTAATTTGCTAGAGGTGGTGGCCTTGAATATTGCAGAAAGAAAGGCATTTTGTTGAAGCTTTTCATTTTGCACTCATCAGGACAATCACAAGAATACCAATGCCAGAGGAAACAACTCTGTACTGTACGAGAAGAGCGCTGATTGGTAGAGGCAGTGCCATGGAGATGGTTGATGCTGACTGACAGTTAACATTGCTTGAAAATGATGGGAGATTGACTCTGATCGATTAAGGCATTGCCCCGAAGAATGAACCAACAAATGACTATCAATTACATAACGTTTGCACGTTCTATCTGCAAAGAGCAAGAGTTTACGTATTAATATATGTCATTTCCACTGTGCCACACTGTGAGCCTGACTGATACTCTTGAATTGGCTGTCAGCACAATTCTTAGCACACTGAGGGTTATTTAGCAAAATGTCGCGCAATCACGGAATCACTTTTAAAGCTTCTGTGACACCATTAACAGTTACAGACAGTAATTTGGAGAGCAAAGTTTTTGACAGCACTCGAGAATCTGTTTGTCAGAGTTTGGAGGTCTTTCTCGTTATGAGCAGCGAGGGTACTATCACCTTTGTACAGCAGCTCTCTGATTGCTGCCCCGTCTGGAGAGATTGAAGAGCATCCTTGAATGGACTCGATGCAGCAAGCATGCCTCTGGAGGCGTCCTTAGGCATTGCAGCAAAGAAGAGACTGAAGAGTTGGGGAGATGTGACACATCTTTGTTTTATGCCATTGGTTACTGCAAAGTCATCGGGCATCTCACATAGGCATAAACATCTCCAGCCGATTTTGACAAACTTGTCTGGATATTGTAGCATAAAGATCAATTTCCTTACACCAGGTCAACTCATCATTAAGTTAGGTAAGTGAACAACATACATAGATCCTGATGTTACTTTCCATGATTTCCTTGTAGTTGGCTTGTAGCAAGCACAATATCAGCTGTCCTAACGTTAGGCTTAAAACTACATTGAAATTCCAGGAGCATGCAGGAGCTGTAAACTAAAGAGCATGGGTTTAAGGTGAGAGAGGAGAGATACAAAAGGGCTCAGAGGGGCAATTATTTCACACAAAGAGTGGCGCGGGAAAAGAGCTGCCAGAGATAGTAGTAGAGGCGGGTACAATTTGTCTTTTAAAAAGCATTTAGACAGTTACATGGGTAAGATGGATATAGAGGGATATGGGCCAAACATAGGCAATTAAGACTAGCTTAGTGTTTGAAAAGGATGACACAGACAAAGTGGGCCGAAGGGCCTGTTCCATGCTGTAAACCCCTATGACTATATATCCTATTCATGGCTGTCGAGCAGACAGTTCATAGAACATAGAATGTAGAACACTACAGTACAAACTGGCCCTTTGGCCCATAAGTTGTGCCGATCATATCGATACCTACTAGGTCATAGGACTATCTATAACTCTCAATCACATTAAATCCCATGTACTCATCCAGAAGGCTTTTAAAAGGCCCCAGCGAATTTGCCTCTACCACCACCGACGGCAGCCGATTCCACTCACTCGCCACCCTCTGAGTGAAAAACTTACCCTTTTTACATCTCCTTTGTACCTGCTCCCCAGCACTTTAAACCTGTGCCCTCTGTAGCAACCATTTCAGCTCTGGGAAATAGCCTCCAAGAATCCACCCTATCTATACCTCTCAACATTTTATGAACCTCTATGATGCTGTCTCTCAATCTTCGTCTCTTCAGGAAGAAGAGACCTAGCTCCCTCAACCTATCTTCATGTCTCTCAATCCAGGCAACATCCTTGTAAATCTCCTCCACACCCTCTCAATAGCTTCCACATCCTTCCTGTAGTGAGGCAACCAGAACTGTACACAGTACTCCAAGTGAGGTCTGACAAAGGTCTTATAAAGACAAGGATTCAGTCGGAGCTTCATGAGAATCCTTCCAGCAGTTGAAAGAAGACTTATTCCTTGATAGTTGCTGTATACGTTTTTGAAGTTTTTCCACTTCCAGCTGCTGATTGTTCGGCGGGATGTGAACATTTTCTTGATCCCAGATACACTTGAAGACAGCTGTAAGTTTGTATGCAAGCTCTGTGTTTCAAATATCTTCATTCAACAGTGTGGTAAATCTTTGGGATTCACAAAGGGTTGAATTATTCTCAATTATTGAGCAAGTTCAAAACAGGATTGGACTTTTGGATATTAATGTCACTGAGTTATGTGGGGAAAATGGGGTAGAGGTTGACAATCACCCATGATCTGATTGAATGATGGAGTACTGGCTCAATGGGCCAAATGGCCTACTTCTGCTTCTAAGTTCCTCATTTCTGCTGGAATGCTGTCTAGGTTAGAGGCTTTGCTTTTGTTTGATTATCACCTCTTCGGTGAAAGGAGGGAAAGAGAGGCTTTCATTCTCTGGAATCTGCCCAGTTTAATGCAGAGACTTTTGCTGAGATGTGTGAATCTTTGTTGAGCAGCTCAGCAGAGCTCCTGCCGCCTTTCCATTACAGCTACCATATCAGAGATTAGGAGTGAAGATTGTGGGAGGGTAGGCCACATACAGTCTTCAGCACATTATAACAAATTTGGATCATGCCATTCAACTCTTACATCCCACTGTTCCTCTTATTACATGCTGGAGCTTATGTCTGAACATTTTTATTGTCCTGGTACTTGTTTGTCGATTGCTAGAAGATTTGCATGTATGAGCTGTTCTGTTTGATGATGCAAGTTGAGGAATAAATGTCACCCATCAACAGAACTGCCTCCTCTGCTTTCAAACGTGTTTTGTGGTATTTTTTAATACCTGCTGGAAAAGGTAGATGAGCCCTTAGTTTAACATCTCAACTTGGTACAACATTGAATTGTCAGTCTATGTTTATGTGGTCAAGTTCCAAAATGGATTTGAGCCCATAACCTTCCAACTCAGAAATGAGTGTGCCAACTCAGACGATACAAACTAAAATCACTCCACTATAACCCAGGTTGAAAAACTGTATTGTTTTAATATTCATTCATGGGATGCTCCTATGAAATACTGGAAAAACTATTAAAAATAGAGATCGTAGGACACTATTCCTTTTGTGTCTTGCTCCAAATAAATATAGATTGATCAATCAAACACTCCTTTTCCATTGCCCCTTTTTAACTAAGCAATACATCAGGCACTCTTCCTTCTCAAGCATAGCTCACTAACTCCAGTCAAAAAATGCTCCAAAAAGCAGTCAGATCTCACAGGTATCATTTAGACAGCCTTAATGTAATAATCACCGTGCTCAAAATTATTCTCTGAGAAAGAAGAATCTAAACACAGTGGCAAAACCGCAACAATACTGTTGCTACCCAGATTCAACTCCAATGGGAAATTCTTTCACGGGATGTAGGTATTGCTGGCTGAGCCAGCATTTATTGCCCATCCCTGATTGTCCTTGAGCTAAGTGGCTTGTTGGACCATTTCAGAGGGCAGTTAACCACATTGCTGTGGATCTGGAGTCTCACATAGGCCACAGTGAGTAAGGACAACAGATTTCTTTCTCTGAAGAACACTAGTGAACCTGACTTTTTTTTAAAACAATCAACAGTAATTGCATGGTCACCATTACTGGGACAAACGTTAAATTTCCAGATTTAGAAATTGTATTTAAATTCCACCAGCTTCAGTGGGATTTGGACCCATGTCATTGGCTATTAGCCTAGGCCTCTGGATTATTAGCCAGGATGACATTACCTCAAAACCACCATCCCAGCAATTCAGGCTATACAACACACATTGGACTGCGCACGCTCCACATCATGAGGGTGCAAAGACCAATGGCAATACAATGAGAAATTGATACTTTAGGCTTTGTTTGTAATATTTCACCATGTAAGAATGAACAATGGAATGAGTTTTTTCCATTGATTGAGACTACATCTGCAGTTTGATAGACTAACCAATCAGTCTTACTTTGCCACTAAATAAAGAAGGATGCAAGTGTTCTCTTGAGTCTCAGAACTCGCAGACTAAAAGCTCAATTACTGCCTCTTCGTGAACAATGGACACAGTACCCAGCTCACATGGACCATCCATCAGATTAAATGTTACATCCCAGGCTAATTAAAGCATAAGGTGACATTTCCGTGTCCCAATTAACTGAGATCCTCAAACTCAAGTATATAACTCCTGGGTCATTCATTGTAACCATTACTTAACAGTGCACATTTTCATATCCAAAATAAATTATAAAACTGTTCGTTTTACATTATGCTTTTCTGAAGTTGATAATAGTCTTTGAATAGATGACCTGGAAATTAATTCTCAGTCCTTCATTACACCATTTTAAAAAAAAGTTACTCACCGAAATCTAAAATATTCCAGCAAAAAACAGGTACGAAAAGTTGCATCTTTACCTCCAGTTATTTCCACCTCTGACAGGTTTCAGCATGATCTGATATACCTACAACCTTGATATTCTTAATTCTATCTTTTCCATTTCTGCAGCGGCGAGTACAAACTTGCACCAGGCTATAATTATATGGCGAGGAACCTGCCTCATTATATTGTTCTAATGTTGTGGATCTCAGAAATCTAAGAAATCTGGAGACATGGAGTTTTGAGCAGAATATGTAAGTGCAGGTACTGATGATTTCCCCTGTGAGTTACCTGCAATGTAGAAGATGGCATGAGATTGATTGGAAATAAATTTTACCATTGCAAAGCTAGGAAGTCCACAGAAAAACATTTGAAGATATTGATTGGCTTTGGTGTGTGACACCACTGTGTCAATTAAGGAAGTATTTATGAAAATAAAACTTATAAAGCAAGAGAAGAATTTCAATTGCCTGAAGAGGTATTGTTAATGTCTCTTAGATTCTGTTTCTGGTTGTTCTTAATTTAAAATCCTGGACATGTTTTCCTTCAACTTACAAGTAAAGAGGATTATTGGGTAGCTATACCTATCTCTACATTATGTTTGGCTCATGTGGTCTTAGTCAACTTGCCATTTTTCAGCAAACAATGTCAAGATAAAATTCTGGGTACTGCCAGAAAAGGTGATGTAGATCTTCCAGTCATTAAATAGAAATCATTAACATGTCTAATCCATCAAGAGTAGTCCTGCAGCTCAGTCCATTTGTTTGATTGACTTTTGTAATCGAGAGTCAATGCTCATCTGAATGAAACACAATCAAATGAATGGAGTTCAGGGAGCTGGACAAGATTGCTCTTTGTCCCAAGCATACACTCCTGACCAGAAATATTTTCTTAAAATGCCTTAACAAATGCATGAGCATAAAAAAGCTCATTCTGTTAATAATTTCTCCAACATCTCTTATTTATCCTCCATATCCCCTGAAAAATATCTCGGGCTGCACAATGGTTAGCATTACTGCCTCACAGCACTAGAGACGCAGGTTCGATACTTGGCTTGGGTCACTGTCTGTACAGAGTCTGCACATTCTCCCCATGCCTGCATGGGTTTCCTCCACATGCTCCTGTGTTCTCCCACAGTTCAAAAGACATGCTGATTGCCTGTACTGGCCTTATTAAATTCTCCCTCAGTGTACCAGAACAGGTGCCGGAGTGTGGTGGCTAGGAGATTTTCACAGTACCTTCATTGCATTGTTAATGGAAGCCTAGTTGTGGCATTAATAAATCAAACCAATAGATTCAATAAGCTCCTTTTCAAAAGCAACAGTTAACTGCGAGTCCACTACCATCACTGATTGGGAATCCATTTCACAAACTGTGTGAGACCATCACGGCTAAAGATCGCTAAACTAGCTAACCCAGCTAGAAAATAGTGAAACATTTCCCAATTTCAACTTACGTAGCCTTTTCTGGAGCTACATTCTGCAAAGATTCAGACTCATTTTGATACAAATGACATTCTTACCTTCCAGCCTCTGATCTCAGGGCGAGGATTGGCACTTGCACTGGTGTGAAAGGCAACTCTTGCAAGTGTTCATCTGCCTGGAACTCTGGCCCATCACTGAGATCTGCATTACTGATGCTGTCTCTACGTTCCTAGAAATACACAGCAAGTATATCCAAATGAGAACCGTTTGCATCGTTACAAGATGTAGAACATAGAATGGCTCATGTTTTCCAAGGGGCTTGCACTGTTACACTAATTCAGCTACAATAACGGACTCCTTAAACACCATCAAAGAAAGAGAAACTGTGCAGTAATTGACTCTATGGTATTGTTTATGGTGGTCTATACTTCCCTGTGATTCCGCACTTCTCTGCTATGATCCAGCATTGACAGTTGGAAGGCTATTCAACATAGCCCAACCGTCACTGAAAGCATTGGTGATTACAGTTTGACTAGATTCTCGTCATTTTTCCCTACACCTCCCACTTGGACTTAAAGGGCGCTAATTTAGTTCATTGCTCCATTTAAGACTTGTTCTTGAGTAAGACTCGACTTCCCAATGACCCATAGCATTGCATCTCCTCTTGCCCATCTGCAACATTAATGCCTTCACATACCAGTGGGTCCATTACTCTAGAACTTTCTGTCCACACTGATGTTCACATTGCAATAATTCACTTTGCAGCAATATATGTGAACAGCTTCTTTTTAAGATGCGGCTTGCCTTTAAGAACAACAAACAGTTCTATTGGGACCACACTGCCCTACACAGAGGCGCCGGAGGGAGCAATGTTGAAGCTGCTCAGGTTAAGGCTGCAAGTAAGTTTCTGGTTCTCGATCCTTCCACCAATGGGGAATGTTTCTCTACTCTGTTCACATCCCCTCATGAGTTTGAGTACCTCCATCAAATCTCCTCTCAGCCTTCCCTTCCCCAAGAATAACACTTCCTTTCCTCCTCAGTGACTATCGCTGTGCTGTGCAGATACATGAATTTGGGCCTGTGTCTGTGGGAGTTTGCACATTCTCCCTGTGCTTGTGTGGGTTTTCTCTGGGTGCTCTGGTTTCCTCCCACATCCCAAAGATGTGCTCTTAGGCTAACTGGCAAAACAAATTCTCCCTAAATTGTCTCAATTTGGTTTTTAATCCATAGATCTATAAACATAGACAGGGATCACGGGTAGAGGTGGGAACATCGGGCTGGCAGCGTGGGCTCGTTGGGCCAAAGGACCTGTTTCCCATGCTGTTTTGTTCTTTGTTTTATGGAACCATTCTAGTGAATCTTTTCTGCACTCTCTTTGAAGCCTTCACAACCTTCCTGATGTATGGCACAGAGATCTGGATTCAATACTCTAGTTGAGGCTGAGTCAGTGCTTTCCACAGGTTTAACATAATCTGCTTGCTTTTGAACTCTATGCCCCTATTGATAAAGCTCGGGATGAAATATATACTTCATTAACTGCTTTCTCAACCTCCCCCTGTATCATCAATGACTTGTGCACATATGTATCCAGGTCCCTCTTCTCTTGCATAGCCCCTTCAGGACTATACTTATTTTATATTGCTTCTCTATGTTCTTAACAAAATGAATCACTTCCCATTGTAATTTTAATCTTCCACCTGTCCACCTATTATACCAACAGGCCTATGTCCTTTTGAAATTCTACACTATCCTCCTCATAGTTCACAATATCTCTAGGTTTCATATTGGCTGAAAATTTTGAAATTGTGGCCCCTACAACCAGGTCACTACTGTTAATGGGAAACTGTAGGATCCCTAACACCGACCCCTGGAGAAAGAAGCCCACTATAAACCTTCCTCCGGTCTGAAAAACAATTATCCACCACTGCTCTCTGATTGGTGATGCTCAGTGAAGTTCCCAGCTGTGCTGCTGTATTCTCCTTTATTTCACAATCCCAAACTTTGTTTACAAGTCCGTCTTGCATCACTTTGTGAATCTTTTTCCTTCAAGTTCTATGTGTCAAATCTCCAGTAAAACTACATCACATAAATATCTCCATTGCATTTCTGATGGACATTTACTGAAATAGTTTAGGAACAGGGGTCAATGAAATCAAACTTGAATATAATTTGAGAATATGACTAAACAGCAATGATACAGTGCGATCCAATTGTGTCCTGGAGTGAACAATCCATCTCTATGCAGTGTCAGTTCCACATAAAGAATTGTAATCTTAGATTAAATCAGAGGTGATCAGCTCCATTATTTCAGTAATTAACTTAATGGTTGAAGCTCAGTCACCAGAAGAACCTGAACTTTAAGCACTCAACTTGTTCAGGAATATTTTGCACCGGAGCAGTTTCACTGCGATCTTGAAACAGTGCTACTATGCAACACTAAAGCCTGCAATCATGTAGGTCCTGGTTGTCCTATAGCTTGCTTACTCAGAAAATTATGACTTTTTTTTCCAGTGCAGATTCGTGTGTACCTCTTCAAATTTCCAACACATAATCATGACATTGGGCGGCACGGTGGTTAGCACTGCTCCCTCACGGCTCCAGGGATGCGGGTTCAGTTCCAGCCTCAGGTCACTGTCTGTGGGGAGTTTGCACGTTCTCCCCATGTCTGCACAGGTTTCCACCGGGTGCTCCAGTTTCCCCTCTCAATCCTGCAGGTTAGGTGATTGGCCATGCTAAATTGTCCCTTAGTTTCCAAAGATGTACAAGTTAGGGGGAATTGGGGAGTAAATACATGGGGTTACGGGTATAGGGCCTGGGTGGGATGCTCTGTCAGAGTCAGTGCAGACTCAATAGACTGAATGGCCTCCTTCTGCATGAGCTTCTCCTGATGCTGCAGTTTTCTCCCATCGTCCAAAGACATCAGGTTACCCTCATCGACCATACTAATTGCTCCTTAGTGTCAGGGGAATAAGCAGGGTAAATATGTGGGGTTACAGGGATAGGGCCTAGGTGGGATTGTTGCCGGTGCAGATTGAATGGGCCTCCTTCTGCATTGTAGGGATTCTATTCTATGATTGTCATGCATCATGTGTATGTCACTGCAACCAGTCACCTGTCAGAGAAGCACACTCAGGGTTCTTTTGCACAATCTAGTCCCGCGTATCTGCACTTCTGTTAAGGAAGGAAACAGCAAGCTATTAACAACTCCCTGTGTGCTGTTTGCAAACAGTTCTCCAGCTGGACAGTCCCTACTGCATGACAGTGATTAATGGCACAAAACACATTCAACTCCCAGCTCATTAATCATATATACTCTATATCTGCATTGTGATATCCATACCAGTTCATGGAGTTTGACTGTTTTGAATGAGTGAAATAGTGTGTTATTCATCAGAAGGACAGTTGAGCATCTTTTTTCTATAACAAGCTTGAATAATTATTATTTTCCTTTAAAAAAAACATTAGGATTGGAATAGGACCGATGTAGGCAGCATAGTGGCACTGTGGTTAGCACTGCTGTCTCACAGTGCCAGCGACCCAGGTTCAGCCTTGGGTCACTGTCTATGTGGAGTTTGCACGTTCTTCCCATATCTGCGTGGGTTTCCTTCAGGTGCTCCGGTTTCCTCCTACAGTCCAAAGACGTGCAGATTGGGTTGATTGGCTGTGCTAAATTGACCCTTAGTGACAGAGTGATTTGCAAGGTAAGTGTGTGGGTTTACAGGAATAGGACCTGGTTGGGATGTGGTCAGTACAGGCTCAATGGGCCAAACGGCCTCCTTCTGCACTGTAGGGATTCAATGACATATGCTGCGATACTGCCTCGTTAGACTCATAGTTGTGGATTTGAATGATCAACAACCACTCCATTGGAGATGGCTGACCGTCAATCTGCGAAAGACTGAGCTTCTTCACTCAATGAATTTATAACCCAGTCTGATACTCACAGCTGCATTCTTGGTTCCGTCTGGTCGGTACCTCCATTTTACCACAGGACAGGGGTAATTGTTTGCACGGCTATATCAGTTGAACAGAGCCGTCTTCTCAAAGTGGGAGCACGTCTCTAAACTTTTATGGCAACTTCAGATTAAGGAGTTCAAGAGATTTGCTGAGCACATTCTGTACCAGACTCAGCTGGAGGCAAACCTGATGTAGTGTCAAAGTGAGGTGCAATTGCATCATTTGGGTCTTTAACAAGATTTTCCACTACACATTTAGCATTTCTCCGAAACAGACATCGTTTTACTTTAACTCTAAATTTCCAGCAGAAACTCACCATCTGATTGTTTCCAGAGAATGGAACAGAAGACTTGCAATTGTACAACACCTTTTGTGATCCCTGAATGTATCAAACTACTTTACAGTCAATAAAGTATTTCTGAAGTGTGGTACATTTTATATCCAATTTTCTCTCCTCACTTAAAGGCATTGATGTGTGTCAGAGTACTTTCACGTGCATTCCAGCTGCTCGCCAGTGTCTTATTTAGACCTGCTGTCAAAGGACTATTCAACTATAAAGACAAGACATCAAAGACAATTCCTGGTCCTGCCCAAAGTCCACATGCCAACTCTTGCTAGCTTAGGCAGTCGAAAGCAGCAGGTATGCATGATCAGAGCTTCCCCTACCTTTGGTCCAAGCCACTTTCTATTCTATGCTAGAATGCAAGCTGCTGATCTACCCTGGATCTCACCTATGTGGCTTGGTTATAGACTGCTTAAAGTTTTTTAAGGTTTATTCATGAGTGTCACAAGTAGGTTTACATTAACACTGCAATTAAGTTACTGTGAAAATCCCCTAACTGCCGCACTCCGGCACCTGTTCAGGTACACTGAGGGAGACCTTATCACGGCCAATGCACCTAACCAGCATGTCTTATGGACTGTGGGAGGAAACCAGAGTACCTGGAGGAAACCTGCACAGACATGGGGAGAATGTGCAGACTCCACACAGACAGTGAACCAAGCCAGGAATCAAACCTGGGTTCCTGGCACTGTGAGGCAGCAATGCTAACCACTGTGCCACTTACATATTGCTTTGGTTAACTTATCTACTGGAAGCTACATTTCCAGAGTATTTAGCATGATATAACTCAGTTTCTGTAGGTTTTGCAGCCTAATATAAATTCAAGCGTAATCTCGAGCAGGTTCGCTATGTTGCATCGTAGCACTCGCATAAAGACACTTCTAATCGGTTATTTGCTCTGTAAACCTTAGCTTTAACTATCTGCTCTTTCAAGAGTCATCCATAACTGTCAAGGTAATCAGGCCAATAGATTATTCTTTTTCCTATTCCATTCGCAAAATGTAACAATGTTCCCCTTTTGAAAAATGTCACAAAGATTAATCCTACATGTTTGTGTCTGATCGCTAATCCCCCATCACTATAAGACTTCAGGAGCATGACTGGGAAATGGCCACAACCCTTGATTTGGTTTCCACTGAAGAGAATGATTATATGGGGCAGAATTTCATTAAGTTTATTACCGGTGTCACAAGAGCAGGTTTACGTTAACAGTGCAATGAAGTTACTGCGAAAATCCCTTAGTCGCCACACTCAGGTGCTGTTCGGGGACACTAAGGGAGAATTTAGCATGGCCAATGCACCTAACCAGCACCTAATCAGACTGTGGGAGGAAATCGAAGCACCCAGAGGAAACTCAGGGAGAATGTGCAAGGTCTGCAAAGACAATGACCCAAGCTGGGAATTGAACCTGGGTCCCTAGTGCTGTGAGGGAGCATAGAATGTAGAACATAGAACACTACAGCACAAACTGGCCCTTTGGCCCACAAGTTGTGCCAATCATATCCATATCTACCTGATCCAATCCTATTATATCTCACGTACTCATCCAGAAGTCTTTTAAAAGACCCCAGGCGTGTTTGCCTCTACATCACCGACGGCAGCCGTTTCCACTCACTCACCACCCTCTGAGTGAAAAACTTACCCCCTGACATCTTCTCTGTACTTGTTCCCCAGCACCTTAAACCTGTGTCCCCTCATAGCAACCATTTCAACCCTGGGAAATAGCCTCCGAGAATCCACCCTATCTATGCCTCTCAACGTTTTATAAACCCTGGTGCTAACCACTGTGTTGCCATCCCCTTTTGTGAGTTTGGATATGGGGGGATGGCATTTAACTAGGTGGAAGGGTGGTAGGAGGGATGCCAGCCCTTTTCTTCCCACCCTGATAGATGCATGGCATGATCCTGCTCCGTTGCCAAATTAAGGCCATTAAGTGGGCAATTAATGCTCACTAAAGGGCTTCATCTCACTGCTGCTGGTATTCACCCAGAGGAGGGAGGTCATCATGCAGGGAACTCAGCAAGCAGTTGTTTGGATTGCTTGCCAACTCCCACAGGCCATATCTCATTCAAAGGAAATCAGTACCTGATGACAACTCTTCCGCCATCACTCATCTGCAGCCTGGGATTCAGTGACAATATAGGGTGGGTGTGGTATGGGGCAGGGCATCTTCATTCATTAGGTCTGTACCTTTCAGGCAGCAATCAGCCTTGACACCTCTGTTTCAAGTGCACCTCGCTCTCCAATTAAGAGCATGGATGGCATTTCATTTGGCTGGTATTGGCATAAGGAGAATGTACGCTTGACCTGGACCAACACGACAGTTCAGTGACTATCGCTGTGCTGTGCAGATACATAAATTTGGGCCTGTGTCTGTGGGAGTTTGCGCATTCTCCCCATGCTTGCGTAGGTTTTCTCCCACATCCCAAAGATGTGCTCTTAGGCTGATTGGCAGAACAAATTCTCCCTAAATTGTCTCAAATTTGGTTCTAATGCATAGATCGATAAACATAGACAGGGATGACAGGGATAATGGGTAGAAGTGGGAACATCGAGATGGCGGCGCGGGCTCGTTGGGCCAAGGGGCCTGTTTCCCATGCCATTTTGTTCTTTGTTCTTCTTTGTAAGAACATAAGAAATAGGAGCAGGAGTAGGCCATCTTGCCCTTCAAGCCTGCCCTGCCATTCAATCAGATCATGGCTGATCTGAAGTGGATCAGTTCCACTTACCCGCCTGCTCCCCATAACCCTTAATTCCCTTATTGATCAGAAATCCATCTACCCGTGTCTTAAACATATTCAACAAGGTAGCCTCCACTGCTTCAACGGGCAGAGAATTCCAAAGATTCACCACCCTCTGAGAGAAGTTGTTCCTCCTCAAGTCTGATTTAAACTGCCCCATCCCCCTTATTTTGAGGCTGTGCCCTCTAGTTCTGGTTCACTTTCTAAGTGGAAAGAATCTCTCTACCTCTACCCTATCTAGCCCCTTCATTAACTTATACGTCTCTATAAGATCCACCCTCAGCCTTCTAAACTCCAACGAGTACAGGCCCAATCTACTCAATCTCTCCTCATAAGCTAACCCCCTCATCTCCGGTATCAACCTGGTGAACCAAGGAAGCAGCACAAAGCTCTCATCAGCTCTCCTACCAGTTGATAAGATCTCCATTGCCTCCAACAGGTACTGTCCATGGTGAGGGACTGTGTAATGTTTTAAAGTTTTAAGTTTGTTAATTAGTGTAGACTTACATTAGCACTGCAATGAAGTTACTGTGGCAATCCCCGAGTCGCCACACTCGGTTGCCTGTTCAGGAACACCGAGGGAGAATGCATCCTAACCAGCATGTCTTTGGACTGTGGAAGGAATCAGAAGCATCTGGAAAAAACCCTGCCGACATGGGGAGAACATGCAGACTCTGCAGAGACCCGAGCTGGGAATCAAACCTAGGTCCCGAGCACTGTGAGGCAGCAATATTAACCACCATATTGTGATGCACAAGGTCTCACAGTTGGAGGTTGGAAGGGACCAGGAGGAGATGGGGGGGGGGGGCGATGTCAGACGATATGGAGGTCTTTACCTATCTGTTGACGTTCATATGGACAGATGAAAGATTGAAGGCTCTGCCGGCCCACATTTAATACAAGATCTCACTGGGCAAAGATCCAAACCTGAAGCACAGCAGTGGAATATCTACCTCTCAGTATCTTACTGCTCAAACCCGTCCAAATTGTTACCTTTCCAGAATTTACTGCCAGAGCTTCCATTCCACATTTTCTACTTTTGTTTATCGTTAACTCTCAGATCTGGTCTTCCCTCTTCTCTCCCTCTCCCTTTTTAATTGATCTAGTCTATTTGCTTCTATCGAAAAATGTCACCATCTATCCTTCTCACTTCCAACCCTCTCTAACCTCTAACCTTTACCATACCCCTCTTCTTACTAAGTGTTATTAACAATTTCCTTCAGTTTTTTTCCTTCCTCCTGAGCATATTACTCAATATCACTGCCTCTAATTCTTTTGCAATAGTTGTTATCTATTGCTTTGTTTTGTTTCTTAATTCCATAAGCTTTACCTGACATTTCCTTTTATCAATACACATCCCATTATTGTTCTTAATTCTGTCTTCACGCTGTCATACTGCTTCTGAGCTTCTACTGTTGAGCACAATTTAAATTCAGCCGACTGTGGGACTCAGTCAAGTTTATTGTGCCAGCCCAGCCAACAGAACAGCTCTCCCCAAAGAACAACATTCCAGCTTCTACTCTTACTGAGTCTTAACAAGTTCAGCTTCAATATGCACTGGGTTCAAACTCTTTACAAAACTCAAATTACAGATTATCACTTTCTGCTTCAACTTTACAAAAGAACATAACTACTAGCAGGAGTAGGCCATCTGGCCCCTCGAGCCTGCTCCGCCGTTCAATAAGATCATAGCTAACCTTTTTGTGGGCTCAGTTCCACTTACCTGCCTGCTCACCATAGCCCTTAATTCTTGTACTGTTCAAAAATGTATTATCCTTGCCTTAAAAACATTCAACGAGGTAGCCTCAACTGCTTCACTGGGCAGGAATTCCACAGATTCACAACCCTTTAGGTGAAGAAGTTCCTCGTCAATTCAGTCCTAAACCTGCTCCCCCATTTTTTTGAGGCCGTGCCCCCTAGTTCTGGCTTCACCTGCCAGCAGAAACAACTTCCCTGCTTCACTCTTATCTATTTTATAAGTTTCTCTAAGATGTCTCTCATTCTTCTGAATTCCAATGAGCAGAGTCCCAGTCTCCTCAGTCTCTCCTCATAAGCCAACCCTCTCAACTCCAGAATCAACATAGTGAATCTCCTCTGCACCCTCTCCCTGTGCCAATACATGCTTTGTATCCTTGTGATTTTCCTGAGGGTTATAGATGGCTCCTATTAGGATTATAATTGCATAGTTACTTATCTGTGGCTTTGCTTAAGTACAAGAAAAAGTAAACATTATTTAAAAACATTAAACAGAATTTTAAAATTAATTGCACTTGATTCCCATACAACTTGGTTTTAAAGTTTCAACATTGGTTTTAAATATTCAACATTGAATATTAGACTTGCATTACTCTCATTTTAAAAATACTATGTCAGCAGAATTGCATTAACCTGGTGCATGTTTGAAAGGATATATTTTAGGTGTCTGAGTTAGTTATTTTTAACTGATTCTTTTCTCAATGAATTTATTTCATCAAAAGGAGACTGAAGGGAATGGATCTTGAATTCTAGTGCAAGGACTCAGGCAAGTCAGAGGTGGTTGCAACGCTCAACACTTGCAAAGAACCAAGATGAGGGGCTTAAGAATGGCAACGGCACTGAAGCAAGAGTAGCAAAGAGCCCAGATTTGTTGGCAATATGGTGACTCACACAACTCAAATTATGGGGTCTCAGCTGGATGAGGTAGTCCACGACTATCAGGGGAGGTCTACATAAATTCAGGGATATGCGGTGGGAGCCAGTGAGTATGGTTAGTCATGCACAGGAGTGGGGAAGTCATTACAGTAATCAGAGGGTGGAATTGATTAGGGAACAGTGTGACAGTGCACATGTTTGTGAATTTTATTTTCGGCAGTGGCTGGGGAATGACCATTGCGATTATATCCAGGTGACTTATTTCCACGTGGAATCTAACTGTAAATTTGTTTGGTGTATTATGTAGAGAAAAATTGATTAGCGAATAACAAAAGTAGAAAATAAATTAGAAGGCTGAATAACAGTGATTTGAGCATATCCCCGATGCAACTGATAGACATAATAAACATGAAATATTATAACAACCCTCTTATTTGAAATTTAATTTTCAAATAATAAATGAAAGCAAGATTTTCCATTCAGGCACATTACCATTTCATTGAGGTTATTTCAAATCTTATGGAAGTTCCAAAGTAATTGTGCTGGAAACTATGTCCAAAGTCGATGAACCAATAATAATTTAAAATTCCAACAAGTGACTTGGACAAATTAAAAATTAACCCAGAGATGGAAATAGGGAACATTCTTTTGTTAATCGATGAAGATATTACCTTGTGTACTGAAGTCACAGATAAGCTACCAACCTGCTTCTGCAATGTCATTCTCCTGGGAAGACTTGTGGTTGAGTACCAAGGGGACACCAAGGTGTGCTGGGAAAAGAGATGCAGACGGACAAAAAACAGCTGTGATTGGGAAAACACGTTTCTTGACAACTCTCTATAGATGGACTTCTTGTTACAATGGAAACTGCCTCCAATATTATTCCCCACCAGCCCTCAGTTGTAATTTGCCTCTTCCCATCCTCCTCCACCCCCAACCTTGTGAAAGCAGATACCCTTAGCAAACTGTCGGTGTTGAAGCTTCTCAGATCAAGCGGCCATTTAAAAGGGTTGCATGATTGCTTTAAGATCTGCTCACATAATTTGATGGTGGAGTCATTTGCAGAGGTGGCTGTTTTACTTTCAGTTTGCCCTTGGTATAGGCAATGGCGACACAATGGCTAACACTGCTGCCTCACAGCGCCAGGGACCCTGGTTCAATTCCCTGCTTGGGTCTCTGTCTATGTGGAGTTTGCACATTTTCCCCATATCTGCATGGGTTTCCTCTGGGTGCTCTGGTTTCTTCCAACAGTCCGAAGGATGTGCTGGTTAAATGCATTGGCCATGCTAAATTTTCTCTCAGTGTACCCAAACAGGTGCCAGTGTGGCAACCTGGGAGATTTTCATAGTAACTTCATAATGTAAGTCTTACTTGTGACTAATAAATAAATAAACTTTAGCTCCTAGAAAAAAACCTTGTTAGTTTAAATCTCCATGTGCAAACCACGTCTTTTCTCTTTGTTAAAGCCCACAACATAGTTAAAACATTATAAAAGGAAAATTGGTGACGAGTCGGGATGTTATTTCATGGGTGGAAAAAAATATTGTGGGTCCTCACATTTTGAATATTAGGAGGCTGGAGAGAAGTAACAATCATAGAATCATAGAACCCTACAGTACAGAAAGAGGCCCTTCAACCCATCGAATCTGTCCCGAACACAATCCTCCCCAGGCGCTACCCTCATATCTCTACATATTATACCCATTAATCCCTCTAACCTACAAGTCCCTGGACACTAACGGGCAATTTCTTAGCATGGCCAATCAACCTAACCAACAAATCTTTGGACTGTGGGACGAAACCAGAGTACCCTGAGGAAACCCACTCAGATACGAGGAGAACGTGTAAACTCCACACAGACACTTAAATATTTAAGTGCAAGTTCAGGAAGATAAGAAAAAAAACTTTGTTTGAAAGAGGGTATCTTTCCAATTAGAGAAGGGTGAGATTCCAGGCAGTAACTGACATGTTTAAAAAGAGAAAGGAAGCTTCTCTGCACAGGTTGGGTCATTTGAGAAAAAAAAAATCAAGTCAATGACTTCCAGATTGAAAGAGGAGCATTGGGGAGACAATAAAATAAAACATGCTGAACAGTCTCACGTCACTCATGCCTGGAAAATAACTGATGGGTCAATTAGGATCCATGGGGCCATTCAATAAAGAAAATGAACCATGGAGTTTCATTGCAGAGCATTTTCAGTACTTTGTACAAGCAAATAAAATTGAGAGCGAGTTGCTTGTATCAGCTTTCCTCTGCGATCAGAAGTAAATCCTACAATGTGGAGCAATACATAGTTTATCCAGTAAAACCAGGAACCAAAACTTACAGTGACTTGACAAAGGTCCTTGAAGGACATTACTCTCCAAAGTCACTGACTATCGCAGAATGAGTCAGCTTCCATCGAAGGAATCAAGTCGAAAGCAAAAGAATTGCTCAACTTGTGGCAATCTTAAAAAAGGCTGGCACAACATTGTGAGTTTGGTGAGTCATTAGAAGATCATTTTTGAGATTGATTAGTTTGTGGTCCTCTAAATGGGGCTATCCAATGAAGATTGCTAACTGAACATGCTTCGACTTCAAAGACAGCAGCAGAAATTGCAGCATTGAAGAAGATCCACAATTTGTTGCAGGAATAAAGATGCATGAGTTGGGAACTGTCCATAAGTCAAAAAAAGCAAAAGACGTGTCACAGGTGTGTCAAAAGGACCATCCAGCAAGTGAATGCTGGAGCAAAAAACTTGAAAAATCTTTGCAAGATTTGGTAGAGTGGAATAGATGGTTAGTGATAACGGTTCACAGTTTATATCACAAGAGTTAGAGGATTATCTCAAATTAAATAATATTCAGCATATAAAATCTGCAGGCTTCGATACTTTAGTCTCAGGTCCACTAATGCCATTCAAATTCAAATTTAAATAATTTATCAGCTCTACACTGACGTGGAATTGACGATGTTGGAATTCTGATGGTTGAAGACACATGGAAGCCATGGTGTCCAGCTGAAAGCCCACTAAACGGCGTCTGCTTACGTCTGCCGGGATGTGGAGATGCCGACATTGGCTTGGGGTAAACACAATATGAAATCTCACAACACCAGGTTAAAGTCCAACAGGTTCATTTGGCAGCAAAATCCTACATCTGCCCACCCACCGCACTGCTCTGGCAATGTAGCAGGCTAGGAGAATCGCCCCCCCCCCCTCATCTTTTTTCTTTGTATTAAAACCCACAACCCCGAACATAGTCAGAACATCACAGCCTTTTTTCTTTTCATTCCTCTGTGTGTAATGTCAGCAGGGTATTTGTTTGTGGAGAAACTGGCAGCAATCTCAGTGGTGACTCTGATGAGGGAGGAGGGTGATTGAGAGTAGGAACAACAGTTGGTTTCTTCTTTTTGTAGTTACAAGTGGCACCAAGAGGATTTGCAGCATCTGAGTCACTACTTCAGCAAAGATAAGTATAGCGTAGGAATCGAACCTACTCTCTTTTGACCTGGATAACTGAGTGCCACACAGGACTGTGTCTTAATCATTAAACCTTTCCTGGCTGCCTTTTGCCTGCCGTTGCAGTTACTAGGCAGAACACTGAAGCTGGGAAGTATTGCAAAAGCCATCAGTGACTAATGCGCTTTTCCATCCTGTACCTTGACAGCGATAAGTCAGTCAGGGGTGAAGAGCAAACCAGTGAAATACACAAACTGGCTTAAAATTGAGCATAATACAGTAAACATTCTGAACGATTACTTCCTCAATCTAGTCACAAGGAAGACTTTAACAACATGCCCTCACCAGACTAAAGTATGCCAAGTAAAGTCAATGGCTCCACTAGAAACCAAATCCTGGACAGACTAAATGTGCTCAAAACAAATAATTCCTCAGGGATAGATGGTATTATCTCAAAGCTTCAAGAGACTAGGGAGGCGATCTCCTAGGGACAAAGGAACAGGCAGAAGCTATTTAACTCTTCGGAACAATTCCACCAATCAATGAATTGATGGCTAATTTGCAACCCAACGCCCTCTATTTGCCTTTGCCCTATATCCTTTAATACATCTCGATAACAAGAACCATTCAATCTCAATTTTAAAATTAGCAACAATTAGTCCACAACTTCTACTGCCCTCTTGTGTGTAGAAGTGTTTCCCCATTCCACTCCTAACCAATTTTTTGGACTATTCCTCCGAGTCCAACGAGTAGAAGTAGTTACTCTCTGTCTGCTCTATTTTTAGTAGTTCAAAAACTCTGATGAAATCATCCCTTATCCTTTTAAATTCCAGTGTGCATAATCTCTCTTCATGCCTGGATTCCAGGGCTTAACCTACGCTTGCACTTTCTCTAATGCCGATACATTATTCCTATGGTATAGTGCCTAGAATTGTAGGCTGGCAGACGTAGGCTTTTGCTGCCAAATAAACCTGTTGGACTTTAACCTGGTGTTGTGAGATTTTATATTGTGTTTACACCAAGCCAACATCGGCATCTCCACATCCCGGCAGACATAAGCAGACGCCGTTTAGTGGGCTTTCAGCTGGACACCATGGCTTCCATGTGTCTTCAACCATCAGAATTCCAACATCGTCAATTCCACGTCAGTGTAGAGCTGATAAATTATTTAAATTTGAATTTGAATGGCATTAGTGGACCTGAGACTAAAGTATCGAAGCCTGCAGATTTTATATGCTGAATATTATTTAACTTGAGATAATCCTCTAACTCTTGTGATATAAACTGTGAACCGTTATCACTAACCATCTATTCCACTCTACCAAATCTTGCAAAGATTTTTCAAGTTTTTTGCTCCAGCATTCACTTGCTGGATGGTCCTTTTGACACACCTGTGACACGTCTTTTGCTTTTTTTGACTTATGGACAGTTCCCAACTCGTGCATCTTTATTCCTGCAACAAATTGTGGATCTTCTTCAACGCTGCAATTTCTGCTGCTGTCTTTGAAGTCGAAGCATGTTCAGTTAGCAATCTTCTTTGGATAGCCCCATTTGGTGGATCACAAACTAATCAATCTCAAAAATGATCTTCTAATGACTCACCAAACTCACAATGTTGTGCCAGCCTTTTTTAAGTGCTCTAGGTGTGGCCTAATCAGGGCTTTGAAAGGCTGTAGAGTAGCTTCTGTGCCCTTGTGATCTCATGCAGTGCATATGAAACCTTTCATTTCACTAGCCTTTTCATATCTGTTCAAGACATTTTAAAGAATTGCTAATGCACCCAACAATCATTAAGGAAACCATTATGCACTGGAGGGGGACCAGGGAGTGGAATGAGATTGGTGAATTGGAACAGGCCCACATTCAAAGGGGGTGACAAAAGAGACGCATCCAAATCAAAAATTGAAAGACTGCAGAAAAGGTTCAGGGAGATGTTGCTGACACGTGAGAAGCTGAGTTACAGAGACAGATTGAATAGGTTAGGACTTTATTCCATGGAGCGCAGAAGAATGAGGGGAGATTTGATAGAGGTGTATAAGATTTTGATGGGGATAGATAGAGTGAATGCAAGCAGGCTTTTTACACTGAGGCTAGGGGAGAAAAAAACCAGGAGGGCATGAGTGAAGGGTGAAAGGAGAAAAATTTAAAGGAAATATTAGAGGGGGGCTTCTTCACACAGAGAGTGGTGGGAGTGTGGAATGAGCTGCCAGATAAAGTGATAAATGCAGGGTCACTTTTAACATTTAAGAAAAACTTGGATGAGTACATGGATGAGAGGGGTGTGGAGGGATATGGTCCAAGTGCAGGTCAATGCGATAGGCAGGAAAATGGTTTGGCACAGACAAGAAGGGCCAAAAGGCCTGTTTCTGAGCTATAATTTTCTATGGTTTCTATGAATATTCCTGCCATTCTGCCAAAACTCACAGAATTGATTATCAAGGTGAGCAATGTCACAATCAACAATAATCTGCATTGATTCAGAGGGTAAACCCTACTTCAACATGTGTCTGGACCTTTTTTTTAATTAAACTCACGACTCAGGCAGATTGGGAAAACTCCATTAAACTGCTTCCTGAGATTCCAAAAGGTTCCAAAGTGGAAAATGCTCAATAAACTCAGAAATCTCACAAAGGAAGAGCAGTAGGCCATTCAGCCCTTCAAACCTATTCCTGTTGCTGTTCCTAATGCTGTTAAGATTTAAACTAAACCCAGAAATTAGATTAGAAGTTAACTGATTATCTGAAATTGCAGGCAAAAATGTGAAGAATTAGGGAGACAAAAATAGTATTTGAAATAACAAAGGGTAACACAGAGGGCTCAAGTAGATGATGACAGATCCATATCTTAACTCTGCCTACCCACCTTCATTCCATAATCGTTTGCACTCTTGCCCAACACACAATGAATCAATTCCAGTTTGGCATTTTCACTTCAATGAGCCATATAGTTTTTGGGGAAGAATTAGCCATGGATTTCCATTACCCTCTGTGTCAAGGAGTGCCTCCTGAAATTGCCCATAGCCTCACTCCAATATGGAAGGTAGGCACTCCTGTTTTGAACTCCTCGCCAATGAAAATAGTCTCTCTCCACACATTTTAGTTAATTAAATCACCCTGTAATCTTCTATACTCAAGGAAATGCAACCTGCCCTAATAATATAACTTTTTTAGCCCTGATATGATTCTCCTCCCAGTAGTGCCCAGGACAGTATGCAGTACTCGAAATGGGATCTAATTATTATACAACTTTCACACCTTTATAATCCAGCCATCTTGAGACAAAGACCAAATAACATTTGCATTTTTAATTGCCTTTTTGCCCAAAATGCTGTTAAGATTTAAATTAAACCCAGAAATTGGATCAGATGATCTGAAACCGCAGGCAAAAATGTGAAGAATTAGGAAGAGAAAAATAGTATTTGAAATAACGAAGGGTTATAACTAAGAGTTATGAATTCTCATAGATTTGATGTTAAACACGTCCAGCCAATACTGAGCAGTTTGAATTGTTGTTTTATGGTATTATCCCACTAATGACTAAATGTTGAGTATTTAATTTAATTTAATGACTTGCTGTAATGGGATTGAACTTGTGACCTTTAGGTTGTTAGTTCAGTCTCATAAACCTCTCGTTACAATAGGAAATAGCACATGCCATGGAACAAATTTAAAACTTGGGTGGGGCTAGAGAAAATTAAAGATTTCAAAAATGAATACTAAAAACTCACTCACCGATTGCCCACGTTGTGATTCAGAAGCATCTGACATTGTTCTGTCTGAAGATTAAAAGAAAGACACATATACAATCATTTAGGATGTCTCAAACAAACAAGGGGACAAGAAAGACTGTCTAACATCTCTGGTCAAATGCCCTGAAGATCCACAAGAAGGGGTTTTCTTTTTCTAGGCAGCAGAGTGGTACAGTAATTAGCACTACTGCCTCACAGCATTGGGGACCCGGGTTCAATTCCAGCCTTGGGTCACCGTCTGTGTGGAGTTTGCATGTTCTCCCAGTGTCTGCGTAGGTTTCCTCTGGGTGCTCCAGTTTCCTCCCACACTCCAAGAATGTGTGGATTAGGTTGATTGGCCATGCTAAATTAACCCTAGTGTCAGAGAGAGTAGCAGGGTAAATATGAGGGGTTACAGGAATAGGCCTGGCTGGGATTGGGGTTGGTACAGACTCAATGGGCCAAATGGCATTCTTTTGCACTGTAGGGATTCTTTGATTCTAGGATTTTATGATTTTTCCAAATACTTTCTCCTTCCTTGGGGGCAGTTGCATACCTACTAGGAGCTTTTCAATGCCTCCCTCAACTGGCCATTGCTGATGCTTTAATAGTCAGTACCAGAAGGCTCATAAATTACAATCATAAACTGTACCATAGCTCAAACCTACCCTGCCCTCATCCAACCCAAACATTCTGAGCAACAAAACTAATGGCTCAACTTTCCCCACCCAAACCTAAGGGTATTGAAAATAACTGCAGCAGAATCGAACATTTATTAAAACAAGAGGTCTATATTGTATCAGACAAAAGGACTGGAAAGATTGCAATACAAACACAAGAAGACAATTCAAATTCCCATTATTCCTGTGCACCAGCAATATCTTTACAGATGCAAAAATCAGTACAGTCACCACAGGTTAGAGCAAAAAGTCTCGCGTGGAGCTGGTATAGTTGCTAACAGTTTTCTTGCAGTCAATTTCTGAGCATTCATTTGAAGCTTCTCACCTACCTCCCCAAAAGCCACACTCTAAACTCACTGTTTCTTCAACTGCAAACTAATGAGTTCCCTAAGCTCAACCTTCAGCTAACACTTTCACTAAACTGATCACTTGTGAGTCCCAAAACTGATTATTCAGTTAACTGCCATCACACTAGCCTTGCAGAATTTTTTCTCCGATTCAAATATCTGCCTTCTCTCTCTGACACACACAACCCGGCCAATTACCGCTCCATCAGTGTACTTGCGATTGTCAGTAAATTGATGGAACATCACTAGTGCTATCAAGCAGCACGTGCTCACTGATGCACAGTTTGGGTTCCATCAATGTCACTGAGCTCCTAATCTTATTATGAGCGTAGTTCAAATATGAACAAAACAGCTAAACTCTAGAGGAGAGGTGAGGTGAGGTGAGGGTGAGTGTCCTTGACAATTGACCGAGTGTGGAAGGTGCCTTAGCAAAACTGGATTCGACGGGAATCAAGGAATAAACTTTCAGCTAGTTGGAATCGTACTTGGCAGAAAGAAAGATGGTTGGAGATCAATCATCTGAATACATCATTGCAGGTGCTTCTTAGAGCCCAACCATTATCAGCCGCTTCATCAATGACCTTCCATAAGATCAGACCTGGAGATGTTCGCTGATATAACACAATGTTCAGAACCATTAGTGACTTCACAGATACTGAAGCAGTTCATGTCCAAATACAATGAACCTGGACCATATCCAGGCTTGGACTGACAAGCGGCAAGTAACATTTGTTCAACACAAGTGCCAGGCAATGGCCATCTCCGACAAGAAACAATCTAGTCATTGCCCGTTGACATTCAGTGGTATCACTACCACTGAATCCCTTACTATTAACATCCTGGGGGATTACTGTTGAACAGTAACTCCCTCCTGACCTGTCCATCATCTAAAAGTATAAGTCAGGAATGTGATGGAATACTGTCCACTCACCTGGATAAGCGTTTCTCCAACAACAACACTCAAGACGCTCCACACCAGCCAGGATAAAGCAGTCCACTTAATTGACATACCATCCACAAACATTCCCTCCCTCCATCATGAACACACATTGGCAGCATTGTGTACCATCCACAGATGCACTTCAGGAACTCATCATCCTCAGACAGCACCTTCCAAATCCAAGACCACTACCATCTACAAGGACAAGGACAGCAGACTGTACTACCTGAAATCTCCCTTCAAGCCACCCACCATCCTGACTTGGAAAAAACACCTGATTTCAATTCCAGGTTTAGTTCACTGTCTGTGCAGAGTCTGCACGTTCTCCCTGTATCTGCACGGGTTTCCTCAAGGTGCTCCAATTTCCTCCCACAGTGCAAAAGATATGGCAGTTAGGTGCATTGGCCATGCTAACTTCTCCCTCAGTGTACCTGCATGGGTGTCACTGAACTTTTAATCCCTTTTAATCTACTGCTTTCACTTCAGAGAGTCCTGATCACTTCTCGGCCTTTTGGTTAAGTCAAGCATCAGGTCAGGCCCAAGACAGGGTGCAATGCCTCTTCTTATCAGCTTTGGTCTCTCTCTTGCGGGGACCATGAATTGGATTCAATTTGAATTTGGTTTTTGGAGCAAGCAAGGATATAAGTTCAGGTTTGTTTGGTCTGCTCTAAGCATTAGCTTTGTAACTTAAAGAATAGAGTAAAAATTTAGTCTTGGATGATACTTCCAGTTATCAGCAGCAGCATCAAACACTTGGGGCAAGATTTTTACCACTGATTAGGAAATTTCCCAACTGCCACAGTTTAAAGGGCCCTATTACACTGCAGTGGGTTGGGAGGCTGTTTAGAATTGTCCTCAACAATTCCAGAGGTAGATCTTAAGAGGCCATGAATGTGGATGAGTACCAAACGGGGCTAGTTAGAAGACATGCCTCAGTTCTTTGCAACTTCATCCAAGTTGTTGGCTTTGCCAGTGACAACTGCATCCCATAATGGCGATGGCCTACTGATATTATCACTAGACAGTTAACCCAGAAACATGGCTAACGTTCTGGGGACTGGGCTTGAATCCTGCCACAACAAATCGTGGAATTTAAATCTAATAAAAAATATCTGAAATATCTGCTGATGACTATGAAACAATTGCCTATTGTCAGAAAAACCCATCTGGTTCACTAATGACCTTTCCAGAAGGGAATCTGCCATCCTTAACTGTCTGGCCTACATGTGATCCAGAGCCACAGCAATGTGGTTGAATCTCAACTGCTCTTTGAAATGGTCTAGCAAGTGACTCAGTTTCAAGGGCAATGAGGGACGGGCAATAAATGCTGGCCAGCAACACCAACGCCCCACAAACGAATAAAAAAAATAAAAGAGCAAAGGAAGAAGAAAGTGGCACATATTTCAGTCAGCTAAAAGCCGTTAGACACTCATTGACCAATCTGATGCTGCAGGAAAGGTCAAGAAGTGCAAAATGCCAATGGAATGCAAAACAAGGACTGAAGGTGGCAAGAAAAAGCTCCTGCCTAATGTTCCCACCACAAATACCTTCCACCTATACCAAAAGGGGCAAGGAGATTCACTTCCTGATATCGAACATCTCAAGTGACACTGCAGTATGATTGCTTTCAGCTGCATCATCAGTTTGAAAGACTTCTGAGAAGCAAAAAAAAAGGGTAGTACAGCTTTGATTCAGAAGCAGACGGTCTTACATCAACTGCTTGCAGTGAAAGGAATCAACTCGGCGCAATAATCAACATCTCACCAAATGCCTGAAAATTCAATTTTCCCTGACAACCTGCAGTCCACAAATCAATCTCAGTTCACGGGGGACCCTTATCAAATCATTACACACGACAGGAGGGAGAAAGATGTTTCTTTGGCAAACAACTAGCAAAGCACAAATAAAATATGGCAGACACACTCCATCATGGAACGAGTTAATTTGAAAAATGACTGTGCGTCAGAGAGGAATTGGACTGCAGGGGATGCAGCAATTTTTGCCCACTTCGATAGGAATTCCATGTTAAAAATGATCCCCATCACAGTCCACTCCCCCCCCCCCCCCCCTCAACCTCAGGATTTCTTTTAGACATTTGTTACAGCGGCCAATAAAACTAGTTTACAACCACTGAAAATCCCAAGACAACAATCTCCAGGCAAGTCATCCAGATAAGGGAACCCAAAACATTTAAACTTTAAAATGTAGAGGGAAACTGATGATAGGTAGGTTAGGGGCAGACAGGAATTAAACAAAGTTAAGTCAAGAAATAGGAAAATAAAGAAGGAAGCAAAAAGAGACAAGAAGCAATAATATTGAAACAGCCAGTCTTTTTACATTTCAACATAAAATTGTGTTTTAAGTAACTAAATTAGTTGCTTAGAATTGTTAGTACAGTAATAGTGTTACTCCTGATGGCTTTACTGTTGTAATCTTAATGTTTATTTCAACAGCACACTGAATGAGTTGAAAGCAAAAAAATACAGATTAGCCCAGAGCAACAGAAATTTCTGTCCCAGAGTTTAAGAATTGGATGACTAATGGCTCCTGAACAGTAGACAAAATCTTATTTTCTCTTTATACTGAGACCAGTTCCAACTAGTTCATATTGCTGTTTGCATTTGTTGTGAAGCACTACAATAAGATCAAATGATAAAATAATTTTTCCTACCCATGACATTAAAAGATGCACACTGGTTTCATATCAACGTGGTTATACAACTGCTGCTTATGGGTCCTGATATTTATAGAAAGATTTATGGCACAGAGATTGGTGGAATCTAGAAATCCCAGAAAACAATCTTTTTCATTTATTTGTGGGACATGGGTGTCACTGGTTGGCCAGCATTTATTGCCCATCCCTAGTTGCCCTTGAGAAGGTGGAGGTGAGCTACCTTCTTGAAACACTACAATCTTTGTGCTGCGGGTTGACCCACAATGCCGGCAGGGAGGGAATTCCAGGATTTAGACCCAATAACTGTGAAGAAACAGCGATATATTTCCAAGTCAGGATGATGGTTGGCTTCGAGAGGAACTTGGGTGGTGCTCTCTTGTATCGGTTGCCTGTCTCCTTTCAGATGGATGTGATCATGGGTTTGGAAGATGCTAAGGATTTTCGGTGAACTTCTGCAGAGAATTTCACCAGGACATCCATGCGTTTGTTTATCCCAATTCCCTCCTGGCACCTGGACAGATTGGCAAGCTGTCTGACTGTCGAGATGGAAAACCTGAGGCAGGGAGTCACAACCAAGGATCTCAGGCAAGAAAGAAAGATCAAGCGTTGGTGCAGAGCTAAGGGATGACAGTTCAACAGTTAGGAGGTGGGACAGGTCAGGTGGTAGAGGGTGATGGGAGAGAAAGTAATAAAAATGTGGGGCAGACTGCTAGAGATAAAGGATTGGTTGGTTGGGAAATTGAGGAGAGGAAATATTGCTGAAGAGAACACTTTTGCTCCTCTAGGTGACTCCGAGGGGAGTGATCTCTTGCCAACTCAATCTGGCTGTTCCCATTTCCAGTTCAGTGCCATGAGAGAAATCTGGCCACCAACCATTAAACTCAAATCAAGCTCCTAATTGGACAGTGGGAGACTGATTTAAATAATCTATTAGAGTGTCTTGCCAAACCCAAATGGGACATTCGTATTCCACTCAATAACAGCAGGTTGGGGGCCAGGTAACAATTTTAAATTAAACTCACCCACCCACCTGGGAGACGTCTGCAAGAGTTCAACTTGTCAGGCATCCGCCTGGGAAATGCAATCCAGTTTGGGAAAAGGATGTATGATCTCATCTGCCCTGCCAAGGTAAGTCAAGCATTCAACTCACTCCAATCTCAGACTCTCATAGCACATCTTTTTGAGAGAAAACCAACAAAACCTGGGAATCTCAGGAACACAATTTTAACAGCAGGGTGCTCAGGAATCTCACAAAATATAAGCAGGGACACACCAGCACTGATTGTCTCGTGGGCATCTTAATATCACCAGAACTTCATCAATCATCCTTCACAAACTCCATCTTTTACTGGGGAGGGCTCAGCATACTTGGCAAGCATGCTTCCCAACCTCTCCACTTCTGCTCATCACTTGTCCTCATGCAGGCCAACCTTGCCCGCAAGAGAGAGAGATACCAGACTGGAAGAGAATGCCTGACATACAGGAGACCTCAAATTCAAGGATGCCACCGAGTTGGCAGAGGAGGACAACCTGTGCAAAAGCCGAGATCAGCCTCTCCCAGCAACCCCTCCACGAGTCAATCACATCCTGACATTCCGAGTGAGGGACATGTAATGTTCGTGAACTATATCACAGGCCCTAGCAAGTCCACAAAGACCAGAAAGACCAACATAAGCCCACCTCAGATGAGGAACCATTTGACGATCACCTGTCACTGCAATCACCTGCACCCTCCACCAGCACAGAGACAAACACCTCAATGGTTCGTGGTTCTAGCTTAGGCTCTGGGTCACATTCTGGGGAATATCTCATGGACATGTCTCCACGGCATGTCAGCAGCAGTGACAGCCCAGATATTTGGCACTTGGGAAACTGCTGGAGACCAGGCACTGAGTCCAACTGTGATGATAAGCCTCTGGAAACAGCCATGTCACGCATGCTGGAGCTGCGACAGCAGAAGCGGACAATCAGGTGAGGTTTTGAGAGGCAGTCAACAAACTAGAGCGACGAATGGAGTGCATTCTCATTCTGTCTGATATCATGCAAACACCTTGAGGTCTCATGGAAAGGATAGTGACAGCTTTGGAGACATTAGTCCAGCAGATCTTGCACTGCATCACTATAGACATTGTTGGGATTGGGACCCATCAAGAGACTCAGCGAGAAGGGGACATGACACCCTGACCTCCCTCCAGGAGCTCTTTCTCGGGAAGTCAGGCATCTATGAGAAGGAGGACCAGCAGCTGGAGACCCCAAGGTCATCCATCCAGGAGACTCTAAGCACGTCCATCCTTACCTAAACCCCTCTGCCTGTGAGCCAATCACCTCGAGTTGCGCGGACTGAGGAGCCCAACAGCAGGAGGCCAGTGATCTCAAGGTTTCCGTTCTCTAGAGGTCTTTGAGGTTATCGAAGGCAACACAGTGAGACAGTCAGCAGGCTGTGTCCACCGATGCTGCAGGTATTGGGGATAGCCCCAAGATGTAGCAATTGGGTCAGAAAGAATAACAAAATCATTTCTGGGTCATGGGTGTTCAATCACTGTTTATATTTTGTATCTTCATAAATCGATTTGCTGTTCATGAAAATGATCTGAAAGTATATGCATCTATGCGCCCTCTTACTGAGAGGATCAGCCATGCTCCCACCCTGTGATCACCTCCCTTTGTCAGCCTCATGTTTATGTGATGTGCAGCTGCCTCATTACAGTTACTCTATTCTTATGATGTGTCAGGGAGATGAGGCAAACACTTTACTCTATGAAATGCATTAGTAATCGCTGGTCCTCTTGGGCAGCATGGTGTGCTCAATAGCTTTGAAGGGTTAGCTGTAATTGTATCTCAAAATGAGAAGGCTGCCTTCATTGGTAATACCCAAGCCAAGAACAAAGAACAAAGAGCAACACAGCACGGGAAACAGGCCCTTCTGCCCAACGAGCCCGCGCCACCGTCCTAACGTCTTAATGACATATAGGGACCAATATAGGGACAATTTGTTACCCAATCAGCCTAAGAGCACATTTTTGGGATGTGGGAGGAAACCGGAGCACCCAGAGAAAACCCACACAACCACAGGGAGAACGCACAAACTCCCGCAGACACAGGCCCAAATCTATGTGTCTGCACGGCAACAGCGATAGTCTTTGAGCTGTCATGTTGCCCATCAGATGGTCCAGTTTAAGCATACACTAACGACTTGAAGCACTAGGCCACTCCTGAAGCAACATCCAAGAGCAGCCCTCGCACGACCTGCCGAATACATGGACTGAATAACCTGTGGAAACAAATAAGATATTTAGACAGTCCTGCTATATCCCTCTATCTGCAGACCGCTTATGTGGCTGTCCAAGAGACCCTTAAACAACCCTAGCGTGCCTGCTCCCACCACCTTACTCAGTAGTGCATTCCACACCCCCACTACCCTTTGTGTGAAAAACTGCCCTCTAATATTCGTCTTATACATAGCCCCCTTCACCCTAAGGCCGTGACCCCTCATTCTATCCATTTCTAATGGTGGAAAAAGCTTACCACCATTTACTCTATCTATACCCCTCATAATCTTATATACCTCTAATAGATCCCGTCTCAGCCGACGTCTTTCAAGGGAAAACAACCCCAGTGTGTTCAATCTTTCCTTGTAAGACAGCCCTTCCATACCAGGCAGCATCCTGGTAAATCTCCTCTGCACTCTCTGCAGGGCCTCCACATCCTTCCGGTAGTACGGCGACCAGAACTGGACGCAGTACTCCAAGTGAGGCCTAACCAACGTTCTATACACTTGCAACATCAGACTCCTACTCTTGTATTCTGTACCCCTTCCTATGAAGGCTAACATACCATACGCTTTCTTTATCACATTCTCCACCTGTACTGACACCTTCACAGACTTGTGAACCTGCACCTCCAGGTCTCTCTGCATCTCTATACTCCAGATTGTTTTACCTTTTATCCTATAACTCCCCTCTACATTATTCCGGCCAAAATGCATCACCTCGCATTTATCCGGATTAAATTCCATTTGCCATCTATCTGCCCAATCTACCAGCCTATCTATGTCATGTAGCATTGCCTGGCACTGCTCCTCAGTTTCCGCCAATCCAAGCATCTTAGTGTCATCAGCAAATTTGCTGATCACACCACCTACCCCCCTCTTCCAAGTCATTTATATAAACCACAAATAGAAGAGGTCCTAGTACTGAGCCCTGTGGCACACCACTAGTGACTGACCTCCAGTTGGAAAAAGAGCCTTCCACTACTACCTGCTGTCTCCTCCTCCCAAGTCAGTTCTCAACCCATCTACATACCTGGCCCTGTATCCCATGCGCCTTCACCTTTTTTATCAGCCTACCATGTGGAACCTTGTCAAACGCCTTACTGAAATCCATGTAGACGACATCAACGGCTTGTCCTTCATCAACCGTTTTTGTCACCTCTTCAAAAAATTCCACTAGATTCGTAAGGCACGACCTCCCCTTAACGAAGCCATGCTGCGTATCCCTGATCAGATTGCAGCGCTCCAGATGCTCACACATCCTGTCCCTGAGGATCCTCTCCATTAGCTTACCTATAACTGAAGTCAAGCTCACTGGCCTATAATTCCCTGGGTTATCCCTCTGACCCTTTTTAAACAACGGTACTACAGTTGCTATCCTCCAGTCCTCTGGGACCTCACCTGTGTCCAAAGACTTGCAACCATAAAGCTCTCCCTGCGATGCATGCATTTTAGTGTCTGCTAAATGTTTCTCATTGAGGTGATGACTGCATCAAGTCCTTTGACACAGCATTTGTGCTGTGGTGATCACATTCATTTCCCAGAGCTCATGGATACAGACTTGATCACTGGCCTTTCCAATGATTAGGATCTAGTAAATCATGAGGAATGAAAGTGCAAGCCCGAATGCTAAATTTTGAAAGCCATTGCTTAAACACCATTTACAGGTTGCAATGCCTCCCTTAGCCATAACCATCCCACCTGCAGTCTAGTATCAAGCCAAACATCTCCCATAGTCACTGACAATAAGGCCATAATCACACCCTTCATGCTCCAGAGTACCCATGTGCATCCTCTCCCACACATACTGTTGGATTGCACCCATCCCCTTCATTCTCCAGAGCGTGGTCTTTCATGTCATGTCGAGTTCCAGCTCATTCAGTCTCTCTTCAGCTTGTCATCTGCTCCAATGCCCCCATTAATCCTGACTGATTTCCCACCAGCAGGATTTTTCTCCCATCCACCACAGAGGCCTATTCCGGGGATGGTAGGACTGATGTATGAAAAGAGATTGACTAGGTTAGGATTGTTTCTGCTGGAGTTCAGACAAATGAGGGGGGAATCTCATGGAGACTTATAAAATTCTTACAGGGAGGATGTTCCTGATGGTGGAGGAGTCCATAACGAGGGATCATGGTCTGAGGAGTCAGGGTAGACCATTTAGGACGGAGGTGAGGAGATATTTCTTCACTCAGAGTACTGAGCCTGTGGAATTCATTACCGCAGGAAGTAGTTGATGCCAAAACATTGAATGCATTCAAGAAGCAACTGGATAGAACATTTGGGGCGAATGGTATCAAAGGTTATGGGGAGAAAGCAGGATTAGGCTATTGAATTGGATGATCAGCCATGATCATAATGAATGGTGGGGAAGGCTCAAAGGGCCAAACGGCCTTTTCCTGCTCCTATCTTCTATGTTTCTAAAATTTGTCACCGGCAGGACCAGAAACTTATGCCCAATGACTATTTTTGAGGTTTTATACAATTTATTATTAGCTTCAGAAGAAGATCCCTGTTGACACCACTAGTTACTGCCTGCAAATTTGAAAAACACCCATTAATTCCTACTCTTTGTTTCCTCTGCCAACCAGTTTTCTATCTATCTTAATATACTTCCCTCAATCCTATCTTGCACAATAAACTCTTGTGCGGGACTTTGTCGAACGCTTTCTGAAAGTCCAAGTATATTACATTAACTAGTTCCCCCTTGATAACTCTATTAATTACATCTTCAAAGAATTCCAATAGATTTGTCAGGCATGATTTCCCTTCATAAATCCATGCTGACTCTGTCTGATTTTACCACTGCTTTTTAAATGCTCTGCTATAAAGTCCCTGATCATGGATTTGAGAATCTTTCTCACTGCCAATGTTAAATTTACTGGTCTATAATTCCCTGTTTTCATCTCTATCTCCCTTTTTGAATATTGGAGTGACATTCGCTACCCTCCAATCCATAGGGACTGTTCCAGAGTCTATAGAATCTTGGAAGATGACCACCAATGCATCCACTATTTCTGGAACTACTTCCTTAAGTAAGCCAACATACTATTTGTCTTCTATACTTCCAGCTGTACCTGAGTGCTCACTTACAGCGACTGATGCATGAGGACTCCAAGATTTCGTTAAGAATCCACCTCTCAATTTACACCCATTTAAGTAATAATATGTCTTCTTATTATTGCTATCAAATTGGATAACCTTGTATTTATCCACATTATGCTGCATCTGGCCACACCTCAGCCTGTTGAAGCATCTCTGCATCCTCCTTACAACTCACCCTCTCACCCAACTTTATATCATCTGCAAATTTGGAGATAACACATTCAGTTCCCTCTTCCAAATCATTAATATATAATGTGAACAGTTGGTCTCCTAGCTCAGGTCTGTGCGGAACCCCACCAGTCACTGACTGCCAATGAAAAAAAAAGACCCATTTATGCCAACTCTTTAGTCACCAGCTTTCCATCAATCTCAAGATATTACCTGCAATCCCGTGTGCTTTAACTTTACAGAGTAGTGTTACAGGAGACCTTGTCAAAAGACTTCTGGAAGTCTAAGTAAACCAAATTCATTGGTTCTCCTCGGTAACTCTACTAGTTACATCCTCAAAATATTCCAATAGATTCATCAAGCCTGATTTCCCTTTTGTAAATCCATGCTGACTTTGTTTGAGTATGCCATTACCTTCCAAATGCTGAGTTATAAAATCCTTAATCATAGCTCTAGCAACTTCCCCAGCACTGATGTTAGGCTCATTGGTTCCCTGTTTTACCTCGACATTCCTTTTTGAGCAGTGGGCTTATATTAGCTACCATCCAATCTGTAGGAACAATTCCAGATTCCAAACAATTTTAGAAAATAACTATCAATGGACCTATTATTTCCATGGCCATTTCCTTAAACATCTTGGGCTGAAGAGTAACAAGTTGTGGTGATATATTATTCACCTCCAATTCCAACAATTCCCCCAAAACCATTTCTCCACTGCTGTTGATTTCATTCAGCTCCTCACTGAAACATGTTTCTCTGTATATTACTCATGTCTTCCTTTGTGAAGACTGAAGCAAAGTAAAAATTTAATCCCTCAGCCATTTCTTCATTCCCCATATAAATTCTCTCATTTCTGACAAAGAAACCTATATTTATTTTTGTCAATCTTTTTCTCTTTACATGTCAATAGAAACTTTTACAGTCAGTTTTTACGTTGCTCGCTATCTTACTTTCATACTCTATTATTCCGTTCTTAGCCAATCCCTTGGTCCTCTTTTCCTGAATTTTAAACTGTTCCCAATCCTCAGGCCTATTGTTTTTTTCTTCCCAATTTGTATGTCTCTTGCTTGAATCTGATACAATCAAAGGGCCTCTTTCTGTACTGTGGGGATCCTATTCTCTGATCCTATTACATACATGTATATGGGAGATCACAGGGGATGCCTAGTAGTCTGCAGCCAGCTTCCCCAGCAAGTTGAAGCTCTGCCACCCCTATCATCACAGCATGAAATTCCCATTGCCAAAAGTTTGCAGAGTCTGGAAAAATTGCGCTAGGCACCTCGCTGAAAAAACCAGAGTGAAACACAGAGTTATAGAGGTTTACAGCATAGAAAGAGGCCCTTCAGCCCAACTTGTCCATGCCATGCATTTTTTAAATCCCTAAGCTAATCCCAATTGCCTGCATTTGGTCCCTATCTCTCTATACCAATCTTACCCATGTATATATCTAAATGCTTTTTATTTAATTTACTACTACCTCTGGCAACTCGTTCCAGACACTCACCACCCTCTGTGTGAAAAAATTGCCCCTCTGGACACTTTTGCATCTCTCTTCTCTCACTTTAAACCTGTGCCCTCTAGTTTTAGACTCCCCTTTCTTTGGGAAGAGCTATTGACTATCTAACTGATCTATGCCCCTTATTATTTTATAGACGTCTATACGTTCACCCCTCAGCCTCCTATTCTCCAGAGAAAAAAGTTCCAATCCATCCAGTTTCCTTATAACTCAATTCAACAAGTTCCAGTAGCATCCTAGTAAATCTTTTCTGTACTGTTTCTAGTCTAATAATATCCTTTCCATAATAGGGTGACCAGAATTGCACACAGTATTCCGAGTGTGGCCTTACCAATGTCTTGTACAACTTCAACAAGACGTCCCAACTCTTGTATTCAATGTTCTGACTGATGAAAACAAGCATGCTGAATGCCTTCTTCACCATCCTGTCCACCTGTGATTCCACTTTCAAGGAGCGATGAACATAGAACATAGAACATTACAGCACAGAACAGGCCCTTCGGCCTTCGATGTTGCGCCGACCAATATAAAAGGCAATGCCCCTCCAAACTAAACCATTCCCTTCTCTTCCATATACTTATCAACTAACCTCTTAAACGCCACCAACTTGGCGCATCTACAACTGCTGCAGGCAGGGCATTCCACTCCCGAACCACCCTTTGGGTAAAGAACCTACCTCTGATATCCGTCCTATAACTGTCACCCCTTAATTTAAAGCTGTGTCCCCTCGTGCTAGCTTTCTCCATCCTAGGAAAAAGGCTATCACTGTCCACCCTATCTAATCCTCTACTCATCTTATATGCTTCAATAAGATCCCCTCTTAGCCGCCTCCTTTCTAACGAAAACAACCTCAAATCCTTCAACCTCTCTTCATAGGACCTGCCCTCCATACCAGGCACATCCTGGTAAACCTCCTCTGTACCCTCTCCAATGCCTCCACATCTTTCTTATAATGTGGGGACCAGAACTGCACACAATACTCAAAGTGCGGCCGCACTAGAGTTTTGTACAGTTGCAACATGACGTTGCGGCTCCGAAATTCAATCCCTCTACCAATAAAAGCCAAGACTCCATATGCCTTCCTAACAACCTTCTCGACCTGACTGCCTACTTTCAGGATCTATGCACATACACACCAAGATCCCTCTGTTCATCTAGACTACTAAGAATCCTACCATTTGCCCTATAATCTACACATTTATTATTTCTGCCATAGTGCATTACCTCACACTTTTCCACATTAAACTCCATTTGCCACCTCTCCGCCCAGCTCTGCAACTTGTCCAAGTCCCTCTGCAAACTATAACACCCCTCTTCACTATCTACCACTCCACCGACTTTAGTGTCATCTGCAAATTTACTAATCCATCCCTCAATACCCTCATCCAGATCATTTAGAAAAATTACAAACAGCAGGGGCCCCAAAACAGACCCCTGAGGTACACCACTTGTCACCGAACTCCACGATGAATATCTCCCATCAACCACCACCCTCTGTCTTCTATCTGCTCGCCAATTCCTAACCCAATTAGCTAAATCACCCTCTATCCCATACATCTGCATTTTCTGCAGCAGTCTTCCATGGGCCACCTTATCAAACGCCTTACTAAAGTCCATATATACCACATCAACCGCCTTACCCCCATCCACCTCCTTAGTCACTTTTTCAAAAAACTCAATGAGGTTAGTAAGGCACGACCTACCCTTCACAAATCCATGCTGACTATCCCCAATCAATTCATTTCTCTCTAAGTAACTATAAATCCTATCCCTAATAATTCTCTCCAATACTTTGCCCACAACAGAAGTAAGACTCACTGGCTTATAATTCCCTGGAAGGTCTCTCTTCCCCTTCTTAAACAATGGGACCACATTCGCTATCCTCCAGTCCTCCGAACCACACCCGTAACCAACGAGGACCTGAAGATCAGAGCCAGAGGCTCTGCAATCTCCTCTCTTGCCTCCCAGAGAATCCTAGGGTAAATCCCGTCCGGCCCAGGGGACTTATCTAACTTCAAACCCTCAAGAATATCTAGCACATCCTCCCTATCTACTTCATTACTTTCCAGTTTGCAACCCTGTATCCCAGTGTTCTCCACAACTACATTTACATCTCCCTGCGTGAATACCGAAGAGAAATATTGGTTCAGTGCCTCTCCAATCTCTTCAGGCTCCACGCACAACTTCCCACTGCTGTCTATGACTGGCCCTACTCTTGTCCTAACCAATCTTCTATTCTTAACATATCTAAAGAAAGCTTTAGGATTCTCCTTAATCCTATCAGCCAAAGTCTTCTTGTGTCCCCTCTTAGCTCTCCTCAACTCACTCTTTAGCTCCCTCCTGGCTAATCTATAGCTATCCCTTGCACTAACCGAGCCTTCAAGCCTCATCCTGACATAAGCCTCCTTTTTCCTTTTAACCAGCGAATCAACTTTTTTCTTACACCAAGGTTCTCTTACTCGACCATTTCCTCCTTGCCTGACAGGGACATACTTATCAAGGACTCACAGCAGCTGCTCCTTGAATAAGCTCCATATTCCAGATGTTCCCAGTCCCTGTAGTTTCCTAGTCCAATCTATGCACCCTAATTCTCTCCTGATGGCCTCATAATTACCCTTCCCCCAGCTATAACTACTGGCCCCAGCTTCATGCCTATCCCTATCCATCACTAAGGTGAACGTAACCGAATTGTGGTCACTATCACCAAAATGTTCACCAACTTCCAAGTCTAACACCTGTCTGGCTCATTGCCCAGCACCAAATCCAATGTAGCCTCACCTCTAGTTGGCCTATCTACATACTGAGTCAAAAAACCTTCCTGCACACTTTGTATAAAAACTGACCCCTCTAACGAGCTAGAGCTATAGCTTTTCCAATCAATATTAGTAAAGTTAAAGTCCCCCATAACAATTACCCTATTACTTTCACTCCTGACCAGAATTGACTTTGCAATCCTTTCCTCAACCTCTCTAGAACTTTTAGGAGGTCTATAAAAGACTCCCAACAGGGTGACCTCTCCTTTCCTGTTTCTAATCTCAGTCCATACTACCTCAACAGACAAGTCCTCATCAAACTTCTTCTCTGTCACTGTGATACAGTCTTTGACTAATAATGCCACTCCTCCCCCCCTTCTACCTCCTTCTCTACTCCGACTAAAGCATTTGAACTCCGGAAACTGCAACATCCATTCTTGTCCCTGCTCTACCCAAGTCTCTGAAATGGCCACAACATCGAAGTTCCAGGTACTGGTCCAAGCTGCAAGTTCCTCCCCCTTATTGCGAATACTCCTTGCATTAAAGTATACGCATTTCCAACCATGCCCTACCCCACCCGTATGCTGCTGTGTTTTACAGCTTTCCTCTATGACCCCCTTACTCTCATCCCTCTTAGCACCCCAACTTTTTAGGATCCCACCCCCCCCCGAATCAGTTTAAAGCCCCCTGCATAGCCTTAGCAAATTTTCCCCCCAAGATATTATTTCCCCTCTGGTTCAGGTGTAGACCATCTCTCTTGTAGAGGTCCCACCTATCCCAGAATGAGTCCCAATTGTTCAGGAACCTGAACCCCTCCCTCCTGCACCATCCTCGCAGCCACGAGTTCAAACATTCCCTCTCTCTATTCTTCTCCAAACTATCCCTTGGCACAGGCAAGAGTCCAGAGATAACCACTCTGCCAGTTTTGGCCCTAAGCTTCCACCCCAACTCCTTAAATTTCTGTTTAATATCCCCTTCCCTCGTCCTTCCTATATCATGTGTCCCTACATGAACTATGACTTGGGGTTGACTCCCCTCTCCCTTAAGAATCTTAAAACCCGATCTGCGACATCCTGGACCCCAGCCCCTGGGAGGCAACACACCAGCCCTGAGTCCCTTTTATTACTATTTACTCTCCTATCTGTCCCCCTAACTATGGAGTCTCCAATTACCAGGCCCAATCTCTTATTCCCCCTACCCACCTGAGCATTCTCAGCAGGCTCACCCCCAGAGACCTGCTCCCTTTGGTCACCTCCAGTTGATTCTTCCTCAACTGTAGCCTCCAAGACAGAAAATTTGTTTCGGAGGGGAACAGCCCCAGGGGATTGTCTACCCGATTGCTTCTTACCCCTCCTCCTAAGTTACCCACGAATCACTTTTAGGAGTGATTATCTCTTCGTCACTCCTGCCAATATCCTCCTCAACCTCTCCAATTACCCTGAGTTCCTCTAATTCCAGCTCCAGCTCCTTAACACGATCCTCAAGGAGCTGCAAATGGGCATGTACCCTTAAATCTCTTTGTTTCAGACTTTTATGGCACTTAGAATTTTTGGGGGGAACATTTGACCCTATATGATCGAATGGGATTTGAACACACAAACCTTTCACTGATACACTAGCTTGCAGTTGGAATAATCAACTCATTTCCTGAAAGGATTTAACTTGACCTGATCCTCATTAAGGTTCTACTCCACCAGCAATTAGAACCTCTTCCTTAAAGAAAAATGAAAATATTCAATGCACTATGGTTTCCTCTTCTGGTTTACTTTAAACTGGTCAAAATATTTGCCATTTCTTCAAAGAGATTTGAAATGGTTATTTAGAACAGTACAATATAACAAATTACAAGGTTGAAAATCTGTGTTACATAAACTTCTGCTAAACACGTGAACACAAACTGCTAATTGTTGCTTTATTCACAATGTGTGCAAGACCAAAGCTTCTAAAGCAGCTGGCAAGTAACTTACTGAATATAGAATTCTGTGATCCTTGAAACCGGTTTGATTTCCTAGACGCACTTGATCGCTCGTACATACTGCCTTCTTGCTTCTCCAAGCGACATGAGAAGCGGAAGGTGATAGTGCCTGATTCCACCTGCTTCACCTGAAGAAAAGAAAATAGCTTTGTGAAACTTTGCACTAAAGAAAGAAATCCTACTTGGTTAGAGCTTGGTTTATCAGTCCAGGGTGCACTGAATCTTCCCAACACAGGGAAGACCATCAAGAAACTTAAATGACACAAAAAGTATTCGCAAGTCACTGCTGCATCTACAACACGTACAAGTGTGGCACAGTGGTTAGCACTGATGCCTTTCAGCACGAGGGATCTGTGTTCAATTCCAGCCTCCAGTGACTGTGCAGAGTTTCTGCATGGGTTTCCTCTGAATGCTCCTGTTTCCTCCCACACTCCAAAGATGTGCAGGTTAGATTAAATGGCCTTCTAAATTGACCTTAGTGTCAGGGGAATTCGCAGGATAAATTCATGGGGTTACAGGAATACAGCCTAGGTGGGATTGTTGTGGGAGCAGGCTTGATGGTCTGAACAGCTCCAGTGAATTCATGTTTTAAAAAGATACAGGATTTTTTAAAAAATGCTGAGGCAGTTTCTATCATATTGCAGGTTTATTTGGTAGCAAACTTCTGCTCTTTGCTGATTAACATCTTAGCCTGGGATAGATGGAAGTTGGCTTCTGAATGCGGGTTCAGGAACATTGCTGTGGAAGAGCTGAGTTGACTTTATTTTTCATCCAACCTTGTTAAGCCTGACCTGTAAGTGCAAAGTGACCTCCATCTATTCTTTCAGCACCATTTGGTACTGCAGGAACATCGAGGTACAGGGACACTTCAGGACAACTGCCCCTACTGAAACATATGAAAAGAAAGATTTGGAATTGTATTGTGCCTTCCATCACCTCAGAGTACTCCAAAGCATTTAATAGCCAATTAGCTCAGAGTAATAAGGTAGTAATAATCTGTTCTGGTGATGTTAAGTGAGGATTAAACTTTGGCCTCGACACTGGGAAGAATCGTCCAGCTTTCTCTCAAATGGACCAATTTTAAACCTCATATGGGCTGCATGGTGGCACAGTGGTTAGCACTGCTGCCTCTCAGCACCAGGAAGCCAGGTTCCATTCCAGTTTTGGGTGACTGTGTGCAGTCTGTGCATCTCCCCATGTCTGCGTAGGTTTCCTCTGGGTGCTTCAATTTCCTCCGGGTGCTTCAGTTTCCTCCCACAGTCCGAAAGATGTGCTGGGTTAGATGCATTGGACAAGCTAAATTCTCCCTCAGCGTACACAAACAGGTGTCGGAGTGTAGCAACTAGAGGATTTTCACAATAACTCCATTGCAGTGTTAATGTAAGCTACTTACATAAGAACATAGGAACTAGGAGCAGGAGTTGGCCATCTGTCCCCCTAGCCTGCTCCTCCATTCAATAAGATCATGGCTGATCTTTTTGTGGACTCAGCTCCACTTACCCGCCTGCTCACCATAACCCTTAATTCTTTTACTGTTCAAAAATCTATCTATCCTTGCCTTAAAAACATTCAATGAGGTAGCCTCAACTGCTTCACTGGGCAGGGAATTCCACAGATTCACAACCTTGTGTGTGAAGAAGTTCCTTCTCAACTTAGTCCTAACTTGTGACACTAACAAAATAAATTTTAAACATATTTATGACCCCTAGTTTTATCCTCTCCAAGTTTGTCTAGTTTAGTAATTATTTCCCTTGTATCTAATAGATTCCAGTGAATGGCGAAGTATCAACAAATAGCAAAGGATAGCAAAACAGAGGTAAGAGCAACAAAATAGAGAATGAAAAGAAACTTGCAACAGATGTGAAAATCAACGCAAAATGCTTATAATTTCATTAGGAAAAACCAAGGCGGTCGGAAGCAATTGTGCCCCTTGAAAACCAGTAACAGCATTACTGACAATGAAAATATGAAAAGGCAATCATGCTGAATATTACTTGACAGCAGTATTTATGGTGGCAGAAGGAGACAGCATGGCAAGCATCACAAAGGAACTATTACTGAATTAGGGACTCAACAAAATTAATGTAAGCAAGACCACAGTAATGGATAAATTAATGGCACTTCAAAGTGATAAATCCCCAGAGACAAATGGCTTCCACCTCAAGGTTTTCAATAAGGATGTGAAGATTGTCGATGCCCTAACTATATTAATCCAAGTTTTATTGATTAAGGAACTATTCCTATAGATTAGAAAACTGCACAAGTCACTCCACTATTGAAGAAAAGTCAGAAAAGGAGACCAGGGAATTATTACGAGTCTATAATTAAGAATCGGGTGAATGGAAACATTGAAAATTTTCAGCCCATCAGAGAAAGCCAAAGTGAATTTATATAGGATAGATTATGACATATATGGGGAGACGATAGCCTCGTGATATTATCATTAGACTATTAATCCAGAAACTCAGCTAATGTTCTGAGGAGCTGGGTTCAAATCCCGCCACGACAGATGGTGGAGTTTGAACTCAATAAAAGATCTTGAATTAAAACTCAACTGATGACCGTGAAACCATTGCCGATTGTTGAAAAAACCCATCTGGTTCACTAATGTTTTTTAGGGAAGGAAATCTGCTGTTCTTATCTGGTCTGGCCTACATGTGACTCCAGAGCCATAGCAACATAGTTGACCCTCAATTCCATCTGAAATGGCCTAGCAAACCACTCAGTTCAAGGGCGACTAGGGATGGGAAATAAGCCCAGCCAGCTACGCCCACGTCCCACAAATGAACAAAAAAACGCTGCGTTTGATTGAACTTTAGAGGTAATTACAATATTGGGAAGCAGAATGTCGATGGATATTATTTAGATAGACTTTCAAAAGACACATGATAAAGTCCTTCACAAGAGACTGTTAGTTAAAGTTGTAGCTTGTGAAAGTAAAGGCAAATTATGGAAACCTTTAGAGAATTAGGTTAACGGCGGGCACAGAGAGTAGATGGAAATCGGAAGTTGGCAGGAAGTGACCAGGTGCCTGAGTTATTCATTATATTTATTAGTAACTTAGATGATTGAATAGAAAAGAAAATATTCTAGTTATTTGATGACACAAAGATAGATGCATGTTAAACAGTGCAGCTGGAAACATAAGATTACAGATATTGATAAATTAAGTGAATTTATGATGCAAGCAAATGTGAGATCGTCCATTTTGGGACCTGTAAGGGTAAAACAGAGTACTTTCCAAATGATGAAAAGCTAGTCTTGAGGTTCCAAATACAAAAATCATTGAAATGTCACGAGAAAGTATTTAAAACAATCAAAAAGAATTGAATGTTGGCCTTCGTATCTAGAAGAATACAAAGAAGATTTACAAGGATGTTGCCAGGACTGGTGAGCGTGAGTTAGAAGGAGCAGTTAGAAGGAAAAAACCACTTTATTCCTTGGAATATAGAAAGATGAAGGGTGATCTGGATAAAATCATAAAGGGCATAAATAGACAATTCTCCCAAAAAAGTTCTAAAAACATGCATAAAAACTGGAGTAACTCCCACTGATTTATTCAGGGGGATGTTTAAAATGAATCTACCACACTCTGAGCACCGTAGATTGTCTCAGAGAGATACATACTGAAAATCAGGGGGCAGAGCCTATTCCTGCTGGAGAAGTTCACAGCATAGCACGGAGCAGGTCACTACGTTTGAGCCAATCTGTCAGGGCAGAGATCGGTGTATGTGCAACGGCCCCACACTGCAGGCCTCCCAATCGCTGGCCAGCCCTGTGACCCTATATCGCTGTCACTCCAACCTCCCCACGTCAGGTCGCTGTCATCCCAGATCGCTCCGATCACTAGCAGTGATATTCTCCCCACTGTCCCAGCATCACCCCGATCTCCCCGCTGTCCCAGCATCACCCCGATCTCCCCGCTGTCCCAGCATCACCCCGATCTCCCCCCTGTCCCAGCATCACCCCAATCTCCCCGCTGTCCCAGCATCCCACTCCCCGCTGTCCCAGCATCACCCCGATCTCCCCGCTGTCCCAGCATCACCCCGATCTCCCCACTGTCCCAGCATCACCCCGATCTCCCCACTGTCCCAGCATCACCCCGATCTCCCCACTGTCCCAGCATCACCCCGATCTCCCCACTGTCCCAGCATCACCACGATCTCCCCACTATCTCAGCATCACCCCGATCTCCCCACAGTCCCATTCCGCCACCCCAACCACCTGGATCGCCAGGCTGATCACCCCATTCCCTTCATCTGCCACCAACCCTTTTTTGCAGCACGGATCGGTGGCAGACGAATGACTCTGCATCCTGCTGATCTCTGTTGGGCAGTGTCAAAATGCCCCGGGCAATGCCAGGGTGCCAGGCTGGCACCAACAGGATGGCAATACCCAGGTGCACCCCACCTAGCCTCCAGTCTCTTCAGAGGGTCTCTGTTCCCTCCAGTGGGATTGGCCACCAGCTCCCTGTTAATAGGGAGCTGTTGCAATTCCCGCTAGGGTGAACCACTGCGGGCTGGGGGTGGGTGAGAGGGGGCAGAGGATGGGAGGGAGGGAGAGGAAGAGGATGGGGGTGGGGAGAGGAAGAGGAGGGAGAGGGAGAGGAGAGGAGGAGAAGAGGGAGAGGGAGGAGGGAGAGGGGAGAGGGAGAGGGAGGGGGAGAGGGCGGGGGGGAGAGGGAGGGCGCGGGGGGGAGAGGGAGAAGGAGGCGGGGGAGGAGGGAGAGGGCGGGGGGAGGAGGGGAGAGGGCGGGGGGGAGGAGGGAGGGGCGGGGGAGGAGGGAGAGGGCGGGGGGGGGAGAGGGAGAGGGCGGGGGGAGGAGGGAGAGAGGGGGGGGAGGGAGAGGGCGGGGGGAGGAGGGAGAGGGCGGGGGGATGTTGGGGGTATGAGGAGAACAGGTGGTGGTCAAAGGTGGTGGTGGAGGCACTAGCAGGCCTAGAGACTTCAGTCCCACACCCACAAATGAAATGAAATTACAAATTTTAATATTTAACATCAGCTGATCAGCGCAGAGCTGACGACACTAAAATTCCTGGGCCCGGAGACATGTGAAGACCATGGTGCCCAATGTGGAGCCCACAAAATGACCTACATTGATGTCTCCCAGCCCACTGCGCTGCTACAGCAATGCAATGGGCTGGCAGAAAAGCCTCCAGAAAGTCTTTTTCTCAGGGTGGGGAAGTTAAAAATTAGAGGGCATCGGTTGAAGGTGAGAGGAGAAAGATTTAAAAGGGATCTGAGGGGCAACTTCTTCACCCACAGTAATGTGTGTATATAAGGAAGGAACTGCCAGAGAAAGTGGTTGAGAGATACAGTAGCAACGTTTAAAAAGCATTTGGATAAGTACATGAATGGGAAAGGATTAGAGGGATATGGGCCAAACACGGGCAATTGGGGCTAGCTGGGAGGGCACCAGGGTCAGCACGGACTGGTTGGGCTGAAGGGCCCGTTTCCATTCTGTATTGCGTTGTAAAGTTGAAACTAAACTTGTAAAGTCGAAGATTGTTTAAGCTTTCCTCACATCCTTGGAGTCCGGGTATCAACACCAGCGCTGATTCAGAAACCAATCTCCCATTTATACTACTGCTCCAATGGGAAAATCCGACAGTTCCAATCTATGATGTTCCAACTTACGATGTGGGTTACAGGAACCAATGACGTTGCAGGTCTGAGGACTTCCTGTAGTGGCAAAATGCAGCACCACCCGAAGAAGGCTCCAACCCTCCAGCGGGTTCAGCTTTGCTGTGATGTACACGCAGCACGGATAAGCTCATATTGCTGAGCAGAAACCACCTACCTCATCTGAGCTCATCTCAGTGGAGGGAGATTTGTAAACCAGCAGGTTGCTGGGATTAGGTGAAGGTCCACCATGAAGTGCCACCGTTATGTCAGGGGTATCCGATTCTAAGGAGGGATTCCAAACCGCCCAGCGCAGCGTCTGCATGTACGTCACCTTATCCAAGGAATTGGTGGAAGTGGAGAGCTGTGAAGAAAAAAGATTCCCTTCTTAAGGAAATGCAACATGGAGCTCAGCATTAATCAATCTCTATGCATTCTTAACAACAAAAGAAGTCCAGATATTCCACAAGACCATTATCTACATCAGGCTTAAAGAGGCATCACCCTTTATTGGGAAACATTTGTCAACTTGTTTTTCGGAATCACAGAATTGTTATGTTGCAGGAGGAAACCATTCAGCCCATCACGTCTGTACTGAGCCTTCAGACGAGCATTGACTTAGTGCCGTTCCCCTGGCTTTCCACTGCATATTGTTTCTATTCAAATAATCATCTAATGCCCTTTTGAATACCTCAATTGAATGGCTCTTCCACCACACTTCCATGATGTGGAGATGCCGCCGTTGGATTGGCGTGGGCACCGTAAAAAGTCTCACAACGATAGGTTGAAGTCCAAATAAACCTGTTGGACTTTATCCTGGTGTTGTGAGGCTTCTTACAATGATCACATTTCATAGGCAGAGCATTCTAGGCCTGAACCATGTGCTGTCTGAAAAAGATATTTTCTTTCACGTCGCATTTGCTTCTTTTGCAAATCACTTTAAGTCGCTACCCTTTCATTCTTTAAGAGCTGGAGCGGTTTCTCCCTGGTGTATCTGCCCATGGCTTCGTCATGGCTTTAAACAACTCAATCAAAACTTTCTTTTCTATCAAAAGTATGTTCAAAGAGCACATCAAAAGGTAAAGCCATCAACAGTGCACCACTGTCAATACATTAACATCAATATGGAGCTTTTTCCGCAGTGACTGGTGGGTTCAGTGTAGAAATCAGAATGCAGCCATATTGCACCACCTCATGTGAGATGTACAGTGGATGCTTCATTGCTGCATCATGCTCTAGTAACTTTCTATTCCTTATTTTCCTCTTTGGTGATCTTCTACATCTGGATCATTAAGTGGTGTATAAAAGTTCTCCTCAACACACTCTGCTCTTTGGAGCCATCATTTGAGAGTTTTGGAATGTGGAATGGAAACCTTCCACAGAGCTCAAAATATCACATTGTTCTACACACCAATCAGCTAAACGATAACAGCAGTTTAATGAGGCAGTGCACTGCTGAGGGATCCATAAGATAAAACCTCAATCAGATCCAATTACAGTTGCTAATTACACTCATGTAATGTCAATTATTATTTGTAATAATAATTGACATTATGTAGAATGTACAGCTCAGAAATAAGCCAACCCTTTGAATGGGGCAGTCTCAAGTTTATGCCTTTTCACATCTCTTAAAACCATAGAATCCCCACAGTGCCATTTGGCCCAGTGAAACCGCACTGACCACAATCCCACCCAGGCTTTATTTCCATAACCCCATGTATTTATCCAACTAGTCCCCCTGACACTAAGGGGCAATTTAGCATGGCCAATCAACCCAACCCGCACGTCTTTGGATTGTGAGAGGAAAACGGAACAGCCGGAGGAAACCCACGCAGACACGGAGAGAATGTGCAGACTCCACACAGACAGTGATCCAAGGCTGGAATTGAACCCAAGTCCTTGGCACTGTGAGGCAGCAGTGCAAACCACTGTGTTACTGCCTCCCTTCTCTTCACTGAACCAATTCTATCTGGCTCATTGATGGGTAGCCTTGGCTTAGTGAGTGGGTCACAAGATTGAAATCAGCCTTGTTCAATGACCATGACTCCATGAATAAGATTAAATACATTCAATACACACTGAATAGTTCATAAAGTTGTAGAAAATGCTTGATGATTTATCTATTAATAGAACTGCCATCAACCTCAAATGATAAAATCAAAAGAAATAATTATGCTTTGGACACAGAGGGAACTCTCGGCTCTCTCAGTCATTTGTTGTGAGTAATCAGCATGCACCTCACTTCACGTCCTCTGGTTTTACGTGCGTATCACTTCAATCATATTGTCAGGAAAAAAAAAAAACCACATGGATGGAAATCAGCAGAATGTGGCGACTCTGCACACGGGCAATGGTCAATAGAATGTCCCATGGGCTGCACTCAGAACCCAGGGGGTTCCTGGGGAGTTGCAGATTGCCTACCACTGATCAAGCTTTCTATCCCTTCTGCCTTTGTCTTCATTGAGCTTCCTCGTAAATACCTCCATGCTACCCACCTCTTCTACACCTTTCTGATAGTGGGTCGCATATATGAACCACTCTAAGCAGAGGATTCTTTCTTCCTCAGTCTGATGGGCCCAATCGTGACATTTTGGAATCTTCATCCACAATCCTGAATAATCTCAACAGGACTGGCACTCCTGAAGAGATATACTAACTATTTCTGCTTACTGTGCCTATTCTCAAAAGAGTTAAGACATGAATTATAAAAGCAGACAATGCAGTGGGGACACTATGACGGCACATCACATTATTGTGCATGGAGGGACCAGAGGTGGGAATCATCATCATTTTAAACATTCCGTTTTGGGTGCTCACGTAAACATTTTAACATGCATTCAAAGTCAGGCTCACTCACCTGAAGAGGGAATTCAGAGACCAGTTTAATCTACCCTTGAACACTTTCAGGAGGTTAGTTCATGGGCACTCCTGAGGGAGAGACCATGTAACAGTTGACTGGTCCCTCAACCCCGACCCCTTTGGGTGGATTAAACAGCTGAAGGAAAGCAAGTTAAAATGGGATAAACTTCATATTTACATTTTTACGCAACACTGCTTGACATTGGATACGAGAGTAGGATTGGCCACATTATCTATCAAGTACAATATCATTATGAATAGACAAGAAATACATCAAACAGTTCAAAAGGGGTGAAATTAACCTTTGGTGAAAGGGCTAACTGTGTGATTGTAAATCATGAGCCCATTTTATACTCAATGGAAAAGAAATTGGAGTGAACTGTAAATCAGATTGCCGAAAAATGGGTGCCTAGTTGCTGCAAAAGACCTATTCTGTTCCGACTGCCTCTGAAATCATGAATAATAATTTTATTTATATATGTTTTTTTCTTAAAAATAAACCTTTCATGTTGTAGGGTTAGTCCATTGGCATGTCGGTATGAGAATTAAGTGACACAGTGGCTATGTCACAGGACTAATGCTCTACGGCCTTGGTGCCAAGTTAATGGAATTTAAATTCAATTAGTATTAAAAAATAACGACCATGAAACTATCAACAAAAAATTGCTGATGACACAATGGATGGTAGTGTTGTGGATAGTGTGGAGGGACGTCAGAATTGAGCGAGACATTGATAGGATGCAAGGCTGGGCGGAAGAGTGGCAGATGGATTTCAACCCAGATAAGTGTGAAGTGGTTCATTTTGGCAGGTCAAATAGGATGGCAGAATATAATATTAATGGTAGGACTCTTGGCAGTGTGGAAGATCAGAAGGATCTTGGGGTCCAAGTTCATAGGACACTCAAAGCAGCTGCACAGGTTTAAGCTGTGGTTAAGAAGGCATATGGTGTACTGGCCTTCATCAATCTAGGAATTGAGTTGAGGAGCCAAGAGGTAATGTTGCTATTATATAAGGCCCTGGGGTCAGACTCCACTTGAAGTACTGTGTTCAGTTCTGGTCACCTCATTACAGGAAGCCATTGAAAGGGTGCAGAGGAGATTTACAAGGATGTTGCCTGAATTGGGGAGTGTGCCTCATGAAGATATGTTAAGGGAGCTCGGCCTTTTCTCCTTGGAGAGATGAAGGATGAGGGGTGACCTTATAGAGGTGTATAAGATGTTGAGAGATATTGATCGAGTGGATAGTCAGAAGCTTTTTCCCACAGCTGAAATGATTGCCACAAGAGGACACAGGTTTAAGATGCTGAGGAGTAGGTACAGAGTAAGTGTCAGCGGTGTGGGTGCGTGGAATGGGCTGCCAGCAATGGTGGTAGAGGCAGATTTATTAGAGTCTTTTAAGAGACTTTTAGATAAGTACATGGAACTGAGTAAGATAGTTAAGTAACTAAGTAAGATACTAAGTAAGTAACTAGATGTTACTTCAGGAGTGGCCTAGTGCTTCATGTCGTTAGTGTATGCTTAAACTGGACCATCAGATGGGCAACATGACAGCTCAGAGACTATCGCTGTTGCTGTGCAGACACATGGATTTGGGCCTGTGTCTGCGGGAGTTTGCGCGTTCTCCCCATGGTTGCGTGGGTTTTCTCCGGGTGCTCCGGTTTCCTCCCACATCCCAAAAATGTGCTCTTAGGCTGATTGGGTAACAAATTGTCCCTATATTGGTCTCTATATGTCATTAAGATGTTAGGATGGCGGCGCGGGCTCGTTGGGCCGAAGGGCCTGTTTCCCGTGTTGTGTTGTTCTTTGTTCTTTGTATAGAGCGTTATAGGTAAGCCTAATAATCTCGAAGTAGGGGCATGTTTGGCACAACTTTGTGGGCCGAAGGGCCTGAATTATGCTGTAGTTTTTTTTATGATTGTTGTAAAAACCCATCAGGTTCACTAATGCACACAGGGGAAGGAAATCTGCTGTCTTTACCTGGTCTGGCCTACATGTGACTCCAGATCTAGGGAAATGAGTTTGACTCAAACTCCTCTGGTGATCAATTAGGGGTGAGCAGCAAATCTCGCCAGCGATGCCCACATCCCACCAACACTTTCTTTAAAAATGTGTTCATACTAAGGAGCAATTTTAAAAAAAAACAAGTTGTTTAATTTCAAACAGATAGGATTGGAGATGTGCAACTTGTATCAAGGTTGTGGACTGTAAACACATGCAGTTAGCTGCTCACTGACCAAGCTCGGCAGCCAGTATTAGCAACCCATCATCGGTTAGTTGATATTCATTTCTGAAAGCAGTGGGTGGATTAATTGCTAAAGCCCCCGACATTCTGTACCCGGCTAATAATTCAATACCATCTTCACACTTCCAAAGAGAGGTGACATAGTGATCGGGAGGTGACATATTCACTGTGGCAACCACAGTGTGGGTGCTGCTATAACTCGGAATTAGCAGCAAGCTTTAGCAACAAACAGGATGGAAAAAAGACAGAAGAGATCAAAAACTCAATCGGTTTATTAAATCAGAATAAATTAATCATGAAGACTTCAAGCTTTACGGTTCCCCGCATTTAAATTTTTAATTAAAAAAACAATTTTCAATTATTCTCCAATTGGGTACTTTTTTTTGTTCGTAAATTAGTTTCCTAAGGCTACAAGTAGGCTACAAATCAATCATACGAATGATGAACTTATTAATAAACAATGCAATCCTTAAGTAAAGCAGGTCTCAAAGGATAGGTTTAACTTGCGATGTGAGGGAAATTTATGAGTGTGTCATTGTAGAAAAACAAAACGCTAAAATTGATTTTGGAACTTTAGTTATGAGGCAAGTATTGTTTGATTAAAATGCAATTACTAAGAGGGCCATCAATTTGGAAATCCTATTCTGGCTAAAGTTGGACTATGCAGATTTTAATTGCTTAAGATTTTCTCAATATTACAAAGCCAATGCCTAATTTGTAATTGCTTTCTGTCACAAAGTAAACATAAAATGGGGCAAGTGCTTTATAGTTTAATTTGCTGGTAATATTTATTAAACGGAGGTGGTGAAGATTTTTTTTTTACAGGATTTGAATTCAGGTTCCATGTTAAGTCAAAAGCTATGATAAATCCCTGTGCTAAAAATTGTAGGCAAGATTTGGATCATAAATTATTACTGTCCAAGATGCTATTATTTCATAAATTGCAAATTAATTGAAACTAAATGAGAGTCAGGATTGGTCCATGCATTTGATTGTGTTTTTGACCTGCAGCAAATTGATGGATGCATCAAATTCTGATGAAGCATTAGCAGACCTGCAATGGCATTTTTTTAATTAATTAGTGGGGCATTGGCATTACTGGCCGGCCAGCATTTATTGCCCTCTCAAGTTGCCCTTGGAAGGCAGTTGAGAGTCAACCACAATGTTGTGGTTCTGGAGTCACATGAGGGCCAGACTAGGTAAGGATGGCAGATTTCCTTCCCTAATGGACATTAGTGAACCAGATAGGTTTTTCCAACAATCGACAATGGTCTCATGGTCATCAATAGGTTCTTAATTCTAGATATCCTTTTTATCAAATTCAAATTCCACTATCTGCCGTGGCGGGATTCAAATCCAGATCTCCAGAATATTAATAGTCTAGCGATAAAACCACTAGGCCGTAGTCTCCTCCATTGCTCATAGTGAGGCAGATTTGAGGCTTGAATGTTTCTCTCAATCTTGGGGGCAGAGAGTGGAATTTCTACATGGTTCAGCCATTCCGCTCTTCATTTAAGTCTCATATCTCAGCTCACAAGGTCGACAGATAACTCTCAATCTTCTGCCCTCTATGCCATCCGCCACGTTGTTGAAGGGTTCATGGGAGGAAACCATACAGAACCCACCCATTCTTGCAGGGCAAGTGCCAGGCCTTGATTGAATGCCTCTGTTTGATGGTACTGCCAAGTCAGACAAACCAAAAAGGTGCCAACTTCAAACCCTGGCTGATTCATCTCATCAGCCAAAAAATTCGGGATGCTACCATCGGCTTGGAGCTAATGGGGAGGCGGTGGGGGGAGGCAGGTGAAATCAGCCATAGTTCCTGTTCCTGATTAAAACTACAAAGTGCAAGCTGAAACATTACTGATGGTTGAACAGCCTGTAAAGATGCACGATCAATCCCACTGGGTTGAAGTTGCAAAAGTTGTCAGCACGCATAAGCAAAATCTTAGCTTGATTCAATGACTTCAGTCTAGGAGAATGAAAGGGAAAACATTTTTTTTTGTTTATATCCAATCAAAGCCCAATTCAAAGTCTCAGCAAGCGAGACAGTCCTGATCCAAGCTGACAAGACAAGCCTCACACTTTCTGTCTTGGGCTTGATCTAGATAATCCAAGCTGTTTGGAGCAGGCATTGCACCTTCTCCAACGCTTATTCTTATTTGCATCTAAGCCAAAGACCTAGATACCACTTTAAAAAATTGCTCCAAGGGAAGCTTCAATATAACCTCACGACTTCAACCAAATGCAGGATCCAGAACTACACTTCATCTTCGCCAGAAGGCTGTGAAAGAGAGAAAAAAAATTTTATTTTAAACTTTATTCCAATCCAATCAAATCAAATCAAATCCAATTCAGAGTCCCAACAAGTTGAGACATTCCCGATCCACGCTGACAAGACAGAGCTCTCACCTCCTGAATTGGGCTTGATCTCCATGATCCAAGCTGAATGGAGTAGGCATAGCTCCTCCTCCAATGCTTGATCTTATTTGCATCTTAGCCAAAAGGCCAAGACGTTCCTTTGAAAAATTGCTTCAAATGAAGCTAAAATGTAACCTAATGACTTCAATTAAGCATGTCGATACGACACTTGATCTTAGCCAAAAGGCTGAGAAGCAAAAGAGAAAAAATATGGCATTTTATAGTAATAAGTTCTTACGGAAGGTGGTGGAACTGAAATACAAACTCCGGCTGGGATTTCCAACTGCCGCTCTTCTTGGCAGGGTTGGCAACAGGAGTAAGAAAGTCTCGCCAGAGATCCAAATCATGTTTTTTTTTGTCGGCAGGAAGTCTCATCATGATTGCCCCCCCCCCAGTGACATAACGGGAATCCTAACATTCGCTGTTAGGAAACCAAATAGAATAAATTTGCATGTCATTATCAAGCACCTGATATTCCCCCCTGCGTTAGATAATCCATTCACATTGATATGATAGCACGCTTCCCTGAAAGGTTTCCCACAGTCTGCGCCTACCAGGCAAATGTGCCCAGCTGAGTGCATCGTTCAGGAGAGAATGTCACGGATGGGCAGTACGCGGGCACTGCCCCGCAGTATCAGGAAGCAGTGCTGGTGGGTAGTGTCAAGGTGGGACAGGGGCTCCCATTTTAACTTTAGTGCACCGGGGTGGCCTTTAAAAATGGTGCCATGATCTTTAAAAGATTAATTTGCTGGCTCAATCACACTGCCAGCGCAGGAGCCACCCCTTCAGTTATTAGGCACTAAGCACTAAGTTCATAGCAACATGGTGGAGAAAGCCACAGTTGGTGCCACTGCTATGCTCCACAAAAATAGGTACAAATTCTGCCCACTGTTTTTCGCTTCATACTTGTTACCAGACCTACCGAATATTTCCAGCATTATCTCTTTTCCTTTCAGATTCCCAGCACAAGTTGGGACATTCTCTTCTTCCGTCGGGAAAAAGATACAAAAGTCTGAGGTCAGGTACCAACCCACTCGAGAACAGCTGTCATCAGATTTTTGAATAGCCCCACTCTATGAATGGTATGCTTTGCCTGTGTAGCGTGCAAGAAACAATACCTTTTACTGTGTACCAAAACATGTACATAAATCAAATCAATTCAAATAAGCTGCAGCATCTTACATTTGTGTTGACATTTTATAGTGATATGTAGGTTATGGGGATTAGTAGGAACGTGTGGGGTTACAAAGATGGGGAATGGATCTGGATAAGATGCTCTATCAGAGAGTAGGCACAGACTCGATCGGCCACATGGCCCCTTTCTGCATGGTGATTCGATTCTATTATTCTACTGTTCTTGTTGTGGTCAACTCTGCTATAAAATCAACACGCGTTTGACAAGATCACTGAGTGATTAACTCCCCATTCATGAAACTAATCTGAAAGTGACAAGCAAGTCATTATGAAAAAATGGAGACTTCTATTGTGAGAATTCAAGGTTAGCGAAAGAACAGCAGCTTCTTGGAACTAATGTGTTTTTCACATTAGCATTCCTTGGGTTAGCCTTAAGCAACCAGGGTCTGTTTCTTGGTCTATTCCTTGCTGGCCTTATCTATATTACTTCTTTTTCTCGCAGGTACAACAAATCCGCAGCATAAATCTATAAAGCATTATGTGATCACTGGTGACTATCTCCATGATAACAAAGGCAGTTGATTTATATTGGGGGCTGCTGGGGTCCTTTGGGGTTTCAGGCCCAATGAAAGAATCAAGCTTCCAGTTTAATTGCATTTACCATGTGTTCACAGATTAATTGCATTTACCATTGCTAGAGTGTAAATTGCAATTACAACCTAGCAACGTACAACTTAATCATTGTTGTTTTAAAGTCATTGTTGTATCGGATCCTGGCAAGCATGAAGATGCATTAATCTTTGCTAATAACATTAGTTGCAGCAATAATCCAAGGGGTGGGGAGTTCAAATAAATATAGATAAAATGATCATGCAGGCGATGGCCTCGTAGTATTATCGCGAGGCTATTAATCCAGCAACTCAGCTCATTTTCTGAGAACCCGGGCTCAAATCCCACCATGGCAACAGGTGGAATTCGAATGCAATAAAAAAAAAAATCAGGAATTAAGAATCCAATGATGACCATGAAATCATTGTTGATCGTCGGAAAAACCCATCTGCTTCATTAACGTGCTTTACAGGGAAAAAAAAACTGCCATCTTTACCAAGTCATAGAGGTTTACAGCATGGAAACAGGCCCTTCAACTCAACTTGTCCATGCCGCCCTTTTTTTTAAAACCCCTAAACTAATGCCAATTGCCTGCATTTGACTCCTATCCCTTTACGCCTATCATACCCAAGTAACTATCTAAATGCTTTTTAAGCGAAAAAATTGTATTCGCCTCTACTACTACTTCTGGCAGCTTGTTCCAGACACTCACCTTCCTCTGTATGAAAAAATTGCTTTTCTGGTCACTTTTCTATCTCTCCCCTCTCACCTTAAACCTATGCCCTCTAGTTTTAGACTCCCCTACCTTTGGGAAAAGATATTGACTCTTTACCTTGTCTATGCTCCTCATTATTTTGTGGACCTCTATAAAGTCACCCCTCAGCCTCCTACGCTCCAGACGAAAAAGGTTCCAGTCTATTCAACCTCTCCTTATAACTCAATCCATCAAGTTCCGGTAGCATCCTAGTAAATCTTTTCTGCACTCTTTCCAGTTTAACAATATTCTTTCTATAATAGGGTGATCAGAATTGCACACAGTATTCCAAGTGTGGCCTTAACAATGTCTTGTACAGCTTTAACAAGACTTCCTAACTTGTGACTTGTCTGACCTACTTGAGACTATAGAGCCACAGCAATGTGGTTGACTCCTAACTGCCCTCTGAAATGGTCTAGCAAGCCACTCAGTTCAAAAGCAACTAAGTATGGGCAATAAATGTTGGCCAGCCAGCGACGCCCATGTCCCACAAGTGAATAAAAAACATTAAAAGGGATTGAATTAAAGACAAGAGAGCAGAATTCAAGTCATACAATCCCTACAAGTACAGAAGAAAGCCATTCAGCCTATCAAGTCTGCACCAACCCTAAAATAGAATATCTTGCCCAGATCCTATCCCCATAACCCCCTGTATTTACTAATCCCACTAACCTACACATCTTGTAACACTAATTTATCATGGCCAATCAACCAACCTGCATCTTTTTGCTGCTGGAGAAAAACCGGAGCACTTGGGTGAAACACATGCAGAAATAGGGAGAACATTTAACTCCACACCTTAGGTCAGAATCCCTGAAGCTGTGGGGCATTAACCGCTGTGTCAGCGTTCCAACCCATGGTGTAGGGAGCAGGTTAGTTGTATGTTCTCTGCACTGGCAAATGCTGAATAACAAATATAAACTTTCAAATGTATGCCTCTTCCTAAACATAGCCAGGAGTTCCCTCTCGCTGTTTCCACTCCACTGCATTGACTTTGCTGGCAGAGTGACTATGGTCTAATTTACATCTATTAAAAAAGGTTCTATTGAATTTCCAATAAAGTTACAACAACTCAACCTGGATCAGCCAGAGTTCAAACAAATTTTCAGAAGATTAGGCACTTAACAGCATTCTGGACTTAATGAGTTCAACAACTTCAGGTTGTGGTCTTTGCTCTATCTTGACTTGCTATTGTAATCCCATTTTTTTTGTCCCAATGCCACTCCTACACAGGGCCTTGGAGTCACAGAGATATACAGCACAGAAAAAGTCCCTTCAGCCCATCATATCTGTGCCAATCAAAGACAGAACACCTAACTATTTTAATCTAATTTCCCACCACTTGGCCCATAGCCTTGTATAGCTAGGTATCACAAATGCACATCGAAATACTTCTTCAATGTTATGAGCGTCTCTATCTTCATCACCCTTTCAGGCAGCGAGTTCCAGACTCCCACCACCCTCTGGGTAAAAAAGGTTTTCCTCACATTCTACCCAAACCTACTGCCCCTTACCTTAAATTTGTGCCCCCTGCTTTTTGATCTCTCCATCAAGGAGAAAGGTTTCTCTCTGTCAATTCCATCTATGTCCCTCATAATTTACACATCAAAATCATGCTCCCCCACTCAGTCTCCCCTGCTCCAAGAAAACAACTCTATTCAATCTCGCTTTATAACTTCCAGGGCTAATATATCCTTCCGCAGATGTCTTTCCCAAATTCCAAAATAGAATCTAACCAGAAGTTTATACAGCTGTAACATATCTACCTCTTAGTATTCTAGATCTCTTAAAATGAAGGCCAACATTCCTTCAGCTCCTAAAATGAATTTTCCAAGTGGTCCATTAGATTTGAGTGATTTCTATGCTTGGATCGCTAAGAGATCTCCTACTGAGGGATTACACCCAAGCGCAAGGTCCATCTGCAATCTCAGCTGGATGGAGAAGATCCCAGGGATGTGTAGGTTAGGTGGATTAGTCATGGTAAATGATGAGGTTACGAGGTTAGGATGGAGGATGGGTCTGGATAACATGCTCTTTTAGAGAGTTGATGGGATGAATGGCCTCATCCTTTACTGTATTGATTCTATGTTAGAAACACAGAAAATAGGAGTAGGATTGGTACATTCAGCCCTTTGAGCCTGCAATACAATCATATCTAATTCTCTATCTTAACACTATACTACCGTTCTCTCCTTATACTCTTTGATGCTTTTAGTGTCCAGAAAACTATGTATTCTCTTCTTAAATGTATTCAGTGACTTGGTCCCCACATCCTTCTATTAGAGAATTCCACAAATTCGCCACCCTCTGACTGAAGAATTTTGTCCTCATCTTAATCCTAAATGGATTATCCCCCTGCCTCCCTTATCCTGAGACTGTCACTCATTGTGAGAGCTGGTTGGGAGGTGGGAAGGGTAGATGGGTCAGAAAGAAGAACATCACTGCATCCAGCTTGTCCAGCCCAGTCGGAATTTTATACATTTCCATGAGACTTCTCATTCTTCTAAAATCCAGTCAATACTGGCCTAGTTGACTGAATCTCTGCTCACCTGATTTACCTTGTGCATGCACATATGTGAGAGTATGTCGCATTTTATTTTGACAGCTGCATCCTGCAAGAGTCCTGCCACACAACTGAGTTTTTCTGGAGTTAGCCTGTTACTTATCACAAAGTGACTGCCTTTTACACAGTCAGACTCTCCTCTCAAAACAGGCACACATTAGTTTGATTACTGCCCCAGTTAGAATGATGTTCTTCTGAACACAAGTGAAATTAATCGTTGAGATAGAGGCAGGTGCTGGAATCTGAAACAGGAGCAGAACATGCTGGAAAATCTCAGCAGGTCTGACAGCATCTATGGGAAGAGAATAGAGAAAATGTTGAGTCATCTTGTTTAGAAACAAACAAGCCCAATAAAACAAACACAGGCATGGCAGTGCGGAAGATCAGAAGGATCTTGGGGTCCGAATTCATAGGAAGCTCAAAGCAGCTGCGCAGGTTTAAGCTGTGGTTAAGAAGGCTCATGGTGTACTGGCCTTCATCAATCAAGGAATTAAGGTTAGGAGTTGAAAGATAATGTTGCATCTCTATCAGACCGTGGTCAGACCCCACATGGAGTACTGTGCTCAGTTCTGATTGCCTCATGCGGAAGCCATAGAAAGGGTGCAGAGAAGATTAACAAAGATTATCGGGGTGGGGGGGAAGAGAGAGAGAGAGAGAGAGAGAGAGGGGGCACACACCACTCTCTCCAATCATATGAAAGTATTGCAGGGCGCCCTTCCCCTTCTTACCCCCTGTCACACCAACACTGGGGCTCTCCCCTCTTCCTTCACCCCCAACCACACATGAGACAAAACACCCGCCGCCACCACCCTACCCCCCCACCCCCCTCCTTCCCATGGAGGATGGTTACCCTCTCGCAATGCCCACTTGATACTGGGTACCAGAGGCAATGCCTGGCCCTCAACCCACTGGAGTCTCCAGGTACCTTCACACCCCTGGGATTGTCATCACAACTGGTTTTCGCTTTTGAAATCCAGAAGAGATTCGCCCTGGTGTTTGGTGGGGTGGATTGGGTGGGTGAGAAAGGGACGATCCATCCTGAGCAGACGCTACAGTGTAAAGCCACTTTAGTACATTTAAATTTATTCAAATTAAAGGAAATCAGGCTCACATTAAGTCACCAGCAGCCGGGAAGGTGGAGGGTGAGGTGGGAGGGATCTCAAACCAAAATCTTGCTGGCACAAATCCCATTTGAGAGATTTAGTGGCCACAGCAAGGTTTGCAATCACAGCAAACCAGGGCCACAAGATCTCATTTTTTATGTTACAACAAATATGTGAAGGGACGCAGCAACCCATTATTAAGTTCTTTCACAGTCCAATTAAAAACAACAGTTACTCAGTCTGATTATTTATTTAGACCATATAGAGTTATAGTAACTATCATTCACAATGGCACAGTGGTTAGTACTGCTGCCTCAGATTACCAGGGACCCAGGTTCAATTCCCGGTTTGGGCCACTGTCTGTGCAGCGTCTGAATGTTCTCCCCATGTCTGTGTGGGTTTCCTCCGGGTGTCCGGTTTCCTCCCACAATCTAAAAGACATGCCGGTTGGGTGCATTGGCCATGCTAAATTCTCCCTCAGTGTACCCGAGCAGGCGCCAGCGTGTGGCGACCTGGGGATTTTCACAGTAAGTTCATTGCAGTGCTAATGTACTTGCAACACTAATAAATAAATTTAAACATAAAAAAAGCCACCCAATCAGATTATTTATTTAGACCATATAAGTTAGAGTGACTATCATTTACTTTAAGGCAGCACATCAAAATAATGAACTCCCAAAAATAAAAATCAAATAAATTACATTAAATTATGGCAAATAAAAGATTTCCTGCTTTTACTTAAGAACTGAGTAATTATCCCCAATATAACGATGACTGATGTATGAAAAGCTGGAATCATTCAATGGTGTAGTGAACATCTGACAAATTTAATTCCTTAAACCTTCGCTTTGACTACAAGTACAATTCAAGGTGGAGTGACGACTTCAGAAAAACGATATCACATTCAAGTTATTAGCTTCTTCTGTTGCCAAATGGCTCACAAACTGCGCTATGTGTGTTTGCCAAACAGCCACGCATCACCATATTTTCCAACCTCTTTCTGCCACCTACGCTAATGATCAGCACTCTGTGACCTCCTTCAACACCCACCAGCCCCCAGGCTGTTTTCACTGGTATGTCCTCAATTACAAGATATTGCAAGCCAGGGGATAGTGCCAGTCAATAGCAGAGGACAACAGAAACAAATTAACACAGCAGCGTGCGTAGGTTCGCCATCTGTGTATCTCTCTGCTGCCTGAGGCAGTTTCCACCACCTGACAGCAAAGGAAGAGATCACTTTTTAACCAGAAAGAAATTGCTTCAAATCACCTTTGTAATTTGCAGGATAAAAGGTGGCAGATTTCTTTGCTGCCATCCGAACAGACACAAATTCAAAGTTTATTTATTAGTGTCGCAAGGAGGCTTACAATGACACTGCAATGAAGTTACTGTGAAAATCCCTTAGTCGCTATACTCCAGCGCCTGTTCAGATATACTAAAGGGAGAATTTAGCGTGGTCAATTCACCTAACCAGCACACCATTCGGACTGTGGGAGGAAACCAGAACTTATGGGAGGAAACCCAAGCAGACACAGGGCGAATGTACAGACTCCGCACACACACTGATCCAAGCCAGGAATCAAACCTGGGTCCTTGGTGCTGTGAGGCAGCAGTGTTAACCGCTGTGTCACCATGCTGTCTTCTACAGAAATATTTTCACATGCTAGCTAAGCATAGCAGTAAATTTGATCTTGAGATTGAAAAGTCAAACTTTGAGGAACAAGTTGAGCATTGTAAATTAGTATTTGTACATAACATAGTGGGATAAAAAAGTATATTCTTTTACAGAGTATTTCCAGCTAAGTGAAAAGGAGCTGATAAAAAATCAAATTTATATTTAAAATCAGTTTTATTGCCCACTTAGAGTCGTTGAAAAATGGAAATATACTTATTCATTTTTTTAAAGAACATTTCCATTTTGAAACCACTCTATGTGGGCAATAAAACTTGAGATTTCTATGAAGAATGGGGTCATACTTTCCTCTTCAATCATGACGATCAATCATTTATATCAAATTGGACCGTATGTTTTATTAGAAACTCTAAGTATTGGCTTGGGTCACAGGCTCATATCAGGCAATGGGTTTTTGAATACCAGAATCTTCGAGCTCAAAACAAAATACCAAAATGGGCAAATGGGCAAGAAAGTTTGTGATGAAGAGGCACGAGTTGAAACAGAAAAAGAGGAAGTAGTTTTGGGTGATCACTTGGAACATCATAATACTCAAGGATATGAGACAAGTGCTGGAAAATGGGATTAGCACAACTTTGGTGGTAGTTATTATCGGTGCAGACTCGATGGGGTGAATGGCCTTTTCTGTACAGTATGTCTCTATGATTATGGAAGAATTTAGGAATCTCTTCATGACGTATTACCACATGAACCAGTGGCAGCAGGTGCAAAGGGGGCAGAGGTAGGAATTCTTTTAGGCAGAGAGTGGTAATCATGGAGATAGGAGATGGGTGGGATTGTTGCTGGGTGTATTCATTGCTGGGTGTATTCTATAGGCCGCCCAATAGCAACAGGGAACTTGAGGTGCAGATAGGGAAACAGATCCTAGACAGATGTAGAAATAACAGGGTTGTCGTGATGGGAGATTTCAATTTCCCAAACATCAACTGGAATATCCCAAGGGTAAGGGGTTTGGACGGTGTGGAGTTTGTTAGGTGTGTTCAGGAAGGTTTCCTGACACAGTACGTGGAAAAGCCTACGAGAGGAGAGGCTGTACTGGACCTGGTGCTTGCTAATGAGCCAGGGCAGGGAAGGTGTCGGATTTCACGGTAGGTGAGCATCCTGGGAATGGAGATCATAATTCTATCTCTTTCACAATAGCGATGGAAAGAGATAGGATCAGGCAGGCTAGGAAACTGTATGTCTGGAGTAAGGGGAAATATGAAATCATTAGGCAGGTAATTGGACATATAAACTGAAAGGTGGTGTTCTTGAGGAAGAGTACAGAAGGAAAGTGGCGGTTTTTCAAGGAATGTTTGTCTGGGGCACTGCAAGATAACATTCCGAGGAGTCAAGGAGGTTCTGGACTTACTATGGACTTTAGTAAGGCGTTTGATAAGGTGGCCCATGGAAGACTTCTACAGAAAATGCAGATGTGTGGAATAGAGGGTGATTTAGCTAATTGGATTAGGAATTGGCTGGCAGATAGAAGACAGAGGGTGGTGGTTGATGGGAGATATTCATCGTGGAGTTCGGTGACAAGTGGTGTGCCTCAGGGGTCTGTTTTGGGGCCCCTGCTGTTTGTAATTTTTATAAATGATCTGGATGAGGGTATTGAGGGATGGATCAGTAAATTTGCAGATGACACTAAAGTCGGTGGAGTGGTAGATAGTGAAGAGGGGTGTTATAGTTTACAGAGTGACTTGGACAAGTTGCAGAGCTGGGCCGAGAGGTGGCAAATGGAGTTTAATGTGGAAAAGTGTGAGGTAATGCACTTTGGCAGGAACAATAAATGTGTAGAGTATAGGGCTAATGGTAGGGCTCTTAATAGTGTTGAGGAACAGAAGGATCTTGGTGTATGTGTCAATAGATCCCTGAAAGTAGGCAGTCAAGTGGATAAAGTTGTTAAGAAGGCATATGGAGTCTTAGCTTTTATTGGTAGGGGGATTGAATTTAGGAGCCGCAGCATCATGTTGCAGCTGTACAAAACTCTAGTGCGGCCGCACTTGGAGTATTGTGTGCAGTTCTGGTCCCCACATTATAAGAAAGATGTGGAGGCATTGGAGAGGGTACAGAGGAGGTTTACCAGGATGTTGCCTGGTATGGAGGGCAGGTCCTATGAAGAGAGGTTGAAGGATTTGAGGTTGTTTTCGTTAGAAAGGAGGCGGCTAAGAGGGGATCTTATTGAAGCATATAAGATGATTAGAGGTTTAGATAGGGTGGACAGTGATAGCCTTTTTCCTAGGATGGAGAAAGCTAGCACGAGGGGACACAGCTTTAAATTAAGGGGTATGAGTTATAGGACGGATATCAGAGGTAGGTTCTTTACTCAAAGAGTGATTAGGGAGTGGAATGCCCTGCCTGCAGCTGTTGTAGATGCGCCAAGTTTGGTGGCGTTTAAGAGGTTAATTGATAAGTATATGGAAGAGAAGGGAATGGTTTAGTTTGGAGGGCATTGCTTTTTATTTTGGTCGGCACAACATCGAAGGCCGAAGGGCCTGTTCTGTGCTGTATTGTTCTATGTTCTATGTTCTATGGTAGGACGCGGGAACCGTGGTGCATGAAGGTAGTGGTGAACCTAGTTAGGAAGAAAAAAAAGTATATAAAAGGTTCAGAGAGCTAGGGGATGTTAGGAATCTAGAGGAGTATAAGGGGTGTAGAAGGGAACTTAAAAAGGAAATTAGGACAGCCAGAAGGGGTCATGAGAATGCCTTGGCAGGTAAGATTAAGGAGAATCCCAAGGCCTTCTACAAATATGTGAAAAGTAAAAGGATGAGAAGAGAAGGGATAGGGCCTATAAAAGGTGAAGGGGGAAAAGTCTGTGTGAATCCGGAAGAAATGGCAGAGGTGCTTAACGAGTACTTTGCCTCGGTATTCACGGTGGAAAGTGAACTGGGAGATTGCACTGCAGGTCTGAGGCATACGGAAAAGATTGAGTATGTAGATGTTAGGAAAGAGGATGTGTTCGACCTGTTAAATTATATCAAGATAGACAAGTCGCCGGGACCGGATGGGATGTACCCCAGGTTATTGTGGGAGGTGAGGGAAGTGGTTGCAGAGCCCCTACCGATGATCTTTGCGTCGTCCATGGAAACAGGAGAGGTTCCGGAGGATTGTGGATGTGGTTCCTATCTTTAAGAAAGGGAACAGGGAGAGTCCCGGAAATTACCAACTGGTGAGTTTGACTTCAGTGGTTGGTAAGCTGATGGAGAGGCTTCTAAGGGATAAGATATACGAACATTTGGAGAAGTTTGGACTGATTAGAAATAGTCAGCACGGTTTTGTCAAGGGCAAGTCATGCCTTACGAGCCTAGTTGAGTTCTTCGAAAATGTGACTGAACACATTGACGAAGGAAGGCGGTGGACGTAGTGTACATGGACTTTAGTAAGGCGTTTGATAAGGTCCTCCATGAAAGGCTTCTGGAGAAGCTGAGAGGGCATGGGATCCAAGGGGCTTTGGCCTCGTGGATCCAGAACTGGCTTGCCAGCAGAAGGCAGAGAGTGGTTGTGGATGTCTCTTGTTCTGCATGGAGGTCGGTAACCAGTGCAGTGCCCCAGGGATCTGTTCTGGGACCCCTGCTGTTTGTCATTTTCATAAATGACCTGGATGAGGAAGTGGAGGGATGGGTTAGCACGTTCGCCAACGATACAAAGGTCGGTGGTGTTGTGGATGGTCTGGCGGGATGCCAAAAGTTGCAGCGGGACATAGACAGGATGCAAAACTGGGCGGAGAAGTGGCAGATGGACTTCAATGCAGATAAATGTGTAGTGGTCCATTTTGGCAGGAATAATGAGATGAAGGAGTACAATATAAGGGGTACGAGTCTTAGCTGTGTTGTAGAGCAGAAGGATTTCGGGGTCCGGGTCCATAGGACTCTTAAATCAGCCTCGCAGGTGGAGGAAGTGGTCAAGAAAGCGTACGGTGTACTGGCCTTCGTTAATCGAGGAATAGAGTTTAGGAGTCAGGAGGTAATGATGCAGCTCTATAAGATTCTTGTCAGACCCCAGTTGGAGTATTGTGCGCAGTTCTGGTCACCTCATTATAGGAAGGATGTAGAGGCTATTGAGAGAGTTCAGAGGAGATTTACAAGGATGCTGCCTGGATTGGGAGGCAGGCCTTATGAAGATAGGTTGAGGAAGCTGGGACTCTTCTCACTGGAGAGACGTAGGTTGAGAGGCGACCTGATAGAGGTTTATAAAATGTTGAGAGGAATAGATAGGGTGGACTCTCAGAGACTATTTTCCCGAGCTGAAATGGTCACTACGAGAGGACACATACAGGGAAGCAAATACAAAGGAGATGTCAGGGGTAGGTTTTTCACTCAGAGGGTGGTGAGTGAATGGAACCGACTGCCGTCGGAGGTTGTTGAGGCAAACTCACTGGGGTCTTTTAAGAGACTTCTGGATGAGTATATGGAAAAGAATAGGATAGGGGGTTATAGATAGGTCTGTGGATTGGTAGATGTGATCGGTGCAACTCGTGGGCCGAAGGGCCTGTTTGTGCTGTATTGTTCTATGTTGTCAGTGCAGGCTCGATGGGCCAAATTACCTCTTTCTGCACTGTACATTTTATGATTTGCACCTTAAATGCTATAAACTACAAGGCTATGGGCTGGGTGCAAGAAGATGGAATTAAAAAAGGCACCTGGATGTCCTCAGACTGACATACATAAGGTGGGCCGAAGGCCTTCTTCTGTGCTGTAACTTTTGTATGGTTCTATGTTTCTACATTTGGAGGGAACCTCTTTTCCATTGCAGTGATAATGGCAGACTAAGAGATGGAGGGAATTACAGAAATAGCATATTAGAACACAGAACACTACAGCACAGAACAGGCCCTTCGGCCTTCGATGTTGCGCCGACCAATATAAAAAGCAATGCCCCTCCAAACTAAACCATTCCCTTCTCTTCCATATACTTATCAACTAACCTCTTAAACGCCACCAAACTTGGCGCATCTACAACTGCTGCAGGCAGGGCATTCCACTCCCGAACCACCCTTCGGGTAAAGAACCTACCTCTGATATCCGTCCTATAACTATCACCCCTTAATTTAAAGCTGTGTCCCCTCGTGCTAGCTTTCTCCATCCTAGGAAAAAGGCTATCACTGTCCACCCTATCTAAACCTCTAATCATCTTATATGTTTCGATAAGGTCCCCTCTTAGCCGCCTCCTTTCTAACGAAAACAACCTCAAATCCCTCAGCCTCTCTTCATAAGACCTGCCCTCCATACCAGGCAACATCCTGGTAAACCTCCTCTGTACCCTCTCCAATGCCTCCACATCTTTCTTATAATGCGGGGACCAGAACTGCACACAATACTCCAAGTGCGGCCGCACTAGAGTTTTGTACAGTTGCAACATGACGTTGCGGCTCCGAAATTCAATCCCCCTACCAATAAAAGCTAAGACTCCATATGCCTTCTTAACAACCTTCTCGACTTGACTGCCTACTTTCAGGGATCTATGCACATACACACCAAGATCCCTCTGTTCATCAAGACTACTAAGAATCCTACCATTAGCCCTATACTCTACACATTTATTATTTCTGCCATAGTGCATTACCTCACACTTTTCCACATTAAACTCCATTTGCCACCTCTCGGCCCAGCTCTGCAACTTGTCCAAGTCCCTCTGCAAACTATAACACCCCTCTTCACTATCCACCACTCCACCGACTTTAGTGTCATCTGCAAATTTACTAATCCATATTGTCTGTTCGCAAGTTGTCCCATTTGGATGATGTTGCCTGAGGAATTAATATTTGCCAACATGCAAGGAGGAATCCCAACTCTTTTCCAACTAACACCATAGGCTCTTTCTATTCAACTCAACAAGGAACAATAGTCTCAATTTAACATCTTATTAAAAAGATGGCATATGCAACACTCAATCAGCACATCACCAACAAGGGGAGGATCACTTATCAATCCCTAAGATTATCTTGCATACTGTTCAGGCTGCTGAGCCGGAAATAAATATTTGGTACAAAAGAGAAAATCACAAGCTTGATTACAAATGGACAAACCAAAGGCAAGTAGAGGAAGCTGTCAATAGGATCTGCCAAAGCTGTAAAGAAATAGTAAAACCACTGCCCCAAAGGGATTCATTAATCCTAATCCATGTAAAGTCATGCCTCTCCCTCAGAACCACTCTTAAGAGATAGTCTCCATTCTGCATGTTTTTACTTTCACTCAGAAGTCTCTTCTTTCCCTCCTTAGAGGAGAAGATAATGCCAAACATGAGGGAGAAACGGAGAAGTGGAGGAGACTTTCTGGCCATCTTCCAACTCACAAATGCTGAGGAGCAGGCACTTGACACTGGACAACAGAGGATTCTCAGAGACCCAAATCATCACAGATAGGGAGATGGGGCCTCCCAGCTACTAGGAGACAAAATGAGATTCAGACAGCCACACGGCAAACAACACCTAGCCATATTGGTTTGATGTTAACCATGAGAGAAGTATGATAACAATAGTGTTAAACTTTCCTACTTTGACAAGTATTTATCCACATTCTTTATCTTCCACAAGGCCTTCAGATGATACTACAGGAGTGACTAGCTGACCAACAATGAAAACAATGCATCAGGGAAGGACATTCCTTGTCACACTGCACCATCGCAGGACTCATGTAGACCAGGCACCAGCTCAGATCCTTTGGTAAGACCAGTAAGACAGAATTGGATTTTTGCCTGTTGATTCACATCACGAAGTTGAGAAAATGGTGGAGACCGGGGAAGCAGAGGAGAGTCTGTGTGGGAGGGTGAGGAACTTAGCAAGCTCTGTGCGGCTTGGAACTGTCAGCAAGTGTTACATTTGTGATTTTTGCATTCCAGCCACACTGTGCATGTTTGTAGAGAGCTTGGAGGAGCCTGTCTGAAAGCATGAAAGACATGATATCACAGGTCTTTCCAACAATGTCTTCCTCCATGGAAAAAGAGGCCATCTGCATGATGCATTAAACATGGCAATCACACCAGTGCAGACTTGGCCTGACCAATAGCTTGCACACCACGTATGCAATCCTTCATTGCAACGCAAAAGACCAACATTAGCCTTTCTGCACTCTATTAATATGCAGCCAAATGATATCCAGCTTATTGTCAGCAGGGAAGAGTGGCTAACTATAGCAGAGAGTTTACAAAAGGGGGTATGGAAATGGGAGTTCCTGTTATTGCATCCCCACCCCTCAGACTGTACCCCACTTGCTGCCTCATACCCTAGTGGCCAACTCTGCTTTGCACTAGTGCAAGTGGAATGTTCATGGATTCCAAACCAGAGGACATCAGGCAAGTATATCAGTGTCAGTGCATGGATTGGAGTAGTCTGGCTCTGCCACAGCTGAAGCCATAGCTGTTCATCGAATAATAGAGACCCTACAGAGCAGGAGGAGACATTTGGCCCATTGAGTCTTCACCAACAACAATCCCACCCAAGCTGGATCTCTGTAACCTCACATATTTACCCTGCTTGTCCCCCTGATACAAAGGGGCAACTTAGCATGGCCAATCAACCTAACCCACATATCTTTGGAGTGTGGGAGGAAACTGGAGCACCTGGAGAAAACCCACGCAGACATGGGGAGAATGTGCAAACTCCACACAGACAGGAATTGAACTCAAGACCCTGGTGCCACGAGGCAGCAGTGCTAACCACTGTGCCAGCATGATGGTCTTTGTTGTTCGTTGTAGAAGTGTTAAGAAACAGAACAATAAAGATTTGTAGTTCTACAAGGGTGTTCACATTAGTGTGTTACTTAGTTTTAGGCCTGTAAGTTTCAGTGTCACACGTGGGCCACATAAATGTTCTTATGCTTCACTTTGACATCGTGCCTATTTTCCTCTGCTGGCTACCAAGAGGCCGCTTTAGTTGTACGATGATGAATGAGAATACGTCAACTGGTACTGAACATTGGGAGGCTGGTGAAGGGAAGCTTGGTGATTTGTGGGACTGTTTTATGTCATTGGTAATTAGCAGGCAGGGGAGCAAGAATGCTTGAGGTTGTTAGATTTGTGAACTAATCAAGCGTATGTGAGCCTCAAAATAATGAGAATATCCAGAGCAGTATTCTGCACCACTTGTGGCACACTGGCCACATCACCTTCTCCTCCATCTCCCCCACCAACCCATCTTTCTTTAATTCCACCACAGAATCATCTGAGGATGTTGTGTATTTTGCACCTTGTTCCTCCTCAGCAAGGTAGTGCCGAGCACAGCACCCCACAATCATTTTGGAGACTGTGTGTGTACTGAGTGTTGCCTCCGGATCTGTCCAAATGCCTGAAGCACATCGTCAGAACATCGGTCTACTGTTGATTCAATTTCATTGTGTTAAACGCTCAATTACAGCGATATTGATGCCTGTTTTGTAATTTAAATTTGACCCCCTGGGTTTCTCAGAACTCATCAGGAAAAGCAAGATGAGAAAGCAAAGTTTATTTATGAGTAAGGCTTACATTAACATTGCAATAAAGTTACTGTGAAATCCACTTTATTGCCACAGTCCGGTGCCTGATCGGGTCAATGCCCCTAAGCAGCATCGTCTTTCACATACACATAGCTGCATTCTCAACTGCTTGTGTGGCTCACGTTCACACAAGCTGTTAAGAAAGTAGCTATGTACACAGTACAAGTTGGCACATCCCACTGTCATGTCCTTAGTGCACAATGGTTAGCATTACAGTTTCACACTACCAGGGAGCCTGGTTCAATTCCTGGCTTGGGTCACTGTCGGTGCAGAGTCTGCACATTCTCCCCTTGTCTGTGTGGGTTGCCTCCGGGTCTCTGGTTTTCTCTCACATCCTGAAAGACGTGCTGGTTAGGTGCTTTGACCCAAACAGGCACTGGACTGTGACAATGAGATGGATTTCATAGTAACTTTATTGCAGTGTTAATGTAAGCTTTACTTGTGACTGATAAATAAACTTTGTTTTCTCATCTTGCTTTTCCTGATGAGTTCTGAGAAACCTACGGGGTCAAATTTAAATTACAAAACTGGCATCAATATCGCTCTAATTGAGCATTTAACACAATGAAATTGGTAATCCACTGCTAATATTTAATGTACTAAATGGATGTTAGTGGGTTGGAACTGGTTAGTGACACACATGCATTTTTTCTAGATGTTATGTCCTACCCACATCCAAACCCCTCCACCCCCCACCTCTTCCCATTCAAATCTGCTCCATAAATCTAACAGGTACAGCTGTCACAGCACCATGGAAAACATGACAAAACCTTTACTCACAGAATCCCTACAATGCAGACAAAGACCTTTCAGCCCATCAAGACTGCACCAAAAACAATCCCACCAAAGCCCAGTAACCTCATGTATTTCCCCTGTTAATCCCCCCTGACACTAAGGGACAATTTAGCATAGCCCAATCAATGTAATCAGCACATCTTTCGACTTGGAAGGAAACTGGAGTACCCAGAGGAAACCCATGCAGAAACGGGGAGAATGTGCAAATTCCACACAGACACCCAGGTCCCTGGAGTTGTGAGAAGCAGTGCTAACCACTGTGCCACTCACGGTGCCCACAATATAGCACATTTTAGGTACAAATTAAACAAACCATGTAACCTCAACAAATTTAACAGATACAAATCAACAGCTTTAATGTCAACAGAACTGTGACAAAGTAGACAGTCTTCTTCAATCTCCAAAAAAAATGATTCCTTAGGTATCAATTTAACATTGCTGGCTGCTCATTAGTCCTTAACATGTGAAGAACATGTCTTCCTTGAAATTATATACTGATGCATCCTGTTCTTTTAATGATTATACATCATCAAGAATCGAATGCTTTGTGAAAAAAATAACAATGGCAAAGATCTTCCAGGCTCCAGATTGTTGGAGCTCAGGCGTACAATCCAAGAAGTACTTCAGCCCCCAACAACTCCCAAGGCGTTGCCTCTGTGGGAATTGATGTAGAGATGCTGGCATTGGACTGGAATAAACACAGTACCAGAGACCAGAACACATCATTCACCTGACGAAGAGGACAGCCTCGAAAGCTTGTGAGTTTACTATCAAATAAATCAGTTGGACTCAAACCTGGTGTTGTCAGACTTCTTACTGTGGGAATTGCCAGGGAAGTTTCAAGTTCCTGCTCTCCAAACCTTCGAAAAATGTCTCTGTGTCTGTGTTAGCATCATAGCCTTTGGACTGTTCTGATTTACTTATTTGGAATGTTACACACAAAAGTGTGTAACTCCTGAGTAATGATATAACTTACATGTCCCTCACCACCTCCCCCAACTAACCCCCTCAGTCTTCTCTGAACACCCAGCCTCAAAGCAACCTGATTGGCCCCCAACCTTCTGCTCCCGGCCCTAACTGAGTCGGCTGACCTGACACCTCCGGAAATGATACAAACTGACTACCCCGCCCCACCCCGATCCACCTACCCATTCACACCTCACCCACCTACCACCCAATCCATGTAACCACCTCATTCACCTAAAACCCTGTCACCTCATCCACCTGCCAACTCACCACTCGACCTTCTGACATCACCCACCCCAACCCTTTCATTCATTCATTCACTCACCCATTCACTAATACTTACAATGGACATATAAACATACTTGACACCAACGAGTGCTGTAAAAAAGGTGTGGCTGCTGCGCTAATTCTCTTTGCTGCTCTCTGCACCCATGGGCAAAGACTCCTAGGCTGAGGGAGTTCTTCTGCATCCTGGACTGGAAGTCAGAGTCTTTTCAACATATCCAACTAAGTGGTTAGTTTTCTGTCTGGACAGCATTGGACACAGGGGTCCTAAGTCTGACCAGAAGTTTTGGGACTACATATGTAGCTGGGCAATTTCTACCAAAACTAACAAAGAAGTCTGTTTTATGATATAGACCAACATAATCCCTGTAGCATCAGTCCTTATCACTGTCATTGGAAGGCCTGGAAAAGGCTTCACCCTCAGAGTTTCCTTTGCTCTCAAAATATATTGTATCTCTTCACCCCACTTCAAGAATCTTTCCCTGGTTTCAACAGATTCCTTCCATCAAGATTCTTCAGCTTTCCTCACTCCTCACAAACAGACCTCCCTCTTCCTTGGGTCAATAGAGCTTGCAACTCTTTTTAAAAGTACAGCTTTCCAAAATGATATTTATAGCTCCATCAATATACATAATAAATTTTCTGTCAGGGATCAAGAGAGCCAATTCAAGAACGTATTGATTCTTTAACAGTAGTTCATTGCATAGAGAAATTCAGCACAGTCCTTTCCTTGCATGAGAGCTCGATTGAGAGATATTTGAAATATTCAGGTAAACGTCATCCTAGAAGGAAATGCTTTGGAGAGGAATCTGCAAGACTACAGATCTGATTTGGCACTTCCCTCGAGCACGGTTCCAATGGGGTCCGGGTTAGAGAGCTTACCCACCTCTATCACCACTAGATTCAAACTGACAAAATTATTTTATAAAGTTAAATCTGGGGGTATGTGTGGCAGAATGAGTTAGCACACGGTGCCCAGATTGAATCCAGACTAATGAAATAAAAGGTTAAAGCTCTCCTGAAACTGCAGAGTGGAATTTGGTCTGAGTGTGTGCAGACTTCAACAAATCCAAAATCTACTATTGTGATGGATGTCTCGTTACATTCCCTAATTAAGATGCAATCTTGAATAAATGGTGCTGAATAAAAGACCAACTTTGTGTATCATAGAATTCCGACAGTGCAGAAGGAGGTCATTCAGCCCACCAAGACCTCACCAACTCTCCATCAGAGCAACTTACATGGGTCCTCTCCTCCCTCCCTTGTAACCCCACATATTTACCCCACTAACCTATATACCTTGGGAAGATTTAGCATGGCTAATCCACCTAACCTGCACATCTTTGAAGTGAGAGAGGAAACCAGAACATCCAGAGGAGACCTGGGCAGAAGGTGCAAATGCTACATAGGTAGTAACCCAGAGTCCTTGGTGCTGTGAGGCAGCAGTGTTAACCACTGTGCCATCGCACCACCCACAATGATGTTAGGGAGGGAATTCCAGGATTTTGACCCAGCAACAGTGAAGGAACGCCAACATATTTCCAAGTCAAGATGGTGTGTGATATGAAGGGGAACTTGCAATTGGCAGTGTTCCCACGTGTCTGCTGCCCTTATCGTTCTAGATGTTGGAAGTCACAGACTTGAAAGATGCTATCGAAAGGAGCTCAATGAGTTCCTGCAATGCATCTTATAAATGGCACATACTGCTGCCACTGTGTGCCCTTGATGGAGAGAGTTAAATTTTGTAGCTGGGGTGCCAAACAAGTAGGTGCTTTGCCCTGGGCAAATGGGGCGTATTCATCATGCTTCTGTCTTGTGGACAGGCTTTAGGGAGTCAGGAGGTAAGTTACTCATCACAGAATTCCCAACCTCTGACCTGCTCTTGTAGCCACAATATTTAGATGGTTGGTCCAGTTCAATTTCTCATCAATGGTAACTCCAGGATGTTGATGATGGGAAATCCAGCGATCGTAACGCTGTTGAACGTCATGGGGTGATGGTTAGATTCTCTCTTCTTGGAAATACTCATTGCCTGGTATTGGTGTGGTGTGAATGTTGCTTGTGAATGTTGCTTGCCACTTAGCAACTCAAGCATAAACATTGTACACTCTTTGCTTCGTGCGCACACTGGCTGCTTCAGTACTGCAGAGTTATAAATGGTATTGAACACTGCGCAATAATCATTGAACAGCTCCACTTCTGACCTCATGTTGGAAGATAATTAATAAGATAGTTTAGATCATTGACCAAAAGGCACTAACCTGAGACACTCCTGCAGTGGTGTCCTGGAGCTGAAATGAAAAGTCACTTGCGTCTTACTTTCTGCTAAGCATGTCTACAACCAGGGGAGAATTTTCCCTCAATTCCCAGTGACTTCAATTTTCCTTGGACTCTTTCATGCCACACACTTGGTCAAATGCTATCTTAATGTCAAGAACAATCACTCTCATTTCACCTTTCAAATTCAGTTCTTTTGTCCATGTTTGGACCAAAGCAGCCAATGGCAGGTCCCAAACTGAGCACTGATGAGCAAGTTATTACCAAGGAAGTGCTGCTTGTACTGTTAACACCTTCCATCACTTCATAGAACCCTATAGTGCAGAAAGCGGCCCTTTGGCCCATCGAGTCTGCCCAAAACACAATCCCACCCAGGCCTTACCCCCATATCCCTTATATTATACCCACTAATCCCTCTAGCCTATGCATCTCTGGATACTAAGAGGCAATTTTAGTATGGCCAATCAACTTAACCCACACATCTTTGGACTGTGGGAGGAAACAGGAGTACCCAGCAGAAACCCATGCAAACACGAGGAGAACATGCAAACTCTACACAGTGACCCAAGCTGGGAATCGAACCCAGGACCCTGGAGCTGTGAAGCAGCAGTGCTAAGCACTGTGCTACCATGCCCCCACTTTGCTAATAATTGAGATTAGACTGAGGAGCTGTAACTGACTGTGCTGCTTTTTTGTGCGCAGGGCATAGCTGGGCAATTTCTCACATTGCCAGGTAGATGCAGTGTTGTAGCTGTACCAGAACAGCTTGGCTAGGGACATGGCAAGTTCTGGGGCATAAGTCTTCAGTACTATGGCTGGAATGTTGTCAGGGCCCCATAGCCTTTTCTACATCCAGTGCCTTCAGCTGTTCCTTTATATCATGTGGAGTGAATTGTATTGGCTGAACACCAGATCGGTGATGCTGGGGACCTCTGAAGGAGGCTGAGATGGATCATCCGTCTGACATATCTGATAAAAGACGATTGCCTGTCATTCAGCATTGTCTTTCACAGTAACCTGCTGGATGAGGACTGAGAATAAGGAGGTTTGTGGAGCTTCCTCCTGTTAGTTGTTCAACTGTCGTGCACATCTGCAAAGCATTGATCTAATTCTTTGGTCTGTCCACTTCATACTGTTTGGTATGTACGTTGTCCTGTGTTGTAACTTCATCAGGTTGGCATCTCATTTTTAGGTATGCCTGGTGCTGCTCCTGGCAAGCCCTCTTGCACTCTTCATTAAACCAGGATTGATCCCCCAGCTTGATGGTATTGTTAGAGTGAGAGATATGCTGGGCTATGAGGTTACAGATTGTGGTTAAATACAATGCTGATGATGAACTGTAGCACCTCACGGATTTGAGCTGCTGGATCTGTTCTGAGTCTATCCTGTTCAGCGCAGTGGTTGTATCACGTAACACAATGGAAAGTATCCTCAGGCTTCATCAACTGGGGTAGGATGGGATGGGGTGGGAGACTAACATTTTTCTATTTAACATTCCTATGTGGTCTGCGAGCAACTGGATGCTAATTTTGCCCCAGTGAGGATGAGGTCAAATAGATTTTTCCTCCTTGTTGGTTCTCTTACCAGTTGCCAAAGACCTAGCCTGGTAGAAATGTTCTTCAGGACAGTTCAGTAAGTAGGTGGTGATGTTGAGCCACTTTTGGTGTTGGACATTAATGGCCCCACCTAAGAGAACATTCTTGGGCCCTTGTTAATCTCAGTGTCTCTTCCAAATGATGTTCACATGGAAAAGTATTGGTTCAGCAGTTCAGGGAAGGTGGTAAGTGATAATCAGCAGGCGGTTTCCTTTCCTAAGATTGACTTAATGCCAGAGACATCATACAGTCTAGAGTCAATGTTGAAGACCCCCAAGAGCACAGTTTTCCAACTGTAAATCATTGTGCTGCTATCTCTGGTGGATATGTCCTGTCAGAAATGATGGTGATGGAGGAGTCTCAGGCATTGGTTATAAATGGCAATTTTGAGAGTATAATTACACCAAATGGTTGGTTGACTAGTCAGTGAGATGATTCAGGTAGTTGGGTGGTGGGGGTCAGTCAGGTCTGGTCCAGGCTAGTTGGGAGGTTGTTGGATTGGCTCGGGATGGGGAGTAGTCCGGAGGTCAGGGAGAGTAGTCCGAGGAGTTGAGAGGTGAACTGGGGTAGGATGGGATGGGGTGAGGGACTAACGTTTTTCTATTTAACATTCCTATCTAGGTAAACCCATCCAAACCGTTCATGTAGTCTCCGATTCTGACTCAAATTCAGAGAATTGCCTATCAGAAGTTCAAACCAGCCGAGCAATTTCCATGGAGGTCAGTGTGTTTTGACATCCACAGGGTCCCAACGCACATCCTAGGTCATGCATCCAGTCTCCGATGGTTTGGACATCTGGGCTGATGGTCTCAGCTTGATGTAAACTAAGTCTAGCTCGAAAAGACTTTAAAACTTAAAACTAAAGATTTAAAAAACTTTAAACCTTAAAAATTTCAATAGAATATTAGACAGAGGAGGCCATTCCGCTCATCATACCTACACCAGCTCCTGAAGAAGCGACCTAGCGAGTCCCTTAAATAAGGTACCCAAAATTGAATACAAAATGTAGTTCTGACCACACAGGGGTACAAAAGCATAGAAGTAGGAGGGTGACTTAATCTTATTAAAGTTTATTTATTAATGTCAAAGTAGGCTTACATTAACACGGCAATCAGGTTACTGTGAAAATGCCCTAGTCACCACAATCTGGCACCTGTTCGGGCACATTGAGGGAAAATTTAGCATGGCCAATGCACCTAACCAGCACATCTTTCAGACTGTGGGAGGAAACTTATACAGACACAAAGAGAATGTGCAAACTCCACACAGAAAGTAATCAAGCCAGGAATCAAACCCAGGTCCCTGGCAATATGAGGCAACAATGCTAGCCAATGTGCCACCCCTGAAAGCTCTTGAAATAAAAGTTTTTATTGGTGACGGAATTCAGATGAACTCTGTCTGGTTTGAACATAGAACGTAGAACAATACAGCACAAACAGGCCCTTCGGCCCACGAGTTGCACCGATCACATCTACCAATCCACAGACCTATCTATAACCCCCTATCCTATTCTTTTCCATATACTCATTCAGAAGTCTCTTAAAAGACCCCAGTGAGTTTGCCTCAACAACCTCCGACGGCAGTCAGTTCCATTCACTCACCACCCTCTGAGTGAAAAACCTACCCCTGACATCTCCTTTTTATTTGCTTCCCCGCATCTTAAATCTGTGTCCTCTCGTATTGACCATTTCCGCTCGGGGAAATAGTCTCTGAGAGTCCACCCTATCTATTCCTCTCAACATTTTATAAACCTCTATCAGGTCGCCTCTCAACCTACGTCTCTCCATTGAGAAGAGTCCCAGCTCCCTCAACCTATCTTCATAAGGCCTGCCTCCCAATCCAGGCAGCATCCTTGTAAAGGAAGTTTGAGTGAAGAAACAATAAAGAATCGGCTGGTATATTAAGAATCAATTTAGACAGCCAAAAAATGGGAAGGAAATAAAGGCCTTTTTTTTAACTCCATCCTTAAAGTTGCAAAGCCAATACTCAAAGCAGACCATGCAAACCCAAATCCAACCCTTTCCTGCTCCAAAAACCAAATTCAAAATCCAATAGAATCCAATTCCCGGTCCGCAAAAGAGAGACAAACAAGACCCAAACTGACAAGATAAGGCATTGCATCCTATCTTGGGCTTGTTTTGACACTTGACACTTGACCTTAGCCAAAAGGCAGAAAAGTATAGGCCATTTGAAGTGCTGGAAACTGATTTGTTATATTTCCTACCTTCACAAAACTATGCTAGAAGGGCGTAAGATAGATATAGTCAAAATTGAGGAGGATTTACAGGAAAATTCATAAGTACCATTTTTCGGCTCCAACAAGGAACTAAACAACAAATAAGCAAGTTATGTTGGAGAATATTTGGGAAATACTGAACACAATCTAATTAGGTTCACAATGCAAAGGATAAAGAGAAAGAGGCCTTCCAGGAAGATAGATTATTAAATTACAAGTGGAATAAAAGAACTCCAGAACAATCGATTAGACTAAAATGAAAAATCCAACATCAGATCAGTGACAGAGCAGAGAATTATACAATCTCACAGTACAAAACTATGCCATTTGTCCCACGAGCTAAAACCAATGCTTTACTCCATGGGGAAAACATGCACATGGTGCCCCAATAAAGGATCAATCTGCACTGTGAACATTTTGTGTGATTTATTGCTTCAGGTTTCTAATCAGATCTTACATTCCTGATTATTTCACGTCATTAATATTTCTCTCTCCTTTTTACAGTTTCTGATTCAACAACAATTTATGACAGAGAATTCCACACTACAGATGCTCTCTGGCCACATATCCTCAATCTAGTCATTCCAGTTCAATAAGAGGTCTCACAACACCAGGTTAAAGTCCAACAGGTTTATTTGATAGTAAACACCACACCAGTTCAACTGCAGCCTAACCAGGGCTGCTTAAATGAACATCATTGAAAACATTTTTTTTTTAAAAAAAAACTTACCTCCGTCTGGGGCCAGATGGACAGAAAATTGGAACCATGATGCAGAGCCCTGTTGTTTGTCCAGGAAGTACTACCTGCTGCATTGTCAACTGCTGACAGGCTCAATCAATGAATACCTACCTCCAGTGCATAACCCACACACATCTCTGTGTGACAGCCTTTATAACTTTTAATTTGAATTGTGTTTGTGCCAGGTCCCAACGCACAAGTAGAAGTGGTGCCCACTTCCAGTTCCACTATTAGAAGATGGGCCCCCAGTAATTAAGTAAAAAACATCTCTTTGCAAAATCTTCCTTGCATTTTTATTAAAACCTCCCCTTCTCGGCATTCTCAAAACATGAGTTTTACGAATCGCCCACACCTCTAACTTACTCCTCCCCAGTTCCACGCTTTATCCCCCAAACCATTTCTTTTTCTCATATAAGCTGTGGGCGTTTAAAACTGGGTTTCATCCCATCACTACTTAGTTTTTCTTCCACTCTTTGTATTAAATTCCACCTCACGTCTGGGTAGGGAAAATGAAACACCCCCAGTATCTCAAAGATCTAAGCTGCCTGTGGGATCAGTGTGTGATGAGTTAAGAGATTTATCCTGATTACGGGATTGTAAGCTATGTTTTGTATAACGGGGTCACACAGAAAGGGAAGGTAATGTAATATCTGAAAGTTACTCAGTCACATCTTCGATGATCAGGAGTAGCTCACTTTGGTCAGCTGTTGGAGAATGAAACTGAATTTAATCAGGCAATATAACTATGGTTGCAAGATGCTTGGAAGTGATTAAGTGTATTTTGCTGGATCTGTTATTCTTCTATAGTATCATAGATCATAGAACACTATAGGACCCATCGAGTCTGCACTGAACACAATCCCACCCAGGTCTTACTCCCATATCCCTACATATTATACCCACTAATCCCTCTAACCTACATATCCCTGGATACTAAGAGGCAATTTCTTAGCACAGCCAATCAACCTAACCTTCACATCTTTGCTTCACTACATTTTATCGATAGCATGCATGGAATCAAGTGATCAGATATATATAATCAAATCACTGATAGCAGACTGATTTGGGAAATATGAGCATGATATCCCAATACAGACCTGATCTTGCACAATATTGATTTGTGTAATTTATTGTTTTGGTTAACAAGACAGATTGGGGCAAGAAAGCAGTCCAACACAGTGCTGTGGGAATTTATTACTTCCTACTTGTAGACTGAATGGTCTGTCATGTGATGACGTGAGTTCAGGTGACAGAAGCATGGGGGTTCTCCCCACAGCACAGGCAGAGTACATTTATTTATTAGTGTCACAACTGGGCTTACATTAACACTGCAATGAAGTGTTAATGTCACCACATTCTGGCGCCTGTTTGAATGCGCTGAGGAAGAATTTAGCATGGCCAATCCACCTAATCAGCACATGTTTCGGACTGTGGGAGGAAACTGGAGCATCCAGAGGAAACCCACACAGATACGGGGAGGAAATGCAGACTCCAGACAGACAGTGACCCAAGCCAGAAATCGAACCCAGGTCCCTGGCGCTGTGAGGCGGCAATGTTATCCACTGTGCCATTGTGCTGCATGTAATAACTGCTTAACAAACTAATAAACTATTGTTTGTTTTAAGTCCTTGTTCACCAGTCTTTAGGAACCCAGCACTTCTCCACTGCTGAAATGGTTTTTGATTTATGTCAAATTTTGTTGTAATGTGATCAATTGGAATAGTATCCAAACAAGTCCAGTGAATCTGCAGGTTGAGGCTCTGGTCATTAAGCAGTGGATTCTGTTGTGCTGTAAACTTAGCCACATCATGAGAATCACTCAATGATATATTAGAAATCCAGCACTAGCCATGCACTTCCTGCAACTGCAACTGTTGTCAAAAATAGTCGAAAATAGTCAAAATTTTGACAACAGCAAACTATTGCTATAAAACAGGAATCCTGCAAGTTACTCCAAAAAATGCCACTGGAATCTTAATGAAAGTGAGGTCCATAAAAGCAGAAGCGCCTTTCTAATACACAGGTTTCATGAAATGATTCACTTATTTTTAATTCCTTGTCAAGAACACAAAAGAATACAAATAGAAGCAGGAGTAGGCCAGTAGGCCTTTCAAGCCTGCCTCGTCATTCAATACAATCATGGCTGATCTGTGCTGGCCTCAGTTCCTTATCTGTGCCATTTCCCCATAGCCCTCTATTCCTCAATCTATCAAATATTTCTCCACGTCCACATTAAATACTTCTAATGATCCAGTTTCCACCATCCTTGGGGCAGAGAATTCCAGAGATTCACCACCTTCTGTAAGAAGAAATTTCTATGGACACAAGTTTTAAATGACCAGCCCTTCAGCTTGTAGCTATGTCCCCTTGTGAGACTCTCCTATTAGATCCTGAGGTGTTTCACTATCCTGTCAACCCCCCTCAGGGTCTTGTATGCTTGAATAAGGTCACCCCTCATTCTTCTAAACTCCAAGGACACAGACCCAAATTATTTACTATACTCATTGAAATTCAGAAGAATGAGAGGAGATCTTATAGAAACATATAAGGTTATGAAGGGAATAGATAAGATAGAAGCAGGGAATTGTTTCCACTAGCAAATAAAATTAGAACTAAAGGACATAGCCTCAAAATAAGGAGGAGCAGATTTAGTGCTGAGTTGAGGAGAAACTTCTTCACCCAAAGGGTTGTTAGATCTGGGGAATTCCCTGCCCAGTGAAACAGTTGAGGCTACCTCATTTTTAAGACAAGGACAGAAAAATTTTTGAACAGTAAAGGAATTAAGAGTCATGGTGAGTGGACGGGTAGTGTAAAATCAGCCATGATCTTACTGAATGGCAGAGCAGGATCAAGGGGCCAGATGGCCTACTTGTGCCCCTAGTCAAAGAACAAAGAACAAAACAGCACGGGAAACAGGCCCTTCGGCCTAACGAGCCCGCGCCGCCACCCCAATGTTCCCACCTCTACCCGTGATCCCTGTCTATGTTTATAGATCTATGGATTAAAAAACAAATTTGAGACAATTTAGGGAGAATTTGTTTCACCAATTAGCCTAAAAGCACATCTGTGGGATGTGGGAGGAAACCGGAGCACCCGGAGAAAACCCACGCAAGCACAGGGAGAACGCGCAAACAGACACAGGCCCAAATCCATGTATCTGCACAGCACAGCAATAGTCACTGAGCTGTCGTGTTGCCCATCAAATGGTCCACGTCAAGCATACACTAACGATGTGAAGCACTAGGATACTTTCGAAAAATCCATGAGCAGCCCTCTCACAACCCATGGCATGTATGCCCCTCATTAGACAACAAGGTGGACCAAAGCACCTGTAGGATAAAAACAAGTACATCAATATCATCATCTATTTACACACTTCCCAGGACTCCCAAGGCTCATGATCCCTATTTTAAATCAGTTTTCTATACCCCTCCATTCCCATTCTGTTCATGTGCCCATCTAAGTATTTCTTAAATAACTCCAGAGTACCTGCCTCCACCACTTTACTTGGGAGCACATTCCATACCCCCACCACCCTCTGTGAGAAAAAACTCCCTCTAGCATCCAAATTATACCTTACCCCCTCACCCTAAGCCTGTGACCCCTCGTGCTATTTGAGTCCATCCTAGGAAAAAGCTTAACCCTGTTTATTCTATCTATACCCCTCAATCTTGTACACCTCTATTAGATCTCCTCTAAGTCCACGTCTTTCTAAGGAAAACAGTCCCAATTTGCCTAACCTCCCCTCGTAACTCAGACCTTCTATACCAGGCAGCATCCTGGTAAACCTCCTCTGCACTCTCTCCAGAGTCTCCACGTCCTTCCAGTAGTAGGGCAACCAGAACTGGACGAAGTATTCCAAATGAGGTCTAACTAATGTTTTATACAACTGCAACATTAAAGGCCAGCTCTTTACTCTATACCCCTTCCTACAAAGGCTAGAATACTATATGCTTTCTTCACAACCTTATGTTTTATTTAGTCTGTCTTGATACAACGCTCTTATCCCAGGAATTAGCCAGGTGAATCTCCTTTGGACTGCCTCCAATGTTACTATATTACTTTTTAGGTAAGGGGACCAAAATTGTATGTAGTATTTCAGTGAGGCCTCATCTCTATTTTTAAACTCCCTATTTTTAAACTCCCACCCCTTTTCAATAAAGGCCAAAATGACATTTACCTTCTCAACCACTTTTTGGTTCTGCCTCCTAGCTCTTCATGATTCATGCATTAGACACCGAAATCCCTCTGTACTTCACTCACCTGCAAGCTCTCTCTCAATTTTGATAATAATCTGCCTTTTGATTCCTCCTACCGAAGTGCATGGCCTCACACTTCCCCACATTAAACTCCATTTGCTATCGATATCCCATTGCAGAATCACAGAATCCTCATCACAACATGCCCTTCCAGCTATCTTCACATCATCAGCAAATATGGAAACCTTACATTCTGTTCCTTCTTCCAGATCATTAATGTAAATGATGAACAATTGCAGGACAACAACCGATCCCTGACGTTCTCCATTAGTTATATCTTTCCACTTCGAAAAGGACCAGTTTATTCTAACTCTTTTTTATGGGACAGCCAGTTTTCAATCCATGCTAACACACTTCCTCCAATTCCATGGGCTTTTACTGTATGCACCACCCTCTTATGCACACCTTGTCAAATACCTTCCGGAAATCTAAATACATCTACAGGTTCTCTTCCATCCACTATCCTTGTTACATCCTCAAAGAATTCACGCAAACTTGTCAAACAATATTTATCTTTCATGAAACCACATGGATTAGGTTTGAGTGTATTCATCTTTCCCAAAATCATTGGCTATTTCTTTTTGATTATTGACTCCAGCTTCTTGTCAATAATGGATGTTAAATGAACATGGCTATATTTTTCTGCATTCTGCCTTTCTTCCTTTTTGAACACCAGGTAGGCCACATTGGTTGTTTGCTGGTACCCTTCCAGAATTTAATGAGTTACCAATGGGTCCACTATCACTGTAGCCACTTCTACGAAAACCCTAGTGTGTAGGTCATTGGGTCCTGGCAACTTGCTTGCCTTTAGCCCTGTGAATTTCTCTAATGATCTCTTGTGATTGGGATTTTTACAACTTCTGCCATGCTAATTGGAATCAGCCCATCTGATATCTTGGGGATACTTGCAATGTCTTCTATAGTGAAGGTTGATGCAAAAAAATTATTTAGCATATCCACCATTTTGTGTTTGCCGTAATGACTTCACCCGCTTCGTTCAGTAGAGGTCACACATTTCCTTTAACCACCCGCTTCTTACTTGTATAGCCACGAAAAGTCTTAACGTTTGTTTTTATGCACGTTTTCTCAACAAATTCATTTTCTTCCTTCTTATGAGCTCATAATCTTTTGCTGCTGGATTCTAAAAACTTCCCAGTGCTCTGGTCTACCATTATCCTTTGTTACTTTGTACATCCTCCTTTTCAATTTAACATTAACATTAGCCTCCTGTATTAACAATGGATTTTGCCTCTTTCTCATGGAATCCCTCTTTTTGATCGAAATAAACCTCTACTGAGTATTTTGGACCTGTTTGAATATCTGCCACTGCTCATCCACTGACCTATATCTTAGCTTGTTTACTCAGTTCACCTTAGACAAATCCTCCCTCATACCATAATAATTGCTGATCAATTTGATTTATTGTCACATGTAATTGATATACAGTAAAAGTATTCTTTCTTGCGTGCTTTACAGAGAAAACATAGTGTTCATAGAGTACATAAGAGAGAAAGAAAGAAGAGGATGTAATGTTACAGTCATAGCTGGGGTGAAAAGCTTAATATAAGGTAGGTCCATTCAAAAGTCTGATGGCAGTAGGGAAAAAGTTGTTCTTGAATCAGTTGCCACGTGATCTCAGACTTTTGTATCTTTTTCCTGGTGGTAGACAGTGGAAGGGAGCACATCCTGTGTTCTTGATTATGCTGGCTACCTTTCCAAGGCAATGGAAAGTGTAGACAGTATCAACGGATGGGAGTTAGTTTGCATGATGGTCTGGGCTACATTCACAATACTTTGTAGTTTATTAAGGTCCTGCACAGAGCAGGAGCCATACGAAGCTGTGATGCATCCAGCAAGGATGCTTTTTATGGTGCATCTATAAAACTTGGTGATAGTCATAGCGGACGTACTGAATTTCCTTAGATTCAGAGGAAATAGAGGAGTTGGTGGGCTTTTTTTAACTAGCGTTGGTGTAGAGGGCCCAGGACAGGATGTTGGTGCTCAAGATACCTAGAAACTTGAAGCTCTCTACAATTTCACCTTCATCCGTATTGATATAAACAGGGGAAAGACACTGGGGTATAGACCTATAATGTTCACCTTCAAGTTGTATCTGGAATTCTATCATATTGTGGTCACCACCTTGCAGGCAATTCTTAACAAGATCCCTTATTAAACCTTCTTCATTTCACTAAACCAAATCTAAATTTTTCCATTTCTGCTCAAGTTCCACAACATACTGTTCTAAAAAGCAATCTGTAATGCAATCTGCCAATTCTTCTTCACCATTCTTGTTGGTTTGTTTTGTCCAATCAGCATGCAGATTAAAATCTCCCATAATTGCAGTTCCATTTAAACATGCCTTTGCTATTTCTCCATTTATGTTCCGACTACTTGAAAGGGCACATTTTTGGGAGTCTGTAGACCACTCCCACCCTTGTGGTTTCAAATTATTTTGGGTTATAATCGCTGTTTTGTTTGCAACAGGTATTAGGATAGTCCACGCAATCTCTCGCGAAAGTACTTTGCTTAAAAATTAAATCATATTGGATCAATAAATGTAAAATATGTGTAAGCTACTTTTAATTTAATAGCAAACAGTTTACACGAAGTTGGACTGGCATCACTGAAGTACTCTATCTCTCTTACTATGTTCAAAGCAGTTCCACTGGGTGCATTGCAAAAATCAATTGGCTTTAATCATCATCTCAAGAAAACTGCTTCATTAAAATAAATCCAATGCATAATTTAGCAGCTGAGTGCCTATTTGTCTTATTTCCATCAAATCCAAATCTCAGTTCAGTGAACTTGCATAATAGAAAATGATTACCAGAATCAATCACATACACAGAAACACTAAATTCCCTATAGGTGGTGTAAAGAAAACACTTGCATTTATTCTGTATGGATCCATAGGTAGGATAAGGAAAACAGTTTCTTAATATATCGCTTACATATATTTTCCATTTTAACATAGCAGTAGGCCACTAGACCTAGGAGAAGTAGTAGACCATTCAGCCCAACAGGTCTGCTCCTCCAATCAATGAGATCATGGCTAATCTGATATGACAATCCTCAACTCCAATTTCCCACCTTATCCCCATAACCCTCGATTTCCTTACTGACCAAAAATCTATCTATCTCAGCCTTGAACATACCTATAGATCTACAGCCCTCTGAGGTACAGAATTCCACAGATTCACTCCTTTAGAAAGAAGAAATTCCTCCTCATCTCTGTCTTAAACAGGGTGACCCTTTACTGAGATTATGCCCTCTAGCCCCACACTCTCCTACAAGAGAAAACAACCTCTCAGCATCTATCCTGAGAATCCTACATGTCTCAATAAGGTTGCTACTCCAATAAGTGCACGCCCAAAGTACTCAATCTCTTCTCATAAGAAAACACCTCCTCACCTGGAATCAACCTAGTGAATCTTCTCTGAATAGCTTCCAATGTCATTATTTCTTTCCTTAGATAGGGGGACCAAAACTGTTCACAGTAGTTCAGGTGTGATCTAACTAATAACAAGTATCTAACTATCTTGTATGGTTTTAGCAAAACTTCCCTATTTTTGTATTCCATTCCCTTTGAAATAAAGGCAAACATTCAATTTGCTTTCTCTATTAACTACTGAATTTGCTAGCTTTCTGTGATTTATGCACAATGACCCTGAAATTCTGATGATCCTTCTTTCTGCAGTTTTTCTCCATTTAAATAAAATCCAACTCCTATATTCTTCCTAACAAAGTGCATAATTGCACATTTTCCTACAAAATTTTGAGTCCTTCATGTCTATTCCAACATTTAATAAGATCATGGGTATCTCCTATCTCAAATCCAGAATTCCATCCTATCCATATCTATCTCCGTTCCATTAGTAACCAGGTGAACATTTGTTAACTCCTTTTAAGTGGACCCTTCCTTAGGTCAGGAGACCAGAACTGTGCACTACTGTCCAAGTGTAGTCTCACCAAGGTACTAACTATACAATTGTAGAAATACTTGTTTACTCTTATATATGAAACACTATGGCCAGAACTTTACCATTCTACTCACCACAGGAATTGGAAGAGGTGAAGGACAAACCATGGAAAGGTACGTTGACTTTGGACATGATTTTACAGTTTCAGGGTGAATGAGGCCATAAAATCCCATCCTATGTAATGAAGGCTAACATACCATTTGCTTTGCTAATTGCTTGTTCTGTGTGTATGGGACTGAAGTGGAAATGGTTAAGAGTTTCAAGTTTCCAGGTGTCCAGATAACCTGTCCTGGTCTGGACACACCGATGCTTAATTAAGAAAGCCCACCAACCCCTCTGCTTTTTTAGGAGGCAAAGGAAATTTGGCATGTCTACCATGGCTCTCATCAACTTTTACAAACTTTTACCATAGAAAGCATCCTTTCGAGATGCATCACAGCTTAGTACGGCTCCTGCTCTGACCAAGACCGCAACAAATTACAAAGGGTCATGAACGAAGCCTGGTCCATCACTCAAACCAACTTCCCATCCATTGACACTGTCTACACTTCCCTCAGCCAGCATAATTAAGGACCCCATGCACCCCAGACATGTTCTCTTCCATCAGGAAAAAGATACAAAAATACAAAGGTCTGAGGTCAAGTACCAACCGACTCAAAAACAGCTTCTTTCCTACTGCCATCAGACCTTTGAATGGACTTACCTCACATTAACTTCTTTCTCTACACCCTAGCTATGATTATAACATGACGTTCTGCACTCTCTCCTTTTTTTCTCTATGTATACTTTGTCTGTATAATGCAAGAAATAATACATTTCACTGTACATTAATACATGTGACAATAATAAATCAAATCAAATTGTTAACATTTGTAGTTCATACACAAGGGCACCAATCTGAATACCCCAATCACATTATTTAAAACATATTTTGCTTTTCTATTTATCCTCTCAAAGTGGCTACTTCCACACTTCCCACATTATTCCATCCTTCTCACAGTTTATTTCACACTTAACTTTGTACTGTGTGTTATGAATGCGCAACTTTACAAGGCAGATATATTTTAAAATGTCTTCTCTGACTTAAGGTGAAACAGAATGTTATTATAGAATTTCTACTGTGCAGAAGGTAAGCCATTCGGCCCATCGAATCTGCAGTGCTGACAATCCCACCCAGCCATATTCCTGTAATCTCATGTATTTACTCTGCCAGTCCCCCTGACACTAAGGGGCATTTTAGCATGGCCAATCAACCTAATCCATGCATCTTTGGAATGTGGGAGGAAACTGAAGCACCTGGAGGAAACCCACACAAACACAGGGAGAATGTGGAAACTCTGCACAGACAGTGACTTAAGCCAGAAATAGAATGCGGGGGTCCCTGGCGCTGTGAGGCAGCAGTGCTAACCACTGTGCCACCTTGCAGCCCATGGTTATGAATAGGGAGATGGTGACCAACCTCTGCCTGGAGACAGATGTGTGATAGGATTACTGTGGGGAAAGAAATCCAAAGTGAAACCTATTGAAAATCAATTTACAGTTTTCACAATGCAACACAGGAAAGGGACAGTGACTATTTTAGAATCTGGTAGTGTGGGGTGGGGGGATGGAGAAGATAGTTAACACTGTGAAATAAAATGCAGAAAAAAAAACAAGTTTTTTTGTGTTTTGGCAGGAATCTGGGTACAGTTGATTCACAGTTTGAATGAAGATTATGACTTTTTGAAATTTAAGGAACAGGGTGTGTCTTACTGCTGGAAGTCGGTTCTGAACATTCAAGCTGAGTGTAAACATTTTTGGAGAACACAAGACAATTCAACCTGGACTGGTCAGGAATAATTTGGAACTTGACCTTGCAATGCTATATATCTGCAAGAAGTGAGGCGCACAACGAAAAGAAGTGGAAGACAGATCTTGATTGCATTAATTAATGCACAAGTACCTTTTATTTAGTTTGGTGTATTAGTTGCCTCCTAAATAATGTTTGATCTGTGTTGATTTTTTTTTGTTTGCTGGAGTAAGAGTCTTAAAATGTGAAATGTAGGTCTCTTCAGTTAGTCACTGGGAAACTGGCCACATTTAAAAAATTATCAGTCTCTACATGGATTGTAACAAGTGCCAATAAACTTCGATAATTTGGTCCCTTCATGAAAGACATTAATTTAGATAGTAAATAGCTGAGGTCCAAGCACTGATTTTTGTGTACTCCATTATTAAAGCCTGTCAAATCATAAATAACCCATTTATTCCTCCTCTGTTTTGTTTTCATCACCCAATACTAATAAGGTATTGTTAACCTTAACAGCCCTAATTTTATATAATAACATCTTGTATAGCACTTTATCAAATACTTTTTCAAAATCTAAACACATTATGTCCATTGGTTTCTCCTTCGCTATCCTCCTAATTACAACCTGAAAAAACCCCAACTGATTTGTGAAACACAACTTCCCTTTCATTAACTCATGTTGTCTCAGCCCAGTCATATTATAATTCACTAAATATTTTGTTGTCACCTTTATAATAATAGATTGTAGCACTTTCCCTACTATTGATGTTAGGCCAACTAATATACAGTGCATCCTGTTTTCTCTCTCCTTTCATAAATAGTGGGTTCATATTTTCTATCTTCCATTCTATGGGAGCCTTTCTAGAATTTCGCCAATTGGGGAAGATCAATATCATGCAACCACTGCCACTGTAGTTGCTCCAAAGCGCAGATTATAGGTCATCATGCCTGGAAGACTTGACTTCCATGCCTGGAACCCCTGGGCCAGATGGGATTTACCCTAGGATTCTCTGGGAGGCTAGAGAGGAGATTGCAGAGCCTTTGGCTTTGATCTTCATATCGTCGTTAGCTACAGGTATAGTGCCGGAAGACTGGAGGATGGCAAATGTTGTCCCTCTTTTCAAAAAGGGGAGTAGCGACCATCCTGGAAATTATAGACCGGTGAGCCCTGACTACTTTTGTGGGCAAGGTCTTAGAAAGAATTATAAGGGATAGGATTTATAAGCATCTAGAGAGGAATAAATTGATTAGGTATAGTCAGCACGGTTTTGTGAAGGGTAGGTCGTGCCTCACAAACCTTATTGAGTTTTTTGAGGAGGTGACCAAAGAGGTAGATAAGGGTAAGGCAGTTGATGTAGTGTATATGGATTTTAGCAAAGCGTTTGATAAGGTTCCCCATGGTAAGCTACTGCAGAAAGTGCAGATGCATGGGATTGAAGGTGATTTAGCAGTTTGGATTAGGAATTGGCTAGCTGATAGAAGACAGAGGGTGGTGGTTGATGGGAAATATTCAACCTGGAGTGCAGTTACAAGTGGTGTACCTCAAGGATCTGTTTTCAGGCCACTGCTGTTTGTCATTTTTATAAATGACCTAGATGAGGGTGTAGAGGGTTGGATTAGTAAATTTGCTGACGATACCAAAGTGGGGGGAGTTGTAGACAGCGAGGATGGATGTTACAGTTTGCAGAGGGACATAGATAGGTTGCAGAGCTGGGCCGTGAGGTGGCAAATGGAATTCAATACGGATAAGTGTGAGGTGATTCACTTTGATAGGAATAACAGGCATATGAAATATAGGGCTAATGGAAGGACCCTTAATAGCGTTGTCGAGCAGAGGGATCTTGGGGTACAAGTACATAGCTCTTTGAAAGTTGGCACCCAGGTTGATAAAGTTGTTAAGAAGGCGTACGGTGTGTTAGCTTTTATTGGTAGAGGGATTGAATTTAGGAGCCGTGAGGTTATGTTACAACTGTACAAAACTCTGGTGCGGCCGCACTTGGAGTATTGCGTACAGTTCTGGTCGCCGCATTATAAGAAAGATGTGGAAGCATTGGAAAGGGTGCAGAGGAGGTTTACCAGGATGTTGCCTGGTATGGTGGGAAGGCCTTATGAGGAAAGGCTGAGGGACCTGAGGTTATTTTCATTAGAGAGAAGAAGGTTACGCGGTGACCTAATTGAGGCGTATAAGATGATCAAGGGATTGGATAGGGTGGATAGTGAGAGCCTTTTTCCTCGGATGGTGATGACCAACACGAGGGGACATAACTTTAAATTAAGAGGTGGTAGTTATAGGACGGATGTCAGAGGCAGGTTCTTCACACAGAGGGTGGTGAGGGCGTGGAATGCCCTGCCTGCAGCAGTTGTGGACTCGCCTACTTTGGGGGCATTCAAATGTTCGGTGGATAGGCATATGGATGATATTGGAATAGTTTAGTTTAGAGGGTCCACTGGCCGGCGCAACATCAAGGGCCGAAGGGCCTGTACTGTGCTGTAATGTTCTATGTTCTATGACTTGTCAGCATTTCAGTCCATTAATAAGACAAATTTATTTAAGTTCCATCTTCTCACATGGCACTAGGTTTTGCACCATTTCCTGAATGGTTTTTTTGTGTCTGCCACCATAAAGACAGGTGCAAATTTCTTGCTGAATGTCTCCGCCATTTCCTTATTCCCAATTGACACTTCTCCCGTCTCTGCCTTTAAGGGATCCAAGTTAAGCTTCACTAATCTCTTCTCACTTTGCGTTCCTATCAACTTTTTCTCAATTGTTAACCTTGATTGGACCTCTTTTACTTTGGGGATTTTATACCTTAAGGAAATGTATATTCTCAGGCATCATAAATTGGGTTATTATGTTGGAATGAATATCAGTAAACCAAAGTATGGCATGATTCTAGATTGCCGCTGGGAAGGAGAAAAATGAATATGTATCAGAATATACCTGTAAACAAAAGCAGGTAGCAAGATGAGAAGAATTCACTTGGGTACAGCAATGTCAGAATATTGGAATGAGAAGCACAATTTCAAAACTTACAGATAACACTAAATTTGGGAGCGTAGAAAAAGGAAGACGTTGACAAAATGCAATCACACTAAGTGGTAACAAGAATGTTCGCAGTGGGGAACATGTCGGGAAGTTTTCCCAATAGAAGAAACTGTAAGTTTGCTCCCAGAACCATGACAATTCAACCCTTATTTTCCAAGGAGAATTTGTCCTCCTTATTCTTCCTACAAAATGCATTTCTCACACTTATTGATTAGCTCATTAGCCATTAATATACCCATTCAGCAAGTTATTTTTATATGACTTGTTCATAGCTTGTGGGCAGGCCAGCATTTATTGCCAATCCCTAATCATGTGATGATATATCAGTTTCTCAAACCGCTGCAGGATAAATGCTGTCAACACAGTGTATTTCAGAAGAGAATACCAGTATCTGACTAAGCAAAATGAAGAAACAGTGATATAGTTGCATGTCAGGATGGTGTGTGACCTGAAGAGGAATTGGCAGGTTCCATGCCCTACGCCTTCTAGGTGGTAAAGATCATGAGATTGAAAGATGTGTCAAAGGCTCGTCGAGCTGCTCATCGAGGGGGCAGGACGTGTTGAGATGGATTGGCAGCATACAGAGGGTCACAGACATAATTGGGTGGTTGGGGGTAGTTGGAGGACTGGTCATGAGGATTTGGAAACATTGCTGGTTGGTCAAGGAGCAGTCAGGGAAGGGGGTATAATCAGTGGAAAGTGGTCGGAGGTGTGCAGTAAGGGTCGGCAGTATAGTTATCCAGGAGAGACAATTGGATTTAATCCTTCTAACTTTTCCTTTGTAGCTATTCTGATTACTCATTAGACACATTCAAAGTCTGCAACTTTTTCTTAGAGTTTCAGAGGTTCCAGACAGATGGAAACTGCCCTTCAGAATTGAAACTTCTTGGGCAGTTCTTGTGAAGTTTTGCATTGGGATTTCCATCTGGATTCTCCCAGATCATTTTCCAGGGTATCTGTGAGATGCAACCTTCTGGGCACTAAAAGGATCTGGATCTTCATCTTCACAAGGACTAGCGATCACTCCTCCTAGTACTGTCATGGACAGACGTATTTGCAACATGTAGACTTCTGAAGACAAAAATCAAACAGATTATCCCCTCTTGTTGGTTCCATCTCCACTGCTGGAGGCAGATTTGTTATTTGTGCATTTTGTCCTTATTCCTTTTAATTGTTGTGTGTTATAAATAGCTTAGGGTTTCGGTAGTCCATAGTGAATTGAAAAGGTTAATGATCAAATACGGTATTTTCAAAGTTCAAACAAGATAGTTTTCTTGCTCGTTGTTTCAATTAAATATTATTGGGAAGCCAATTAGCAAATGTATTTCGCATTAATCGGTTCAATTTTCTGTAGCATTGCATGTAATGCATTTGTATAAATTACTGTCTGAGTGCACTCATTATATAGAGGTAGTAGCCCACTGAAGAAGAATGCTTTCTGAGGCAAAAAAGAATTTATTCAAATATAACACCAGCATAGGAAAAAAATTAATCAGCAAACATCGAGCTCCCGAGAACTATTGTCGGAGCTAATTCACTTGCAAAATCAATTTGATCTGTTTCTTGAATTCCTGACTGACCAGCTTATAAAAGTCACTATTTAGATCAGTATACAGAAATATTCCTATCCGAGAACTCTTGGATGTTGAAAAGATTATATATGCAACTGGTATTTTTCACAATTTCATGTGTCATGATAGGTCACTGATTTAATTATCTGTCATCGGTAATTCAATGCACTACACTGAAAAGCATGAAAATAGCAAATTAAATGTTGTCAAGTAATTGCTTTAGTTATACCCCTTCCAGTTTTACAGATGTTACATATTTGGAAATTCCTGTATTTGAGTATTGCGTTGCAATTGGCAGGTTAAGTGCTTTATATTGTTTCTTGTCACCTTCATTTTGTACTTTTATTAATCGGATGCAATCCGTACCGGACATAGAATTAGCATGTAATGGACTACAGATTATTTCTTAATAAAGCTGTAATACTGACGTCAATTCGCTAACTCTGCAGTATGATTGTCAGCAGGCATCGGTGACACAGAGTGACAACTGCTATTTGCACTGACAGCCAATTTCAGCATCAATCTCAATCTTCACCTTTCCTCATACATTCCATTATCCCCCTGTTCTTATTGATATTCTCCACTCTTCCTCAGCACCATGTCCTCCATCTGCTCCCATAGGAAATATCTCTTCTTATAACTCTCTCATTCTATCTCACAACTGCCGAATCTAAATGCTTGGCGCCTTTTGGGTCAAGCGTTAAACTGACTCAGATATCGAGACTTGGCGAATCAAGGGCAAAACAGAAATTTCAGCGAAGCAAGAAATGAATTAAACATCACAGTCATTCAAAAAATTTCCCTGAAGTAATCCCAATAAGATGCAAAACAGGTTTGGTGACTTTTCAAAATGCAACGATTATTCAGCATAATTATTACCAATGTCACTCAATGGACTCTTCACAGATGAAATATTCAGTTCTATAACGGTGCGGCACAGTGGTTAGCATTGCTGCTTCACAGCTCCAGGGACCTGGGTTCGATTCCCTGCTTGGGTCACTGTCTGTGTGGAGTTTGCACATTCTCCTTGTGGCTGCCTGGGTTTCCTCCCACAGTCCAAAGATGTGCGGGTTAGGTTGATTGGCCGTGCTAAATTGACCGTAGATGCATAAGTTAGACGGTAAGTGGGTAAAATATGTTTGGACATGGGGGTAGGCCTGGGTAGAATTGTGTTCGGTGCAGATTCGATGGGCCAATTGGTCTCTTTCTGTACTCTGGGCTTCTATGATAACATGCCTATCGTACTAAGTTTTTATTGAGGAAAGTAGGTGAAGGCTACGTCGCCAAGTTGGAGAAAGTGCATTCATCTTCGCCAATGACTCATTAGTTTATTCAGATAAAACAGTTCAAGATGTTCTTGAATTGGATGCTCATCTTCACCGAACAAGTTGGTTTCAGTTAAGCATAACAGGAAGGTTCAGAATTAGCCTGAAACACCCAGAGGTAGGGTTGGAAAAACTGCCCAGGGTTTTCATTCTCGATTGACATTCAGTGAGCACTGCTAGAAATGGATATCCAATGGGAAGAGAATTGGGCTCAGTTGTGATGCCACAATGTTAATTAAACCACGGATACCCTTTCTGATAAGACTGGGATATGAATAACCACTCTGCTGTGTTACTGAAGATCAAGTTCCCTGGCAATGAGCTAATTACGTTAGGAAACAAGTGATGGGGGAGAAAGCTGGAGGGAAAAAAGCAGAGAAGATCAGGTAATTGAAAGATAAAATGATTAAGTCTCAAACTTGGCAGCAACGGCTGGTTCAAGCCCTGTTCCAGGTAGTTGAATGTACAGATGGAGATTTTCAGCTGCAATTCAGAAAAGGTGATGCCAGTGAGAAATCCCATGAGATCGCAGGAATGAGAATCTCAGAGACAAGACCTCATTCTGAGATTTTTCCCAACTCCTTACTGATAACACGCTTCTAGGCCAGAACCTCAGATAAATACATGCATGTTGGGAGGGGTGAGGAATCCCATGTCCTTGAAGGGGTGGAGGTAGAGGGGGAACTGCTTTCCAACATAGATCGGGCTGTCCTTTAGACTCGGCGGAAACCACACCACAAATCCCGTGCACAGAACGCCACAGGATCTAGAGCGAAAACTCAGCTGTGCATCTGGAGAGTTACACACCAGTTTTCTCACGGAAACCGACACTGATAAGATTCCGTCCGTAACGTGGACTGTTACCTCAGTGCAATACCGAGACTGTTCTGCACTGGCGGCGTTGCTACCTTTCAGTTAAAAGGTTAATTAATAGTTCTGCCTTTCCTCTCACGTGAATGCAAAAAGGTTCCTTGAGCAGGAGAAGGGGAGTTCACCCTAGACATGTGGTTTTTCAGTCACACGTGATGTCACAACATTAGATCTTCGTTATGTTCTAAAAGGTTCACTTACTGCAGAAGGAAGCCCCGAGGCAAGCCTTCCTTTTGTCCACAGCAGCTAGCATTGTGATGAGATGCAATTTTATCTGTCAAAGATTGCCATGCAGGAAAAGGACCGCTATTAAACTGCTACTTTTCACCATTAGTGACGCATCTACCTGAGCTCTTAGCAGTGTATAGACTCCTACTGGAGGGGCACGGCTTAATCAGAAAAAAAAATATAAAATAAAAACATTACCAAAAACTTGCAGAAGTCAATAAATACAAGCAATTGATTTTTCGGCTATGATGTATTTTCAGAGCTCAGAACACAGTCCTAAAGCTGTTTGAGTTTACTTGAGAGCTTTATGTCATCTTGGTTAGATTCCCACTCTTGTAGTCAGCTCTGATGTGCATCATTTTATACTTGCTGCATTTTGTGACAGCATTTAGCTTTCAATCATTTCACGCCAGAGCATACAGCAGATATATTTTGTACTGTGTGGTCACTGTCGCATTGGATTTACTATAATCTCACGCAATTCACAACTAAATGTGACTAACTATTCTCTAGTTTTACGCTGGAAGTATTCTAAATGGCATGTATTTATAAACAAAAAGTCCAGCTAACTTGGGCACCTTAAAAAAGATTCAGATGTGCACATATAAAACTGAAGCATAAAACAGATGTGATACTAAAGACATGGAAAGCACAGCAGCAAACTGCAGATTTAAATATTTATTCCGAGAAGAGCAGAACTAATTGTTGACAAATAACAGAGTTTATGAGTTAAGTAAAAAATGAAATACGGCAGATATTGGAAATCCAAACTCCAAAACAAAAACAAAGGATGTGAGAAACATTCACAGCAGATCATACAACACTAGTGATGGACAGGTGAAGGCATCATTAGACTGTGAATTTAAATACAGTCAATGGTTCTAGAGGTGACCTTATAGAGATATATAAGATAATGAAGGGGCTAGATAGGGTAGAGGCAGAGAGATTCTTTCCATTTGAAAGGAAACCAGAACTAGAGGACACAGCGAAATATGCTTAAGTCACAGGTAGATAGATTTCTGAATGATCAGGGAATTAAGGGTTATGGGGAGCAGACGGGTAAGTGGAACTGATCCACTTCAGATCAGCCACGATCTTATTAAATGGCAAGGCAGGCTGAAGGGGCTAGATGGTCTACTCCTGCTCTATTTCTTATGTTCTTATCACTTCCTGTTTTTCAAAACTACTGTCCGTAGCCTCATCTAAACAACATTTCCATGACCTTTCCTTGCAAACTACCACCTCATCTCCAACCTCCACTAAATGTGTCAGTTGTCTATTTCTTACCATGTACTGTTTCAATCAAACAAAGAATCAATGAGTGCCCACAGCACCAAAAGGCCCTGAGCGAAGTCACTTGTTTTCTATGACCATGATTGCTCTTCTCACTACTCAATCAGGGCAGCATGGTGGCACAGATTTAGAACTGCTGCCTCATAGTGCCAGGTTCAATTCCCATCTGGGGTCACTGTGCGTGCAGAGTCTGCATGTTTTCCTCGTGTCTGTGTACTTCCTCAGGGTGCTGTTGTTTCCTCCTACAGTCTGAAAAATACGCCAGTTAGGTACGTTGGCCGTGCTAAATTCTCCCTCAGCGTAACCAAACAGGCATCGGAGTACGGAGACTGCGGATTTTCACAGTAACTTAATTGCAGTGTTAATGTAAGCCTACTTGTGACACTAATAAATAACCTCTAAAACTTAAACACTTCAGGCTTTGACACCATCCTCTTCCTCCTCTATAATACAGTCCAGTAGCACTGCCCTCACTTTCTTCCACACTTATTAACCATGGCCACAGAATCTCTACCAATCATTTCTTTTTCCATTCTCAAAAGTTACCTCACAATTCATTCAAATCAGTTCTTGATTCTCACCTGTTCCTCATCTATGTTTTCTATTAGTTATTAGTACACATTGGGACAGCCTGATTAACGCAGCTCTCCCTCTGCACCATCTGACTTGACTTTTGCACTGCCGCAGTGCTGTCAGGTTGTCTGTCCAACATCCATTATTGATTCATATGTTGTACCCTCCAGTTAAATGTTGAGTAAGTTGAGGCCATCAACCGCAGTCCCACAAATCCCACCATCCCTTTGCCATTGACTCCATCTCCCTTACCAATTTGAACCAACTTGAACTTCACATAACCCATTTCCATTTTTAGTTCAATCACTAATCGCTGAAAACTTCTGTCACTTTCAAACTCATCTAGACCATTGTTCTTCAATGACGGTAAACTACAACTCATTTCAAACCCACATCCTAATCCATACCAAGTCCCCCTGTCATGACCCTGTGTCAAGTCCCTTGACGTAGATTGGCCACTGTTCCTCCAGAGCCTCAAATTTATGACATTTAACCTGCTCCATGACATTGCAACTTCCTCTGTGACCTTCTCCAGCACTGTTCAACAGTCTCAATTCCTCTGAGTTCAACGTTGTTGACCAATCCCGTTCCCTTCTTCTCACCATTAGTAACGCAGCCTTCAGATATCTAGGCCCCACACTCTGGAATTTCCTCCCTATTGTCTTCTACCGCTGTCTCTCTTCCTTTAAGTCTTTCCATAAAATGTAACACAGTGACCCTTCCTATTATTTCTTTCTTATACTCAGCACCCATTTTTCTTTCCTCGCACCTTGATACATTTTGCCACTAAAATTGCTACATAACAGCAATAATTTGCCTTTATACATAAAAAAAAGTCCAAAAGCATTTCGCAATGGCGTATCAAAAAAACGGATGTTGAGCCAAAAACAGAGATGTTAGGATGATCTTTAACGTTAGCAAAGACAAATCCATTTTAACCTCATTAATATGGAGTGAAGAAGATTATCTTGGATTGCAATAGGATCTTGATCAATTGGGCCAGTGGGCTGACAAATGGCAGACAGAGTTTCATTTAGATAAAAGCGAGGTGATGCATTTTGATAGATTGAAACAGGACAGGACTTACTCACTTATTGACAGGGCATTGGGGAGAGTTATAAAACGAAGAGATATCAGGTACAGGTTCGTAGTTCCTTGAAAGTGGAGTCGCAGATGGACAGAATAGTGAAGGCGGCATTCAACATGCTTGGTTTCATTGGTCACAACATTGAATACAGGAGTTGGGACGTCTTGTTGAAGTTGTACAAGATATTGGTAAGGCCACACTTGGAATGCAGTGTACAGTTCTGGTCACCCTATTATAGAAAATATATTATTAAACTAGAAAGAGTGTAGAAAAAATTTACTAGGATGCTACTGGGACTTGAAGGTTTGAGTTATAAGAAGAGGCTGGATAGATTGGGACTTTTTTCTCTGCAGCATAGAAAGGCTGAGGGGTGATCATAGAAAGGTCTATAAAATAATGAGGGACATAGATAAGGTAGATAGTCAATATCCTTTCCCAAGGATAGGGAAGTCTAAAACTAAAGGGCATAGGTTTAAGGTAAGATGGGAGAGATATAAAGGGGTCCAAAGGGCAATTTGTTTTCACACAGAGTGTTGAGAACAAGCTGCTAGAGGTAGTAGTGGAGGCAGGTACAATTTTGTCTTTTACAAAGCATTTAGAAAGTTACATGGTTAAGATGGTATAGAGAGATATGGGCCAAATGCAAGCAAATGGGATTAAGCTTAAGGTTTAAAAATAAGGGGTGGCATAGATAAGTTGGGCTAAAGGGCATGTTTCCATGCTGTAAACTTCTATGACTCTAATGTGATGTTTTTCTAATATATACATTATCAAATTTATTACCAAATCTGGGGATTTGATCAATAAATTCCAAAATGTGGAGATGCCAGCATAGGGCTGGGGTAGACACAGTAAGAAGTCTCACAACACCAGGTTAAAGTCCAACAGTTTATTTGGTAGCACAAGCTTTCAGAACACTGCCCCTTCATTGACTGAGTGCAGGATTTGGTTCACTAACAGGGCATATATAGACACAAACTCAATTACAAGATAATGTCTGATAGGAAGGGAAACACTTCAGTAGTCAAAGGCATTCAGCCTCTGATCTTCATGTATGTGTCCTCCAAGGCCACCTTCAAGAAACACAACACAGAATTGCCAAACAGAAATTGATAACCAAGTTCCACACACATGAGGACGGCCTCAACCGGAATCTTGGGTTCACGTCACCCTATCTGTAACCACAACGACTTGCCTGGGCTTGCAACATCTCACTAACTGCCCTGGTTTGACACAATTCACACCTCTTTATCATGTACGTAGCCTCCTCTCTACTCGTCTGCACCTGTACAGAACTGATTACCTGTTAAGACTCGCATTTCAACCATTAACTTGCAATTGAGTTTGAGTCTAGTAATGCCCTGTTTGTGAAATAATTCCTGCACTCACCTGATGAAGGAGCAGCGCTCTGTAAACTCGTGCTACCAAATAAATGTTGGATTTTAACCTGGTGTTGTAAATTCCAATATTTCAGGAACTTTGCAGTGTACCAGACCAGTTTCACAGGACATATTTTCTTGGATCCCCCCTGCTATGCGGTATTTTGTAAGTGAGTATGGAATCTGCATGTGTGTACTTGAAATTCTCCAGAAGCACGCGAGCACTATAGTTAGCACTGCTGCCTCACAGTGCCAGGAAGTCAGGTTCGATTCCTGGCTTGGGGTCACTGTCTGTGTAAAGTTTGCACATTCTTCCCAAGTCGACGTGAGTTTCCTTCGGGTGCTCCAATTTCCTCCCATAAATCAAAGAGGTGGGATTAGACGGGCTGGTCATGCTAAATGGTGTCAGGGGGACTAGCTAGGGTAAATTTGGGGTTATGGGAATAGGGCCTGGGTGGAACTGTTGTCAGTGCAGACTCAATGGGCCAAATAGCACCTTCTGCACTGTATATGATTCCATGAACTATGATTCCCAGGGAGATAAAAACCAGGTAATGAGTTAAAAACAACTGCCCTCCTTGGCTACTCCTTCTCTCACCAATCATGCCATTATCCGCTCATTAAGAATAACTGTGCCCTTTGCTGAGAGTGTATGATCAATGGGTTTTTCCAAGTAAACAGACAGAGAGAATTTTCTGTCTATCTGTTGAAAGCCAACAATTGTAATGTGGAGAATTAATTGCTCAGTTCACAGCCCTGTGACTAAAGCACTCTGGCAGTGAAGGCTCAGTTTTAAACAGACCGGTGGTTTTGTAATTAGTTTCAGCGATCTTCAATCACAAGGTGAGCCAATTCACCATCCTCTTATTTGGCCTGTATCTATCAACTGGACATGTAGTAATAATGGCCTTGGGAGTCACGGGGAACTGAATGCAACTTTCCGCCACTGAAATGGAATCTGTGAAGGGGATCACTGATAGGGCAGGGTAAAAAACAAAGTGCAATAAACATTACTTCAAAAAGTTGATACTCAAAATAGAATTCCAGATGTTACCCTTGTGATTGTTCAGAAACACAGAATCAAATAATGGTGCCTCCCAACTGATTTGATCCTTTTAGCATATTGCAAATTAATGTCCATAATTGAAAAGATGTCACTTCAGAATCCTGTTCATCAAGAAACTATTAATCTGCATTTGCCACCTGTCTGAGCTGAAGTATTTAGAAGCGGAATACTTTCTTTCCAGTCTGTATCCAGTGATGCCACTGAACCTTTGATAGTTAGATGCAATGTAATGACTTCTCATAATAAGCCAATACACACCTAAACCAAATCTGTTGCTTTCTGTCTTTGCAGTTTTCAAATGTGAAATTATGCAATTGGTTTAATCAGTGGAAAATGACAGTTTGTATTAAGTTAAGGCACGATTGCACAGAGAATATGCTACAGAATCACTTCGCTCACATTTGTTGCATCAAGATTCTGATAATAAATGTGGTAAATGTTAGCCTGTGTATCTGTCCACATCTATGCCACGGTGGTTTGTGATTTATTTCAGAAACTAATTAAACTCCTTATTCCCTCAATTCATTTTATGCAACATTTTTCAAGGAGGAGGCTAAAGAAGAATTATTAAAATATCCCTTCCATCTGTCTGTCAGGAAATGCAAAGTACTTTCACACTGATGAAATTTCATTTCAGCTTTTCACTGGCCGGTGCCAAGTTTCCAGAATCAAGGCCTAACATGACATTCTCCTTCCCTCTCTATTAATAGAGGATTTTTGTGGAGTTGGGAAGATTCTGCAGGTCTTTAAATAGAGTGGCGAGAGACAGATGTGGAGGTCTTGCCCCTGCTCCCCCCCCTACCCTGTTTCTGATAGATCCTATTTTTACCAATGGGGGTAAAGGGGCAGGGTGCGATTCACAGAGACGGCAGGCCACTTGAACCTAGTGCTGATTTCAAACAAATCTCATTTTCACTCTTCCAACAGCCTTAACCTGTAGTGCACGAGTAACTAATGAACAGATCAGCCCCTGGAATAGAATGTGATGCAAAAAACTTTTTCTCTTCTGATATTAATGACCTTAATCTGCTCACCATTATAGCACCTCATTCTATTTCTGATATACAACTCGTGATTTCCACTGTGGAGACAGGTAAAAAAGGGATGGAATTCTCCGGCCATTGACACCGGCAAGATTCTCCGGACCCATCAGCAGCACACCCCCGTCCGCGGGTTTCCCGTCAGGGTGGAGTGACGTCAATGGAAATTCCCATTGACAATGGCGGAACCACGGAATCCCGCCTCGAGCAAACAATGTGCCACCTCACATTGGCAGGAACATGTGGCTGGGAGACCAAGGAATCTCACCAAAATATCTGCTCAACGCTTCTGCCATTCCCTCATTCCCAGTGATAATTGTTCCTGTCTCTGTTTCTAAGGGACCAACATTTACCACTCCTTTATAAAAGCTCTCATAACATATTTTTATATTTCTAGTTTGCTATTGTATTTTATATTTCCTTTTTTTTGTAATCAAATTAATGATGCCTCTTTTGATTTTCAAAAAAATCCCAAACCAACGATTCACTACTCACTATAAGTTTTTTATTATTCATTTGTGAGACATGAGTGTCACTGGTTGGCTCACATTTACTGCCCATCCCCAGCTGCTCAAGGGCAGTTGAGAGTCAACCACATTTACAAAGAACAAAGAAGCACGGGAAACAGGCCCTTCGGCCCAATGAGCCCACACCACCACCCCGATGTTCCCACCTCTACCCATGATCCCTGTCATGTTTATAGATCTATGGATTAAAAAACCAAATTTGAGACAATTTAGGGAGAATTTGTTTTGCCAATTAGCCTAAGAGCACATCTTTGGGATGAGAGAGGAAACCGGAGCACCCGGAGAAAACCCACGCAAGCACGGGGAGAATGAACAAACTCCCACAGACACAAGCCCAAATCCATGTATCTGCACAGCACAGTGATAGTCACTGAGCTGTTGTGTTGCCCGTCAAATGGTCCAGGTCAAGCGTACACTAACGATGTGAAGCACTAGGATACTCTCGAAAAAGATCCAAGAGCAGCCCTCTCATGACCCATCATGTTTATGCCCCAAGGTGGACCAAAGCACTTGTAGGATAAAAACATTTCTGTCGATCTGGAGTCAAATGTAGACCAGACTGGGTAAGGACAGCAGATTTCCTTCCCTATAGGACACTGGTGACTAGATGTATTTTTCTGACCATTGACAATGGTTTCATGATCATCAGTAGATTCTTAATTCCAGATTTCTTTTCCTTATTGCATTCAAATTCCACTATCTGCCAGGGTGGAATACCATGCATAGATAAGGAAAGAAGAGGATGCAGAATGTAGTGGTACATTCCTATCTAGGGTGTAATTAAAGCATTGTCACAGTGTTTAAAGGAGTTAGAATAGAGATTTAAAAGCATAGAACGAGTAAAAGATAGAATTAGAGGGTATGCTGGGCACAGTTCGCAAGAAGTCACCTCGCTCTGGAACCATCTTGGATCTACATGAAAAGTTTTGCACTTCCTTTCTTATTAGACAAATAGGAAAAATGTTTAAACAATTCTCCTTACGACACCTCCTTAAATACCCAATGCTCAGTTCCATGGGTAAACAGAGAACCAAGGTGGCTTTCCAGTGACAGCCACCTTGATTATCAGTGGCAGTGCATATCCACTTTGTAGGAGGTCTTGTTCCAGGAGGTTGTAGAGTCAGCAATGATCTGCTATGAAAACCTGAGCCCCAAGTGACTGATTCTCCAACATGTCGCCTGCTCTGAGGGGGAGTCTGTGCTGTGGAGTGACACGTAATCCAGGGAGCAGGCAGCTCATCAGATTCAGGGTAAAAGTGTGTAAGCTGCTCCCATGCTTGGGAATCCTGGTGAGATGCACAGCTCAAGGAAACATATGCATTTCAGTTGATATAAAAAATCAGTTGAGAGAATAAGTTGTTTACTGGCTGCAAACTTGCTGTTAGTAGTTGACACTGTTTTCCTGCTGTGGCCTAAAATTGCAGGTGAGCAAGCACACCCATTAGCAACAACCTCACAGAAGAAACTTCAAACTGCACAATTCCCCAATCTAATAATCATCACAGTCTCGGTGCAGCATTATTAATGTAATGTAAATGCTTGAATGTAATGTAAGTAAGTGCTTGATGAAAGGAAGATAGTGAAAGGAATGAAGACTGGAAATGGGCAGGTCAGGCAGCATTTGTGAAGGGAGAAACACATAAGCATTTCAGATTTTCAGCAGGTACAGAGACAGGGAAAGGGGAAGTAGTTCAGGGTTTCGCTACTCACGATGCAACTTTCTCTATGATGGGGATTCCCCGTTTAGATCAGATAATCGCTTTGCAGATACATTCATTCAGTTCTCAAGCGAGACTCAGAATCACAGAAACAGGCCCTTCGGCTCAACTTTATTTATTTTTTAAACCTTATTTCCACTTTATTTTTTAAACCTTGAAGTTAGTCTCAATTGCTCGCATTTGTCCCATGTCCCTCTACACTGATTTACCCATGTAACTGTCTAAACACTTTTTAAAAAACAGAACTGTACCTGCCTCTACTACTGTTTCTGGCAGCTCATTCCAAACTGTCACCATTCTCTGTATGAAAAAAATTGCCCCTCTAAACCGTTTGTATTTCTCCTCATGGACCTTAAACCAATATTCTCCAGTTTTAGACTCCCTTACCTTTGGGAAAATATGTTGACCATCTAGTTCGTCTTTGCCCCTTGTTCTTTTATAGACCTCAATAAGATCACCCCTCTGCCTCCTATGCTCCAGAGAAAAAAGTTCCAATCTGTCCAGCCTCAAGCCATCAAGTCCTGGTAGCATCCTAGTAAATCTCCGTTCTTTCTAGTTTAATAATATCCTTTCTATAATAGGAAGATCAGAACTGTACACAGTATTCCAAGTGTGGCCTTACCAATGTCTTGTACAACTTCAACAAATTGTCCCAACTCCGGTATTCAATGCTCTGACCGATGAAACCAAGCACGTTGAATGCCTTCTTCGCCACTCTCCACCTATGACTTCAATTTCAAAGATCTATGAACATGTACCCCCTAATATCTCTTTGTTCTGTAACTCTCCCCAACACCCTACCATTAACTGAGTAAGTTCTGCCCTGGTTCAATCTACCAAAACGCATCACCTAAATTAAACTCCATCCGCCATTCGTCAGCCCACTAACCCATCTGATCAACATAACTTTCTTCACTGTTCATTCTGCACCAACCTTGGTGCAAACTTACTGATCATGCCTCCTATATTATTATCCAAATCATTAATATAAATGACAAATAACAGTGGACCCAGCACCGATCTTTGAGGCACACCACTGGTCACAGGTCTCCAGTTTGAAAAACAACCCTCTAGAACCACCCTCTGTCTTCTGTCATCAAGCCAATTTTGTATCCATTTAGCTACCTCACTCTGGATGCCATGAGCTTTAACATTATGCAACAACCTACCATGCAGTACCTTGTCAAAGACCTTGCTAAAGTCCTTGTAGACATCAACTGCACTGCCCTCATCTACCTTTTTTGGTTACCCTTTCAGAACACTCAATCAAATTTGTGAGATATGATTTACCAGTCATAAACCCATGCTCACTGTGCCTAATCAGTCCTTACATCTCTAAATGTCTGCAGATCCTGTCTCTCAAAATAGCTTCCAACAATTTATCCACCACAGCTGTGAGATTCACTGGCCTATATAGTTCCCAGGCTTTTCCCTGCTGCCCTTTTTAAACAAAGGCACATTTGCCATCCTCCAATCTTCAGGAATCTCACCTGTGATGATTGATGATTCAAATATCTCTGCTAGGGGACCCGCAATTTCCTCCCACAATGTCCTGGGCTATGCTTCATCAGGGATTTATCTACCTTGATGTGCTTTAAGACTTCTAACTCTCTCTATAATACGTACACTCCTCGAGATATCACTATTTATTTCTTCAGGTTCCCTAACATCCATGCTTGGAGACTGACCCTGAACTTTCAATATAATTCTCCAGTCCACCCCCACTCTTTCCATAGACTCCTACACTGCTCTATTGAAGTTTCTTGTAGGCTCGAGGAATTGTACATCAGCTTTTGAAAAGACACTTTACAGCCTTCCAAACTCAGCATCCAGCTGCACAATTTCAGATCATAACCACTGATGGCAATTGTTTCAGACAGGAGCTGTCAGTGATGCATCAGCTATTGCCTTTTACACTTTCTCTAATTCAAACTCAAGTCTTTTTGCCTGTCCATTCCAATTCCCTTTTATCCATCATCATCTCTTTTGTCATGATGTGGAGATGCCGGCATTGGACTGGAGTGAGCACAATAGGAAATCTCACAACACCAGGTTAAATTCCAATAGGTTTATGTGGAATCGTGAGTCCACTCCCCTGAATGAAGGATCGGTGCTTCGAACAGTGTAGAAGGCCACGGACAGAGTGGCGGGTGGACCGCAGAATTATAGTGGAAAGTTCAGGGTCGGTCTCCAAGCATGGACATTAGGGAACTCGGGAAAATAAGTGGTGATGTCTTCATATTACATGTACGTATTACAGAGAAGGCGGTGCTCAAAGTCTTCAAACGCATGAAGATAGATAAATCCCTCAGATCTGATGAAGCGTATCCCAGGACATTGTGGGAGGCTAGGGAGGAAATTGCAGGTCCATTAACAGGGATATTTGAATCATCGATAGTCACAGGTCAGATGCCTGAAGATTGGAGTGGGGCAAATGTTGTGCCTTTGTTTAAAAAGGGCTGCAGGGAAAAGCCTGGCAACTACAGGTCAGTGAGCCTCACATCCGTGATGGGTAAATTGTTGGAAGCTATTTTGAGAGGCAGGATTCCAAATAAATCTCTTGGAGTTTAACCTAGCGTTGTGAGACTGCTTACTGTGCCCACTTCTTTTGTCATTTAAGCAATCTTGCTTCCCACCCTGCAGCTGATTGCTGCTTTTGTTCCCCTTTTCCTGCCGCCGTACTTGTTTAAAACTTGCTACCTCTCTGATGTTTCCCAATTCTGATGGAAAGTAATCAAACTTTGGCTGGGATTATTTTCTCCTTTTCCAGTGACGGAGATGGATCGCCATGGTCTGCTGGCAGGATCTTCCGCTGTCACCGAAGTCAATGGCGTCACTCGCTGGTCGCACCATCGGTGAACCTGTCACAGGAAGGGCCGGAAAATCCAGCCTTTTCTCTCACCATAGATGCTTGTCTGGTCTGCTGAGTAGTTGCAGCATTTTTGTTTTTTTATTTCAGATTTCTAACATCCGTAGTATTTTTCTGTTGTAACAGTGAAAGCAACTTTCAAAGAGATCGATCCAATAGGACTTTCAAATTAGGGTGAAAAAGTAGTTTCGTCTATCTGTACGCCCCGTCCTGTCAATGTCACGTAATCACAATTCCAAAGGGCCTGTGGGGTCTGTTCCCTTCTTAGAATAGATGCAGACAAAACTGGTTCGAAGTAAAATTTCTTTTATTGATCATCATGTAAAATTAACAGAACGGAAATAAAAGAGACTGATTTCCTGGGTAGAGAAAGAGAAGGCCGGGGTACCCAAAAGCTGGCCCCAAAAAGACTTGAACTTGTACAGGATTCAACTGAAAAACTGATAGCTGTGTAGAGCGTTATCTGTGTTATGAAATTATAGTGAATGAAGTACAGACTGCGTCCCACAAACAATTGTGAGCGTGAAAAGCTTACTGTTCATGAAAAACTTGGCAAAGAATGTGGTCAATTTCTAAGCTCATCCCAGAATTCCCAGCTGATTCTAAAATGTGGTCAAGTTAGCTTTAAAGCATAGCATAATTGGTTACGTCGGCAGAAATACATTAAAATGAAGCTTTTTAACTGGAGCAAAGGATCCCATCAGATCCTCTCCATCAGAGAGAGAGAGAGAGAGAGATGTTTTGGCAACTTGTAGTTTGAGGGATGGCACTTTGCCAACACAGGGCAAGGCAAAGAGTCTCCATGAAATACCCCAGCCAGTATGGTGACTGAACCAGTCAGTCTGCAGCACACTCTAACCATCTACCCCGCTGAGCTAACCATCCTGTCCTGGAGGTGAGATTAGGTCATTCCAATGTGCTAAAAAATTAAGTCTTTTAGGCACATTTTTATTAATAAAAAATATGATACACTACATCTTGCTGTAGATTTGACTGAGTGCATAGCAATACACACTTTGTTGAAGAGAATTAACAAAGAATGCATTAACAACGCCACTGAATGAAATGTACCAATGCATATCAGCAGTGGGTTAATGGACCATATCAATGTAAGAAATTAACATTTTTAAAGAATTTCTATGCTGTTCCTCCTTGAACATGATGGTAATAGGTTGAGTCTATTCACGCATAACAGAAAACTCTGTCCAGGAGTCCACAGAATAGAATCTCTACAGTGTAGAGGAGGCATTTTACCAAGACCCAGCTTGCCCTATCCCTGTCACCCTACATATTTATTCCACTAACCCCTCCCTCCCTAACTGCTTGGGACACTAAGGGGAAATATGGCATGGCCAACCCACCTAATCTCTAATCTGCACATCCTTGGGCTGTGGGAGGAAACCGGAGCACCGGAAGAAAACCCATGCAGACATGGGGAGAATGTGCAAAATCCATACAGACAGCCACCCAAGGCCAGAATCAAACCTGAGTCCCTGGCTGGCAGCAGTGCTAAATCACAGTGTCACCCCAAAATCTACTATATTCAGAAAATTAATTTACATAGAAACTAGAAGCAGGAGTAGGCCATTCACCCCTTCGAGCCTGCTCTGCTATTCATTTTGATCTATATCCTGATCCTCCCTTCCTCCCATATCCCTTGATCCCTTTAGTCCCAAGAGCTACATATATAATCAATGATTTGGCCTCAACTACTTTCTGTACTAGTGAATTCAACATATTCACATCCTCTGGGTGAAGAAATTTCTCCTCACCTTAGTCCTAAAAAAGTTTACCCCTTATCCTCAAACTGCGACCCCTAGTTCTAGGTTCCCCCACTATTGGGAACCTTCTTTCTGAATCTACCCTGTCTACTCCTGTTAGAATTTTATAAGTTTCTACAAGATCCCCTCTCACTCTTAGAAACTCCAGTGAATATAATCCCAACTGACTTACCTTTGCAGAGCTTCTGGGAATTTTAAATAACTGGGTGTTTTTAAAGATGAAAAGAAATATCATATTTGTGAAACAATTTTACTAATGCTGCTCAATTATCACAGAACTGTTACAGCACAAAAAGATTATCTTCATTAATCCTTCTTATGCTAAACCTCTGAAATCTGCTTCAGTGTTTTAGTTGTTGAGGAAATTATTTAATAATGTTTTAAGCATTTTTTACGTACTAAGCTGTAAGTAAGCAAATATCAATGTAAGGTACAAATAGAGTCAAAAGTTTCATCAATATAACCCACAATATTATTCAAAAGCCTCTGTCCAATAGTCAGCACCTAATCTGTCATTTATAATGTCAGCTTTGGAGCTTAATCTCTAAATCAGCGCTGCAGCGTCGGACAGCGGGAGCGCTGCAGCGTCGGACAGCGGGAGCGCTGCATGGTTGTACCATGAGAGTGCAGCAATGTTGTATTGTGGGAGTGCTGCAGTTTTGTACAGTGAGGCCACTGCATTGTCAGAGGTGCTGTTCTTTGTGTGATACATTGCACCATCATTTCCCTCTGCCTTTTCAAGTGGGCAAGAGATCTCTGACACCACTTCAAGCAGATCAAGAGAGGTTTCCAGGTTATCTGGACAACATTGCTACTTTAACAAACATAGATTAATTATTCATTTACCTTATTGCTATTTTTGAGTCCTCTCAAATTAGCTACTGCATTTGACTAAATAACAACAGTGACACCACTTCAAAAGCAATTAACAAAAGAAAAACCTGCATTTATAAAGCACCTTTCACGATCACCAAATGTCAAAACAATTTACATCCAACTAAGAACTTTGAAATATAGTTACTGTTGTAATATAAGAAAATGCGGGAAAATCTTAGCAGGTCTGATAGCATCTGTGGAGAGAGAATAGAGCCAATATTTCGAGTCAGGATGACTCTTGTCAGAGCAGAGTTACTGCTGCATTAAACAGCATTGTGTTAAGGGAAGATAATCTGTTTTCTTATGACGTTGATTAAGCTAAATATCAACCAAAGCATTGAGGATAACCCTGGCTTCTCTTTGAAATCATACCATTGGATCTTTAACAGATAGGATCTCAGTTTCACACAGCATCCAATAATCACAGTGCAGCACTCGCACAGTACTTTGCTGGAACACCAGCCTTGATTTCATTTTTGAGCTCGAGACCTAAAATGGGCTGTTAAGTAACTTGGAACTTCCTGAGAAGTTGAAAAGTGCAAAATACTTATTTCTTTCTGTGAGATCGTAATGTTGGACGATCGTGAAATTGGTCTAAATTGCTGCGCAGTACAATCTCTATTCTCGTTTTCATTAGCTCTTCTCCCCATACGTTTCCAAGTCATTCTCACGGTCAAGCCAAATATGAAAATCAAGATCCTTCTGCACCTAATTTGAATGTTAAGAATGTATTTCCAGCTGAAGTATCTTAAACTGAAGACTTTCTCAGTTAATGGCAGGGCATTGGGGAGAGTTATAGAACAAAGAGATCCAGGAGTACAGGTTCATAGCTCCTTGGAAGTGGAGTCACAAGTGAACAGAGTGGTGAAGAAGGCATTCAGCATACTTGATTTCACTGGTCAGAACATTGACTAAGGAGTTGGAACGTCTTGTTTAAATTGTATAAGACATTGGTAAGGCCACACTTGGAATAGTGTCCACAGCTCTGGCCACCCTAATATAGAAAAGATATTATTAAACTAGAAAGAGTGCAGATAAGATTTATTTGGATATTACCAGGACTTGATGGTTTAAGTTATGAGGAGAGGCTGGGACTTTTTTCCCTGGAGCATAGGAGGCTTGAGGTGATTGTCTAGAGGTTCATAAAATAATGAGGAGCATAGATCAGCTAGTTAGTCAATATATTTTCCCAAAATCAGGAGAGTCTAAAACTAAGGGTTTAAGATGAGAAGAGAGAGATGCAGGAATCCAGAGGGGCAAATTTTTCACAGAGGGTGGTGAGTGTCTAGAATAAACTGTCAGGGGTAGTAGTAGAGGCAGGTACAATTTTGTCTTTTAAAAAGCATTTAGACAGTTAAATGGGTAAGATGAGTATAGAGGGATACAGGCCAAACGCAGGCAACTGGGACTAGAATAATGGTAAACAAAAGGGCTGCATGGATAAGTTGAGCCAAAGGGCCTATTTCCTTGCTGTAAATGTCTATGACTCTAATCTCTTTAACTGAATATCTGATTGCAATTATAGTCATTAAAGAAGATTTTTATATCAGGTGTTTCTGACAGCTATTATATAGCTATGCGTAGCTGGTGATGTGGCATGTGACAGTGATGGCAGGGCAACCTTGCTATTTTGCTAAATTACTTCCATATCTATTCTTTTTAAACTAGCTACAGTTAATGTAGAATTAGAACTGGAATATTGATGTTAGTTGCGTAGATGCGACTACACACAAGAAAAGGAGGCTCAAGGCAAGAAGGATAATTTTAGATTAATTTACTTTCCAGAATAATTTTGGATTTTTGCATTATTTAATTGGGAAATTATAATGTTATCAGGATAGCAGGAGAAAGCGATACAATAATCAACAAGCTGGTCATCCAAGGGAAACTGTGGAAAAAAAAATTAACAATGTTTTGAAGTTTCACTGAAGGAACATTTTGGGTCTGCATCAGGTTTGTGTCCCCGGCATATTGCTGAAGTTGTTAAAAATTGATTTCAGACTAATTGAGCAGTTGATAAATAATAAATACAACAGCTGGAAGAACCGGAACATACTTAACTCTTAATGCGAAAGCGTTGACAGAAAAGCCATGTTACTGAACTGGGTAGCAGCTTGGAATGCTAATGCTTGCTTTTGAACACACAATGCACCAAGTCCCTAGGTTACAGGGATTTCAGAGGAGATTCCGTGTTCTTGCTGGGCATCCACCAGGAGCAGTTTGGTGGTATTTTTAAGCAGGCACATTGTCCCCTGCAGCTCCAGTGGGTGAGACAAATCTAACATCTAAAACGCATACAAATGTAGAATAAGGTTACCTTGCCACAAATTTTCCATTGATTGGCACAACTAATAATATCTTGCTGCTAAGCAACTATAAAACCAGGCGCAAAGTAGGAACAGAAAAAATACAAATGACCCTCGACATTCTTGAATTTTTAGTCCCATTTGCCTTTTAATGCCATTTTATCTTTTACTTTTGTTTCTTTTTCCATCACCAAACATTCAAGGGAGTTTTATTGCGGCTTGTAATAAACCCAGTGTTAAGGTAGGCATTCCTTATGGAATTTTCCATGTCTTCCTCAAATCCACTATTATCTAAATGTACAAACATGTCAGAGGTTATGCACCTTCACCACCCACAGTGGACAGAAGATGTCTTTCTTCAATGCGTCATTGTGCGTTCAGGTTGCCATCTTGTACAATGGCAGAAATGTAGGGCAGGATTTTCCAGCCCTTCCCACCAGCGGGATCTTCCAGTGCTGCCAAAGGTGGTGGGTTCTCCAGCGACTGAGCAGGTGAGCCATACAAAATGCCATAGCCTCGGAGGGGCTTGACGGTTTTTGAGCTAAATCTAGGAGACAGGGTCTCCACCCTGCCTCCTTCCCCAGAAGACAATGACAAACCCATCTGCACATGGCTAACTCACTCCTCATCTACGTAACAACCAGACTTAAAGTGGTTTGAAGCGGGGCTTCCTCCCTAACAGAGAGGTAGTTCTGTCCCTGAGACCTATCAGCCAATCGGATGGGTGGAGTGGCCACTACTGGGGCTGCAAGTAGGCCCTGAAGAGTAGAAGCAGAGAGCCTAGAATTACAGACTTGTCCGGGATCTCACCATAACCAGGCTGGTAGGCCCAGTGAGAACGGGGACAAGATCAACAGGGCAGCAGAGGAGGGCATAACACAGGAATTGGGACACTTTGGGGAAAGCCTTCAGTTGATAGAGGATGCCAAACCAGAAAGGAAACCCCACTCATCCTGCTGAGTTGTACATTTCGCACCAATCTCCCCTGCTGCAGATAAATACACAGCAGCAACAGGCAGTGGCTCTGATGCGGTCTTTAATTGATCATTTAAGGACTTTAATTGACCCATAAGCAATTGGAGCACCGAATGCCATCATTAGTGCTGATAGCATAGTGCCCGATGTTACAGCCTCCTCCTCCTCTCCTTTCCTCTCCCTCCCCCCTCCTATTGCTGCCTGTCAACTCACTCCCAGGGCAATACAAAATACCAGGCATAAATTCTCTTCTAAAATTTGCTCAGCGTGTTCCCAACCTGGACTTGTTCACCACCAAATGGTATCATAATATCCTAATCATTGCATCTTAGCCTGCAACATTCCCATCTGCGCCAACCCACCATCACCCACATAATTTCCCAGGAACTTAACTCAGTATTACACTAGCCATCCTGGGTTCCCTGAGACAAACTTCCAATTCTTCCATGGCCCCAATGCCCATTAGATTCAGAGCCCCAGCTAGATCTCATGCACAGGGTGACAGAGAGACCCGGGTCTTCATTTAACCAAAGTTAGTTCGATTTTAAACCATATCACAGAATTACAGAACGTTCCCTTGCCAAATCTCATTATTCAATTCCCAAAATGTTAGTAAGGATATAAAAATAAAAATAACAACTACTTTGTATTTGACAAGATCAAACTGTGGCTTAAATTATTTTTATCAACTAACAATATATAGCTGAAAGATCCCGAAGGGCCTGTTTCCCGAGCTGTGTTGTTCTTTGTTCTATCTCATCTTGGCTCATACTGCAAGACAAGAAGCATGAGCATTCTGCCGTCTGAAGCATTGATAGCAACCCTCCCACCAGCCCCACAAGACCACAAGCAGAAGAAAGAATAATGGAATGTGTGTCCCTCTGCTTCCTTGCCAGACCTATTATCTTGGAGCCAAAACATATCACGTTCATAAATTCTAAACAACCTTACATTCCTGTAGAAGCCCACAGCTTAATAACATATGGTATACTTAAGGTACGTATATAGCTGTGACCATCTTTCTGCCTGGCCAGGTAATGATATAGACATTGCAGATCTCCTAATAAGTAAATTTAACTTAATATTGGGTTTAAAAACAGAGACAGTAAGTGGATGATGTATGTCATTAAGTTTGACACAGTAGCACAGCACGGCTGCCTCGTAGCACCAAGAGCCCAGGTTCCATTCCAGCCTTGGGCAACTGTCTATACAGTTTGTATGTTCTCCCCGTGTCTGCATGGGTTTCATCCAAGTGCTCTGGATTCTTCCCCACAGTCCAAAGATGTGCAGGTTAGGTGGATTAGCCATGCTAAGTTGTCCTTCAGTGTCCAAAAGATATCTCAGTTAGGGAGATCAGTAGGGCAAACACATAGATTGGGCAAACCTACTATGAGGTTCATAGGGCAAACCTCATAGATTATGAGGATAGAGCTTGGGCAAGAATCAGTGTAGACTTGATGGGCCGAATGGCCTTCTTCAGCACTGCAAGGACTCTATGATTATGGCCTCAAGGAAACAGCAGAAGTACAAACTGGATCATCTATGAACTGGAGCAGAATTTTCATGTTACGCTAACCATGATTCTGGAACTCTGATGCTGAAGTGAATGGATAAAATAAAACATTTAACAATTCGACTGCAATATGGTTCCATTTAAGCAAGTGACTTATATGTTTCAGAATTTCTGATGGAATGAAATTATCATAACTACAAACATACATTTCATTACAGTCATTTTAAAGGACAAAAGTTAAACTCTCTTGATTAAAAAAAAGCATGAAAACAAAGACAAATGTAATCTAACAAATTTTCTATTCACCGTTAAAAATTGGATCCCAGAGTTGAACTGCATTATGAAAACGTGAATTACATTGCTTTGAAACTTAGTAAAAAGCAGTTAGAAATAAGAAGTTATGTTTAATGAAATGGACTAAAATTAATCATATTTTTGGGACTGGATTAAATGGCCCTGAAATCACTTTCATCAGAACACAACATTTGAATCATTCAAAACACAATGCTTAAAATTATTTAATTAAAAAAATACTCAATACTCTGTTCCAAAAAAGAGGTTTAACTCATTATGATGACAAAGTCAAAAATTGTACATTTGCTTTCAAAAGGAGAATATTTCTCAAGTAATTCTGGGCCTCTGTAATGATCTGATTAAATTCAGATTTCAAGTTGTTATGTAAAATGACTTGAACTACGAGGGAATAATTGCTTCTCACACATCTGCACGGCAGCAAATTTAAATCTAAGTGGTGATGACCCCAGAGTCGCTTAACAATGTACGCAAAGCATCTCACACCACTAAGGAATAATAACATCAGCAAAAGCAGCTTTCTGTATAGTACAACATGTCCTGGAGACTGGGACAAAGGCACATAGTTTACTGTGTTTTTTTTTAATTTTCTACCCAGGGGATTTCATCTTTTCTTTCTTTATACCTCTGACCGCAACTGATTATATATTCCCCTTTGGGATAATGATTAAATAATTCATCACTTCATTGCCCCCGCTCTCCCGAGCCAATCATGCTTAGTACTTGCTAATCTTAACGCAAAGTTGGCTTTCTGGGAAGCAGAATAGGTTAAAAGGTTCAGGAGTTCACCCATAATAATCAATCCCGTACATGTGGGCAAGCAGTAGAATTCTCAGCAAAGCAATTGCTATCAGTCCAAGTCAGACTGAAGACAGATGTTCCAATTCACTTGGGACTAACTTCCATCTGTTTCTAGTTGTTCGCTGTGTAAGAACAGAAACTCGACACCGCTCTTATCAATCCTTACAAGTGTGCTTCTTGTTGATTGAATAAAGCTGCAGACATATCAAAAGCTATGGAAATTATTATTCAGATACTACGCCGATTTGAGGGGAGTACTATAGTGACTAAAATGACACCAAGGCAAGCCAATTAAAAGCTATTAGGCCTGACCCCTGCTCCTAATATGCATGTTCATATGGAAATGAAACTCCTGAACTCTTTCAGAAATTAGTGTTATTTCATAAGCCGTCAAAGGGGGTTTTTCTTCTCTGTAAGAAGTAATTCCTTTCTCAAGCTTACTCTCCCTCTTACATCTACACTCCTTTAGTATGACTGCTGCTACCTGAGTTTGAAGATGGTGAAGTAAGTTGGTCTCTATTCCTACCAAGAAGAACTTGTGAGATTGACTCTGCAAAGAAATTTCGAAGCATTTATTACTCTTCAAAGTATTTATGAAGAAAATAGACTTTTCTAGATACAGTGGGGCAGGTGGAAAATACAAATAATTTTGATGTTAAATTGCACTCAATAATAAGTCATTCAATTATTTTCTTTTCATTCAGGTGATGCGAGAGTTGCTGGCTGGACCAGAGTTTATTGTCCTTGAACTGAGTGGCTTGCTACACCATATCAGAGGGCAGATAAGAGTCAATCACATTGCCGTGGCTCTGGACTCACATGTAGGCCAGACGAGGTAAAGATACCAGATTTTCTTCCCTAAAGAACTTAGTGAACCAAATAGGTTTTACAACAATTGATAATTCCAGATTTCTATACTTCAATATCTGTCGTGGTAGGATTCGAACCCAGGTCCCTGGAGCATTATCCCAGTTATCTGGATTACAATTCAAGTGACAATACCACAAGGCCATTGCTTCCCTTAATTATAAAGGCTATATATATATACACGCTTTGGAAAGGTCAACACCAAAAGGGTCACTACATTGCTTCTCTTTTGGAGATCCTGACAGGACTGCAGGAAAATTAGCAGAGTGGTCAAACTGACCGCATTTCTCTTTAGGAGGTGGGGGGTACAAGGGACGATCTCATCTGCGGTCACCCCACTGCAAATGAAAATGGAGAATTTGCTGTTCCAGTCAAAACTACATTCACTTTCAGCAGCGCTGGTGAATCCCAGCCATGAAAAGCACTGGAGAATCCCAGCCGTGAGGGTAGAGTTTTTCCAACACTGGTGAATACCAGCATCTGGTTCAATCTCAGGGAGATGAGCTGGTACCTTGGCCAAATAGGGTCTGTAATTTAGGCAAAAACGTGAATGAAAAGCTGGGGATATAACTTGTGCTCAAATACAACTATGAATAAAAGCAGAGAAAACAATTGGTTCAAATCTAATACCACTGGACTACTGTGTGTTGCAGTGAATTGTGTATCTACTGTGGAATGATAATCCCTGTGCGACAGTGGAACTCTGATGATCAGAGGAGCCAGTAATCAATTGTTTAGTATAAATGAAGTAACTTACCCCTACTGAACATTGTGGGGAGGCTTTAGAAATAATGAGGAGCCACAAATATCATTCTACAATTCTCATCTGCCAGCTATAATGCGCATACTTTGATGAATTCCACCTCCGTATATCCTGATTGCTGTTCAACATCCAAGTTTGCCTAAGACTTCCATTGCTTCACGTGGAGAAGGTTTACAGTGCATTTTGCGATGAAGTTTGAGAGGAGTGTGGGTGCAAGCGAGCTGGTTGGAAGACCCGCCTTGTTCTCAAGGCAAAGCAGCCCAGCTATCAACATTGTTTAAAGATCTGCTAAACCTCACCCCTTCGCCTCCCCCAACCAGACCACAGCCACCCATGCTTCCTCAGATTGCTCATGTCATCCCAGTGCCCCCCTGTATCTTCCATAGCTGCTCCCCCAGTACACACTAGGTATAGTCCTCAGGAGACATGTAACAGCGATGGGAATGAATGTAAAATTACTGGGAAAAAAAATTAAGCCTCTAACAATTGAATTCAAACACAATATCATGGACACAGAAAAGAAAAAAAATGCAAAGAAAAGAATTCAAGTGCCTATTAGATTTGTGAAAAAACAAGTAAGCACATCAAAGATATGTTCTGATTTTGCATCAGCCTAAAAGTTTCAATTGTTCTGGGATCAAAGCTGAGCTGAAGATGTCATTTTGAATGCAGCCAAGCATTCATAATGGTTATAGCTGTCTTAACAAAAACTTTCCAGCAATATTGCCTGAAACTGACAACAGAGTGGTGCCCCATTTCCATTTTAAAGCAAACTGCATGTCAATCAATGGAAGAGAGCAGGTACAGATTGCTTTAGCTGGCAAAAGCAGATATTTTTATTACCAGCTGAACTGTCAGTCAATTTAACATTCACCTGATGAAGGAACAGTGTTCCAGAAGCTCGCGCTACCAAATAAACCTAGTGGACTTTAACCTGATGTTGTGAAACCAAGTACTGAGTCAATTACTCAGTTGATAAGCATATGGAAGAGAAGGGAATGGTTTAGTTTGGAGGGGCATTGCTTTTTATATTGGTCGGTGCAACATCGAAGGCCGAAGGGCCTGTTCTGTGCTGTAATGTTCTATGTTCTAATTTAAATCACAACACAAACGTAGCAGACTGCAAAGGCTGACAATATTTTATTTTCATATTTTTAATGTATTAAGGCACTTTCTTCATGGGAAAAGTACTGAATATAATAAATGACAATACCTACACAATGGTGATCAATGCAAGGGCCAAATCATCTCTGCAGGACAGATCCTATAAAGAACTATTGCACTAAAATACAGCTACATTACAATATAGCACCTAATAGTGGTATTTGGAGACATCAAAACATTTTACAATTAGCTTTCAGAATATTCCAGACTCCTCAGCAGGTTTCTCCAAGAGTTGCAGACTCTCCAAAGAGGTGCCTTTTGTTTTTGTAGAGCTTTTCCAAAGCCCACACTGGAATTTGGAAATAGTGTGTGGGAAGAAATGCCACTTTCCTGTGGTCCTCACAGTGGGGCCCCCGGACCTCAGAAGAGGTGCCTTTCAACCTGAGGCCACAAAAAGGCCACATGAAAATGATGATGTGGGAGTGGGAAGGCACAGTCGAATTACGTGTCAAGGGGACAGAAAACCTAAGTTGAGTATTTTGCACCTCCTCCACTGAGAGACAAAAATCCAGCTCAATGAATCAAAACAGTTCATGGGGGTTAGATTCCTCCATTCACAAACTGCAAGTCAAATTTCTTGAAGACAGAGGATAAAAAGTCCTACCTAAAATATCAGCACCTGCAGTACTTCTAATCATCACCCCAAGTTTAAAAGCAAAGAGTAATCATTATTTCCACATGCCTCTGACTGATCCACGCTTTCATTTCATTTGAGTGAAGCTACATTCCTTTTAAAATTCAGTTCCACTATAGGACTTAATAAATCAAATCGAAATAAAGGTATTTGCAATTCCAGCTTGAATTCGTAGCATCACAGATGCTTACAGAGCAGAAAGAGGGCATTTGCTTCAACGAGCCTGTACCAACAACAATCACACCAGGCCCTAACCCCATATATTTACCCTGTTAGGCCTCCTGACACTAAGGGGCAATTTAGAATGGCCAAATCAACCTAACTTGCACATCTTTGGAGTGTGGGAGAACACCAGTGTACCCAGGGAGAACGAGCAAACTCCATATAGGCAGCGAACCGAGTCTGGAATTGAACTGGGTCCCTGGCGCTATGAGGCACAGTAAGAAGTCCCACAACACCAAGTTAAAGTCCGATAGCTTTATTTGGCAGCACCAGCTTTCGGAGTCTCGAGTTGCTATGAGGCAGCAGTGCTAACCTCCGTGCTGTCCCACTTCTTCACCATCAAAAAAATAAATAAGCAAACTTTCTTAAATTGTCTCCCTGGAGAGACGAAGGATGAGAGGCAACCTGATAGAGGTTTATAAGACGTTGAGAGGTATAGATAGGGTGGATTCTCAGAGGCTACTTCCCAGGGCTTAAATGGTCGCTACGAGAGGACACAGGTTTAAGATGCTGGGGAGCAGATACAGAGGAGATGTCAGGGGTAAGTTTTTCACTCAGAGGGTGGTGACTGAGTGGAATCAGTTGTAGTGAAGGCAAACTCATCCAGAAGTCTTTTAAAAAACCCCAACAAGTACATAGGATTTAATGTGATTGAGGGTTATAGATAGACCTAGTAGGTAGGGATATGATCGGCACATGTTGTTGGCCAAAGGGCCTGTTTATGCTATGTTCTATATCTTTAAGTTGCCACTATTCTTGAGTGATATTTCAGAATACAGAGCAGTCAACTGGCAACGTTGTGAGGCAGATCATTTCAAAACAGACGATCACAAGTGAGAACATTTACTCATTCACGGAACTTGGACATCGTTGGCTGGCCAGCATTTATTGCCCATCCCTTGTTGCCCGCGGGCAGTTGAGAGTCGACCACGTTGCTGCACATTTCTACAGCTAGTTGACGCTCGTAATATTTTACTGCAACTCAGCCAACCACAGCGCACATTTCACACCTTCACAATTTATTTATTACCATGAAACCAACCTTCCCAAGATCCAAACAATCTGACTGATTTCATTCGACCCGCAAGTCAGATGGATGAAAGTACCTTCCTTTTAAAATTCAGTTTCACTGTAATTTATTAGTCAAATTGAAGTAAATGGTTTTTGCACCAAGATTAAATTTTCACTTTATTTCAAAAGGCACATACATCTTTTTTGCTCGAGACAGACGCCTTTCTCATTTCCACATTCAGAATTGATTTTGCCAACAGACACAGTGTAGTTGCAGAGGCTAGGCACTAGATGGGACTACTGAGCAGGTTTCTCAAGACCGGCAAAAACATTCCAGGCAGGTTCATCGCGTGACAAGACAGCAAAGTTGCACGCGAGGCTAATGATTCAGTTAGCGCTGAGCGTGAACCAGTTTGGCACCATATGCAATCGTCCCAGCCCTGTGTTGCCAGCGGGGATCAGTTTTGCACCCCTTTGGGATTAAATATGTTTATGATTGGACGCTATAAGTGTGCAAGGGGCACAGTCAGGGGGTGAGGCCTAATGCGGGGATAGGGGCTGGGTGGAGGTGGGGCTATGACCGGGGGACGTGGGAATGCACAATCATAGGGATCTTATGAAGGAGGAAGCTTTACAAGGAACCACAGTGTCACTGAGCGGTCAGGACACCCTGCGCAATGGCGCCCCGAGCAATCTGAAGCCGGCTTCCTCGACCCGCACTCCCCCCACTGGTGCAAATCTCACTGCTATCAAGAACTGACAGTGCATGAGAAAATTCCAGTGCCAAACCCACCTAACAAAATCGGTGTGGAACACTACCGCGTTTGAGACTTTTATGACACTTCGAAGATTTTTGGGAAGATAACGCCCAGAATAAGAGTTTGCTGAAATTCAGCTTGGCCATTGACATGAAGTGACACTGGGCTAGAGGGATGATCCTTCTTACTGCCAATAGGCATGTTAATCCTTCCCCTGGTTACACCTGGAAAGTAAGTTTGTGACCAAAGCATGTGCCGTAGTACAATGGTGTGTCATGGAGCCCTGCCCCCCACCAGATGTGCCATGAAAAATGATTCCAAATTCATGGCATTAGACTAAAACTAACCTATGCCGTCAGCTCTGCGATTGGCATCTCCAAGACTCGACGAATCTCGGGCCTCCAGGGCATGTGCCGGCTGGGAAAGAGCCACGTAAGGCAGTTTAGATGTTGCGTGTTGGTCAGGCCCATGCGCATGGACAATGGGACTTGGAGCTGAAGGCAAAAGGTCCCCATGTGTGTCTGCTCAGAAAGAGCGCACAAACCTGGAGAAGCGAGAGTGACGGGGAGGTAACAAAGTTCCCAGCAAGGGAAGAAAGCAGAGAAAAAAAGAAATCTTTCTCATAGCAAAGAAAAAGGTTAGGAATGACTGATTTAATAACATTCTCACATCATTCATTCCACCGGTTCAAATATTTGGGATAAAAAAAACGTAGCTCTTACAATTAAATTAGCTTGCAAGTCAATCAACTAGTTTGTAAATATTGTGACAACAATACAAATTCATGCTAAAACTGCAAATACAAGGATAGGACCGGTCTTCGGAGGCTCAGGAATATTGAGGGAAATGCATTGTCTTGTTACTTGGACCTCTATAAAAATTTACAGGCTGTAAGTGAGCACAGCCTCTGGGTTTGAAAGATCAAGGTTAGTTAAACAGCACAATGAATGTCAGATTGATGTCCTGAAGTGTATACTACATTATCTGCAGAACAATGGGAGGAATTTCAGGGTTGGAAGGTTTGCCTGTGATGATACACATTCCTCCTGAAATGAAATGGACTGGACTGAATCCATTGCAGTGAAGATTACACATGGTCCATTGGGTGGAGCAGGCTCAATGGAACATAAAGCAATTTTCTTTTGCATAATCTCATGTGAAAAATATAAAGTAAGGAGATGAAGGAAACTTTGCAGAATGTATTAAAAAGTACAAAAGACTGTTCAGAAAGAACAAAAAGGGGGAACATCATGCTGTGTATTATAGTCTCAATTCACAAAGAGAGATTTTTTTATTTATTCACATGGGTGTTGTTGGTTGGCCAGTATCCATCCCTAATTGCCCTTGAACTGAGTGGCTTGCTAGGCCATTTCAGAGAGCAGTCAAGAGTCAACCACTTTGACGTGGCTCTGGAATGACATGTAAACCAAACCAGGTAAGGATGGTAAATCTCTGTGTCGTCCTGACGGTATTTGAAGATGGGAAAGGGCACTTCTTCCCTCAACCGACATCACAAAAACCCATCACATATTCAGCCATCTCATGTGCCTGGAGGAAGCCCTCAAGTGCCCAAATTAGATAGTGTGCTAGTCAGAAAACGACTTCAAAAGTAATTTTTTTTATATTGTTAGGGGATTGCGCCACAAAACCAGCCAAACGTCATCACCCGATCTCCCTGGGCAGAGGGCAGGTTGGTGCTAAAAATTGCAATCTCTCAAATTTCCTCTGCTTAGCTTCAGGTTGTATTTTCCCACTTAGAGTTACTTTGCATTGGTACTTTCTATTCCCCAGCACCACCTTACTTTAATAAAGATCTAAAAATTCACCACGGTTTCAGAATGCTGCATGTGCATAACCACATCGCACGTGTAATGACTTCTGAACTGGATTGAACACAATCGCTGAGCACAATGCACCATTTTCAGTATTATAATCTGAGATAGCCTCTTGCCATCATTATTTCCTAGGCTTGGAATGTGCAATGTACACAGGAACAACATGGTGAGGGGGTAAAAGTGGTTAGCACTGCGTTTCACAGTGTTAAGGGCCCAGGTTCAAATCCAGATTCAGGTCATTGTCTGTGTGGAGTTTGCATATTCTCCCTGTGTCTATGTGGGTTTCCTCTGGGTGCTCCAATTTTCTTCCACAGTCCAAAGATGTGCAGGTTAGGTTGAATGGCCACGCTGAGTTGCTCTTAGTGTCAGGGAGACTAGCAAGGTATGTTTGCAGGGATAAGGCCTGGGTGGGATTGTTTTCGGTGCAGACTCGATGGGTCAAATTCCTCCTGCACTGTCGGGATTCTGTGACTCTGGATAGCTTTCCAGACAAGTTTTCTTCAATTTTCTGTGAGCGGAAAGCTCACTGCCTTTCACTCGGCACTTCCAACTGACTGCAGAGCTAAAATTAAGGACTAGATTATGCAAAAGAAAATTGCTATTTGCTTCATTGAGTTTGCTCCAGCCAACGGACCATATATAACAACCACTAAGTCATCTTGCACAACTTTCTGGCACACTGAAGCAAAAGCACATTTGCCAGCACACAATGTACAAGCATCAGCCTTAAACAGAGCAGAAAGGAAACAATTGATGCAGTGTCCAAAGTAAGTTTCATATTTGCATTGTGCAATGACTCGTGGTATTCAGGACATAAGAACAAGTTACAGATCCAAACTCGAATTTTGCTTATTTATACATCTCTCCAGGTAGCATAGCAATGTGCTCATAATGACTGAAGCTCCCCTGCCAATGTGTTTCCAAACCCACTGCAATCTTAATCAGGCCCCCTACGGTCTGTATCACTTCACCCTTCACTTGATGTCTTTATTCTTTTTGGGCTAAGATGCAATGATGGCAGATTTTCTGAACTGCTGATTAAACTTCCACAGCCAAGAATCGTGTGTGAAGTTAATAGCTAGTGGGATTGATTTAAGACATCAAAGTCATTGCCCGGCTGTCAAGCCAATCCAAAATTTAGAGCTCGTCAGGGGTTAGAAACTGCTGACATTGTGCTTCACGAGACCAAAGAACATGTGCAGGAGGGAATCAGTAACAGTGATGGACCAGCCGCAGACACAGCTCTTGAAAAAGCTATAATTTCAGACAAAGGATAAGGCAGATTTTATGCTGCGCGCGCTGTAATTGAAAAGCAATGAAGCAAATGTTGAGTTTTAAAACAATGTTGGAAATAATCAGCAACTCAGGCAGCATGTGTGGTAAGAGAAGTGGAGTTAATGTTTAAGGTTGATAAACATTCATTGTGTTGGAGTACCTACTGGCAATAACCGTTAGTGTAAACTGCAATATATCATCATTTTTAGGAATGGTGCAGAATTTGTGATAAACACATTCAAACTATAGTTAGAGAATTGTGTGTAGCTTTACTTATCTCTTTACAGAAATATAATTTTACACGACAGCTCAGTGATTATCGCTGTGCTGTGCAGATGCATGGATTTGAGCCTGTGTTGGTGGGAGTTTGTGCATTCTCCCCGTGCTTGCGTGGATTTTCTCCGGGAGCTCTGGTTTCCTCCCACATCCCAAAGATGTGCTCTTAGGCTAATTGGCAAAACAAATTCTCCCTAAATTGTCTCAAATTTGGTTTTTAATCCATAGATCTATAAACATGGACAGGGATCACGGGTAGAGGTGGGAACATCGGGGTGGCAGTGCGGGCTCATTGGGCCGAAGGGCTTGTTTCCCGTGCTGTTTTGTTTTTTGTACATTTGAGAAAGGAATTGAAAAGGAAAAATATGCAAGGATAAGAGACAGAGCAGGAAAGATGAGCTAATTGGTTCAAAGAGAGAGCACTGACACAATGTTGATTTTTGATTTATTAACGTCACATGTATTACCATGCAGTGCAACGTATTGTTTCTTGCCTGAGATAGACAGACCATACCGTTCATTGAGAAAGTAATGAGAGTGCAGAATGTCATGTTACAGTTATAGCTAGGATGTAGAGAAAGATCAACTTAATGTGAGATAGATCCATCTCAAAGCCTGATGCAGCAGGGAAGAAGTTGTTCTTGCAAATAGCTTCCCTCACCGTTGTCCAACTCTGTTCAAAACTAGACTTCTACACACAAGGTGCTGTGGGCCATCAGCAGCAGCAGAATTATATTCAATCACAATCTATAACTTCATGGCCCAGTGCACCTGCTATTCTACCAAAACCACCAAGCCAAGAATGCAAGCGTGGTTCAATGAAGAGTGAAAGAACGCACGTAGGGCTGCTTAACTTGGTGAAGCTACTACACTCACTTTGCAAACAGCAGAAAATAGATGCAGAAAACAGAGCTGATGACCCCCGTAACCAAAAGATTGCATTTAGCCTCTGCAGCCTTGTCACATCCAGTCATGAATGGTGATGGATCATGAAACAACTAACTGGAGGAAGGGGCTGCACAAATATCCCTACGCTCAATGACGGGGGAATCCAGAACATCGGTGCAAATGTACAGCTGAAGCACTCACAACAATCTTCAGCCAGCAGTGCTGAGTGGATGATTAATCCCAGCCTCTTCTGGAGGTCTCTAGCACCGTAGGTATCAGTATTCAGCCAATTAGATTCACTCCATGTGATGACCTTTAGAGAAGAGGTCACCCTAGATTGGATATTGTAAATTGAGAAAGGCATAATTGACAACCTAATTGCGCGAGACGCCTTGGGAATGAGCGATCAAAATATGTTAAAATTCTTCATAGTTAACTCTGAGACGAGCATCCTGAATCTAAAGAAACTAGAATAGCCTGAGGTGTGATTAGCGATGATGAGCCGAGAAACATTATTTCTCACTTAGTCAGAGTCGGCCGTGTGATGGAATAGTTCCACTTACATGGATGGCGACAACTCCAACAATACTCAAGAAGCTCAATACCATCCAGGACAAAGCACCCTCTTCACGAGCATCCCATCCGCCAATTTAAACACTCACTCACTCCATCACCAACATACACTGCAGCAACTCACCAAAACTCCTTCAACAGCATCTCCTGAACTCAAATCTCTACCACTTAGAAAGATGATGACAGCAGATGCTTGGGAGCATCACCATCTGCAAGTCCCCCTCCAAGCCACACGCCATCCTGACTTGGAACTATATCATCATTCCTTCTCTGTCACTGGATCAAAGTCTTGTAACCAACTCCACATAGGTTGCAGTGATTCATGAAGACGGTTCACCACCAGCTTCTGAAGGGCAAATAAAGATGGGCAACAAATGTCGTTCTTGCTGCGCTGTGTACATAGATGAAAGAATAGGGACGGCATGGTGGCACGGTGATTAGCACTGCTACTTCACAGTGCCGGAGACCCAGGTTCAATTCCAGCCTTGGTCACCGTCTGTGTGGAGTTTACATATCCTCCCCAAGTATGCAAGGGTTTCCTCTAGAAGCTGCAGTTTCCTCCCACAGTCCAAAGGTGAGTGGGATAGGTTGATTGGCCATGCTAAATTGATCCTAATATCAGGGGGATTGGCAGGATAAATATGTGGAGTTACGGAAATAGGGCCTGGGTGGGACTGTGGGAGATGCAGACTTGATGAGCTGAATGGCCTCCTTCTTCCCTGTCGGGATTCTATGATTCTATAATTTAAAAACCTGTCTCTCTATGTGGACAAAAAGAATAATTGCTGGGACGGATGTGAACTAAAGTTATGAGTACAGACTTGTGATACTGGGACTATTTTCACTGAAGCAGAAAATAAGAAGGGGAGATTTAAGCAAAGCATAACATTTTCTATATTTCTTTCCTGTCATATAGCGACAAATTCAAAAAAGTTATTGTAGGAAAGTTCTCATAGCTATTGTGGTTAATATGCAAACCACTTCCAACAATCATCTTAAAAAATGAAAATGAACATTTAAAAGGCAAATGGCAAAGCACTCCACCAAACTATGACCATACCCTGTAATGTCAATGGTCTATTTAACAATGACTCAATAAAGAGTAAATAAACCCAGGCATTTCAACCTACGTTCTGACCTACAGCCTCAAGGGTAAACAAGGTTAGGCAGTTAGAAGACTTGAACTTAACCAGAGTATTGATTACTATGCATTTTCCAATCTCAAAAGTTCCCTGGTCAAACAATTAAACTCTGGTCCACGTGTGATTAACAATAATCAGATTAATGTGTTCGACATTACATGGTTTTCTACTTGACATTGACACGACCACCTGGGAAATGCTGGCACAAAACCGCCTTACCTGGCACTGCTTCATCCACAAAGGCTGTCAAGCTCACAAAGCAAGGTGCATTGCTGAAGCACAACTTAAGCGCGAGCTACACGAGTCCAGAACCACCAGCGCAACAACTACAGTGTCTACACAAGTCTGTCCAGTATGTGCCAGGACATTCCGTGCCCGAATTGGCCTGATCAATCAACTTCGGACACACTGCAACCAGCCTTAAAATGACTAATGGTGTCGAGGTCCTCAACGATGATGATGATGATGAACGAACAACATCCTACTTATGACGGAACTTACAAGAACAAAGCATTGGGGAATTCACCAGAATATAAAGTAACACCTGCCACATATAGTATACACTCAACATATATTCAATACGCATTTTGAATATCACATTTTATAACAATATAATGCAATGTTAAAATTGCAGAGAAAGTAAAACCAATCATTCTGTGCTCATTTTCTGGCCTCAAATCAAGAAACTTATAAATATTTGCCCAGCAGAGAAGTGGCTGTGGAAATCTACATGCAGCTGCAACTCCACAAAGATACGTGTGTCTTCTTATTCTATTCTCTCCCCTCAGATTCTGTCAGACCTGCTGAAATTTTTCAGTATTTTCTGTTTTTCTTTCAGATTCCAGCATCCACAGTATTTTACTTTCATCTTCACGTTTAACTCACTGCCACTTCTCTTCTAGGAATACTTTCCCAGAAGAAGTACTGCTTTTCTCTCCGACAGAATTTCCACTTGTTTCTCTTAGCCAATACATCATAATTGCTCTGCTCCCAACGCGGTCTATTCTAAATCGGAGAGACTACACGCAGAGCGGGTGACCCCTTTTCTGAACACTTTCAGTCCATCCATAATCAGAACCCGAGCCTTCCTGTCGCTTGCCACCTCAACACCCCACCCTGCTCTCCTGTCCACATGTCCGCCATAGGCCTTTTGCAATGTTCTAGTGAACCCCAACCCAAACCGGAGGAACAGCACCTCATCTCTCAATCGGACACCTTACAGCCTTCCGGACTGAATACTGAGTTCAACAACTTCAGCGGATGTATTCCCTCCTCCGCCCTCACTCCACTTCCATTTATTTATTCCATTTCAATGGGTGGCACGGTAGCACAGTGGGTTAGCACTGCTGCTTCACAGCTCCAGGGACTTGGGTTCAATTCCTGGCTCGGGTCACTGTCTGTGTGGAGTTTGCACATTCTCCTCGTGTCTGTGTGGATTTCCTTCAGGTGCTCTGGTTTCCTCCCACACTTCAAAGATGGTGTGGATTCGGTTGATTGGCCATGCTAAAATTGCTCCTTAGCATCCTGAGATGTGTAGGTCAGCGGGTAAACATGTAGAGATATGAGGGTCGGGCCTGGGTGGGATTGTGGTCAGTGCAGATTTGATGGGCCAAATGGCCTCCTTCTGCACTGTAGTGGTTCTATAATTCATTTAACCATCCTTCTCTTTCACTTGTATTTTTCATTCGCCATTCCAGCTCTCCTTCTTTCCACACCCTCCCCACCTCCCAACCTTCAGTGCAAATGCCACATTCCTTTAACAATCTCTGTTCTGCCATCACATTCTGATCATTTAGTAGATACTTTTAGCACCTTCTCACTTTTCTATATCCTCATTTACATTTCCTTTATCCAATTCTATGTTCTATGTTCTAATTACACACCCTCTCCCCTCCCCACTGCTCCAATACTATCAATCTCCACTGATTCTCTTTGCTCTCAGCTCTGACAAAGGATCATTCAGATACGAAATGTTGGCTCTATTCTTTCCCCTCAGATGCTGTCAGACCTGCTTAGATTTTCCAACATTTTCTGGTTTTGTTTCAGATTCCAGTATCCACAATATTTTGCTTTTATCTTCTTATTTACCTCCTTAAGAGGATTGCATATGTGTGGCACAGTGGTTAGCACTACAGTCTCACAGTGCAAGGATCCAGCTTAGGTCAGTGTCTGAGTAGAGATTGCACATTCTACCCACATCTGCATGGGTTTCCTTCGGGTGCTCCAGTTTCCTCCCACAGTCTGAAAAACGTGCTGATTAGATGCATTGGCCATGCTAAATTCTCCCTCAGGGTACCTGATCAGGTTGGAGTGTGGCAACTAGGAGATTTTTATGGTAACTTAATTGCTATGGTAACATAAATCTACTTGAGACACTAATAAATAAACTTTAAAACTTTTAAATATGTATGTATCTTGAGATACAATGACTAACCTCAGGCTGTTCATATTTACATAAATCAGAGCTGTTTTCAATAGGAAAGGCCAGGTTACATACATCCTCAGTTTAAAAACAGATTAATTTGTTGTGATGGCCTTATATAATTCAAATGTCCTTTAAACCAGTGTATTTTCATCTTAGTATAATCAACACTGTGGGAGATCTGCTAGAACGAGGTACATATATTCTGGGTGGGGTGGTAGCAGTGGTTAACGCTGCTGCTTCACAGCTCTAGGGATCTGGGTTTGATTCCCGGCTTGGATCACTGTCTGTGTGGAGTTTGCACATTTTCCCCATGCCTGCGTGGGTTTCCTCCAAGTACTCTGGTTTCCTCCCACAGTCCAAAGATGCGTATGTTGGGTTGATTGGCCATGCTAAAATTGTCCCTTAATATCCTGAGATGCATAGGTTAGAGGGATTAGTGGGTAAAATACTTGGGGATATGGGGATAGGGCCTGGGTGGGATTGTGGTCGGTGCAGACTCGATGGGCCCAACGGCCTCTTTCTGTAGCATAGGCTTTCTGTGATCTTCCATGAAATATTTAAGTGCGATCATTGAGACTTCAGTAAAATTTAATGTGTTGTATGCAAACATTTTGCACTTTGTAAACCTGAACTTCGGAGGAAAATAGTCAAATCATGGATATTGGCTTTCCTAAAGTAAACCCAAATTCAAACCAATGCCATGGAGACGGAATTCCTGGAATATATACAAGATGGGTTGTGGATGGGTCTTGTTCTGCATGGAGGTCGGTAACCAGTGGAGTGCCCCAGGGATCTGTTCTGGGACCCTTGCTGTTGGTCATTTTCATAAATGACCTGGATGAGGAAGTGGAGGGATGGGTTAGTAAGTTCGCCGACGATACAAAGATCAGTGGTGTTGTGGATGGTCTTGAGGGATGCCAAAAGTTGCAGCGGGACATAGACAGGATGCAAGACTGGGCGGAGAAGTGGCAGATGGACTTCAACGCAGATAAATGCCATTTTGGCAGGAATAATGGGAAGAAGGAGTACATTATCAAGGTTAGGAGTTTTAGCTGTGTTGCAGAGCAGAAGGATCTTGGGGTCGGGGTCCATAGGACTCTTAAATCGACCTCGCAAGTGGAGGAAGTGGTCAAGAAGGTGTACGGTGTACTGGCCTTCATTAATCGAGGAATTGAGTTTAGGAGTCGGGAGGTAATGATGCAGCTTTATAAGACCCTTGTCAGACCCCACTTGGAGTACTGTGCGCAGTTCTGGTCGCCTCACTATAGGAAAGTTGTAGAAACTATTGAAAGAGTGCAGAGGAGATTTACAAGGATGCTGCCTGGATTGGGAGGCATTCCTTATGAAGATAGGTTGAGGGAGCTGGGACTCTTCTCCCTGGAGAGACGTAGTTTGAGAGGTGACCTAATAGAGGTTTATAAAATATTGAGAGGAATAGATAGGGTGGATTCTCAGAGGCTATTTTCCCGAGCTGAAATGGTCACTACAAGAGGACACAGATTTAAGGTGCAGGGAAACAAATACAGAGGGGATGTTAGGGGTAAGTTTTTCACTCAGAGGGTGGTGAGTGAATGGAATCGGCTGCCGTTGGAGGTGGTAGAGGCGAACTCGCTGGGGTCTTTTAAAAGACTTCTGGATGAGTATATGGGGACTAATGGGATAGGGGGTTATAGATAGGTCTGTGGATTGGTAGGTATAGATGTGATCGGTGCAACCCATGGGCCGAAGGGCCTGTTTGTGCTGTAGTGTTCTATGTTCTATGGGTTTCTGGGGTGCGATATTGAAGTCCCAACTATGGATCAAGCTATTTTACAATTAGTATTATGTAATGAAAAAGGTGACATGATGGCCCAGTGGTATTATTGTCTGGCTATTAATCCAGAAACTCAGCTAATGTCCTGGGCACCCGGGTTCGAATCTCGTCACAGCAGATGGTGGCATTTGAATTGAATAAAAAAAAATCTGGATTAAGAGTCGACTGATGACCATGAAACTATTCCCGAATTTTGGAAAGATGTATCTCGTTCAGTAATACCCTTTAGGCAAGGAAATCTGCCATCCTTATCTGGTCTGACCTACATGTGACTCCAGGGCCACAGCAACATGGTTCACTCTCAAGTGCCCTCTGAAACGGCCGAGCAAATCACTCAATTGTCACCATCACCTCGTCAAGGGCAATTAGAGACGGCCAATAAACGCTGTGATGTGGAGATGCCGGCGTTAGACTGGGGTAAACACAGTAAGAAGTCTGACAACACCAGGTGCTGTTATACGCTCTGTCAGAGGCCAGAACTCTTCATTTACCTGACAAAGAGGGAAACGTCAAAAGCTTGTGAGTTTACTATCAAATAAATCGGTTGGACTTAAACCTGGCGTTGTCAGACTTCTTACAATAAATGCTGGTCAGCAACGCCCATGTCCATGAGTGAATTTAAAAAAAGAAAAAGGCCTAATTCAGAAGCTTGCTGTACAGCTGTCTTTGGGAAATAATGGTGGGATCTTGTGTTCAGTTTGAAAGCAATGTAGCTCATTCTGAAATGAAGGTCTTAAATCTGAAAATTGCTAACTATGGAAGTACAAGGGACAAGTTGGCTATAGTAGATTGGAAAATACACTGAAACAGCAATGGCTAATATTTGAAGAGGTATTACGTGGTCTGCAACAAATATACATTCCTCAAAAATACTAAAACTCAATAGGAAAGGTGTATCAACTGTGGGTAACAAAAAAAAAGATTTCACTAGAGCAAAGAAAGTGGCTTATAAGGTTGCCAGATCAAGTGGAAAGCTGGAGGATTGGGAACAATTTAGAATCCAGCAAATGAGGACCGATAAAGAAAGGGTAAAGAGAAAAGGATGCAAGCTAGCGAGAAATACGAAAGCAGATTGATAAGCTTCTTGAGATATACGAAAAGGAAAAGATTAACAATGACACATGTGGGTCCATTACAGGCAGAGGCAGGAAAATTTATCATGGAGAATAGGGACATGGCAGAGAAACTAAACAATTACTTTGTGTCTATCTTTATGAAGGAAGATACAGAAAATCTCCCAAAGTTAACAGGAAACCGGGGGACTTGTGAAAATAAGTAACTGAAAGAAAGTGGCAATAATAAAGATATAGTATTCAAAAATTAATTGGATTGAAGGTTGATAAATCCCCTAGACTTGATAAGCTATATTCCAGAGTGTTGCAGGAGATGGCTACACAGATAGTGGATGCATTGATGGGGTTATCTGTCAAAAGTCAAGTTTCTGGAAAGGTTCCTGCAGACTAGCTAGTAGCATGTGTAACCCATTATTTAAGCATGGAGGGAGAAAGAAAACGGTGAACCGTAGATTTGTTAGTTTGAAGTCAGTAGTAGCAAAAACGTGGCGGAACGACGCCCAGTGATTAACACCGCTGCCTCACAGTGTCAGGGACCTGGGTTCAATTCACGGCTTGGGTCATTGTCTCTGCGGAGTCTGCATGTTCTCTCCGTGTCTGCGTGAATTTCCTCTGGGTGCTCCCGTTTCCTCCCACAAGTCAAAAAAGGTGCTAGTTAGATGCACTGGCCATGCTAAATTCTCCCTCAGTGTGACCAAACAGGTGTTGGAGAGTGGCGACTAGGGGATTTTTACAGTAACTTCACTACAGTGTTAATGTAAGCCTACTTGTGACAGTAATAAAAAACTTTAAAAGATGTGATAACTAGTCACTCTGACTTGGCAGAGTCCACATGGACATATGGAAGGGAAATCAGGTTTGACAAACCTGTGGAGATTATTGAGGATAGATAAAGGAGAATCAGTGAATACGATATGTTTGGATTTTCAGCAGGCTTTTGATAAGGTCCCACACAGGAGGTTAGTGAACAAAATAAAAAAGTAGCTGAGATTGGGGGTAATATCCTACTATGGATTGAGAATTGATTAACAAGCAGAAAACAGAGAGTGGGAATAGATGGGTCATTTTCAGGATGATTGGTTGTTACTTGTATGTTACGGCAAGGATCAATTCTGGCGCCATAGCTGCTCAAAATCTACACCAAAGATTTGGATATGGACACTAAATGTAACTTTCCCAAATTTACTCATGACATGAGAATAGAAAATGATAAGGTTTAAGAGGCAAGGAGATTTCAAGTTGAGAAATTAACTGAATGGGCAAGCACATAGAATCCTACAGTATCGAAGGAGACCATTTGATCCATTGAATCTGCATCAACCACAATCCCACCCAGGCACTATCCCCATAGCCCCAGGCATTTACCCTAGCTAGTCTCCCTAAGGGGCAAATTTAGCATGGCCAATCCACGTAACCTGCACATGTTGGATTGTGGAAAGAAACCCACACAGACACAGGAAGAATGTGCAAACTCCACAAAGAGAGTGACCCGAGGTCGGGAATCGAACCTGGATCTCTGGCGTGGGAAGCAGCAGTGCTAACCATTCTGTCCAAACATGAGAGAGAAAATATAATTTAAGTGTGAAGTTATTGCAACAGGGTTCAAACACAGGGCTAAATATGGCTTGCTGCAATTATATAGAGCCTTGGTGAAACCATGTGTACAGTTTTAGCCTCCTTATCTAGGGAAGGATAATGAAGGGAGTGCAATGAAAGTGCACTAGACTAATTCCTGGGATGGTGGGATCATCTTACAAGGAGTGAGTGAGATCCTGTATTCCGTTGTGAGGAATGAGACATAATCTAGAACTTACAAAATTCTTACAGAGCATAATGGGGTAGATACAGATAGGATGATTCCCCTGGCTGGTGAACTGAACACCAAGTGACAGAATCTCAGAATAAAGGGACAGGCTATTTAAGACAGAGATGAGGAGGACTTTCTTCACTCAGAGGCTGGTGAGTCCCACCCTCGGAGGAATTTAATTCCCGGAGTTTAATGGAGTTTAATGTGGAAAAAAGTGTGAGGTAATGGAGTTTAATGTGGAAAAGTGTGAGGTAATGCACTTTGGCAGGAACAATAAATGTGTAGAGTATAGGGCTAATGGTAGGGCTCTTAATAGTGTTGAGGAACAGAAGGATCTTGGTGTATGTGTCAATAGATCCCTGAAAGTAGGCAGTCAAGTGGATAAAGTTGTTAAGAAGGCATATGGAGTCTTAGCTTTTATTGGTAGGGGGATTGAATTTAGGAGCCGCAGCATCATGTTGCAACTGTACAAAACTCTAGTGCGGCCGCACTTGGAGTATTGTGTGCAGTTCTGGTCGCCACATTATAAGAAAGATGTGGAGGCATTGGAGAGGGTACAGAGGAGGTTTACCAGGATGTTGCCTGGTATGGAGGGCAGGTCCTATGAAGAGAGGTTGAAGGATTTGAGGTTGTTTTCGTTAGAAAGGAGGCGGCTAAGAGGGGATCTTATTGAAGCATATAAGATGATTAGAGGTTTAGATAGGGTGGACAGTGATAGCCTTTTTCCTAGGATGGAGAAAGCTAGCACGAGGGGACACAGCTTTAAATTAAGGGGTATGAGTTATAGGACGGATATCAGAGGTAGGTTCTTTACTCAAAGAGTGATTAGGGAGTGGAATGCCCTGCCTGCAGCTGTTGTAGATGCGCCAAGTTTGGTGGCGTTTAAGAGGTTAATTGATAAGTATATGGAAGAGAAGGGAATGGTTTAGTTTGGAGGGGCATTGCTTTTTATTTTGGTCGGCACAACATCGAAGGCCGAAGGGCCTGTTCTGTGCTGTATTGTTCTATGTTCTATGAATGTGGAAGCCCATCATCCAGGGCAGAAACCAATAGATTTCTGGACACCAATGGGGATTTAATCATAGAACATAGAACACTACAGCACAAACAGGCCCTTCAGCACACAAGTTGTGCCGAACACATCAAAACCTACCCAGCCATAGACCTATCTATAACCCCCAATCCCATTGGATCCCATATACTCATCCAGAAGTCTTTTAAAAGACCCCAGCGAGTTCGCCTCGACCACCACCGACGGCAGCCGATTCCATTCACTCACCACCCTCTGAGTGAAAAACTTTCCCCTAGCATCCCCTCTGTACTTGCTTTCCTGCACCTTAAATCTGTGCCCTCTCGTCACGACCATTTCAGCCCTGGGAAATAGTCTCTGAGAGTCCACCCTATCTAATCCTCTCAACATCTTGTAAACCTCTATCAGGTCGCCTCTCAACCTTCGTCTCTCCAGGGAGAACAGTCCCAGCTCCCTCAACCTGTCTTCATAAGGCATGCCTCCCAATCCAGGCAACATCCTTGTAAATCTCCTCTGCACCCTTTCAATAGCTTCCACGTCCTTCCTATAGTGAGGCGACCAGAACTGCGCACAGTACTCCAAGTGTGGTCTGACAAGGGTCCTATAAAGCTGCAGCATTACCTCCTGACTCCTGAACTCAATCCCTCGATGAATGAAGGCCAGTACACCGTAAGCTTTCTTAACCACATCCTCCACCTGGGAGGCTGATTTGAGAGTCTTATGGACCCGGACCCCAAGATCCCTCTGCTCTTCCACACAGCTAAGACTCCTACCTTTGATAGTGTACTCATTCATCCCGTTGGATCTGCCAAAATGGACCACAACACATTTATCCGCGTTGAAGTCTATCTGCCACTTCTCCGCCCAGTCTTGCATCCTGTCGATGTCCTGCTGCAACTTTTGACATCCCTCCAGACCATTATCGACACCACCAACCTTCGTGTCATCGGCGAACTTACTCACCCATCCCTCCACTTCCTCATCCAGGTCATTTATGAAAATGACAAACAGCAAGGGTCCTAGAACAGATCCCTGGGGCACTCCACTGGTGACCGACCTCCATGCAGAAAAAGAGCCATCCACAACCACCCTCTGCCTTCTGCAGGCAAGCCAGTTCTGGATCCACAAGGCCAAAGCCCCTTGGATCCCATGGCCTCTCACCTTCTCAAGAAGTCTTGCATGTGGGACCTTGTCAAATGCCTTGCTGAAGTCCATGTACACCACGTCCACTGCTCTTCCTTCGTCAATGTGTTCAGTCACATTTTCGAAGAACTCAATTAAGCTCGTAAGGCACACCTGCCTTTTACAAAACCATGCTGACTATTTCTAATCAACCTAAACTTCTCCAAATGCTCGTAAATCTTGTCCCTCAGAAGCCTCTCCATCAGCTTACCAACCACTGAGGTCAGACTCACCGGTCGGTAATTTCCAGGACTATCCCTGTTCCCTTTCTTGAAAATAGGGACCACATCCGCAATCCTCCAATCCTCCGGAACCTCTCCCGTCTCCATCGACGACGCAAAGATCATCGCCAGGGGCTCTGCAATGACATCCCTCACCTCCCACAATAACCTGGGGTACATCCCATCTGGTCCCGGAGACTTGTCTATCTTGATAGCATTTAAAAGTTCTAACACATCCGCTTCCTTAATATCTACATACTCAATCTTTTCAGTCTGCCGCAAACTTGTAGTGCATCCTCCCAGATCACTTTCCACCGTGAATACTGAGGCAAAGTACTCATTAAGCACCTCTGCCATTTCTTCCGGTTCCATACAGACTTTTCCCCCTTCACCTTTTATAGGTCCTATCCCTTCTCTTCTCATCCTTTTACTTTTCACATATTTGTAGAAGGCCTTGGGATTCTCCTTAATCCTACCAGCCAAGGCCTTCTCATGACCCCTTCTGGCTCTCCTAATTTCCTTTTTAAGCTCATGATCTAACTGAATGACAGAGCAGGCTGAAATAGCAAACAGCCTACTTATGCTTCTATGTTCCAATCTTTCTTCCAAACTTGCATTGTATCAAGAGAGGCCCAACATGTATTAACGTACTCATGGTAACAGATCTGTCATTGGTGTTGATAATCATGGAATCATGACTGTGAAGGAGGCCATTTGGCCCATCGAGCCTGCATCAACAACAATTCCACTCAGGCCCGACCCCCATAACTCCCGATGTTTACCCTGCTAATCCTCCTGGCATTAAGGAGCAATTTAGCATGGCCAATCAACCTAACCCATACATCTGTGGGAGGAAACTGGAGCACCCAGAGGAAACTCAGGCAGACATAGGGAGAACATGCAAACTCTACACAGAGAGTCACCTAAGGCCAGAACTGAACTCAGGTCCCTGGCGGTTGGAATGCAATGTGTCCTACAGCATTCTGGTAAGAAACATGCAAACTGCTAACACACCGAGTATAGTGACAGTAGCTGCCTGTCTATAACTGACGGCAGCGCCAGGGACCCCAATCCTATTCCTGTCTTGGCTCACTGGCTGTGCAAAGTCTGCATGTTCTTCCCATGTCTACGTCGGTTTCCTCCCACAGTCCGAAAACCGCATTGGTTATGAATGGCCATGCTAAGTTTTCCCTCAGCATACCCGACCAGGTGTCGGAGTGTGGCGACTAGGAGACTTTCACAGTAACTTCATTGCAGCGTTAATGTAGGCTGACTTGCGACACTAATAAACAAACTTTAAGACTGCACAACAACCTGACAAAAAAGCAGCTCAATGACAGCACCAAAAGCATCTCACGAGTCACTTAAAGGAGACAGGAAATCCTCATGATGGTTCACCTGCAATAGGAAATGTGTACTACAAAGAATTAATGAGAACCACAAATAATGTTGGTTTTAGTAGAGGTCCAGTCACGCAGCAGAGTGTGATGGGCATTCTTCCTGGTAATGTTGAAACACTGACTGCTCTGTGATTCATATGAGCTTCGCCCATCTCACTTATACAACAGGTACATCAGTGTTTGGATTCAGTCTGCACATCTATGTGCATTTTCAGATTTAATACCAGCTGCTTAAGCAGTTACAATTTACAGGACACATTTTAATAGGAAATAGATTTTCTTTACATCACATTAACAGATTTATACAAAAGAATAATTTGACATAACCAAGGCAATCCAATGGCAAGAACTAATTAAATTGGCACATTAGTTTTGGTCAAGCAACTGCTTATAAGCAACAGTGTGCAAGCAGGTAAGCAGAATTAAATTACTGTCTGTCTTATTTCAAATCTAATTATCTTCTGTGAGTAAGCACAGTAACTGATAGTATAAAGGAGGCCAAGCTAGCACCATCATACAATCCAAAGCTTAATCAAATGTATTTATATTCTATCATTAATAATTTAAAACAAAATTGCCCTGAACTTACCAACTAGCAAGAGTGCATTGTTAAAAGCATATGGCTTCTTTCATACATAGTAATATAAATTGGCTTTATCTGTGGAGTACACTAAATTGTCTTGCTGCATGGGGACTCAGATGCAAACCCCCCCCCAGGAGGACGTACAAACAGCATATTGATAGTCTACACTCATCGCTCTCTCACAGTACTAAAACCTGTCGTGCACAGGGCTTACCTCTCATTTTTAATTTTATATTATTTGATTATTACAATAGTTAGACAGGAAAGAAAAGAGGCGAGTCAGAGCAAGATTGCATTAGCTGTTAAATAAAAAGTAACATACTGCAGACCTGGAATCTGAAACAAAAACATAAAATGCTTAGAAAATCTCAGCAGGTCTGACAGCATCTGCAGAGAGAGAATGGAGCCAATGTTTTGAGAGAAGGGTCACCCAGACTTGAAACACTGGCTCTATTCTCTCTCCATAGATGCTGAGATTTAACAGTACTTTCTGCTTTTGAATTATCTGTTAAATTTATTTATTAGTCACAAGTAGGTTTACATTAACATAGCAATGATACTGCAAAAATCCCCTCGTCGCCACACTCCTGCGCCTGTTCAGGTGCAATGAGGGAGAACTTAACACGGCCAATGCACCGAATCAGCACCTAATCACCTTTAACTGCGGGAAGAAGCCTGAGCACCCGGAGGAAACCCATGCAGATGCGAGTAGAACATGCTGACTCTGTATAGACTATGACCCAAGCCAGGATTCAAACTCAGGTCCCTAGCGCTATGAGGCAGCAGTGCTAACCACTGTGCCACCCAGTACTTATCTTAAAAGCCTTTGCAAACATTTGATGCACACTTAATTTTCTTTGTTCTTTGTTATTTTCTTCCCTCTCCTGGAGAAACTGATAATGGAATGCAGTTTCCTGTGACAACAGAGTGAAATATACCAAAAGCCTTCTCAGATGATTATCAAACAAAATTTGAAATTTGATGATATTAGGATAGGCGAACAAAGGCTTAGTCAAAAAGCTAGCATCTTAACAGAGAGAAATAAAGAGGAGAAAAAGGATTAGAGATGGAAATCCAGATCTTAGTGCCAAGGAAACTAATCGCATAAGCGCCAATGATGTCCCAATTGGTGGAATGGAGCATTCTCCAAGATGTGTAAATATGGAAGAGGTTACAGAGGTAGGAAGGGGTGAAGCCAGTGAGATTTGAAAATGAGATTAAGAGTTCTAAAGTCAGGCATTTCTAACTGGGATCCAACAGAATTCAGTGAGCCCAAAGCAAGGAGAAAATGATACAAGTTAGGGCAACAGCAGCAGAGTTTTGGAAAGGTTCTTATTGAATGTAGAAAAGATAGCAAGTTATCGAGCAGATGATTGGAACTATCAAGCCTAGAAATAACTACAACACTGGTGAGGGCTTAGCAGTAGATGAGCTGAAGCAGGAGCGGAGATGGGATGGAGGAGGAAGCAGGAGATCTTAGTGATTGAGCAGACATGTGGCCTGGAGCTCATCCCAGATACAACACCAAGGTTGCTCAACTGCAGTCAGCACGAGGGCTGGTGTCAGCCCTGGAATGGAGTCTGATGAAGGGACAAAGATAAAAGCTTCAATCTTTATAATATTCAGCTTAGAGGAAATTTCTGTTCATTTAGTACCAGATGTTAGATAACTAGCTCAACAAATAGAACATAGAACATAGAACAATACAGCACAGAACAGGCCCTTCGGCCTTCGATGTTGTGCCGACCAAAATAAAAAGCAATGCCCTCCAAACTAAACCATTCCCTTCTCTTCCATATACATATCAATTAACCTCTTAAACGCCACCAAACTTGGCGCATCTACAACAGCTGCAGGCAGGGCATTCCACTCCCTAATCACTCTTTGAGTAAAGAACCTACCTTTGATATCCGTCCTGTAACTCATACCCCTTAATTTAAAGCTGTGTCCCCTCGTGCTAGCTTTCTCCATCCTAGGAAAAAGGCTATCACTGTCCACCCTATCTAAACCTCTAATCATCTTATATGCTTCAATAAGATCCCTTCTTAGCCGCCTCCTTTCTAACGAAAACAACCTCAAATCCTTCAACCTCTCTTCATATGACCTGCCCTCCATACCAGGCAACATCCTGGTAAACCTCCTCTGTACCCTCTCCAATGCCTCCACATCGTTCTTATAATGTGGGGACCAGAACTGCACACAATACTCCAAGTGCGGCCGCACTAGAGTTTTGAACAGTTGCAACATGATGCTGCGGCTCCTAAATTCAATCCCCCTACCAATAAAAGCTAAGACTCCATATGCCTTCTTAACAACTTTATCCACTTGACTGCCTACTTTCAGGGATCTATTGACACATACACCAAGATCCTTCTGTTCCTCAACACTATTAAGAGCCCTACCATTAGCCCAATACTCTACACATTTATTGTTCCTGCCAAAGTGCATTACCTCACACTTTTCCACAGTAAACTCCATTTGCCACCTCTCGGCCCAGCTCTGCAACTTGTCCAAGTCACTCTGTAAACTATAACACCCCTCTTCACTATCTACCACTCCACCGACTTTAGTGTCATCTGCAAATTTACTGATCCATCCTCAATACCCTCATCCAGATCATTTATAAAAATTACAAACAGCAGGGGCCCCAAAACAGACCCCTGAGGCACACCACTTGTCACCGAACTCCACGATGAATATCTCCCATCAACCACCACCCTCTGTCTTCTATCTGCCAGCCACTTCCTAATCCAATTAGCTAAATCACCCTCTATTCCACACATCTGCATTTTCTGTAGAAGTCTTCCATGGGCCCCCTTATCAAACGCCTTACTAAAGTCCATATATACTACATCAACCGCCTTACCCCCATCCACCTCTTTGGTCACTTTCTCAAAAAAACTCAATGAGGTTAGTAAGGCATGACCTACCCTTCACGAAACCATGCTGACTATCCCCAATCAATTCATTTCTCTCTAAATAACTATAAATCCTATCCCTACTAATTCTCTCCAATACCTTGCCCACAACAGAAGTAAGACTCACTGGCCTATAATTCCCTGGAAGGTCTCTCTTCCCTTTCTTAAACAATGGGACCACATTCGCTATCCTCCAGTCCTCCGGAACCACACCCGTAACCAACGAGGACCTGAAGATCAGAGCCAGAAGCTCTGCAATCTCCTCTCTAGCCTCCCAGAGAATTCTAGGGTAAATCCCGTCCGGCCCAGGGGACTTATCCAACTTCAAACCCTCGAGAATTTCTAACACATCCTCCCTATCTACTACAATACTCCCCAATTTGCAACCCTGTACCTCAGTGCTCTCCACAGCTACATTTCCAGCACGCTGCGTGAATACCGAAGAGAAATATTTATTCAGTGCCTCACCAATCTCTTCAGGCTCCACGCACAACTTCCCACTGCTGTCTATGACTGGCCCTAATCTTGCCCGAACCAATCTTCTATTCTTAACATATCGAAAGAAAGCTTTAGGATTCTCCTTAATCCTATCAGCCAACATCTTCTCGTGTCCCCTCTTAGCTCTCCTCAATTCACTTTTTACCTCCTTCCTGGCTAATCTATAGCTAAAATCAGAAACAGTGCAGGGATCGAAAGAGGTGTTGGTGAGGTAGAGGTTGATGCTTTTCATGCAACGTGGAAACTGCAAACACTTGAAATTTCTCAGCCAAGAATACATAATGAAGCTTTACTGAGCACCCGAACATCTACCAGCATGCTGAAGCAGCTGCACCTCAAGGGAGACCAGGCTTGGTTGACAGCTCTCTGATCTCTCATGTTAATTCTGCATTATTTACTTACACGTGAAAAAGAGGTTAAAGAGCTCATAGTTTCTATTTTTGACACTTAAGCAGTCAAGATGATTGACATTTTTATTGGGCTGTAGTAAAGATACTTTATGTGAATCAATTACTATTTAAAGGCTCTTTTAATACATATTATGGTCACTATTGATTTCACTGGTTCTATAAATTTATAGTGGGTGAACGGGCATGGAGATGCCACAGCTTGGCATGAAGTGGGGACTAGTCATCGGGAGGGATTGGATGGAGGGACATTGCTTGAAATTGGAGGCTTGACAGGCCATGGGGCTGAGTGGAGGGCATGAGGTGACATGGATGAGACATGGGGAGCATGTGGGAGATAAAGATCTATGAGGGTAAGAAGACCTGACTATTTCAATTATAACTGGGACAAAGTCCCAAAGCATCAAGACAGGCATTTTAAACAAGAACAAAAAAAAGATTACAGCACAGGAACAGGCCCTTTGGCCCTCGAAGCCTGTATCAACCATGCTATCCAAGGAACTAAAACTCCCAAATCTCCCAGAGACCATATCCCCCTATTTCCATTCTATTCATGTATTTGAACAGATGCCCCTTAAAAGCCGCTGAGCCTATCTGCTTCTACTATCTCCCTCGACAGCGAGTTCCAGGCACCCACCACTCTCCGTGTAAAAACTCTGCCTCGTACATCTCCTTTAAACTTTGCCCCTCACACCTTAAACTTGTGCCCCTTAATAATTGCCTCTTCCATCCTGGGAATAAGATTATCCACTCTGTCCATGTCCCTCAATCTTCTACATGTCAATCAGGTCCACCTTGGCACCCAGCAGCACCTGTGCTGCTTCTGAACTCCTGACTCCAGCACTCACCCAAGTCAAGAACAAATTCCTGCCTTTGCCTGCCCTACTCCAGAAGGGTAGAGGGTTTTAGTTCAGTTGGGCAGCATGGTCAGTGCAGGCTCGGAGGGCTGAAGAGCCTGTTCCGGCGCTGTGTGATTTTCTTTTTTATGTACTTGTTTAAAACGCCTGTCTTGGATTTCAGGATTTTTTTCCTGAAACAGGCATGCTGTGCCTGAGAATGTCCTGACTCCCACTACCTGCTTCAAAAATGAAACTTTAGCCCAAAGAATCAGATATCCTAGCATGCATTGCCAGATAATTAAACCTGATGTCCACATGCCTGTATTTGACATCAGTTTGGCTCTGATTACAGTCACAGACCATTCTCTTCCGAACACTCACTGCATAAGCTGATGCAGGAGACTGAGAACTGGGACAAACCAGGAACATGTGGAACTGTTCCCTCGCTTGACTCTGCATCCCCAGGGAAATGGGGAGACAATTGTGCAGCAAGTTCAGAAATTATTAGCTTTTAATATTTTTCTTCTCTTCAAAATAGTTTTATCTTAACAGTTAATGCTAAATATATCATTAGCAAAGCTTCAAGGGAGGAGTAAGTGATCTAAAACAATGCAACCGAGGTATATTAACATAGAGCTGCGTTAGCATTGTCACGTAAGTACTCAATGCTAATGGCTTTATCCACTGATGTTAACTCAGCTCCAAACTTCAAGGCTCAGCAACTCCTCCGAACCGGCTCCCACCGCGATATTATCCGTAGTTATACTATTTAAGGGTAATTATAATTTCCTGGAACGCATATTTCGGAAAACAGGCACTGACTGGCTCCTTTGAATGCAAGCAGTCACGCCAATCTGATGCATAGCAACTCAAATCATTTTACAGCATCAAAAAAAGCGCAGAGCTGCTTTGTCTGTGCCACAGAAACATATTCAAGATGTTGTTTCTGTTCATGGTTGAAGTGTTACTCCCACTCGATCACATTTTCACATCTTTCAAAGAAAACAATACCTCAAATCAGCAAGCAACTGCGCGGCAGCCATTTACCACTGTATTAGCATTCCCGATGTGTAAAGTTAAGTGTAATGAGACATAATTACAATCTATTTCCACTGAAAGTAAGTCTGTTCACATAGTCTTCCAATTAAATTTTTCATTTAACTTTCTCAGGAAGCAAATTTAATGATACACTCCTTGAAAAAAAAGCGTTGTTTGTTGGCATTAGGATCTTTGGTATTCAAGACAAATTGTGATTATGGAGATCATGGAGGATGATTTTAATAGGACACTGGTTTCACTCGTCTCACAGGCAATTCCATTCAAATTATACGCATTGGGAATAGGCAGAGGATCACAAGATGTGCAAGTCTCAAACCACCAAGAAGAAATGCTGACCTTGGAGCCAAAGGAAATGCAGTACAAAGGAGGTCACCTGGCCCATACGATCTTCATTAGAACCCTTCAAAAAAGCAATCCCAGTAAGTCCCATTTCACTGCCTGATTCCCAGTAACTTTTTTCGCCTTCAAATAATTACCCATTCCCTGCTGAAGGCTACTCATTTCTTACTCCTTCAAAAGATGTGGGCATTACTGGCAAAAGCTGGCATTTATTGCCCATCTCTAATTGCCATAGGGAAGGTGGTGGAAAGACACTTTCCTGAACCCCTGCAGTCTATGTGGTGTAGGTACACCCACAGTGCTGTTAGGAAGGGGGTTCCAGGATGTTGACACTGCAATTCTGAAACAAAGGCAATATATTTCCAAGTCAGGATGGTGCCTGGCTTAGAGGGGAGTTTACAGGTGGTCGTGCTCTCATGAGGTTGTAGCCATTGTTCTTCTCAATGGCACATGATGAAAAATTGAATCCGTTTCCATTGGGAATGCAGTGCATTCCAAACTCTAACCATTTGTTGAGTGAAAATAGTTTTCTTCATGGCACCTCTGTGTCTTTTGCAATTTACCTTCGATCTATACCGTTTGGTTATCAATTCTCCAGCCATATACTATTTCGCTCTATTCATTTATCCAAAATCTTCAAGGTTCTAGATACTTGTAGTGATCTTCTCTGCTCTTAAGAAAACATCAGTTTCCCCAGTTTACCCATATAACTGTAATCCCTTATCCCTGGAACCATTCTTGTAAAACCCTTCTGTATCTTCTCCAAAGCATTTCTAAAATGTGGTATCAAGAATTGGACAGAATATTCCAACAGGACTGACCGGGTGAGAGATAAATACTACAATTCCTTTTTCCTTACCAACGGTGCAGTCTGTAACCTTTTGAGAAGATGCATCAGTGGACATTTGGAATAACCAGCAGCAATCATTCGTGGGTGTTAATAAATTGGGTAGAACAGACACACACACTGACACGCACACAGTCGAAGAGAATAGCACATTATTACAGCAAAAAAAAAGTTCCTAATTCATGTATTGTCTTGTTCTGGAAAACATGTCTGCTGGAAAAACGTATTCGCTCAGCAAGGGTAGTTTAGGCGAATTCAACACCTGAAGTTGTTCCAGGATTCTCTTGAAAAGAAGAAAACTTCTGAAGGAAAGCGTCTATCCAAGGCAAAGCTTGATCAGGGATAGTCAGCATGGCTTCCTCAGAGGGAGGTCAGGTCTAATAAGTTTAATGGAATTTTTTTGAGGAAATGATCAGGTGTACAGACAAGGGTAGTGCAGTCAATGTAGTTTATATGGATTTCAGCAAAGCTTTGACAAGATTCCACACGGGAGACTTTTGAAGAAAATAAATTCACAAGGAATACAAAATAATTTAATAAAGTGGCTCAGTTGTAGGAGATAGAGGGTGGTGACAGGAGGCTGCTTTAATGACTGAAGCCAGTGTCCAGTGGCGTACCATAGGGATCTGTTGGGCCCCTTATTATCTATCATTTATATAAATGATATTGATGACTAAGTGGGGGTAGGATTAGTAAATTTGCAGATGATGCAAAGATTGGATTGATGGTTGATAGTGAGAAAGTGTGTATTGGACTACAAGATATAGACAGAATGGTCAAATGGGCGGCAAAGGGGCAGATGGAATTTAACCCTGAAAAGTGTGAGGTAATGTACTCTGGAAGGAGTAATTTAATAAGAAAGTACTGAATGAATGATAGGGCACTACGAAATTCTGTGGAACAAATGGAACCTTGACCACAGATCTCTGAAGGTGGTAGGGTATGTTAGAAGGGTGGTGAAAATAGAATATGGGATGCTTGCCTTTATCAGTCAAGTCATAAATTACAAAAACAGAAGTTATGTTGGAGTTGTATTGAACTTTTGTGAGGCCACAACTGGAATAGTGTGTGCAGTTCTGGTCACCACATTATCAGGAAGATGTGATTTCACTGGAGATGGTGCAGAAGAGATTCACCAAGATGCTGCCTGGGATGGAAAATTTAAGTTACAAATACTGGTTGTGTAAGCTTGGGTTGTTTTCATTGGGACAGAGCAGACTGAGGGATCATCTTATCAAGGTGTATAAGATTATACAGAAATGGACAAAGTGGATAAGGAGTTCCCTTTCGTTGAAGGGTCAATCACAAAAAGACACAAGTTCAAGGTCAGGGCTGGGAGATTTAGAAAAATCTTTTTTCCTGCAGGGTGGTAACAATCTGGAATGTGCTGCCTGGGAGGGTAGGGAAGCATCTGGATGAACACTTGGCACATTATTACATTCAGGGCTATGGGCCATGTGCTGGCAGATGGGATCAGTTGGGAGTTCAGGTGTTTCTAGTGTGTTGGTTTGGACTTAATAGGCCAAAGAGCCTCTTCTGCGCTATATGGTTCTATCATTCTATGACTTTCTGCAACTCACAAAATTAGTTAATTGTAGTCTTGTTACCCGAAGGCCAGTTTGGTGTATTGGGGCACTCCAAAAAAGAACAGCTTTGGAGATCTTACAGCCTCGGGTTTTTTTTTTAAGGCATGGCTATCACTGTATCCTTCTCCACTTACTTTCTGCGATTGACATTTTAACGGTTACAAAGCAACAAACGTGGCTGCTTCAACAAGCAACAATTTTAGTTGGTTTTCCAAATATGGTGGTGATCTTGAGTTAGTCAGCAATATCCTGGTTTGTTTTAAGATATTCATCCTGAGAGAGTTAAGACAATTGCCTTCTTTGTCTTTTGATGATATCAGTTTTTGTGTCGTTAATACATTTTCATCTTGAACGCCTTTGTTAGACGGTGAGTCAGTTTTTGAAACATAGGGGCGGTCGGGCAGCTATTTTGCAACATCTTGAAATTGGCTTTTCGTTTAACGTGAAGTTGAATAAAGTTTGTGTCTTAAAAGTTAGGAATATTATATGTCTTCATTGCGAGTAGCAAGGGATTCGGTATCACCTCCTAGTCTTTATTCTCTACCTCTATTTATAAAGCCTGGGATCCAATATGTTTTATTAATTGTTTTGTTAACATGATTCCTGTATCTCCAAAAATTTATGCACAAACTCTTGAGTCAATTCCTTCTTTAAAACTTTGCCATTAGTTACGTATTGTTTCTCTTTGTCTGGGACAGCGTGGTGGCACAGTGGTTAGCACTGCTGCCTCACAGTGCCAGGCACACGGGTTTGATTCCAGTCTTGGGTCAGTGTCGATGTGGAATTTGCACTTTTTTGATTTGATTTATTATTGTCACATATATTAGCATACAGTGAAACAGTATTGTTTCTTGCAAGCCATACAGACAAAGCATACTGTTCTCCCCATATCTGCATGGGTTTCCTCCGAGTCCTCCGGTTTCCTCCTACAGTCCAAAGATGTGCAGGTTAGGTTGATTGGCCATGCTAAATTGACCCTCGTGTCAGGAGGATTAGCAAGGTAAATGAGTAGGGTTATGCGAATAGACCCTGAGAGGGATTGTGGTCGGTGCAGATTCAATCACTGTAGGATTTAATGACCATCTAACATTTTTCTGCACTGGATTTTACCTGCCATGTGTCCACCCATTTCATCGGCTATCATGTCCTCTCCAAGTCCATTACTATCTTCCTCACTGGCTACTCCACCTGCAAGTACAACTGTGAGTTTCATAATAATGCCCTGCACTACCAAATCAGCAAGCACGGAAATCTGGATAATCCCACGTAAACAGCTGTCTGAAAAACAGCCAGCCGTACGCCACAATCCTGCTTTCTATCCCTTAGCCAGTTGTGAATTTTGTTAATTCTGTTTCTCTCTCCACACCTGACCTGCTGAGCAAGTCCAACATTTTCTGTTTAACTTCAGATTTCTAACATACGCAGTCCTAATCTCAGTGTCACATGTTACATCACTTGCGACATTGTCTTAAAAACCTGAGGTCGCCCTTTGCTGTTAGAATAATCATAGAATCACAGTGTTCCTACAATGCAGAAGAGGCCATTTGGCCCATCAGGTTCACACAAACTCTCTAACAGAATATCCTATCCAAGCCCTTTATCCTGCCCTGTCCCCATAACACAGTAAGAAGTCTGACAACACCAGGTTTACGTCCAACCGATTTATTTGATAGTAAACTCACACAAGCTTGCCTTCCAAGCTTTGTGTGAGTTTACTGGAGCCAGGCAAGCTTGTGTGAGTTTACTATCAAATAAATCGGTTGGACTTAAACTTGGTGTTGTCAGACTTCTTACTGTGTTTACCTCAGTCCAATGCCGGCATCTCTACATCCTGTCCCCATAATCCCACACATTAACACGTGAAGATACATTGACTAAATCCATCTAAACTACACATCTTGGGACAGTAAGGGCCTAATTTTACTAAGGCTAAGGTTTTTAGGACAGATCTTGTGAATACAGGAGCTCCTGTGCTTCCCAGACAGTGGAGCCGTCATCAAGAAAATGCTGCAGCTTAGAACACAGTGGTGCATTTTACAAGTGTTAAGTACATCTTTGGATGTCTCATAACGTGAGTTACGGAGGGATATTTTCTGCTTTTGAGGTCAGTTCCCGATGGTTGGTCACCCTTGGTTAAGGGCAAATTGTTCAAGGTCTGTGTATTAATTTCATGAACCCAGTGACCTTTCCTAATTCAATAGTCTCCCCAGTTATTCAGAGATCAAGGAGGAAAATGGGAAAGTCAGTGGCCTTTACTGTGTATTCTTTCACATAAGCCGATCATCCAGCTACACAGCTTCTCAACTCTCAGAACATGCATTAAGCAATGTTTGTTGCAGTAAAGTAATGACTGTGCTTCTATGAGGCTCGTTGGATTTGCTAAATTTGACATCAAATTAAGAGTATCATGAATTTTTATAGCTAATACATTTCAGGTTTAACATAACAAAGTGTCTCTAAAGAAGTAATCAGAACAGCCCAGTGACCTGTAGCAGTGATGAAATGCTCTAACGTACCATTTAATTAATCAGAAATGTTCCATAAAGATTCTAAACAAGATACATCGCTTGATTACATTTTATGCACTAAAATGGCACCAACCTTGCAAAATATGTTAAGCCGGGTTATCCAACCAAAATGAATTAGGGCATGCGTAAATAGGTCTATGTTGTAAGTTAGAATTTAGGGCCCAGCATGAATTACTTAGCAGTTCATAAATTAATTCAAACAGTCGCAATCATTTAGCAGTAATATGGAGCAGATCAAGTCTTCCCCCATCTCTGCACAAGCTTAATCACTTAATAAACCATGCAATAGTGCCACCTAATGTCACTCAAATGAAATTTCTGGGGTAAAGCATTCACCTTTCTTCAGTAATGCATCTGTTAGCAATCATATAACCAGCTTTCTTCAGATACCAATGGAGCTTACTGTCAGTGAAACTGTTTATTCTGAGATCTTATCTTCCTTTTCCACTGCCATCTACATGTGGCACAGTCTTATCAGCAAGGACACCACCTCCTATCAACAGAGCAGAATCACACAGTGACTCACTGGAAGCAGCAGTTTCACAAGCCCACAGCCATAAGCAGCTCCTCCGCATCAACATGCATGTCCAACATGCAACAAATATTGGTACTCGATTAGCTACCTTCAAACACATCACACCCAAAATTTAACACAATGAATCCTCGTTCATGTCGCGGTCATCTTCAATAACAAAGGACAAACATCTGCTGTCAACTATAAAATACAGCGGTGCCAGTCTTTAATACAGTTCAATTTACAATGAACAGTGTTCATAAATGCAAGTGGACATGGAGTGGACCAGACAGATTTTGCCAGATCAATGGTTCTTGGTACTCTGAGGAACTTGCTGGAGCTGGCTCCAAGATTATATCAGAACTGATTCAGATCCACTACTTCCAAGGGATTCATAACTGGCTTCTTTAGTGATATGACACTAAAAGGCAGCAAAGGTTAGCACAAGGTGCACTAGACAATATATACTATATATCTATTACGGTCACTAAGGCCTATTCCTACAAGTTGAGTTAATAAATGAGGGAGTCATTGGAAACCAGGGACAGTGCTGCAGAAAGAGAGATGGAATCTCAGTTAGAGTGGCAGTCATTGCCATTCGTGCAGCTTCCTCAGAATGGCACTGGCAGACACTGAGGCAAGTCGCAGAATCACAGAATTGTCACAGCGCAGAAGATAGTCATTCAGCTCATTGTAATACACCAGCTCCCCGAGTGAGCAATTCACTTAGTGGCATTAACCCACTTTTTTCTCTCCCGAAATATTCCCTCCCTTCGTATGACAATCTAATTTCCTTCTGAATTGTTTCCGAATGCTTCAATTGAACCTTCCCGTGCCACAGTCTCAGACAGCGCATTCTCGGTCTTCGCCACTCGGCATTGAAAGGATTTTTCCAAGCTATTTCTGCTTCTTTTATCAATTACTCTCTGCCCTCTTGTTTTGATCCTTCACAAATGAGAACAGTTTCTTCCTACCTTCTCTGTCCAGATCCCTTTTGATTTTGAATACCTCTATCAAATGTCCTCTCACCTTTTTTTGTTTCCAGGAAAACACACCTAGATTCTTCAAGCGTTCTTTAAATAAAGTTCCGCATCCTGGAACCATTCCTGTGAATCTTTTCTGCATCCTAATGCCTTCACATTGTTCCAAAAGTGCAGTGCCCAGAACTGGATCAAATACTCCAGCTGAGGCTGAAATGGTGTCTTGTATAAGTTCAACATAATCTCTTTGATCTTGAACTCCATGTCCTTATTAATAAAATCCAGAATACTATGTGCTTTATTAACTGCTCTCTCAACCTATCCTGCCATATTCAATGACTTATGCACATATATATTCAAGACCCTCTACTCTTGCACCCCTTTAGAATTGTGCCCATTTTTTATGTTGTTTTTCCATGTTCTTCCTACCAAAATGAATCACTTCACATTTCTCTGCATTAAACTTCCTCTGAACTTGTTCACCCATTCCGTCAACTTAGAACATAGAACATAGAACATAGAACATTACAGCACAGAACAGGCCCTTCGGCCTTCGATGTTGCGCCGACCAATATAAAAAGCAATGCCCCTCCAAACTAAACCATTCCCTTCTCTTCCATATACTTATCAACTAACCTCTTAAACGCCACCAAACTTGGCGCATCTACAACTGCTGCAGGCAGGGCATTCCACTCCCGAACCACCCTTTGGGTAAAGAACCTACCTCTGATATCCGTCCTATAACTATCACCCCTTAATTTAAAGCTGTGTCCCCTCGTGCTAGCTTTCTCCATCCTAGGAAAAAGGCTATCACTGTCCACCCTATCTAAACCTCTAATCATCTTATATGTTTCGATTAGGTCCCCTCTTAGCCGCCTCCTTTCTAACGAAAACAACCTCAAATCCCTCAGCCTCTCTTCATAAGACCTGCCCTCCATACCAGGCAACATCCTGGTAAACCTCCTCTGTACCCTCTCCAATGCCTCCACATCTTTCTTATAATGTGGGGACCAGAACTGCACACAATACTCCAAGTGCGGCCGCACTAGAGTTTTGTACAGTTGCAACATGACGTTGCGGCTCCGAAATTCAATCCCCCTACCAATAAAAGCCAAGACTCCATATGCCTTCTTAACAACCTTATCGACTTGACTGCCTACTTTCAGGGATCTATGCACATACACACCAAGATCCCTCTGTTCATCAAGACTACTAAGAATCCTACCATTAGCCCTATACTCTACACATTTATTATTCCTGCCATAGTGCATTACCTCACACTTTTCCACATTAAACTCCATTTGCCACCTCTCGGCCCAGCTCTGCAACTTGTCCAAGTCTCTCTGCAAACTATAACACCCCTCTTCACTATCTACCACTCCACCGACTTTAGTGTCATCTGCAAATTTACTAATCCATCCTTCAATACCCTCATCCAGATCATTTATAAAAATTACAAACAGCAGGGCCCCAAAACAGACCCCTGAGGTACACCACTTGTCACCGAACTCCAAGATGAATATCTCCCATCTACCACCACCCTCTGTCTTCTATCTGCTAGCCAATTCCTAACCCAATTAGCTAAATCACCCTCTATCCCATACATCTGCATTTTCTGCAGAAGTCTTCCATGTCCAAGTACTTTTGAAGATCTACATTATCCTCCTCACAGTTCACAATGCTTCCAAGTTTCATAAAGTCCGCAAACTTTGAAACTGTGCCTGTACACCGAGGTCTAGGTCAGTAATATGTACCAGGAATAGCCAAGGATCCCAACGCTGTCCCCTGGGGAACTCCATTCCAAATCTTTCTCCAGCATGAAAAACATTTGTTAACCCCTACTCTCTATTTTCTGTCATGTGATCCCACATCCATACCATTTTTATTCTAAGAGCTATAACTTTGCGCACAAGTCTGTTGTGTGGCATTATCAAATACATTTTGCAAGTCCACGTACCCCACATCAACAGCGATGCCTTTATCAACTCACTGTGTTATCTCTTCAAAAAGTTCCAGCAATGAGTTGAATATGATTTTCCCTTAATATAGCTATGCCAGCTTTCCTTAATTAACTGGCTCACGTGAGTATTAATTTCGTCCCGAATTATTGTTTCTATAGGTTCCCCACCACCAAAGTTAAACTCACTGGCCTGTACTTTTTGGCTTTACTTTTACACCCTATTTTGAACATGGATGTAACAATTGCAATCGCCCAGTACTCTGGCACCACTCCCTTGTCTAAGGTTGCCAATTCTTTTCGTTTAGGCAGTGCCTGGTATGAGGATATCAAAGAGAAAGGCAGCAAGAAAATTTTGAATTATTGCTACACTGCAGCTACCAACTCAAACCTTCTTGCGTTGATTGTGTATTTAGCAGACAAGAGTTATACAATGGACTGGGCTTGCACAGGTCACACTGAGTCAACTGCAATAGAATCTGAAACATATATCTTCGGATGAACACACAATGCTCCACGTCTTGGAATTAATTTCCAATGTTGCAACAGACCAGTCTCTAATAAAATCAATAGTAGCTGATGGACTGGTCACTTTTAAATCGCAACTTTCAATTTGGCCGTGAGTTAAATTTTTCTCTTTCAAGAGGCATTTGCTTGTCTGAACTTGGGAAACGCAACTCAGAGTTCCACTGTGGATTTTGTATTCATGGTCACCACTGCACTCTTAAAATGAGGAACTCTCACCACAGCAGGAAAAAAGCTATGATGATTGACCACAGTCATTCTAAATCTCAAAGCAAATAGAACATTTGGTTCAATATTCTAAGTTATTCCCTTGTAAAAGAGCCTCCGGTGTAGTGTAGAATCAGGAATATAATATATGGATCTAATGGTCTCTTTTTAAGTCATTTAGCTGTGGGAACAGACCCATTTTTTGCCAGTAAGACATGATTCTACAAAACCTATTTCCAACAACTGGACTGAAATGGTAGAATGAAGGTGCACGCTTGTGATTTCAACGTGGTAAGATTCAGACCTTAGCTGAGTTGCCTGGGGCAAGGGCTAATTGAGGTCAGAGAGATGACTTTCAAAAGTCAAGATCCAAATAGAAAGCTTTTTATCACAGAATATTCTGTAGCCATGATACATGCCATATTTGCATTTGACCATGTAAAATAAGAGCAGATTTAGGCCATTCAGCCCCTTGAGTCTGTACCACTAAAACATCAGTCATACAAGTGTTTGTAGCAAGCAGTTTCACCTTTGTCCTCAGCTCCTGATGAAATGCTCTGTAGTGGGGTACCCACTATCACTGCTGACAGTTCTCCCACATCACATCTAAATGGTTATCATCATACATCACAATTAATCTCTTAATTTGGGTCGAAATTTAAAGAAGCAATTTTTTTTAAAACAGAATGTCATCAAACTTTGCCAAATGTCCATTTCAACTGAGAATAAGATTAAGATATTGAGTGCTGCAAATCAGATAATAAAAACAAAATTTTCACAGCGGATTGATCAGTATTCAAACAAAAATGGATAGTATTTCAGGATTAAATCTCCAATAGAAGTAGAACATCCTCCACAACTGAGAGGGAGAGAACATTCACGAATGAATGACACCAGCAAGGCAAAGCTTTTTGTCTTGTACTCATCCAGACACTTTGAAGAGTACCAGTATAAGGGGAAGAGAATGCTGATTGGTTGGCCTCTGGTTAGGAAAGGCATTGCCATGGAGAATATACCAGTTGATGGTCACCAACAGATAACGAAGAAGCATTGTTTGAAATTTAAAACAGGCAGCTTGATCCTGATTGGCCCTGAAGAATTTCATGCTTAGGTTAAATCTTAGATAAATAATATCAAATAGCAGATACACAGTTACTTGAATAAATTGCTATTAGAATCACATCACAGGAATGTTGCGGTTCAAGTAAATCCAGGATTCACTGACTCACCTTCCCATCTACTCCTGCGGAGCTGGAGAATACATACTCCAGGTGGAAAACAATACAATACATTGGGTGTTTTACCAAATCTTTCAGCTGGATATGGCTCCTGAGAACTAGAGACTTCTTTGGCGAACTGCAGTGAAACAAGAAACACCATTTTTCATTAAGGAAGCTTGCCATTAATCTCACCCACAAGTACCTTGCAGTCAACACTGATTTATTTAATCCCATTCTGCTCGGCCAACTTGTGCTCCCATTTCAGATCTTGCCATAAACTGTGTTGTACAATAAACAGAGATACTTCCAGAATCAAAATAATATTCTATGCTTTGATTCTCTTCTCAAAAACACATTCTCAAGAAAATATTTCTTTCCTGATTAGACACACAACTGCAAATCATTTTCTTTTATACGCTTACAAGAGGGAGGAAATTAAAAATGGTATTTACTATTGAACCACAATTCTACTTGATATGGAATGATTACAAGGAATCTTAATGAACCTTTCAGCAATGATTCCTCACTATCTGTGTAAAAGGGTGAATGCACAATCTATCCTTTTAACTCTATCTATGACACCTAATCACAACTAAACAATCAGAAATAATTCATCTTTACCAAATACTGAATGATAATTTGCTTTTATAGTGACTTTTTTTTATTCATTTGTGGGACATGGGTATCACTGGCTAACCAGCATTTAATGACCATCCTGAGTTACCCTTGAACTGAGTGGTTTGCTCAACCATTTCAGAGGGCAGCTGAGAGTCAACCACATTGCTGTGGCTCTGGAGTCACATGTGGACCAGATGGGTAAGGACAGCAGATTTCCTTCCCTAAAGGACAATAGTGAAACAGTTGGGTTTTCCGACAATAGTTTCACGGTCAGCAGTAGAATCTTAATTCCAGATATTTTTATTGAATTCAAATTCCACCATCTACCATAGCAGGATTCGAACCTAGATCCCCAAACATTAGCTGAATTTCTAGATTAATAATCTAGTGATAATACCACTAGGCCATTACTTCCCCTATTCTCGGGTACTTCAAGTTCATTATCTTTATGCCTGAATATTGAAACAATGACTGTGAATAGTCCAGGAGCAGCAAGTAGGCGTAGAGTTTTAAGTTTCTTTATTAGTGTCACAAGCAGACTTACATTAACACTGCAATGAAGTTACTATGAAAATCCTCTCGTCGCCACACTCCGGCATCTGTTCGGGTACACTGAGGGAGAATTTAGCATAGCCAATGCACCCAACCAGCACTTCTTTCGGACTGTGGAGGAAACCAGAGGAAATCCAAGAAGACATGGGGAGAACATGCAAATGTCTCACAGACAGTCACCCAAGGCCGGAATCGAACCCGGGTCCCTGGCATTATGAGGCAGCAGGACTAACCACTGTGCCATCATGCAATCAGCTAACTGGTTATTATACTCTGGATTCCTGGACAGAACTTGGTGTGTTTCTGTGTGTACATTCTCTTCTCGGCTGATAAGCCTGTAATGTTCTGCTTCCTTAAAATTTTAACAAGTATTTAAAAACAAAGGTGGGGGAGATTGGTAAGCAGAGTGCGGAGTTGAGGCCCACAATCAGATTGGCAGTGAGGGGCTGAATGGCCTTCTCCTGCTCCTAAATCATGTGCTAATATTTAAAGAAATACTCTGAAGCAAATTTATGAAGAGCTCAGAAGGTTCACTGATCCTCTTAAGCACCTTTTAAATCCAGCTCCACAGTGAATTGGAGTGTAGTTCACACCAGGTCCAGTGAGACAGCTTCCCAAAAGGGATTGCGTGTCATGATATTCCAGAATCTGCTCAACACCCAATTCCAAAATGATGCCTACCCAGTTTGACATTGGTATCCAGCAGTGAAAACAATGTGTTGAGAGAATGGCAGTATATGTTGACAATTAGATCGGCATTTTATAACAGAGAAGTATAGTCCAAGTTTCCTTTAAAGTTCTGCACAGCCGCAGAAGTAAATTACAGAAAGAAAATAAACTGTTCTACATCAGTGGAACACAGGTAGTGCATGTCATAGAATTGTATAAATCAATCTAACACCAATCTGAGCGTGTTCCACTGAAACAGATTGCTTATTACGTACTTCTCGAAGGTATATTTTTTGTCCAAATTAAATTACATCTGTCTAGGTTTTCTGACATGCATTTAGTTACTTGCATCTGCCACTCAATTTCTTGTCTAAATCCACCTTATATTCCACCAATCAAACACAATCCATATAGGCTTATTATTTAGTAGCGAACTGCTATTCAACTTCTGGATAAAATTACTGCGGATGCTGGAATCTGAAACTGAAAGAGACTAAGTTTCAGAAAAAGTTTAGCTTTGACAAAGGGTCATCTGGACTCAAAACATCTTTTCCCATCTTACAGATGCTGCCAGACTTGCTGAGATTTTCTAACACTTTCTCTTTTGGTTGCAATTGAATTTTTGCTTTTTGTTAAAAATTTGTATTTGTAAAGGGCTGTAAATTCCACCACCTCAACTTCCACAATATTGTTACATATTTTTATTATATGAATTTTTATTATATGAATATTAGATGAATTTTTATTATTATTTTTATTTATTGACACAAGTAGGCTTACTGCAATAAAGTTACTGTGAAAATCCCCTAACTGCCTGTTGGGGCATACTGAGGGAGAATTTAGCATGGCCAATGCACTTAACCAGCACGTCTTTCGGACTGTGGGAGAAAACCAGAGCATCCAGAAGAAACCCATGCAGACATGGGGAGAACATGCAGACTCTGCATAATGATAATGAATTTGAGAGACCTCCTGCAGTAGACTGAGAGGATCCACTTCACACAATCCAGAAATCAAACCTGGGGTCTCAATGTTTGGCTTAGTGCTCCACTGACTGGAACTTCTGACTTCCACAAACATTGGCACCTTGGCAAAGAAAATTGTAAGCTTCCTAAGAATTCTGGATATAACCATCTGACTAGCAAGATGAGAGATGGGAGAGCCTGAGTGTACCTACATCACATGAACTGCAGCGGTTTAAGTACACAGCTCACCACCACCTTCTCAAAAGGCAATTCGAGAAGGAGAAAAAAAATCTATGTAGCCCAGCAACCTCCACATGAGCTAAACAAAGCACAAAGACAATATGTTCTCACACCTAGGTGACTATCCACACAGCCCAAAATTCTTAGGTGCAAGCGGAAGCACCTCGTTGTGTAAATTTGTTCAAGATCTAAGATTTTAAAGAAGATTAAAATCACAATGAGAAAATCAGAGGGTTAAAGAATCAAGAGAAGGGATGAGTGAAATCATTAGGAATAGGTCCTCCTTTAAGGTCATGTTTAAAAGACTGATTACCACATCATTAACTCAAGAGCCCCAACAGTATATTAATTCATGCCAATAACCATCAGAGCATATTCACAATTTCATTAACTTGTGAATTATGGACCTTTCGCATTATGATAAGAACTGCCATAACTCACTGTCACTTGTGAAATAGCCTCCATTAAACTTACACAGCAATTGAAAATACTTACAGTCGTGGAGTTTTACATCACAGAAAAAGGCCATTCTGCCCCCTAAAATAGATCATCTCACATTTGTCAGAGTTAAATTCCATACGTCAATGTTCTACCCATCTGACGAACCTGTATCATTTTCAGAGCTACCAGAAACAAAACTAAAGCAGCCAACTGTGTAATAATGGGGGAGCAGCTCTGATAGTTCAACTTACACTTTTTTATCCCTGCAATAATTTGCTTGCAGATTCAAGTAATTCTTCTGAAAACTAAGTTGGCATAAATTGATTTTCCATTAATTCTGAGATGCCCGTGGTGATGCATGTGACAGCAAAATGAGAAACTCAGTAAAGAGGTGGGGGGGGGGGGGGGGGGACACACAGTGGTTAGCACTCCTGTTTCACAGCACCAGGGACTCAGGTTCAAATCTGGCCTCAGGTCACTGTCTGTGTGGAGTTTGCACATTCTCCCCATGTCTGCGTGGGTTTACTTTGGGTGCTCCAGTTTCCTCCCACAGACAAAAGATGTACAGGTTAGATTGTTTGGTCATGCTAAATTGACCCTAGTGTCAAAGGATTAATAGGGTTACAGTAATAGAGTGGTCGGTGCAGACACCAATTGGCCTCCTTTTGCACTGTAGGGGTTCTAAAAAATTGCAAATTTACATGGAGTTAATAGAGAATACAAAATTTAGTGGCTTAGAAAGTGTCTCAGTTTTTGTGCCTTAACGATGGTGAATATCTTTGAGCGAAGCTTGACATTTAATATAATAAACACCTCATTTACAATGAAGCTTACCTTTTGGAGAGGTTCGCAGATTTTTTCTTTATCATCCCAGGTATCAAAACTACCACCTGTGGCTTTTGAACATAGCACCAGCCATTGTGAACACAAACATGGAGTCTTCGTTCTTGAATAACGACTGTGCTTCCATCAGAAACTTGATCATTCTGTGAGGAAAACAAAACAGACTTCTGCACTTCATAGTCAAACAGGAACAAACAAAAACCACAAAATCCAAAGCGTTCAATTGCAAATGCTGCAAGTCCGAAATAAAAACAATAAATGTTAGAAAACACTCAGCACATCAGACAGCATCTATGGAGAGAAATAATGAATGGGATTTTCACTCCACTCTACACATTGTGGGCGGGATTTTCCAGCCACTTTCATCCCAAAAGCGGAAAATCCAGCCCGCAATCAACAGACCTCTCCTTGGCAGCACAGTGATTAGCACTGCTGTTTCACAGCTCCAGGGACCTGGGTTTGATTCCCAGCTTGAATCACTGTCTGCGTGGAGTTGGCACGTTCTCCCTCTGTCTGCGTGGGTTTCCACTGGGTGCTCTGGTTTCCTCCCACAGTCCAAAGGTATGCGAGTCAGGTTGACTGGCCATGCTAAAAAAAATTGCCCTTTGGAGTCCTGAGATGCGTAGGTTAGAGGGATTAGTGGGTAAATACGTAACACTGTGGGAGTAGGGCCTGGGTGGGATTGAGGTCAGTGCAGACTCCATGGGCCAAACTGTCTCCTTTTGCACTGTAGGGTTTCTATGATTTCCATTGTCCACTCGTTGCCCGCTACAATTCCCATGAAAACTGGATTACAGTAATGGGTGGAATTGTGGTCAGTGCAGATACCAATTGGCTTCCTTATGCACTGTGGGATTCTATAAAATTGCAAATTTACATGGAGTTAATGGTGAATACAAAATTCAGTGGCTTAGGCGCTTTGCGACAAAGTAATGACTGCCATTAACGAACAGCAGAATCTTCCACATCTGCTGCTATCAGCGGGATTTCCCATTGTTTGCACCCTCCACCACGGGGGAACATGTGGCAGTGCTCACTGTCAGGGGGACTGGATAACCCTGCTGGCAGGAACACCTGGAAAATCCCACCCAAACATTTCAGGTCCCTGAAGCACTATCTCCCCATTTGGAGAATTGTGATATTTATATTGCCTTAGTATCAAGCACATCTACAATGCAAAAGTAATCAAGCAATTCTAATGCAACCTGCAAAGTTGATCAAAGGGCTGGTCAGTTTTGAACATGGCCAACCAATAAACAGTAGCTTTTATATATATAAAATTTCATCTACTTTGCTCACCAAAGTTTCCAATATTTATCATAAAAATGTTTTACCAATAGACAGGAAGATAAAGTGGAAATTATAAAGTTAAATTTGTTTCACCTTTAGCAGTAGCCAGAATCATGCAAAGTAGCTCATGAAAGTCTCATCATGAATCAAGGGTCAAAATGAGTAAAGTAAAAATTGACCTGGATAAGCTATCACTGGTGTTATCCCGTGGAATGAATCACTGCCTTTGGGATAGGCTACGGTTGTTTTCCCTCAAACACAGGAGGTTTGAGGAGTGACCCCACCTCTTGTTGCAGGGAGAAGATATTTATACTACACTGTCACCTTGCAGTTAACCCACTGTGTGTGTCAGTGACTGAGATAGGGAAGAGTTGATAGAGAGCAGTTAGATATGGAGCCAGCATCAGGTATAGGGTTCCTGGTCTGGGTGGAGCTTCCTGTTCCAACATTATGCCAGTAAGAGACAGTTTGGGACTGGGCAACATGGCCTCGACACCGTGTGACTAGAGATGAGCTGTGGGTCATAACACTATCGAAGAAGAAGCCACTTCAGAGCTGAGCATTAAGGCATTTATATTTGAACTTCTCCTTCAAAATGCCCCCTGTGCAATAGGGTGGGTCTCTCGACTACAGATCCACTCACTTAAAAAAGGCATCAGAAATGAGCATTGAGTAATAACCTTACCTCTAGGCAGATACATTTGCTAGTCCTGCGATTTAAAATTTCATCTAAATCCTGAATGTGATCTCAGCTCACAAATCACTCTTAAGTATCTACTATTCTTTCTCACTCCCCAAATCATAAATAAATACTTGTATATTTTCACCATCTTTCTTTGGGGTATTTCTCATGTTACAAAAGGGAACAGGATGCACTTTTAAAGCAACCATGATGTGATGGTTAAGAATTTCTTCCCACAATAGTTAATACAAACTTAGATTCTCCAGCCAATTACCCCAAATATTCTTTGCACAACAGCAACCTCTGAAGATCACTTCTTAATCTTCAATTTGTTCTGTAGATTTTAGTCTCAGAAGCCCAGTCACTACATTCAGCACTACATGATGCCAGATCATGACTAATTATGTGTAATCCTTTGAGTTTTTCCATTACATCAACAACGTATTCTCCTCATCTCACTTGCCTTGAAATGAATAATTCATCCTGTGCTGCCTACATTACTAACATATAAAACACCTAGTTAAATCTCCGGACTGTAAAGGTAATGCTTCTTGAAAATGCAAACTTGGGAGAAGAAACTTGTTTGCGTCTGTGTGTGCTATGATAAGAGACACTAATAAATCTTTGCACAGAGAGTGTTATGACTTGAAAGGTACAGCATTGTATATGTGCAGCTCACCACCAATTCAGATATTCATCAGAAAAGAGTGTTTTATCAAACTATCAACGTAACATCTTTAAAACCTAAAAATGGCAGGGATGCAGCAGAACACATTACCATTGAAATAAATTGTGGACTTGCAGCATGGCTGGCTTTTAAACTTTGACAGCAGTAAGAATACATGTTTAAAAAAAACTGATGATACCTCTGACTGCTCCAGTCAACACAGCATTCCTTATCCTTGGGATAAATCTAACAATGATAATGTGAACTCTGCTTTAGATTCATGGCAGTAGAAAGAATCTGAGTGCTCTCATCCAAATAAAACTTCCATGAGCAAGTGTTGGGGAAATTCATAGTAGGTTTGATAAATTTCAAATAATCAGGGATTTAGGTTACTAATAACATACTAATAATGAATGAAACAACCTTAGATCAGATTGACAAGCTACCAGGGGGACAGTCTACCAAAAGACATATGAACACAGTAAGAGATTCAACTAAGTATGAGATTTGAACAAATGTACCTGATTTAAACATGCATTTTGAATTTTTAGTGTATTTTAGCTATATGTTAAAGAAATTTGTACATTTTAGCCAAAAGCAGGTCACCACAAAGTTTTGTGGGGTAAGAGGCATATTGAAACGAACCACGTTCTTTAGAACAATTAAACTACAGAATTGTAGTTTTATCAACAAAAGTTACCAGCAGTAATTTCTCAGAGCCCCTTTATGAATAGGGTTGTTTACACTATCCAGATAAGACAGGTCTGAGAATGTACATCTGTCTGGTTCAGCCATTGAAATAAGCAAGTGGTAAGAACATTAACTTTGATCTTTGCAGCCAAGTGTCAGGGGTTGCTAAGCAATAGGGGAAGTAGCATTAGTGATAGAGGGAGGAAGCATTCTCCCTGATGTCCCTGAGGGTAAAATGCAATTGGCTCAAGCATCTGACAATGATTGATTTGTACTGAAAATGACTGATCTGTAACTAACGGAAGGTAGGAAATGTAAACTTGAGAAATGTATAATATTCAATGCATTACAACCTCAGAGTGGTGTTGGAACGTTCAAGGCCTTGTCTTGTAGCAAGGCATTGAACTGCCTCATGTTCATTCTCCCATCAATCATTGGTTAATGAAAGATAAGTGTTTAACTGGGACACTGGCTTTCATGAGTCTTTGAACTGTCTGAGGTTTTTGGTGATAGCTAGCCTCCAGGGAACTCCACAACAGCAACTCAGTCTGGTAGTTCAAACCGGAAAATAACCCTAGAGATAAATACTTTGAATATTAAGTACTGGCTTATAAGTCGCAGTATTAACAATTCTGAACCGGTCCAACATGAAACCCTATTGACACACTTGGGAGGGTGACAAAGGGTTCCAGTTGTAAAACCAGGGCAATCCCTTTGAAGTGAATTATTTTCCTAGCAAGGCGCTCAAAAGCAATGCAGGCTTCATTTTAAAATATAGGCCAGAATTTTCCAGTCTCAAGTCACTGACTATGCAGAGTTTGCACTACCTCCCCATGTCTACATGGGTGCTCCAATTTCCTCCCACAGTCCAAAGGTGTGCAGGTTAAGGTGATTGGCCATGCTACGTTGGTCCTAGTGTCAGGAGAGTAGCAAGGTAAATATGTGAGGTTACGGAAATAGGGCCTGGATGGGATTGTTGTCAGTGCAGACACGATGGGCCGAATGGCCACCTGCACTGTAAGCATTCTATGATTTCTGTGGCCGGTTATCCCGCAGCGGAGGTCACTGATCATCCACTGATCATCAGTGGATTTTCCAGTCCTGCTGAAGGCTAAATGCATTTTGCATGGCTCGCCCATCCCACAGCTGGAAAATCCCACCCATTGTCTCCTTTATCTGCTCCCACCAAGCCCTTTCCACACCTGCCCTCCCAATCCCCCCCACACCTGCCCTCCCAAATCCCCACACCTGCACTCCCAATACACCCAAACCTGCCCCCAAATGCTCCACACCTGCCCTCGTAAGCCCCTTCCACACCTGCGCTCTCAATCTCCCCACACCTATCCTCCCAATGCACCCACACGTGCCCCCAAATCCTCCACACTTGCCCTCCCAATGCACCCACACCTGCTCACAAATATCCACACCTGCTCACAAATATCCACACCTGCCCTCCCAATCCCCCCCCTCGCACCCGCCCTCCCAATCCCCTCCGCACTCATCCTCCCAATCTCCTCCACACCCACCCTTCCAATCCTCCCTGCACCTGCCCTCCCACTGTATCCACACCTCCCCTTCAAATCTCCCCACACCTCTCTTCCCAAGCCTCCACATCCGCCGCTAGTCTCTACACCCAGCCTCATTCAGAAGATTGGGATCGGGGGTGCAGGTATGGGGGATTGGGGGCAAGTGTTGGGGGGATTGGTGGGGGAGATGTGGGTGCATTGGGAAGGCAGGTGCGAGAGAGATTGGGAGGGTGGGTGTGAGGGGACTGAGAGGACAGGTGTGGGGAGATTGAAGGGGGAGGTGTGGGTGCACTGGGAGGGCAGGTGTGGGGAGGGTTTGGGAGGGCAGGTGTGGGTGCATTGGGAGAGCAGGTGCGAGGAATTGGGAGGGCAGGTGAGGGGAGATCGGGAGGACAGGTGAGGGGAGATCGGGAGGGCATGTACGAAGAATTGGTGGAGAGGTGCGGGTGCATTGGGAAGACAGGTGTGGGGAGGGATTGGGAGTGTCATGAAGTTATGAAGCCTTTAAATTATTGTCTACTGTGACTGGAGTTCAGAAGTTCACATCCAAGCTGGTTTTGCTTAAAGGGAGAGATAGACAGGTGATAAATGAGATAGGCATTGAAATGGGACTAAATGATTAAAAACTGAAAGTTGCCTCAAGTTATGTAACATTTTTGTTCCCTAAACCAATATAAACACTTCACTGTGCAAGAAAATGAAGTTGAAGTTAAGAAAGGCTCCTTGAAAAATCTGAACAATTACCTGTTAGTCAAATTCAGATCTCCTTTACAGATATATTCAATAAATTTGTCAACCCGATTATCGATGTTACTTACATTATTCTGAAGCTCACATTGCAGCAAAACTTGAACAGAAGGGCTTGTGCAGTTTGTATCCAGTTGGAGTTATTGCTGCAATCCAATTGAATAACGTATAGCGAAAACTCCTATAACCATTACCCCACCAGCAAATTGTGTCATTTGGGAACAGCAACAGAGACAGAAAGTGAAGAATCAAAATGATAACAAAACAGTACAAAGCCAACAATTTTCAGAAGCTCCGCCATACCTTAAGTAATCTGTCTGCATTAAGCAATTCCACCAGCCTCTCTTCGAATTTCTCCAGTGTTGGGTACAGCTGAAGAGACAACTTCTCCAACTGGCAGGTTGAAGTCTTCATTAAACTAGGTTTCTTCAAAATATTGCCTTCAATCAAAATACAAATTGATTTGTTACAATACAAACTGAGGGCATGCAGCAAGATTTTGGCAGCAAAGTAAATAATGTCAAAGCCATTCGGAGAAATGGAATCAGATTTTGATTCCTGTAAACCTGAATCTAAGTAGTCATTTTGCGTTCAGCATATTTTGCGTCACTGCTCCAGAAATGTTATCCTACGTTTCCAATTTCTTATTGTGAATATATATGCAAGGATCAGACCTCTTTATCCAGTGTTCCCAAGTCCGGATGATTCCAAATAATAGGGCTGCACGGTGGCACAGTGGTTATCACTGCTGCCTCACAGCACTATGGACCCAGGTTCAATTCTAGTCTTGGGTGGCTCTCTTTCTTACCCCATCTCTGCACGGGTTTCCTCCGGGTATTCTGGGTCATCCCACATTCCAAAGATTCCAAAGGTGGACTGACCGTGTTAAATTGCCCTTGTGTCAGGGGACTGGCAGGGTAAATAGCGCCCGGGTGGGATTGTTGTCGGTGCAGCCTCAATGGGCTGAATGGCCTTCCTCTGCTCTACAGGGATTCGATTCTATGATTCTACTAACTACATTCGGAGCAGATGCCCCGAGTAGCAATTTGAATAAAACCTTTTCAATACTTATTTTATAGATTATAAATAGATGCTGGGCCAAAGGGCCCAAAATCTTTACTTTTTTTTAAAACATTACCCAGCATTCAGGAAAATTAAATGACTATACAAACTGATATTTACATCTTCTAATACCCAACATCACTCTCTGATTACTGTTAAAAGGACCAAATCACTAACTAAGAAGGGACGTTTTTGTCAACAGATTCCTCTGGCTCTGATGTCCCCCATCCTATCCAACTCGCCTGCTATTACGCTCCAGATCAGCAGCAGGCAATCGGAAGTTTTAATGCTGCTGCCCTGGTCTTCACCAGACCGCCTCTCAAATTCAGCATGAAGTTTTTTAGCACTCAAATTGACCCCAAGCTCAGCTTTCATACCCAGATTCACTCCCGCCGTCTTCACGATGTTGCCTACCTCCTTCCATATCTGCCCCCGTCACTCCCAAGACCTTGGTCCCTGCCTTCATCATCAGCATGGCTTTTTAAATACCCCTTTTGCTGGATTCACTGCCTCCATTCTACTAGTACAGAATGCTGCAGCCCATGTTTTCTTCTGCAACAAACACCATACCCTTACTCTCAGCAAGGTGCACTCACTGCATCTAAACAATTTAATGATAGCCCTTTGCCACCATGGTCAAATCCCTCACTGACCAACCATATCCTAATTCTCCAACTACAGACAGTTTAAAATGAAGTAGACATTCAAATGTGGTTCAGACTCTAAGTTGCCTCAAGTTACACAACAGTTCTAATCCAATATAAACCTCACTGTGCAAGAAAATGAAATTAAAATTGAGAGAAGTCAATTGAAGCACCCTGAATTATTATCTGTCCAAGTTCATGGGGAAGATGCTGGGGAGTAGGTACAGAGGAGATGTCAGGGGTCAGTTTTTCCACTCAGAAGGTGGTGGATGTGTGGAATCAGCTGCTGGCGATGGTGGTGGAGGTGGATTTGACAGGGTCTTTTAAGAGACTTTTGGGTAAGTACATGGGACTTAGTAAGATAGAGGGTTATAGATAAGTCTTACAGGTAGGGATATGTTCAGCACAACTTGTGGGCCGAAGGGCCTGTTTGTGCCTTAGTTTTTCTATGTTTTATGTTCTCTGTGTTCATCTGGATCCCATTTTCAGATGATGTAAATATCTGCAAATGAGCTACATACCTTTAATAAAATGTTACCCTTTATCCACTTCATAAGAACATAAGAAATAAGAAATATAAGAAATAGGAGCACGAGTAGGCCATCTAGCCCCTCGAGGCTGCCCCGCCATTCAATAAGATCATGGCTGATCTGAAGTGGATCAGTTTCACTTTCCTGCCTGTTCCCCATAACCCTTAATTCCCTTATCGATCAGAAATTTATCTACCTGTTACTTAAACATATCCAACGAGGTAGCCTCTCCCACTTCAATGGCCAGAGAATTCCAGAGATTCACCACCCTCAGAGAAGAAATTCCTCCTCAACTCTGTTCTAAACTGACCCCACCCAGCAATGACAGCCACTTCTTTTATCAACTGTTCCCTATTCTTCCGAAACTTTTTCCCCCAAAATCCTTCTACCTCCGTCTTTGCTATTAAAAGCTGCCCTCAAACTTCAACTTTGACACTATCTTTGTTTCACCGCCTACAAGACTTCTCTCTCTCGCCCACTGTATAATTTTTGGTTTCGTGTTTTGAAACATTCCCAATGCTTAGAACACCATACATGTTGTTAGCTTATTACATTTCTTTGATTCTGTTCTATAATATTCAGCAAGAATGAAGGAAGATTTGCTCTATTTTGATTGATAGCACTCAGAAATTGATAGCTTGCAAAGCATTCAACATTGAGTGCTTTGATGGAGGCAAGGATAGCAAATTGGCTGCTGCATTTGAACATACAATATAGCACCAATTTTACTGAGTCACAGCTGCTTGGTTCCACCACTTGCTCCTCCTGGATAACACAGGACTTCTGTTGCTTAGTATAAACCGCAGAATTCAATTCCCAGTGCTGCAGAATTCAGAACAAGAGGCTCAATTCAAAATCTGCTCTATATTATCTTTAATATTCATAATGAAAAACAAAATAGGGTAGCATCTCCCCAATGGTTCATGGATTATTTCAGTACATGGACATTTCTCGCATCACGTAAACCAAGAGTGTCCAATATCTAACCCCGCCCCCCCCGATCATTGTTTGCAGTTGATCTCGCTGTGGTGACAGCCAGAGCACTGCATTTGGAGTCGGCATCCCCAGGTTAAGGCAAGAGATTTTTTAAAAACAAAGCAAGTCAGGGATTCCACCCCTGATCACTATCCAGTGACCCTATGGAGAATTGTACATGCATAAATGCTAAAATGGCCTCCACAGTCAAATAGCCCACAAATAGTCGAGTCGGTGATACACTTGAAGCCTTGCCTTTTTAGGAGACAAAGGCAAAACATCAGTAGGATGTATTGGGGGAAAATTTGTATTTTTCCTACTTCATGTCTACTTATGCTTCAGCATTGACTGAAGGAAAGACAACTTGCTTTGAATCATTTTCCAATAGCACCCTAGGTTGGAATTTCATGGATTTTCTCTCCTCCTAACTTTTAGTGGGGATCAGCAGAACATAGGAGGTTTAAAGATGATCTTATAGAAGTCCATAAAATAATGAGGGGCATAGATCAGCTGGATAGTCAACATCTTTTCCCAAAGGTAGGGGAATCTAAAACTAGAGGGCATAGGTTTAAGGTCAGAGAGGAGAGATACATAAGAACTAGGAGCGAGAGTAGGCCATCTGGCCCCTCCACCCTGGTCCTCCATTCAATAAAATTGTGGACTCACCTCCGCATACTTGCCCACTCACCATAACCCTTAATTCCTTTCCTGTTCAAAAATGTATCTATCCTTGCCTTAAAAACATTCAATGGGATAGCCTCAACTGCTTCAGGGAATCCACAGATTCACAACCTTTTGTGTGAAGTTTCTCCTCAACTCAGTCCTGAATCTGCTTCACCATATTTTGAGGCCATGCCCCCTAATTCTAGTTTCATCTGCCAGTGGAAACAACTTCCCTGTTTCTATGTTATCTATTCCCTTCATAATCTTACATATTTCGATAAGATCTCCCTGTTCTGTCTTTCCTGTTGAGGCTGCCTCATTGAATATTTTTAAGGCGACTCAGAAATATCCCCTTTGTGTACTGTTATGATGTTTTCCCTAAGCAAAAACACAATTCCCCCTCCTCTCTTATCTTCTGTTCTATCTTTTCTGTAGAATCTGTTTTCTGAAACACTGAGCTGCTGGTTCTGTCCCTCCCTTAGCCATGTTTCAGTAATAGCTATAATATTCCAGTCCTGTATACCTATCCGTTTCCTGAGTTCATCTGCCTTGCCTGTCAGGCCTCTTACATTGAAATAAATGTAGTTAAATCAAGAGATCCCTTGATCTCTGTCCTGCTTTTGCCTGATCTGCCTGGTACTAGGATTACTAACACTGCCTTTATTATTTAACATGCTCTCTTTATCTTTCGTGCTATTCTCAACCTTCTCTTCTGTCTCCCTACTGCCCTGGGTCCTTCCTCTCCTCCTCCCCCCCACCTCCCAGCAAACTAGTTCAAACCTTTCCAAGAGGGTCTAGCAAATCCCCCTCCAGTTCAAGTGTAACCTGTCCTTAACCACGTCCCTCTTACTGTGAGAAGTCTGACAACATTAGGTTTAAGTCCAACCGATTTATTTGATAGTAAACCCACAAGCTTTCGGGCTTTGCCCCTTCATCAGGTGAATGGAGAGTTCTGGCCTCAGACAGAGCATATAACAGCACACACAGTTTACAGATTACTGATTAGAATGCAAGTCTTTACAATTAACCTGCTATTCAAGTCTTAAACTTGCTGACAATGTGAGTGGAAAGAGCATTGTGCATAGGTCAGAGAGATGTGTATTGTCTCCAAACAGTATAGTGAGTGAGATTTTACCTCACGAGGTTTCACCTCATATTGTGAGGCAGCAATGCTAACCACTGTGCCATCTTGCCTTCCCATTTGTTTACAATCCCAACCCTTCACATAGTTAGGACATTATGCCATCTCACTGCTTTTTCAACCCAGACATTGTAGATATTATTTAATTTGCCACTTCAGTCAACGTAACGAAGAACCAAAGACAAACATTCTTAATTAATGAAAAAGAAGTGGGCAGTTCTTAATTCAAACATTTCTATCTATGAAATTGAATGAAGTCACCCTCGAAGACAGTCTTTTGGAGTGCGCGAGGATTTATAACAGAGATAACAGCAATCTCTTCGGAAATGACTGTTAAACTAACATTACATCTGTCAGCAATAAACATGCTGACAGCTTACCCACCTCTACATATGTTTGGTGCCATAATTATACATGTAACCAGCCACCACCCCCTCCGCCAGTGCTTTTTCCTGACAAATTTTCCTCTGCCAAGTCAAGGTGCAGTACAAACTGTTGAAATTGCTGATGTATCACTGCAAATCGTAATGCATCATCAGTTAATGCCAGTTTATTCTAAAAAATCATTCAAGAGAAAATGATCATAGAAAAACATAGAACATAACAGCACAATACAGGCCCTTTGGCCCTCGATGTTGCGCCTACCAGTGGAGCCAATCTAATGACTCTCTAACCTAAAGTATTCCAATATTATCATTATGCCTATCCACTGACCATTTGAATGCCCTTAAAGTTGACGAGTCTACAACTGCTGCAGGCAGGGCATTCCATGCCCTTACTCCCCTCTGAGTAAAGAACCCACCTCTAACATCCGTCCTATATTCATCACCCCTCAATTAAAGGCTACGTCCCCTGGTGTTAGCCATCACCATCCAAGGAAAAAGGCTCTCACTGTCCACCCTATCTAATCCTCTGGTCATCTTGTATGCCTCAATTAGGTCACCTCTTAACCTTCTCTCTAACAAAAACAACCTCAAGTCCCTCAGCCTTTCCTCATAAGACCTTCCCACCATTCCAGGTAACATCCCGGTAAACCTCTTCTGCACTCTTTCCAATGCTTCCACATCTTTCTTATGATGCAACGACCAAAACTGTATGCAATTAATCAAGACCAACATGAATAACGTGGAAGCAGCAGTATGGCTAAATAAAATGTTATATGGCGGAAAGGAATAATTACTTTTAAAAATATAAATCTAGTTTAAATCATGTCGTGGTTCTGATCATTATACAGTGACTGCTCTTGAAGGGTGCTACCATGCAGACATCGGCAGAGGACATGATTGGGGTTTGTTATCATGTTCCCTACAGATGAAGAGTCCTGCAACACTCATGGTCTACGCTTGCTAATGAAGTATAGGAGGGCTGTAGGTAGCAATGTAATCAATATGCCAATCAGTATTAGTGATTTACAAAGGGTACAAATGAAAATATTTAAGCATCTATACTGAAGACACGACGGAATAATACGGGAGCAATAAGAGACAGGTCTATAAAATAATGAGGGGCACAAATCAGCCAGATCGTCAATATCCTTTCCCAAAAGTAGAGAATCTAAAACTAGAGGGCAGAGATGTAAAGTGAGAGAGATACAAAAGTGTCCAGAAGTGAATTTTTTCACAAAGAGGGTGGCGAGTGTCTGAAACAAGCTGCCAGAGGTAATCAGAGAGGCAGGTACAATTTTGCCTTTTAAAAAGCATTTAGACATGGGTCTAAATGGGTAACACTAAGATAGGTATAGAGGCATATGGGCTAAATGCAGAAAATTGGGATTAGCTTAGGGGTTTAAAACAAAGGGTTGCATGGATGAGTTAGGCTAAAGAGCCTGTTTCCATGCTGTAAATCTCTAAACTGAATGCCAGTGAACAGAGCCCTGCTCTCAGTGTTAGCCATTGCACCTTCATCACCTCACACCTAACCTGTTGCTTTAACTCACCGTTATTAAATAAAACACACAGAGGGTTTAGGAAGCCAGATTTCAAATACAAACTAGCACCTTGTAGGCATTGCACAAACAAAAAGTAATCAAATTCACAAAGTAAGTTGTCCAGAAGTTCCGCTTTAGACTCCAGCACAGAGTCAATCATTCAGCATGAAGCCCTGGCACTGATTCTCGGATAAATGAAGCAATATATATCTGCAGGTCAGAGAAAACAAGACCACTTAGCACCAAGTTTCTTCTGGCAGGTCTGAATCCCTGGTGGCCGAGCAGTAACTGTGATCATTCTTCCATTCGATCACAAGAAAAAGGACAGAAGTGAGAAATGGTCGAAGTCTCAGAATTGCTTGTTGACACTCTAATTTGTAGAAAAGCTTGAATAACCAGGATGAATGTGAATATTTGATCCCCTGCACGCCAGGGTTACAGCTTAGAATACTGAGAATGGATCTACATTCATCACTGTGAACATTCCATTCATTTTGTAAAATAAAATTCTTAGCATAGCCAGAAACTGAGAGGAATAAACTATGACCAGTTACAAATTGTCTCTGTTTTACTTTGCTCTCCTCATTTTGCTTTTTGTTCTCTCTCTGTACATTTTTACTCCATTTCCCTTCTTTCCTTCTGTCTCTCCTACCCCATTCCTTCTGCTTTTCAATCTCTCTCTTTAACTTTTTTCTCTCTCGTTCTTTACTTGATCTTGCCTTCTGTTTCTCTCTCTCTTTTATAACGTTGTTCCAATTAGTCTGCTTTACATGACTCACTCCTTTTCGTTACAGGATGTTGGGAGCAGTGAAACAAGAGAGCCGAAGAGGAGCAGGACTATTGAAAGGGAACATACAGGAGCATCAAAACTGCTCAACCAGCAGCATGAGTGGATTGGATGGTACAAAGAGCATTTGTAGGGCATTGCTGGAAGAGTACAAAGCCAAATAGACACATAGAAACTAGAAGCAGGCATAGACTATTCCGCTCTTCAAGCCATCATTTATTTTGATCATGGCTGATCATCGAATTCAATACCCTGATCCCACCTTCCCTGCCATATCCCTTGATCTCTTTAACTCCAAGAGCTGTATCTAATTTCTTCTTGAAATCACTACAATGTTTTGGCTTCAAATACTTTCTGTGGTAGTGAACTGCACACATTCACCACACTGTGGGTGAAGAAATTTCTCCTCACCTCAGTTCTAAAAGGTTTATCCCTTATCCTCAAACTATGACCCCTAGTTCTGGATACACCCACCACTGGGAATTTTCTTCCTGAATCTAACCTGTCTAACCCTGTTAAAATTTTATATGTTTCTATGAGATCCTCTCTCACTCTTCTAAACGCCAGTGAATGTGATCCTAACCAACTTGGTCTCTCCTCAAATGACAGGCCAGCCATCCCAAGATTCGGCCTGGTAAACCTTCACAGTACTCCCTCCGAGAGTGCACAGTGGCGGACCATCACAAGAAAGAGCGTCGACGATATAGGAAAAAAGAACAGAGGAGCAGCACTAGAACGACATAGGAAACGCCACAGTGAAACTCCCGCTCCAACACCCACAGCAGATCTCGCCTGCCAAGTATGCGGAAAGCAGTGCCTGTCAAGGATCGGTTTATACAGCCACAGCAGAACACACACATCAAACCCCCAAAACAGAACTATCAGAACATAAACGAAATGAAGGAAACCATCATCATCCCTTGGGATGGATAGCGATAGATAGATAGACTCCCTCCGAGGGGCTGTTGAGGCTTTGTGTGACAAATCAGTGGCAGACCACCACTTTTCTGCAACATTTTAGCTGCAAGCACAGCTCAGACTGATTCCTGGGATGTGGGACTGACTTATAAGGAGAGATTAAATCATTTGGAGTTTAGAAGAATGAGGGAGACTCTCATAGAAACCCATAAAATTCTAAGACAGGATAGCTGCAGAAAGGATGTTCCTAATGGTAAGGGTGTCTGGAACTAGGGGTCATAGTTTAAAGATGCAAGATAAACCTTTTACGATTGAAATGTTGCAGGGATGGGGGAAATTTCTTCACCTATAGAGAATTTCACAAGCTTACCACTCGATCACAAAGAACAGTTGAGGCCAAAATATAGGATGGGCTAAAGAAGTCAAAGGATAAGGAACAAGGCTGGATCAGGTTATTGAGTTGGATGATCAGCCATGATTATAATGAATGGTGGAGCAGGTTTGAAGGGCCCAAAGGCCTCCTCCAGCTCCCACCTTCCATGTTGCTATGGTTTCCCAGAACCTATTTAGCTTCACTACGTTCCAACAATGCAAGGAGGAGGATGAAAAAAAAAGGCTTGCTCTTTTTGTCCAGCTTGTACATCCATCATCATTATAAGAAGAAAGTTATAGAAACTGATTAGTTTAGAGAACCACTATCTTGTCAAATCATGAAGCAACAAACACTGGAAGTTCAACAAGATCATAGAATCATAGGATCCTTACAGTGCAGAAAGAGGCCATTCAGCCCATCGAGCTTGCATCGACGAGAATCCCACACAGGTCCTTTTCATGTAACCTCACATATTTACCCTGCTAATCTCTCTGATACTAAGGGGAACTTTAAGTTCAATGCCATCATTTAAGTTGATGGCATGGCCCATCAACTTAACCCACACATCTTTGGACTTTCAGAGGAAACCCGAGCACCCAGAGGAAACCCACGCAGACATGGGGAGAATGAGCAAACTCCACACAGTCGCTCAAGGCCGGAATTGAATCCGAGTTCCGGGTGCTGTGAGGCAGCAGTGCTAACCACTGTGCCACCCTGCCAATCATGCGTCCTGTCATTCTTTGTGGGGTTCTTAAATTTTTATATTCTTCATATTTCAAAAGAATCTCATTTCTATTGAATCATTAAAAAAACAAAGAGAAAGCTTGCATTTACGTAGCATTTTGGCATCCTCAGAATTCCCCACAACATTTCATAGTCAACCGAGTCCTTCTGAAGGACAAGGCAAGCAGTTTAAGGCACCAGGAACAGCAACAAGGTAAATGATCAGTTATCTGCTTTTGGTGGTGCTGGCTGCAGAAAGAATTTTGCCAGGAGAATGGAAGAATCCCCAATCTTTCTTCAAATAATGCCATGGGATATTGCACATCCACCTGAGTACACAGGTGGACCTCACTTTAAGGTTTCACCTGAAGACAGTATTTCCCCAAATGAATCATTCTCTCAGTAACCCACTGCAACGTCAGCCTGAAATATGTGCTCATGTCCTAGAGTGGACTCTGAATGCCAACCTACTGACTCAGAGCTGAGACAGTTACCGGGATGTCAAGCTGAGAAAATTACAGCCCTTCATAATTACTCTACACAAGTCTATCTGTCTGAATCGACGAGGAAAAAGAACAAGATTGTTTTGTTTCGCTGTAGAGAGACCAGGGTGACAGAATGGGCAAGACAAGTGTGAAAGAAGTTTGCCCACAGTAATTAAGTTGAAACATTCAGTTTAAGGGGTCAGCTGGCACATAGTTTAAAATAACACAAAAAGCACGGGTTCAATTCCCATTCCAGCTGAGGCAGACTTGGGACCTGCCCTGGACAGTGCAGGACAATGGCAAACCACCACTAAAAAACTGCATCAAATAAGGACCTGTGTTTGGGCAGAGCATACATGAATTAATTTAATCAAAATAAGATCTAAAATCATTCAGATTTCCAGCCATTCTCTGCAGCAAATCAGTACAATGGTTTCTGTTACTTACTGGTGTTTTTGGAAGATGCAACCACTCCAGGAATAGCTTCTGTCCCAGATACCAATATGTTTTCTGGGATGAGGTGGCTAATTTCGATTAGGGGAGGGTGGGTCGACAACGAGTAAAAAATGTTGCTCCCCTCAATTAACGTCATAAATTCATTCTCTAAAACAGAAAGAAAGAAATACAGTGGTGAGTTAGTGTAATCCAATAACACACTGGGCTAAGTTTTCATTCAGCTACGGAAGCTGGTGGACCCATAATTTCCCACTACGGCCCGGTGTGCTGGTCTCTCCCACCATGTTCCCACCTCCAGGTAATTTTGATAGAGGATGGGTGGGAGGTGGACGGGGGTGAAAGCTATCCACTCATAAGCAGCAGTTAGCCCCTTAGACCCATTAAGGCTACTCTGTACATGCTAACTGGCATTTTCCATGTGAGCCCACCCACCCACACCCCATCTCCCTCCCAGATAAGGTTGAAAACCAGGATAATAAGGCGGTGAGGAGGCCGTCACGTCAGCTGAAAAGACATCCTGATCTCCAACAAACCCCCACCCTCTACCGGCCCCCACACACACCCAGCATAGCCACCAGCTCTCAGCTGTGTACACTGGCATCCAACACCCCAATCTCCCCCACTGATGACAGTCTGGTTGCTGTGGGCCTCTTTGATTTGACTGATCTCTAAGGGCTCCTCCACTTTGGGAGGGTGGTCTTGTATTGGTCCTCCAGCCTTGGAAGCTCGTCCTCCAGCCTTGGAAGCTCATCCTCCATCATGGATTGCTTGTGCTCTCAAAGGCAGTCACTTAATTGGCCACCTCCTTGAAAATGACATCTGGGTGTCCCAACACTGACTTGTATGAGTTTCCGTCTCAGATTTCCTTCTGACGACAGGAATAAACTAAGATCAGCCCAATAATTGTTTCTTTCAATATACCTTCAATCATTTCCACAGAAGAGTGTTATACCTCTTTTACACCAGGGCACTGGTGAAAGAGAATGTAATATTTACCCTTTGTTACGACAGGGCGAGAGTAACATAAATCTTTTCAACTCACCTGCCATTTAGACACAATGGCATGGGAAATTGCCCAAACCGTTGGAGTTGTATCTGGAGAGCGAGGCGAGTGGAAAAATCAGGACAAAACACCAAGGAGTGGATTGACAATCTTGTCTGTGTGGTAACAACATATCTGAGGGAGCAACTGAGAGAAATTTTGCACCTGCAATGGCTATTTGCCAACATGACATGCAGCATCTAGAACACGATAGCATCAAGGAGATTAGTGCATAGCACGCTCTCTCAGTTATATTAATAAAGAGGGAAGTTACTACCCAAGTCAGCCACAGGCGGAGGCTTGTAATGACAGGAGCAGGTCAATGAGGCTGATGTTAATGATCGTGGGCTTTGTAAGGAAATTACTGGCAATTCCTGCAGAAGACTTTCAGAACTCAACAAGGATACAGACATTGCTCCCTCATGACACCTTGCCCTCTTCCATTTCTTCAAGAGCTGCTCAAGTCCCCTTGTAGCTGCTGCGGAAGCCATCTCTGTGTAGTGGCCTTTGAAATCCTACACGCTCAAACATGGCTCCTGCCAACTCTACCTGATCCACAAGGAGGATTCCTAGCTGGACTCCTTCAGAAAGTTTTATTGGAAGGCCCACTACAGAATCTGAGATCCCAATCTCTGAAACCACCCAGCCATTCGTGCAAAAACTAAGGTGGTCATATTCCACCCATTTTGCTCACGATTCAAACCTGGACACTAAATATTGGCTATTTGACTGTAGTGTGCATCACAATAGATTAGGGTCAAACATTAACTCTGTTACTTTCTCCACAGGTGCAGCCAGACCTGCTAAGTGTTTCCAGCATTTTCTGTTTTCATTTACACTCAAATCCTTCCCACAAAAACAGCAACCAGCAGAGAATATTGAAATTGCCACAGATCAGTTTTAGGTGAAGTGGTGACTGTTTGGGGCACAGGTTAAAATATTCCTTTTGTATAATTAGTCACAGGGGTGCACCTGATTCGACTCAACGACCAGCTCTTTCATCTCCTGGTATTCCTCTTGAAGTTTCAAGATTTAGTAACGAAAACAATTGGCATTTGCTTACATTATCAGATCAATCGGTAGAGTGTGTGTATGTATCCACAAGAGAGGAGACAATCTTAATGAGCGGAAGGTAATGAAAATCAGTACAAATATTTTTAAAGGTTATGGAATTGATTTGATTTGATCTGCAGAAGCTCTGTAAAGAGCGTAGTGATAATGTTGAAGGCTGTGGGAGACACGCTTTGCTGTTGCCAGCATTAAAAAGAAACGTAAAATGAAAAGGTACTTTGGGCAAAATCCCCACATTCAGTAAATTAATTATGCTAATGATGTAAATTAAGAACGCCTGACCATTCCACAAGTATTCTGTACATTGTGGGAAACCACGTGAAATTGGGCTGACTAATCTCTTTCACATTTTAAGTATGCAGTAGATTGTATACGTAGGACACCAACTGTTCTACTAAAGATCAATGGCCAGACCTGCAGGGCAGCCAGCAGCATCAAAGGAAAACTCTGGGTGTTTGGTTCCACGATTCCATCTGTCTTAGAGATATGAAACTAAGGCTCTCTCTGCCCATTCAGGTTGTGCAAAAAATCCAGTGGCACTCTTTTGAAGAGGAGCAAGGGAATCCTCCATGGTGCCCGAGTCAATTTGCATACCTGAACCAACTTCATCTCCAGAACCATTTCTCAGTTATCACCACCTTGCTGGGGCACATTGGCTGCCACTTTTCCTACATGGAGAACAGCTCCCTTGTTGTATCTTCCATTGCACCCTCAGACTAATCAACGAGGGAATCAAGGTTTATGGGGATGAGGTGGAAAAGTGGAGTTGAGGATTATCAAATCAGATATGATCTCATTAAACGGTGGAGCAGACTTGACAGGCCAAATGGCCTATTTTTGCTCCTACATCTTACAGTCTTACAAGAAATCAGCTCTTATGAGATGGCTTTTATTATTAATGGGAAAGGAATTGTTAGATATACACAAAATAGCTTTCAGAGAAAGGCAGAGTTGATAGTTATTTGAGGGAATCATCAGAACCTGAGATAAAGGAAATCTAGTGGACATTGTATCCCTGAACTTGCAGAAAGCATTTAATAAGGTTCCTCAAACTAAGTGGCTTCATAAGCTAGAATCTTGTGACATCAGCAGGAATTTGAAGCATTGAATTAGAAATAGATTCCAATCTTGTAGCCAAGATATCGTAGTCAATGGATGTAGTTTATTGGATGTCTGGGGACAGGTTACCAGTGACTTTCCACAGGGATTGGGACTAGGCTCACATTCTTTACTGCCTTTGTTAATGACCTGGTGATGTTAGTGGGATGTTCAGGTGTTTACAGATGACACTAAAGTCTGTGCAAAGGTTAAGCTCATAGTGGATGCAATCAAATGTAAAAACAAAAAATTGACTTACTTGAAAAGTAAGCAGCCAATGATAAATAATATTTAACTTATATGAAGATAATGTCAGACAGACAGGTAGGACCAATACAAAATACATGTATAACTTGCAAGGAATGTTAACTGAAAGTGGTTATTATTGGGCACAGATGACTGAAAGCTCCAGACCAATGTAGAGAAAGTGGAATACTATATAATAGAGATTTACAGCATGGAAACAGGCCCTTCAGCCCAACTGGTTCATGCTGCCCCTTTTTTTAAAAAAACCCCTAAGCTAATCCCAATTGCCCACATTTGACCCATATGCCTCTACACCCATCTTACCCATGTAACTGTTGAAATGCTTTTTAAAAGACAAAATCGTAACCCCCTTTACTACTACATCTGGCAGCTTGTTCCAGACACTCACCATCTTCTGAGTGAAAAAATTGCCCATCTGGACATTTTTGTATTTCTCCTCTCTCACCTTAAACCTATGTGCTCTAGGTTTAGACTCCCCTTCCTTGGGAAAAGGAATTGACTGTTCGGCTATTCTATGCCCCTCATTATTTTATAGACCTCTATAAGATCACCCCTCAATCTTCTACACTCCAGAGAAAAATGTCCCAGTCTATCCAGCCTCTTCATATGTCAAACCATCAAGTCCTGGTAGCATCTTAGTAAATCTTTTCTGCGCTCTTTCTAATTTAATAATATCCTTTGTATAATAGGGTAACCAGTACAGTAAAAAGTATTCCAAGTGAGGCCTTACCAATGTCTTGTACAACTTCAACAAAACATTCCAATTCCTGTATTCAACCAAACATGCTGAATGCCTTCTTCATCACTCTGAACACCTGTGACTCCACTTTCAAGGAGCTATAAACCTGTACCCCTAGATCTCTTTGTTCTGTAACTCTCCCTAAGTTCCTACCATTAACCGAGTAAGTCCTGACTTGGTTCAATCAAAATGCATCACCCCACATTTATCAAAATTAAACTCCATCTGTTATTTGTCAGCCCACTAACCCAATTGATCAAGATCCCTTTGCAATCAGAGATTACTTTCTTCACTGTCCACTATGCCACCAATCTTGGCGTCATTTGCAAACTTACTATGTCTCCTACTTTCTCCAAATCATTAATAGAAATCTCCTCATTTCCATCTTAAATGGCGATCCCCTTATTCTGAGGTTATGCCCTTTTGTCTTCAATTCTCCCACAACTGGAAACAATCTTTCCTCATTTACCACGTCAAGCCCAGAAAATCAAATATGTCTCAATAAGGTTGCCTCTCATTCTTCTAAATGTTAATGAGTACAGGCCTAACCTATTCCACTTCTTCTCATAAGAAAATGTCTCCATACCTCATGTGCTTACTTATCTTCTCCTTGAATGCATTTACACTATTATCTGATGTTAGCAAGCTCTACATTTTAGTCACTCTCCAGGTCATGAGGTTTCTCCAGAACTCCCTACTGGATTTATCCGTGATTACTATATACTTTAGCCCACAAGTAGAAACATCCTTTCCATGTATCGATTGTCAAATCCTTTCACAATTTTGAAGGACCTCTCTCAGGTCAAAAATATGTCTTTCCTTTACTAGAGAAAAGAGTCCTAACCTGTTGAATCATTTCTGAAAGATCTATTAGGAGATGGTGGTGGGTATAGTGGTAATGTCACTGGGTTAGTAATCCTGAGGCCGATCTAATGCTGGTGAAATTGAAGTTCAATTAATAAACAATCTAGAATCAAAAGTTAGTTTCATTAGTCATAACCATGAATCAATCATCAACTGTTGCAGAAACCCTTCAGGCTTATTAATTCCTTTAAGGAAGGAATTCTACAATCCTCACCTACTCTAGTCTATAGTGACTCCAGATCCACAGTAACATGGTTGACTCTTAACTGCCCTCCGAAATGGCCTAGCAGCCACACAGTTCAAGGGTAGTTAGGGCTGGGTAACAAATGCTGCTCTTGCCAGCAACACTCAAATCCCATGAAAGAACATTTAAAAACCTAGCTAATGTCAGCAGGTTATTGGATTCTATTAATACAATTATTCAGTGTAAATAAAAGGACATCATTTTGTCAATATTATGTTATTGGTCAGGCTGTATGTAGAGATTTGTGCTCAGGTTTGGTCCTCACAAGCTGGGTGATGTAGTGGCTTTGAAATAGGTCCAGAGGAGAATGCTACAAATGATTCCTTACTTAAAGAACTTCAGTCACTTAGATAGAGAGACTAAAGGGCATTGCTCAATTTAATTCAGAGCAGACAGATTTAGAAACTCATCAACTAGACAGAAGTTTATAAAATATTAAAGGACTGGATAGCATATTATTGATAGATTATTCCAAATGGCAATGATTCAAGACTGCACAAGTATAAAAAGTAAGCTAAATGTGAGGCAGTTCCTCTTTTCCCTGAGAATGGTAACAATGACTTCACAACTGTGTACCAATTAACACATGATGTTGGTAAATTACCGCAGTACCGCAATGTCTGTGAAACAAAACTCCAACAAGAGTCAAGGGAGGACTTAGGCAAACTGATGGGGACACTAAAAACAATAAACAATAAATTTAAGTGTATGGTGTAATCTATATTTAACTGGACATTATGAAAGAAGGGAAGGTACAAAGAACAAACAAAGAACAAAACAGCACGGGAAACAGGCCCTTCAGCCCAACAAGCACGCACCGCCACCCCGATGTTCCTACCTCTACCCGTGATCCCTGTCTATGTTTATAGATCTATGGATTAAAAACCAAATTTGAGACAATTTAGGGAGAATTTGTTTTGCCAATTAGCCTAAAGCACATCTTTGGGATGTGGGAGGAAACCGGAGCACCCGGAGAAAACCCACGCAAGCACGGGGAGAATGCGCAAACTCCCACAGACACAGGCCCAAATCCATGTATCTGCATAGCACAGCGATAGTCACTGAGCTGTCATGTTGCCCATCAAATGGTCCAGGTCAAGTGTACACTAATGACGTGAAGCACTAGGATACTCTCGAAAAAAAATCCAAGAGCAGCCCTCTCACGACCCATCGTGTGAATGCCCCTTGTCAGACAACTAGTCCAAGTTACTAGTTAATTGGCTGTCTCCACGAGAATGGAAATGATTTTGTAAACAATTTACATGCAAGAAAAGATCTGACAACTATTTTCTGAAGTAACAAATGATAAAGTGCTGTGGAGAGTGAGCGAATAATTAAGAATGCACAGAATCTGGATGGGACAAAACACAGTAAGAAGTCTCACAACACCAGGTTAAAGTCCAACAAATTTATTTGATAGTAAACCCACAAGCTTTTGATGTTTGCCCCTTCATCAGATAAGTGGAAGTTTTCTATCAAATAAACTTGTTGGACTTTAACCTAGTGTTGTGAGACATCTTACTGTGTTTACCCCAGTCCAACGCCAACATCTCCACAACATGAAGCAAAAAACAGACATGGGAGACATTACATAGGGAAGATTTCAGGAAGAAGGCGATTGAGGGAGAAGGCGATTGAGGGAGAAGGCGATTGAGGGAGAAGGCGATTGAGGGAGAAGGCGATTGAGGGAGAAGGCGATCAGGGAGGAAGGTTGGATGTCTTGGAAAATGAAGAGAGTAAATGAAAAGTCTGTCCACAGGATAGAGAGGTGTTGAAAGGCTGCTGTAAGCCAAGGATCTGCCTTCAGACAGAACACTGATAATAATGTGGCAGGTAAACAAAATCAAATTCCTCAACAACCATCACCTCAAGAAAGGAGTAAGGGTCAGTAAGTGATAAGACGGAATCCAAATGAGGGGGTTTTTGATGACCGCATAAAGTGCAAGGGAAAAGATTGACTTTGTCATACCCATCATCCCAACCAGTTACAAATCACTGCCAGCTCTGCCAGAATTATTTATAATGGAGGATATTGACTCCTGGATATTTTTAATAGCTCATATTGACAGCTACCTAATGATCTAATGCCATACGTGTCTTTCTTTATAATAGCAACACAGTTCATTTTCTATAATATATTATGAAACATTCTTTAGCACTTCAAAAAATTAATTTAATTTGCTTTTGCGATAATGAACCAAGTTGTTCAACTATGCAGATCTGAAGGTTCCAAGCTTGACTTGGAAGCATTGTAAACTGTTAGGAAGGCAGTGTAGAACTTCAAACACAGGAGACAGATTTGTGGAGTGGGCGGGCAAGCAGCAGATGAAATTTAATACAGGGAAGTGTGAAATGGTTCATTTTGACAAGAAAAACATGAAGAGGCAGTATAAAATATACAGGACAATTCTAAAGATTAGAATTCTGAGATTAGAAACAGGAAAGGAGAGGTCACCCTGTTGGGAGTCTTTTATAGACCTCCTAAAAGTTCTAGAGAGGTTGAGGAAAGGATTGCAAAGTCAATTCTGGTCAGGAGTGAAAGTAATAGGGTAATTGTTGTGGGGGACTTTAACTTTACCAATATTGATTGGAATAGCTATAGCTCTAGCTCATACAAAGTGTGCAGGAAGGTTTTTTGACTCAGTATGTAGATAGGCCAACTAGAGGTGAGGCTACATTGGATTTGGTGCTGGGCAATGAGCCAGGCCAGGTGTTAGGCTTGGAAGTTAGTGAACATTTTGGTGATAGTGACCACAATTCGGTTACGTTCACCTTAGTGATGGACAGGGATAGGCATGAAGCTGGGGGCAGTAGTTATTAGCTGGGGCAAGGGTAATTATGAGGCCATCAGGAGAGAATTAGGGTGCATAGATTGGACTAGGAAACTACAGGGACTGGGAACATCAGGAATGTGGAGCTTATTCAAGGAGCAGCTGCTGCGAGTCCTTGATAAGTATGTCCCTGTCAGGCAGGGAGGAAATGGTCGAGTAAGAGAGCCTTGGTGGACGAAAAAAGTTGATTTGCTGGTTAAGAAGAAAAAGGAGGCTTATGTCAGGATGAGGCTTGAAGGCTCAGTTAGTGCAATGGATAGCTATAGATTAGCCAGGAAGGAGGTAAAAAGTGAATTGAGGAGAGCTAAGAGGGGACACGAGAAGATGTTGGCTGACAGGATTAAGGAGAATCCTAAAGCTTTCTTTCGATATGTTAAGAATAGAAGATTGGTTAGGGCAAGATTAGGGCCAGTCATAGACAGCAGTGGGAAGTTGTGCGTGGAGCCTGAAGAGATTGGTGAGGCACTGACTAAATATTTCTCTTCGGTATTCACGCAGAGTGCTGGAAATGTAGCTATGGAGAACACTGAGGTACAGGGTTGCAAATTGGGAAGTATTGTAGTAGATAGGGAGGATGTGCTAGAAATTCTCGAGGTTTGAAGTTGGATAAGTCCCCTGGGCCGGACGGGATTTACCCTAGGATTCTCTGGGAGGCAAGAGAGGCGATTGCAGAGCCTCTGGCTCTGATCTTAAGGTCGTCGTTGGTTACGGGTGTGGTTCCGGAGGACTGGAGGATAGCGAATGTGGTCCCATTGTTCAAGAAGGGGAAGAGAGACCTTCCAGGGAATTATAGGCCAGTGAGTCTTACTTCTGTTGTGGGCAAGGTATTGGAGAGAATTATTAGGGATAGGATTTATAGTCATTTAGAGAGAAATGAATTGATTGGGGATAGTCAGCATGGTTTTGTGAAGGGTAGGTCGTGCCTTACTAACCTCATTGAGTTTTTTGAAAAAGTGACTAAAGAGGTGGATGGGGGTAAGGCGGTTGATGTGGTATATATGGACTTTGGTAAGGCGTTTGATAAGATGGCCCATGGAAGACTTCTGCAGAAAATGCAGATGTGTGGGATAGAGGGTGATTTAGTTAATTGGGTTAGGAATTGGCTAGCAGATAGATGACAGAGGGTGGTGGTTGATGGGAGATATTCATCGTGGAGTTCGGTGACAAGTGGTGTACCCCAGGGGTCTGTTTTGGGGCCCCTGCTGTTTGTAATTTTTATAAATGATCTGGATGAGGGTATTGAAGATGGATTAGTAAATTTGCAGATGACACTAAAGTCGGTGGAGTGGTAGATAGTGAAGAGGAGTGTTATAGTTTGCAGAGGGACTTGGACAAGTTGCAGAGCTGGGCCGAGAGGTGGCAAATGGAGTTAATGTGGAAAAGTGTGAGGTAATGCACTTTGGCAGGAACAATAAATGTGTAGAGTATAGGGCTAATGGTAGGGCTCTTAATAGTGTTGAGGAACAGAAGGATCTTGGTGTATGTGTCAATAGATCCTGAAAGTAGGCAGTCAAGTGGATAAAGTTGTTAAGAAGGCATATGGAGTCTTAGCTTGTATTGGCAGGGGGATTGAATTTAGGAGCCGCAGCATCATGTTGCAACTGTACAAAACTCTAGTGCGGCCGCACTTGGAGTATTGTGTGCAGTTCTGGTCCCCCCATTATAAGAAAGATGTGGAGGCATTGGAGAGGGTACAGAGGAGGTTACCAGGATGTTGCCTGGTATGGAGGGCAGGTCTTATGAAGAGAGGCTGAGGGATTTGAGGTTGTTTTCGTTAGAAAGAAGGCGGCTAAGAGGAGACCTTATTGAAACATATAAGATGATTAGAGTTTAGATAGGGTGGACAGTGATAGCCTTTTTCCTAGGATGGAGAAAGCTAGCACGAGGGGACACAGCTTTAAATTAAGGGGTGATAGTTATAGACGGATATCAGAGGTAGGTTCTTTACCCAAAGGGTGGTTCGGGAGTGGAATGCCCTGCCTGCAGAAGTTGTAGATGCGCCAAGTTTGGTGGCGTTTAAGAGGTTAGTTGATAAGTATATGGAAGAGAAGGGAATGGTTTAGTTTGGAGGGGCATTGCTTTTTATATTGGTCGGCGCAACATCGAAGACCGAAGGGCCTGTTCTGTGCTGTAATGTTCTATGTTCTATGTTCTAAAGGGAGAGCAGGGGAGCTTGACGTATGTGTTTACATTGATGATATTAGGATAGGTAGACAGGGCAGTGAATAAAACCTGTATTACCCTGGGATACATTAATAGGGAAATAGTGTATGTTTGGGTGGCACAGTGGTCAACACTGCTGCTTCACAGTGTCAGAGACTCGAGTTTGATTCCGGCCTCGGGTGATGGTGTGGAATATGCAAATTCTCTCTGCGTCTGCGTGGGCTTCCTCTGGATGCTCTGGTTTCCCCCCACGCTCTAAAGTTGTGAAGGTTAAGTGGAATGGTCATGGTAAATTGCCCTTTAAGTGTCCAAAGATGCAAAGTGTCAATGCAGACTCAATATGCCACATGTGGGGTTTTATGGTTCTATAAATATAACGACTTGAAGTGCTATAGAACATTGGTTTGTCCTCAGCTGGAGTAATGCATTTAATTCTGTATGCCACACTTCTGGGCAGATGCAAAGTGAGTGCAAAAAAGCTTCAGGAAAATGATGCTAAGAATGTCAAATTTCAGTTACGTGGATAGATTTGAGAAGTTGGGACTGCTTTCCTTAAGAAGAAAAAGTGGAGAAAAGAATTGACAGGTATTGAAAATCAGGAGAACCAGATTGCTCTCAACGATGATGCATAGCATGATTGAACTGCTTTGCTGCTGTTCTTCGATGTACATTGGCGCAGGGGTGAGATATCAGGATAATGGGTATCCATGGAATTGCATCGTGACAAGGAGTCAATGCAAGAAGTCAGAGGAGGAGTAGACCATTTGCTCCTTCAAGCCTCCTCCACAATTCAAAAGATTATGACTCATCATCTACCTCAACTCCAACTTTCTTCACTCTTCCCATATCCCTAAATTTGCTCAGTGCCCGAACGTCTGTTGACCTCATACTTGAATACACTCAATAATGGCGAATTCCCAGCATTCTAGGGTAGAGAATTCCAAAGATGTACAACGTTTTGAGTGAAGTTGCTCAATTCAATCTGAAATGATGAACCATTTATTTTTAGAGACTGTAACCTACTGACATAGTGGTGTAGTCACCGCACTGGCAATCTAGAGACCCAGGATACTGCTCTCAGAATCCGGGTTCGAACTCCACCATGGTAGATAATAGAATTTGAATTTAATAAAAAAAAAACTGGACTAAAAGAAAAATCTCATAATAATCATGAGTCCCTTGAGGGAAGGAATCTGTCGTCCTCGGCTAGTCTCTCTGGCATGTGACTCCAGACCCATAGCAACGTGGATAACAGGCCATTCAGTTATATCAAACTGCTTGAGGGGCAATTAGGGATAGGCAATAAATACTGACCAAGTCAGCAATGCCCACTGTTAAATTAATTTTTAAACATGTTCCATAGAAGCAAATTCAGATTTTTAATATTCAATGTGGCGCTCCCCAACGGCATTCAACTCAAAATTACTTCTGATTACAAGAGTTCTAGTTCATGGGTTATAAAGACTACAAAGAAGAACAAGAAAAGGAATCTCAGATATCATTCACTGCACCCTCAAATACAAGATGAGAACAAATTACTGTCTTTCTCAAAATAAAAGATGAGCTTCAATTTTTGAACTAAGAGATAGAACATTAGTGATCAAAATTGGACAGCAATTGAAAATATTATAAATGTTGAAGTGGAAATTTTCCTGCTTCTTGTCTGTGATAGAAAGACTCAACAAAGTCCATTCCAACAAAATAATGTGTCATTATTTCCAAAAGACTGCGTGCAGTATTGGTAAAAACTTGGGTTCAGCGTGCAGAGGGTTCAGAGAGCCGTCGTTACATCTTGCTAATTCTTCGTTAAGTCCTCGCTAATATAAAGAATCAATTTAGTATTTATACGTAATTATCATCAGTTTGGGTGACCAGAGCTTATTGAAGAATTTGATCAGCAATAGCATCGTAAGCAATGTCATAAATCATGGTACAGCCTGCAGACCTCCCAGAACTCTCTGTCTCATCAGTCATACCTTTACCTTGTCCTTTGATAGGACAGAAGGTAGGTGACTTCTTCATCCCTGACTTTATCTTGTCTTACTCATACAGCCCTAGATTATACGGAGTCAGCTTTATCAGGTCTTGAACTTCCCCGGTTTTACTCATGTCTTATGCAGGTTATGCAGAGTCAGTTTTCCTTATTTTATACCAAATACTTGACCAATTTTTCCATCATGCCACTACTTCATTTGTACAGCTTCACAGAAGGAGTTCTTTGTTTGAGGTTTCAGTTATGGAAAACGATATCATCATCTAATGGAACAGGTTTACAGATTCTGTCAAGAAAATATCTCAAGCTCTGAGTCAGCAGATCTCCAAGCTCCAATCTGGAAGCAGCCCGCTGAGGGCCGGATGTGGGACCCGGGCTATAGTTTGGAGACACTTGCTCTAAATTAACCTCTGTTAGCGTTTTCCAGCAATTAAGTAAGTTGTGGCACAGTTAGTTAGCACTGCTGTCTCACTGCACCAGGGACCCAGGTTTGATTCCAGCCTTGGGTGACAGTCTGGAGTCTGCACAATCTCCCTGTGTCTGCGTGAGTTTCCTCCCACAGTCCAAAGATCTGCAGGTTAGGTGGATTGGTCTTGCTAAATTGCTCCTTAGTTTCTAAACATGAGTAGATTAGGTGGGTTAGCCATGGTAAATGCTTGGGTTAGGGGGATACAGCAGAGGGGAGGGCATAGGTGGAATACTCTTTTGGAGAACTGGGACAGACCCGATGGGCCGAACGGTCTCTTTCAGCACCATAGGGATTCTGTTCTATGAAGACCAAATGAAGATGTTGCATAGAAAGACAAAACAGAAAATACAGATCCAGATTCTGAAGGTGTTTGAAGGTTATATTCTAAGGAGTAGAAAATGAGCAGATATTATCTTTTGCACCATCACATCTAGCTATGTCAAACTGATGGGTAGAGCCAGCTGACTGAGCTGAATGCCCTATTTCACAGTCCGCAGGTTCTTGAAGTCTTAATTACCACAAATCACTGTTAACCTTCTAAACTGGAAAAGAACAAATTCATTGTCGGCCGAAAGATACATCAAACAGAAAGTTAATTTGCAACAAAGGAGGCGAGGTGAGAGTGACTGCAATTGACATCAAGGCAGCATTTGACTGAGTGTGGTATCAAGGAGCCCTGGTAAAAAAAAGAAATAGAGCAAATGAGAATTGTGGAAAACTCTCCACTGGCTGAAGTCATATCCGAGCACAAAGGAAGATAGTCATGGTCATTAGAGGATAATCATCTCAGTCCCAGTGCAGGAATTGCTCAGGGTAGACCCAATCACTCTTCAGCTGTTTCATCAATGACCTTGATGCAGAGGCAATGACATAATGATATTGTCACTGGGCCAGTTATCCAGAGACCCACGGTAACACTCTGAGAATCCAGGGTTGAATCAACATGGCAGATGGTGAAATTTGAATAACATCCAGAATTAAAAGTCTAATGATGACCATGAAAGCATTGGCGATTGTCGTTGGAAACCCATCTGGTTCACTAATGGATTTCAGGGAAGGAAATCTATCGTCCTTACCCTGGTCTGGTCTACACGTGACTCCAGATCCACAGCAATGTGGTTGACTCTTAAATGTCCAGTCAGTGACACCTACTTCCCATGAACGAATTTAAGAAATCCTAAGAAGCAGGGATGTTCACTGATGATTCACAACATTCAGCACTATTTGTGACTCCGCAGATATTGAAGCAGTCCATGCTCAAATGCAGCAAGATCTGAGCAACATCCAGGCTTGGGCTGATAAGTAGCTATTAACACTCAATTCATACAATTGCCAGGCAATGACCATCTCCAACCCCAGGAGAGAATCTAACCATCTCCCCTTGATTTGTAATGGCATTACCACTACTCCCCCACTATCAACATCCTGGGAGTTACCATTGACCAGACTCTGAACCTCGGAACTGAACTAGACATAGCAATACTGTAGCTACAAAAGAAAGTCAGAAGGTAGAAATTTTCTGGTGAGTATCTCACCATCACTTGACCCTCCCCTGTCTCGTCTCCCCCAAAGCTTGTCCATCATCTACAAGGTACAAGTCAGGGTTGTAATGGAATACTCTCCACTTGCCTGGATGACTGCAGCTCCAAAAACACTCATGAAGTTTGACACCATCCAGGACAAAGCAGCCGACTTACCTGGTACCCTATCCACAAACATTCACCCCCTCCACCATTGACACACAGTTGCAGCATTGTGTCCATCTGCAGATGCATTGAAGGAACTCACCAAGCCCCTTTAGAACCCATCACCACTACTATCTAGAAAGACAAGGGCAGCAGACACACAGGAACACAAGTGCCCGCAAAAGCCCCTACAAGTCACTCACCACCCTGACTTGGAAATATATTGCCAATCTTTCACTGTTGCTGGGTCGAGATTCTGGAACTTGTATCTATATCACAGGGATTGCAGCAGTTCAAGAAAGCAGCTCACCACCACCCTCTTAAGGACAATTAGGAATAGGCAATAAAAGCTGCCTAACCAGTGACACCCACATCTCAAGAATGAATTAATAATCATTAAGGTAAACTTTTTACAGTTTTACCCCCCATGTTGAAGTATTACAAAAATTACCTTCCTCTCCCTTATTGTTGCAAAAATTCATCCTGAAATTTGTTTTCTTGTTAACAAAGAGATCTATCAATACACTAAAAATTCCTTTAATTTGAATTGCATTCTTTATTTGGTGTGACTGACTGTCTACACTGTGGAGATAGTAACATTCTTGATATACTTGAAATGTCTCTTGCCAGCTTTCTCCCAGACATACCCAACACTGGATCCTATAAAGTTCACTTCAGTCAAACAATTGTTTTTAAATAAAGAAATCGAAATATCGCGTGCATACTGGCTACAACTATTCTGTAATAATTCAGCCACTATTCCCTGCTCTTCCTGCAAATAGTTGCCAGAGGTTTTACCTTTCTCCAAATCCATGTATTTATTGCTTCCTGGCCTGGCATTCTGTAATGATGCTTAGATAGAAAGTTTCAATGCATTCTTCATCAGTCTGTGTGCAGCAATATACTAACAGTAACTCCACTGCAATTCCTGGTATATAAAGATACTCCCAAGTAGAACTGAAGACCAAAGTGTGCAACGCAGTAAACTACGTAATCAATGACAAAATGATATGGTGGTCAACTGATTCATTATAAATAAGAAGTTGCTGGGGTTTATGGGAGCTTGGAATGGCCCAGTGCAATGTAAAAAAAACAATCTTCATAAAGTACGAGGTAAAAACCACATTTCATTGCACGCAATTTCAAATTGCATGATAGATTTTTAGCTCTTTGTGCCAGCGCATTCAGATTTCTTACAGAAAATGTCTCATTGTACTACACACAAAGATTTTCTAGTACTTGCTGTTTATCAAACAAGGGTTCAAATACACAGATAAGCTGGTGACTATTCTCCTTGAAGAAGGACCTTGTTGATTTAGGAGACACTAACACGGCAATTGGTTTCTGCACTTATTGGACACAAGTATTAATTATAAAACCTATTATTTCCTGGTTAACTGAATAATGGAAATTATAGAAAAATAAAATGTAAAATACTTCATGAATAAAAATTAAGTCATGGCTGTTGATGCACCAGAAGGAACTCTTCATTGTGCCCATAAAACAAGACATACTGCAACTTAGAAATCAAAGAAAAAAGTTTAATAAAGAAACATCATTACTCCAAAATTTGAGGCTCACTCTGGGCCATTCCAAGCTGTCACAAACCCCAGCAACGTCTTATTTATACTGAGTCAGTTGACTACCACATCATTTTGTCATTGATTACATAGTCTACTGGGTCAGCTGACGCTTACAGCATGTTACCATTGGTCAAACTATAACAAATCCGATGTTATCATTGGTTACATTCTAACAATGAACACATTTTTCGGGTAAATTCTGCACTCCCACTTGAAAACTGCAGTGCAATGGGACATGGGGCAGTTTTGTGCTAGTTCTCTGATTTGGCTTGTACCCAGATTTACATTGAGGAGAGAACAATCCAATTTGACCACAGAGGGTTACCACAACATGGGAGACAACAATTACAAGTGATAAGCCCAACTCAACTGATGTAGTCAAATTGGATTGTTCTCTCCTCAGTATAAACCTGGATGGTACACACTGTCTCTGATAGTGGTAGAGACCACCATGTCCCATTAGTCAGCCACCATCTACCTCTAGCCAAGTAACCTCTGACTAATAAGGTACTGACTCACCACAGTTTATTTGCTTCAATCATTGATCAGGATCTCTGCTCAGCAAGTGGACCAAATCTATTGCACCAGGCATACAAATAAATGAAACAGGAAGAAGATGCCAATTCTTTGATTGGCAAACTAGAACCGTCAGAAACATGTACAAGAAACTGACAGATGACTTGCAGCTCATCAATAACATGCACAAGTTTGCCAGGGAACTTGAGAGGGTGGACATTGAAATAGAATCCTGCTGAAAATGACAACAGACCAGAGCTCAATTGCTTACAGACGTACTGAACTTTTAAAAATAGGACATATAAACTGACCGAGATGCTAAGCAACCATACCAGGCGATGCTTGACATTGAGTTGACCACCACAGAGGAAATCATCCTGTTACAAGATGAAGGCTGCCACCAATCCTAGGAATTCTGAAGCATGAAGCAGAATTGCTTGTAAATAAGTCTTCTATCCACCAGCATATTCTGCATAAGAGTTTGTGGTCTTCAAAGAAAGATTAGAACTACCCTACTCAGTCCCAAATGACTGTGTCCAAGTTGAAGTTGGATGCAATCAGGATTACCCTCTCCCCTCCCACCCCAAAGTACGATAATAACAACTGGAAGAGATGTCTTAGGTAACTAGAATCCACACTGGTCTTTCTAACGTCAGTCATGTCAGTACAGAGCTCCACATCCACCCAATGAGCTGACTGTTCGGAGTTCATATTGCAGACTGCACAGCCTTCCCAACCTCCATGCAGCTGGATTCTTACTGCAAACTTTTGGATCTGACCTGACAACTTTCCTCCAATTGTGTGAGAAGATACCAGGTATGTCACTCATTGAAGCCAAAATCCATTTTACCGAAACAGCTTTTGACCTTGCGCTCGTGAATGAATACAACCACTGAACCTGCTTCATCTGATTAATAATGCAGTTGACAGGCTGTATCATAATGCACCTATATAACACCTCTTGACTGTTTAAACAGATCTGCTTTTGCTCAGCTTGCTTAAGGTGGTGGACGCTGAAATATTAACTTGCTCAAAGTTTATTTCTGCTTTCCACTGCTGTAGGAAGTAGATCACTGGGGTCGCATCACTTGGGGTCAAATCTGGTCGTGGCATTGAGCTGGGGTAAAGATCATCAAAATCCATTTCATGCCTTAGTTTGATTACTCACAGTAAGAAGTCTCACAACACCAGGTTAAAATCCAATAGATTTATTTGGCAGCACTAGCTTCTGGAATCTCAAGCTCCTCCTTTATCACTCACCTGATGAAGGAACTTGAAACTCCGAAAGCCTGTGCTGCCAAATAAACCTGTTGGATTTTAATCGAGTTGTGAGACTTCTTACTGTGCTTACCCCAGTCCAACACCGGCATCTGCACATCTTGATTACTCATTCCATGGAATGTGGACTTAATAATCTTCTGTTTCCCAATGATGCTGAATAACATAAATGAAAAGGAAGCTATTCACCCAGGAAAACGTTTTTCACAGGAATTTAATAAGCTTTGCTCCAGATGCTGTACCACTTTGTCTCAGTTAGGGCTTCATCCTTTGGGAGCAGGTTAACGGCAGATTGACAATGAAGCACGCTGTGCAAAGGCACAGGGCCCCCACTAACGGAGAGTGTCTGCTGCCAGCTGATAAGTTATACCCTTCGGGCTTGGTACTGGAACATTTCAGTTCACTGGAGTGCACACCAACACAGCCAACAGTTAGCTCGGCATCCAGAGACCGACTACCCCCGACATTCTCTGCTGATTGGCTCACTTGGAGCGAAATCACAAGAGTAGCAGGCACGAGGCAAGACAGAAGCCACGATGACAGCACCACGTGCTGTGGGGAAGCCGAGGGCTGTGCTGGCAGCAGAGCAGAACCTACCCCACCCTCCCACCTCCCCCACAGAAGGTGCACCAGGCCCTGAGGCAGCTTTCATGACACAATGTGGAGAAGCTGAGAGTGACGTAGAGAGCAGAGCCCCAGGTCAGCCACAGGCGCAGAAGGTCTTTGCAGTAAGGGCCATTGCCTTTCTAACTGTTTACTGTATCTGGGTGCCAACTTTCCGAGCTCCTTATCTGAGCACAAGAAAGTCTCCCTGAACATCAACATTTTCAATTTTCATGCCTTTTAAAAAATATCCTACTTTTCTTACAGCCAAAGTGAAGAATCCATTGCTTCCCCATATTCCACCTTGTTGCCCACTCACTTAAACTTTATTTCCCTGCCACTGTGGTACAGGAAAAGTAGACTTATTGGGACCAGTAGATCCTGCCATTAGATACTGATAGGCTCACTCTGGGCGAAATCACAAGAGTGGGGATGGCTGGCAGCAGGTCAATCATCATGGAATCTGTACAGTGCAGAAGAAGGCCATTCCAACAAAATAGATCTCACAGATCTTCTCGGTGGTCCACCTTGTCTATATAGCATCAGTTTGAGCCACACAATTCTTCCAAGCTCAGGTCTTCTTTGGGTACAGCTCCAGTCCCTTTCCTTCAAGGATTTAGCTGATCCTCTGCAGTCGCTATTTGAATAGGATTCTGCCAGTGCAAACTTGAAAACAATGATGTCCTTCTTCCTGGAACTTTTCCAATTCGCCATTCACATCAGTTGTGGTAGTGTGGACCTACTAGAATCACCTTCGCCTTCAAATGGTATGGCCAATTCTGAGCAATCAAGTGCCCCTTAAGTCAACAGAATAGTACTCATAAGCATGCATTTTCACCAGAACTCCTGAAGTCCAACTTGTCCTACTCTCTCAACAGCCCTCCCCTTTTCTCTGTTGGTCTACAATGTGGCCTTTGAAACTTCCTTCCTGTCGGCATTACTTGTAGGTCAGGGGTCATCAGATCACATGGATCACTATTTATTATCCAAAAATCATAACACATTAATGTGCAGTGGATACAGTGACTAAAAGTACTTTCAAATATTTTTTAGAAAAATAATTACAGGTTTCCACAATCATTTTAAAGAAATATAAAAATGTTCTTACTGCTAAACTTTAGGCCCAAACAGTGTCAAACACCTTCTGGATAGCACAGAACACATTTCGTCACAACATCGATAATCCTGGTTTTTATTCAACTCAACAAAGCAACGCCTGGGGTAAGAATGTAAACACGTCTGCAGAACATCAAAGTAACCCTGATCATGTTATTTCATGAATTACCACTGCTTGAATCAAGTGAATCCAAACTCTCCTTGATATGCCTTGCTTCATGCAGAAGTACCACAAGGAGATACACTTTACTAAATCTGCTTACCACCTGAGCGTTTAGTTTGTTCACAGTGGTTCATGGTGACACCATGGTTAGCACCGCTGCCTCAAAACGCCAAGGACCCCAGTTCAATTCTGGCCTCGGGTCACTGTCTGTGTGAAGTTTGCACGTTCTCCCCATGCATGGGTTTCCTCTGGGTGCTCCAATTTCCTCCCATACTCCAAAGATATACGGGTTAGGTTGATTGACCATGCTAAATTGACCCTAGTGTCAGGGGAATTGGCAGAGTAAATATGTGGGATTATGGGAATAGAGCTTGGGTAGGATTGTTGTTGGTGCAGACTTGATGAGTCAAATGGCTCCCTCTGTACTGCAAGGATCCTATGGTCCAATATGCCAAAAGCTTCATCTCTTAAGAAACAACTGGCCAAAATCAACCACAGTCCTTTGGTTTAGTGGCATCACGGGAACAAATTCTGTTACTTTCATTATTGTCTTAGCTGAGGTTGGCCTTGTTTAGAATCAATAGAGATTGCAGCAGGCAATGCAGTTAATAAACTATTATGTTTGTTCAACATCTTCCCAACTATGTAAAGTTTAGCATTAGAGTTTACATGGAACTATCCCTCAGCATAATCTGTTGTCATGTGATCTTACATTACTAATAATTTAAACCATTTATGTCAACTCTTTAAAGTTTTCAAAATTTATTTATTAGTGTCACATTAACACTGCAAAAGTTACTGTGAAAATCCCCTGATTGTTATACCTGATCGGTACAGCCAGGGAGACTTTAGCAAAGCCGATGCATTTAACCCGCTCATCTTTCAAATTGCAGGAGGAAACCAGAGCACCCAGGGGAAACAGACGCAGATACAGGGAGGACATGCAAGCTCCGCACAGACAGTGATCCAAGCTAGTAATCGAACCCGGGTCCGATGAGGCAGCAGTGCAAAGCACAATACCACCAAGCCATCCTACTGTAAAGTGTACAGTGTACAATTTAAACAATATATTAAGATGGCAACTTCTGATGCACAAGAGTTTACCAGTCAGAAGGGTTTGAATGGTGAAAATTGGTATCCTTAATGTTGGAGCAATGAATAGACATTGTTGATTAGGTAGGGCTTAAGATTCCCAGTTATACAAAGAGACAGAAGTATCTATTGCAATCCAGCTGAGTATTTTGTCTTCAGCAGCTGGTTTACTATTGCCATAATAGAGTTGGAGAAGCTGAAGCTGAGCTGAGCTGGAGTTTAAAGCTCAGCACAAAAGGGAAGAAAAACTGGGCTGAGGAAAGTAGCTGAAACTTCCACCCAAGAAAGAAAGGGAACAGTTGGAAAAACAAGCTCAGGAGAGGATTTACCCAGCTGTGGGTGTTAAAATTGGAACTGTTAGTGCAAAGAGGTAAGGACCAAAGGCTACTGAGGCTGCCAAGGGAAATCTCACTCTGCCTAATGATACCAAAACCCCCTTAACCCCAAAACTGGCCTCAAAGCTCTAAAATATGTTCCCAAATTTGAAGAGGGAAATGTAGAATCAGTTCCATTTATTCCAGCATGTTGGAACCTCTCAGTTACTGTGGAGTAAAGGAAACACAAGTTCTGTTTCTTCATAAAATACCTTTATTCCTTAGATCTAACTTCACACACAATTCTCCACTAACAAAATAGTGCTACTTGTGACTCCTTTATATATCAGTTGAATGAGTCACATCAAATTAGGAACGCAGCAAGTGTGGACACTAATGATCCGGGGTCAGATAACAGGAAAAGCTCGGGAGCCTTTCTCCACATTGGCTGCTGAAGTGATTGCCAATTACAAACAAACGAAGGATGCAAACTTGAGTGCCAAAATTTAAAAGAGGACACATTTGGCTGATGGATGCACAATTTAAAGATAAAGTGGATAAGGCAGCTCCCGCCTCTCCCAACACCCCCTCCCCCGGCTTCATAATGCACCCACTTTGAACAGAAATGGGAAAATTCTAGCCTGTGATTCTATGATGAATAGACAAATTGCTTTTTCTTCAATTTGGCAGTTTAACCTTTCCAAATCCATTCTTTCCTGGAAGGCAGTAGTACTTTATTAACTGCTAGAATCTAAGATCGCCCTTTCAGGAGTGAGGCCATAGATTGGGATCACTGTGTTCAATCTAATTACTCATCTGCGTCAAAGAATCCTTCCTGTGTGAAATACGTAAGTTCAGATTGCTGCCAGCACTCAGGAGGATGAGCAACTGACACAGGACCACAGGATGGACATTAACTCCACCTCTCTTCATTCTTCATAAAATTGCAACAGTACAGTAGGAGGCCATTCAGTCCATCGAGTCTGTACCAACCACAATCCCATCCTGATTCCTGTAACCCCATTCATTCATCCTGTTAATCTCTCTGATACTAGTGTCAATTTAGTCTGGCAAATCAATCTAACCCATTCATCTTTGAACTGTGGGAGGAAACTAGAGCACCCAGAGGAAACCCATGCAGACATGGGAAGAATGTGCAAACTCCACATGGACAGTGACCCAAGGCCAGAATTGAACCTATGTCCCTGGTGCTGTGAAGCAGCGGTGATAATCACTGTACCATCTTTGTTAATGATCTGTGAGAAGGAACAAACAGACAATGCAAGAGCTTAACCAGCCAGAGGATCAAGAGAACTCAGAAAATGAAGAATGTAACTTACCTTCAGAATTTCTGCGATCAATAACCTAATATCATTAGGAGCAAATCAGGGCATACATGGACAATAAGAACATGGTCATTTTGTATAGCCTGTGACTATAGAAAGTAAGTCTCGCATTTATATGAAACTTTCTTGACCTCCCAAAGCACAGTCAATGAAACACTTTTGAAATGCAAGTTGCAATTTAAAAAGCATCCATTCAGCAAAATAAAGTTACAGGAAACTCCAAATTATGGGAATAAATTACGATGTACTAGGTCAGATGCAGAGTTCTCGCATAAAAACACGCTTAAACAAATATAAATAAGTCCATGCTGACAGCTTTCAGACACTGAGTGAAAATGTATTGCTGCTACAGTATTCACATGGCATAGTATTTGCATTACCTTTCTTGGTTGAGCTACAATTCTGAGCTGATTAATGTGCAGGATGTTTGCCAGAATTTTACTTTTACATCGAGGCTTGGGTAATTCAAAATGCAAATGCACTCAGTGCACAGTGATAATACACTACCCTGCTAGGCTAAGGATATTACTGCTCTCAATTTATAAACTGGAAAAACTCATTTATTCAACTATAGATGAACTATTTACAAATATATACAATTTATATCAATAATGTGGACAAAGGGGCGAATATATTTGTTGTTAAGAAGGCATATGAAGTCTTGGCTTTTATTGGTAGGGGGATTGAATTTCGGAGCCGCAACGTCATGTTGCAACTGTACAAAACTCTAGTGCGGCCGCACTTGGAGTATTGTGTGCAGTTCTGGTCCCCACATTATAAGAAAGATGTGGAGGCATTGGAGAGGGTACAGAGGAGGTTTACCAGGATGTTGCCTGGTATGGAGGGCAGGTCTTATGAAGAGAGGCTGAGGGATTTGAGGTTGTTTTCGTTAGAAAGGAGGCGGCTAAGAGGGGACCTTATCGAAACATATAAGATGATTAGAGGTTTAGATAGGGTGGACAGTGATAGCCTTTTTCCTAGGATGGAGAAAGCTAGCACGAGGGGACACAGCTTTAAATTAAGGGGTGATAGTTATAGGACGGATATCAGAGGTAGGTTCTTTACCCAAAGGGTGGTTCGGGAGTGGAATGCCCTGCCTGCAGCAGTTGTAGATGCGCCAAGTTTGGTGGCGTTTAAGAGGTTAGTTGATAAGTATATGGAAGAGAAGGGAATAGTTTAGTTTGGAGGGGCATTGCTTTTTATATTGGTCGGCGCAACATCGAAGGCCGAAGGGCCTGTTCTGTGCTGTAATGTTCTATGTTCTATATGGTTGTTAAATTTGCTGATTCCTTCCACAGGGATCTGGCCAAGGTTTCACCGTCTTTATTAATGATCTGGATTTTGACGTTGGCGGGGAGAGATGGTCAGGTGTTTATAGATGACACCAAAATCTGTGCAACGGTTAAGCTCATAGCACAGTACAATCAAATGTAAAAACAAAAAACTGGCTTGCTGGAGAACTAACCCAACCAATGATAAATAACATTTAACTTATGTAAAAGTAGTATCCCAACGCAGAATACATGTAAAACCTGCAAGGAATATTAACTGAGGGTGGTTCGAGGTTCCAGGTATTATTGGGCACAGATTACTGAAAGTTCCTGACCAATGTAGAGAAACTGTAACACTATATAATATGCCATTGTCAGCATTCTTCCATCTATGAAAGATGCTGGGCACACAGTAAACAAATCCATTTGAGATGGGATGTCTTCCTTTGATGTGGCTTTGCTGATGGCTGAAGAAGTCACTCCTTGTGAGACAGGTTCTGCCACATGTGTTTAAAGCGCAGAAATACATCATTCAGCCCCAAAGGTCTATGCTTCACACAAGCCTTCTTCCCCCTCCCCGCCCCTGCCCTTCACCTAATCCTTCTATTCCATTCCTCCCCATAAGACATCGGAGGCAAAATAGGCCATTTGGCCCATTGAGTCTGCTCCGCCATTCAATGAGAACATGACTGATCAGATCTGATAATACAACTCCACTTTCCTGCTTTATCCCCATAAACCTTAATTCCCTTACTGATTAGTCTAAGGGCACTATTCATGATCCATGTTGAACAATGGAAGATACAATAAGGCAGCTGTCGGTAGTGATAACTGAGGAATGGTTTTGGAGATGTTGTTGATTCAGGGATGCAAATTGACCGGACACCACAGAGAATTCCCATGCTCTTCCTTTCATGTGGTAGCACAGCGGTTAGCATTGTTGCCTCACAGCGCCAGGGACCCGGGTTTGATTGCCAACTTGAGTACTGTATATGTGCAGTTTGCACGTTCTCCCCCGTGTCTGCGTGGGTTTCCTCTGGATGCTCTGGTTTCCTTCCACAGTCCAAAGACGTGCAGATTAGGTGGATTGGCCATGCTAAAATTGCTCCTTCGTGTTCGGGGACTAGATAGGGTAATTGTGTGGGGATAGGGCCTGGGTGGGATTGTGGTCAGTGCAGGCTCAATGGGCCACATGGTCTCTTTCTGCACTGTAGGATTCTATGATTCTTCAAAAGAGTACCACCAGATCTTTTACAGAACCTGAACAGGCAGAGAGAGCCTCAGTTTCACATCTCTAAAAGACAGATGTAGTAGTGGATTCAAACACTCAGAATTTTCCTTTGATGCTGCTGGCTGCCCTACATGCCTGGCTATTTATCTTTAGTAGAACAGTTGGGGTCCTATGTACACAATCTACTGCATGCTTTAAATGTGAAAGAGCCAGATTAGTCAAAAGCCAGCTTCACTCTTAAATAGAATTTCACACAGCTTCCCACAATGTACAGAATACTTGTGGAATGGTCAGGCGCTTCTTAATTTACGTCATTAGCATAATGAATTTTCATTTTACTGCTACAACAGCACAGCATATCTCCCATTGCCTTTAATATTATCACCACACTCTTTACAGAGCTTCCGCAGTTCAAATCCTGTTCCGTAATCTTTAAAAATATTTCACAGAATCACAGACATTTACAGCATGGAAACAGGCCCTTTGGCCCAACTTGTCCATGACGCTCTTTTATTTAAAATCCCTAAGCGAATTCCAATTGTCCACATTTGGCCCACACCACTCTATATCCATTGTATTGATTTCCATAACCTTCCCTCAACTCAACCTTACAAATCCATCAGGGCTGCCCGCTTCCCCTTGCAATTATGGGAGTACACCTCCCCCCACCTCTCCCCTTGCAAACATCGGGACTCCCCCTCTTCCCTTGCAAACATCTGGACTCCCCCTCTCCCCTTGCAAACATCTGGACTCCCTCCTTTCTCCTTGCAATCGTCAGAAATCCCCTCTTATCCCCTTGCAATCATCAGTATTCTTCTCCCCTTCCTTGCAATCATCAGGGCTTCCCCCCTTTCCCCTTGCAATCATCGGGGCTCCATCCTTCTCCCCTTTCTATCATCGGCTCTTTCCCCTTTCTATCATCGGGACTCTCCCCTTCTGTCCTATGCAGTCATTGAGACTCTTCTCGCTAAACGCTAGACAAAAGGGGGATCCCACCAAATGGAAGAGGAGCAGCCCCCTTGGCACTGCCCACTTTTGGCTATGCCCAACCTTGGTCCTCAAACCCCAGGGCTTCCAGGAACCTCCTCACCTTTCCATGTGATTATCATGACTGGGTTTCACTTTGCAAAACCAACAGTGATTCATGTTGCCATGTGTTTCCATAGGAAATAGATATATCATGAGTGCATGGTACAACATAAAGACCTCTAATTATATTAACATTTATTCAAAATTATGGAAATCAGGTTCACACCCTCGCTGCATGTACCCTCATTAACGGGGGAGGTGGGGAAGATCTCAATGTGAGATCTCACCAGTACAAGTCCTGTTTTGGCTCTCTCAGGAGCTTTAGCAGCTCTAACAGAGCTTGGGTGTACAGAGCAGAACACAGGGCCACTATATCGCAACCAAACAGTCTGCAAAGGAACATAGATAGGTGAAGCAAGTGGACTAAATTTGGCAGATGGAGTATAATGTAAGAAAGTATGAACTTGTCCGCTTTGGCAGGAAGAACAGTTTGCTGATCGTATCTTACCTTCCCTCTTTCATTTGCTTGGAAATAAACCTGAGACACTCGATATATTGTGTTCTGTCCCCTTGTAGGAGGAGACAAATGGACGTTCTGGTGAATATATTCTTTCTTTTTCTCAGACTTTGTTTAAAATAGGATACTCATAGGTGCTGGGTCTAAGGCAATAGGATCTTTTATCCTCGTTGCCAGATGTAATTATTTAATCTTGGGGACTTTATTTGCAAAATAGTTACTGAAGCTGCAAGTTTGTATCTAATCCAAAGTCTCTTAGTACAAGGAGAACTCTTCCCTTTGAAATGATGCCCTTCTTTGGGTCCTGATTGGTCACCCAAGCCATGTGCCATTGCTTCGCTGTTTTGTCCTTAAACGTACAATCACCACTAATAGCAAAACAGCATATTGTTAAATGGAGAGAGATTGCAGATCTCTGAGGTGCAGTTTGGCTGTCCTGATGCATGAATCAGGAAAAGTTAGCATGCAAGTACAGCCAGTGATTACGAGGACAAATGAAAAGTTGCTGTCTATTGTAAAGAGAATGGCATATGAATGTAATGACATTTTGCAGTTTGGGTCTCCTTATTTAGGGAACAGATATAAACGCATTAGAAGCGGTTCAGGGAAGGTTAGCGCTCCTCATAGCTGAGGTGGGGTGGAGGGGGGTGTAATTTGTCTTATGAGGAAGAAAGGTTGAACAGACTAGGCACGTATACACTGAGGTTAAGAAGAATGAGAAGTGATTTTATTAAAAGATATTAGATCCTGAGGGGACTCGACAGGCTGAAAGGACAAGTGGGAGAAACTATAACTAGGGAACAGAGCTTAAAAATAAGAAATGAGACATTTTTTTCTCTCTCAGAGGGTCATGAATCTTTGGAACTCTCTTGCACAGTGAGTAATGGAGGCACGATCATTTAATATTCTTAAGGCAGGGATAGATAGATTCTTAACTAATAAGGGAAGAAAAGGTTATAGAGGGTAGACAGAATGTGGAGTTGAGACCACAAACAGATTAGCTATGATATTATTGACTGACAGAGCAGGCTCAAGGGAAAATGGCCTACTCCTGCTCCTAATTCATATATCAAATGTATTTATAATTTTAAAAACTCAGCTCAAGGAATGCTCAACAAATCTTGATTAAGGAGTCATTACCCAGAAATCAGAGTCAATAATAACAATTCCACTTATATTACACATCAACTTGACAAACTGACGCTGGCTTTAGACTAAAAACAAACATAAGACAGGAATTTCAGGTGTAAAGTGAATATAGCAGTGACAAACTTAACAGTGAGATGTTCTGTGCCGAATCTGAAATGCATTTGGATCACTACTAATTTAGTCTGAACCATTTCTTGGGTATCATTACTGTCTGTCTAAAACAGACATTTAGACCCCTTGTATTTATAAGCAAATGACCTATTTGATTGATGATAAGTGGAGAAGAATTCTGGCATCCTTCACTCAGAACTTCTTGGGATGATACAGTGGCAGTGATTAGCACTGCTGCCTCACAACGCTAGAGACCCATGTTCGATTCCTGGTTTGGGTCACTGTGTGTGCGGAGTGTCCATGTTCTCTCCATGTCTACGTGGGTTTCCTCCGGGTGCTCCGGTTCCTTCCCACAGTCCAAAAGATGTACTGGTTAGGTGCATTGGTCATACTACATTCACCCTCAGTGTACCCAAACTGGAGCCTATTATGTTACAATCAAATAAGTGAAGGGATGTGAGCAATTCAGCATTAGATTCTTTCACAGTTCAATTGAAAACATTTACTCAGTCAGATTATTTATTTAGGCCATATAAAGCTATAGTGATTATCATTTACAGTGGCAGTGGCTAGTACTGTTGCCTCAGAAGACCAAGAACTGGGTTCAATTCCCAGCTCGGGTCACTGTCTATGCAGAGTCTGCACATTCTTTCAGTGTCTGTGTGGGTTTCCTCCAGGTGCTCCAATTTCCTCCCACATGCTGGTTAGGTGCATTGGCCATGTTAAATTTTCCCTCAATGTATCCAAACAGGCGCCGGAGTAGGGATTTTCATAACAACCTCGTTGCAGTGTTAATGTAAACCTACTTGTGACCAATAAATAAACTTTACTTTAGCAATCCCTAGGCTGCCAATAAAGAGCAAGTTTATATTTCTTTAAAATACATAGCTAATTACTGCAAGCGAGGAGGAGCAGGGCTGCTCCAGAACATTATTTACTAAGCAGTTGATGTAGTAATGACAGATTTAAATACAGTCACTAAATTATTATAGGCCAAATTCTGGGCCAATGTAATTAGTCTCCTCTCATGCTTAACACCAAAAATGTATCTCATTATCGCTCTGGATCTAGAATCAATATGTCTGCTTTTAACTAAGTGGAAACTCCATCTTTCTTTTCCTTAGATAATCCTTTAGGAATGAGGATGACTTGCTTTCTCTCTGGTTCAGTGGATTCTAAGATTGCTGCTCAATCCAATGAGTGATCCACAGGCTCTGCCGCACACGGAGTTGGTGTTGCCTGGAGGGTTGGCAGATGAAATGTTTGGAAACTTGTGCGTCATCTCCGACACCTCTACTTCGGCTCTCCATACTTCCAATAAGTACCCTGACACGTTCGGAACCTTCTCCATCTTGGTCATTCACAAGTCAGAGAGTTTTGTGAGGCAGCAAGGATGTTTGAGCTCTTCTGGGATCCTTTGAAGACATCCCTAAAGCATTGCCACTGTGGTCTTAGGAACCTGTTACTGCAACCAAGTTCCAAGTCAAATTGTTCTTCAGGAATCTGGTGTCAGGTAATGACATGTTCTTTCCAATAATGATTGAGTGATTAATATCACAATGCTGAACAAGTTGGTTTGGGAGAGGATGGTGCATTTTTCTTGCCACTGGATTTGCACCAGCACTTCTGGTATTTCCCCAGTGTCTGCTGTATATTGGCGAATACTCCAAAGCACATAAGTTCACAGAACTACGAGGACAATCTTGCCCAAGCTGGAAGTTCATCTTGCTAAGTATTGATCGATGGTAACATTAAATGTGCAGCAAGTACAACGTAAATTTCATGAATGTTTAGTCGTATTGGTTGCTTTCCTCCTCATGGTTTCCATGGAATTTCTCCAAACCCACATAAACGTCCTTCCTGTTTGTGTCCTCTTCTTGCCCGTGTTTTCCCCAGTGCGAAGAGACTTTCCTCTCCTCATTTGTCATCCTTGTTACTTTAAATGATTTTCCAAAATGTTTAAGGCTTAATGAAATTAAACACATTAAATTTGCAAACTGGATTCTGGACGCTGTCTTAAATAGGTCAAATATCATCAAAAACATCAAATTGCTCCCACTGCAAAATGTACAGAATGAAAGAATTGAGGGGTTTATACTTAAGATGGAAAACACATTTCCTATTTATGGAATAGATTATATTGGATGGAAAAAGAATAAATGTTAAATTAAATGAAGCCTCAATATTTGAACATGAGGACTACGAATCCACTGTCCCTGCCAGTAATTGCAGGCCAGTTCCTGTGCAGGTTAGATTTTAACATTGTGGCCCGCACAACCATGATTGCTGAAGTGAACACAAATAACATTTTGATTTGATTTGTTATTATATTTGTATATAGTGAAGTATTGTTTCTTGCGCTCTATATAGACAACTCATACTATTTGTAGAGAAGGAAACGAGAGAGTGCAGAATGTAGTGTTACAGTCATAGCTAGGGTGTAGAAAAAGATCAACGTAATGCGAGGTAGGTCCATTCAAATATTTGATGGCAGCAGGGAAGAAACTGCCCTTTATTATGCATTATTACACTATTTAATTCAGGAGGAATTTTAGGGTAACATTAGCCACAAGCAACATTTTAAATTAAATACAGGAACAAAATTACATAAGAATAAGAAAGAGGAGTAGGAGTAGACCATCTAGCCTCTCGAGCCTGCTCTGCCATTCAATGAGATCATGGCTGATCTGAAGTGGATAAGTTCCACTTATCTGCTTGCTCTCCATAACTCTTAATTCCCTTATTGATCAGAAATCTATTTACCCATGACTTAAACATATTCAATGAGGTAGCCTCCACCACTTCAATGGGCAGAGAATTTCAGAGATTCACTACGCTCTGAGAGAAGAAGTTCCTCTTCAACTCTGCTCGACAACACTTGCTTCTGGTTGACCTCTTCCATTCTCCCTCTTACCATGTTAAATGACATTTACTTTAACATTTATTCTTTTCCCATCCAATATAATCGATTCCATAAATTGGAAATGCGTTTTCCATCTCAAGTATAAACCCCTCAATTATTTCAGTCTGTATGTTTTGCAGTGGGAGCAATTTCATGTTTTTGATGATATTTGACCTATGTAAGACAGCTTCCAAAATCCAGTTTGCAAAAAAAATTCTGTAACAAAAATGCAAGAATTGGACTGGAACGTCAGTCAGTCCGATGCATCAAAACTGCGAAAAGAGTTGACAATGAATCAGATACAATCACCAGTGCACATATCTAACTACACTCAATGACTGAATTACTCAATGGAAAATACGACAGTTAATACTTGAATTTCTCAAGCAATTACTATCTGACAATGCAACAGTTGTTGTTTCTTAACCCTCATATTAATACAAAGAACAAAGAACAAAACAGCACGGGAAACAGGCCCTTCAGCCCAACGAGCCCGCGCTGCCACCCCGATGTTCCCATCTCTACCCACGATCCCTGTCCATGTTTATAGATCAGTGGATTTAAAAACCAAATTTGAGACAATTTAGGGAGAATTTGTTTTGCCAATTAGCCTAAGAGCTTAATTTTTTTATTAGCCTAATACCTTAAATTTCTCAGAATTAAATGCTGCTGCACTTCATGTACAATCATCCTGATCTACTGGCATTACCTCGCCAGATAACCTTCGTCGATGAGAATAATCCCAAGAATTTGCAAGACTGTACTTGGTTGCATGATGACCAAGATTGAGAACTAAGTATTCTTGTGCTGGAAATCCAACAGTCTGACAGGGCTAGGAACGAGGTCCTCCTGTTTAAGGATCCCGTTTCCAAATGAATAAGGTAATAATCCCTGCAGTGAGGTACACATAACTGGCATAATGTTAAATAGATCAGGGAATTGAATAAATGACTGGCTTGTGAGAACGATTTTAGCCAAAAAAGGCACTTAATTGAAAATCATCCCCAGGCTCCTTCCAAGAGCAAGAAAGTAAGCTTGAGGATTGGAAGAATCGTAAAACCCCCACTTTGCAGAAGATAGCAATTTGGCCATTGAGACTCTACTGACTCCGAGAGAGCATCTGGCACAAATTCCCTCCAATCCCCATAAACCTGCACTTCTACCCCATTAATCCCTTAAGAAAGCCACCATGACTTCGACTATTTCAGAAGGCTAAGGAAGTTTGGCATGTCCGTTACGGCTCTCTCAATCCTTTACAGATGCTCCACAGGAAGCATTCTTTCTGGCTGTACCACTGCTTGGTCTGGTTCCTGCTCTGCCCAAGACTGCAAGAAACTACAAGGATCAGTCCTGGCAGCTCAGTTATTTACATTCTAGAAAACGCCTGAAGGGACAGGTGTAATGTGTTCAAATTAGTTGCCAATAGAAAGCTGGCTGGGAAAGTGAGCTATAGGAGAGAAAACAGTAAGTAAAAATAAGCTAAGATAACTGAGTGAGCAAGAAAGGTTTTTGATTTACAAGGGAATCAAGGATTATGGTTGGGAAAGGCAGGGAAATGGGATTGAGGTTACAAGATCAGCCATGGGCAGCACAGTGCCAAGCACAGCTGCCTCAGTGCCAGGAACATGGGTTCAATTCCAGACTTGGTTGACTGTGTGGAGTTCGCTCATTCTGCCAAGTTTGCAGGGTTTGCTCCAAGTGCTCCCGTTTCCTCCCATCTCCAAAGATGCGTAGGTTATGTTGATTGACACTAAGATGTAAAGTAGTATAGCCAGAGTGAAAACATGGGGTTATGGGGATAAGGCCTAGGTGGCACTGGGTGGCCAGGCTCCCTCTGCACTGTAGCGATTTTATGAATCTGTGATTTTATTGAACAGCTTTGGGGGGCTGTTTGATTTACTCTTGTTCCCTTTTTTATTTTCAATATAAATCAAATTGTAAAGTATACAGAGATCAAAAATGAAAAAATGCTTACGAAATAGTAAAGGCAACAGAAAAAAAATGTTAACAACATGAAGGAAAATAGTATTAAGAAAATGGATGTTCATAAAGGTTATAATGGACAACAGTTAGACTTGTTAAATAATTTATCCATTCTCAGTGCCGAGGAAGAGGACAAAATACTATCGTTGCAATATAAGTGGCACTTATCTGATTTAATACAAAGAAAGCTGCTGGTAGAGAAAATAATGCTACACAAGTCTCCCATATAAAAGAAATACATGTTAAAATTGCAGATGCTTCAATCACAATTTTCAAAAACTTTTTCAAAACTTCAAGATTGTGTGTTGCCAAATGTACACCATTATTGAAGAGCGAAACCAGGATACTGTAGGCCATCAAGTTTGTTTAGAGTTTAAAGTTAAAGTTCATTTATTATTAGTGTCACAAACAGGCTTACATTTCCACTGCAATGAAATTACTATGAAAATCCCATTGTTGCCACATTCTGGCATCTGTTTGGGTACACTGAGGAAAAATTTAGCATGTCCAATCCACCTAATTAGCACATCTTTTAGACTGTGGGAGGAAACTACAACACCCAGAGGTATGCAGACAAGGGGACAACGTGCAAAAGCCAGGAATCAAACTCAGGTCCCTGGTGCTGTGAGGCAGCAGTGCGAACCACTGTACAATCATGCCATCCCTCACATCTTTGATATGAATCTGGGATGTTACTGAAATCTATCATTTGTGATAAAGTGACTAAATACTTGGAGTGTTTGCCTCTGACCCCAGGGTAAAGGAAAGAAGGTTTGGTTCTATTTAGAGAGTCTTGGTCAGACTCCATCTGGAGTAATATGTCCAATTCTGGACAACTTGTCTCAGGAACATTGCTTTGATTGTAGAGGTAGTACAATATGGATTCGCAACAATAATACCAAGAATAATCATAATAATGCCCTTATGGATGAATAATTGTTTCAAGTGGTGCTCCACAGATTTCTGTGTTGGCACCCATACTATTTGTGTTATATATTAATGATTTGGATGTGAACAGGGTGGGGGGCACAATAGGGAAATTTGCAGACAACACAAAGATTGGCCAAGTCATGGATAGTGTAGAGGATAGTGATAATCTCCAAAGTGATATAGATAGGTCGGTGGATTGGGAGATAAAGTGGCAAATAGATTTTGACATGGAGAAGGATGAGGTAATGCATTTAGGGAGGTCAGGTAGTTGTACACAATAAATGGGAACGTACGGAAATACACAATAAATGGAAATGCATAGGAATATACAATAAATGGGAATATACGAAGAGGCATAGCTGAAGTGAGAGATCCTGGTGTCCAAGAACACAGGTTCCTTATTCCAGCAGTTCACATAGTCAAACTTGTAAAGAAGGCATGTGGGATGCTCTCCTTCACTGACAGAGATATAGAATATAAAAGAAAAAATATAATGTTGGAGTTGTATAAAACTGTGATGAGGCCACCACTGAGTATTGTGTGCAGTTCTAGTCATCAGGATGTAATTGCTTTGGAGAGAGAACTGGGAGGTTTACAAGAATGTTGCCAGAAAAGTGGAACAAAGGAGGCTGAGGTGTGATTTGGTTGAGGTGTACAAAATTATGAGACAAAGAGAGAGTGTATAGGATTAAACTGCTTGCTTTGGTGGAAAATTCTCGAATCAGGGGATCGAGATTCAAGATAAATGACAGGAGGTGTACAGGTGACATGAGAAAGAACATTTTTGTTCTTTCTCATGTCCCCTGGAATTCACTGTTCGAGTTGGTTGTGAAGGCAGAGATCATAAACTCTTTAAAAAAAAATCTCGATCAGCACCTTGTTTGCCAATGTTTCAGCCTTGTCTTTTTGTTATAATGTGCTGGGCTCCCCCATCATTAAGAATGGAGATTTTTGTGGCGTCTTCTCCCCCCTGGTTAGTTACTTAATTGTCCAGCATCATTCAAGACTGGATGTGGCAAGATTGCAGAGCTTTGATTCGATTCTTTGGTTGTGAGATTGCTTAACTGTCTATCACATACTGCTTTTGTTGTTTGGCACACAAGTGCTGTAGGTTCCCCAGGCTGGCGTCACAGTTTTAGGTCTGCCTGGTGCTGCTCTGAGCATTGCTCTCCTGCACGCCTCATTGAAGCATACCTTAACAAAGAAGAATAAAGGGGAGTGGAGAATACCCAATGGAAAGATGGAGATATTTCTTTGTTTTCACTTGTAGCTTAAAGCTATTTTTGTTTGCTTGATCTGTCATGGCTTACAGCAGTGGGGATAGCCATTTATCAAATATTTCCCATTGAGGTACTAAACATCTTGACTGTTTCTCCCAAATTCACAACACAACACATTTCACTCTTTTTTCCTTTGTTAATTCTGTTCTGAAAAAGTGACTCATGTCATGTATTGTTCCTTCAACAAGAAGACTGGTGTAATTGATGTTAGGATCATGACTCAGACAAATCACTCTTGACTCACCTACACCCAAGCTAAGGTTATCCAAAAGCTCTCTCGCTAACGAGTGTGTCAGTCATCACAGAGAAGCAAACCCTCATCTACACCTTGTGAAGTGATTGATTTTAATATCATACCTGCAGTTTGCTCAGTAATACAATGTCTTATTTCTAGTTTTTAACAAGAGCTCTGATAATATTGGATTTCCAGCATAAGTTCAAATTTCTCAGAGATTACTTGAAAATGGTACTAAACCTTCAGTGATCTAAACAGTTTGTTTGGCCATATCATATGAATCATGTATTCAATCATAGAAACTCTACAGTGCAAAAAGAGGCCATTTGGCCCATCTAGTCTGTGCTGACCACAATCCCACCCAGGGCAGAATCAATTAGGCAGAATCCTGTGCCGACAGCAAGGATCTCAGCCACCGGCTCAGCATCCTGTGAGACCTTTGCATCCTTACTACGTAGTGGCCTGACACCTATATGTGACAATCAGGCAGTTCACATGAGACCACGAGGCCTTTCCCCAAAATCAAAGAACCCCGACCCATGAAGTGGTGACCAATCAGATACCTTTTAAACGGCAGCATAACCAGTGGTGGCTGTTGCTGGAACCAATCAGGAGCAAGGCCACAGGTGAGTGATGATGGGAGAGGTTTTGAGGGGTGGGGTTGTCGGGGAGGTGGGAGGGAGTTGGTTCTCAGCAACTTTCCCCGAGTCCCTCAATCAAACACTAAATGCCTTTGAATACTTCCCTCCCCCCCTCACCCCTGCACCCCTTCCGCCACCCCTAAGCCTCTCACACCACCCAACCAACAGGAATCAGCAAGAAAACACACCAGGGTTTAATTGTCACACACACTGCATGGCAAGCCTCTGCCAACTGCTGGGATCATGCCAGTAGGATGAGGTTCTTTAATTGACCACAAATTGGTCACTCTAGGGCCTTAAATGAGCAGCAGAGCAAAAAACCCATCCATGGACAAACCTAGCTCCATCCCCTGACTGACTGCGCCCCTGCCCCTTAAAGTCACCTCTTAAATCTCATCCAGGTAAGTAAACAGAATCGCCCCAGAGATGTTGGTATTTTCTCAGCAAAAAAAAAATAGCTATTTACTTGAGTAAATAGCATGCTTTGTATCTGTGCCAATAAGCTGTTCTAATTTACTTCTTACCAAGTCTGCTGATTAAATTGGAATTATTAAATGATCAAAACTTTAACAAATGATTTTCTAGTGTTTAGTGCCGGAAATGTTCAATTTGCTGCTTGACTCCATGCAAGGGTTCATTTATTGAGCACGCTGACTGCTTACTGAAAGGAAGAGTAGAGTGGAATTTTAATTATGACAACTGTTTAAAACACAGACGATATTAAACCCAGGTCTACCCATCACATTACGAGGGTTAAAAACATGATTACAACTGCTTATTTTGTTTGGCAAGGCCTTGAAATATAAACTCAAAGGCTCGTATTTCATGACAGTAATCCATCTTTGGTGCGTAACATTTCAGTAAGTGAAGTCAGCAGCCTGCACTTCACAAAAGAACACACTTACTCTCAATGGGGTCCTTTAACGCTGGATGCAGCAATGCCCTCGGAGTACCATGATAGAGATTCAATCTGGAGTTTTGAGAAAAAGGAAAGGAAAAAGAACCTGTTAACTTTTTTATTTTATTAGATCAAGCAGCAGCTATAGGGTACAGCTTTATTAAACTTGAATTGAAAAGAATGTGATGAAATAAACTCCAATTCCAGATGGTATTGATAAATGCTCCAAGACAACAGCCAACCACAGCAGGTTCCAATATCTGGTATTAAGGAACTTTGAAATAGACCTGTAACTACATGGTGGCTGCAAGTCACCATGAACATAGCAATAAGGGCAATACAAAGAGGTGACAAATGCCATATTTCCCATAGGAATACAAGAATTAAATCAGATCGACTCAATCTGGATTAGCTGACTTTTTCACTCTTGCCTTGAAGGCACAATAGATTAATGTATGACGGTGAAATGGTGGAGTCTTCAATGTTCCTGTCGGCCTCTTTTCCACAATCTGCCTGCCAATTTCAAGTCAATTTCATACGCTGACTGGGGGTGGAGAAAGAAAAAGGAAGGGAGGGAGGGGTTTTGCAACCCGTGCCTCCTTAACGGTGAGCTCTCGGAGTGCAGCTGCACTGAAAATATTTCCAAGCAAAAGGGAGTCAATTTAAAACTAATAGTAAATACTTGCTCTGCATGAATATTACAAAAATATTGTAAAAAACTTGTATCTTCTTCCATTAATGTTAAAAAATGTTCATCAGAAAAATAATTCAGAAATAAGTAACTGTGTAATGGAATATGGTGTGGACTGCACATTCGAAATTTAATAAGAGGGTTGATTATCAATAATGCAAAACAAGTTGACTAAAAACGTCAAATGTGTGTTTGTCATCTGTTGCTAACAGTCACATCTTTTGCAGCATCCACTATTCAGCTTACTCTCCCTGTCGGGTTCTGTGCCAGCACTTGGCAATTACTTCTCCACTAAATTAGGTGAAAGAAACCATTCGTAAGACATCAGCAAATCATCTCATAGTTACTGTGAGCATGGTCAATAAAGTGAGATAGATTAACAAATACAGTTGACATGCAGCGGTTTAAAATAGCAACACTTTGGCAACGAGAAAGAGAAATAATTTATGAGAAACCAAGCAGACAGAACTGTATTACCAATGAGATCAGATTTTTAGCATTCAGGCCAGTGAAGAACTCAATAGCTCAAGGCCATATTTTAAATAAATCAAAACTGATAAATTGACTTCAGTGTCCTAAGTAACAAATCTAAGTTAACTACTGACATAAATCAGCAATAACTAATCTTATTTATGTAAAATCATAGATTCTTTTACTAAAATTTTAATATTCAAAAGTTTTAATGAACTATATATGTGTGTGTGTATGTATATAATATGAGTGGCATTGTAAAATTGACATTGGTACACTGTGTTTTTATCCCACTAAAGCTATGATTTGAATTCCATTCTTTCTCCTTGCACCACTTTCTTGATCCGAGATGTAAATAGATGGGATAGGAGGAGGATATATTAAGCATTTGAATAAGCAACAGGTCAGGTTATGAAAGTTTTGCTCCAAGCTCAGACATTTAAAGTATACAAAGAACAACACAGCACAGGAAACAAGCCCTTCCGCCATACCAGCCCACGCCACTCATTTTAACATTCAATGAGTGCCTCATTCCAATTCATCTTCTGCCTATGACTTTTGTCTACAAAAGTCCCACAATAAAGGGGTGCAAATTTAGGGAATATTTTAAGTGACATTTGGAATTTTGATTTCCACAACCGAAAAGCAGGAAGTGAATCTGAGGTACGCAATAACCATTCAATCTTGTTCAGAAAAAAAAGAAATCAACATATCCATTTTAAAAGCTCCCTCAATTGGCATCAGCGTAAAGGCACAACTCAGTGTAGTACTGGATTGTACAGACAGGAAGATTCCAGCTGGACTAAGTTTCCAGACTTCAGTATTGAATCAATTCAGTACCAAAATTTCAGGTAGCAGAGAAAGCGCTTTATCTGCTGCTTGCTATCCAAATTGTTTAATGTACAAGGACAGCAGTTTTCATCAGTGCCTCGTCTCAGTGAGAGGCTTTATTCAACTGGTGTTAAAATCTCCGCCTGCAGTGACAGCCTCATGGCATTGTCGCATTACAGAAGAAAGCCAGATGTGTCAATTAGACTGGTTACTTTGCAAATCCAAAACATCCCCTTTTCACATCAAACAAAAAAATATAAACACAAATGTCCCCAGTACGAAGCACACTGGCAGGTAGATGTCCAGTAAAGGTAGGACTGAGTTCAGCTGTGACGTCCATCAATTTTCACTGCCTCACCTTCTTGTGAGACAGAGTTTAAGTGCTAAACTAATCAGAACGATGAAAGACTGTGAGAGAGTACAACAGTATAAGATTATTTCCATTGATTTTTAAATTATAAACAATAGGAGAATGGTGAAGCGAGGTTTTTTTTCACAAAGATTATTAGTCACGTGTGATGTTATATTGTGAGCAACAATTGAGGCAGAAACAATAGAACAAAGAGAATAATGATCTAAGAACTGGACAGCACAGAAACAGGCCCTTCAATCCACCAAGTCTGTCACATGACACCTTTCTAAAGACCTTTGCTTCTATGTGGTCCATATCCCCCTATTGCTTGCATATTCCTTGTATCTGTCAAGATGCCTCTTAAACATTGCTATTGTACCTGCTTCTACCACATCCTCTGGCAGCGCACACCCTCTCACAGTTCTTTTAATCTTTCCCCCTTTACCGTAAACCTATGTCCCCTAGAAATTGACATTTCTACCCTGGCAAAAAGACTCCGACTATCATTCTCTCCAGGCTTTCATAATTTTGTAAACTTCTAACAGGTTGCCCCTCAGTTTCTGACGTTCAAGTGAAAACAAACATGATTTGTCCAATCTTTTCTCAGAACTAATACCCTCCAAACCAGGCAACCTCCTGGTAATCCTCCTTTGCACCCTCTCCAAAGCTTTCACGTTCTTCTGATAGTGTGGCGACCAGAACTATATGCAATATTCCAAATGTGACCTCACTAAAGTTCTATACGTGACTTGCCACTTTTTATACTCTACACCTGACCAATGAAAGTAAGCATGCCCTACACCTGCTTGACTAACTTATCCATTTGTGTTGCTACTTTCAGGAAACTGTGGACCTGTACGTCTAGATTTCTCTGCATGTTAATGCACCTAAGGGTTTACCATTTATTGTTTACACCCCTCCTGCATTAGACTTTGCAAAATACATCACCTCGCATTTGTCTTAATTAAATTCCATCTGCCATTTCTCTGCTCAAGTCTCCAATCTATCTATATCCTGCTACACCCTCTGGCAATTCTCTCTATCCACAACTCCCACAGACTTTGAATCATTCCACAAACTTACTAATCATAGCACTTATATTCCCCTCCAAATCATTTATATATAGTACAAACAACAGGGGACCCAGCACTGGTCCCTGTGGGGCACCACTGATGACAGATCCTTGCAATGCTACTCTCTGTATTCTATGACTAAGTAAGAAGTCTCACAACACCAAGTTAAAGTCCAACAGGTTTATTTAGTAGCACAAACCACTAACTTTCGGAGCAACGCTCCTCCATCAGGTAAGTTGAAATTCTGTTCACAAACTTCTGTGATTAAACCAGTTCCATGTCCATCCTAATGGCTCACCGTGGATGCCATGTGACTCCACCTTCTGTATCAGCCTACCATGAAGAACAATGTCTAAGGCCTTGCCAATGTCCATGTAAACAACAGCCACTGCCTTGCTGTCATCAATCATCTTTGTCACTTTGTCAAAAAGCTCAATCAAGTTTGTGAGATATGACCTCTCCCCGCACAAAGCCATGCTGCCTATCGCTAATAAGTCCACATTAAATTCTGTCCCTACTTTCCCATATTGGAGAATCCTCTCCAATAATTTGGCTACCACTCACATGAGGCTCACCAGTCTGTGTTTTCCCAAATTATCCTTCTTATAGCATTGATTAAACAAGAATTGGACCATTTCGGAAAAAACAAACAAGAAGAATTATGGAAGCAAGAGCAGGGCTAGGAAATGGAAATAGAGCGCGCAGTCATGGTTTTCCATGTGTCCACACAACATCCAACAAATCCCACCTGATTCATTTTAATGGACCAGAAGGTTTCACACTGGTGAGCGCACAATTAGAAAATCCCTAGCCAAAAACTCTCTTTGAAGAGTTGTCATGGCACAGGTGTGATAGATGGAATGACCTCCTGTGCTGTGAATTTTCCAAATCTGTAAGGAAGCACATTCCAGGAACTTAAGTATCTCAAGGAATGGAGAGGAAAATAGAGTGAAAGATTCATTATAGGTAATCAAATCTCCCAATGCAAGTGCTAAAATTATTTACGTTTTAAAATAAATCAAAGAGGCTCCAGTAATATTATACCATCATCTATGAATTGATAATGGAATAATTTAATGGTTAACAGTGATTTGTGATGTTCAAATTGTGATGGCATTATTTTGTAAGTTCAGCCAGTTTTTTTAAGTGTTCAGATTACTAACAACCTGTCCTGGTCCCCCCATGCCAACACTATAGCTAAGAAAGTCCAACAATGCATCTACTTTCTTAGAAGACAATGGAAATTTGATATTCAGCTATGACTCTCACCAACTTTTACAGGTGCACCATAGAAAGCACTCTTTCTGGTTATATCACAGCTTGGTGTAACTCCTTCTCTGCCCAAAACCGCAAAAAGCTACAAATGAAGCCCAGTCCATCATGCAATCCATTGACTCTGTCTACACTTCCCGCTGCCTTGACAAAGCAGCCAGCATAATCAAGGACCCCACACACCATGGACATTCTCTCTTCCACCTTCTTCCACCAGGAAAAAGATACAAAAGTCTGAAGTCACGTACCAACTGACTCAAGAACAGTTTTTTCTTTACTGCCATCAGAATCTTAAAGGACCTACCATGCACTAAGTTTATCTTTCTCCACATCTCAGTTATGACTGCAAAACTACATTCTGCACCCTCTCCTGTCCTTCTCTATGAACAGTATGCCTTTCTGTATAGCGTGCAAGAAACAATACTTTTCACTGTATGCTAAGACATGTGATAATAATAAATCAAACCAAATCAAATTTTTACAACATTATAAATGGTGCTTGCAGCTGTTCCTGTCAGGAGATCTGTTGTCTTGGCATATCACTTTCACGTGCCATGCTCACATGTCACTGGAGTTCGTCTGCATTCACTCCATGACCTCAATCATCCAACCACGCCTAGGGTGACCCATCTTTCTGCAACCTTCTACTTCACCCTCTTGAAGAGATTTTCTGTAGCTTTGCAGCTCTGACCAGGTAGTCAAAATACCGATATTTTCTTCTTGAGAAGTCACATTTTAAATTTATTTTTGCTCCTGCAATTTCAAGCCCTTCTTCATTCGTCTTACAGTCTGTACATAGAATTTTGAGCATAAGTCTTGGTATCCTTTATCTTCTTGTACAGATCCAAACTTACTTTCCAGGTTTCTGAGTCATACAGAAGAGAACAGAGTGTCGAACTTACGAGTTTTTCCCTTGTTACATTTCATAAGAATTTCATCAGTTGTTAAGCATTTTGAGGCAGCCCAAGGTCTCAAAAGGCTCAAATTTAAATGCAAGTTCCTTCTTTTCTTTCATTATAACTTGTAGTTCCATTCTGAATACTCAGAGACACCTGGCCGGATCATCTCCAAATAAAAACTGTTCAAAAAGCTGACTCAAGGGCAATTGAGGGTGGCTAATAAATTCAGGCCTTGCCAACAAAACCCACAGCCTATTGAACAAATTAAAAAATGCATTATTTGTGAGTATCAATTTGTGAGTAACAAAACAACACATATTCCACCTATCAAATCACAGTTAAAAACAAAATGTATTTCTTTTTGGATATTTAAACGTTCATAGTATCAGAGGTCAAATTGCTTTGGAGTCTGGCAAGCTAAGTGAGATCTGACCAAACATCATGGTAGATCTCGGTGTTAACCGAGAATGTGGCATGGTGGCACATTGATTGGCACTGCTGCCTAACAGTGACAGGGACCCGGGTTCGACTCCCGGCTAGGGTCGCTGTCAGTGTGGAGTTTGTACACTCCAGGTGTTGTCTTGGTTTGTTCTTGTTGCTTATTTTTACTTAGTGCTGGCTTTTTCCTCCAGCCGGCATGCTCTATATGTCTTTTATTTCCACAGCTTTGACATGCCACATCTTTACATCAGCATTCAGCTGCAAAATGCCCTGGCTTTGCGCACCAGTCACATGCATAAATTTTGAGGTTCGTGGGTGTCAATTCAACTACCCAAACTCAATTGCTGAACTTCTTTTGCAGCTCATTCCATTGAAACAGCTAATCTCAGTAAGCAAACATTTCTGTATTGCCTCATTATGCAAGCCACAGACAAACCTGTCCCAAATTGTGTCATTCAGCTTATCCCCAAAATCTTAATATTCTGCAAGATCTTTAAGCACAGACATGAATTGTGTAATCGACTCCCCCTCATTTTGATTTTCTTCTGTGGAACCTAAAGTCCTCTACAATCCCCAAAGCCTTTGACGAAAAACGTATTTACAAAATATCTACGATCCACTCAGGCTGTAGGACCAGAGGACAAAGCTACAGAATAAAGAGGCGCTCATTTAATACAGATATGAGGAAGATTTTTTTCTCTCAGAGTGATGAATATTTTGAATTCTTTACCCCAGAACCTGTGACTCCACATCCTTGAACATTTTCAAGGCCGAGATCAATAGGTTTTTTTTTAAATCAGTAGGAGCGTTAACAGTTGTGGAGATAAGCAAGAAAATGGACTTACGATGGGATTTTAAGGCCTTGTTCATCCCAAAACTGTAAAATTCCACCCAAGATCAACAGACCTTCCCACTGTCCATCCTTCACCTATTCTGATTCTCAAATCAGGCATGGCGGTAAAATTATGCCCTTAGTGTTAGATCAGCCATGATCTTATTAACTGGTGAAGCAGGCAGATTGGCCTATTCCTGTTTCTATTTGTTGTAGTCTAATGATGAGGTACATGCTGATTGAATATAGCATTGACTGTGAGAGCCGAGCGTTTCCTCAGCGTCCAATCAAGTGTAAACATTTATTTTGTTTTTACCACTTGAAGTTGATGACAGCTCGATGAATAAATGAATAATTAAACATTTTCTATAATGGCGTGTATCATGGGGTTACGGTTCGTGAACAAGCCCAATTTCAAACTTCTGGCCTACTAAGATGAAGGAGGGCCTCTCATGTGGCCCATTCCCCACCATAGGTTGCCCATCACTGATCTAGGAGGACAAAGACAGCAGACACACCAGAACACAGCCATTGAAAGTTCCCCTCCAAGGCACTCACCATTCATTCACTGTGGGTAGGTCAAAACCCTGGAACTCCCGCTCCAACAGTACTATGGGTGTACCTACACCTCAGGGGCCGCGGCAGTTCAAGAAGACAGCTTATCACCACCTTCTCAAGGGTAATTAGGAATAGACAATAAATGCTGGCCTTGCTAGAGGAGCCCAAATCCTTTGAACGAACAAAAGATAATGTACTCAGGAGAGGATCAAAAGACCATTGAAGACCTAGTGTGCATCATGGGACCCCCAATGTGTATTTATTCATGAAGTTCCTATTAAAGTCTGACAAGAGGCATATCCATCTCTAATTTCAGCAGCACCAGGTTCTCAAGAGATGGAACCATTCTCTCTTAACTGTTCCCCTAATTACATGGAGCTCAACTACAATATAACAATGTTATTTATAGATCACTTGCAAAGACAAATATGGACTCCATCATCACTCATGATAAAGGACAATAAATGTAAAGACAAACATGATGAATATTTTGGCCGTCCATGCTGCAGCCCATACAGCCTCACTTCTATATCTGGTCACATTCTGCGGTCAGGTAACACAGGTAAAAGTACAAAGGTTCTAACAGCACTGCTCCAGGCCTTCCCTGCTACCGAGACACTCATGTGCTTGACAAAATGCAAAAAGGAAAACATCAGATAGTTTTGCATACAGGAAATAAATGATTTATTAACTGTGGTAATCATCAATGCACACATGCTTAGTACTTTCAAGTCTGCAGAAAGTGTTTCCAAATTCATTAAAATTCGATTTCTGTGTTTAAAAAAAAGCAACTTATCCCCCGATTTAAATTGAGCAGTATAAATAATCCAGTAAATGCGAATTTAGTACAAAAATGTTTAGATTATCTTATTCAAATGAAGTAACAACAAATTAAGAGTGGAGTGTCTTCAATCAGCCACCAAGATATTCAATCATCAAAACCTCTCCACAGCAGGAAAACGTACTGCAGATCCGAATTTATTAAAGTCTATCTTAAGATAGCTATCGATTCTGTGTCAAATCGGTTATGCGCAGATTTAAATCAAGATATTTGGACCACTCATGAAATAATGTTTACCCATATCTACTCTAACAGCAACTTTTTACAAATAACAAATTTTAAACAGTTGACAAGAGAAGCAAGAGCATTTCAAGAAAAATATTTTGACGCAGCAAGTGGTTAAGGTCTGGAACGAACTGCCGAAGACTATTGTGGTAAAGTAGATACAATTCAAGCATTCAAAATGGAATTAAACTGTTAAAAGACCATCAGGCATAGGAGCAGAATTAGGACATTCAGCCATTCGTGACTGTTCTGTCATTTGATCATGGCTGATATATTTCTCAACCTCATTTTCCCACCCTTATCCTGTAACCTTTGATCTCCTTACCAATCAAGAATCTATCCATCTCTGCCTTAAATACATTCAATGATTTGGCCTCCACAGCCTCCTGTGTCAATGAATCCTACCATTCTCTGGCTAAAGAAATTCCTCCTCATGTCAGTACTGTATGTCATTCCTTCACTCTGTGCCCTCGGATCCTTGTCTCTCTACCTAATGGAAGAGGAAGAATTTGCCGAGTTATTGGGAGAAGGGCACCAAATAAATCATCCATTGGGACAACCTGTGCAGACGTGATGGGCTGAATAGCCTCCTTCTGCTTCGTAACTAATGACAAAAGTTACAGGATTGCGATGAGAACAAACCAGCAACACATTTTACCATCCATCAATACATTAAAAGACACAAAATCTGAAATGCTTTTGGGTAAATTTCCACGTTCACTGCCTGGCCATAATCAAGTGGAACAAAACTCACACTCGTTGTAACTGAGACCAATGGAATGGGCACTACAGTGGTTAGCACTGCTGCCTATACAGCGCCAGGGACCCAGGTTCAATTCCAACCTCTGGTCACTATCTGTGTGGAGTTTGCACATTCTCTCCATGTCTGCATGGGTTTCTTCCCAGTGTTCTGGTTTCCTCCCACAGTCCAAAGACGTGCGGATTAGGTTGATTGGCCATGCTAAATTAAAGTGTCAGGAGGATTAGCAGGGTGGGGTTAAGAGAATAGGGCCTGGGTTGGATCTGGTCAGTACAGAATTGATGGGCTGAATGGCTTCTACTAATTCTGTTCTATGATTCTCTGCAGAAACAACAGGAGAGAGTTATCTGTGCATGAGTGTTGAGAACTTCTTGGATTTATTATTGCCAGAGTAAAGTGGCCTTAAGTTGTCACAGAATTTCTGATAATACGGTTCACTATTAAAAAGTAATTAATTGTGTTTGTCACAGATACATCTGGATTACTGGCTGGAAGTTCTAAGTTTAAGAAAAATTCTTGCTTTTTTGGAAAAAACAGATTCTCTGGTTAGTTTAAAACTAGAGGGAAAGTTGTCCAACATCAATCTGTAATTCTAGTCAACAGTATCAGATACGTGCAACACCTATTACTGATCAAACAATCTCAATGTGTAAGTGTGCTGTCTGGCTTGACAGCAGGTCTTACTGATCAAAAAAGTAAAGTTTATTTATTCATCACAAATAGGCTTACATTCACATGCAATGAAGCCACTGTGAAAATCCACTAGTCGCCACACTCCAGCACCTCAGTCAGAAGGCGTAGGTTAATGTTACACCCCAGGGGCTCTTTTAAACCTCTCTCCCTCTCTTAAAATTGATATCCTTTCTGAGAAGGATCACTGTGTAGTAATCAGCACATCTTTAGGCTGTGGGAGGAAACCAGAGCACCCAGAGGAAACCCACAAAGACATGGGGAGAATGTGCAAATTTCACACAAAGAGTGACCCAAGCCGAGAATCGAAACCACGTCCCTGACGCTGTGAGGCAGCAGTGTTAACCACTATGCCACCCCGAGTTTGCTCAATACAAGCTTAGCTTGGAGTCATAGCTAGCACAAAGGAAGATAGTAGGGGTTTTAGAGGTTGATCAGTCCCAGGACATCACTGAAGGTATTACTCAGAGTAATATTCTCGGTCCAACCATCTTCAGCTGTACCATCGTTGACCTTCCCTTCATCACAAGGTTAGAAGTGGGGAGGTTCTCTCATGATTGCATAATGTTCAGTATGATATGTAATTCCTCAGATACCGAAGCAGTCGTGTCCATACGCAGTAAACATGGACAACCTTCAGATTTTGGCTGCTAAGTGCCAGGCATTGATCAACTCCAACAAGAGAGGATTTAACTATCTATTCTTGATATTCAGTGGCATTATCATCACTGAATTCCCCACTATCAACGTCCCGATGGCTTACCATTGATCATAAACTGATGTGGTCGAGCCACATTAATACAGTGGCTAAAAGAGCCGGTCAGAGGCTGGAAATTCTACATCAGTGATTCACTTCCAGACTCCCCAAAACATGTCCATCATCTACGAGATACAAGTCAGGACTGTAATGGAATACACTTCCTGGATAAGTGCAGCTCAACAACAATCAAAAAGCACAACAACACCCAGGAAAACGTAGCCTGCTTGATTCTACCTCTTTCACAAACATTCTTACTTTTCACCAATGATAAACAGTGGCAGCAGCGTGTGCTATCTACAAGATGCACAGTAGAAACTCACTAAGGCTCCTTGGACAGCACTTTCCAAACCCATGATCATGGCCATCTCTTGGGACAAAGTCAGCAGACACAAGGGGATGGAAGTTCCCATTTACCATCTAATTTGAAAATATATCACTGTCCCTTCATAGTCACTGAGTCAAAATTCTGGAGCTCCCTCTCTAACAGCACTATGGATTTACCTAGACCTTAGAGACTGCAGTAGCTCAAGATGGCAGTTCACCAATTCTCAAAGCTAATTAGGGTCAACTAATGCTGGCCTAACCAATGACACTCACAATAAGTTTAAAAGATGCTTGCGGTTCCTGGATAAGGAAGGAGCAAAAAGAAGTTAGCAACAGATCCCTCCTGAATACTATGCAATGATCCCTCCAGATAGGATGTCACATTTAAGGGAGCGAGAGAGCCAGAGGTTTAAGAGAGCCCCTGGAGTGTAACATTAACCCACGCCTTCTGACTCAGAAGTGTGAGTGTTACCCACTAAGCTGTAGCTGACTAATATGGTAAAATGAATCTTTACATAAAATACATGTTTTTATCCACACTATCTAATGGAGTGTCATTTACATCATCCATTCTTCAGTTTTTGTACTTGCTTGGAAAATATATTATTTCTGTATAATAAGGTATCTAAGTTTTAATCCCCAATTACTCTAACAGCCTGTCTATTAAAACGCATAAATAATTTTCTTTTCCCAGTTGTTATAACTTCTGGTTTATAGAGTACAGCAACTAAAGTAATTTCTGCTCTCCATAGAATCCCTATTGTGCAGAATGGGACCATTCGTCCCATCAACTCTGCACCAACCTCATTGTTCCCTTGGAGCAGCACGGAGAGGCAGCGATTTGGGAAAGCGTGAAGTTCGAGTGTTAAGTAGTTTTTTAACTTTTCTCTTTGTTTAAAATAGCGAGCAGGGGTAGTTTTTGCCGTTTTTATTTAAACTAACTAGAAACCGGAAGTCGTCATTAGGAGGCTGCCGGTAGTTGTAGTTTTTCTCTCTGTCTCTATAAATTGGTCCAGAGAGGAAACCCAATATTCTACACGGGTAGAGTATCCCACCCTCCCCCCTCCTCTAACCTAATAATAAAAGTGTGTGGGAAGTTTTTTTTTCTCTCTCCTTAAAGTAAATTAAAGTATCAGGGATGGCAGTGCAGGCAGTCCGTTGCAACTCCTGTAGTATGTACGAGGTGAGTGACACCAGTAGTGTTCCTGCTGATTATACCTGCAGCAAGTGTGCCCATTTGCAGCTCCTTGAGGACCGTGTTAAGGAGCTGGAGCTGGAATTAGAGGAACTCAGGATAATTCGAGAGGTTCAGGAGGATATTGGCAGGAGTAACAAAGAGATAGTCACTCCTAAAAGTGATTCTTGGGTAACTATTCGGAGGAGGGGTAAGAAGCAATCGGGTAGACAATCCCCTGGGGCTGTTCCCCTCCAAAACAAATTTTCTGTCTTGGAGGCTACAGTTGAGGAAGAATCAACTGGAGATGACCAAAGGGAACAGGTCTCTGGGAGTGAGCCTGCTGAGAATGCTCAGGTGGGTAGGGGGAATAAGAGATTGGGCCTAGTAATTGGAGACTCCATAGTTAGAGGGACAGATAGGAGAGTAAATAGTAATAAAAGTGACTCGGGGCTGGTGTGTTGCCTCCCAGGGGCTGGGGTCCAGGATGTCGCAGATCGGGTTTTTAAGATTCTTAAGGGAGAGGGGAGTCAACCCCAAGTCATAGTTCATGTAGGGACACATGATATAGGAAGGACGAGGGAAGGGGATATTAAACAGAAATTTATGGAGTTGGGTGGAAGCTTAGGGCCAAAACTGGCAGAGTGGTTATCTCTGGACTCTTGCCTGTGCCAAGGGATAGTTTAGAGAAGAACAGAGAGAGGGAATGTTTGAACTCGTGGCTGCGGGGATGGTGCAGGAGGGAGGGGTTCAGGTTCCTGAACAATTGGGACTCATTCTGGGATAGGTGGGACCTCTACAAGAGAGATGGTCTACACCTGAACCAGAGGGGAACTAATATCTTGGGGGGAAAATTTGCAAAGGCTATGCAGGGGGCTTTAAACTGATTCAGAGGGGGGGTGGGATCCTGAGTAGATTGGATGTTAAGAGGGACGAGAACAGAGCGGTCATAGATGAGAACTGTAAAACACAGCAGCATACGAGTGGAGTAAGACATGGTTTGAAATGCATATACTTTAATGCAAGAAGTATTCGCAATAAGGTGGAGGAACTTGCAGCTTGGACCAGTACCTGGAACTTCGATGTTGTGGCCATTTCAGAGACATGGATAGAGCAGGGACAGGAATGGTTGTTGCAGGTTCCGGGGTTCAAATGCTTCAGTCAGAGTAGAGAAGGAGGTAGAAGGGGGGGAGGAGTGGCATTATTAGTCAAAGACTGTATCACAGTGACAGAAAAGAAGTTTGATGAGGACTTGTCTGTTGAGGTAGTATGGGCTGAGATTAGAAACAGGAGAGGAGAGGTCACCCTGTTGGGAGTCTTTTATAGACCTCCTAAAAGTTATAGAGAGGTTGAGGAAAGGATTGCGAAGTCAATTCTGGTCAGGAGTGAAAGTAATAGGGTAATTGTTATGGGGGACTTTAACTTTACTAATATTGATTGGAATAGCTATAGCTCTAGCTCGTTAGAGGGGTCAGTTTTCGTACAGAGTGTGCAGGAAGTTTTTTTGACTCAGTATGTAGATAGGCCAACTAGAGGTGAGGCTACATTGGATTTGGTGCTGGGCAATGAGCCAGACCAGGTGTTAGGATTGGAAGTTGGTGAACATTTTGGTGATAGTGACCACAATTCGGTTACGTTCACCTTAGTGATGGATAGGGATAGGCATGAAGCTGGTGGCAGTAGTTATAGCTGGGGGAAGGGTAATTATGAGGCCATCAGGAGAGAATTAGGGTGCATAGATTGGACTAGGAAACTACAGGGACTGGGAACATCTGGAATGTGGAGCTTATTCAAGGAGCAGCTGCTGCGAGTCCTTGATAAGTATGTCCCTCTCAGGCAAGGAGGAAGTGGTCGAGTAAGAGAACCTTGGTGTACGAAAAAAGTTGATTTGCTGGTTAAAAGGAAAAAGGAGGCTTATGTCAGGATGAGGCTTGAAGGCTCAGTTAGTGCAATGGATAGCTATAGATTAGCCAGGAGGGAGCTAAAGAGTGAATTCAGGAGAGCTAAGAGAGGACACGAGAAGACTTTGGCTGATAGGATTAAGGAGAGTCCTAAAGCTTTCTTTAGATATGTTAAGAATAGAAGATTGGTTAGGACAAGATTAGGGCCAGTCATAGACAGCAGTGGGAAGTTGTGCGTGGAGCCTGAAGAGATTGGAGAGGCAATGAATAAATATTTCTCTTCGGTATTCACGCAGGGTGATGTAAATGTAGTTATGGAGAACACTGAGGTACAGGGTAGCAAACTGAAAAGTATTGAAGTAGATAGGGAGGATGTGCTAGATATTCTCGAGGGTTTGAAGTTGGATAAGTCCCCTGGGCCGGATGGGATTTACCCTAGGATTCTCGGGGAGGCAAGAGAGGAGATTGCAGAGCCTCTGGCTCTGATCTTCAGGTTGTCGTTGGTTACGGGTGTGGTTCCGGAGGACTGGAGGATAGCGAATGTGGTCCCGTTGTTCAAGAAGGGGGAGAGAGACCTTCCAGGGAATTATAGGCCAGTGAGTCTTACTTCTGTTGTGGGCAAAGTATTGGAGAGAATAATTAGGGATAGGATTTATAGTTATTTAGAGAGAAATGAATTGATTGGGGATAGTCAGCATGGTGTTGTGAAGGGTAGGTCGTGCCTTACTAACCTCATTGAGTTTTTTGAAAAAGTGACTAAGGAGGTGGATGGGGGTAATGCGGTTGATGTGGTATATATGGACTTTAGTAAGGCGTTTGATAAGGTGGCCCATGGAAGACTTCTGCAGAAAATGCAGATGTATGGGATAGAGGGTGATTTAGCTAATTGGGTTAGGAAATGGCTAGCAGATAGAAGACAGAGGGTGGTGGTTGATGGGAGATATTCATCGTGGAGTTCAGTGACAAGTGGTGTACCTCAGGTGTCTGTTTTGGGGCCCCTGCTGTTTGTAATTTTTATAAATGATCTGGATGAGGGTATTGAGGAATGGATTAGTAAATTTGCAGATGACACTAAAGTTGGTGGAGTGGTAGATAGTGAAGAGGGGTGTTATAGTTTGCAGAGAGATTTGGACAAGTTGCAGAGCTGGGCCGAGAGGTGGCAAATGGAGTTTAATGTGGAAAAGTGTGAGGTAATGCACTTTGGCAGGAATAATAAATGTGTAGAGTATAGGGCTAATGGGAGGATTCTTAATAGTGTTGATGAACAGAGGGATCTTGGTGTATTTGTGCATCGATCCCTGAAAGTAGGCAGTCAAGTCGATAAGGTTGTTAAGAAGGCATATGGAGTCTTAGCTTTTATTGGTAGGGGATTGAATTTCGGAGCCGCAACGTCATGTTGCAACTGTACAAAACTCTAGTGCGGCCGCACTTGGAGTATTGTGTGCAGTTCTGGTACCCACATTATAAGAAAGATGTGGAGGCATTGGCGAGGGTACAGAGGAGGTTTACCAGGATGTTGCCTGGTATGGAGGGCAGGTCTTATGAGGAGAGGCTGAGGGATTTGAGGTTGTTTTCGTTAGAAAGGAGGAGGCTAAGAGGGGACGTAATCGAAACATATAAGATGATTAGAGGTTTAGATAGGGTGGACAGTGATAGCCTTTTCCTAGGATGGAGAAAGCTAGCACGAGGGGACACAGCTTTAAATTAAGGGGTGATAGTTATAGGACGGATATCAGAGTAGGTTCTTTACCCAAAGGGTGGTTCGGGAGTGGAATGCCCTGCCTGCAGCAGTTGTAGATGCGCTAAGTTTGGTGGCGTTTAAGAGGTTAGTTGATAAGTATATGGAAGAGAAGGGAATGGTTTAGTTTGGAGGGGCATTGCTTTTTATATTGGTCGGCGCAACATTGAAGGCCGAAGGGCCTGTTCTGTGCTGTAATGTTCTATGTTCTATGTTCTAACCCACTCCTCTGCCTTATCCCCGTAACCTCATACATTGATCATACCCCTAACCTACACATGTTGGGACATGAAGGGGCAATTTAGCATGGCCAACCCATCTACCCTGTACATCTTTGGACTGTGAGAGGAAACTGCAGCACCTGAAGGAAACCCACCCAGATACAGGGAGAACATGCAGACTCTACACAGACAGTGTCCCAGGGCTGGAATTGAACCTGGGTCCTGGGTGCTATGAGGTAGCATTGCTAACCAGTCTGCTACTGCGCCGCTCTCACAATGTGGCAAAATAAACAAGGTCTGAATCTCAGCATGATAATCGAATTCACGTTGAGCAAACAGCAATATCTAAAAAGGTGATCTGGTCATTCAACTCATTGCTGCTTATGGAACTTTTCTATATACAAACCAGCTGTCATGTTCTCCCACCTCATGACTACATTCCAAAATCACTTCAGTGGCTGTAAAGCACTTTGGTTGTGAAAGGCGCCATCTTAAAGTTTAAAGTTTATTCATTGGTGTCTCAAGTAGGCTTACATTAATCCTGCAATGAAGTTACTGAGAAAATCCCCCAGTCGCCACAGTCCGGCGCCTGTTCGGGTACATGGAGGGAGAACTTAGCACGGCCAATGAACCCTAACCAGCACATCTTTCAGACCACAAAAGAAACCCACGCAGGCAAGGGGAGAACATGCAAATGCCACACAGACAGTGACCCAAGTCGGAAATCAAACTCAGGTCCCTGTGAGATAGCAGTGCTAACCACTGTGCCGTCCTAATTAAATGTTTATTTTTCACATCTTGAACATGGAAAATTTCATGCAGCAGCAGCAGCAAATCAGAGTTGTGCTTTACTGAAAGCTGTGGACTGAAATAACTGGTGTACAGCACAAACTGTCGCTTTGGTGTCAGCTTTGAACAATTTTAATCCATATTTTTGTCAACTTTATTCATGTTTGTATGCACAGTATATGCTCAACAATGCCAACTTGCAACAACAACTTGCTTTTAGAGTGGCAACACATCTCTAGGTTCTTAACAAGGAGGTTATCAATGGAAACTTTTGACACGGAGTCTCCGAGGGTGATATCAGGACAAGCGAACAGCAGCTTGGTCAAAAAGGTCAGTTTAAAGAAGCACGCTAAGGGAAGAGAGAGAGGAAATTCCAAAGCCTGGAGCCAAAGCAGCTGAAGCATTCACCAGTGGTGGAGCACAAGGTGTTAGAAATGAAAGAGTGAAGAGACCTTAAAGGCTGGAGGCAACATGATGGATCAACACCATGGAGGAATATGAAACAAAGGATGAAGATTTTAAAGATGTCAGAACGGGAGCCAGTGCAGGTCGGCAGGGGTGACAGATGAACAAGACGTGATGCGTGATACGATACCAGAAGCAGAATTCTGGACAGGTACAAATCTACGTCAGGCAGAAGGATGGCTCTGAGGGCATTAGAGCAACCAAGTCGCGAGATAACGAAAGCTCAAATGAGGATTTCAGTTGACTCTTCAGATGTGAAAGGTGATGAAGGATGATGTTGCTTTATTTTTCTTTGCAGCTGCCAAGTAGGTCTTCTGAGGAAAGGCTGAGGGAGCTGGGGCTTTTCTCTTTAGAGCAGAGGAAGATGAGAGGCAACTTAATAGAGGTTTCCAGATGACGAGAGGGATAGATAGAGTGAATGTGCAGAGACTACTTCTTTAGGTGGACGTAGCTTTTACTAGAGGGCATAACTATAAAGTTCATGGTGGGAGATATAGGAGGGATGTCCGAGGTAGATTCTTCACTCAGAGAGTGGTTGGGGTGTGGAATACACTGCCTGCTGTGATAGTGGAGTCGGACACTTTAGGAACTTTCAAACGGTTATTGGATAGCCGCATGGAGCACACTAGAATTATAGGGAGTGGGATAGCGTGATCTTGGGTTTGGACATAGCCCAGCACAACATCGAGGGCTGAAGGGCCTGTACTGTGCTGTACTGTTCTATGTAAGTATTACAGGTAACAATGTGATGCAGTGTCTATCAAAGTGACCTGAAAAACTGCCCCAATCAGGACCTGTGGGTGGCCACCGCTTCATCAATCTGTGCAGAAATCTTCTGCTGCCTACTTAGTGTTCACTCGCAACCAAAAAGCTGGATCAGCAGCAAGAGTCAGGCTTGAGGCCAGGATTTGTGCATTCAGTCTGAGTCGCTGTACTTTGGACAGCTGTACTCTTTTATCTAGTATGATTAGGGAGATTAGATAATAATTCAGTCGTACCTTCAAAAAGCTGTCAAATAAAATTTGAATTATAAAAAGGTTTTGTTTTAATTACATGAGGTGGTGGTTAGGCAGAGCAGACTTAACCATCACTCGGTGGTACAGCAACAGATGTGTAAAGATCACTGGAGGCAAGGGAAAGAAATAGCACAAGATGGATTAAGGGATCAGTTCTTTCGTTACCAACAATCCAGGTTCTCGTATACACAACGTTAAAACAGAAACTTCTGCAATTATTTAGCAGATCTGGCAGTGTTCTACAGAGAGAGAAACAGAATTAACGCCGCAGGTTGACTGGAACCAGAAAAAATTAAAATTGTAACACAATTTAAAAAAAGAGAGAGGCAGGAAAGTGGGGGGAGAGGGAAGGATGAGAATAAAAGGGAAGATATGTGATAGGGTAGAGGTTAAATGACCAAAGAACTCATTGTCCAAGGCAAAAAGGCTGAGGAGTCTAAAGAAGCTGGAAAATGATAGTATTACAGAAGCTGCAATATGAAAAAAGGGGGGGCAGAGCTTAATCATCTTAGTCTCAGCATATCACTGTATGAGTTCCTCAGGGTAGTGTCCTAAGCCCAAGCATGTTCAGATGCTTCATCGATGACACTTCCTCCATCATAAGATGAGACATGAAGATGGTCACAACATTCAACACTGTCTGTAACTCCTCAGATGCTGAAGCAGTTGTATTCTACGCAGCTATATTTGGACAGCTTGCAAACTTGACTGGCAAGTAACATGCATAAGTGTAGGCCAATCACCAACATCTCCTCTTAACATTCAAAGAATTACCATCACTGAATCTCCCAGTATCAACATCCTAAGGATTACCATTGATCAGAAACTGAACTAAATCAGCCACAAAAAACAAAAAATACTGGAAAATATGCTGAGATTTTCCAGCATTTTTCATTTGTGCTTCATATTCCAGCATCCACGGTCTTTTGCTTTTAGCTTGGACCAGCCATATACTATTGCGACTAGAGTAGATTAAAGGCTGGGAATTCAGGGATAAGGAACTCACTTCCTGACTCCTCAAAGCTTGTCAACTACCTGCGAGGTACAAAGTCAGGAGTGTAATGGAGTACCCTCCACTCGCCTGGATGGAAATAAGCTACACTCAAGGAGTTCCACACCATCTGGGCCAATGCAGCTTTACCTATCCACCAACTTCAACATTCACTTCTTCCACCACTCATATATCTATAAGTTGCATTCTTCAAAAGCACCTTCCAAATCTGCAACCTGTACCATCTAGAAGGACAAAGGCAGCAAATGCATGAGAACACCATACCTTGCAAGTTCCTCTCCAATCCACACACAATCCTAACTTGGAACTAGATCGCCATTCCTTCATTGTTGCTGGATCAAAATCCTGCAACTCCCTTGCTAACAGCACCATGGGTGTGTCTACGCCATGTGGATTGCAGCTATTCAAGAAGATTCGCCACCATCTTCTCGAGGGTGATTAGGAATGTTGCCTAGCCATGACACCCACACACTTTGAACAAATAAATACAAACACGGTTATGATCTGAAATTGTTGAACTTAATTTGAGTCCAGAAGATTGAAAAGTTTGTAATCAAAGGATGAGATGCTGTTCCTCCAACTTGCTTTATTGGGAGAGTGTAAGAAGTCAAAGAGAGAGAGAGATCAGAGTGGAGTAGAGAATCAGCGTGACAAGCCAGCAGTAGCTCAAGGATTTTAAGCTCACTTTTTCAGCATATATAATGTCTTACTTTATATTTATTATGTATTGCCATCTCCTTTAAGCTACAATCCATGCTTGATTAAGCTAACCCACATGAATTCATGAAAAATTTTTAACAAAGGAAAAGATACCAATTTGTCAGTGAGAAAGCAGGCTGCTCAAGGCCTGGTGTATCAAGAGATACACCAGTAAAGACCTATTGAGGTGATGTACCTACCATATCCTTCAATCATCTTGATTCAATGTTCTGCTACTCCCTGAATCCCTTCTCCTTACTAATATCAGCCCCCATCTCTAAAAGCCTCTTCTTTAATCATACCATGAGTCACTTCTGCCAACTCTCCTACAACTGCTTCGTATTTATATCTCCTCTGTTAAAAGCCTTGAGGAGATGCTACATAACACAGGTTAGTATCTGGGCAAGTCTTGTCTTATGGAATAGAAGAGACATCTTCCCTGCTTCTCAGTACTAATCCCAAAACCAAGAGTCATCAGATACAATTTGGAAGATCTACAGCAGAAGGAAAGTATAGAGTAAATGGTAGAGCCCTTAGAAATATTAGCATACAAAGGGACCTACTAGGCATGTAGATCCAAAATTCCCTAAAGGTGACAACTCAGGTGGACAAGGTGATAAAGAAGGTGGGTGGCATACTGGCCTTCATTGGTCGGGGTGTTGAGTATAGGAACTGGAAAATCATGGTGCAACTGTATAAGACTTTGGTTAAGTCTCACTTGGAGTCTTATGTACAATTCTGGTTGCCCTACTGGAAGGATATTGATGCATTGGAAAGAAATTTACAAGGATGTTGCCTGGTTTGGAGGACGTGGACTATGAAGAAAGGTTGAACAAACTTGGATTGTTTTCATTGGAGTGTCGGAGGATGAGGGGAGACCTGATAAAGGTTTACAAGATTATAAGAGTATTGGATAGAGTGGATAGTCAGAGTCTTCTTTCCTGGGGCATAGGTTGAAAGTGAAAGAGGAAAAGTTTAAGAGTTTTTCACACAGAGGGTGGTGAATGCCTAGGATGCGCTGCCGGAGGAAATAATGGAAGGAAATTCTATAATAACATTGAAGGAGCATCTGGATGGATACACAAATAGGCAGGGAATAGAGGGATATGAACCAGGTAGAGGCAAGAAAATATTAGATTAGAGTGGCATCTGTGGGCACAGGTTTGGTGGGCTGAAGGACCTACCTCTGTGGTGTACTACAAAGATCAAAGAACAAAACAGCATGGGAAACAGGCCTTTCGGCCCAACGAGCCCGCGCCGCCACCCCGATGTTCCCATCTGTTCTTTGTTCGTTTATAGAGTTGTGTAATCCAGTCATCCATTGTTATTATCATTTATTTATGGGATGTAGGCATCACTGGCGAGGCCAGTGTTTATTGCCCATCCCTAATTGCCTGTGTAGGCCACCTTGTTGAACTGTTGGTGCCTCCATGGTGTAGGTCCACTCATTGTGCTGTTAAGGAGAGGGTCCATAAAAGATTACTCAAAACATACAACTTATCTAACACTTCAGTCAATAAGGCTGGGATTTTCCAGCCCCTCCACACACCACCAGGGTCTTCCAGCACTGCCAAAAGTCAACGGACATTTGGCAGGCCTGCTGCATTCCCTGCGGTGGGTCTCGCCACAGCAGGAGTAGGAAATCCCAGCCTTAAATTTCTTAAGTAAAGCCATGTTTGCAATTTTAAAAAAAATGTACATTTCATATTTTAAAACCACTGAAAACAAAAGATTCTTGCCACCTGGCAAAATCTATCCAACACTTCTCAAAAGAAAGGTGGCAATTGAAAAGCAGTTTTTATGAAAATAAACAATTGCATCCAAAGTGGTGTATGGCCTGAGCTTGTAACTTGAGCTGTAGGTGAACATTTATTTACTTGTCTTGTGAAAGAAAATAATCAGAGATACATGAAAGCCAAAGCCCTTCCAAAAATGTTTTGATTTTGATGCTCGACTTTCGAATCTACATCAAACAAGAGCAGTGCATTTTTTCCAACTAAAAAGGTCAGATTCAAAACTACAATGTTTGCCATTTAGGAATTAATTGTTTTCTTTGTGTTTTTTTTCCACCGAGTACAAAGAGAGATGGAAGCAAGAGAAATAATTAATGTCCTTTCTCAAAATGCCAACCAGCAAATGGAAGTGACCAATGGACCATTCTAATTAAGGCTGTAAATAGCAAATTCTTGAATTCTGCACCCAACTTCTGGATGCTGGCCTATTCCTTCACTGTGCCAATAACTCCACTGTGCAGACAAAGAAAAGTCTTTTCAAGGAAATTCACAGCAACGATTGACAACACTGCCCCATCACACTTCACTATAAAATGACCTGGACTGAAGTAGTAACCTTTCTGCATTGTTTTTAAACTAAACCTCACCAATTCAAGAGACAAAAACAAATGTCACAAAAAGAACGGGGATTACGGACCAGCCACAGATCATTATGAAGACCAGGCCCTGAGCTGAGACAAGGTGTTCCAGCAAGATATCAAAATCTTTTCTTGGAAAATTGACTGTACAGAACCTCATATAATAGATAACTACTGCGGAAAAAAAAAGAAAAGTTGGACAACTCCCTGGACAGACTCAAATCATGATTTCAACAAAGGTTGCAGAATATAACATGCTTTCAAATGAAACTCCATAAAGCAGTGTGGCTTGTCAATGTGGAAAAAGAGCCCACTAATTGTTGGAAGGAGATTTCAGAAAGAGGGAGAGAGAGAGACAGCCTGAATGACCATCAGGAAAACAATCTACCTGCACAGAAGCCCGACCACTTCTGCTGTCTATACAATCACAATTGACCTGCATGGAAAAGGTAACATGACACAACATTCTCAAACTTCATGTCAGTGACGGGCTGGGTGTAGTCTAATGCAGCGTAGAATCATGGAAACCCGACAGCACAGAAGGAGGTCATTCGGCTCATCGAGTCTGTACTGACCACAATCCCACCTAGGCACTACCCCCATATCCCTACATATTTACCCATTAATCCCTCTAACCTATGCATCTCAGGACACTAAGGACAATTTTTAGCATGGCCAATCAACCTAACCCACACATCTTTGGACTGTGGGAGGAAACCGGAGCACCCAGAGGAAACCCATGCAGACACGAGGAGAATGTGCAAACACCACACAGCATTTCCTGGGCAACAGGGTTATGAGAAAAATATGGACCTGTGATTTATGAACATCTAGGAACTGGCATCAACTGTCTACATTTTGCAGGTGTTCATATTTCCCAAGTAGTCAGGTATGTAGTATTCAACATAATTCACAAAGAATAAATACAACCTGATGCATGCTTGGGCTGTGGGGTTTGGAAGGCAGGGTGGGGTGGCGATTCTAGAAATCAATAGTCAGGTCTGTTCATCAAAGTCTGGAACTGTTAGAGGTGTTTTAGAGAAGGCAGACGTGATGATATTCGGAGGTTTGGGATGGGACTCCCAATTAATGAAGCACTGACCTTTAGAATAAGACAGGTTGGACCACCCACCAAGAGAAGAACAACACCTAGTGAAACAATTAAGGTCCTGGGCAAAGCAATGACAGCAGAACAAAACGGGTACCTCAGATCGAGCTGTGCAATCAGATGGAGGAAACAAAAGATTGAAATTCAAACGCATTAGTGCGCACCTGGAGCCACAGTCTGATGCCAACTCCCTGCCCAAGCTTGCTGTCCAACATAAGATAGTGGAGCATTTGTATCATTATCGTCAAGGGCAACTGAAGCTGAATTAACCAGTGGCAGCATTTTCATACGGGTCCATGCCAGATAAAATTGTCTGAACCATACGTCAAAGTCTTCATCAATGGCCCATGTTTTTAAAGTGCAAAATACTCTAAATAAAGAAGCTTGGCACATTAAAGGTTGACAGTAGTCCATAATTTTCTTGTGTCTGCCATTTCAGTGTACCTCTTTCATCTTTCCTATCACAGAAGTGTTGTTGAAAAAGGACATGCTGTTGAAGATTTTCATCTCCTACTCATCAGGAGATATGCAAGAAGACCAAATTTCAAAGGGTACAATAATTTACATTTTGAGAAAAAGGATGCTGATTGGTTGGCAAGTCTGTACTGATTGGTCCAGACATTTCCATGGCAAATGCTTCAGGGAGGTATTATCCCTCATGATTCTGTTTATCCGATTAGATGTTGCAATCTCTGAACATATTTCTTTTGCCTACAGAAGATAGGTCGTACCATATAAACATATGTACCTTCGCAACCCTATGTGAACTATATTGCCAGCCTCGCTGATTATCTTAAATTGGTTGTTGTTAACATTCTTAACACAGTCAGGATTGTTCAGCAAATGCTCCCCAATTGCAGAATCTCATCTTACAATAGACATTATATTCTGAGTTTTGCAAGTAAGGGATGGTTGAGTACAGACAGTGCACTGCCTATCGCAAAAAGCTGAAGAGATATGCAGTTGATATGATCCATCTGTCATTGGGACGTAATGGTCTACATGTCTGGCATTGCACCCGGAATGAAATTCATATAACACATTATTCATTTGGGTGCTAAGCAGAATGCCTTTTTGATTTGACAGTGGAAAGCACCACTCGCAGTGTGAAATGGCTACTATCACGTGTTGCTGAAATTGCACTGTATCAAAGAATCGTACAATGCAGAAGAGGCCCTTCAGCCCATCGAGTCTGCACCGACACGAGAAACACCTGATCTCCCATCTAATCCTATTCAACATAGCCTTAAATGTCATGAATGTCCAAGTGCTCATCCAAGTACTTTTTAAAGGATGCGAGGCAACTCGCCCTCCCCAGCAGTGCATTCCAGATCATCACTTCAGAGTAAAAAATTTCTTCCTCACATCCCCCTACGCCTCCTGCCCCTCAGCTTGAACCTACATGGATAGGGATGGATAGGCATGGATAGGGATAGGCATGAAGCTGGGGGCAGTAGTTATAGCTGGGGGAAGGGTAATTATGAGGCCATCAGGAGAGAATTAGGGTGCATAGATTGGAATAGGAAACTACAGGGACTGGGAACATCTGGAATGTGGTGCTTATTCAAGGAGCAGCTGCTGCGAGTCCTTGATAAGTATGTCCCTGTCAGGCAGGGAGGAAATGGTCGAGTAAGAGAGCCTTGGTGTACGAAAAAAGTTGATTGGCTGGTTAAGAAGAAAAAGGAGGCTTATGTCAGGATGAGGCTTGAAGGCTCAGTTAGTGCAATGGATAGCTATAGATTAGCCAGGAGGGAGCTAAAGAGTGAATTCAGGAGAGCTAAGAGGGGACACGAGAAGACTTTGGCTGACAGGATTAAGGAGAATCCTAAAGCTTTCTTTAGATATGTTAAGAATAGAAGATTGGTTAGGACAAGATTAGGGCCGGTCATGGACAGCGGTGGGAAGTTGTGCGTGGAGCCTGAAGAGATTGGAGAGGCGCTGAATAAATATTTCTCTTCGGTATTCACGCAGGGTGATGTAAATGTAGTTATGGAGAACACTGAGGTACAGGGTAGCAAACTGAAAGGTATCGAAGTAGATAGGGAGGATGTGCTAGATATTCTCGAGGGTTTGAAGTTGGATCAGTCCCCTGGGCCGGACGGGATTTACCCTAGGATTCTCTGGGAGGCAAGAGAGGAGATTGCAGAGCCTCTGGCTCTGATTTTCAGGTCGTCGTTGGTTACGGGTGTGGTTCCGGAGGACTGGAGGATAGCGAATGTGGTCCCGTTGTTCAAGAAGGGGAAGAGAGACCTTCCAGGGAATTATAGGCCAGTGAGTCTTACTTCTGTTGTGGGCAAAGTATTGGAGAGAATTATTAGGAATAGGATTTATAGTTATTTAGAGAGAAATGAATTGATTGGGGATAGTCAGCATGGTTTTTTGAAGGGTAGGTCGTGCCTTACTAACCTTATTGAGTTTTTTGAAAAAGTGACCAAAGAGGTGGATGGGGGTAAGGCGGTTGATGTGGTATATATGGACTTTAGTACGGCGTTTGATAAGGTGGCCCATGGAAGACTTCTGCAGAAAATGCAGATGTATGGGATAGAGGGTGATTTAGCTAATTGGGTTAGGAATTGGCTAGCAGATATAAGACAGAGGGTGGTGGTTGATGGGAGATATTCATCGTGGAGTTCGGTTACAAGTGGTGTACCTCAGGGGTCTGTTTTGGGGGCCCCTGCTGTTTGTAATTTTTATAAATGATCTGGATGAGGGTATTGAAGGATGGATTAGTAAATTTGCAGATGACACTAAAGTCGGTGGAGTGGTAGATAGTGAAGAGGGTGTTATAGTTTGCAGAGGGACTTGGACAAGTTGCAGAGCTGGGCCTAGAGGTGGCAAATGGAGTTTAATGTGGAAAAGTGTGAGGTAATGCACTATGGCAGAAATAATAAATGTGTAGAGTATAGGGCTAATAGTAGGATTCTTAATAGTGTTGATGAACAGAGGGATCTTGGTGTGTATGTGCATAGATACCTGAAAGTAGGCAGTCAGGTCGAGAAGGTTGTTAAGAAGGCATATGGAGTCTTGGCTTTTATTGGTAGAGGGATTGAATTTCGGAGCCGCAACGTCATGTTTCAACTGTACAAAACTCTAGTGCGGCCGCACTTGGAGTATTGTGTGCAGTTCTGGTCCCCACATTATAAGAAAGATGTGGAGGCATTGGAGAGGGTACAGAGGAGGTTTACCAGGATGTTGCCTGGTATGGAGGGCAGGTCTTATGAGGAGAGGCTGAGGGATTTGCGGTTGTTTTCGTTAGAAAGGAGGAGGCTAAGAGGGGACCTGATCGAAACATATAAGGTGATTAGAGGTTTAGATAGGGTGGACAGTGATAGCCTTTTTCCTAGGATGGAAAAAGCTAGCACGAGGGGACACAGCTTTAAATTAAGGGGTGATAGTTATAGGACGGACATCAGAGGCAGGTTCTTTACCCAAAGGGTGGTTCGGGAGTGGAATGCCCTGCCTGCGCAGTTGTAGATGCGCCAAGTTTGGTTGCGTTTAAGAGGTTAGTTGATAAGTATATGGAAGAGAAGGGAATGGTTTAGTTTGGAGGGGCATTGCTTATTATATTGGTCGGCGCAACATCGAAGGCCGAAGGGCCTGTTCTGTGCTGTAATGTTCTATGTTCTACATTCTATATATCTCCTTGTGACTGACCTTTCAACTAAGGGGAACAGCTGCTCCTTATCCATTCTGTCCATGTCCCTCAATCTTCTTCACTCCAATCAGGTTGTCCCTCAAACTTCTCTGCTCCAACAAAAACAACCCAAGTCTTTCCAACCTCTCTTCATATCATATATGTGCCAACATGTCCTGAATCTGTATTCCTTGATCTTAAGAACTTGCTAACCCCACTCAGCTGATTTTAGCTTTCACTAACACGTTTATTGGGACTTTAGTAAGGCGTTTGATAAGGTGGCCCATGGAAGACTTCTACAGAAAATGCAGATGTGTGGAATAGAGGGTGATTTAGCTAATTGGATTAGGAATTGGCTGGCAGATAGAAGACAGAGGGTGGTGGTTGATGGGAGATATTCATCGTGGAGTTCGGTGACGAGTGGTGTGCCTCAGGGGTCTGTTTTGGGGCCCCTGCTGTTTGTAATTTTTATAAATGATCTGGATGAGGGTATTGAGGGATGGATCAGTAAATTTGCAGATGATACTAAAGTTGGTGGTGTGGTAGATAGTGAAGAGGGGTGTTTTAGTTTACAGAGTGACTTGGACAAGTTGCAGAGCTGGGCCGAGAGGTGGCAAATGGAGTTTAATGTGGAAAAGTGTGAGGTAATGCACTTTGGCAGGAACAATAAATGTGTAGAGTATAGGGCTAATGGTAGGGCTCTTAATAGTGTTGAGGAACAGAAGGATCTTGGTGTATGTGTCAATAGATCCCTGAAAGTAGGCAGTCAAGTGGATAAAGTTGTTAAGAAGGCATATGGAGTCTTAGCTTTTATTGGTAGGGGGATTGAATTTAGGAGCCGCAGCATCATGTTGCAGCTGTACAAAACTCTAGTGCGGCCGCACTTGGAGTATTGTGTGCAGTTCTGGTCGCCACATTATAAGAAAGATGTGGAGGCATTGGAGAGGGTACAGAGGAGGTTTACCAGGATGTTGCCTGGTATGGAGGGCAGGTCCTATGAAGAGAGGTTGAAGGATTTGAGGTTGTTTTCGTTAGAAAGGAGGCGGCTAAGAGGGGATCTTATTGAAGCATATAAGATGATTAGAGGTTTAGATAGGGTGGACAGTGATAGCCTTTTTCCTAGGATGGAGAAGGCTAGCACGAGGGGACACAGCTTTAAATTAAGGGGTATGAGTTATAGGACGGATATCAGAGGTAGGTTCTTTACTCAAAGAGTGATTAGGGAGTGGAATGCCCTGCCTGCAGCTGTTGTAGATGCGCCAAGTTTGGTGGCGTTTAAGAGGTTAGTTGATAAGTATATGGAAGAGAAGGGAATGGTTTAGTTTGGAGGGGCATTGCTTTTTATTTTGGTCGGCACAACATCGAAGGCCGAAGGGCCTGTTCTGTGCTGTATTGTTCTATGTTCTATGTTCTATCTGTAAGAACATAAGAAATAGGAGCAGGAGTACACCATCTAGCCCTTTCAGCCATTCAGAAACACATTTTCAATGGAATGGCCTATTACCTCCTTCCTGCCCTTGTATATTTCTGATACATAGATGGCACGTAAGAATTTCCTTACACAGTTCTATTCCACACTCAAATTCACCTGTGAAAGAAAGCAGTCTAATGAGCCTCTTTTTCCTTGACTTTAGATCAAAAAACCTGCTGTTGGGTTCTCTACTACTGTCTACCTCAAGCCTATCTTCACAGGGCAACATATGCATTGGGATTTCTACAGCTCAATGCACTACAAGATTAGAATTGTTGGAAAAATCATAAATAGGGCCCCAGTTATTTGCTCACGTGTCCCCCTCACAGGACCAGGCTTTGCTGTAGTCCTAATGCAATTACGGTAAAACTAGAAACAGTAATCCAAAGTACTGACCGTTTGACATTTTGATTTTTAGCTGAATCTGATGTCAGCTTCTGCTTGTTGTGCAGGTGGAGAATTCCAAATCCACAGGAGAGGATTTGTTCATTGCCTTCACGAATCTTCGCAATAGCCACCACTTCCACAACGATTGAAATGTGGCTGCAGTTGAGGGATGTATGGAAGTAAACTGCCTGACAAAGGACACAAAACAATGAGAAAATGTTACAACTTTTAAACCTCTGCTCTGTCCCTACTAACGTTCTCCACTGACAATTCTCCAGGTTCATCTCATGAAAATTATAGTTGCCTGCCGGGATAATTTTATGAACCTATATAACTGTATCTCCCAGTTTTCTTTCAGAACTGAACAACTTAATACTGACATACAGCACTTTCTAATTTTTTTCAGTTGAATTAATCTGTAAATTGATTTAATTTGATTTATTATTGTCACATGTATTAGTACACAGTAAAAAGTATTGTTTCTTTGCGTACAAGCAAAGCATATTGTTCATAGAGAAGGAAACGAGAAGAGTGCAGAATATAGTGTTACTGACATTAGCTAGGGAGTAGAGAAAATTCAACTTAGTGCAAAATAGGTCCATTCAAAAATCTGATGAACTTCTGAAGTCTGTAAAAGCGAAGAAGCTTTTCTTGAGTCCGTTGGTACATGATCTCAGACTTTAGTATTTTTATCCTGATGGAAGAAGGTGGAAGAGAGTAAATTTCTGGATCAGTCCAAAGAAATGCAGGTTAAGTGGGCTGTCCATGCTAAACTGACCTTCAGTGTGTAGGTTAGGGGGATTAGTGGGGTAAATGTACAGGGATAGGGCAGAGGATGGGCCTGGATAAGATGCTCCATGAGAGAGCTGGTGCAGATTCAAAGGGCCAACAGCCTCCTTCTGCACTGCAGGGATTCTATGATTCAGTGTTGGCAATGCTAAGAAATGGATCAATTCTCACAACAGTCCAAATATCATCATTACCTTAATCAGGCAAAGCTTTCCAAGGTGAAATTCCCCCACTACTGTTCCAATGATGTACTTCAGATCCAATTTCAAAAGAGAGTTCTTCACCATACCAGTGTACTGCTTTAGTATCCCACATTAGCCAGCTATGTGGTTATGCAATATTGGACTGTTTTGTGGCATGGGTTCATAATCATAGGAAGTGATTCAGACCTAGGCTCATTTCATTTAGGAATCAAAGAATATTAGGAGATCTACAGTGCAGGAGGAAGCCATTTGGCCCATCAAGCCTGCACCGACAATAACCGCAACCAGGCCTTAATCCCATATATTTACCCAGCTAATCCCACTGACATTCCCCAAGCTAACCCACAGATCTTTGTACTGTGGGAGGAAACCCACACAGACATGGGGAGAATGTGCAAACTCCACACAGTGATCCAAGGCCAGAATTGAGCTCAGGTCTCTGGAGCTGTGGAATAAATATGTGGCACCAGCAACACTAACCACTCTGCCACCATGTATCATCAGTTCTGGCTGGATCCAAATCCTATTGATGCAGGTAAAAAAGCACATACCATCCTGTCTCACCCACGATAAACTTGTGTTACTTTTATAAATTGATTCTTATCGAAACAAGAGGTACTGGGTATCAGACAGCAGAGGTCCCTAGACCCTGACAGGTCATCAGAGTAGGTAATAAATTGGATGGGAGCTCCCCTATTCCCATAGGTCACACAAAATGGCCAACTATTTACTTTTGCCCATGTTAGACCCAGAATAAAATAGACTTTAATCAGGCTTCTTTCACTAAACTCAAAATAATTGATTTATTACAAAACAAAACTTATTTTTTAAAGCAAGTTAAAAAAAATTGGTAACACACAATTTTGCAATCTGGAAGTGTAATAATTTACCCCTTTTAAAATCCCAAAGCACGTGCTCACACGTGTACACAAATGACAAGATAAATTAGATCTCTGCTGACATAAGAAAACACCTTATGAAGAAAAGATAAATTTCAACAAGGCCTTGACACTTTTGATTTGCATGCGAAGGCTGAAATTCCTTTCCAAAAGAGTCTTTATCACCGTCTTTGTTGCTTATCACTGTTTTGCAGGCTTTCAAATACAGACAAGTTATACTGAGAGGTGAATTTTCAGGCTGAAGGTGAACACTCACTCTGGACTGCAGGCAATGCAGACAGTGAGAAAGAGGGATAGTAAGATGTCTCACAATACGGGGTGAAATTCCAATAAATTTACTTGGTAGTATACGCCATTAGCTTTCGGAACACTGTTCCTTCGTCAGGTAAGTGGAGAGTTCTGATCACAAATAGTGATCAGACTAGTGGCATTTACTACCAAATAAACCTGTTAGACTTTAACCAGGTGTAGTGAGACATTTTACTGTGTTTAACTCAGTCCAACGCTGGCATCTCCACATTAGTGAGAAAGAGGGACAGAGAGGGAGCAATCTTCCTGCATAGTTTCCTCACAAGACACCAACAAATTAAAAAAAACAGATTGAGACAGAACTTCTCCCAGAACCAGATGTTTTTAAATCAATCAGCAGCTTTTTTATTTTAACCCGGGTAAACAAAAACAACTCTCATCACCCCAGTTGTCTTAATGGTCATTTTGCTGAAGTCACGTGATTTTTTGGGGGGAAAACCAGCTGACTTAGAGATTGAAGTGAACAAAGAACAAAGAATAAAGAACAGCACAGCACAGGAAACAGGCCCTTCGGCCCTACAAGTCAGTGCCGCCCATTTTAACACTCAGTGAGTGCCTTATTCAAGTCTTTTGTCAATTGTTGACGTTTTTGTCTACCTCTAGTGGAACTTCACAATAAAGGGGGTGCAAATTTAGGGAATTATATGTGCACCAGATTAAGAGAGATCCAATTCAGGGACAATTTATTGAACTTGTAACATGCTAGAAACAAGCTCGGGAGAGCGTCCAGATAATTCAGTGCCTTTCCAATTATTTCAGAAACATTGGACGGACTTTTCCGGCCGTTCACACTGGCAGGATTTACAGGTCCGGCAGGCAGAGCACCCCTGCCCACAGGTTTCTCACCAGCGTGGGGTGACATCATTGGGAATTCCCATTGACGGTGGTGGGACTAGGGAAACCTGCCACTAGCAAACAATGTGCCACCTCCCACCAGCAGGAAACATGCAGCTGGGAGACCGGAGAATCTCGCCCATAAAGCTCTTGGTGATATGGAACCCCAACGGGTAGCAGGATAATTGGAATTCTACCAACAGCACTATAATCACTTGCGTTGTTGATGGGTTCCTGCTGTGCAAATATTGACTGCAGTACTTCCCTAAATTGCAACCACGACCACACTATCTTCAAGGTCACAAAAGGAGCTGTGTAAATACATTGAATTTGAACTCCATTGAATCAACATATACAGATTACAGAAACCAGATGAAATGGGGGTTAAAATTAAAGAGGTATACTCAGTCTTTTAACGCCCTGTGGTCACATTAACATTGATATTTTCTTGGGCAGTTGTTGTGAGTGCCTGACACTGGTCATTTGCAGTCCCCTGATGTACGAAGCAACTTAACTGGGGTAAGTATACTGACATTCAACTCTGTAAAATCCAGCTGGCAAAACGCCATGGCATTTATTACAAAGTTAGAAGTTCTTGTCCAGGCCTCACAAGGAAGGTCTGGACTGCCGCCATCCCAAGGCTCTCAATCTTATCCAGCAGTAGAACAGGTGCATGTTAAAACAGCACAGAATAGCTTTCTTATTGGTTCCATCCCTCACCACGGAGCAACAGAATCGAAGCAAATCTCTAAAATGCCACTTAAAGCTGCATTGCTTTAACAGTAAAGAGATTACATGCACCAGATATTGCAACAATTCATTTACTTTATATTGACCAAGATAAGTAATAGCACGCAGGGATAACAAAGTAGAGGGCTTCATGTATATTTTAGCTGTCAGTGGGTTGTCTAGACTCGAATATCAGAGTAGCTATTGCATGACAACAAATTCCGTGTGATTTACTTTTCACTTCCCCTGAAGTGAAGCATCCAGCCACACTGCATTTTCCATCTGGTCGTCAACCAATTTCCTTCAGCCAAAAAGACAGATTGACCTTGCCCCGCGGACATTTCTCTTCACGGTAAACCAGCAGCAAGCGCAGTTCAAATAACATGAGCTGACTGGGTCAGAGCTTCTATCTTTTTGAACTGAAGTATTTATCCTTAACATAGTGCCCCATCAAACCACCCAACCACAAGCTAGTTAATTCCACAACAGTGGTGGGAATCCTCGGACCACGCCTGAATGAAGCTGTTGGGAAGTAGCTACACTGATTTCATTGAAGTGTGTTCCAGAGTCGTAGAGATTTACAGCATATAAACAGGCCCTCGAGCCTAACTAGTCCATACTGCCCTTTTTTTTTATACAACTAAGCTATTCCCCAATTGCCTTCATTTGGCCCATATCCCTCTACACCCATCTTACCCATGAAACAGTCTAAGTGCTTTTTAAAAGACAAGATTGCATCAGTCTCTACTATTACCTCTGCAAGCTTGTTCCAGACATCCACCACCCTCTGCGTGAAAGAAGTGCTCCTTTGGACCCTTTTGTGTCATTCCTCTTTCACCTTAAACCTATGCCATCTACTTTTAGATAAGAGCAGAATTAAAAATCCTACTGTTATCAGTCAGAATACTGAATACGGAGTTGGAGTGTCTTGTTGAAGTTGTACAAGACATTGGTAAGGTCACATTTGGAATACGGTGTGCAATTCTGGTCACCCTATTATAGAAAGAATATTAAACTAGAAAGAGTGCAGAAAACATTTACTAGGATGCTACCGGGACTTGATGGATTGAGTTATAAGGAGAGGCTGGATAGAATGGGACTTTTTTCTCTGCAGCGTAGAAGGCTGAGGGGTGATCTTACCAGGGTCTCCAAAATAATGAAGGGCATAGATTGGCTAGATAGTCAGTATGTTGTCCCAAAGATAGGGGAGTCTAAAACTAGAGGGCATAGTTTAAAATGAGAGGTGAGAGATAAAGAAGTGTCCAAAGGGGCAATCTTTTCATACGGAGGGTGGTGCGTGTCTGAAACAAACTGCCAGAGGCAATAGTTGAGGTGGGTACAATTTTCTCTTTTAAAAATCATTTAGATAATTACATGGGTAAGATAGGTATAGAGGGATATGGGCCAAATGTGGGCAATCGAGATTAGCTTAGGGTTTAAAAAGAAGGGCGGCATGGACAAGTTGGGCCGAAGGGCCTGTTTCCATGCTGTAAACCTCGATGGACAATGGTCTTCTGCAGTAAGGGCTGAGGCACATTGGTGGAGCTGGACCTAATTTGAAAAGGACTCAATTTGGAATCCAAATGGCAAAAGGAAAGTGTCCCACCCCCAAGCATTAAAATCTGTGAATGACAGGGTACTTATTCACACAAAGGAAATTGACAAAGTCAGTGCCTGTGGCCCAATGTACAAGAACACCAAATGAAAGGATGGTGATTAACATCCCTGATCCCACACATATTGCATTCTGTTTCCCAAATGCATAAACATGACAGCATTGGTGTGAAGCCATTTTGTTGGAAAACAAAATAAAGATCAAGTTGCAAATAATTACAGAAAAGTACTACATCTTCCCACTACAGGATTCCACTCCACCCTGCCCACCCAGGCTCCAATTGACCAGGCCAAACCCACAACCTACCACGCTCTTCTCTTGGCCTCCCTACCTCCAAAAGCTAATAACTGAACTTCTCCCTGGCCTGAGAGGGACCAAATTCAACGGACTTTTACATTTACCCGGTCTACAGCAGTGGCGTCATCAAAAATTCAGCTCAACTGCACTTCCAACACGAGGTCCTGGGGATGTTCCCAGAGACATGTTACGCTGCCTGGATCTCACCCGGACTGAGATAAAGGCAAAATACTGCGGATGCTGGTATTTGAAACAAAAACAGAAAATGCTGGAAAAACTCAGCAGGTCTGACAGCATCTGTGGAGAGAGAATAGAGACAACATTTCAAGTCTGCATGACCCTTCGTCAGAGATAAAGATAAATAGAATAGGACAAGATTTATATTATGGAGGGGGGGGGGGGGGAAGGATTTGGGGGGACTATAATTGAACAATGGGAATGTAAACGATGTAAAATAGAGGCTGGAAAATATGCTTAGTGCATCCATTTAGAGATCAGAATGTGTGAATGGCAGAACAAAGATACAGATTGTCACAGGACAACTTCAGAGATGTGGTAGAGAGACCAAACAAGACTGGGTGACCACTATGCAAAACATCTTCGGTTTGTCCGCAAGCAACAGCGAACCCTTCTATTATTTGCCACTTCAACACACCATCCTGTTCTCCTATCCAAATGTGCCTGCTCTCCTCTCCACAGGTCTGTCCTTAACTAGTTAAAATGCTCCAGTCAACCCCAACGCAAATTGGAGGAACAGCAGTTCATATTTCACTTGGGCACTTTGCAGCCTTCCAGGTTGAACATTGTGCTCTGAAGTTTCTGAACTCAATCTCTTCCCTCCACCTTCACCCCATTTCCATTTATGTTATTTCATTTCATCTTGTTCATCCTCTTTTTATTGCTTCATATTCTTCTTTTTATTTTTCCACTTCTGAAATCTCGCTCTCCATCTTATCTCCCAACCTCCCCAATACCCCAAGGCCAACGGCCACATCTTTCAGGTTGCCCTCTCTGACATCCTGTCCCTTTGTTCTGCCATTTGCTCATTCTGATCTCTTAACGGACACTCTTAGCATCTTTCTCACCCTTTATCATCACCCTTTATCCAAATACAGCCGTCCCCAACCCCCTCACGCGCCTTGGTATAAATCTTGTCCTATTTCCTTTGTGTTTAGTTCTGACAAAGGGTCATCCAAACTCGAAGTGTTGGCTCTATTCTCTCTCCAAGGTGCTCTCAGACTTGTTGAGTTTTTCCCACATTTCTATTTTAATCTCATCCAGGCCGAGTCAGAAGGTAAGACAAGACTGATGCACAAAAAACTGGACATGGACTGGCAATCCAACACTGATTGCCATTCCAAGAACGTTTCAGGCCCATGTGTGTGTATAACAAAGGAAACCCAAAAGAATTAAGATAACAAACCTAAAATTTCCCTGTCCACAAAAATATTAAATAACCTTTTGAACTGGCTGGTCATAGAAGACAGAGGGTAGCAATGGAAGGGTGTGCTTCTGAATGGAGGTACGTGACAAGTGGTGTTCCTCACGGATCAGTGTTAGGACCTATGCTGTGTACGTATACACGTGCGTGCGTGTGTGCGTGCGTACGTATGCACGTACGCACGTGCGCGCGTACGTACGCGTGTGTGTGTATGCACGTGCGTGCGTGTGCGCGTGTGTATGCACGTGCGTGCGTGTGCGCGTGTGTATGTATGCACGTGCGTGCGTGTGCGCGTGTGTATGTATGCACGTGTGTGCGTGTGCGCGTGTGTATGTATGCACGTGCGTGCGTGTGCGCGTGTGTATGTATGCACGTGGTGCGTGTGCGCGTGTGTATGTATGCACGTGTGCGTGTGCGCGTGTGTATGTATGCACGTGTGTGCGTATGCACGTGTGTGCGTGTGTATGTATGCACGTGTGTGCGTGTGCGCGTGTGTACGTATGCACGTGTGTGCGTGTGTACGCACGTGTGCGCGTGTCCGCACGTGTGCGCGTGTCCGCACGTGTGTGTGTATACACGTGTGTGTGTGTGTGTGTATACACGTGTGTGTGTGTGTGTATACACGTGTGTGTGTGGGTGTATACACGTGTGTGTATGGGTGTATACACGTGCGTGTGTGTATACACGTGCGTGTGTGTATACACGTGCGTGTACGCGTACGCGTGTGTGTGCGTGTACACGTACGCGTGTGTGTGTGCGCATGTACGCGTACGTGCGTGCACGCGTACGCGTACGCGTGTGCGTGTACATACACGTGCGTGTACACGTACGCGTGTGTATGCGCGTGTGCGCGCACGCGCGCGTGCGTGTACGTACACACGTGCGTGTGTGTGCGTGCGCACCACACCCGCACACACACACGTGTACACACATCCTTTCGCTACATCCTAGCTATCAACGTAACACTACACTTTGCATCCTCTCCTTTCCTTCTCTATGATTGCTATGTTTTGCCTGTGTACTGCATAAGAAACAATACTTTTCACTGTATATTTATACACGGCAATAACAGATCAAATCAAAAATCTAATGTGCTGACTTTACTCCGCAGATATTTTAGTCAGAAATGTATGATGAGTGGTTTGACACCAAAGGAAGGATTAAAGACATGAGGATGAAAACGATGAACTAAATTTGCATAGTGTGTCATCAGCATCTGTACGAACGATAGCATTCGTATGCCTGTGAGAGACTAAATTATCTCCACGTATAATAAATAGGTTATTAAGCAATGTGGCACCAGAAAAACCTTGGCGTCAAATTACAGCAGTGACAGGCAAAGCTAATGGGCAAGACATTTAGATCAGTTTAGTATAAATAACCTTCCATTATCTACTACTGTCAATTAATAAAAATGAACATTTGTAATTGACAAATTGGCAGCCATGAAGAAGTAATGCTTTCTTCAATCTACTGGCGTAATCTGAGCAGACGGTCCCTCTGGCAATAATTTAGTCTTTACCAAAATTTTAACAACAAAATGCTCAACCAAAATGAATGTTCCTTTAACTGTCAAAGGTTGCTGCAACTCAGGGTCATCCTTCTAAAGTCACTTGAGGAAATTAGTCATAAAAGCCTTATGTAAATTCAAGGAATTAGACCTCGAATGCAATGCTGTTTGTACATCAAAGCTTCTGGATTAGCTAAACTGTACTGAAAACCATTTGCACATCATAATTAACAGCTAAGATCAAACACAAAAAGCTCAGTTACAGACTTCAAGTTAGCATGCCATCTTTTTGACATACAAAATTATAATCATCTGTCCAGGATTGAGGTTCAAGTTAATATTCTCTGGTGCTGACAGAGGTTTCTGTAAGCTAGCAGCATTGAGCTCATTTTGCTAATGTAGTTTAAAATTTCATCTGCCTAACCCACAGCAGAAAGGGTGGCAATCCTTGCTGGAAGTTCACATGATGGCTAAATATAATAGAAAGAATACAAAACTGCATTTATACAACACCTTTCACGTGAAATATCCCAATTTATTTAAGGCAGGGGAAGAACTTTCTATCATCAGACCTTGGAAGGGATGAAGGTGGTCTTTGCAACATAGCACTGAGATGGAAGACTTAGGCAACAGACACACAATAGCCCTTTTAGAGTCAGCGAACATGAGGGACCCAAGCAAGTGGTGACTGGGCCAAACTGGGAATGGATCATAGCACAATGGATCTTTTGGTCTTTCCCCCTATTCGCTTTCAGAGTTTTGCTATTTCTTTCCTTTCTTGTATTGTAGGTTGGCAAGAGTTTTTCTGTTCAATACAGGTTAGTCAAATGAACAGACACATGGCAGGTGCGATGTGGCTCAGTGGGTTGAGCTCTTGTTTTTAAAATCAAAAGGTGGCTGGTTCAAATCCCCCTCTGGAGATTTTAGGGCGGCACGGTGACAGTGGTCACTGCTGCCTCACAGCACCAGGGATCCGTGTTCAAATCCAGCCATGGCTGACTGTGTGGAGTTTGCACATTCTCCCCGTGTCTGTGTAGGTTTCCTCCAGATGCTCTGGTTTCCTCCAACAGTCCAAAGATGTACACATTAGATGGATTAGCCATGCTAAATTGCCCCATGGTGTCCCACAATGTGAAGGTAAGGGGAATTAGTGGGATAAATATATAGGTTATAGAGATAGGACCTGGGTAAGACGCTATGTCAGAGAGTTGGTGAGACTCGAATGGTCTCCTTCTATGCAGTGCAGAGGGAGGCCATTCAGCCCATCGAATCTGCATCAACAACAATCCCAGATATTTACCCTGCTAACTCCCCCCCTCCCCCCCACCCCTCCCCCCTGAAATGAGAGTCAATTTAGCATGGCCAATCCACCTAACCTGCACATCTTTGGAGTGTGGGAGGAAACTGGAGTACCCAGAGGAAACCCACACAGACACGGGAGAACATGCAAATTCCACACAGAGACTGACCCAAGCAGGGAATCAAACCTACTGCTGTGAGGAAGCAGTGCCAACTACTGCATCACTATGCTGCCCTATTCTGTGATTAAATTTAATGCTGAGAATTGTGAAATAATATATTCGAAGAAGAAGCATCAAGAGAGAAAATAAAATTGCACAATTTGAAATTTTGATGGAATTATTTTCCTTTAAAGTTTGATACTGATGCCCTACGTGCGAAGACAGCCCACGCCCCTACAACAAAATGTTTCTTAACGAAGACTGAGGGGAATAATACCCATACTACATAATTATGGAGGTGAATAGTGGCATATTAATAAGTGAAAAGGTTAAAAGAGATAAGCCACAAAAATCTGCACAATGTTTAACTGCATATAGTAAGCAGCTAGTTCCAGACACCTGACCTTCAGATAAGAAAGGGAAATAGATATTATAGTGTGGGATTGTTCATGTCGTAGGCTTGGATAGACTATTAAATCAGGCAATTGGAATGGGAAAGTTGGTTTGTGTTTTAACATTCAGACACAGCTGTAATGTTTAAGGATGGTTGGGACCATACTCCATTGATACAATTAAAAATTTCATGCTGATTGGATATTATAATTAAGCAAATGTGATTGTGATTGGTTTTAATATCTGTACTTTATAAATGATGTAACCTTAATCAATAACCATGAGTGCATAGAGCTAACTCCTATATACCTTGATTCTTATATGCTAATTACTTGTAATTAAATTTGAAACTATAACTGCACGTGTATTCCTGAATTCTATATTCTGACTGGCCTTGAAGGCCTAAGTCAGAGTCCTACAGCTATAATCTTCAATAACTCACTTTTGAACCACTTCATAACTTTGTCTGGATATTTGATACTTAACAACAACAAATAAGCCCCTTAAAGACTATGTTCAATTTGAAAAATGTATTTTATTAATGAGAAAAGAATAGCTCATAATAAAAAGTATGAAGGTACAGAGAGCATCATCTCCATCAAGCAGCAGGAGATTCATAACTCCACAGTAGAAGGGAATATTCAGCATTCCATATCTAAGTGGTATTTCAATTTATTTTGTTTTCTTTTCTTTATTCTTTCACAGGATGAGGACATCACTGATAGGACAAGCATCTGTTTAAATGAGTGGCAAAAAATCACATTTCAGTGTGTTTGGAGTCACATCTAAGCCAGATCAGGCAAGGATGGCTGATTTCCTTTCCTAAAGGACATCAGTAAACCAGATAGGTTTTTACAATAATCGATGATAGTTATCATGTTGACCTTTATTACGATTTGCTTTATATTCCAGCTTCATTAAGCAATTTCAAATTCCACTAGCTGTTGTGGTGGGATTTGAACCCATGTCCCCAGAGCATGAGCCTGAGCTTCTGGATCACTTATCTCTCATGACATTACACTATGCCACTGTCACCACTTCTTTGTTAGCAGAGTTGTTTGGGAGCTCCTGCGAAATGCATCAGTTTGCTGCATTGCAGGGCCTAACAACCTTTTAATTTATATAATGATTTATCACATCTTTGGTCTGTCTCCTGTTTTGTCCAAGACTACAAGTAACTACAAAAAGTCATGAATGTAGCCCAACCTATTACTCAAACCAGCCTCCCATCCAATGACCCTGTCTACACTTCCCATTGCATCGGCAAAGCAGCCAGCATAATTATGGACCCCATGCACCTCGGACATTCTCTCTTCCACCTTTTTACCTCAGAAAAAAAGATACAAAAGTCTGAGGTCACGTACAGGTTGACTCAAGAACAACTTCCTCCCTGCTGCCATCAGATTTTTGAACGAATCTATCTCACATTTAGTTTATCTTTCTCTAGCTATGATTGTAACACTACATTCAGCACAGTTTCATTTCCTTCTCTATGAAAAGTATACTCTGTCTGTACAGGGCGCTAAAAACAATACTTTTCATTGTAAACTAATACATGTGACAATAATAAATAAATCAAACCCAAATATCAAGAAATTCACGCAATTAATTATTTTTGGAATATAGTGAGTGTTGTTATCCAATCAACATAAGTCTTCTTGCAAATAATATAAAACCTTGCTGGACATAAGATGCAGTTGAGAATATTTTGTCCAAAAGTTGGCAGTTAATAGCTTGAAAACCTTTCTTTTAAATGAACTGAAAAAGTATAAAACATTTCCTATTTTCTGAAACCATCAGCATTGATAACTTAATTTGCAACTTGTGACCAAAATTAAACCCATGAGTTGGAGAAATAGATTGTATACAGAATTGGTTAAGAGACAGAAAACAGAATAGTAGTTACCTTACTTTTTGATGTGAAGTACATGCTTGGAGCCCTAGTATTAAGAACCATTACCCTTTTGATGAATATAAATCATCTGCTCTTGGGCATGGGGCACAATTAGATTTGTTTTCAAATAACAGCAAGCCTGAGAACGTATCGCACAGTAAGGAAAATATCAAAATACTTCAGAAGAAAAAAGACAGATTCATGAAATGGGCAAACACATTGCCAGGTGAATTGCAAGACAGAGAAATGCAAAACATTACATTTTGGGAGGTAGAATGAGTCTCAAGAGAATTTAGAAATTTAATGATATACTTTTAGAGGGCATGTAACAATATAAAGGCATGAGGTAAAGAACACTCAAATCCTTGATGGTAGCTGGATAAGTTGATAACGTTGTTAAAATAACTTCATCTGAGCACAGAAGTAAAGAGGAAAAAGAAATTGCATGTACAGAACTTGTTTCAATGGTCTCAAAATGTTCTAATTTGATTGATAGGAGTGTACTTTCTAAAATATAGTCACTGATACAATGTAAAAAATGCATCAGAAAATTTTACACACAGCAAGGTCCCAAAAGGAGCAACATGATAATGACCAAATAATCTGTTTTTGCAAAGCAGGATATTGCAGATCCTGGAAATCTGAACTGCAAACAGAAAATAATCAGGAGATCTCTCAGCATCTCTAAAACAAAATTAATATTTCAGATCAATGGCCTTTCAAACAATGATCTTTCCTATGATGTTGATAGTGGGGTAAACATTGGCCAGGATGCTGGAATAACCCATTGCTCTTCTTCAAGGTACTGCCATGGGATTTTTACACCACCTGCAAGGTCACATGAGACCTCAGGCTAATGCCTCATCCAAAAAATGCCAACTCCAACAGCACAGCACTCCCTGAGCTTAGGTTTTGTTCTCAGGTCTCTTGAGTGAGATTTGAATGATCCATGTTCTAAACCAGAGATGAAAGTACTACTCGTTAGCCACGGCAAGGACATTATCCTAAACCTTTATAAATTATTGATTGGACCTTAGCTGGAGTAATATGTCCAAAGCTAGGCTTTACATTTCAGGAAGCTGGGTACCAAGGCCTCAGTGAGGCAATACAGGAGATTTACCAGAATGAAACCAGGGATGAGAGATTTCAGTTATCCAGAAAGATTAGAAAAGCTCGGATTATTTTCTTTACAGCAGAGAAAGTTATGGGGGATTTAAAAGAGGTGTTGAAAATAATGAAGGACTCAGAGTGAATAAGGCAAAGCTGTCTACTGGCAGGCAAGTCTTAAGAGGCACAATCTGTTTATGCCTCTTTGTAACTTACTGGTCCCAGTTATGTGATTTTCTGCATCTCCCAATTTAGTGACAATTCTAAATTTCAATACATAATTCTTCATACAAGTGATTGATAACACATGTTAAAAACCTCAGGTTGTATAGATCACCATTTGTCATATTTTGATTTGATTTATTGTCACATATATTAACATAGAAAAATATTGTTCCTTGCGCACTACACAGACAAAACATACTGTTCATAGAAAAGGAAAGGAGACAGTGCAGAATATAGTGTTACAGTCATAGTTAGGGTGTAGAGAAAGATCAACTTAATGCAAGGTAAGTCTATTCAAAAGTCTGACAGCAGCAGGGAAGAAGCTGTTCTTGACTTGGTTGGTATGTGACCTCAGATTTTTATATCTTTTTCCTGAAGGAAGATGGTGGAAGGGAGAATGTCCGGGGTGCGTGATGTCCTGAATTATGCATGTCAAGGCATTGGTAAGTGTAGACAGAGTCAACGGATGGTAAGTTGGTCTGCGTGATGGAATGGGCCTCGTTCACGACCTTTTGTAGTTCCTTGCGGTCTTGGGCAAAGCAGGACCCCATACCCAGCTGTGATACGACCAGTAAGAATGCTTTCTGTGGTTGATCTGTAAAAGTTGTTGAGAGTCGTAGCTGACATGCTAAAATTTCCTTCATTTTCTGCGAAAGTAGAGGCGTTGGTGGTTGGTTGGTATTTATCATTCAGAGTGCATTCCCTAACACTTGGCCTCCGACGAGCCAAACAATTACCAACCCTTTTGAGAAGATTATCTCCCATTCCATGTGCTCTTATTTTTGCTAATAATCTCTTGTGAGGAGCTTCATCAAATGCTTCTAGACGTCCAGAGAGATAAATTCCATAGATACTTCCCCATACATCTGATTAGTGACTTCTTTCAGAGATTGAGCTAGATAAGTCATTCATGATATCTCTTTCTCTGCAAGGGTATTGGTGACCATGGACTCCCATGTTAATCCTGCCCTAGAGGGGTGAATCATGTTTGTTGGTGATACATTCATCCAGTTTGCGAAGCCTTTGAGAAAGGTTGTTCTTTGTCTACCTCAATCTTTTCCATCAGCATCAGATTTGCTAAATCACGAGTTCTTCTTACGTGACCTACATTTGACACATGCTGTCAATATTCTGTGATCTGCTCACAATTGTTCAGTTACTCTGTTCCTGGTGATAGATTCAGTGTTCATTACCAACGAAGGTGCAGTCACTGCATGATATTCCACAGTGCTTGCATTAGTGGAAGGAGAGGAACCTCATAGTGGATGTGTTTTAGAAGAACAAGGCTATTCTTTGAAAATTTTGCTGACTTGTTGGAGAGATTGCTGCATGAAAAGAAACAGCCGCATGGATCGTTCACCCTGCCTCCATTTTCCTAGTGAAAAGAGTGTGACATACAAGGCAGAAACAATGAAAACGTGTAGAGAAAAGGCAACCTTTATGCTTGAAATGGTACTTCTCTAAAGATACAACAGTTATCATCTTAGGCTTGTGTCATGCTTTCTGAGCCCATGGATAACGTGTATTTAAGTGGGGAACACATGATTTCACCTTGCTTATAGAATATAAGAATAGATACAGAATATATCGTAGTAAACGTTGCTAACAATACAAAAATAGGTAGAAAACAAGTTGAAAGGAGGACGCAGAGTTCACAAAAGGATTAAATTGGTTAAGTGAATGGGCAAAATTTGACAGATGGAGCAAAATGAGGGAAAACCTTGGAGGGAAGAATAGAAAAGCCAAATATTGAGGTTGAATAGTTTAGGACTTTATTCCCTGGAGAGTAGAAGAATGAGGGGAGATTTGATAGAGGTGTATAAAATTATGATGGTTGTAGATAGAGTGAATGCAATTAGGCTTTTTCCACTGAGGCTAGGGGAGAAAAAAACTAGAAGACATGGGTCAAGGATGAAGAAGGAAAAGTTTAAAGGGAATATTAGGGGGACTTCTTCATACACAAAGTAGTGGAAGTGTGGAATGAGCTGCCAGAAGAAGTAGTGAAAGCAGGCTCATTTTTAACATTTAAGAAAAACTTGGACAGGTACATGGATGAGAGGGGTATGGAGGGACATGGTCCAGGTGCAGGTCAGTGGGACTAGGCAGAAAAATGATTCAACACAGCCAAGAAGGGACAAAAGACCTGTTTCTGCGCTGTAATGTTCTCAAGTTCTATATTATTTCAATGGACAGAAACTACAGGGCAGAGGGATCTGGGTGTCCTCCAATATGAATCACAACAAGCTAGCATGCAGATCCAGTAAATAATTAGGAAGGCAAATGGAATGTTGGCCAAGAATGGAGTCCAAAGTCCTTATATATTATAGGGCATGAGCAAGACCGACTGTATCCAATTTTGATCTTCTTATTTAAGGAGATGTACTTGAAGGAAAAGGTTCAATGGATCAATTCCCAGGATGAAGAGATTGCTTTGAGGAAGGAATTGAGCAGGTTTTGCCTATACTCATTGTGGTTTAAATGAATATGGGGTAAACATATTGAAACATGTGAGATTCTGAAAAGGTCTGAAAGGAGAGATGCTGACAGGATGTTTTACATAGTGGAATAATCTAGTACCAAGGTTTCAAAATAAGAGGTCTCCTATTTGCAGTAAGGAGGTTTTTCTCCTGAGGTTTGCTAACCTTTGGAGTCTTCTATTCCAGAAAGAACTGGAGACTGGGACACTGAATATTTTCAAGGATGACTTTAAGATGGATTTTTGGTTTACAAGGTCGTCAAGAATCAGGGGGGACAGAGGGGAAAGTAGAGTTGAGGCCACAACCGGATCAGCCAAGATCTTATCAAATGGATTTGCAGGCTTGAGGGGCCAAATGGCCTACTCTAATTTCTCGTGGCTTCTGTCTACATCGAGCTGCTTCCACTACCCAGCCTGCCTGTTATAGCTTCACTCGATTGAGCCTCTCAAGATTATAAAACCGCCACTAAACTTTCATCATTTGCACAAGGGTTCACTGCCCTGCGACAATTTCCTACATTTAACTGGGATAAAAGCTTTTATGATGTGGCGTAATGAGTTTCAATAAGTGCATAGAAAGATTAACCAGAGATTGTGGTTTTTCATTGATCTATGGGATGCATTCAGTTACCTTCACTGCCTAAACAATGGGTGGTCATTCATGCAACTCAGTTCCATAGCCTGTTAATTAAAACGTTGCTTCTTTTCACTTTGGGAGAAAAAAGCTGATGCACGTAAAAACCTATGGCCTGTGCAAGAGCTAAGTACCAGTTCACTGCAAGACCAAGGGGTAATGAGTGATATCAATAGCCACTGGTATCCCAAGGAGAAAATAGTCACGTGCTGCACATAGAATATTCTCCAAAACTCTCATAAAAGCAAACAATTTTGTGCAGCAGTATATTTAATGGCAGCATCCAAACTGAGATTGCCTAATGCCACAGTTTCTAAAACACTAACCCTGATCCCTTAGGGAGGCAGGATGACAGAATTATTTCCAGCCTTAAATATGTACTAAAATGTTTATAGGAGCAATGGAAAAAAAAAAATCTAAAAGCCCTGAAGTGAAGTTATTTGAAAGGTACCGCTTGTGCAATTTAATGGTAGATCCAACTCTAAGAAAGTGGAACAAAACCAGTTTGCGGATAATTAATCTCATCTGACAATTACTGCAGTGTTATATTGTTTTAGCAATTACCAAGTCATCATGAAATATATTATCACGTCCATTTCACATTAATGTGGTCAATCTTTTTTGTCAATGTTGTCACTACGAGTAGAAATATGCATGCTCGCAAAAACAAAACAACTAGCAAATTACAGTACAACTGCTCTGGGACCTTATTAAAGTTCTGTAGAAAGAAAAGGTGCAGCAGTTGAAAACTACTTGCTTTTTTCGCTATTCTCCCCTCCCCCTCCACCCCGCAAGTCCACATGTAATCTTAAGACTTTGAAGTTGATGCATGTGCATCTCCAGAAAGGTGTCAATGCTAAGTACATTTCCAGGCACAGAAGCCCATTTCACAAATATTTAGCACACCAGAAATCCAGTGAGCCAGTCTGCTTATCTGCATTTGACAGCAATACCGAGCGAAGGGATAAACAGCTTCAAAAATTGTTTGAAGGAAACCAGTTCTTTGTGCATTCAGCTTGTGTCACCTGTAAAATACTTGATTAAAAAAAAAACATGATGTTCCATGGTTTCTTCTCTTTGCTGTGTAAAATATTCAATTTGAATCGCATAATTGTAGTTAATGGCATAATTAAAATTTGCCCAGTACAAGTGCTGTACGTGGATTGCTGCATTTATTCAGGTGGAATTGGTGATAAAGTGGCACAACACATGTTAATCGCCAGCCTTGCACTGTGTTTAAACAGAACATGTCATTTTGAACAGCTGCACTTGACAAGTGGATCGAGACAGCAAGCTATTGACAGGTGTCTCATTGTAGCGGGTGCTCTCAGTCGAAATGTTTTTGAATCATTCTCACATACATCATTTTTAGCCAAGATGTTCCCCGCCAACCACCATATCCATCCCCAATATCCCATACCACTGTTCAATTCATTTTAACAGTCAGATCCCCAAAGAGACTGAAGATCAAGTATATTTTGGCAAAGGGAGATAGCCTGAAACAGGCAATACTTTGAATTTTATAATCAGACTATAGGGAGCAACATGGTGATATAGTGGTTAGCACTGCTGCCTCACAGCACCAAGGACTCAGGTTCAATTCCAGCCTTGGGTGACTGTCTGTGTGGAGTTTGCACACTCTCCTCGCATCTTTGAGAGTTTAGTCTGGGTGCTCCAGTTTCCTCCCACAGTCCAAAGATGTGTATTGGCCATGCTAAAATGCCCCTTAGGTACCCAAGAACTGTATGTTAGATGGATTAACTGTGGTAAAGGTACAGGGTAACAGGGACGTAGCAGAGATGCGGGGGGCCGGTAGGATAACCTGTCAGAGAATCGGTGCAGACGCAAATGGACTCTTCTGCACTCCAAGGATTGTATAAATTGCTCAATGAGAAAAGACAAAGGGCAGAATGTGGTAGTGGGTGGGATAAATAGTACAATCATTGCTAGGTGATAGGATGGGTTCTCGTGCCCAACTGGTGTGCTCATGAGCTGCTCTTCAAATCACATCAGGAGGTGGCCGTTGATATATCCACTCTGCCATCACTTTATGGTTCGAAGATCCTAGAACCATATGTAAACACCACTCAAACAACACTCACTCTCTGTGTGCGCTCTGGATTTCCAAAGACCCCCTCAGGAGAAAGGAGTCAAATGTCCCCAGTTTCAGCCACAACTCCCTGGGGGCTCTCCTTAATGCCATGAACAAATGCCATGATGTCCTCTTCTCAAGGGACAGAACCAGAAGATCCACCAACCTCATCTTGCAGCCCAGAAGGGGTTTGCAGCAGAAGTCTGTGCCGCTGGGATCAAAAAAAGAAATGCCCTGCAGTTCAGGAAGAAAGTGAATGATCCAATCTGTGCTGCCAGAGTAAATTAATCTTCAGCTCACTCCGAAGTCACATTCTCATAATGACAGCAGGCACTCAAAGGGTCACAACTGCTCCCAGATCTCACACACAAGTAATGGAGGAGACATCAACACTGAATGTCTCTCTCACACTTCAATTACCACCATCTCATTGATTATCCTGCACAAACAGTATCTTCAGTCCTTACTGGGAAAGCTCAGCATTCACAGGGGGCAGACATGTATGTTAGGTGAATTAGCCACGGTAAATGTGCAAGGGATAGAACAAGGGACTGGAATAGAACATAGAACATTACAGCGCAGAACAGGCCCATCGGCCCTCAATGTTACACCAACCAATTAAGAAAAAGCAATGACCCTCTAATCTAAGCCATTCCCTTTTCATCCATAAACCTATCCACGGACCTCTTAAACACCCCCAAACTTGGCGCATCTACAACTGCAGCAGGCAGGGCATTCCATACCCTTACCACCCTCTGGGTAAAGAACCTACCTCTGACATCCGTCCTATAACTACCACCCCTTAATTTAAAGCTATGTCCCCTCGTGCTAGTTTTCTCCATCCGAGGAAAAAGGCTATCACTGTCCACCCTATCTAAACCTCTAATCATCTTATATGTTTCAATAAGGTCTCCTCTTAGCCGCCTTCTTTCTAATGAAAACAACCTCAAATCCCTCAGCCTCTCCTCATAAGACCTGCCCTCCATACCAGGCAACATCCTGGTAAACCTCCTCTGTACCCTCTCCAATGCCTCCACATCTTTCTTATAATGTGGGGACCAGAACTGCACACAATACTCCAAGTGCGGCCGCACTAGAGTTTTGTACAGTTGCAACATGACGTTGCGGCTCCGAAATTCAATCCCCCTACCAATAAAAGCTAAGACTCCGTATGCCTTCTTAACAACCTTATCGACTTGATTGCCAACTTTCAGGGATCTATGCACATATACACCAAGATCCCTCTGTTCATCAACACTATTAAGAGTCCTACCATTAGCCCTATACTCTACACATCTGTTATTCCTGCCAAAGTGAATTACCTCACACTTTTCCGCATTAAACTCCATTTGCCACCTCTCGGCCCAGCTCTGCAACTTGTCCAAGTCTCTCTGCAAACTATAACACCCCTCTTCACTATCTACCACTCCTCCGACTTTGGTGTCATCCGCAAATTTACTAATCCATCCTTCAATACCCTCATCCAGATCATTTATAAAAATTACAAACAGCAGGGGCCCCAAAACAGATCCCTGAGGTACACCACTTGTAACCGAACTCCACGATGAATAATTTCCATCAACCACCACCCTCTGTCTTCTATCAGCTAGCCAATTCCTAATCCAATTAGCTAAATCACCCTCAATCCCATACATCTGCATTTTCTGCAGAAGCCTTCCATGGGAACCTTATCGAACGCCTTACTAAAGTCCATATATACCACATCAACCGCCTTACCCCCATCCACCTCTTTGGTCACTTTTTCAAAAAACTCAATAAGGTTAGTAAGGCACGACCTACCCTTCACAAAACCATGCTGACTATCCCCAATCAATTCATTTCTCTCTAAATAACTATAAATCCTATCCCTAATAATTCTTTCCAATACTTTGCCCACAACAGAAGTAAGACTCACCGGTCTATAATTCCCAGGAAAGTCTCTATTCCCCTTCTTGAACAATGGGACAACATTCGCTATCCTCCAGTCTTCCGGCACTATACCTGTAACCAACGATGACCTGAAGATCAGAGCCAGAGGCTCTGCAATCGCCTCTCTCGCCTCCCAGAGAATCCTAGGGTAAATCCCGTCCGGCCCAGGGGATTTATCTATTTTCAAACCCTCAAGAATATCTAGCACATCCTCCTTATCTACTTCAATACTTTCCAGTTTACAACCCTGTATCCCAGTGTTCTCCACAACTACATAGGCCTGGAGAGGATGCATTTTCAGAGAATTGGTGCAGTCTTAATGGGCCAAATGGCCTCCTTCTGCACTGTAGGATTCTATGCTTCCCAACCTCTCCTCCATCTCTTCACATCACGTTCCATCCCCTTGTCTCCATACAGGTAAAGCTGGCCCTCAACAGGAGGGAGAGATCCCAGATGGGAAAAGGGTTGGCGAACATCGGGAGCTCATTACCTTCGAGGAGGAGGCAGTGCAGTTGGCTGGAGTAGACAGGGATCACTTTTATGGTGAAGGTAAGATTGGCTTTCCCCAGCAACTCAGTACAGATAAGCCCCCCATGAGTTGGTCACATCCTGATATTCACAGTGATTGACAAGTTATTGTTCAGATGAGAAACTCCAAAGTATAAGGCACAGATCATACCCAAACCTCATGTTGTTCATGACCCCCATCAATCAGAGAAGTCTTGTCTCTCCCTGGACTGGGACCAGGACATGCAGTCTGCGCACAGCCCTGTTGCATGGCTCGCAAAGGACTTCCTGTAAGCTCACTCCAACAACATGGTCAGTAGAGTCTTTTAATCTCTCACCCTGACCATTTGGCTTCAGCTACAGTACTACAACTGTCCGACCTTCATTCCCCCCAGATTCCTGCATGATTCCCCACAAATCTGTGTGCATCTGTTCTCTCCTGTGCAATAATCACATCTTCCCCCAATCATAAGTCCCCTAGCATCGCTAGTCTCCATGCCATAGTAACCACACGTATCCCCAAACAGATCAGAATGCATTGTGAGCAGCACACACAGTGTACTGTAATCTGAAAACCCAATACAGCAATCACTGTTACGCCTCAGAGCAGTGTTTGGGAGCTGGATAGCGAGGGGGGAGTAGGTTATATGGCAGATCCCGCACTTGCATTGAAAAGTGCTGTGGGAAGAGGTGGGGATACGGGATTGAAGAATAGACAAGAACATTATGGATGAAACAGTCCCTTTGAAAAGGCATAAGGGCAAGGTAGGGGAAGATGTGATTGGCGGTGGCATCACATTAAGATATCAAAAGCTGGAGAGGATCCATAGAACCCTTCAGCCCATCGAGTCTGCACTGAATACAATCACAATGAGGGACCTAACAACAATGGTGGTGGTGGGAGGTTGCGGGGGGACACCCAGGTCCCTCGGCGCTGTGAGGCAGCAATGCTAACCACTGTGCCGCCAAGGTGCAGGTTGTTACATCGGCTCCTGTCAAGTGAAAAGGCTAGGACTTTCTGGAAGTGTTTTCATAGGTCTCCAGATTAGTGTCCAATTACAGTTCATCTGTTAATTCTCATGCACCTCATACTTACCCTAAATGTTAAAAGGTAAGATACATTTTGCAAATTGATTTATCTTTCTTAACTCAAAAGCTTTTTCTTTGTTTATTCAAACCCCACGGAGTCCTGTGGCTTAATTCCAAAAGCAGCAGTCTTGAATCTCAAACTTTATCCACTTTAAACAAAATATTATTTGTCCGTAATTCCACCTCCTCCAACATCTCGAAGGTCATAACATATTGGCAGAGCTTTCAAAATTAAAGGGCACTAAAATAAACTGGGCAATAAGTTAATAATACAAGGTGTTTGTTGCTTTTTCTGGGCCTATAAAATCATCTTGTATTCACCCAAAACATAAATCAGTTGAACAATGTTGGCTGAGAGATTAGAGAGGGTGCATTTGTCTTCTATTTTTACCGGGCACTCTACACAGGAATAGGCCTCTGGCAAAGCTCTGCATTTCAAATTATTTTTCATCCAGGGTTTTGGAAGTGATTCCGCAAGGTGCCCTGCAATTCAAACACTTACACATCTAACGTGCCCTGTAAAAGCAAGATAACTCAAAACATCATAATCCTTGGATTCAAAGCTTGGGATTCTGTGCACGCACGTGTGAGACCATAACGATCCCGAATTTCTTTTTGTGCTTGGTTGTCACTCAGTCAGATAAGGATGAATGAAAAGGGGCTTTGATGAAGAAAATTATGCACCTCGAGTGCCGGGAGCAGACCTGTTGTGGCATCGTCAGGAAACAGCTGTAGTGTGAAGCGAGAATGTCAAAGTAATAAGTGATCTGCTCAAACAATCACCAATGTTCGAAGGGACAAGAAGTTTCCAACATTTAACAGTGCATTTCTCTTCACTGGTACAATACTGCCCTCTACAGAAAATCTTCACAACATGAACACATTTTTATCAGGGTGTTTACGCATGAGGATTCTGTTGCCAGCAAAAGGCTCATTTGTCACAGCACAAGTGGCATATTATTAGGGAAGTACAGATCTGGAAAAGTAGAAGCTGAAGGTATGGGAAAACAAACATTTTTTCTCACTGTTCTGCAATGAGGTATACAAACGCCAATAAAGGCAATGTACCGACTTGTGTCACCCTCCATCTTTTACATGAATATTAAGGCATGTTGGGCATCTCTGTGCAACACAGTATCTCAAAATGCAAACGTCCAGGGACCAACTTCCTGTTTTCACTTCACTGTCACTGCCTTGTAGATGTTTACTGTGCCTCCAACTCCCCAGCTTTTGACTCTTCAACACTCAGGAATTCAGCCACCAGGAGAAGGGACAAGACACAGACTCTAGTTGAACTCCCACTCAGTAGAATCACCTTAAAACACTGAACATGATGCCCAGAGGCCACAAGTCATTGATGAAATACCATTCTCAGAGCTAGAGTACAGAAATGGCTTTGCGTATTCACTGTCACAGAGTCATACTGGGTATAAAAGGCACTTTGGTTAGTTGAAACTACGTTGAAAATAACTACCACCAAAAGCACACTAACCCCATTTTTCTGCACTTGTCCCATGTCCTTGAATGTTCCAATATCTCAAATGCTCATCCAAATTTTTTTTTTATAAGTTGGAAGATTTCTGGCCTCCACTACCTGCCCAGGCAGCACAATCCGAATTCCCAACACCCCCGAGTGCATTTAATTTTCTCAAATCCACTCTAAAACTCTTACCCCCTTTCCCTAAAACTATGCCCCTTCACGATTAACCCCTCAACCGAGGGGAACACTTGCTCACGCTGTCCATACTGCTCATAATCTTATACACTTCAATCATGTGTGTCCCACCCCAGCCCAGACACCCGTTCCCCAACCAAGCCTTCTCTGCTCTAGAGAAAACAGTCCAAGCCTATCTAGTCTCTTCTTTCGGCTGAAGTGTTTCATTCCAGGCAACATCCTCAAGAATCTCCTCTAGTGCTTTCATATTCAAAGCTCTGAATTACAGGTATGCAACAACCTACAGAAAGAGACCACAATTTCTCCAAAGTGTTATGAGTTTGAATATGCCATGCGTTCATAATGTCAACATAAAATTGAGTGATATTCGCAATGCCACTGTACATTGCCAGAAGTCATAAATAAATAGCATGTCAGAAGTGTCAGATATGTACAACCACATACCTGTTGAATAACTCTACCCACTGACAGTTCGTGCACACCAGGTACTCCTGTTTGTGGCCTGGATTTGGTACCAGTCCACGCTAAAACAACACTCTGCGATATTCACCATGCTGACATCGGGCCACAAGGTTTTCACCAGCTTCTGAGCCGAGACCTGCTGTCACTAGGCATGCGATTCAGCGTGGCGTCTTGTACAAGTGTTTAGTGCATTTATAAGCAGGACAAGCAACAGTGAATCTCTTCAATCAGACTGAAGAATTCTCACTGAGACATGCAGAGTCCAAGCAGGAAATATCAAGTAAATTTAAATCAAATACAGACAGCAGAATAAAGACAGGAAAGATGGAATTCAAAGAGACAGATAAAAGAGACAGAGAAAGTTTTTTTTTTCCAAAAAAAGTTTTTTCTAAATCTCCAATTCAGAAGAAATGAGACTCCATAACTTGAAATTAAATATTAATGGTCAGAGAGAATATTAGGCAGTAATTATGCCTGACCACAGCATTAAAAATTTACTAACACCCGAGTGCGCCAGCCTAAACTTCTTCTGGCTTGTTTGATAGATTATTAATCGGAAACTTCACTTTTACATTGAATTCAATGCTGATTGTGGAATGGTAGCAGTATAACCCGGCCTGTGGCACAGCATGCTAACTTGCAACTTCCAGATTTTCATGTTTTAACTATGAATGTTTTGGTGATAGCAGTTGCTACAGGTATGAATATATTATATTTAAGGAGATCCACCAAAACTACGCATCTTTGGACAATGGGAGACCCGCGTAGACATGAAGAGAATGTGCACACAGTGATCTGAGGCTGGAATGGAACCTGGGCCCCTGGTGCTGTAAGGCAGCAGTACTAAACACTGTGCCACCGTGCTGCCCACTCAAGGTTGCTGTCCACTCCATAATAATACACCTTGCCATTACTCCAAATTCAAAATCCAGGTCTATCCGTTTAACAGAGCATCACCTTTAAATTGGTTGTACATGAGACAACTTTGTAAAATACTTAAAAAAAAAATACCTTTTATACAAAAATTGAAGTATGTAATTCAGGTGTGACACATGTACTTGACATTGATTGTCTATATTGAAGCGTGTCTTTAGCATCCTAAAGCAAATTGCTTAATTCCTCACCTTAACATGCAGTCACTGATATTAAAATTCTTAAAATGTTCATAATACATGTGGGCTGAAGTGTGAAAACATGTCAGCCAATATCAAATTTATATTACTTGTAAGAGGAAAACATTTTGTCTGTTATTCCTAAACTCTGTAGTCAATAGACTAAAATCAGGGACATATCTGCAGGAATACAGATTTAACGAAAATATAAATCAAGCACATACATTTACATTGAAAATCTGACCAGTTAAATGAACTGAAATATTGTCTGTAATGTATCACTAAAACTAAAAATGTAAGATCAGGAGTAGATAGTTTAGTCTCTATATACTTCACTATTGATTTGTACCTCAAATCCATTTATCCAACATATTTAAAGTTTCAAAGTTAAAGTGTATTTATTAGTGTCACAAGTAGGTTTACAAATTGCTGTGAAATTCCCCTAGTCACCACACTCTGACTCCTGATAGTGAGGGAGAATTTAGCATGGTCAGTGCACCTAACCAGCACTGTGGGAGAAAACCGTAACATCCAGAGAAAACTCACACAGACACAGGAAGAAAATGCAAATTCCATACAGACAATAACCCAGCATGGGAATCGAACCCAGGTCCCTGACACTGTGAGGCAGCAGTACTAACTACTGTGTCACTGTTTCTCTTAACGCCCTCACCTAATAAATATTTGTTAATCTTAGCCATGATGTGGAGATGTCGGCGTTGGACTGGGGTAAGCACAGTAAGAAGTTTCACAACACCAGGTTAAAGTCCAACAGGTTTATTTGGTAGCATAAACTTTTGGAGTGTCGCTCCAGCTTCAGATGAGAGAAGAGTTGTGCTCACAAACAGGCATACATAGATCCAGACTCAATTTACAAGATAATGATTGAAATGTGAATCCTTATAGGTAATCAAGTCTTAAAGATACATTCAATGTGAGTAGAGAAGGTTAAGCACCTATTAAAGAGGTGTGTGTTGTCTCCAGTCAGGACAGTTAGTGAGATTTTGCCATGACAGTTTCAATTGACCCAGTGTCTACACATTCTTGGGAAGAGGATTCCACGTTCCTCTCATATTTTGTGTGAAAAATCGCTGCTTGATTTCACTCGTGAAAAACCTGGGTCTAAGGTTTTTTAGGTTGGGCTCTGCTGCTCTGGATTCCCCACAACTGGAAATAGTTTCTCCAAATCTATTGTTCTCCGTCAAATCCTTTGAATATTAAATACTTCAACCAGATCATCCACCAGTCTTCTAAACTCAGAGAAATGCGAGCCAAGTTGATGCAACAACTTAATGCTTTTAAGCCCAATAACATTCTGGTGGATCTGTTCTGTACCGTGAGTAAGACCAGATGTCCTTCCTGAGGTGTAATAACATCTGTTCCGAATGGAATGCTCCAGACAGGGTCTGTACAGCTGAACACAACTTGGTATTTCAACCCTTTTGAGATAATGGGGAATTTCACTGTAACTGAATTGCAGTGTTAAGGTAAGCCTACTTGTGACATTAATAAATAAAGTAAAAAAGCACTAAATTAATGGCAAACATCCCTTTCTCCTCTCTGATTAGCAAGCTGTGGACTAAGTTTTTAGTGATTTGTTTTCCACAACTTCTAGTTGTTCAATTCAAAAAAATCCAATTTGTCTTCTTTGAGCCGAAAATGGATAACCTCAAATTGATTTACATTTAATTGCTCAAGTTTTGCTCATGCACATAATCTGGTTCTGTCCTTCTAACTTTCTGCTTTCATCTTTACAATTTATTTTTCCTCATTACATGAGTGTCATCTGCAAACCTGGACGTGCAACTTGCTATTTTTTCACTTATCAACACAATACCATTAACACTCTGCTTTGAGCAGGTTTAGATTTCAGGTCATACCCAGTCTACATTGCAAAATCTTTTTGTTGATTGTCATAGGCTTGTTTTAGACCAAATGGTGGCAGATTTTAAAACAGAACTGAGGAGGAGTTACTTCACTCCAAGGGTCGTGAATCTGGAATTCTGTACCCCAGAGTGCAGTGGATGCTGGAATATTAAACAAATTTGAGAAGAAAGATAGGTTTTTAATTAATAATAGGATAAAAGGTTATGAGGAGTTGGCAGAAAGATGGAGTTAAGACCGAGATGCGATCATAGAAACACTACACTGCAGAAAGAGGTCATCTGGCCCATCGAGTCTGCACTGACAACAATCCCACCCAGGCTCCACTCCCATATTCCTACACATTTACCCGCTAATCCCACTAACCTAAGCATCTCAGTACACTAAGGGCAATTTTCAGCATGGCCAATCAACCTAACCTGCACATCTTTGGACTGTGGAAGGAAACTGGAGTACCCAGAGAAAACCCACGCAGACAGGAGGAGAATGCGCAAAACTCCACACAGATAGAGACCCGAGCTGGGAATCGAACCGAGATCCCTGGAACTGTGAAGTAGCAGTGCTAACCAGTGTGCTACCGTGCCGCCCATAGATCAACCATGATCATATTGAATGATCAATCAGGTTTGAGGGGCTGAATTGCCTACGCTTCCTCCTAGTTCTTATGTTCTTGTGAAACATTTCAATTATAAGTGACTGGAGCCATTGATTCATCCACCCAAGGAAGTGACTATACCTGATGCCTTCCTCACCTTCATGCCATTCTCAAGCTTTTGTCTAGTGCCTATGACAGCCTAAATCTTCACCCCTCACCCACCAGCCAGCTGACAGTTTCTACCTTTCATAAATGGGCAGTACCTCGATAAGGTCCTGCAGTTAAAACATCCTAGGCCTAAAATCTAGGTTTGCAAGTGGGTTTTCTTCTCAACCGATGCCTCACCCATCCTAAAACTACAAGCTAAAACTGATCTCCAGAAGCAGCTAACCTCAAGACCAGTTAATTTACAGTGACTACCAAGAATCTCATCACAATAAAAAGTGATGTCAACAGCAGGGAAGCATTTAGTATTAGGATTATGACTAAAAATTGAAAGACATAATTAAACATGGATAGGCGTTTATTTTTTCAGACTGAACCACAACACATTAAAATACGATATAATCTTATGATATTGGTTTCAAGTGTAAGAGAAAAAATCAGTAGGAGACTCTCAAGCCCGAACTCCACTTTCCTATCTGTGCTTCACAATTCTTGACTCTCTTGTATGCCAAAAAGTCTATCCAACTCAACCTTAATTAAATTCAGTGACCCAGCTTCCAATGCTCTTTGGGGAAGAGAATTCCAAGATTAACAACTCTTGAGAATTATCATTAAACAATGCCTCCTTATTCTGGAGTCTCCCATAATATAAAAAAATTCATATGGATAAAAAAATTACAGGTACATTTTATTTATGTGTACGTTTAAGAGTTTTTTTTAAAATTCATGCTCACAGCCTTAGGTGATGTCACTGTTGGGAGGAGGAAAAAACTATGGGCAGGTCAGGTGACAGGGATTCATTTTCAGCTTGGAGCTGCATTTGGGCCTCCGTGGGAGTTTGCGCATTCTCCCCGTGCTTGCGTGGGTTTTCTCTGGGTGCTCCAGTTTCCCCTCTCATCCCAATAATGTGCTCTTAGGCTAACTGGCAAAACAAATTCTCCCTAAATTGTCTCAAATTTGGTTTTTTAATCCATAGATCTATAAACATAGACAGGGATCACGGGTAGAGGTGGGAACATCGGTGTGGTGGTGCGGGCTCGTTGGGCCTAAGGGCCTGTTTCCCGTGCTGTTTTGTTCTTTGTTCTTTTTAGAAGGGACGACAAGCCAATAAGAAGTGTTTTCCCTCTCTCCCTGTTGATTTGAAAATTCTATTGGTTAACTGAAAACAAGATCTTGTTTTCCGGAAGGGTGAAAACCTGCTGTTGCTGGGTGTTAGACCAGAGTCTATCTGATGTTTTGGGAAGCTGTCTTGTCTTCAAACTGTTTGAAGTGAATCCAGAGATACGTGGACTTCAACCCAGGAACTCAAATTTCCATTATCACGTGAGCAACAGTTTGTGCTATGTTAAACCTGAGAAAAGGGTTTTTGTTGTCTAAGAGTTTTTGTTTTAACTGGAACACATTAGAAATATTCATCAAGCGTTATAGTGGTTGTTTCATTTCTTGTTTGTAACTGATAAATGTTCTTAGTAATTTTTTATACATATTAACTATATTCATAAATAAACTTGTGTTTGATAAAAGTTCCTCCTACTGGGACATTGGAATCATACCTGAAGTGAAACATTTAATTCAAAACGTATAATTCAGGTGGGCTTCATAAAACACTTTGGAGTTTCTAACCTAAACCATAACAATATGCATGGTCCAAATATGTGAAGATTAAGTGGATTGGCCATGGGAAATGTGTGCCCTCAGGACAGGGGAGGGGGCCTGGGCAAAATACTGTATCAGAGAGTTGGTGCAGAATTGACGGACTGAATGGCGTCTTTTGCACTATATGGATTCTATGATTCTATATGTATAATTTACATATATCTGTGAGATTACTGAAGATTCCCCCTAAGTGAGAATGACATTTTGGGAGCAGTGTCACACCAGGACATTAATGATGATAGACTGCAGAGCTTAGTTCCAGCATCCTTCTATGAAAGATGATCGACACGCAGCAAAGAATTCCATTGCAGATGGGATGTCTTTCATCTGATGCATCTTTGCTAATGGTTCAAGATGTCATTCTATGAAAGGGAGGTTCTACCACAAGTGCTGCACATGAAGCAAGAGCCATTGTCATCTGCTGCTTTCAGGTTTGTTGCCAAGATGCTGTGGCCACTGGTCATTGTGGTGGCACACGCCAGCCCACAGGAGGTGTCGCCATTTTCCTCTGTTTCCCAGGTACGATAATCAACGTCTGAGGTCCTCATGTCGTGCCCGCAAGCATCCTTGAAGTGAATCCTTGGAGAGTGTTCTACTGATTGTTCGAGCTCAGCTACCTCAGCATACAGAAAGCCATTGCACATGCAATAACTACAAGCTGACTATTCGGAGCAACCTGACAGTTTATAAGGCCTGTGATCTGTGGATATGCGAGGGTCAACAAAGTCACCTCCACCTGATGAATGCTAAACAAGGAGAGAGCTCTGCTTCAGGGAGGACTGCTCCACTGGGGATTCAGTCCTGCCAGGATACACCATAATGCACCTCACAGAGTGAAGATTGAAATTAATAGGCTTCTTTTCTTGATAGTTGTACGTCATTATATTTCACAGCAACACAACAAGGTGGTGAGAACACAAACCTTATAAACGATCAGACTGCTCCTAATGGTTGGCTTGTAGTTATTGCATGCATATTTTACGTGTCATCAAAGGTAATCTGTGCATGTATCAAGGGATAAATTGTCCATCATTGTGACCCAAGGTAGCCAAGTTCCCAAACCACTTCCAGCAGGGTGTTATTTAATATCTAGCTGTTCAAACCATACAATAAAATCGATTGTAAATATTTTGGCCATCAGGTTGTCATCTGATGCAACCCATTAGAATGTGAGCATAGAGATGAGACGCAATACCAGGGTTCAGTCACAATGTACTAAGTACAAAAACAATGAAGGTGATAGATAAAGTAATGACATTAGCGCTAACACATTATCATCAATCTAAACACACAATGGCATCGCAAATAACTTGAATAAAGTACAAAGTATAAAAATAAATGCAATGACATAATTTAGAGCTTTTTTCCAATATAATTTAGTGCATTTTTCTCACTGTAATCAGTCTGCTCATTATCACCTATCTTCTCCACTTGCTGTGTGTCAATTGTCCCCTCTGATGTACTGCCATCATCTCATCCATCTCTTAATTCTCATTTCGCACATCAGCTTCTTCAAAATATTGACTTTTCTCCAGGTGGAAGACAAGTGGCTCCTGCTGCTTTTGTATTTAACCTTCTGGTACAAGCGTTGCCCTGAGTATTCAGCACAAACCTAGCCACATTAGCGATGCACTGTGTACATAACTGCATTTGATCCAAATTTCAGAAAGAGCCAAATTCTTCGCGTGTGCATATAATACAAACCATATATCTATATAGAGACACATAATTTAACAGTTAGAAGAATTAGGCTTGTTCTGATAGACAAATAATGAATGACAGCTCAAACCAATCTTATATGCAAGGCTCTCTCTGTTCAGCTATGTGTGGACATTTCAGTTAAGTCACAACTTACAGCAAGGGATTGAAGCTGAAGTTTTTCTGGTCCGTTAAGCTCAGCCTCACATCTGTGGTACAGTTATACACTAATCATTGTAGAGCTGTTGGGAAGGTTTCAGGGATAACCTCACTTCTTTTTGTCACTTCAGATATTAAGTGTGAATCACCACTACAGCAAAAGCAGATTATAAATGGTGCAACAGGCAGTGATAATGGAACAGCACCAGAATTTTTTCCATTATGCTGTAAAATTATTCAGAAATGTCAAAATTTTACAAAGATGTGAAAGCTTCAACAATGCTCACTCTCACATCTCACTCACTGTTGGCTGCAGTTACCCAGCCACTTTCAACTCAAATAATTTAAGTATCCCTCAGCTAATGGTACCAAGTTATTTTCTGTGAAACTTATAGAATTAGGTCCTGCCAGACTATTTTTGGGTCAGGAACCCGATTTCCTAAAAGACAAAGTTTGCACGGGTTCTTTCACAAAGCAACAGCATGGCATTTCACCTTCAGGTTTCCCAACAATTAGGGAGGATGGGCAGATCACATTTCTATTCTATCAAAGAAAGGATTTCTAATTAAATGGGCCATGGCAAGGGTTACATTATGTGTGGCACCTTAGGCTTTTCAAGCAATTTCAGACACAAACAAGACATATTTATTGATAAGAGAAAACTAGGTGCAATAATTGCAGCACTCAGATGCCCTGGAGTCTTTATGATGTTAACTACATGGCTGCTGGATGATTCTGCCTGAGAGACAACTCGACCCTCTGGGGTGATCACTCAGTTTTGGATCCCATTGGTTCTTCAAGTCTTCTGCTGTACTGTCTTAAAGAGACAGACCCCACATACACAACATTCCTCCCCCTTTAATTTTCTTATCCAATCTTGAAAATTGATTTACTCAGCCCATATTCTAAATAAATATTATATTCACATATGTAAATCAGTGCAGCAATTGTTCAATGGAGGGATGTTGAAGCATACACTTCTTCTAGAAAGCTTCAACCATGCACAATTCCAAAGATAGTCTTGTATGGAATTCTACCATACTGCACAATTCCAAAGATAGTCCCGTATGGAATTCTTCCATACAGGCTTGGTGCTCTCCAAGTTCTGACCCAGACTCTGCACTCACCATATGTATGCTATGACAGTGATCTTTTTCTCTGTTAAGTACCTTACTCCACAGTGCAATTGGCTACGAGAGTTTTGTTTCCTTGCAGTTTATTGCTAAAACGTTCCAGGCACTTCTCATTAAAATACAAAAAGATGGGACGCAACTCAGTTTTGCTTGCTTTCAGCACTTCATTTAGTCATTTAGGATCTTCTGTTGCTCTCCAAGAGTCTTTTGTTGTCCTCCTCCTGGCATTATCCCTCTCTGGAATTTCTCAGTACCCACCCCTGCCTCCCCAACCTAGGGGACTTTCACTGCCTACTCTAAGTCTGGTGTTATCCATTACTTGAAGGCTTAATTTCCTCCTTTTGAGGTCTTGTATTGCTTAAGAAACCCCTTTTTATAGTTGCCTTCTATGTGGGGTCTTTTCTGATTTTTTTTGTCCCTTGTTCCTTCTTGTGGTTGGTTCATTAAAGATTGTACAACTTTAAATGCATTACCACTTTAAGAGTATCAACTTTTTTTTTAAAACGATTGAGGGCTGCTGTTATTTTCTCTCCATATGCTCATCGCGTGCCTCTGCAGTTTTGGTGGGAATTACAGCTCCTCTTTCTTGGATTTTTTTTTTTAAAAAGACTGTTAACTTATCTGTTTGCTGTCAGAAGACTTTTATTTTGCTTTCTATAGTTCTCCCATTTTCCTGGGTGGAAAGTCCATTTACTTTCTTTTTGTTCAATTAACTCAGAGATTGGCGCTGTCCTTTTGGAACCATAAAATTCTTTAAAACGTTTTAACTTGTTTTTAACAGGTAGAGGATTTTCTCTCATCTGCAAATAGTCCAACTTCACTGCCTGCAGTCTCTCAGTGCAGGGATGGCTCCCTTAAGTCTCTGTGAGGATCTGCAACGTGGAGATGCTAGCGTTGGACTGGGGTAAACACAATAAGAAATATCACCAAATTAAAGTCCAACAGGTTTATTTGTAGCAAACGCTACCAGCTTTCAAAACTGGCTGCTCTTCGTCAGAGGGATGACAGTTCTGATCACAAACAGGGCATACAAAGAGTATAAATATAAAATATTAGCTGTAAAGATTCACATTCCAATCATTATTCATGTAAATTGAGTTTTTGCCTCTAATTTAACAACTTTTGTGGAGTCAACTCATCCAAGAAGCAAGTAGCTTTCTTTTCCAACTTCAACTAAACCAGATGCTCACAGTTAGGCTCTGCTATTCAATCAATTCAAACTCAATGCCAATTGCTTCTCTGCCTTTTGGCTAAGATCAAGTAGTATTGACATGCTGCACTTCATTGAAGTCATTAGGTTACATTTCAACTTCATTTGAAGCAATTTTTTTAAAAGCGGCACCTCAGCCTTTTGGCTAAGAAGCAAATGAGATCAAGCCTTGGATGAGAAGCTATGCCTACTCCAATCAGCTTGGATCACGTAGATCAAGCCCAAGACAGGTGGTGAGAGCCTGTCTTGTCAGCTTGGATCAGGAAATGTCCCAACTTGTTGGGACTCTGAATTGGATTTAATTTGACTTGATTAGATTGGAATAAAGTTTAAAATAAAAAAAAGTTACATTGTGCAATACTTTAGGCTTGTTAAGAGATTTTAAACTCTGTTAGGAACAAAAGGTATTTAATGACAAGAGAAATAAAAGTTGCAGCCCTTGGATGTCCTGGAGTCATGCTCCAGTTTGTGTGTTCTGGAGCTGAAACCTCAGCATTTGCACCATCCGGAATGATATGTGATCCAGGAGAAAGCATCCATTGGCATTGTTTCTACTTGGGTGCTGATGATTCCTGCACTTCAAGAGGGATAGAAGGTGGAGCTTCTCTGATACCATGTCAGTAACAAGAAGGTTAATGCAGCACTAGACATGTTAAAGTTCACGATTATCATACAGTAAAACCACGATCCAAGGAAAGAGTACCTCAGTGTAATGATCAAAGTCTTCACAGCAAGCCTTCATCACCAAGGAAGCTCTTTGCACTGTGCACTCACCCTGATCTTGGTGAATTGAAGCCACAGTGTGGAATCTGTGCTGTACCCCATGGTGAAAGAGGCTCTTCGTTGCCTTTTTAATCACCTTAATTACTTTCCCACCAGACCCACAGGAGTTCACCGTTGGACTTTCATCCCACTACAGGGAATGTCGGAAAAGGATGGGATGACATTGGAATCTTAATCTGATACCAATTTCAGAGACACCAAATCCTGACCTCACCTGACTGGGAAAGATCTGCCTTGGGTGTCCCGCCAAGTCTGCAGATTTTGAAAAAAGTTCTTCCTGATTTTTTGTGCATTGCAGCCATTTGATGTAAGATATTTACTTGTTCCTTTTCATATAATCAAACTGGGAAATGGCTTGTATTTTGCATTTTGCATTTTTCTTGGGATTTGAGTAATAATTAAAGATAATCTCCCATAAGTTCATCTGAGGAGATAGTGGTGTCCCAATTCCCACCCAAGCTCCACAAACCCTTAAACGGTCCACCAAAATTTCCTCTCTCACTTGCTCGAGTACCGTGGTGGGCAAGACAGGTGAATTTCGACCATAACTTATGATTGAATTTGTTGACAATATCCTGAATTCTTTCCAAGGGTTTGTCATTGTGATATGTTTATAATGCGGTACTTTGTGATGTAAACTGACCAAACCGAGAACCGAATGGCTCAAAAAGTGATTCTGGTGGCTAATTGCAAATGTCATGAGATGTAGTGGTCACAACTTGATCAGTAAATTCTGAGACGAGGGGACAGGTCCTCTTTCCTAATATCCTCCCAAAAAGATTTCAAAGTAAAATAGGTAGGGTGCAAGCTAGATCTGAACGAGGTCAATATTTCCAATGAGTCACACCACTCAACCCAGTGCATCAAACAATATCAGATTCATTGCAACAACTCACCAAGGTTACTTAACACACCTCACGTCCCTGCAATGTCAAGCATGAGAAAGGGAAAGTAGCAATGTTCTAGAACCATTATCACTTCCAGGATCTCCTCCAAGTCTCAACCACCTTCACTGTGCTGTTCCTCTCACTGTCACAGGGACCTTAGAGTTCACTCTCTGACCCAGCACCGTAGTAGGATCAGCTTCAGATGGACTGCAGCGACTCAAAGACCCACACTACCTTCTCAGGTCAACTTATGGGAGATCATCAGTAATTATTACCCAAATCCCAAAAAAATTCAAAACACAAAGCATTTCCCAATTTCATTACATAAAAAGGAACAATTAAGTCTCTTCCATCAAATTTTCTTCAACCCATAAGTAAATCAACTAAACTTTTAACAGATTTAATCTTTCATGAGCATCACTGACAAGACCAGCATTTGTTGCCCATCCCTAAGTGCACCTGAACTGAATGCCTTGCTATTTCAGAGGGCAGCTCTGAAGTCACATTTGGGCCAGATCAGATAAGAATGGCAGATTTCCTTCCCTCAGTGGCATCATTGAACAATGTGTGTTTTTATTATAATCAATGATAGCTTTGTGGTCACAATTATTGAGACTACCTTCAAATTTCAGGTTATTAATTGAATTCCACCAGCGGCCATGGTGGAATTACAACCCTAGAACTCTGGATTACTATGAGTGGTTTTAGAGAATATATTTTTAGATCCCATAAAACAATCAATGTTCACACGGAGAAGCTGCAAATTTGCCACAGAAAACTTTGATTCAACTTGATTTATTATTGTCACATGTTAACATAGAGTGCTGTACAGAAAGGCACGTAGAGAAGGGAACAAGAGAATGCAGAATGTAGTGTCACAGTCACAGATAGGGTATAGAGAAAGACCAACTTAATGCAAGGTAAGCCCATTCAAATGTCTGACAGCATCAGGGAAGAAGCTGTTCTTGAGTTGGTTCATACGTGATGTCAGACTTTTGTATCTTTTTCCGACAGAAGGAGGTGGAATAGAGAATGTCCGGGGTGCATGGAGTCCTTGATTATTGTGACTTTGCCAAGGCAGTGGGAAGTGTAGACAGAGTCAATGGATGGGAAGCTGGTTTGTTTAATAGATTAGCTACATTCCCAATCTTCTGTAGTTCCTTGCCTCTTGGGCAGAGCAGGAGCAATACCGAGCTGTGATACAACCAAAAAGAATGTTTTCTAAGGTGCATCTGTAAAAGTTGGTGAGAGACATAGCTAACATGCCAAAATTTCCAAAGTTAAGGGAGCCTCACTGTTCTACTTTCAAACTCCAATCTACCTTGTGATATATTGGATACCATGTAGAGTTGGTTCTGAATGCAAATATCCCTTATGTGGGCTAAATCCAGAGAACTTGTTTTTATAATGATTCACTTGGTGTTTTGTAAATATAGGCAGCAATTCCTTAAGATAATGCAGTTGGCCTGTCTTAAATTCTGACAATCTATCTATATTGATATGAGAGCACTGGACCGCATCCTGAACAGTTTCGTGCATTCCAAATTCAGGTAGTCTTACATTTTCAATTACACAAACCCCGTTTTTAGCCTTCAAAAGTAGCTTGTTGACTATGAAGCTATTTGCGACAGGGAAGATATAATTGAGAGTTCATTGTTTCTGAGGAAACCAAAAGGTAGGTTTACATTGCTTTACTACTGCATTATGCCTGGTTTATACACACACACACTGAACTACAGGACTCCAGAGGACAATTACAAGTTGTAAGTCATCAAGATGACTGTGAGCATTGTGAAACACCTGGTCCTTCCCACAAGACCCAAACAGGACACTTATCCCCGTTTGTCATGTCAGTGATGACATTGATCTAATTGCTCTTCAAAGAAAACACTTAATACTTGCTGTTAATGAAAAATATCGAATACCAACGGATGGCAAAGATGAATCTGTGTACACAACTGCCCAAAGATTTGCAGGTTAGATGGATTGGCAGGCTAAATTGCCCCTTAGTATCAGGGGATTAGCAGGGTAAATACGTGGGGTTACGGGGATAGGGCCTGGATGAGATTGTTGTCGGTGTTGGCTTGACGGTCGAATGGCCTCCGCTGTAGGGATTCTATGAATTGCTCTCAAATCACCTGTTTTTTAAACAATGAAGCAGCTGTAATTATGGAGTGCGGTGTATCCTTCTCACGCAGCAATGAGCTGAGCTTCCAACTAAGACGCATGCTGCAGAGAGTTACCCACTCCTGTATTTCTCCAGCTGGTGTAGGTTTGAGCTTCCTGGACTTCTTTCCTGGAGCGTTGGTGACAGCACACATCTGCTCCTAACTTAACCTTATCAATCTCCTACGTGCACACTGTGAATTAGTCAGTCAACTTTTAGTCAAGATATTTGTTGTAGGGATCCTTTGCCTGCACGTACCATCTGGAGAGGCACAGTTTGGCTTGTAGTGCCGTGTATCTGCTATGGTTCACTTATCTCACTAAACAACCAGGTAATTAAGAGATGACTTTAAGGTTTCAAAAATCTGACCATACCTATGTTTTCACAGGACAGGACAGACAGCAGCTATAGGAAGAGATAGAGTTAATATTACAAAAGATCATCAACCTGAAGTACCATCCTATTTTTTCTCCTTACAGATCTGCTTGTTCTGCTGAATATTTCCAGCATTTTCTGCCTTTATTTCAGATTTTCAGCATCCACACTATTTAGCTTTCATGTCAAACTTGCAAGTCATTTGTTAGGACAATTTCACCTGAACTGCTACAAGTGGCTTCAATTAAGATATTTTCTATCATGTACAAAAGTCCCAGGCAACATTCTCGCAAACAAACTACCCCTACCCCTCAAATCATTAGTTTTCTTTTCAAATCTCCTCAATATTCACTGCCTCACAAGAATACTGACTAATCACGGAATCATAGAATCTCTGCAGTGCAGAAAGAGGCCATTTGGCCCATTAAGTCTGCATCAATTCTCCAACTGAGCATCCCACCCATGTAAAACCATGTAATTAATGCTAAACTTCGCAACTCGTCCATGTCTCATAGATCATAGAACCCTTTAGTGCAGGAGGCAGCCATTCAGCCCGTTGAGTCTGCACCGACCACAATTCCACCCAGGTCCTATCCCCATAATCCCCAGCATTTACCTTAGATAGTCCCCCTGACACTAAGAGGCAGGTATCAATAATATAGGTAGAATGAGGAAAGAGATTCTGCGGAGTAATACCAGCAGATGGGTGCTATATTAATAAGCAGAACCACAAAGGCAATAATCTTTGGATTACAACTAAGCTACAAACTAATTGGCATAGCGTCAATAAGATTCAAAAGGCAAATGTATGGCTCAAAGATTGGTGTGGGAGAGTTGAGTTCAAATTCATGGGACATTGCCAGCAGTACTGGGGAAAGAGGGAACTGTTCCATTGGGACAAGCTCCACTTAAATCATGCTGGGACAGCGTCATGGCAAATCGAATAAGTAGGGCTTTAGATAGGGCTTTACACTAGATAGTGGGGGGAGGGTTCAGTTGCATGGAGATTTAAAAATCAAAGTATAAGGAAAAGATAGGAGTACAAGTTAATGATGAGGCTAATTGTTACCAAATACTGAAAGGAAGGGACAGAGCCTGTGAATGTTGTATTAACGAAGGGATTGCACAAGAGTAACGAAAATTAATAATAGAACAAACTTAAAGGCTTTGTATTTGAATGTGAGTAGCATTCAGAAAAAATTAATGAGTCTACAGCGCAAATAGAGATAATGGGTATGATTTTGTGATAATTTCTGATGTTTGGCTACATGGAGACCGGTTCTGGTAGCTCTATATCCAAGAGCAGTTTTGGAAAATATTCAGAAAGGAAAAAGAGGTAGTGTAGCTTTGTTAGTGGAGGAAGAGACCAATGCTATCGTGAGAAATGATACTAGCACTGGACGTGAAGCTGTAGAATCAGTCTGGGTAGAAATAAGAAATAGCAAGGGAAAGAAGTCCCTGGTAGGAGTAATCTAGAGGTTCCACAGTAAGGCACAGAATAAATCAGGAAATATTAGGGGATTCGAAGAAAGGTACGACAATAATCGTGGGTAATTTTAATAAGTATTGAGACAGGATTAACTAAATTGGCAAGGGTAGCCTTAAGGGAGGGTTCATAGAGTCTATAAGAGATTGTTTCTTGGAATAATATATTGTCAAACCAACCATAGAACAAGCTATTTTGGATTCAGCATTGGGTAATGAGGTGGAATTAATTAATGATCTTGCCATAAAAGATCCTCCAGGGAAGAGTGATCATTACATGCTTGAATGCCAAATTCAGAAAGAAAATTGAGTCCCACGCTAGCATCCTAGAGTTAAACCAAGGAAATTACATAGGTATGAGGACAAATTTGGCCCTGTGAATTGGGCAGAAAGAATAAAAGGTAGAACAGGTTGATGGACAGTGGCAGATATTTAAGGAGCTATTCAATTCCTCACAACTAAAATATATTCCAGAAGGAAAAAAAAAGATTGTAGGAGGAGGAAATGCATCCATGGATATGCAAGGAAGTTACAGATAATTGCATTCCATATTGTAATGGTCAATGGCAGGACTGAGAAACATTTAAAGACTAATAAAAAGTAATAAAAAAAGTAAATTCTGAAAGAAATTTAGTGCAAAATATAAAAATGAATAGCAAAAGATTCTGTAAGAATATAAAAAGGAGGAGAATAACTAAAGTTAACATGGGTCCCTTTGGGGACAGGACTGGGGAGTTAATACTGGGAACTACAGAAATGGTCGAGACACTAAATCAATTATTTTGCCTCAATTTCCACAGCAGAGGAACCACTAGAACCATCCCAATAGTAATAGGTAATGCAGAGGTTGTTGAAAAGGACGAACTTTAAAACAATTGCCATCACTAAGGAAAAAGGACGAACTTTAAAACAATTGCCATCACTAAGGAAAAAGTGCAGAGCGAGCTATTAAAATTAAATACAAAAGCCCCCACAGATTGATAGCCTACCTCTAGGATCTGAAAGGAAATAGCAACAGAGATAGTGGAGGCATTGTTTATAATATTCCAAAATTCCCTTCATTCTGTAAAGATTCCAGTGGCTTAGAAAAAGGCTAATATTGTTCAACCTGTTCAAAAAGGGAGAAAGGCATAAAGTAGGAAATTATAGATCAGTTAGTTTAACATCAGTTGTTGGGAACTGATGGGATCCATTATTAAGAAAGTATTAACAGAATATTTGGAAATATAGGAATTAGGAGCAAAAAAAAAAAATTCAGCAAATTCAATCCTTCGAACGGGCTCCACCATTCAATCGTATCATGGCTGATCTCTTCCCGACCTCACATTTACCTCTCCACCTGTTCCCCATATCCTTCTTTCTTTTTTTTGTTAGAAATATATCCATCTCCTTCTAGAAGCTATTCAGTGATTCAGATTCCACCATGTGATGGGGAAGTGAGCTCCACAAATTCACCACTCTCTGCGAGAAGTAGTTTTTCTCTCGTGTCAGTTTTAAATCTACCATCTCACAACCTCTTGTTCTGGATTGCCCCACACTAGGTACCATTCAATCTAATTTACTTCATCAGTCCCTTTTAAAATTTTAATAAGTCTCGATCAGATCCCCTCTTATTCTTCTAAACTTCAACGAATACAAGCCCAAACTGTTTAATCTCTCCTCATACGAGACTGCATCTGGAATATCATGCATAATTTTGGTCCCTCTATTTGAGGAAGGAAGTAAATGCATTAGAAATGGTTCAGGGAATGGTGCACTGGATTGATTCCAGGAATGATGGACTTGCCTTATGAAGACAGATTGAGAGATTATGCCTACACTTGCTGTAATGCTTGCTAGAAGAATGAGGGGAGATCTAATTGAGGTATATAAGATGCTAAAAGGGGACCGACTGGGTAGACATAGAGCAGATGTTTCCTCTTGTTGGAAATTCTGGAAATGACAGTCTATAGTTTTAGGCGAAGGGGTGGCAGGTTTAAAACAGAAATGAAGAGGAATTACTTCAGTCATAGCGTAGTGAATCTGTGGAATTCTGTGCCCCAGAGTACATTGGAACACTGAACAAATTTCAGGAGGAGATAGATAGGTTTTAATTAGTAACAGAATAAAGAGCTATGAGAAGCAGGCAGCAAGGCGGAGACGAGGCTGAGACGAGGATCAGCCATAATCATACTGAACAGTGGAGCAGTTTACAGGGGTTAAATTGCCTACTCCTGTTCCTAGTGCTTATGTTTTTATGTAAAAGCCACTGTAGGATTGAATAAAGTGATGGTCTACAGAATATTAGAGAAACGCCAAGATGAGGAATGAATATGGAACTTGAAACAAATACTGCATTATAAAATTCATATGCAGGAAATGATCGGTAAAGGAATACATGTTAAAAAGAAATGCTGCAATTATCCCCCCAGCTCAATCTGACAACATTGGAAACAAAAAGAAATTGTTTCTGCAAATTTAATTAATGAATTGAGCAACCTTTCAGAATAATACACAAGCTCTTCAGTTTCATTCTTCACATTTGGTTAAACTAAAGGTCAATAATCAGTTGTTCATAACCAAAGAGCATGTGAAAATATTTATTATGCATCATTCGTTCCCACTTCCACAGCACTTTTTTTTTTATAGCACCAATATCTCAAGTAATCCTGACTGTCTTTGTATTCTTACTACTGATTGTGCCTGAATCTGACCTCTTGCCATGGCTAAACGGACTTACTGTCATGGTTTAAGCATGTTAGTGTCTTTCATAATCATTGCCTCTGGAGGCTGAATGACTTTTCTGGCTCATGTGCATTCATTAAGGTGACACAAAGAAACATAGAACACTGCAGCACAGTACAGACCCTTCAGCCCTCAATGTTATGCCGAGCTACGTCCAATCCAAAGATCAAGCTAACCCACTCCCTATAATTCTGAAATGCGGCATGTACCTATCCAATAACTGCTTGAAAGTTCCTAAAGTTACACATGGCACCTACTCCACTTTTGGCCATCCACTGTCAAAGTACAACACAGTAAGAAGTATCATCACACCAGGTTAAAATCCAATAGGTTTTATAAACCTGTTGGACTTTAAGAAGTTTCACAACACTAGGTTACTGTGTTTACTCCAGTCCAACACCAGCATCTCCACATAATGTATAACACAGCCAGTCAACAACAACAATGTGCATTTATACTGTGGAAACATGCCAAGGCAAATCACAGCAACATTATCAGGGAACACTTGATGTTTGACTAAACTAAAGGTATCGTACTAATAATCCTGGAAATGATAAGGCCCCTATTCAGTAGCAGAAATGACCCAAACTATGTTTGATGAGCTTGGTTCAGGATTAGTGAAACAGCTACTTAACTTGCACAGGCAACACAGTGCCTGCCTCCCTTTCAGTGCTAATTTTCATACCACTGGCTACTTCTGTAGCAATGCAGAATTTTAAATCAGGCTCCCAGCTAGACAGTGGAAGGCGGCCAGCTTTTGTTATCCAAACTGAATTACTGGGGTGAAATCAATTTGTGTCAACTCTGAAGCCTTGAAGGCCAGGCCAGGATAGAGTGGGCACAGTAAGAAGCCTCATAATCCCAGGTTATAAAGTCCAACAGGTTTATTTAACATACTCAATTAATATATTTAACTCCAGCTTCCACAGTGCAGCTGGGAGCCTGATTTAAATCTTGAACACAGTAAGTCTCACAACACCAGGTTAAAGCCCAAAAGGTTTATCTGGTAGCAAATGCCACTACCTTTTGGAGTGCTGCTCCTTTGTCAGGTAAGTGCTCTGAAAGCTAGTGACGTTTGCTACCAAATAAACCTGTTGGACTTTAACCTGGTGTTGTGGGACTTCTTACTGCGTTTATCCCAGTCCAATGCCGGCATCTCCACATTAAATCTTGAACCCAGTTCATCAAACAGAGTTTGGATCATTAGCAGAAAGTGAAGAGGGCCCCAAATCATTTTTAGTATTAATAAGACATCTGACCGGGAAGGGTGAGGAATTTCAGTGTGGCGTCTTTTCTGATATGTCCAACAGGTTTATATGAGTTACCTGAGGAAGGAACAGCGGTCTGAAAGCTCGTGTTTCCAAATAAACCTGTTGGACTTCAATCTGACGTTGAGAGACTTCTTAGGGTGCCAACCCTAAGGTCAACATATAGAAAGCCGTATTAGATAATTCCCTCCTTTCATTTAAGAGGCATTCACAAGAGCCCAAGAGACACGGAGTAGTCTGGACAATAATACTGACGCATGACAATGAATATAAAACACAGCATAAAGAGTACCCAGGAGACAAGTATCTCTGTATTACAAGCCACAGTCACATCAAGAACTTGTGAACTAAACCTCTTGACCATTCACAGTAATTTGTTTTTCGCAAAATCACTCCTGAGTCCCTACTGTTTCTTGGTGTCCACTATTTTTACATTGTTCAGTACAGGATTAACTCTGTTAGTGTCCAAGTAAAACTTTTTCCCTTCTTGCTCGTGGCTCAAGCTGCTTATTATTCTTCAAGCATTATCCTTACCTTGATACAGCAAAAACAAAAATCACCTTGGAAATAATCTCCACAGGTGATCCAGCTAGGCCGAGTTCAGACAGTATACAAGATTAGCTGTGGCAGAAATATACCCTCAATCTACCATCAGTAAATCAAAGCAAGTACAACGTCAACCATATCACAAGGTGAGCAAAGCCCCTGAGAACGACACTCGTTGAATGCTTTCTTACCTGATTGAAGAACACTTTGGCTGGCTGGCCTTGGATATGTTTTATGGGTTGTGGGGAACTCTTCCAAGTTCTGCCAAAGAAATGGGAGTATGTGGTATCAAAGAGCGTGAGTCGCAGCTGACACTGGACATTCGCCACTCCCTCAAATAATCCCTGGAGAAGAAAAAAAGGAGATGAATATAATTGATATATTGATACTGTTAAAATTCAAAAGTGTTCGTGTTGCTGGACTGAAGCTTGTGTTCATGTTGCTGGACTGAAGCTTATGTTCGTGTTGCTGGACTGAAGCTTATGTTCGTGTTGCTGGACTGAACTAGAGCAGCTGAAGAAATTGGATTCAACTAATTAAATCTGGAATAAAAATCTAGTCTGAGTAATGGTGACTATAAAAACTACTGGATTGATGCAAAAACCCAATGGTTCACCAATGTGCTTGAGGGAAGAAAATGTGGCATCTTCACCTGGTCCAGTCTGTATGTGACTCCAGATCTACAACAATGACTCTGAGCTGTCCCTGAATGGCCCAGCAATCTACTCAGTCAAGGACAATTCAGGATGGGCCAGTTTCACTGGCACACCCACATCTCATCAATGAACTTTAAAAATAATTAATTGCCAACTTGGCAATTGGTCTAACTTGATATCAAAATATGGCACAAAGATAGAAAAAAATCCTCAACTGCTCTTCATTCCAGATTCAAGCAGCTAACTATCATTGCATAAATTAGTAGCAATCACAACACAGAACAGTTAACGTCACTGTAAACAAGAGTGGACCCAGCATAGAACCCCAAGCACACCAATAACCAGATCCAGAACACATTACATAGAATCATAGATCCCTACAGTGCAGAAGGCTGCCTTTCAGCCATCTGCACTGACCAGAATCCCACCCAGGTCTTATTCCCCTAGCCTCAAATATTTATCCTGTTAATCCTCTGACACTAGAGTCAATTCATTATGACCAATTAACCTAACCCGCACATCTTTGGACAGTGGGAGGAAATCAGAACACCCGGAGGAAACCAAAGCAGACACAGGGGGATTTGCAAACCCCACACATACAGTGACCCAAGGCCAGAATTGAACCTGGGTTCTTGGTGCTGTAAGGCAGCAGTGCTAACTGCAATGCCACGGTGCCTCTCAGAATCACATCCATTTCATCCTGTGAAAGGGTTCCTTACCAAAACAGTACAAATCCTGATAAATGTCAATCAGCAGAAGCTGAGGTTATTTTAAAACCATCAAAACTAATAAGTGATTTATATATATTAAATAAACTTTTAAACTGGTACAACAAAAGCTTACACACGCACACACAGAGACAGTAGAAGTCTGCAGAGAATTTTGGTAAATCAATTAGATGACAACTACATTGAAATTTGCTTAAGTAACAACTCCAAGTGTTCTCTGGAGTGTGACCTCTAATCTATAAATCTGATTATCAATAATTAATTCCTTTGAGGGAATTAAATCATCTGCCTTGTTTGTGAGAAAGGTTACAAATTCATTGAACAAAATGTTCCAGTATCATTTTGTTCACTGTAGGAATTAAATATCCTCATTAAACTTCTGCATCAACAGACTAACGTTGCCTTTGGTCACATTTCTTCTCATAAGGGTTGGGGAAACAGAGGAAAGGCACTTCCCCACAGATATAAAAATCAATCTAACGAACAAGCGAGCAACAAACTGGCAGCTAAATAAAATCTGGGTAGGTCTTGCAGAACACCAAGTGGCCAGTTTGACTGCACTAATCGAGAGAGAGGACACAGTCGGTTTGTTATCCACTTAGTAAAGTTTCTCCAGATGCTCTGGTTTCCTCCCACAGTCCAAAGGTGTGTGGGTTAGGTGGGTTGGCAATGCTAAATTGCCCTTTAGCGTCCCAAGATGTATAGGTTAGATTGATTAGCTGTGGTATGGAATCACACGACAGGATGGGATGATAGGACTGGGAAGGATACACCAACAGAGAGAGTCGGTGCAGACTCGATGGGCTAAATGGCCTCCTTTTGCACTGTAGTCATTCTATGATTCCACATTAAGTTGGAAGCTAAAATCTGCCAGATTTTGTCAAACCTGAGATAATTCGAATGTCAGGCTGGCATATTTATATAAACATGCTGTTTAAATGTCAGCACTGAGTGACACTGATACTTAAATTTGGTTCTTGAAATTCTTGCTTGTCTAAGGCAAGTATTTTAGTGCTTCCCTGTGCCATTTATGATTGATAACAAGCTATATGGATGAGAGAGCACACTCAACTGTTTGATAGCTGTCCCATAGACTGAATGAAATTCCTGCAGTATTGACCCAGCATATTTGAAGATTCTACTAAATCGCTCTGCAGGCTTCCCCTCATGTTGTGATTAAGCTTTATTTGTATGCAGAGCATTCATTTGCTGCTGCGTTTGGAAAAGAGTGGAAAATCGTCACTTCTACCACATCAGTCGGTATCTGCAATTGTTTACCTATAGCGTTACTCGTATTCCTTATTTCATCCTGTGGTTTGTTATTTCTAAAGCACAACAGTGTGCCAGAGCACGGCTGCTAGCTCCAGTTATGTTGCCGATTTGCTTATTTGAAAGTACAGGATCTACAAACTTCAGCTATTCAATGGAAATCTGGCCCTGGGGAACTGGAGGAAAGACAAATGACCTCGGTCATTTCAAAGGGATAGTTGGAAGTCAACCACATTGCTGTCACCGTGGAGTCACACGTAGGCCAGACCAGATAAGGACGGCAGATTTCTTTCCCCAAAGGGTATTTCGGGAAATGTCCCCAAGTGAACCAGATGGGTTTTTCCAACAATCGGCAATGGTTGCACAGTCATCAGCAGACTCTTAAATGCAGGTACTTTTTACTGAATTCAAATTCCACCATCTGCTGTGGCGGGATTCGAACCCAGGTCCCCGGAACATTGGCTGAGTTTCTGGATTCGTAGTCTAGCAATAATACCATTAGGCCACTGCCTCCCCTTGTGAGGCATTTTGTAAATATTCAGAACATTCAAACCAAGAAGGAAGAAAAGCACAAACAACAGAAGGTGATTACCATGTATTCTGAAGGCAGGAAGCTGGAGTAGAAGTAGATCATTTGGTCCACTGAGCCTCCTCCACCATTCAAAATGATTATGTCTGATTTTGGCTTTCAACTGCATTTTTCCACCCACTCCCCATAACCTTTAGTTCTCTAACGGACCAAAAGTCGACCCCAACCTTGGGTGTATTCAAGAAAAGAGCTCCACAACCCTGCGGGGGGAGGTGGAGGGGTTACTCTCATGTGTTTCAGAGTGGGGATCCTCTGTGTCTGTGGAGGGCGCGGGGATAAGAAAGTATATTTTCAGCACAGATTGAGACACCCTTTAAAGATGGCACTCCACTTAAGGCTGACTCTATCACACCCCTGCCTGAGTGGTGGCATAAATTTCAGTCCCAGATTTTCTGCGCTCAGAGTGCCAAAACATCTGGTCCTAAGATTTGGTAGTGCATCTGGAAAGATACACACCAGCTTTCACTCAGAACCTGATACTCTGGCAAATTTTGGTAAAATTCCACCCGTGACCTCTACTGGTTCCTCTTTACCCAAGTTGCCTGCTACATCCTCAAAGCACTCCAACAAATTTGTCAAACAAGATTTCTCTTGCACAAAGCATGCCGACCTTTGCTTGATTGTATGATGATTTCCTCAGTGCCCTGCTACTACCTCCTTAACAACGGATTCTAGCATTTTCCCAATGACAGTTGTTAGGGTAACTGACCCATAATTCCCTGAGTGTCACTTTTTGTGATTTTCTATTCCACTGGGACTTGTCCAGAATCTCGGGAAGTTTGTAAGATTACAACCAATTCATCCACCATCTCTGCAGCTGCTTTTTTTTTTAAACATCGTGGTATTCAGGCCATTGGGATGAGGGACTAGCCAGCCTTTAGTCTCATTAGTTTTCTGAGTCCTTGTTCTCTGCTGATGCTCCTCCCTCATAGTCAAGAGCTTACAGTTTCTAGGTTCCAGATCATCAACAACCTTTCCTGGTCCCTCTATGCTGATGCTATAGTTAAGGAAGCTCACCAATACCTCTACTTTCTCAAGAGGATAAGGAAATTTGATACATCCATACGACTATCACCAAGTTTTACAGGTGTACCATATAGAAAACTTCCTTTCTGGTTGTATCACAGCTTGGTATGGCTCATGCTCTGTCCAACACTGCAATAAACTACAAAGAGTTGTGAACGAAGCTTAGTCCATTACGCAAACCGGCCTCCCATCTTTTGACTCAGTGTACACTTCCTGCTGCCTTAGAAAAGCAGCCAACATAATTAAGGATCCCACACACGCCAAACATTCTCTCTTCCACCTTCTTCCATCAGGAAAAAGAAACAAAAGTCTGAGACCACATACCAAAAAGCTCAAAAACAGCTTCTTTCCTGTTGCCATCAGACTTTTGAACGGACCTACTTCACATTAAGTTGATCTTTCTCTACATCTTATGTCTATAGCTATGACATATCGCTTAGTTATGACTATAACACAACGTTCTGAACTCTTTCCTTTCCTTCTCTCTAAACACTATGCTTTTCCTGTGTAGCATGCAAGAAACAATATCTTTCACTATCTCTTAATATACATGACAATCAAACCAAATCTTGATTTTCTATTATTCTTGGATGTTTTCTGCATCTTCTACTGTAAAGACAGATACAAAATATTGGTTCAAAGTCTCTTGACATTTCCTTGCTTCCCATTATAATTCTCCCTCTCACCTTCAAAAGATCACCTTCGGTGCAACATGTAGATGGCACACACGACTGCCACAGTTCTGTGGTGTTGGAGGAATTGAAGGTTTGTGAAAAGGGTAGCAATCAAATGGGCTGCTTTGTCCTGGATGGTGTCGAGCTTCTTGAGTGTTGTTGGAGCTGCACTCAACCAGGCAAGTGGCGAGTATTCCTTCACACCTTGACTTGTGCCTTGTGGATGGTGGATAGGCTTTGGGGAGTCAGGAGGTGAGTTACTCTCTGCAGGACTCCTAGCCTTTGAACTGTTCTGATAGACACAGTATTTATATGGCTAGTTTGGTTTCTGGTCAATGGTAGTCCACAGGATTTTGAGAAAATTTTAGAAACCAGAAATGGATGAGTGCAAAAATAATAGAGGGAGAAATTGGACTCTGGGAGAAATTAGTAAGGAATATAAAAACAGATAGTGAAAGTTTCTGCAGATATATAAGAAGAAAGAGAGTAGCTAAGGTAAATAGTCATGTAAATTCTAGGGTCTAATCATGTTGCAGCTCATAAAACTTTACAAATCATTGCATTATTATTTTTTTCTACTTGCCATAGTACCAACAAAACTTGGGTAAATTACTTTTTTCACCTCTATTCATGTTACTTCACGTCAAGTTTAAAATTAAAGGGACATTGAAGATTTCTAAAGTGAACCTTAAAAAAATACAATGCAGTATGCAACTCACTTCCAATACTACAGAACTGTGCCACCTACGTGATGCACTGAAAAACTCACCAATGTTCCTTAGACAGCACATTCCAAACCCACGACCACTACCATCTAGAAAAACAAGGACAGCAGATACCTACAAGTGTCAACACCTGGGGATTCCCTTCCAAGCCCCACGTCATCCTGGTTTGGAAAGATATTGACATTCCTTCACTGTCACTGAGTCAAAATCCTAAAATTTCCTCCTTAACAGCACAGTGGGTGTACCTACACCTCAGGGGGTGCAGCAGTTCAAGAAGGCAGCTCACCAACACCTTCCCAAGGGGAACTTGGGGTGGGCAATACATGCTGCACCTAACCAATAACACTCATATCCCATAAATTAATTTTAAAAATCTGTGCTACCAGAAATAAATCATATCAATATGGAAAACACAGTATTGAAATCATGGCAGTATTTTATTAAACAATAAATATAGCCTGGTTCAGAAGCAGTGATAAATCAAAACTGATTTATATATTTTCAAGTATAAATGATACACCTGAGGATTATGAATAGACTAGTGTTCTTTGTTCGTAAATTGGAGCACTGAACTCAATGTCACCAAAAGGACTGATCTGAGATATTCCTACGTGATAAAACATGGAAAGCGCACAGGAATTCTCATCGCATTCCACCTGCATTATGGGGGCAGCTGGCTATCTTGGCATTGGGCCCCAAATCACAAGACCATTGATATTTAGCCATGATTTTGGCCCCTTCATTAATATCACAAACTCTTTTTGTAAGATCTTCAGCACGTATTACGAAGAATGACACTATACTGGTTTAACTGCAGAGAACTGGTCGTAAAATGCCATGTAAAAATCTCTGCCACCATCTGCTGGTACAAAACAACACTGCAGGGACAAATCACCATTCTGAAGCACACCACAGAATTAGCAACAGGATTTCTATTCAGAAACAAAATTCTGCTGGAATTCAGCATTCCTCTATCTGCATCGTCATTACAAAACTTTACAAAATTATTATATATTTTTACTCTTTTATAAAAATGGTGAATCGTTTATCAGAAGAGTTAAGTTAACTAACTAAGAGTAATTTAACTGAAAATGTGTCAGGGCAAGGCTATTTCATAGCATCAGCATTATAAATATTTTTGAAATTGTACCATGATAAACATACTGTGCTATCTTAATACACACCCATCTGAAGTGCAAACTGCAAATTTCAACTCATCAAGGATCTTCCAATCTCACCTTCCAAACCTGCAAGTCATATAAATATTGTGGTACATGAGCAGATCAGAGGCTGGGAATTTTGCAACTAGTAATTAAACTCCAGATATCCTAAATACCATCCGCCCACAACAAAGCACATAAAAATCAGAGAATCCTACAGTGCAGAAGGCGGCCACTGGGGCTATCGAGTGTGCACTGAGCACAATCCTGACCAGGCCCTATCCAATTACTCCATGCACTTATCTTAGCTAGCTATCCTGACACCAATTTAGCATGGCCAATCCACCTAACCCTCACAGCTTTGGACTAGAGGAGGAAACCCATTCAGACACAGGGAGAACGTGCAGGTTCCGCACAGACAATGATCCGAGCCATCAGAGGTGTGATGGAATAGTCTTGCCTTGCCTGATGAGTGCAGCTCCAACAACACTCAACAAGCTCAATATCATCCAGGACAAAGCAGCCTGCTTGACCGGCATCCCATTGACCAGCTTAACCGTCCACAACCTCCACCACTGATGCACAGTGGTTGCAATGTGTATTTTGTATAGGATGCTCCGCTGCAATTCACCATGTCTCCTTCAACAGTACCTTCCAGACATATGGCTTCTACAACCCAGAAAAATAAGGGTAGTAAAGGCATGGGAAAACCACCACATGCAAGTTCCTCTCCAAACCATACACCATCCTGATATTAATTTTCCTAGTACTTGCTCTCCAGTGATGTTCCTCCCTCCCTTTTGCTTCTTGATTTTGTACTATCCTTGAGATACTTTGCTTGCAATAGAATCCCTACAATGCCAAAGGAGGCCATTTGGCCCATTATATTTGTACTCACTTTTGGATAGAGTATCCCACTCAGGTCCTATCCATGCAACATCATGTATATTTACTTCTAATTCCCCCCTAATCTAATCCTGGGACATTGCGGGGCAATATAGCAAGGCCAATCTACCTAAATCCGTACAACTTAAGACTATGGGAGGAAAGCAGAGCACCTGGAGGAAATCCACGCAGACAGGAGGAGAATGTGCCAACTCCACACAGACAAACAGTTATCCAAAGCTGGAACTGAACCCAGGTCCCTGCTGCGGTGAGGCAGCAGTAATAAGCACTGTGCCACCATACCACCTTGTGTGAAGACAGATACAAAATATTCCCTCAATGGGCCAGTATTTCTTTTTATTGCCCATGTCTAATTGACTTTGAGAAGGTGGTATTTAGTCACATACTTGAACCGTTGCAGTTGATACACCCACACAGTGCTTTTGGGGAAGGAATTCCAAGATTTTGTTCCAGCAACAGTGAAGGAATGGTGTTATATTTCTAAATCAGGATAGTGTGTGGCTTGAAGGAGAACTTCTAGGTGGTGGTGTACCAAGTGGGAAAGAAAGTTCAGCTGATCAGACAAGCTTCTCTCGTATCCTGTCCAGGTGTGGAAGAGAAGTATTTCATTCCAGTCTGACATTTTATATATATTTACATTATCTAAGGTTATACTCCACAAGTAAAAGCCATTAGGGTGCAGCAACAAGGAAACATTAAGAAATGTCGCAACACTAGGTTAAAGTCCAACAGGTTTATTTGGAGTCACAAGCTTTCAGAGTGCAGCTCCTTCATCAGGTGAGTGGCCCTTTAACCTAGTGTTGTGACACTTGTTACTGTGCACACCCCAATCCAACTCCACATCATGATAAGAGAAGTATGCAAGATGACTGGCAAACACTGCAATGGAAATTCTATCAATTTAATAACAAAAACATCTCCTTAAGAGCTGAGAGAATGCGTGAGCAGCAACATGATATTATTAGCACAGCATGATGGTTCCTGAGCTTGGAACTCAGTGCAGGAAGGATCCAGTAAGGGTTATAAAATACAGGTTGAAATACTTGACTAAGAAACAGGATCCTTACTAAATTGCTTGTAGATCAGAGAGCAATGATTGACTTTTAGTATCTTAGATGTTTTTAAACTGTAATTAGCCAACTCTTAAGTATAGCAGATAAAAGTCTCATCATTTTGATCTTATTTTTGATTGTGCTTTTTTTGAATGTAAATTGATGCAATCTGAAAGTTCAGGCATTTTGTTTGTTTTATGAAATCCATCAGTATTTTGCAGGAAAACTCACTGTTCCCTCTTCATATGACTTTATGTTTGATATAGCTCAATGATTTGCACAGATGTAAGGAACTGAATAAAAGAAAATCCATACATGGATCTTTCCAATCTTCACAATTAAAATTACATGAACATAAGAGCTAGAAGTAGGCCATCTGTCCCCTCGAGTCTGCTCCACCAGTCAATAAGATCATGGCTGATCTTTTGTGGACTCAGCTCCAGTTACCCACCCGCTCACCATAACCCTTAATTCCTTTACTTTCAAAAATGTATCTATCCTTGCCTTAAAAACATTCAATGAGGTAGCATCAGCTGCTTCCCCAGGCAGGCAATTCCACAGATTCAAAACCCTTTGGCCAAAGACGTTCCTCCTCAACTCAGTCCTCAGCAGGTTGTACCTAACACATGATTTTATTTCCTTTCATTTCCTGGCACTCCTCTTCTTCTCTGAAGCCACTGACGGCAGCATGGTTCACACTGCTGTCTCACAGCATCAGGGATCCAGGTTCGATTCCCAGTTTGGGATCACTGTCCGTGTGGAGACTACACATTCTCCCTGTATCTACGTGGGTTTTCTCTGCATGCTCCAGTTTTTTCCCAGTCCAAAAGATGTGCTGGTTAGATGCATTGGCCATGCTAAATTCTTCCTTAGTGTACCCAAACAGGCGCCTGAGGATTTTCATAGTAACTTCATTGCAGTGTTAATGTAAACCTATGTGTGACACTAATAAAGAAACTTTAAACATATCATTCCAGTTACCAATCATTCTTTACAGAAGAGCCATAAATGTGCTAGTCAAAGCAGAGGGCATCATGTTTATGACTAACCCAAACCAAATGTGGCATCTGGACATAGAAACAATCCATCAGAGTTCACTATGAGGAGCAAGAATACTGGTGCAGTAACTCCAAAACAAAGATTAACATCTTTATGGTTGTTGTAGATGCTGAACTTTACCAGATGATTATGTTTCAAAAGGTTCCCTTAACTCACAATGGCTCCAAATGGTTTGGAAAAGTGGGTGGTCAGTTCTTGGTAAAACATCTCAGTTTGAAGAAGTGCCCATGTGATTTCAGGTTGTCATAGAGATGAGGATTGAGAACAGATAGAGAACCAAATCAAACCTATTGAGGCAGTGAGTTGCAGTTTTTAAGCACCTCTCACAGAACAGAGGAGAAGCTGTTCTTTTTTCTGCTTGTTTTTTTTTTATTTGTTCATGGGATCACTGGCTGGGCCAGCATTGATTGCCCATCCCTGAGGGCATTTCAGAGTCAACCACTTTGCTGTGGATCGAGTCACATGTGGTCCAGACCAGATAAGGACCACAGATTTACTTCCCTGGTGAACATCAGTGACGATGCCAGCGTTGGACTGGGGTAAATACAGTAAGAAGTCTGACAACACCAGCTTAAACCTGGTGTTGTCAGACTTCTTACTGAACCAGGTGGGTTTTTATGACAATGGCTTCATGTTCATCATTACATTTCTAATTCCAGATTTTTATTGAATTCAGATTTCACTGCCTGTCCTGATGGGATTTGAACCTGGCTCTCCGGAGAGTTACCCTGGATTTCTGGATTATTAGTCCAGTGACAATACCACTAAGCCACTGTTGAGGAGTAGGGAGGAGAAAATTGGAACTATGGTAGGAATAGGTCTTCCCCATTCTGTCAAACGATGAGTAGCAGAAGTAAAACTCTTTATGGGGATTCCCTAAGCCATGTAAAGCAGGACTATCAATGATCTAAGGCAGATGGATGGGGTGGGGTGGAATTCATTGAAGAGTGCCTTGTTGATGAAAATTGTATCCAGAAAAACTCAGATAAAGTAGAATGATTGTCAAAAGAAACTGGAAGTCTCCACCTGGGCAGGTGGGAACTGGCAATCTTCTGCTGGAGTGACTTTGAGACTGTCCTTATAATGCTACATAGCTGCTCGGAACCTGATGTAAAATTAAAGAATTTTTCTTTTTTTTAATTGATATACCATTTGCTTGTTAATAGCAGTATGTTGTTTTGCATTTGTTATAATAAAAATCTTAAGTGAAATTTTGGGAAATTCACATTTTCTAAAATGTTATCACTCTCTACAGGGATCATAACACAGTCTAGTCTATTTCACTCTTAACTCAGAACAGACCGGGGATCTTACAGATGAGTTGAGCCAAATTACATTAGAGAGGTCATTGCCTTCCAAAAGATTCAAGCAATTTCTCATCTCTCCAAAGGAAGAGCATTTTATGAATGAAAGGTGGATATTGTTTGAAGCTACTACATTGGCAATATGTATGAGGTTTTTAGAGAATTTAGTTGGTATTATAAACAATTCATGAAAGAATGGGGTACATCAGATGAGAAATGTTAAGCGTCTCTAGTTTGACTCTTACGGAGAAAGAGTTTTAGAAGCAAAGAAATTGAACACAGCCAAAACTGCAAGCATCAAGAGAAGGAATCAGATAAGTGCAAAGATCTGCCTTAATTATATAAATTTCAAATGGTAAGCTTATTGAAAATGTTGATAAAATATTAAAACTAGTACAAAGTGGTCCTTTGATCCCAGTGATATTATATTAAAGCATACCTTCCATTTTGTTCAAATCAATATTGTTAGAAGTATTTACACCAAAGAAATCTTCAAAGGCACTATCTAATATTCTTTGTTTTTCGTAATAGGTGCCCTTGTCCCATAAGAACAATTGGCATTTGATTAGTTCATTGAAGAGAAAAAGAAAATCTCAAAAATAAACAAATCATTTATTGTTTTAAATCATTTTGGCTGCAGTTGCTATTTTAGAAATCAGTATTGCTAAGATCTGAAATTTTAAAACCTGAAACACAATTTTCTTTGGCCTACAGAGGTTTATTTTGATGTGTGTTGCTCAGTTCAGATCAGCCCATATGGGCAATCAAATGCTACAAGATCATTTTTCTTTGCTCAGTGTTAACTATGATGGCGGAACAACAGTGTTGGGGATAAGGGACAAAAATAAGTCAACTCAAATGACTCCTAAATTCAGATCCTCCGAAAGGAAGTCTCAAATCAGAATTTTACAAATTGCACTACGCAAGTTAAAATGATGGCACTTCCAGCTTGTATCTTACAGCCTTTGTGGATCCGCCCCAAAGTCATATTGAACTTCACTAAGGATCACTGCAAACACAATTCCACAGTTAGCTCTGAATTTATAGCAAGTGCCTGGGCCAAAGACCAGGAATATGTGTGTTCTGTGCCAATTTGGCTGGCCATGATATGGCGATGCCAGCATTGAACTGGCATGGGCACAGTAAGAAGTCTCACAGCACTAGGTTAAAGTCCAACAGGTTTATAAGGTAGCACGAGCTTTTGGAGCTCTGCTCATTCATCAGGTGAGTGATGAAGGAGCATCACTTGATGAAGAAGCAGTGCTCCAAAAGCTCTTGCTACCAAATAAACCGTTGGACTTTAACCTGATTTTGTGAGACTTCTTAAATTGTCACCTAGGTGGCCTCAGTATTCTTGGATTCATAAAAGTAAACTTGGACTGGGTGCCCACGAGGGACCCATATTGAAATGCATTTGTACATAGGAATAGACTTGTGGGTCAATATTTGCCCCACACATAAATGATCTTCATTTCAGAGAAGCAGCAGAATGTTAATTCAACACTGCAATGTCATCATGGTTAATTTCATCTCAATTAGGTTGTCTCCTTGTAACCAGTCCCAGGTAACAACAGTCCTCGAATAATTGGAATTCTCTAGAAAAATAATGTTAAACCAGAAATGGTCATGAATGCTAAAGCCGTTATCTTGAACTCAAGTATGGATTCACAAAGTACCAGAGCTTTATACAACGGAGGTGAAAGTGGACAGCATCTACTGCTATCAGTTGGACACTGTGCACTTTGCCGCTCCTTTACTCAAAGAGATCGGCCCAAAGTTCAGTGAGTACTGGATCTTGGACCTGAAATAAATTGGATTGGCATAACACCAGGCAGTTTACTAATTGGTAGATTTAAATTTTGGACAATTAGTTAGCTACTTCTTGGGCATGGAAGAGGGGGAGGAGGAAAATGAGGATGTGCCAGACAATCGAGGGATGGAAGATATAGAAAATAGCAAAGGGAGAAGCCAATCATGATGGGTCAAGTGGGATCAAAAGCAGTCATCTTCATTATTATTGGAGCCAGAAGGAGTTCTTCTCAAGTTCATTGAATCCCTACAGGGCAGAAAGAGACCTGTCTCTGATGCTGTAAAACACTGTGCTGTTCTCTGCCTGAGGGTAGGCCCTTGGTAATTATTCACCAAACCACAACAGAATGCCGTGATTTTAGAAAGCAGCCTCAAGCAGAGATTAGGCCCTTCCTGACCATGCTAAATTCTCCCTCAGTGTACCCTTACAGGCACCAGAGTGTGGCTGCTAGGGTATTTTCTCAGTAACTTCATTGCAGTATTGTTGTAAGCTTGTGTGATTAATAAATAAACTTTCCTCCCAGCTGCCTGTAGTGTCTCATGCAGGCCTGGATATGATTATCAATATATCAGCTGTAACTTGTGATGTAGAATGTGTTTATCATGCCACTCAGCATCTTGAATGTTTAGGTACGTATTTTTTATGCCTTTAAAACAGAGTGCACTAAAAGATTATTTGCTAATTCATGTATCTTGAAGAGACATCTTTGTGAAAGTCCACAGCTCAAGCAATTACCTGGAGTTCTGTGTACTGCTCATGGTTTAATAGCATCTGGTGTCATATCATATATTGCACCAACACAAAATAGTCAATCTAAGCTCCTTTTCTGTATCTCCTAATAGCAAGATTGACAAGTGACCCAAAGCTGATTACCTTCCACAGCTCAAAAAAAAGGCAGCAAACTAGACAGACAGCCAGGATCCCACTTTTTTCATTCATTTCTGGTTATATTGAAAAACAGCTGACAGTACAGGATGCAGCAACGTCAATATGCCCTGACAACACAGCGTATTGAAGACTTATGTGAAAAATTGCCCAGCAATCTCCTGTCCACAAAAAGCATGGCAAATCCAATACAACCAATTACCACCCATCAGTCTACCCTCAATCATCAGCAAAGTGATGGAAGATGTCATCAACAATGCTATCAAGCAGCACTTACTCAGCAACAACCTACTCAATGTTCAGTTTGGGATCTACCAAGGCCACTCAGCTCCAGATTTCATTACAGCCTTGGTCCAAAAACAGCAGGAAAAATCAAATCAGACCAATTACTATCCCCTTCAATCTACTGATTTGGAACAACTTTGCTGCCTCTTCATTGTTGAGGAATCAAAATCTTGGATCTCCCTTCCCGTAACACCGAAAGAGCCAGGCAAGCCACACAAGCAGTATCAAACCACTACCACTTTCAATACACAGTCTGCAATGGTTCAGGAAGATTGCTCATCATCAGCTTCTCAAGGGTGCACTAACATGATATGAATGCAATTGTTCAAGAGAGTACCTCATCACCATCTTCTCAATATTAGTGTACCAGAGCAGAAACCCCCAAATATTTAATGAAATTCGACTGGACCCCAACAGTTTTTTTATATTTTGCCATTCATACGAGGATAAGGTGTTTTACCTCGGGTGTGATTCTACTGACACACTAGGAAGCATTTATTTAAAGTTGATTTAACAATACAGTTTAACTATTAAAAAAAATTAGCTTAACATTTACCAATTAAACAATACTTAAACATGACAGGATATGGTTCTTAATTACTAACTTATCTCAATTAGTTTTAACTCAAGCAATGTATTTCTCTGATAGACTTAAATTTCTCTTCAAAAACCGTTTGCAGTACACAGGCTTATATACTTGGGCTTCAAGTCATCAAGCCTTCAGAACGCCTCTGAGGGGAAAGACGGGGAGAGACCTACTTTTCCTAAAGGTCCCAAAGAGCAGCCTCCAGAGCAAGAGTGAGAGCTCTTGCTTCTTTCAGAACCCAGCAGTAACTGCCTGCTTTTCCCTGTAAGCTTAGGTCTTCTCCCTAAGCAAACTGACTCCGTCAATCAACCTAATTAAAACCCAGGAGAGAAACCAAATAAATAGAAATGCACAAGATCAGATTAAAACAGGCACATCCCTAGCTAAAGTCAATTATTAGCCTGCATTCTCAGCATATGAACTGCCTGTTGTGCAGACAAATTGGCACCATGTAAAACAGAGCTGAGTTTTAAACATATCCCTCACAAGAAACATGATAGAAACACATTTCCTAAAGGCACAATATCATTATATCAAAGGCAATTAGGGATGGGCGCTGAATGCTGTCCTTCCCACTGATGGTTCCAAGAATGAATTTTAAAAATTCATAAGATGCAAGTGTCATTGAGACATTCAATAGTTATAGTACCTCCCAAATTGTCTGAGAAGATGATGGTGAACAATCCTCTTGCAGCCCATATAATAAGAGTTTACTACAACTTGCTACACCGTCTCAGAAATTAGTTGAGAGTTAACCACATTGCTATGGGCCTGATGTAGGTCAGGTCAGGAAGGGACATTATATCTTCTTCCTCAGGTAAGTATTTTATGACAATCAGGTAATTTCATGGTTACCATTGCTGGTACTGGTTTTTATTCCACATGTATTTAGTTAACTAAATTTAAATTCCTTAGCTGCCGTAGTCAGATTTGAACATAGGACTCCAGATCATTAGCCTAAGTCTCTGGACGACTATTCCAATAAGATAAGCACTCTGCTACTGTGTTCTTATTCGAGGATGATGGCCGCTTTGTTCTTCCTGGTCTGTTTAACTAACATGTGATCTAATCAAAATTAACATGTTTTGTCAAAAGCAAAATGCAAAAGGATGCCAGAAAATGGAAATAAAAAGAGGAAATGCTGGAAATATATGATGTGGAGATGCCAATGTTGGACTGGGATGGACACAGTAAAATTTCTCAAAACACCAAGTTAAAGTCCAACAAGTTTCAAATGATTCCAAATGAACCTGTTGGACTTGAATCTAGTGTTGTGAGACTTCTTACTGTCGAGATATACAAGTCTTAATGAAAGTTCATCAACTCTGTTTTTCTCTCCACAGATGCTGCTTGCCTTGCTGAATATTTCCAGCATTTTCTGAATATATTTTTTGCTATTTTACATCTACTGAAAGAACTTGAATTTTCAAGCATGATTCCACTTGGTCCTTTCTTTCCTCAAGCCTCAAAAAAAGAGGTGGTTAAAACATGCAACAGGCATCAACTTTAAGGTCCATATTACCACAAGTTCTGAGATGAGCATGGTCTAGACTTTGCAGTAATAATAATGAAGAAACTATTGGCACTCATCGTCAACACAGGATAATTAGATAGCAATTTCAAAGTGCAGCACACCCACCGGATTCCCAACTCCTAACTCCAATTAATTGATTAAACAGGATTTCAATTTCATAAAACCATAATGACTCTGCCATGTTTACCTTGAATTTATCTAAATGCCATGTTATAATGTCTGTAATAATAGCTTCAAACATTTTTCCTAAGATAGATCTTAAGTTAACTTGTCTAAAGTTTCCTACTTTCTGAATGAAGAAACTATATTAGCTTCTTTCCAATATTAGCTTCTTCACTGGATAGTGAATTTTGGAAGATTAAAACCAATGCATCATCTATCTCAGTTCTTTTAAGCCCCTAGGATGAAATTCATCAGGATCGGGAACTTGTCAGCCTGCAATTCCAACAACTTACTCAAACATTTCACTGGCAATTGTAACTTTCCCCCTTCCAATTCCTGACTTGCAGGCACAATAGCGAGACACTCCTTTAAGCCTACCACTTTGATCAATTTTTTGATCATCTGGCCTTACGTCTTCTTATCTGGCTCAGTGTCCTACAGAAGAAAAAGTGTTGTAAGATGCCTTGGAACATTTCATTTTGTGAGCAAATTTTCATTTCACAGGTGGCACAGTAGCATAGTGGTTAGTACTGCTGTCTCAGAGCATCAAGGACCGAGGTTCAATTTCCGGTTTGGGTCACTGTCTGTGTGGAGTCTGAACTCTCCCTGTGTCCTCCAAGTGCTCTGATTTCCTCCCACAATCCGAAAGACGTACTGGTTAGGTGCATTGGTCATGCACTTCAGTGTACCCAAACCGGTGCAGAAGTGTGGCGACTAGGGGTTTTTCACAGTAGCTTCATTACAGTGTAGTGCAAGCCTACTCATGAAACTAACAAATAAACTTAAGCTACATTAAAGATGCCATATCAATGTAACTTGTTTTTGTCCTCACCAACAGACTTGGCATTGGTATGACTGCAATATTAAGACACTTCCTGTACTTGCTCACTGGTTTTGATGGTGTGATAATTGACCATTATTACTGAACAACTCTCTATCCTGAAAAAGTTTGGTGTCTCGTTTGTTTAGAAGAAAATTAGTGGAGATTCTCAGAAACATGAAAATTGTAAAATATGCTTTTTTTCTGTTGTTCTATTTATCTCTCCTTTAATTCCATTAGTGTAGGGTCTGTTAATTCTTAGATGTAGGCAGCACTCAGTATGATTCTTAAAAATTATTTTCTTTATTGAATAAAACTTAAAATTTAAACTACAGAAATAAAAAAAGATTACTGGAAGGGGAGAGACAGAAAGATACCAGCAAAGTCAGTCCCAATACAGACTTGAACTCAAACTCACACTGGGCTGAACTAATTAAACTGTCGTACAACTGTTACTACAATATATGCATTCTTATCTGTATTATTAAAACTACTGGTACAGACTGTGTCCCTAACTTTCAAAAAACAATTGGCAGCTGTGTGGCAGTGAAAACTTCTGCTCTGGCTTATGAGAAAGCCTGGCTTGCAGCATTATTTTCATAGAATGCAGTCATCCCAGCATTCCTATCTGAGTTTTAAAATTGGCTAAGTTAGCTTTAAAGTTTAGCACAATTAGTTACATAGGCAGGAATATTTTAAATGGAGTCTTTTAACTGAAAGAAACCATACAAAGGGTCCCAGAATTGGTATTTTCCAATTTTCATTCACTTTTTGAATATTACTTAAATCTAATTTATATTTCCTGCTTTCTTCCTCCTGGTTTGTACTCAGTGCATCGCAGTGAGGATCCTTCAATCTATTTATCTGACAATACTGCAGATCTTCTATAGAGGGCAGACCACTGGAAAAGATGCCAAATTAGAAGATAGGTGCAAAAAAAAAACTCATGATGACTCTTGTAAGCAATGGTCAACAAGATGAATGATACTGACTATAAAATTGGCACTGTTATCTCCTTAGCATTCATCGCTGTAAAAATTTCATAAAGGTAAATTACTGACCTGCATTTTGGTGTTGCACCATAAACCCAGTAAATGGCTGAATACAAGGCAATACGAGACTGATCGCTTATTAAGCATTGGTGCTCCATACCTAGGAATAGCTGGTATAATACAGCCTCTTTTTAGCAATGTGCAGAACTGTTTCAACCAGTGTTTTTGCAACCTGTGCTTCTCAAAGATTCCCAGCTGGTCATGCTGCATTTCACCGAGCGATTCTTCCTCAGAACTTTCCTGGGCAAATCTCACACGAGGAATATACTGGTTCTTTGCAGAGGTGGACAAAGCAAGGAAGACAGCTCTATCCATTGTCTCCACAGGTCCCTCATGCGCCACTCAATCTCTCAGGGTTTCTTTTGGTTAGTTTGCACTTTCTCTCACCCAATTTAGGATCTCTTTTACAGCTGAGAAGATAGCAAGCCTTCCACTCACAATAATTGATTCGGACAAGTTCCAGAAAATAAAACAAAGTAGCACAGATATCAACAGGTTAAATATCAACAGGAAACTGAAAACATTTAATGGCACCTTTGCTTGGATCCCAGTGAAGAGAATAAGGGAAATCTCAGCATGGAGTTCAAGTAGGGGTCATGCATCAAAGTAGAAGGAACATGAGTATCTTACATTTTATGAGTTCTGCTTCAGTTCAAACACTGGCCTCCATTGCTGCATCGATTCAGTTTCTCGCTGCATTGAGCTGATTAGTGAAGCCATCAGGTCATCACAACTCTGTTTGTACTGTGCCAGGCAACCAACTGTTCTTATTTCTCTACATCCATCAATATTTCAAACGTCTACCAAGTGCGCCAGTGCTCAACTTCTTAGCCAAGATAAAACTTGGCGATATATTCCTTTTCCTTCAATTGCACCAACTGCACTGGGCTTCCTGAAACTGCAACTGGCTGGGTGAAAAAAATAAGGTTTGATCATTCAAACCCGGAGAGTTTGGCAAATAGCACAAGAAGCCAATAAATTCGCTGCACAGCTCCAGTACAGTGTTGCTATAGAAAGAAAACATTAACCTTTACAGTTCATTGGATAAACACTGGTTGCTGTGCTTATCTTCCATCACTGCCTGAAACTGTTTAATATTTATAGAGACCTGCAGAACACAAAAGCACTTTACAAATAGCAATGCATGAGCAGTGCGATCAGTTCTGTCAGTCAGCCAGCAAGCAAAGGCTGGTCAAGTATTGGCTCCTGTTGCTAGGCCATGCGATGTGGCAGTTTGATAATAACAAAGCGGCGAGCACAGCAGGATGTCTCGCACATTCTGTGTCAGCTTGCAAAGGTTATGACTGAACTCAAGACAGACAGGACAAGCAGAGGATAAATCATCACTGTGATAGCTGCAGCCTATTATTGTTGGAGAAATCTCTCTAACTAGGCTTACATTCACAGAGATGGAAGGATATGCTATATGCTGCCAAATGAAAATTGAATGTTAGGAAAGGTTACCCTCAGATAACTCCCAGTTCAGGAGGGATGATTGAGTAAAGCAGCTTCAGGTTTTTTTTAATATAGAACACAGCCAGTCGACTGCTTAACCTATCTTTGAAGACTCCAGTGGCTCCAGACAACAAAACATTATTTCGAATCGGCTGCTGCATGTAGTAGTTGATGCCACTATGGCAGACTCGAAAAATAGACTAGCCCAACACCTGGAGTTAAATTGCAAACCTTGGACAACATGAGAGGGGCAATTACTGTACAATTGGGCTACCAAATTAATATTTGTGTCATTTTTCACAACTTTGACATTCCAGGGTGCTCACAGTCATAGGAAGTACTTGTTATTGTGACTACATTTCACAACTGAAACTGAGCCAACCAACACATATCCTTCTGAAATCTTCAAACTGAAAAGTGATCATCAATATTTCACTTTGAATGATGACAGGACAATGTCTCATTTCTTTCTGAAATCTATCAGAAATGATTTCATTAAACCCTGCCCCACGTTTGCCCCATCTTCTTCAGAAGACCCAAACTCATGGAGACACACTGTTCCTTAAGCAACCTCTTAGGCCTTTGCTGAAGGAGTCATTCTTCATTTGTATGGACAAGCAGCAAGGGCAGGCTAGTTGGCATGGAGGGCATCACCGCCAAGCCAATCGTTCCCTGGCATCCATACAAACACACTCCCATTATAAATGATCAAAATGATGGCTGTCTTTTCCTATTGCTGAGGTGCAGACACGTGAAGCTGAGCAGTACCACTCTATTGCAGCCTGTCTGACATCACCTCATTCAATTCAGAATGGAGGACCTTACTGGGACCTGTTGTAAAATGACTCCCCACTTGCACAAAGCACAGTAGCACAGTAGCACAGTGGTTAGCATTGCTGCCTTACAGCACCAGAGAATCAGATTCAATTCCAGCCTTGGTGACTGTGAGGAGTTTGCAAGTTCTCCCTGTGTCTGCACAGATTTCCCCCTGGTGCTCTGGTTTCCTTCCACATTCCAAAGACATGTGGGTTAGGTGGATTGGCCATGCTAAACTGCCCTGTAGTGTCAGGGAGACTAGCAGGGTAAGTACATGGGTTTACTGGGATAGGGGATTGGTGGTGCAGTTTTGATAGCTGAGTAACCTCCTTCTGTATTGTAGCTTTCTATCTTCTATTCTAGTTCTTTATTAGCTTCCCACTTAAAAATTTATTTTTGAACTGTACATGTGAATCAAAATATGTTGCTTTAAGACAAGCTTACCAGCTTCTGTTTGACAGCAACTTGACTTCAGAAATGGACTGGTTTTGTAATTTTTAGCTCTCACATGAAAATTAAAATACAAACTGTCTCAGAACACAAGCAGAAATCTTGATCATGCAGCACTGATATCAGTTCAACTTTACCAATTTGCAATACAGTCACATGTGTATTAATGTTACCACTACATGGTACACGTTATAAACAATGTCAAAAGAATAAGCACAAACATTTGTCACAATTCTCCCTTGAGCAAACATAAATCAGAATCAGGATTGGCAGAAGCTTAGATAGCGTGTTTCATTTTCCATTCTACAGAGTAAATGAAAAATACAAATAAATATAAACAGTGAGTGGTGGATTAAAAGCTTCCTCTGTCCACTTTTCAATTATGTCACTTTTGACTAATTTTCAGTCATAGATTGAGATATATAGGGGTGATTTTCTGCCCTTGCTGAACCTGGCGCAAATTGCACCAAGCCCAGAGAATTGCACGTGCACTTACTCGGGTTTCTCGCCCGACACCAAACAGTTTGAAATCGTCCTGATCCCTTTCTACTGGCACAAACTGGATCGCACCCAGAAAGTTACATAGTCAATTAGTATATTTAAAGTTGCATTTAAATATGCTCGGCCTGTTCAACACCAGATTCTTCTGGATCTCAGGATCTCCCGACCCTCAGCTATGGATCCAGCAAGAATCACTACTGGTCTCCATTCACAAAGACCAGGCATGATGGCCACGCTGGGAGGCTCAGAGGCCACTCAAGCAACCCCCCCCCCCCCCCAGTGACTGGGGACATGGTTGGGCAGTGCCCACCTGGGACAAATGTCAGTTGGACAGTGCCAAGGGGGTGGGGCACAGATTTGGGGCGGGGGGGTCTTCCAAGCCTTCTACATGTCATCGAGGAAGATGAACATCTCACCAAAGGCATCTCCACACCTCCACTACTTGTCTTCAAACAATCATGCAACCTCAAACAGACTATTGTTCACAGCAAACTATGCAGCCTTCAGGAGTACAGTGACTATAACACCACACAACTCTACCATGGCAACCTCTGCAAGATGTGTTGGATCATCAACACAGATACCACCATCACACGTGACCATCACCCACTAGGTACACTCATGCAACTCGGACAACGTTGTCTGTCTCATACGCTGCAGGAAAGGATGTCCCGAGACGTGGTACATCGGCAACACCATGCAGAAGCTATGACAACAGATGAACGGACGCCATGAAGCCATGAAGAGAACAGGCAGGATTGTTCTCTTCAGTCGAGGAACATTTCAGCAGTCATGGCATTTAGCCTCCAATCTTGAGGTAAGTGTTTCCCAAGGCATCCTTCAAGATATACAACAACGCAGAAGCACCAAGCAAAAACTAATAGCCAAGTTCTGCACATGAGGACGACCTCAACCAGGATCTTGGGTTCATGTCACACTACATACAACCCCCACCATTTGGCCTGAGCTTGCAAAATCCTATTAACTGTCCTGGCTTGAGGCAATTCACACCTCTTTAACCTGTGATATCCCTCCTTCACTTGCACTGTCTGTACCTGTAAAGATTTGATTACCTGAAAAGACTCGCATTCCAATCATTAACTTGCAACTGTGCCTTTGTCTCTGTATACTGTATTTGTGAAACCTACCTCTCCACTCACTTGATGCAACACTCCAAAAACTTGTGATTCCAAATAAACCTGTTTGACTTTAACCTGGTGTTGAGATCTCTTATGTTATGTCAGAGTGGCACGGTAGCACAGTAGTTAGCACTACTGCCTCACAATGCCAAGGACCCAGGTCACTGTCTGTGTGGAGTTTGCACGTTTTCCCACTGTTTGCCCGGGTTTCCTCTGGATGCTCTGGTTTCCTCCCACATTTGAAAGATTGAAGTGTTTGATTGGCTGTGTTAAATTGCCCCTTGGTGTCAGGGGGACTAGCAGAATGAATATCTGGGGTTACAGCAATGACTCCTGGGTGGGATTGTTGTCAGTGCAGGCTCGATAGACCAAATGCCCACCTTCTGCACTGTAGGCATTCTATGATTAAAGTTACTCTATTAATGCAAGTTATTGATGAAATAGGTTTTTTTTTACTAAGGTTTTCTTTTCTTGATTTCCCATATCCTCCCTCATCAACAATATTTCCCTCGATGTACCATTTTGCACATGACTGTAATTCTGAATTTTACAGGGTGGGTTCTTTTCAAGCAGCAAGATAAGTACAAGTCAATTGTCCTTTCTACAGTGGATAATGGATTTAGATATTAATAATTACAAAGAATTAAACTTACAGCCATGAAGGAGTGTACATCATAGTATAAAAACACTTTAGATCATTAGCACTTTTACTGCTGCTTTTTTTCCTCTGTTTTGTTGCTACTGTCCAACCTCAGTCTCCATTCTGCACTCTTATTCAGTGGGGAGTTTTCATCACGATTGCTATCTTTAGAAATCTGTGAACAAAAATCTATTTTTGTTAGAAAACCTTAGAAAACTAAGGTTTTCTTTTCTTGATTTCCCATATCCTCCCTCATCAACAATATTTCCCTCGATGTACCATTTTGCACATGACTGTAATTCTGAATTTTACAGGGTGGGTTCTTTTCAAGCAGCAAGATAAGTACAAGTCATTTGTCCTTTCTACAGTGGATAATGGATTTAGATATTAATAATTACAAAGAATTAAACTTACAGCCATGAAGGAGTGTACATCATAGTATAAAAACACTTTAGATCATTAGCACTTTTACTGCTGCTTTTTTTCCTCTGTTTTGTTGCTACTGTCCAACCTCAGTCTCCATTCTGCACTCTTATTCAGTGGGGAGTTTTCATCACGATTGCTATCTTTAGAAATCTGTGAACAAAAATCTATTTTCCAGAATGCTGCATCTCTGAAGATGGAGGACTGTGAAGAAAATTCTGACTCTCAGCTGTAAAATGGAATCCTAATACACAATTCTCTGGATTTGTGGGATCAATACTTTCTGCACTATCTACAACATGAGACACATCAGCTTTATTGCTCTAAGGACACAAAAATTAAGTAAAAATCAATGGCGCAGAACAAAACCTTCATCTAATTATCTGATTTTTTTTTGTATTATTCATATTACCAACTTTAAATTCCTGGCAGCACCAAGCACTGTCATTCTTTCAATTCACTTCCCGGAAAAGATTAATCGCATGCCCTGCACAGAGACAGCAAACAGGTTACAGCATCTACAAGAGCTAAACTCAGAATACTGCAGAATATTGTATTGACAGCTTCAAAGCTATGGGAGTAATTTTAACTTAATGCGCCAGGCAGGAAAACTGACAGATGTTGGAAATCTCAGTTTTATACTCTGACTTTAATAGGAAATAAAATCAATCAGGATGTTACACCAGCATTACACTCGATCATGTCTGTTCACATAGGAGTGCACTAAAGTGAGGAAACTACACAAGCTGAGATTATTCATTATTGAGCACGGAAGGTGAAGGAATAGAGCATAGAACATAGAACATTACAGTGCAGTACAGGCCCTTCGGCCCTCGATGTTGCGCCGGCCAGTGGACCCTCTAACCTAAACTATTCCAATATCATCCATATGCCTATCCACTGAACATTTGAATGCCCCAAAAGTAGGCGAGTCCACAACTGCTGCAGGCAGGGCATTCCACGCTCTCACCACCCTCTGTGTAAAGAACCTGCCTCTGACATCCGTCCTATAACTACCACCTCTTAATTTAAAGTTATGTCCCCTCGTGTTGGTCATCACCATCCGAGGAAAAAGGCTCTCACTATCCACCCTATCCAATCCCTTCATCATCTTATACGCCTCAATTAGGTCACCGCGTAACCTTCTTCTCTCTAATGAAAATAACCTCAGGTCCCTCAGCCTTTCCTCATAAGGCCTTCCCACCATACCAGGCAACATCCTGGTAAACCTCCTCTGCACCCTTTCCAATGCTTCCACATCTTTCTTATAATGCGACGACCAGAACTGTACGCAATACTCCAAGTGCGGCCGCACCAGAGTTTTGTACAGTTGTAACATAACCTCACGGCTCCTAAATTCAATCCCTCTACCAATAAAAGCTAACACACCGTACGCCTTCTTAACAACTTTATCAACCTGGGTGCCAACTTTCAAAGAGCTATGTACTTGTACCCCAAGATCCCTCTGCTCGACAACACTATTAAGGGTCCTTCCATTAGCCCTATATTTCATATGCCTGTTATTCCTACCAAAGTGAATCACCTCACACTTATCCGTATTGAATTCCATTTGCCACCTCACGGCCCAGCTCTGCAACCTATCTATGTCCCTCTGCAAACTGTAACATCCATCCTCGCTGTCTACAACTCCCCCAACTTTGGTATCGTCAGCAAATTTACGAATCCAACCCTCTACACCCTCATCTAGGTCATTTATAAAAATCACAAACAGCAGTGGCCCTAAAACAGATCCTTGAGGTACACCACTTGTAACTGCTGGAATGGTAAGATACTCAAAATAATGAAGGGAGTTGATAAGAATAAATCAGGAGAAACTGCTTATACCGATACCTGGGTCAGTATTGAGAGGATTTAAAGTAATTGATAAAAAGAGTCACATAAATACACAAATTAGAAGTAGGCCAATTGGCCCCTCAAGTCTACTCTGCAATTGATTGAATCATGGCTGGCCTGATTGTGACCTCAACTCACTTTCCCGCCAACCCCAATAATCTTTCACCCTCTTGTTAATCAAAAATCCACTTATCTCCACCTTAAAAATATTCAAAGATTCCATTTCCACTACCTTTTGAAGAAGAGTTCCAGGAACAAAAAAAAACCCAGAAAAAAAGATATCTCCTCATCCTATATCAAATGAGTGATCCCTTATTTTTAAACAGTTATCCCTAGTTTGAGATGGTCCAATATGACACTCTGAAGACCCCTCAGGACCTTAAAAGGTTTTGATCAAGTCACCTTTGAATCTTCTGCACTCTAGTGGACACAAACCTAACTTGTTCAACCTTTCCTCATTAAGACAATCCACCCACCCCTTGTTTTAGTCTAGGGAACCTTCTCTGAACTGCTTCTAAAGCATTTAGATCTTTCCTTAAATAAGGAGGCCAACATTGCAATTATTGATGAATTTAGGAGATTTTCTTTTAAAACACAGCAATTTATTATCTTGAATGTGGTGTCTGAACACTGGTAGAAATAGATTCAATAGTGTTGCCTGTTATAACAATTTAAATGAAACACCTATTTTGTTAATGCAAGATGGGTGTTTCTTTTAAAATGAAAAACAGTATCACTGACTGAGACAAAAGCTCAGCTCCTTTGATCACTGAGGTTTCCATCAGTCTTGTGTCCTGTGCATCTTTGCCACATTACGATCCAGACACAATTTTAGAAGCTTCCCAGTGTTTGCTTTAAAATTCCCCTTGCAAGCAAGATGCCATGATTTTAGAAAATGTAAGACGCAAGAGAATTTTCCCACAGCAAAAGATCAATCCATTTGAAAAGCTTGACTGATGCAGAACAACTATGCCAACTATTTCCATGGTAACAATCAGATCAGACAGCTCGACTTAATCCTCGCAATATGTACTTCACACTAAAACGCAAGTCAATGTCTTTGAAACGAAGAGGAGAATGGAATGGCAACGCAACTCATTTACAATACTGAAACATTTTTCTTAAATATTAACAGTAGTGTCACAGGGTTGTGGGGAGAGGTTGACACTCTTTCCCATTCAGCAACAGGTCATATACAGCAGAGAACAGACACCAGCCATCCCATGGCTTCTGAGTGGGATTATTCAGGTTGAGATTTGAACATACGCTAGGGCGATTAGAGATTCAGGTCACAGGATAGCTGCACAAAACCAGCCTTTGATACTGACCACATTTACACTAGTCTTGAGCTCAAGTGAGTGCAGTGATACACATCGTAGATCTCAGAAAAATCCAATCCGCTTTTGTCACTAGAAGCAATGGATTAGCTCCAGCCACTTAAATATAACATGTATGGCAATATCAATAGTAAAATAGATTTTTTAAACAGGTCATTGGTTCTGACTTTCACACCAGCAATCGTAATTGAAAAGTAGAATATAAATCTGACACTTTTACATCTTAATACCTCAGGAGTGAAATGAAATTACAATATTACTGAAGCTACTAAGTACACTGATTTCAAAAGAGATCTTTAAGCTCTTCACAGATGCTTTCAAAGTAGACCAACAATTATTGAACGCATTTAACATAGAAAACATCCCAAGGCATTTGACACAGATGTAAAAACAGATGCCAAGACAGAGGAGAGATGAGGAGGAACGAACAGACGTTTGGTCAGATGTATTAAAGACTTTAAGAGAGTATGATACGGAGAGGTGGGATAAATCCTCCACAGCTGATTTGTTTTGATGATTCTGGGCTCAAATAAAATCCTGATGCTTTCTGTACAACTCATTGCTTCAATTTTCTTTTGTAATAATTGCCCTCCCTTTCACAGAATCATAGAATAGAATGCTGACAGTGCAGAAGACGATCACTCGGCCCACTGAGTCAGCACCGACCACAACTCTAGCCAGGCCCTATTCCCATAACCCCACATATTTACCTTGCTAATCCCCATGTCATTATGGTCAATTTAGCATTGCCAATCAATCAATCTAACCCGCACATCTTTAGACTAAGAGAGGACACCCGAACACCTGGAGAAAACCCACACAGACACGGGGAGAACGTTCCAGCTCCACACAGCCAGTGACCCAAGGCCAGAATTGAACCCGAGTCCCTGGCACTGAGAGGCAGCAGTGCTTACCACTGTGCCACTCCTTTGCCTCTCTCTCTCTCTTTTAAAGCACCATAAAGACAAGTTCATGATTACAAGCAATTCATTCCGGACTCTGCTCTTCGCGAGAACAACAAAAGCATCAAGCAGGCTATCCTTCGGGAGAAACAGAAACTCAAAAGTTCACGATTTCCAGAGAACTTTGGTCAATTACTGCCGCACAAAAGAAGCAGAAATCCTCTACCCATGTCAACATTAGATTCAATTATTTTTAAATTCTTTTGATCCTGACAAGGGACAACAATTCCCATTTTCAATGATGCAATTGAAATTGCAATGTCAAGGGGACTAATGGTATAGAGGTCATCCACAGCTGATATAGGTGACAAATTCAACAGCACCAACCACCTGTCATTCATGATTTCAACAGCAGAAAGTGGAAGCACTTGTCTCAATTCGTTCAGACAAATGCAGCCAGCGTCCACAGATGGTGGAATGCAAATTAAATGTGAAAAGGTATCTGAACAGGAACAGAATGACAAAAGTGAATGTTTGGGGAACACGCATGTTCCACTACAAAACATTTTATCAGTTTACTTCACCAAAGAAGAAGGTGGACTTAAAGTTTTGACAACAAGGGTCAGTTCATAACTGCTAAATTCTCAAGGTAATTTAGATTTAAAGAGAAACTTTCTGACAACTTCCCTTAATCAGCATATTTTCATACTTAGCACAGAGTAACTTTAACCTTCCATAGACAATTAATTTAGTTGGGGAATTGGAAAATCATAACGCACGTGTTTTGAAGAAATAAGGCCAAAAATTATTGCCAAATTTAGAAAGGCATTGCAAATAATTGGTGGACCTTGTCAGAACAGAAAGGAGAACCAAGCAAAAATAAAGTGAAAGAAAATCCAACGTGGAGACAGGAACATAGACTTCCTAACCCACAGACCACAGTCATCCTCAAGAGCGATGCTCCACAAGGCTGTGACCTCAGCCCTTTACTATATCCTTATGCAACATTGTACAGGAAAGAGATAGCGAATCTGGTGAGCTGGTGCGACAACAAGAATCTCTCCCTCAATGTCAATAAAATGAAGGAGATTATCAGTGACTTCAGGAAGACATTTAGTTTAACCATTTCCTCTAATGCAGCAACAGCATTGTACAGTGCCTGTAAATTAGAGCTTCATGTGATGTTTTGCAAAAGTACCTAATAAAGCTGTCACACTGCCCCAAAACCAGGCCAAATTAATGGGTCTGAAGGATGGCTGGTGTGACTGGAATTTCAGACATTTTGCTTTGATTTTTACAAGATCAGCTTTTGTCCTGTGCACGGTGTAAATCCAACAGAAGCATTTCAAACAATGATCACTGAAAAGAGCATGGAGTTGGGTAGTGATACTTTAAGCCCTACAGATTGAAGTGATTTGGTGGAGAGAGTGGAAGGTTTGATATTTGATTTGAAGAATGGCTGATTACTGCAATCTTGAGAGCTGGGAGGATAAAGTCTGACAAAAAGGAGCCCTTGTGTTGAGCAACATACCAAGGGCAAGTGATTATTTGGTGAAGAACTGAAGTTGATAAGCCAAAGGGGAAGATGCAAGAGAAAATAAACGGTACCAAGACATTAGGGTGGGAAGTGGAAAGAATTAATCGAGGTAAATGATGCTTACTGAGTGGAAGGACTTGATCTTTTGAGATAGGCCATTTGAGTTCCTCACATTTGCAATGGGGAAGGGGAATCAGGATGTTGCTAGTTATGGAGTTGGCTGGAGTTGTCCTTATAAACTGGAGTAGTAAAAGAAGGCATGGCACTTGATCAGAAGTTGTGAGCCAAGTGCATCCAAATCCGCAGCTATCAAATTTAATGGTTTGGAGATGAGGACTATTGGGTATTCTGAAAGAGTAAATTGGTCTGCTTTAGAGGCAAAAATGTCAGGTTGGGAATGTTTTTTCAAAGTGCTCCAGCCCCACACAGACCTATTTAAAACGTTAATTGGAGTAGTAAATTTTATTTATTTAAAGACAAGTTACTTGGTTTTGAAGAACTGACGAAGTAATTTGAGACATATCATTCATGTTGGTAAAGTTAAGTTACAACATTATGCAATAATCTGATGTTGAAATGTAAAACTAACGTAAGATAAACATTATCTTGTAATAATTCCAATGAATTTGCTGGTGTAAACTTTTCAAGAAGGTACTTTTGCCGGGTCATAAAAGTATACTGGAAATCCTAGTTGGTGATGGTGAGCAGAACAGACCTTCTAGAACCTTGGACAGAAGAGTTGCTAATGGGCAAGAAACAAGTGAATATGAGGGGTAGAATATGAACATTCATGCTAGCTGAGATCAAGAACAATGCTTGGCAAGTTTAACATGTTCAATCATTCTCAAGTATAACTTGTTGGAACAAGAAAGGTGTTTAATTGTATCAGATCAGGCCATGCATTTTTGATCGAGTTATATAAATTTTTTTTTGGCATCAGGAACCCTAGTGAATTGGCTATGCTAAATTGCCTTTTAGTGCCCCAAAACGTGTAGGTTGGGAGATTAGCGAGGTAAATATGTGGAGTTAAGGGGGTATGGCCTAAATAAGATGATCTGTCGGAGAGTTGGTGCAGGCTTCATTGGCTGAATGGCCTCCTTCTGCATTGTCGGGTTTCTATGAAGCATAATGGAGAACATGCCCCTGTCTGTCTCAACAGGGGTGAAGTAGAAATGATCAATAAAACTTAACGTTTTTATATGTCTAGGTCACCAACAATCTGTTCTGGCCCCTTCATGTGGACACTATAGTTGAGAAAGTATACGCTTTGATGGACTTTCTTAGGAGACTAAGGAAGTTTGGCTTGTTTGCTACAACTCGCACTAACTGATGTGAATGCATAGAAGGTATTTTTTCTGGTTTTATCTCAATTTGGTATGGCTCCTGCTGTCAAAGACCACAAAAAGGTTGTAAATGAAGCGCAGTCCATCACTCAAACCAACCTCCCATTCATTGACATTGTCTACACTTCCCACTGCCTCAAAAAGCAGCCAGCATGATCTTCGGTCCCATGCACCTGAACTCCCTTCCACCTTCTTCCATCAGAAAAAAGATAGAAAAGTCTGAGGTCACATACCAACTGACTCAACAACAGCTTCTTCCCTTCTGTCATCAGACTTTTGAATGGACCGACCTTGCATTAAGTTGATCTTTCTCGAATGCTAGCTTTGACTGTAGCACTACATTCTCCACTCTTTCCTTCGACATACGATATGCTTTGTTTGTATCATGTGCAAGAAACAATATTTTTCACTTTATACTAATAAATGTGACAATAATAAATCAAATTAAATAGAGTCTGGGACAAAGTGATACAGAAGGAAACCACTATACCTTTTGACTACATTCCCTCTTTGGGATCATTCAAATCAGTTTTCTGTCATTATTAAAATTGTGAAATATCCCAAAACAAATGTCATCTTCTGTGACTGTAACAGTGTATTCTTTTTCGGTCTTGATATAATCTTTGACACAATCGACCACGGTTTTTTTTACTACAAACGCCTCTCCTCCAATGTCTAGACCAGGGGTCTACTTTCAGTGGTTCCATTCTTATTTATGCAATCATGGCTAGAGCAGCTCTAGCTACGACTGCTCTTACTGCTTCCACATCATCATTTTGGGAGTCCAACCAGAATCCATCTTAGGACTCGACATCTTATAGATACCATCCCCTTAGGTAACATCATCTGCAGATATGGAGTCAACTTCCAAATGTACTCTAATGACAACTAACTGTATCCTTTTACTCCCTCTCTCTTGACCTCCTCCATTGCCATTGTGTAATCAAACTGCTTTGTTTAAACATCCAATATGGGATGATTTCCCATATCCTCTCAGTAAATGTTGACAAAGCCAAACACATCTTCAGCCTCACCTCAAAGTTTGTATTTGTCACTCACCCCCAAACCCCCATCCCTGGCCTATATCTCAGGCTGGATAAAACTTTAACCTGGAGCCAAATTGACCCCACACAGAAGACATAAGTGACTGCCTATGTTCAACTCCATCTCACTCATCTCCAGCCTCAACACAGCCACATAAGAATAGGATGCCCTCATAGGAGCAGGATATGGCGCTCAACTCACCAATTGACAGTTCCAACGTGCCACAGCAAAAAATTGCACCAATCTCCTTAGAAGACAATCACGGGACACAGTGGACAGAGTACCCTTTGCTGTCCTGTACTTTCTGGGAGCACAGAAGCTACATCTCCTCTAGAGCCTTCAACATATCTTTGATGAAGACAAATATCTCACCAATGCCTTCCCCACACCCCTACTTCTTGCCTTTAAAACAACTGCACAATCTCATACAGACCATTGTCCGTAGCAAACTACCCAGCTTTCAGGAGAACAGAGACCAAGACACCACACAGCCTTGCCACAGCAACCTCTGCAAGACATGCCAGATCATTGACACGGATGCCATCATCTCACATGAGAACACCATCCACGAGGGAAATGGGACAAAGTGTTGCAACTCAGCCAACATTGTCTACCTGATATGCTGCAGGAAAGGATGTCCCAAGGCATCATACATTGGGGAGACCATGCAGACACTACGACAACGGATGAATGGACACCGCTCGACAATCACCAATCACTCTTCCTGTTGCAGAGCTTTTCAGCGGTCATGGGCATTCGGCCTCTGATCTTTGGATAAGTGTTCTCCAAGGCGGCCTTCATAACACACACCAGCACAGAGTCACTGAGCAGAGACTGATAGCCAAATTCCGCACATGAGAATGGCCTGAAACAGGTTCATGTCACACTATCTTTAACCCCATGACTTGCTTGGACTTGTAAAATCTCACTAACTGTCATGTCTGGAGACAATACACATCTCTTTAACCTGTGCTTAATGCTCTCTCCACTCACATTGTCTGCACCTTTAAGATTTGATTAGCTGTAAAGATTTGCATTCCAATCATTATTTTGTAAATTGAATGATGTGTCTTTATGTGCCCTGTTTGTGAACAGAACTCTCATTTACCTGAAGAAGAAGCAGCGCTCTGAAAGCTAGTGGCGCTTGTGACCAAATAAACCTGTGGGATTTTAACCTGGTGTTGTGAGGCTTCTTATGGTGTCTTCCAAACAAACCATGGCCAATATTGACAACTTGAGCATTTTCACAGTAACTTCATTGCAGTGTTAATGTGAGTCTACTTGTGATACTGATAAATAAACTTAAACTTTCCCATCATCCACCCAAACTTTAGTTCATTTACATTTCATTTATCTTTCCTATTTGCAACATGTCCCACTTGCCTATCAGCCCTGTTCTTTTTGACCTGCTTCAGCTCCTAGAATCCCAGGCCCTCGAATTTATCATTGTCATCTTCAAGTTTAAGCTCTTTTCAGCCCTTCCTTATCTCTGTACCTCCATACCCTCTACATTCTCCATTCCTCTGGCTTTGGTTTATTTTGCAATACTGCTTTTGTCACCCTCTCATTAGTGGCTATGACCTCAGCTGCCGAGGCTGAACGTTCTAGAAGCCCTTCCTAAACCCATATAGCTCCCCACATCCCTTGTCTCCTGAGAATTCGCTGCTATGGCCACCTCTCCTACTGTCATTCTGTGAGTCAGTGTCAAATCTTTCCCCTTACTGCCTGTAAAGTAAACTGGGGCATTTTCCTACATCAGAAGACACAGCGTTATTGTAATTGCTGACTGTGGCTAATTAAGGAAAAGTCCAAGCCTACATTACAGAAGTTCATTCTACCATGGTGTCCGTAAGAGCAAGCTTTCTTCAAAAGGCGTCCAAGTGGTTGCACTCCCTTGCTCTTTCCAGGTCACCCTGTAAATTTCTTCTGCCTAGGTACAGATCTAATTGCACTTTGCAAGTTACTAATTAATCAGCTTCCATCATTCTTTCAGTTAGTACATTTTAGATCGTGACAACTCAATGTGCAGAGTAAAATTTGCTGATTTCCCCAATTAATATTTTGCCAAGCATCTTAAATTTGTGTCCACTTTTTACCAGCATTCCTACAGCAGAAACAATTTTGTCCTATCCAATCTATCAAAACCCTTTATAATTTTGAATTGACAATTATGCTGCATATAGTACCAAAAATGTTGCTCTCTTTGGCACTCCAGTTCATTAATAGACAGCAATGCCAAAATTGAGTGATAAAAAAGAGGAAACATGCTTTACAACTACCAGCTGTGCCACGTCTGAAACTACTGTCACCGACAAAGTCTCAGAGACAAATCCAAATATATTCAGCTGAATTTTGCAGGTGAAAGATCACCTCTTCCCGAA